>CM060932.1:786916625-788218764 GCA_030765085.1 Allium cepa
CTATTTTATTTTTCATAGATTAAATAAATATTTGCCGAATAAAATTAAATACATAGAATTTGAGTTCAAACAGAAATTTTATTCAAACAAATATTTATTACATTTTTGAATAGTACAAATCCAAGCTCTCACTATACATATACTATTTTGACTGTAATTACATCACAATTCTATTTACATAAATTCCTCACTACATATCACTCACACTCGTAGTTTATCTTCAACTTCATTCCAGTTATAATCCAGCATTTGAGAAATCTGCAAAAATATCCACTAACGTGGTAAAATTGAAAAAGAAATATTTTTGCAATATAAAATGAAATATGATTTTTGAAAATATGATTTGCCTCAGTTATTTGGGTTGTTCGTCATCATTTACATTTGAATTCATCATACACGAACAATGTGACATGCACATGTATCATTGTACATGCCACAAGGCCGTGCACATCGATATACACTTGATGATACTACAGGGACAGGTGAGCACAGGTCAAACCCAAATGAAAAGTCGGGTTCAACTCACGTGCAATATATTTAAAATCACGACACGAGCACAAGGTCAAACCCGAGTTTTGAAACTGGATTCAACTCAAGTGAAATTTCAAAAATCAACATGAAATACATGGAGACAAAGTCCAACTACAAGTGCATATATGGAGTACACAAGTACAATATCAAACAGCAGGTCGAAAAGTACTCAGGAATGAACACATGACCAGACACACTTGAACATGGTGAGAAACACAAGTCAAATAACTCAGCATTGAAGTGGATGTACAAAGCTCAAGTTCAATCCCAAAGCAACCAGCAATGCATGCAAGTGCCAACCAGAATGAAGACCACAAGTAAATGAGACAGCAGTGATGCAGTCAACAACTACTCAAGGCAACAGTACAGTGCAACTACACAACTACAAGCGTGTAGAAGCAAATACTGTCAAGACTCAGTACAATAATGCAAACTGACTCGAAGAACTCCACTAACAAACTGACTCAAAGGACAGCAATGACCGGACAGTATACATAACAGATGAGCAACAAAAGATCAGAGACAAAGTATGTACACAAGTATACAACTACAGGTCTCGATGTCAAAGAAACAACTCAGCATTGAATTGAATACATGGAGACAAGACCAACTACACAAAAGAAAGCTGTTGTATTCAAGTAACCAGAAATGCAGACCAACTGCAGAATGCAAATGAACTCGACCAAGTACACATTACAACAGGTTATAGTGCATATCAAACTCAACGGTGAATCAAATTGAAATGTCGAGCCAAGACCATGAAGCAAAACCAAAGTCAAGACTACAGTGATACAAGTACAGGAAGCAGTTCAATACTCAAGACAACATGAAGTGGACAGCACTGACTCAAGTACACAAACAACAAGCAGCAGTATGCGAGTGCATACACAAAGAGGAAACAAAGGTCAAGGACCAAGTAAAGCATGTACATGTGTATGAAAACCAAAGTCAATAGCAAATACAACTTGTACAATAGCCAGTGCCAACAGACTCGATAGACAAACAAAAGTGCAATATGAATCCTGACTCAAGCAACATGTCTAGTTCCACAAAGACCGAGTACAATGCAACACAGCATCAAAGCACATGTATGCAGACCCAGTGCCTCAATTGACCAGTGAACAACTGCAGTAGGATGTCAACGTAATGGTAATGGCAAGTCATGGAGTCGCATTCACATAATCAGATGACCAAGTCAAAATTTCAAGTGATAAAATTCATGTTTAAAAAATTCAGATGCGTACCTTTGAAATAGTCAAAGAAAAGTAAAAGCGGAAAGTTTTTGCCGTATCAAACAAGGAAAATCGAACGATTGAAAATCGAAACCGTGTGTATCAAGTTGTCACAGAAATCAGGAAAGTGAAAATTGGGAAAGTATCGAATTGATACGAACAAATTCAAGGAATTCAACTCCTATAAATATCAATCATCATCGGCAAATTAGACCATCGAGTTTGAGCATGAAAATCAGAAAAGCACAAACAAGGAATTTACATACCGAGGCAAACAGTGAACTCAATCAAATAGGAGCGACTGACATCATCACAAAACGATCAACTGAGGAGCAGCTGCGAGCAACCTCAAGTAAAGCAAGCCGTCGATCATCAGAGAAGCAAAGAGCAACAAATTCGATCGGCATTATCAAAGGCCACCGAAGCCCTAATTCAGATCGAATAAAGAAAGCAACGGCTGCCATTCTTCACAAAAAAAAAGGGATCGGGTTAAATAATAAATTGGGCCGGCTTGTTTTTTTTAATAGGGCTTTAGCTGTTATTAGGGTTTTAGTTTTAATTTGTTTTAAATTTAAATTCTCTTTTGAAAGTTGTCAAACCTTGGTAAATCACCACCTAGGTTGTAGGTAGTGTCAGATTGTCTAGTTAGAATTAGTTCAGTGAGCAGGGTGTGCGAGTTTGCAAAACACTATAGGCGGGAGCAGGGTTTGCGAGTTTGCATAACTCTATAGGCGCGAGCAGGGGTTGCGAGTCTATTAGAGTGTTTGTAAGCGGGAGCAGGGTTTGCGAGTCTGCTAGAGTGTTTGTGAGCGGGAGACTGTTTAATTCTAATAGAAATCTGGGAATGCAACAGTAGGCAGGGGTTGCCGAAGCTGGGTAAAATTTGTGTGTGATTTACTTTTCAGCATATTTATTTCTCTGCAGTTTGTTTTTGTTTAATTCGAGAAAATTTGCTATAACCCTATTCACCCCCCCTCTAGGGTTAATCTAGATCCTGCAAGTGGTATCAGAGTGCGGTATTTTTCTTTAACTCTAGAGTCATGAATCCACCAAATAATGTTTTTTCTACGGGGCAATCTATTGCTAGGCCACCCATGTTTAATGGGAATGATTATGCTTATTGGAAAGTTAGGATGGGTATTTATCTTAGTTCTGTTGATTATGATGTTTAGAATATTATTGAAACTGGCTATAAATCTCCCACTATAACTGTTGGTGATACTGAGATTCCTAAACCTAAGGATAGGTGGGATGCTAATGATAAGAGATTAAAAACTACAAATGCTAAAGCCATGAATGCTTTAATCTGCGCTCTTGATAAGACTGAATTTAATAGAATTTCTCATTGTAAAACTGCACAGGAAATTTGGCATACCTTGGAGGTGACACATGAAGGAACTTCTCAAGTCAAGGAGTCTCGTCTAGCCCTATTCAGCAATGAATACAAGAACTTTGTGATGGACAAAGGCGAGAGCATAAAGGACATGTTTGGACGCTTTTCAACTTTGGTGTACAACGCTAGAGCGCTTGGGAAGGTATTCACTGAGGTAGAGCTTGTGAGGAAGGTGCTACGAGTTTTACCAATGAACTTTGAAGCAAAAGTCACGGCAATACAAGAATCGAAAGATCTGAGTAAACTAAGCATGGAGGAGTTGATTGGCAACTTGATGACATATGAGCTTGAGCTAAAAGCAAAGGAGGAACGCAACAACTCTGAACCAAAGAAGAAGACGATTGCCTTAAAGAGCAAAGAAGAGGGCAATGAAGAAGAAGAAGATCCAATTGAAGAGCTTGCAATGGCTGTCAATAATCTTAGAAAATGGTCAAGATTCAAGCCACGCAAGAAGAAAACAAATGGTAATAGGTCAAAAGATTCTGACAATCCCGATAATGAATCGACGTGCTTTAACTGCAACAAGCCTGGCCACTTCAAACAACAATGCCCACTTCTCAAAAACAACAAAGGAAAGAAAAAGAAGAAGAAGGCCTTTGCAGCGACTTGGGATGATGAAGAAGGAGAGGAAGTTTCGAATAGTAGCTCAAAGGAGGCTAACTTGTGTCTTATGGAAAAATCAGATTCAGAAGCAAGCTCAAAGGAATCTAGTGAGGTAGGTGACTATTCTTATAAAGAACTTGTTTTTATGTGTCTTGATCTTACTAAAGTAGTTGATACTCTTGAATCTAAAATTGAAAAACTGAAATCAGATAGGAGAGAACTTGCTCGTGAAAATTTTAGGTTAGAAACTGAACTTGAAAATATTCAAAACCTAAAATGTAAAAAATGTAAAATTTGAGATTCAGAATTATCAAGACTTAAGAATAGCTCTAAGAATCTTGAAAAAGAAAACTTGAGTCTTAAGAAAATCATTGACACTAGGAAAAAAGATTATATAAATAGATGCACCTCACTTGTAACTGAAAACACAACACTCAAAATCAAAGTCCAAAATCTTGAGAAATCTCTGAATAACTTTTCAAGAGGAGAAAAATCATTCAACATGCTATTGGAAAATCAAATTTTTGCTAACAACGGAAAAGGATTAGGCTTTGGGAAAACACAAGTTGATAATAATGCAAAAGGTAAGAGTGTCTTTGCTAGATGTGAAATAATTGGACATCGTGTTGAAAATTGTAATCATAGCAACAAGAACACAAAATTTATACAAGTTTGGGTTCCTAAGAATTCTACAAACAAATTTCATGTCTATTGGAACAAGAATGAAAGGACAAAACAAGTTTGGGTACCAAAAGGATTGTTTATTCACAATGCTTCTGCCACTAACAACCATGGACCTATAAAAACAAATAGGTCACAAAAATCTTTCATCGTGTAGGTATGGTGGCAGGCTAAGGAACAACAACAGTGTTCTCTGGATTTTGGCTGTTCTAGAAACACAACGGGCAACAAAGCAAAGTTCCTTAGCCTAGTATAAGGGTGGCAGAATCACAATGGGCAACCACGAAAAATTATCGTAAAGGTAAAACAGATGAAGGTATATTTATCGATAAATTAAATGTGATAATCTGCACCATATTCTGAATGAAATCAGCCAATATTGAGATGTTGTAAAGATGATGTTTTTTTGATTCTGACTTGTTCGACATAGTTGGCCAATTACAGTTATGCCAAAAACACAATTCTCTGAATTACTTCATACATATACGTTTGGATTAAACATAGTGTTTTGTTGGATACATTTGGTTATAATTCGGCTAATTCTATATTCACAGTTTCTGATTATTTACATGACTTCAATTCAAATGCAAGAATGCTGTAAAAAATTGTGAGTTTGAGTTTTCATGCACACTTCATGATCTGGTCTATCAAACTTAGTTAGTGATATTTTGGAGTGAAAAAGAAATTCAGATGCAGATTACACTGGTAATCTAGTTGATAGAAAAATTACTAGTTGAACATGATTTTTGAGACATTTAGTAACTGCATCGTTTTTCAAAGAAAATATCTGCATATCTTTCATTTCAAATAATTTTCAAATAGCAGAAAATTTTCTCATATAACCCCTTCGAGAAAATCATTGTTGACCATATTTTCAGATTAGTCATTTTTATTTGATTTTTAATAACAAATTTTGACTAATCCGACTCCCTACTAATTATCAAAAAGATAAATAGTGATTGAGAAGGTGATAAGTGTTGATATTTAACATACATTACTAAGAAAGTATATTTGGAAAATTTCTTTAGGAATTCAAACAAGAGTTATAAAACTTTTTGTTGGGTAAAGATTCCATGACCATTTCTATATCTATCATATTTCTATCGACCATTGTTTATCAAAACTTAAATATAGTTTGTCGATATGTGGTACTATAATCAGGGATCATTTTTTTTCATTTCATATTCTTTTGTAAAAGTAAATAAATATCCAAAGTATTCACTCTCATTTAAAAGTCCTCACGGTTATGCATGGGGGAATTACTTGGATTTTTGATTATGTGCTTTCATGCTCATTTAAAAGTCCTCACGGTTATGCATGTATGGAACGAATATCAAAATTAATTGATTAAATGGACAAGTTGATTCTAATCCCATTTAAAAGTCCTCACGGTTATGCGTGGTTAGAAGATACTTGAATTCATTTTTAAAATTAAATTGGAATACTACTAATCTCATTTAAAAGTCCTAACGGTTATGCATGATTAGTAGATATTCAAATTCCTGATATAAATGTACCATAAGTAGATACAACTGTATGATTTTATATGAGAACATCATTTCCATCATTCTAAAAGTGGAATATGCGCCTAACAAGGGTAGTTATGATTTTTGTTTGATTTTTTTTATTAATGTTTAATATTTATATTCAAATTGAGTTTTAATGTTGGATTAATATTGATCACTTTATCTCTATTTTCTCTAACACTATTATTCTTTTGTTGATAACAAAAGGGGGAGAGAAAAGTTAAGATTTTGTCAAATAGAATCAAGCAAAAGTTAAATAATTTTCCATTTGCATCTAGGCTTATTTGTATATTTCTATTTGTATGCATATATGTAGGGGGAGCATCGTGTAGAGAGGAAGCATTTAAATAGGGGGAGCAATTAGAGTATATCATTGATCAAATACATTTAACACAATCAAAATCTTAAATATATGTTTGTTATCATCAAAAGGGGGAGATTGTTGAATATGCGCTATGCGCTTATATGATTTTTGTTTGATGATAATAAACATATATACATTCGTTTAAATGTATTTGTTAATGTACTATTTTATTTTTCATAGATTAAATAAATATTTGCCGAATAAAATTAAATACATAGAATTTGAGTTCAAACAGAAATTTTATTCAAACAAATATTTATTACATTTTTGAATAGTACAAATCCAAGCTCTCACTATACATATACAATTTTGACTGTAATTACATCACAATTCTATTTACATAAATTCCTCACTACATATCACTTACACTCGTAGTTTATCTTCAACTTCATTCCAGTTATAATCCAGCATCTGAGAAATCTGCAAAAATATTCACTAACGCAGTAAAATTGAAAAAGAAATATTTTTGCAATATAAAATGAAATATGATTTTTGAAAATATGATTTGCCTCAGTTATTTGGGTTGTTCGTCATCATTTACATTTGAATTCATCATACACGAACAATGTGACATGCACAGTGTATCACTGTACATGCCACAAGGCTGTGCACACCGATATACACTTGATGATGCTACAGGGATAGGTGAGCACAGGTCAAACCCAAATGAAAAGCCGGGTTCAACTCACGTGCAATATATTTAAAATCACGACACGAGCACAAGGTCAAACCCGAGTTTTGAAACTGGATTCAACTCAAGTGAAATTTCAAAAATCAACATGAAATACATGGAGACAAAGTCCAGCTATAAGTGCATATATGGAGTACACAAGTACAATATCAAACAGCAGGTCGAAAAGTACTCAGGAATGAACACATGACCAGACACACTTGAACATGGTGAGAAACACAAGTCAAATAACTCAGCATTGAAGTGGATGTACAAAGCTCAAGTTCAATCCCAAAGCAACCAGCAATGCATGCAAGTGCCAACCAGAATGAAGACCACAAGTAAATGAGACAGCAGTGATGCAGTCAACAACTACTCAAGGCAACAGTGCAGTGCAACTACACAACTACAAGCGTGTAGAAGCAAATGCTGTCAAGACTCAGTACAACAATGCAAACTGACTTGAAGAACTCCACTAACAAACTGACTCAAAGGACAGCAATGACCGGACAGTAGACATAACAGATGAGCAACAAAAGATCAGAGACAAAGTATGTAGACAAGTATACAACTACATGTCTCGATGTCAAAGAAACAACTCAGCATTGAATTGAATACATGGAGACAAGACCAACTACACAAAAGAAAGCTGTTGTATCCAAGTAACCAGAAATGCAGACCAACTGCAGAATGCAAATGAACTTGACCAAGTACACATTACAACAGGTTATAGTGCATATCAAACTCAACCGTGAATCAAATTGAAATGTCGAGCCAAGACCATGAAGCAAAACCAAAGTCAAGACTACAGTGATACAAGTACATGAAGCAGTTCAATACTCAAGACAACATGAAGTGGACAGCACTGACTCAAGTACACAAACAACAAGCAGCGGTATGCAAATGCATACACAAAGAGGCAACAAAGGTCAAGGACCAAGTAAAGCATGTACATGTGTATGAAAACCAAAGTCAACAGCAAATACAACTTGTACAATAGCCAGTGCCAACAGACTCGATAGACAAACAAAAGTGCAATCTGAATCCTGACTCAAGCAACTTGTCCAGTTACAACAAAGATCGATTACAATGCAACACAGCATCAAAGCACATGTATGCAGACCCAGTGCCTCAATTGACCAGTGAACAACTGCAGTAGAATGTCAACGCAATGGTAATGGCAAGTCATGGAGTCGCATTCACATAATCAGATGACTAAGTCAAAAATTCAAGTGATAAAATTCGTGTTTAAAAAATTCAGATGCGTACCTTTGAAATAGTCAAAGAAAAGTAAAAGAGGAAAGTTTCTGCCGTATCAAACAAGGAAAATCGAACGATTGAAAATCAAAACCGTGTGTATCAAATTGTCACAGAAATCAGGAAAGCGAAAATTGGGAAAGCATCGAATTGATACGAACAAATTCAAGGAATTCAACTCCTATAAATATCAATCATCATCGGCAAATTAGACCATCGAGTTCGAGTACGAAAATCAGAAAAGCACAAACAAGGAATTTACATACCGAGGCAAACAGTGAACTCAATCAAATAGGAGCGGCCGACGTCATCACAAAACGATCAACTGAGGAGCATCTGCGAACAACCTCAAGTAAAGCAAGCCGCCGATCATCAGAGAAGCAAAGAGCAACAAATTCGATCGGCATCATCAAAGGCCACCGAAGCCCTAATTCAGATCGAACAAAGAAAGCAACGGCCGCCATTCTTCACAAAAAAAGGGATCGGGTTAAATAATAAATTGGGCCGGCTTGTTTTTTTTTAATAGGGCTTTAGTTGTTATTAGGGTTTTAGTTTTAATTTGTTTTTAAAATTTGTTTTAAATTTAAATTCTCTTTTGAAGGTTGTCAAACCTTGGTTAATCACCACCTAGGTTGTAGGTAGTGTCAAATTGTCTAGTTAGAATTAGTTCAGTGAGCAGGGTGTGTGAGTTTGCAAAACTCTATAGGCGGGAGCAGGGTTTGCGAGTATGCATAACTCTATAGGCGGGAGCAGGGGTTGCGAGTCTATTAGTGTGTTTGTAAGCGGGAGCAGGGTTTGCGAGTCTGTTAGAGTGTTTGTAAGCGAGAGACTGTTTAATTCTAATAGAAATCTGGGAATGCAGCAGTAGGCAGGGGTTGCCGAAGCTGGATAAAATTTGTGTGTGATTTACTTTTCAGCATATTTATTTCTCTGTAGTTTGTTTTTGTTTAATTCGAGAAAATTTGCTATAACCCTATTCACTCCCCCCCTCTAGGGTTAATCTAGATCCTACAGAGGGGAGGCAGCTTATGAGGCGAGCGAAGTGAGCAGGGACAACCGAGACGACCGGTCCAATATACTTGGACAACCGACCAAGTATATTAATCTGGTGTATGCATGGTCAAATGTTACAAGGAATGAACGAATGGACACGAGTGGGCATTGGCATTCATCATTATAGTGTATCATTGGATCCAAGTATCTTAAGAGTTTAAAAGCCCCACTTATTGTTTTCATTCGAGCAAAGATATTGAGAGGAGTTTAAAAGCCTCGCTTATTGTTTTCATTTCTCCCAAAGAGTAAGTAATACTGGCATATAGAAAAGTCCGTAATGGATAATCCATAACCAATCTATTGACGAATGCAATGTCGATTGAACCATGGCTCGCGTATCCGAGTTTGTATTAGGCTTCGCAACCGAATTGCGCTACGTTTGCCAGTATATTAATTATGGAACGGAGCTGCTATCGACGCGAGAGAGAACAATAGATCTTACAGTTGTTTGTTCATCAATCTCCAATCAAGACAAACCGGGCACTACGGTGAGACATGAAAAGACCCTATCCCATTTCGACCTCGATATGTGGAATTGTCTCACGGCATATGTACTGAAATTGTTCAGGAGACGTAGTCAAAGCCCGGTGGGCGGCACGAGTGCTTCTACGCACGGTGTTATATTAATTTACTGGTAAAGTCTTAACTCTAGTAGTAAGTAAATACTTGGCATGACGGGTTTCGTTTTCAAAGTATAAATCAATAGGAACGATTCGTTAAGGAGCGGGAAACTGCAACTTAGCCCAGAAGAAGTAAATCATATCAAATATGACGGAAAGTAGCACCAAGTCTGTTTAGCCCTCAGAAGGCATTAGACATGCTTAACAGAAGTACTATGAAGGTTGAATATTGACTAGCTTTCTCAGTATATTCATTGGGAATCCAAGCCTTGTAATATACCGGGGTTGACACAACTCACTAAAACAAACTGTTCTTCCCCACTACGCTTCCTCTTCACTTTCGTCCACTGCTTGCAGGTTCCCCGATAGCATGACTAGAATATCAACAACTATTTCACACAGCTTGCACACCTTCGCTATCTCAGTATATTAATTGGGCCGAGAACCTTGGTCTACTTGTCATCCTACTAATTTGTTCTACTCCGACCACTTAGTCTCTGGTTTAGATGCTCTACTCATCTATAGACCAAACCAGGATGCTATGGGTCCTCTCCTTCATCGAAGCTTCGCTGACTGAAGAGACAACAGTCGGAGAAGAAGCAAAGAATCTCGTACTACCAGGTATATATTCGATGAGATACCAGTAGAATAGGCACTTGAGAAGGCCAGCTCACTAAGCTTATTAAGCAAAGAGCATTGTTGGAGTTGGAGGAATAGGCGATGCTAGAATAGCTATTTCTTTAAGGGCTAGTAACCAAAGTCAAGTAGCATTCATCTGTTCTCGGAAGGGGGTGTAGTTCACACCAGGCAAAAGGGAATTTTTTATTTAGTTCCAAATGACAGGGTAAATTGATTTTGGTATGAAGGTGCCATCCTCAAGTTAGGATTCTGCTTAAACTGGATGCTCTACAGCTAATGGGAGAAAAGGAAGCCTCGGTCAAAGCAAGGCAGATCCATGGGCTAAGGAGAGAAACCCGGTATTCGACCTGACCTATGAGCTTCTGGGTGAAACTGTGCTTTAAACATACCCTTGGGTTATAGTTTCGAAAGCGTTAGTCACGTCACGGAAGTTCCACTTAAGCCGGAGTCCTCTATTGTTGCTGTAGCAACTACAGTAGCTGGTGTAATTTATTTTGATTCAGATGGTGGCCCTTCGACTTTATCAAGTTTCTGGCCTCAGAGGTTCTGGATGCATCTCAGATTCTATCGAATCTTCGGGTCCGCTTCGAGTAGACTTTCCACGTATCTATTTCTATCCTTTTGGGTGGGCTGATGAGGCCTTCTGGGATATAAGATAGCTAGATACTAACTTAATATGTTACTTCTAGTGTGATATACATGGCATTAGGATAAAGGCGTTGGACAACCCGTTATCTCGCTGACTTCCGCTGGCTGAACTATGGATTTCTTTTTTTAAGTGAATGTTGAGTTCGGTCATTTCATCTCATTTCACTTCATCTAAGACCTCCTTATTCCTAAGTTTCCTACGCATAGTCATATCTTTCCCCCTCTCCTCTATGCGCTATGGAATGTCGGGTTACGTCCTCCTGCCCTAAGTCGATCTTAAAAAAGTATCTTCGATCTGGATTCAGAGGCTCCATCTAAGTAGAGAGAAAGAAGAAATGAATCGAAAGGTTTATTCTCCATCCAGTAGAATCGATAACTTGTAAACACGTAAAAGGTGGTGATTTCCATTCTTCTCTTCTCCTGACTGGAATAAGAACTTCAACTATCGTGACCGAACAAGTGTTTCAATAATACCTTTCATCGTCAATGCATCTCTCCTTTTAATACTGAGGTGCTTGCGACTACAAATCATAATAGTATGCGCCAAGTCAAGTAAGTGATTATATTAACCGGTCAGCTAAGATAAGGTGGCGCTAACCCGCTACGCACCTTAGAATTAGAAGTAGCTAACGCCAACCCAGCCGGTGGCACCAACCTTATCCCTCCTCTTATGGGAAGGCAGGTACCCTCTCCTAAGCTTCGTGGGTATTCTCTTCAATGCTAACGCACCTCAAGGACATAGTTATAGCAAGCCAAATCTATATGAGATCTCAGCTTCGCTGTTATATTAATATAGTCATATGCGGGAAACCTAGTCTCCCTGAAGTTAACTCATAAGCCCAAATTAATATACTGGCAAGTGAATTAGCCTCCCCCTTCTCTTTATTAACCCTACCTAGGTATTAAGATCAACCCCCCTCTCTTCTTCTTGTTTCCCTTCCTTTAATCTCTTCATCTCTTTCTTAATCTAAGTCATGAAGAAAAGCCATTAGTTAATATATCCATTCCTTATGTCCCGCTACGGACCTTTAGTCGGTCACTATACTTAGTCCTACGCATTGCAGGTATTCTATTCTACTTGAATTAAGAGGACATAGTTAACCCTAGCAATCATAAATCTATCTGAGATCTCCGCTTCTTATGCATTCTTATATTAATAGGGGTCGGTAGAGAATAGTCCTACCAAGAGTTAGTTATGTGCTGTAGAGAATCATTATACCAAGGGTTAGTTATGTGCTGTTATTCCTTTGATGCGAATATTATCTTAAATAATCTCTAATAACAGGTGATGCTAGATCAGGTCATAAACATCACTTCCTGAAAGCTTAGATTCTCACTCCCAAGGTTACCATGCATATTGGTAATAGGAGTAGTATGCGTCAAGTAAAGTAAACAAGTCAAGTCAACTCATAAGTCAAGTGAATTAACCTTCCCCTTCTCTTCATGCATCCAGTTAGCCTTCGGCTCCTTATGTCTCTAACTTCGAAGTCGAGTCAACTCATAAGTCAAGTAAGAGAGAGTGATTTCTTTTCAGTCCCTAATTCATATGTCAAGTCAAGTGACTCTTTCAGTCAACTAACTTATATGTCAACTAAATGGTTATTTGTCATGTCAACTCATAAGTCCAGTCATATGTCTGGTAAGTGATTCTTTAAGTGCATCCAGGTTAAAGATCAATCCCCATCTGTAACTCCTCTTACCTTTAGTCCTACGCGTATCACTCATTTTGGTGCTGCTTACGGGGTCTCAAGAAGCTCTTTTTCCCCAACATTATGGAACGCCAACCCAGAATATGCACCAACTCCCAGTAAGAAAGGAAAGTAACTCCTTAAATTCTCTAGCATTCTCTGTTCTATCTGTTTTGTTTACTAAGAGCACATAGTTTGCGCAAGCCGAGCAACCAAAAAGATATTTGATCTCCGCTTCTCAAATGAAAGATCTCGCCCATATGCGGAGTCAACTTGCTAACTTAGAAGTCAAGTCAGTCTCTAACCCTCCCATCAGCTAAGAAAGAAGCAAATGCTATAAGTATACTAGCCATCAGCACGGAAAGAAGCAAGCGCTATAAGTATACTGGGATACCTCATCAGTAAGTAAGTCAGTCAGCAAACTGGACCCAATTAATATACTGGGGAAGTATAATGGATTCCCCAATTGATCGGTGTCGCCTCGCTACCTGACTTTCTTTACTAATGAATCGTTTTTAGACCTATCTGTAGTTTTATTAAATATTGTTGAGATAGCATGTATACTCATCAGTTACGAGAAGCTGAACATCTTTTCAATTTCAGAAGGTCATAATCTATGATGTCGACGTAAAGTGTGGAGCATAACCAATGCAATGTCCACGTGCGGGAATAATTGATAGTCCGACATTTTTCTCTTACAGATCTCAATAAGCATAGCATCATGCCATAAAGAAGGCAGTCTTCTTACTACCAAACCAGGGAGCACATTATATAATATATTACTACGTTGTTTGGTTCTCAATCACTAGAGGCAGCGAAATGACCCCCCTGAAGCTAAGGATTACTTTATTTGTGACCTTGGATGTAAACCAAGCAAAATATGTCCTTAAAAAGATTATGGTCGTCCTTTTAAAACAAATTGTATCGGGCAGCGCGTATTCCTACAATGTCTGCGTCAATCCCCTTTCGTCGGTATGACTATTTTGAGAGTCAATTCAAACCCTAAAAGTGAATGTGATAACGTCTCACTAGCATGCCACCTCGAGCGACAAGCCTATGTGTTGTTCGGTCAAGGAAGAACAACCGATGTGGGTCGGCACATAGCGGTTCGCGACGACCCGGAATTTTTGGATGTTTGAAATTGGAATATTTAATTGATTTAAATATTTAAAGGTTAATTTTTAACTTGAGTTCAAATATTATTATTATTTAGCAATTAAGTTATTGGATTTAATAACTGTAATTGGGTAAATTATTGAATCTTTAGTTTTAAGCCTGTTAAAAATAATTTGAAGGTTTGTAAAATTTATATCGATAGTACTGAAGATAGTAAAAGTGTTGAAATTGAATTTGGAAGTGTTTTGTTAAATTTTGAAATTTTATCGTTTAAATTGATATTTAAATAGCCTTCCAAGGCACAGTCTCGGATTTCGACAAAACCAATTCCATTGGATCCGTAATATTGTATTAGTATCGGATTTCAATTTTCGTAGCATTTGGAGTTGTTATGTGAGCACACGGTAAGTAAACGCGCTGATATTAATATCAAAAATTTAATATAATAACTGGGTTCAAAAAGCTATATTCTCCATACGATCGAACCAGGACTCGAAACCTTTTCCATTGCGTTCGAAAAGTGGGTATAACATTATAGACGCCTAGCGGCACGCCTCGATAGGAGATTGAGATTTTTTGGCTTCAATCGAGACAATTTAAATTTAAATTCAAAAATATATATATTTATATTCTGGTCAACCAGCTGAAATACTTATCACGTCAGAACTTTTTGCCTTCATTCATATCACTTTTGCTCCCTGTTACACGCAACCTCCTTTTCTAATCACGTTGCCTCCTTTCACATCTTGTCTCCTCCTTTTATTTTTTTTAAAAGCATGAGGGATGGTCTTCTTCAAATCGAAGAAAAATTATAATGGCTGAACTCAGTTAAAAACAAAAATGCGTCTTCCTCTATTCCTTCTCATTTTGAATTTGAGTCGAGTTTTTTCTTTTTCTTTCGAAACCAAATCTCCAATTCAACTCGAATGAATTTGAATTCAATTCATTCGCAGACAAACATATACGAGTCGTGATTGAATCGCGATTGCGCGAGGAAAAGGGGGCAGTGGCACTTGATCGTCGGCGCAGTGGAGGTGCTCGAGCACGATGTTATCACATGACCGAGGAGTGAAGCGGGAGTGGGCCTTAGTTTCACGACGATGGGACTGTCATGATTCGAGTGCATGCGTGAGGGCTAGGGCAAAGTAGAGTTGATAGAAGGGTCGGTTGGATTGTGGGTTGTAGAGCGGTCGAGTCATCAAAGATGTGGTGGTCGAAGAAGGCAGTTGGTGGAGTTTAGAGATGACTGGTGGTGGTGGAAGTGGCAGTGGCAAGGGGGAGTTCTTTGAAGTTCGAGCAGCAGAGGTGGCTTCTACTGCCAGTGAGGGTTTAGGTGAGATAGTTTATACTTTTGTGGTATGTTAAATTTCAATTTAACAAGTTAATTGAGTAAAAGTATGCAGTTAGTTTTTTTTAAAATGTCTTAGTTTAGGAAATATATATAAATGATTCTTGTAAAGGTAGGAGGTTTCAAAAGCAAATTTTAGTTGGTTAAAACACTTTAAAATTTTAAATTAATTTTAAATCGAACAAATTAGTTGATTGAATTTATTTAGTGGTAAATTATTTTAGGCCATTTCAAATATTAATAAGAATCATATAAATTGTTTATTCAAGGTCAAATTGGGAAAACCAAAGCAATATTGAAGTGGATTGCAAATATAAAGCAAAGTGAGTTAATCTCACTCATCTGGGTTTAATTTAAATTTAAATGGTTAAATTTAAATAACTGGTTGAATGATTGAATTGATTTGATGTGCTATATTATATATAGTAGTATATATATAGTATATATTGGAGTGATTGATTTCCCGCATTATATAGCAGATGAGACCCTATGCGCCGCATAATAGCAGATGATATTATATTTAAATCCCATATACCGCGATATTCCACCTTGAAGTGGAATTGGTATTTTATTATGCTAACATCTGTGGATGCAGGGAAACAGGTTGGAGGGTTCCAACTGGATTCTTCAAAATTATTTAGATTGTTTAATATACCGTGTTATGAATATTTGATATTCTGTGATCAATATTATTGATAATTGGAATATTGAATGCTATGGTTTACTTGAATATATTTCGGTACACTGAGTTATCAAAATATATAGAATTGGATTTTGAAAAAAAATAAAGGAAGAGAATTTGTAAGTGAAATAATTATAGAGAATTTAAATAAATTTAAGAATGAACTAGGTAAGAATAATAGTGGTTTTAAAATTATAATAAATAAATTCCGTGTATGAAAAGGGGATTTTGAATAAACAGGAAGATAATGAATTTCAAACTTAAGTGTTATTATTTAAAAGAATAAAGCATTTATTTTAAATTATAGATTTAAATTATTGAAAAAAATAAAGATGGAATTTGGGAAAAATCTGAAATTGGTGTTTTCAGTTAAAAGATCTTAAATCATAATTAAGGAATAAAGTCTGAAATTAATGGATTTTGAAATGAATTGAGTAAGTAAAGAAATTTATTTCAAATGGAGTAAATTGGGAATCAATTTGGAAATTGATTTAAGTGTTTGAAATTGGAAATTTAAAGGAGAATTCGACTAAGGAATTTATAAACTGGGTTTATAAACGTGAAGTAATATATCAGTGGATATTTTGAAGAATAAATTCACGATAGGGATTTATTAAAGGAATGGGAAATTTTTATTAAAAATAAATAGTAATTTATTTTTAAAGGATGTAAAGAGAAACGTATTTCCCTGGATAGCCAAGTACGTTTTCAAAACAAAATTTATAAGTATAAGTTAAAAGTTGTTTTAAAAAGGATGTTTTAGAAAATTTATTATTTTTAAGTGTTTAAGTTTTAATGTAAGTCTTTCAAATTTATTATAGTAGAAATTATTTAAAATTGGCTTGGTACTATGTTTCTAAAAGAGAAAACTTAGTTTTATATTTATAAAGTAGCTTTATTTTAAATATTCTTAAAGTATATATTTTTGAATAAGGTATTAAAGTAGTTTTTATTTTAAATGTTTTAAAAAATAATTTATAATAAAGTGTTTTTAAATTATTTTAAAAATCTAAAGCTTTGTACTTGGTATTTTCAGTGGAAATAAATATTTGGGAATTTATTTCATGAGAAAAGTGTGGTTTGAAAACTGATTTCAAAAGGGTTGAATATAGAAATATATCTTGCGAAGATATTTTGAGGTTGATAAAAAATTCGGTGAAATTATTTATGGTTGATGGTTGTTGTGAATGTTATTTGATAGTTAAATAACCGATTATCAATATTAGACAATGCGCTAATCGTTTCAAAGAGACCGGGATCGGGATTAATTTCTCAAAAACCACTTCGATCCGGTTTGTACGTTTTCATGTGGAAAACAAGAGTTTGGATTCGAAGATGGAGCGGTAAAGTGCAAGGGCTAGTCGCTACTAATCCTGAGGATGATTCCAAAATGGATGTAGTTGGAGTAGTGCCTTCGGTTCCGTTCGAATCAGGGACGGACTTGTATGGATGAATGCTTCGGAACATCGTCAGGTGGACGATGGGCATTCTAAGTGAAACGTTCTAAAAGGTAACGCTTAGCCTCAAGCCTCATCAACCGGAAATGACTGAAAATAAGGGGTTATGCAGCAAGGCTAGGTGGTTAGCGCCCATTAGGGTGAGGTCATCCCTGTCTAGATGTCCCTTTTTATTCGGCTTAGTAGTGAGGTTGCTGAACCCAACCTTGGGCTGATCTTACTCGGGATTATCCAGTAAGGGGTAGTCTCGGTCTTGTGTTGTAGGGGGTCAGGACGATCATCGGTATGCTAATCTAGACTAGGTACCGTGATAGGTGGTACCCCAATTCCTAGTCATTAATTGGAAATCCATTTTCCCTACACGCTTGTACGGCTTTGATTATGTCCAACTATTGCTGAAATGTGAGATGCAAGCATTTCACATAGATTCTATTTTACCTTCTATATACACTATTATAATATCAGATAATTTTAATAAAAAGTATTTTAGCTATCGTAAGGTAAAAACCCGAAATGTTCATTTGTGGCGTGGTCTTACGAGATGCTTTTGTTTTCAAAAGAATCTTGAAACTTTAATAATCAATTTGAGTGTGGTTTTCTCACGCTGGTTTTGCAGACTGACTTGGGTGTTATTTAACTGTAATGCTCAGGTCAGACCGAGTATTATAGAATACAGGATATGTTGCTGTGGAGCTTAGGAGGCGAGCTGGATGGTGATACGTACTTCCGCACTTGATTATTATTCCGCTGTGTATTCTGTTTCGAGGATAAGTTTATATGACTGTCCAAATTGTATGTTATTGATGTTGTTGAACTCTGATGGTGTATTCTGATGATGTATGTATAAAACAGATATAGTTTTCTTGTGTGTAAAGATATGTTATTATCTATTATATTTTATTCCGCTGCGATGGTTAGATTCTGATGTTGTTTTTTTCTCTTCTTCTACCTCTTCTTCTTTAACCCTGATGGTTCGTATTTCCGTACATCTTGAGTTGATTGAGGGAGAATAGTGTCGACTTTAGGGGTACGGATTTGCGGGTCATTTCACTTGATATTAGAACCTAGGTTGGTGATAACCTTGGCTCTGGTGGGGATTACTCATTGAAAATAGAGTCCGTAGTACTCTAGAATGAGTTTGAGTGCATTAATAGATATGCGCGCGTATTTGTTAGTGAATATAAATTGTTTTTAATATTGTGTTGACTTATTGGTTGAGTGGAATATGAATTCTGATCGAGTAAGTTGGCCGCTATTTGAAAAGAGTTTATAAACACCTAGCACAATAAATTGACACAGTATTGTTTTAAAGGTGGGTGAATGACATAAGTTTACCCAAAATATATTTTGACATAAAGAAATATTTTCTTAAATTGTTATGTAACTTGGATGTTTGGATGATAATATTTTAAACAAATAAGATTACAAAAATTGAATGACTTGTATAATCAAATGGAAATTTGTATGAGCATAAATTATACAAATGAATTATAGTTAAAATTTGACTTGAATTAAAATTTGAAAATTTAAAACATCGGAGATTTTGGAAGTGTTTTTCAAAGTGTTTTGAAGACAAATAATAGCATTAGGGTTTTAGAAGTATTTCTGAAAGGAAATTGTTTCAAATAAATTTTGGGAAGGGATATAGCATTGAGCTCACTTCAGTCGCTGAAAAATAATTTCGGTGATGACTGCAGTATCATCGATGTTCATTTTCGAGTTTCTAAGTGACGGATTGCTGCCAAATTGATTTGTTCTGAAGAACTAGTTTGTTTTTGAAATATCAAAGGAAATTTGTTGGGGATAAAGATCAGGACTGGTTTAAAATTTTGACAAATGTGATTTTGGGATGATTTGAACCAAAAGGCGAGTGTTTTAAATCCTGAATCCTTATTTGAATTGAAAATCCTGATCAGATAAGTTATAAACTTGTAAAGTTGAGATGATTTTTAAATAAGGAAGGAAAATATGAGCTTTGAATGTTGGAATTAAAATTTAAAGTGAAAAGTAAAAATGAAATTAACTTGGATTGAGGAAGAAAATTGAATCGAATTGAATTAAATAAATCCGAGTTAAAATAGAATTGAATTGGAATAAAAATTCAGTTGAGTTATAGGTGATATTGAATGGAATTAGATCCTTACTTAAATAAATGGAAATAAGTTGGATAAGAAATAAGTTGGATAAGAATTGAATTGGAATAAATGAATTAGAATAACTTATAAAAGAATTAAAAATCCATAGAATAAAAATATGCTAGGGTCATAAATAAGCGTAAATCTTGAGTTAAAAATAAAGATGAATATATTCAAGCCTAGAATGAATGAAAATGTGTAAAATAATAAGTTGTGGCTTATAAAATTTAAAAGTGGAATAGAAACCCAAAATAAATATTGTTTGATGTTGTGGGAAATGAATAAAAATCCAAAACTTGAATTATAAAATAGATTGAACTCAAGAAAATTAAGTGAAGTGACTTTTGAAGGTAAAAATCGAATATTGAATTAAAAGTGGGAAATGAACTAATTTGAATAACTGAGTTAAGTGAGTGTGTTAATGGAATTTTGATTGGCCGGACCAAAAAAAATTTAATTATGAGTTAAAAATGGATTTCGTGAAGTTAAACTTGAGTTATAAATAAATTTCAACTTGGAAGTGTTAAATGAATTGAGTTGGATTGAAATATGGTGAAATGTAAATGTGAAACAAAGTTTAAAATAAATTGAATGAGTACACTAATTGAATTTAATAGAATGGAATCTAATTGAAAATGGAGATGAACTTAAGTTAGTAACTTAACTAAATTATTAAATGGTTATTAGTGAGCTTTATGGAATGGTTTTGAATGGAACCTGTTTGAATAATGAAATGGAATGTAAGAAGATAGATAAAATTAAAAATATAGTGAAAATTGAGAATGCATTGATTGTGAATAAATTAGAAATGGAATGAAATTTATATAAATTGAGTTGGAATAAATTTAAAATGGTCATCGGCTTAAGTGGTTATTTACTTGGGTGAATATCGCCAATTTGCATGAGAATAATTGGTCGTTGGACGAAAATGGAAGAAAATAAAATTCTATGAATCATTGCAAGTAAATAAAATTGATTTTTGAATCAACTAGAATAAATACGAGTTTGTTTTGCTTAGAATGGATTGAATGAGGGAAGTGATTGTAAATCACTTAAAAATTGAAAACAATAGTTTAAGAATTGGTTGTAAGCAATTAAAATTAGTGTCGGAATCTTATAAATTGCATTCGGGTATTGTTTGGTGTATATTGCTTATAAAATGCATGTGTCTACCTATTGAAAGTAAGTAATTGTTAGTGAGTTGCATATATTTTATGCTTACATAATTAAATTGAATAAGTACAGGTCCAGGGAAGCCGTTTGGCTGGATTTGATTGTGCAAATTGCTAATTGAATAAGCCGCTTGCTTAAAAATGCTAAACAAAGGTACGCTTACGTAATAAAAATAGAAAATACGAACTGTTTTTGTTTTTCCGATCGTGTGGGCCGATGTGTATATATTTATATCTCTTGTCAAATTGCAAAAGATCCTCCGTACAAAGGAGACTGCCAAAATATTTCGAAAATTTTGGAAGTTAGAAAAATTTTGAAATTTTTTGCAAAATTTTTGTTAGTGACAAAACAATTTCAAATTGGAAATTGAAATAAATTAGTGGATGAAACTAATTTAAAATAATGATATGAATCGGTTATAAATGGAAGATAAAATTCAATATTCAGAGTTGAAGATAAATTGAATTCATATGGAAATGGGAGAACCAATTTGAATAGAAGTAGATATAAACTAAAGTGGTGAAGTGAAAATAAATATAAGAAGCGTATAAGTACTTAAATTGAACTTAAGAAGAAATGGTAGAATTCTTAAGTAATATAGGTGTCGGGAAAATATATTGAATAAGCACTTGAGTGAAGATTTAATAAAAATAGGTGAAATGATAAGCGTTGATAAGGGAATAGAAATCAAAATGGATGTGAATAAAAAGAGAATTGATATAGCTGATAATCAATTGAGATACATACGTAGGATGTATGTATATTATTTTATTCGTATAGCAATTTGATCCAGATTTGAGCACAAATTTCGAGATAGTTATTATATCAATCCGAGTTAGGATTTTTCACTCGATGTTCGACGGCAAACCCTGGATATGGATTTTGATTGATTCTAGAAATTCTCCATCATAGTTATAAATATGCATGGAGAATGACGGTTGCTGATCAAGAAACCAGATCAGAGTCCGCACTAGGAAGTCGGGTGGACGATACTAGTTCGGAAATGAAATTGTGTGATCGAGTAAGTGATTGGATTCGGTATTGCATACGAATGATATAGGTACATCATACGGGCTTAAATGGGATGAATATTGAAAATTTTGTAAAGAAGCGTATAAAATGATTTTGGAATCTGTAGTTGGGTATGGTTAAATTGGATATACAGTTATTAAAAAGCAAGTGGGAAAATGGGGATTTTTGATTTCAGAAGATAAATTGAAATTTGCTCGGCAAAGGAATGTGTTTAAAATTTCTGTATAAAATTTGATTGGGTTTTTGATCTAGCCACTTGGCTTTTTGTTTTCTTTTGGAATTTGGGAGTCCGTAGAGGCATTTTGTAGTTGTACCGAGCTAGCCGCGCAAAGGAGACGCTGGCGAATTTTTTTGAAAATTTAAGGAGTTTGAAAAAATTTTGAAATTTTTTTTGATAGTTCAAAATTTGGTTTAAACTATTTAAATTATCAAGGGGATAATATTATTGGTGACCTATGGATAGGTTTGGAAAATTAGTAAGGGCGATAATGTGTCATTAATAAAAAGATTGTTTTGGGAAGTGTTCGAAACTGAGTGGTTTTAGGGAAAATAGTTAACGAGTTATGGACCATTCTTCTTAACTAGTAATTTCGAGGACGAAATTCTTTTAAGGGGGAGGAATGTGACGACCCGGAATTTTGAGATGTTTGAAATTGGAATATTTAATTGATTTAAATATTTAAAGGTTAATTTTTAACTTGAATTCAAATATTATTATTATTTAGCAATTAAGTTATTGGATTTAATAAACTGTAATTGGGTAAATTATTGAATCTTCAATTTTAAGCCTGTTAAAAATAATGTTAAGGTTTGTAAAATTTATATCGATAGCACTGAAGATAGTAAAAGTGTTGAAATTGAATTTGGAAGTGTTTTGTTAAGCTTTGAAATTTTATCGTTTAAATTGATATTTAAATAGCCTTCCGAGGCACAGTCTCGGATTTCTACGAAACCAGTTCCATTGGATCTGTAATATTGTATAATTATCGGATTTCAATTTTCATAGCATTTGGAGCTGTTGTGTGAGCACACGGTAAGTTAAGGCGCTGAAATTTATATCGAAAATTTAATATAATAACTGGGTTCAAAAAGCTATATTCTCCATACGATCGAACTAGGACTCGAAACCTTTTCCATTGCGTTCGAAAAGTGGGTATAACATTATAGATGCCTAGCGGCACGCCTCGATAGGAGATCGAGATTTCTTTGGCTTCAATCGAGACAATTTAAATTTAAATTCAAAAAAAAATATATATTTATATTCTGGTCAACCAGCTGAAATTCTTGTCACGTCAGAACTTTTTGCCTTCATTCATATCACTGTAGCTCCATGTTGCACGCAACCTCCTTTTCTAATCACGTTGCCTCCTTTCACATCTTGTCTCCTCCTTTTATTTTTTAAAAAAGCATGAGCAATGGTCTTCTTCAAATCGAAGAAAAATTATAATGGCTGAACTCAGTTAAAACAAAATCGCGTTTTCCTCTATTCCTTCTCATTTCGAATCTTAGCCGAGCCTTTTCTTTTTCTTTCGAAACGAAATCTCCAATTAAATTCGAATGAATTCAAATTCAATTCATTCGCGGAAAAACATATACGAGTCGTGATTGAATCGTGATTGCGCGAGGAAAAGGGGGCGGTGGCACTTGATCACGTGGCCGAGGAGCGAAGCGGAAGTGGGCCTTAGTCTCACGATGATGGGACTCTCACGATTCGAGGTGCATGCGTGAGGGCTAGGGCAAAGTCGAGTTGATAGAAGGGTCGGTTGGATTGTGGGTTGTGCGGTCGAGTCATCAAAAACGTGGTGGTCGAAGAAGGCAGTTAGTGGAGTTTAGAGATGACTGGTGGTGGTGGAAGCAGTAGTGGCAAGGGTGAGTTCTTCGAAGTTCGAGCAGCAGAGGTGGCTTCTACGGCCAGTGAGGGTTTATGTGAGATAGTTTATACTTTTGTGGTATATTAAATTTCAATTTAACAAGTTAATTGAGTAAAAGTATGCAGTTAGTTATTTTTTTTTTAAAAAAGTCTCAGTTTGGGAAATATATATAAATGATTTTTGTAAAGGTAGGAGGTTTCAAAAGAAAATTTTAGTTGGTTAAAACACTTTAAAAATTTAAAATTAATTTTAAATTGAACAAATTAGTTGATTGAATTTATTTAGTGGTAAATTATTTTTCGTCATTTCAAATATTAATAAGAATCATATAAATTGTTTATTCAATGTCAAAACGAGAAGACCAAAGCAATATTAAAGTGGATTGCAAATATAAAGCAAAGTGAGTTAATCTCACTCATCTGGGTTTAATTTAAATTTAAATAGTTAAATTTAAATAATTGGTTGAATGATTGAATTGATTTGATGTGCTATATTATATATAGTAGTATATATATAGTATATATTGGAGTGATTGATTTCCCGCATTATATAGCGGATGAGACCCTATGCGCCGCATAATAGCGGATGATATTATATTTAAATCCCATATACCGCGATATTCCACCTCGAAGTGGAATTGGTATTTTATTGTGATAACATCTTTGGATGCAGGGAAACAGGTTGGAGGGATCCAACTGGATTCCTCAAAATTATTTAGATTGTTTAACATACTGTGTTATGAATATTTGATATTCTGTGACGAATACTATTGATAATAAGAATATTGAATGCTATGGTTTACTTGAATATATTTCGGTACACTGAGTTATCAAAATATATATAATTGGATTTTGAAAAGAAAATAAAAGAAGAGAATTTGTAAGTGAAATAATTATAGAGAATTTAAATAAATTTAAGAATGAACTGGGTAAGAATATAAGTGGTTTTAAAATTCTAATAAATAAATTCCATGTTTGAAAAGGGGATTTTGAATAAACAGGGAGATAATGAATTTTAGACTTAAGTGTTATTATTTAAAAGAATAAAGCGTTTATTTTAAATTTAAGATTTTAATTATTGAAAAAATAAAGAAGGGATTTGGGAAAAAATTGAAATTGGTGTTTTCAGTTAAAAGATTTTAAATCATAATTAAGGAATAAAGTCTGAAATTAATGGATTTTGAAATGAATTGAGTAAGTAAAGAAATTTACTTCAAATGGAGTAAATTGGGAATCAATTTGGAAACCTATTTAAGTATTTGAAATTGAAAATTTAAAGGAGAATGTGATAAAGGATATTTATAAACTAGGTTTATAAAAGTGAAGTAATATATCAGTGGATATTTGGAAGAATAAATTCACGATGGGGATTTATTAAAGGAATGGGAATTTATTTTTTAAAATAAATAGCAATTTACTTTTAAAGGATGCAAAGAGAAGCGTATTTCCCTAGATAGCCAAGTACGTTTTCAAAACAAATTTATAAGTATAAGTTAAAAGTTGTTTTAAAAAGGATGTTTTAAAAATTTTATTATTTTTAAGTGTTTAAATTTTAACGTAAGTCTTTCAAATTTATTATAGTAGAAATTATTTAAAATTGGCTTGGTACTATGTTTCTAAAAGAGAAAACTTAGTTTTATATTTTATAAAGTAGCTTTATTTTAAATAATCTTAAAGTATATATTTTTGCATAAGGTATTAAAGTAGTTTTTATTTTAAATGTTTTAAAAAATAATTTATAATAAAGCGTTTTTAAATTATTTTAAAAATCTAAATCTTTGTACTTGGTATTTTCTATGGAAATAAATATTTGGGAATTAATTTCATGAGAAGAGTGTGGTTTGAAAGCTGTTTTCAAAAGGATTGAAAATAGAAATATATCTTGCGAAGATATTTTGAGGTTAATAAATAATTTGGTGAAATTATTTATGGTTGATGGTTGTTGTGAATGTTATTTGATAGTTAAATAACCGACTATAAATATTGGATGCGCTAATCGTTTTGAAGAGACCGGGATCGGGATTAATTTCTCGAAAACCACTTCGATCCGGTTTGTACGTTTTCGTGTGGAAAACAAAAGTTAGGATTCGATGATGGAGCGGTGAAGTGCAAGGGCTAGTTGCTACTAATCCTGAGGATGATTCCAAAATGGATGTAGTAGGAGTAGTGCCTTCGGTTCCGTTCGAACCCGAGACGGACTTGTATGGATGAATGCTTCGGAACATCGTCAGGTGGACGATGGGCATTCCAAGTGAAACGTTCAAAAAGGTAACACTTATCCTCAAGCCTCATCAACCGGGAATGACTGAAAATCAAGGGCTATGCAGCAAGGCAAGGTGGGTAGCGCCCATTAGGGTAAAGTCATCCCTGTCTAGATGTCCCTTTTTATTCAGCTTAGTGGTGCGGTTGCTGATCCCAATCGTTGGGTGATCTTACTCGGGATTATCCAGTAAGGGGTAGTCCCGATCTTGTGTTGCAAGGGGTCAGGAGTGATCCACGGTATGCTGATCTAGACCAGGTACCGTGGCAGGTGGTACCCCAGTGCCTGGTCATTAGTTGGAAATCCATTTTCCTTACACGCCCGTAAGGCTTTGATTGTACCCAACTATTGCTGAAACGTGAGATGGAAGCATTTCAGCTAGATTCTATTTTACTTTCTATAGACACTATTATAATATCAGAGAATTTTAATAAAAAGTGTTTTAGCTCTCGTAAGGTAAAAACCCGACATGTTTATTTGTGGCATGGTCTTACGAGATGCTTTTGTTTTCAAAAGAATTTTGAAACTTCAATAATCAATTTGAGTGTGGTTTTCTCACGCTGGTTTTCCAGACTGACTCGGGTGTTATTTAACTTTAATGCTCGGGTCAGACCGAGTATTATATAATACAGGATATGTTGCTGTGGAGCTCAGGAGGCGAGCTAGATGGCGATACGTACTTCCGTGCTTGATTATTATTCCGCCGTGTATTCTGTTTTGAGAATAAGTTTATATGACTGTCCAGATTTTATGTTATTGATGTTGTTGAACTCTGATGGTGTATTCTGATGATGTATGTATAATACAGATATAGTTTTCTTTTGTGTAAAGATCTGTTATTATCATTTATATTTTATTACGCTACAATGGTTAGATTCTGATGTTGTTTTATTTCTCTTCTTCTACCTCTTCTTAACCCTAATGGTTCGTATTTCCATACATCTTGAGTTGATTGAGGAAGAATAGTGTCGACTTTAGGGGTACGGATTTGTGGGTCATTTCAGGTTCGGCCTAGGTGGCTCATGTAGATGTGGATCGATCTCAAAAGGATTAGCATATGTGGATCGGAATTCATGTGCGGTTCGGACTTTGTATACGGTTTGGCATGTATGGGTCGGCATACGTGGTTGGGTCACGGAAAGAAGTTCGAAGTGAGTCGGTCAAGGTGGTTCGGCCATTGTGGTTCGGCTTTGGTTGTTCGACACATGTGGATCGGTGCATATGGGTCAGCAATTTGGGCTTGGTTGTAGTGGTCCGACAAAACAGTAGGAGAATTGGCAAAACTACCACAGGGCAATACGTTCAGTGCCGTTTCACTTCTTGTCACATCCATAATTGCTCGGGGTTGCTTACGGGTTTGCTTTGATCATCCATAAGGAGAGCCTAGATCGACATCAGGTGGATCGGTGGTGGTGGGTCGACATGCCCGGTTCGGTCTACCTAACCTACCAGCTATGGACCAAGCTATTTTGGTCATCGGCATGCACGGAGGATCCAGCTTATCCTCGTCTATAAATAGAGAGGCAGGGGTCCAGTTGAGGGGACTTTTCTTGGGAACTCTAGGGAAACTCTGCCATTTTTTATACTCTCCTCCTTTCGATTCAAACTGGTATTCAAGTTGTTTGTTTATGGATTGTATCAATATTCAAGTGATTGAAAAAGTAATAAAGATTCTATTCAAAGTGGATGTAGCAATTACACCGAACCACTATAAATCTGATGTTCTCGTTTCAGTTGTTTTTTTCACATTCAATTGTGTTATTTCTCTGTTTTAATTTACTTTCTTCATTACTCTCTCTACACAACTCTATTCAAGGGTGTTAGTGACCAACTTTGGTGCTAACATTTTGATGCTTTCACTGAGAATTGAATTCTCAGCATGATTGTATCGCATCATCTACTAGTGGATTTCCACATTCGCAAGATAAATATAGTTGTTTACCAGTAAACTTCCTATTCTACTCAAATTTGAAAGAGATCTAAAGGAAACAATTAGCCAAGGGATTGGATTCGCTGATGTATGCAAGTTTTTGGGATTGGATGTTGAAGTTTGCACTGGAGTTACACGAAGGCCGACCCCTCTCTGAAGGCGATTCAGCCAATCTCACATATAGCCAACCTCTCACTCAATGCAGATATCTGATCTCTTATAAAAAAAGGCTTACATACCCAAAAACCATATGTCCCAAACGGTCCAAAGACCGTATGCAGCGACCGCTTCAAGAACCATATGCATCGATCCAAAGTATACCGACCCAGAGTATACCGACCCAGTGTATACCGACCCAGAGTATACTGATCCCTCTAGTGTATACAGATCCGGTGTTACCGACCCAGAGTATACCGGCCTAGTGCATACCGACCTAGAGTATACCGACCGAGTGTATATTGACCCAGAGTATACCGACCCAGTGTTGCCGATCGCATATATACTGATCCCTCAACTGTATACCGATCCCTTTCTCAAAAAATCATCTGACCGGTCCCTATACCAAAAAAATAGATGAGGTATGACCCCTATTTTCAAAAAGAAACTTTTTCGGGCACGACCCGAATTTTAGAAAAACTGTATACCGAAACCCTAGCCGCAGCGCAGTGCCTCCGCATAGTGAATTCAAAGCTCAACTTAATGAACGAACACTCTATCCACTTCCCTTACATCTTATGGCTGACTAGGGCATAGAGGATTAAATGGCATCTTCTGAATGGCAACAAGGGAACAGACAAGCATCTACTGCTCAGACGATACTCCTAAAGGTCGGAGAGCATAGATAATATAACCCTAGGCAAACACCAAGATGACTCTAAGCACCATTCTTCATAGACCCAGCACTTCAAATTTAGTGACTCCAAGCAAACCAATGTTTGACTCCAAGAAATTTGTTCCAAATGCTAACAAGGATATCATACTGATCACATATGAGTGGGATCGACCTCCAGATATATTTTAGCAGCTAGTTAGGTGGAGAGCCTCCTACGACCATGGATTGTTTCTGTTACAAAATGAATCAGAACCAAAGTGAGGAGGAGTGGAGAAGACCAGGAAAAATAAGAATGCAGGCCTATTGGATAAGGACTTTGATTCCAGTAGGCAAAACAAGATCTAAAATTTCAAATCATATGCTCTTTGAAAGGTTCAATCGATAGCCTCTACTTGGAGACTCACGACTCACAGTGGTACTGAAAACCCACCTCGAGAGAGTCCATCGAAGTCCATAGAAAATCAAGGGAATGTTGCATATTCCAAGATGCATACTGATCCTAACACTGGCGATTACAAACACCTCTGAGGTGTAATCGGAAGGCATATTCGAAAAGGAAAGCTTTAATAGTACGTGAAAGCCTTATAGAATGGCGAGCTAGGAACTTTGGATGCCCATCAATAAAGAACTCTAATTATCAATTTTACCGTTGGCAATCGACATCCCACTAGAAGGGGCCAGAGGCAGAGTTGATTAGCAAGCATACGATGCTGCTCCACTTATCAATGAGATTTATACCAATCTTCTTTGGATTATTTCTATTTCAATTCCAATTGTGCTTTGAATTATGATTGACTTGAACTAAACTTCTTCCAAAACGATGCAGGTGACCAAGTACTTAGAGTTGGCCGCCAACCAATCCACAAAGACCTTGATCAGACCTGTCAAGTATCATCAAGTTAAGCATGATTCGATAGCTCATCATGAACCATGTGCCTTTAATTTGGGGCCAAGGACTAGAGATTGAAAAGCTTGTCACGGTCAGAGCCCAATACAAAGCGAACATGACTGACCATCCATTCATCGACCTAAACATTCGACTTGGAGACCTAAGCAAGGCTTGGAATCAATATGGCCCGATCTTCCACTCAAATCGAGTCATAAAACAAAGTTTGACAAAATATAAATGGCTCTCTTGAAGCTCAGTGACGTCGAGATTTGTCTAGATTGGACTTGATTTGAACGTCTACACATCAAATCCTACCTTGGACACAAAAGGTAGTTCGAAAGCCCGACTTGAAGTAGCTGAATGGACTGCCTACTCGTCAACCATCGCTCTCGATACATGGATGCGACTGCACCTTGAAACATATGCAACTTACTTTGTCTACTCAATAATTCACTATCCTCGTTTTTTAGAAAGAGATACAAAGCAAATTGTGCGAGACTTGATTATTCAACCCTAGCACGGATGTGATCCAACCATCTATCATATACCTCCTTCCTTGACTTGATTGAAAGAGCTACAATCACCAAGCGGACGAGAATCGACCATCCATTTTTCAAGTTTCATCCTTGGTGCTGGGGGCAGAGTCCCATTTCATGAGCAAACAAGGTTCGACCATTCATTCAACAACATTAGCCTCATACGGTAAATGAAATACAAATCAAACGGGTGGAAATACGAATGCTCTCAACAAAAATCCCTAAGTTCCTAAAGCGGACTCGAGTACTCTTAAGTCCCCAAAGCGTAGACTAGACTATAAGCGACTTGAGAAAATTCTCTAAGTCTCGGAAGCGGACTTGAATACTCTGAGTCCCCAGAGTGTGGAATAGAGTAAAATGAATTGATGAAAATCTCTAAGTTCCTGAAGCGGACTAGAGTACTTTGAGTCCCTAGAGCATGGACTAGAATATAAATGAATTGAAGAAAATATCTATGTCCCTAAAGCAGACAAGAATACTCTAAGTCCCCCGAGCGCGGATTAAAGTATAAACGACTTGAGAAAAATCTATAAGTCCCTGAACTGGACTAGAATACTCTAAGTCCCCATAGCGCGGACTAGAGTATAAATGAATTGAGAAAAATCTCTAAGTCCTTGAAGTGGACTAGAGCATTCTGAGTCCCTGGAGCGCGGACTAGAGTATAAATGAATTGAGAAAAATCTCTAAGTCACCAGAATGTAGAGTGGTGTATAAACATCGATAAATAGATGAGTGGATTCCAACCATTCTCTATTCCAAAAACTTCTGCCTGAAATCGACAGGAGGAGTATTAACTCACTAAGGATGGAGTTCGACCATCCGACTTGTGGCCTGGCCAAATCAATGCTAAGAGCAGGAGTACAAATCACTAAAAGCTGAATACGGCAGCTCATTATTGCTCTAGCTTGGTGTTCTTTACAACCTAAGGTAATGACTGAAAGGAGGCCTCAATACAGAACCAATCGAAACAACGTCCGAAGCTGCAGGCGACCGAATACATCATACCTCAGACCGAGGGTCAAAATCGATCTGCACCAAGCATATATGAATGTGGCCCGAATGTCCCTTAAAAAACTATGACCATTAGAGTGTGGAAAGGAGAGTAAACCCCAAAGACTTGATCATTAATTCTCCAGCATCCTCCTTCGATCCATTAGGAGGAGTATGAAACTAGATGACCATGACCCAACTGCAGTAGAGCTAACTTTACCCCAAGATCTGATTACAGAATATGGACCAAAGTGGACGTGGCTGACCATCCAGTACCCAACTTCCCCCAGAAACTGACGAGGGATCGAAATATTCCCCTTGGAATGAAAAACCACAATCTAATTCAAGATAGGCGAGACTCAGCCTCCCATCAACTGACCAGATCCCACGATTGAACGGGAAAGAAAGTAAAGCTAAAGTGGGAATGACTGGCCTTCCTACTTATCGGTATATGCCCCAGACTTGGGGGCACGAGCGAGAAGCAGGATGAATGTGAATCAACTATTCACTGATCAACTCTATGTCTTTGGAGTTTAGGTGGGAGTATAAACATAGCTATGACGAGACTTAACCGTGCATGCAGTACATTTATCAACCAGAGACTGGGAGCAGCGTGATCATCCAAAGACTGGCTGTGATAGCTCAATATTTAAACTTACATATAGTGTTTACAACTACTCAAGGCTACGACCAAAAGAATGCGTAGAGATAGAATCATTAAATCGATGTCTAATCTCGTGGGCAATTGACCATCACTTCGACCCAAAGGATGGGTAAAGGATTATGAATGCATTGAATGGAAAGCGTGTTACTTGAATATACAAGCAAATTCAAACTCAAAGCAAGATCCAGCTATGCAGTTTCATGTACCTCGAGACTGACCCATACTCAACATTTTCTTCAACGTGCTTCTGAGCCTGATCTTTGGACATTTGCACATAATCGATCAGAGCATTCAAAGCCCTTCGCTGTCAGACTTAATAACTCATGACAAGACTCTAGGATTCGACCAGAAAAACCATCAACATTGACCGTCCCAACCATATTTCACATTGAATTTTACACAAAATAGTTACATCAGAAATTAAAGAATCCGAGATTGCACCCGCTAAGCTAACAGTCGATATTACGGTCAGCCATGTCGACCCTTCACGGGTGCTAAAGATCAGATCACAGCTCAGTGCAATGATGATAAAATAATTAGTTGGATTTCTCTGAATAAATGATGATATGTTCCCTTGGACCCATTCTGACATGGGTGTGTGATTTCACCGACTATCATGAGCCATGCTTTGAATATCGACCCAGTGCTACAAAAGCTAGCGTCATACAACGACCTGAGACATCTGGAAGAGTAATTAAATAGAATATCGAAGTAAGCCAATTCGATATCACTTATTTCCCTTGAAGAGCTATCCAAGGACAAAAACTAGCAAACCTCATATCTAAATTCACTACATCAGATGACTACTCGAAGAGTAGCGGAGAACCAACCAACAGATGGAGAATGTACGCGGATGGAGCATCTAATAATCAATGTTGTGGCACATGAGTCGTGTTAATGACTCCTGAGGAACGGTCGATCAGCTACGTCCTGAAACTCGATTTCCTTGTAACAAAAAACGATGCTAAGTATGAAGCCTTGACCGCCAGCCTCAAACTTGCTGGAGATCTTGGAGTGGAAACTTTACATATTTTTTGTGATTACTGATTGGTAGTATGCAAAGTTAAGGAATTTAATCTTGCCAGGGGGGCATTGTCTTGCTCCTTATCTCAACCGGGTCCAAGAGCTACTAGCCGACTTCACGTATTACATCATTACACACATCCTCAACAAACGAAATGAAAAAGAGTCAAGTCACTGGCCAAGCTGTCTAATTTCAGAGATGCGCAATGGACATACTTTGTTTCGGTTGAAATACTTAATATTCCAACCATTGACGGATGAAGATCGACTAGATCTTGGAGATAGAGCCAGAAAAGGGATCATGGTTGACTCCTATCAAAGACTATCTACAATGAGGAATTATTACTGAATGGAGGAATGGAAAATGAGAGATCCTCCTTAAAGCTTCATGCCAAATCAGCCAAGAAGAAGTCATGTGTAGATAAGAGTTTATCCATTCCCATGCTTCAGTGTATCAGCCATGATGATATCAAATGAGTCTTGGGTGAAGTCTATGAAAAAGAATGCGGCGACTACATCAGGGTGCAAACCCTAACAAAAAAAATACTCTGATATGGGTATTACTAGCCTTCTATCAATCAAGATGCGGTTGATCATGCTAGACAATGCGACGAGTGCAAGATGTTTGTAAAAAATTCGAAAGCCCCACCGTTGGAAATTACTCAAAGGGATAGTCTATAGCCGTTTGCCACTTGAGGGCATTGACATCATCGTCTTCTTACCAATCCTAAAGGTGGTGCGAAATACACCATCGTAGCAGTTGATTACTTCACCAAATGGGCAGATGAAGAACCTTTAACCACGACCAAGATGAAGAAAATAATCAACTTCATTGTCTGTAACGTCATCTGTCCTTATGACCTTCCATAATCCACTATAACTGGTAATGAATCCCAATTCAATAGCTCTAAATTTAAATAACTTCTTCCTTCAGCATCATATTGAAAAAAGATTTACGATATTTGCTCGCCCTCAAGTGAATGGATAGGTTGAAGCTGTGAACAAAATCATAAAGTCTATTTAATAGAGGTTTGGAAAAAGCTAGAGGTAAATGGGTGGATGAACTCCTAACAACATTATGGGCTTATAGAACTATCCATGTGTCCATGACTGGCCATACTCCCTTCACCCTTGCTTACGGCTCCGAGGTCGTCATCTATGTAGAACTTAAAGTCCCATCTCATTAAGTGGCTGATTACAACCCTTACTGCATAAAAAATATAAACAGGGAATTGCAATCGAATTGCAATTAAACTAGATGGAATTGAGGACGACTTAAGAGCATATAAAATGCATCCGAGAGCCAATGGCAAGAACAGGTACCAGAATATGCACATGTATATTCAAAAAAAATTCGACTTCTTGAAATCATTAGAAATTGAATTTTCACTTAAGGTTATCAAGAAAAGACTGGATCAGATAGTCGAAGCTTACCAGCCTTGTAGAACTGGACACAGATGGCCACTGATGAACTACAATCCTGAATTTATGCTATTGGGAATTGACGAAGCATCATGACGACACTATGGGAGGATGAAATTGAAGGATAATGACTATTTAGGAAACGTGATGGATTTCTTTCTAAAGACTCTAACTTGCTTCGATTCAAAGCACGTCATGTATGCAACAAGACATAATTTAGGGGGCAAATGTTACCCGGCTACTTGGCCCTGCTACAAAGTGATAGTTGTAGAAGATATGGTTGAAACTAGACAAGACTTGAACCAAGAGGTGATGGAGATATAAGGGGTTGATGCTACCTGTGTGGTTCGGCATGTCTATGTGGATCGATGTTCGACAATGGTTTGGTTGGAGTAGAATAACCATTAACATTATTTGACTGTGTTATGAATATTTGATATTCTGTGACGAATATTATTGATAATTAGAATATTGAATGTTGTGGTTTACTTGAATATATTTCGGTACACTGAGTTATCAAAATATATAGAATTGGATTTTGAAAAGAAAATAAAAGAAGAGAATTTGTAAGTGAAATAATTATAGAGAATTTAAATAAATTTAAGAATGAACTGGGTAAGAATAATAGTGGTTTTAAAATTCTAATAAATAAATTCCGTGTTTGAAAAGGGGATTTTGAATAAACAGGAGATAATGAATTTTAAACTTAAGTGTTATTATTTAAAAGAATAAAGCATTTATTTTAAATTTAAGATTTAAATTATTGAAAAAATAAAGAAGGAATTTGGGAAAATTTTGAAATTGGTGTTTTCAGTTAAAAGATTTTAAATCATAATTAAGGAATAAAGTCTGAGATTAATGGATTTTGAAATGAATTGAGTAAGTAAAGAAATTTATTTCAAATGGAGTAAATTGGGAATCAATTTGGAAATTGATTTAAGTATTTGAAATTGGAAATTTAAAGGAGAACGTGACAAAGGATATTTATAAACTAGGTTTATAAAAGTGAAGTAATATATCAATGGATATTTGGAAGAATAAATTCACGATGGGGATTTATTAAAGGAATGGGAATTTTTTTTTAAAATAAATAGCAATTTACTTTTAAAGGATGCAAAGAGAAGCGTATTTCCCTAGATAGCCAAGTACGTTTTCAAAACAAATTTATAAGTATAAGTTAAAAGTTGTTTTAAAAAGGATGTTTTAGAAAATTTATTATTTTTAAGTGTTTAAATTTTAATGTAAGTCTTTCAAATTTATTATAGTAGAAATTATTTAAAATTGGCTTGGTACTATGTTTCTAAAAGAGAAAGCTTAGTTTTATATTTTATAAAGTTGCTTTATTTTAAATAATCTTAAAATATATATTTTTGAATAAGGTATTAAAGTAGTTTTTATTTTAATGTTTTAAAAAATAATTTATAATAAAGTGTTTTTAAAGTATTTTAAAAATCTAAATCTTTGTACTTGGTATTTTCAATGGAAATAAATATTTGGGAATTTATTTCATGAGAAGAGTGTGGTTTGAAAGCTGTTTTCAAAAGGATTGAAAATAGAAATATATCTTGCGAAGATATTTGAGGTTAATAAATAATTTGGTGAAATTATTTATGGTTGATGGTTGTTGTGAATGTTATTTGATAGTTAAATAACCGACTATAAATATTGGACAATGCGCTAATCGTTTCGAAGAGACCGAGATCGGGATTAATTTCTCGAAAACCACTTCGATCTGGTTTGTACGTTTTCGTGTGGAAAACAAGAGTTAGGATTCGAAGATGGAGCAGTGAAGTGCAAGGGCTAGTTGCAACTAATCCTGAGGATGATTCCAAAATGGATGTAGTAGGAGTAGTGCCTTCAGTTCCGTTCGAACCCGGGACGGACTTGTATGGATGAATGCTTCGGAACATCGTCAGGTGGATGATGGGCATTCCAAGTGAAACGTTCTAAAAGGTAACGCTTGGCCTCAAGCCTCATCAACCGGGAATGACTGAAAATCAGGGGTTATGCAGCAAGGCTAGGTGGGTAGCGCTCATTAGGGTGAAGTCATCCCTGTCTAGATGTCCCTTTTTATTCAGCTTAGTGGTGCGGTTGCTCATCCCAACCGTTGGGTGATCTTACTCGGGATTATCCAGTAAGGGGTAGTCCCGATCTTGTGTTGCAAGGGGTCAGGAGTGATCCTCGGTATGCTGATCTAGACCAGGTACCGTGGCAGGTGGTACCCCAGTGCCTAGTCATTAGTTGGAAATCCATTTTCCCTACGCGCCCGTACGGCTTTGATTGTACCCAACTATTGCTGAAACGTGAGATGCAAGCATTTCAGCTAGATTTTATTTTACTTTCTATAGACACTATTATAATATCAGAGAATTTTAATAAAAAGTGTTTTAGCTATCGTAAGGTAAAAACCCGACATGTTATTTGTGGCATGGTCTTACGAGATGCTTTTGTTTTCAAAAGAATTTTGAAACTTTAATAATCAATTTGAGTGTGGTTTTCTCACGCTGGTTTTCCAGACTGACTCGGGTGTTATTTAACTGTAATGCTCGGGTCAGACCGAGTATTATATAACACAGGATATATTGCTTTGGAGCTCAGGAGGCGAGCAAGATGGCGATACGTACTTCCGGACTTGATTATTATTTCACGGTGTATTCTGTTTTGAGGATAAGTTTATATGACTATCCAAATTGTATGTTATTGATGTTGTTGAGCTCTGATGGTGTATTCTGATGATGTATGTATAAAACAGATATAGTTTTCTTTTGTGTAAAGATCTGTTATTATCATTTATATTTTATTACGCTGCAATGGTTAGATTCTGATGTTGTTTTATTTCTCTTCTTCTACCTCTTCTTAACCCTAATGGTTCGTATTTCCATACATCTTGAGTTGATTGAGGAAGAATAGTGTCGACTTTAGGGGTACGGATTTGTGGGTCATTTCAGGTTCGGCCTAGGTGGCTCATGTAGATGTGGATCGATCTCAAAAGGATTAGCATATGTGGATCGGAATTCATGTGCGGTTCGGACTTTGTATACGGTTTGGCATGTATGGGTCGGCATACGTGGTTGGGTCACGGAAAGAAGTTCGAAGTGAGTCGGTCAAGGTGGTTCGGCCATTGTGGTTCGGCTTTGGTTGTTCGACACATGTGGATCGGTGCATATGGGTCAGCAATTTGGGCTTGGTTGTAGTGGTCCGACAAAACAGTAGGAGAATTGGCAAAACTACCACAGGGCAATACGTTCAGTGCCGTTTCACTTCTTGTCACATCCATAATTGCTCGGGGTTGCTTACGGGTTTGCTTTGATCATCCATAAGGAGAGCCTAGATCGACATCAGGTGGATCGGTGGTGGTGGGTCGACATGCCCGGTTCGGTCTACCTAACCTACCAGCTATGGACCAAGCTATTTTGGTCATCGGCATGCACGGAGGATCCAGCTTATCCTCGTCTATAAATAGAGAGGCAGGGGTCCAGTTGAGGGGACTTTTCTCGGGAACTCTAGGGAAACTCTGCCATTTTTTATACTCTCCTCCTTTCGATTCAAACTGGTATTCAAGTTGTTTGTTTACGGATTGTATCAATATTCAAGTGATTGAAAAAGTAATAAAGATTCTATTCAAAGTGGATGTAGCAATTACACCGAACCACTATAAATCTGATGTTCTCGTTTCAGTTGTTTTTTTCACATTCAATTGTGTTATTTCTCTGTTTTAATTTACTTTCTTCATTACTCTCTCTACACAACTCTATTCAAGGGTGTTAGTGACCAACTTTGGTGCTAACATTTTGATGCTTTCACTGAGAATTGAATTCTCAGCATGATTGTATCGCATCATCTACTAGTGGATTTCCACATTCGCAAGATAAATATAGTTGTTTACCAGTAAACTTCCTATTCTACTCAAATTTGAAAGAGATCTAAAGGAAACAATTAGCCAAGGGATTGGATTCGCTGATGTATGCAAGTTTTTGGGATTGGATGTTGAAGTTTGCACTGGAGTTACACGAAGGCCGACCCCTCTCTGAAGGCGATTCAGCCAATCTCACATATAGCCAACCTCTCACTCAATGCAGATATCTGATCTCTTATAAAAAAAGGCTTACATACCCAAAAACCATATGTCCCAAACGGTCCAAAGACCGTATGCAGCGACCGCTTCAAGAACCATATGCATCGATCCAAAGTATACCGACCCAGAGTATACCGACCCAGTGTATACCGACCCAGAGTATACTGATCCCTCTAGTGTATACAGATCCGGTGTTACCGACCCAGAGTATACCGGCCTAGTGCATACCGACCTAGAGTATACCGACCGAGTGTATATTGACCCAGAGTATACCGACCCAGTGTTGCCGATCGCATATATACTGATCCCTCAACTGTATACCGATCCCTTTCTCAAAAAATCATCTGACCGGTCCCTATACCAAAAAAATAGATGAGGTATGACCCTTATTTTCAAAAAGAAACTTTTTCGGGCACGGCCCGAATTTAAGAAAAACTGTATACTGAAACCCTAGCCGCAACGCGGTGCCTCCGCGTAGTGAATTCAAAGCTCAACTTAATGAACGAACACTCTATCCACTTCCCTTACATCTTATGGCTGACTAGGGCATAGAGGATTAAATGGCATCTTCTGAATGGCAACAAGGGAACGGACAAGCATCTACTGCTCAAACGATACTCCCAAAGGTTGGAGAACATAGATAATATAATCCTAGGCAAACGCCAAGATAACTCTAAGCACCATTCTTCATAGACCCAGTGCTTCAAATTTAGTGACTCCAAGCAAACCAATTTTGACTCCAAGAAATTTGTTCCAAATGCTAACAAGGATATCATACTGATCACATTTGAGTGGGGTCAACCTCCAGATATATTTTAGCAGCTAGTTAGGTGGAGAGCCTCCTACGACCATGGATCGTTTCTGTTACAAAATGAATCAGAACCAAAGTGAGGAGGAGTGGAGAAGACTAGGAAAAATAAGAATGCAGGCCTATTGGATAAGGACTTTTATTCTCGTAGACAAAACAAGATCTAAAATTTCAAATCATATGCTCTTTGAAAGATTCAATCGATAGCCTCTACTTGGAGACTCACGACTCATAGTGGTACTGAAAACCCACCTCGAGAGAGTCCATCGAAGTCCACAGAAAATCAAGGGAATGTTGCATATTCCAAGATGCTTACTGATCCTAACACTGGCGATTACAAACACCTCTGAGGTGTAATCGGATGGCAGATTCAAAAAGGAAAGCTTCAATAGTACGTGAAAGCCTTGTAAAATGGCGAGCTAGGAACTTTGGATGCCCATCAATAAAGAACTCTAATTATCAATTTGACTGTTGGCAATCGACATCCCGCTAGAAGGGGCTAGAGGAAGAGTTGAATAACAAGCACATGATGCTGCTCCACTTATCAATGAGATTTATACCAATCTTCTTTGGATTATTTCTATTTCAATTCCAATTGTGCTTTGAATTATGATTGACTTGAACTAAACTTCTTCCAAAACGATGCAGGTGACCAAGTACTTAGAGTTGGCCGCCAACCAATCCACACAGACCTTGATCAGACCTGTCAAGTTTCATCAAGTTGAGCATGATTCGATAGCTCATCATGAACCATGTGCCTTTAATTTGGGGCCAAGGACTAGAGATTGAAAAGCTTGTCACAGTCAGAGCCCAATACAAAGCGAACATGACTGACCATCCATTCATCGACCTAAACATTCGACTTGGAGACCTAAGCAAGGCTTGGAATCAACATGGCCCGATCTTCCACTCAAATCGAGTCATAAAACAAAGTTCGACAAAACATAAATGGCTCTCCTGAAGCTCAGTGACGTCGGGATTTGTCTAGAGTGGACGTGATTTGATCGTCCACACATCAAATCCTACCTTGAACACAAAAGGTAGTTCGAAAGCCTGACTTGAAGTAGCTGAATGGACTACCTACTCGTCAACCATCGTTCTCAATACATGGATGCGACTGCACCTTGAAACATATGCAACTTACTTTGTCTACTCAATAATTCATTATCCTCGTTTTCTAGAAGGAATACAAAGCAAATTGTGCGAGACTTGATTATCCAACCCTAGCACGGATGTGATCCAACCATCTATCATATACCTCCTTCCTCGACTTGATTGGAAGAGCTACAATCACCAAGCGGACGAGAATCGACCATCCATTTTTCAAGTTTCATCCTTGGTGCTGGGGGCAGATTCCCACTTCATGAGCAAACATGGTTCGACCATTCATTCAACAACATTAGCCTCGATACGGTAAATGAAATACAAATCAAACGGGTGGAAATACGACTGCTCTCAACAAAAATCCCTAGGTCCCTAAAGCGGACTCGAGTACTCTTAAGTCCCCAAAGCGTAGACTAGACTATAAGCGACTTGAGAAAATTCTCTAAGTCTCTGAAGCGGACTAGAATACTCTGAGTCCCCAGAGCGTGGAATAGAGTATAAATGAACTGAAATCTCTAAGTTCCTGAAGCGGACTAGAGTACTTTGAGTCCCCAGAGCATGGATTAGAATATAAATGAATTGAAGAAAATCTCTATGTCCCTAAAGCAGATAAGAATACCCTAAGTCCCCCGAGCGTGGACTAAAGTATAAACGACTTGAGAAAAATCTCTAAGTCCCTGAACCGGACTAGAATACTCTAAGTCCCTATAGTGCGGACTAGAGTATAAATGAATCGAGAAAAATCTCTAAGTCCTTGAAGTGGACTAGAGCATTCCGAGTCCCTGGAGCGTGGACTAGAGTATAAACGAATTGAGAAAAATCTCTAAGTCACCAGAATGTAGAGTGGTGTATAAACATCGATAAATAGATGAGTGGATTCCAACCATTCTCTATTCCACAAACTTCTGCCTGAAATCGACAGGAGGAGTATTAACTCGCTAAGGATGGAGTTCGACCATCCGACTTGTGGCCTGGCCAAATCAATGCTAAGAGCAGGAGTACAAATCACTAAAAGCTGAATACGACAGCTCATTATAGCTCTAGCTTGGCGTTCTTTACAACCTAGGGTAATGACTGAAAGGAGACCTCAATACAGAACCAATCGAAACAACATCCAAAGCCACAGGCGACCGAATACATCATACCTCAGACCGAGGGTCAAAATCGATCTGCACCAAGCATATATGAATGCGACCCAAATGTCCCTTAAAAAACTATGACCACCAGAGTGTGGAAAGGAGAGTAAACCCCGAAGACTTGATCATTAATTCTCCAGGTTCCTCCTTCGATCCATTAGGAGGAGTATGAAACTAGATGAGCATGATCCAACTGCACTTGAGCTAACTTTACCCCAAGATCTGATTACAGAATATGGACCAAAGTGGACGTGGCTGACCGTCTAGTACCCAACTTCCCCCAGAAACTGACTAGGGATCGAAATATTCCCCTTGGAATGAAAAACCACAATCTAATTCAAGATAGGCGAGACTCAGTCTCCCATCAACTGACCAGATCCCATGATTGAACGGAAAAGAAAGTAAAGCTAAAGTGGGAATGACTGGCCTTCCTACTTATCGGTATATGCCCAGACTTGGGGGCATGAGCGAGAAGCAGGATGAATGTGAACCAACTATTCATTGATCAACTCTATGTCTTTGGAGTTTAGGTGGGAGTATAAACATAGCTAGGACGAGACTTAACCATGCATGCAGTACATTTATCAACCAGAGACTGGGAGCAGAAGCGTGATCATCCAAAGACTGGCTGTGACAGCTCAATATTGAAACTTACATATAGTGTTTACAAATACGCAAGACTACGACCAAAAGAATGCGAAGAGATAGAATCATTAAATCGATGTCTAATCTCGTGGGCAATTGACCATCACTTCGACCCGAAGGACGGGTAAAGGATTATGAATGCATTGATTGGAAAGTGTGTTACTTGAATATACAAGCAAATTCAAACTCAAAGCAAGATCCAGCTATGCAGTTTCACGTACCTCGAGACTGACCCATACTCAACATTTTCTTCAACGTGCCTCTGAGCCTGATCTTTGGACATTTGTACATAATCGATCAGAGCATTCAAAGCCCTTCGTTGTCAGACTTAATAACTCATGACAAGACTCTAGGATTCGACCAGAATAACCATCAACATTGACCGTCCCAACCATATTTCACATTGAATGTTACACGAAATAGTTACATCAGAAATTAAAGAATCTGAGATTGCACCTGCTAAGCTAACAGTCGATATTACGGTCAGCCATGGCGACCCTTCACGGTGCTAAAGATCAGATCACAGCTCAGTGCAATGATGATAAAATAATTAGTTGGATTTCTCTGAATAAATGATGATATGTTCCCTTGGACCCATTCTGACATGGGTGTGTGATTTCACCGACTATCATGAGCCATGCTTTGAATATCGACCCAGTGCTACAAAAGCTAGCATCATACAACGACCTGAGACATCTGGAAGAGTAATTAAATAGAATATCGAAGTAAGCCAATTCGATATCACTTATTTCCCTTGAAGAGCTATCCAAGGACAGAAATTAGCAAACCTCATATCTAAATTCACTACATCAGATGACTACTCGAAGAGTAGCGGAGAACCAACCAACAGATGGAGAATGTACGCGGATGGAGCATCTAATAATCAATGTTGTGGCACATGAGTCGTGTTAATGACTCCTGAGGAACGGTCGATCAGCTACGTCCTGAAACTCGATTTCCTTGTAACAAAAAACGATGCTAAGTATGAAGCCTTGACCGCCAGCCTCAAACTTGCTGGAGATCTTGGAGTGGAAACTTTACATATTTTTTGTGATTACTGATTGGTAGTATGAAAAGTTAAGGAATTTAATCTTGCCAGGGGGGCATTGTCTTGCTCCTTATCTCAACCGGGTCCAAGAGCTACTAGCCGACTTCACGTATTACATCATTACACACATCCTCAACAAACGAAATGAAAAGAGTCAAGTCACTGGCCAAGCTGTCTAATTTCAGAGATGCGCAATGGACATACTTTGTTTCGGTTGAAATACTTAATATTCCAACCATTGACGGATGAAGATCGACTAGATCTTGGAGATAGAGCCAGAAAAGGGATCATGGTTGACTCCTATCAAAGACTATCTACAATGAGGAATTCTTACTGAATGGAGGAATGGAAAATGAGAGATCCTCCTTAAAGCTTCATGCCAAATCAGCCAAGAAGAAGTCATGTGTAGATAAGAGTTTATCCATTCCCATGCTTCAGTGTATCAGCCATGATGATATCAAATGAGTCTTGGGTGAAGTCTATGAAAAAGAATGCGGCGACTACATCAGGGTGCAAACCCTAACAAAGAAAATACTCTGATATGGGTATTACTAGCCTTCTATCAATCAAGATGCGGTTGATCATGCTAGACAATGCGACGAGTGCAAGATGTTTGTAAAAAATTCGAAAGCCCCACCGTTGGAAATTACTCAAAGGGATAGTCTATAGCCGTTTGCCACTTGAGGGCATTGACATCATCGTCTTCTTACCAATCCTAAAGGTGGTGCGAAATACACCATCGTAGCAGTTGATTACTTCACCAAATGGGCAGATGAAGAACCTTTAACCACGACCAAGATGAAGAAAATAATCAACTTCATTGTCCGTAACGTCATCTGTCCTTATGACCTTCCATAATCCACTATAACTGGTAATGAATCCCAATTCAATAGCTCTAAATTTAAATAACTTCTTCCTTCAGCATCATATTGAAAAAAGATTTACGATATTTGCTCGCCCTCAAGTAAATGGATAGGTTGAAGCTGTGAACAAAATCATAAAGTCTATTTAATAGAGGTTTGGAAAAAGCTAGAGGTAAATGGGTGGATGAACTCGTAACAACATTATGGGCTTATAGAACTATCCATGAGTCCATGACTGGCCATTGAAATTGAAGGATAATGGGTGCGAACTCCTAACAACCAAGACCAAGCATCATGACGACACTATGGGAGGATGAAATTGAAGGATAATGACTATTTAGGAAACGTGATGGATTTCTTTCTAAAGACTCTAACTTGCTTCGATTCAAAGCACGTCATGTATGCAACAAGACATAATTTAGGGGGCAAATGTTACCCGGCTACTTGGCCCTGCTACAAAGCGATAGTTGTAGAAGATATGGTTGAAACTAGACAAGATTTGAACCAAGAGGTGATGGAGATATAAGGGGTTGATGCTACCTGTGTGGTTCGGCATGTCTATGTGGATCGATGTTAGACAATGGTTTGGTTGGAGTAGAATAACCATTAACATTGTTTGACTGTATTATGAATATTTGATATTCTGTGACGAATATTATTGATAATTAGAATATTGAATGTTGTGGTTTACTTGAATATATTTCGGTACACTGAGTTATCAAAATATATAGAATTGGATTTTGAAAAGAAAATAAAAGAAGAGAATTTGTAAGTGAAATAATTATAGAGAATTTAAATAAATTTAAGAATGAACTGGGTAAGAATAATAGTGGTTTTAAAATTCTAATAAATAAATTCCGTGTTTGAAAAGGGGATTTTGAATAAACAGGAGATAATGAATTTTAAACTTAAGTGTTATTATTTAAAAAAATAAAGCATTTATTTTAAATTTAAGATTTAAATTATTGAAAAAATAAAGAAAGAATTTGGGAAAATTTTGAAATTGGTGTTTTCAGTTATTTTAAATCATAATTAAGGAATAAAGTCTGAGATTAATGGATTTTGAAATGAATTGAGTAAGTAAAGAAATTTATTTCAAATGGAGTAAATTGGGAATCAATTTGGAAATTGATTTAAGTATTTGAAATTGGAAATTTAAAGGAGAACGTGACAAAGGATATTTATAAACTAGGTTTATAAAAGTGAAGTAATATATCAATGGATATTTGGAAGAATAAATTCACGATGGGGATTTATTAAAGGAATGGGAATTTTTTTTTTAAAATAAATAGCAATTTACTTTTAAAGGATGCAAAGAGAAGCGTATTTCCCTAGATAGCCAAGTACGTTTTCAAAACAAATTTATAAGTATAAGTTAAAAGTTGTTTTAAAAAGGATGTTTTAGAAAATTTATTATTTTTAAGTGTTTAAATTTTAATGTAAGTCTTTCAAATTTATTATAGTAGAAATTATTTAAAATTGGCTTGGTACTATGTTTCTAAAAGAGAAAGCTTAGTTTTATATTTTATAAAGTTGCTTTATTTTAAATAATCTTAAAGTATATATTTTTGAATAAGGTATTAAAGTAGTTTTTATTTTAATGTTTTAAAAAATAATTTATAATAAAGTATTTTTAAAGTATTTTAAAAATCTAAATCTTTGTACTTGGTATTTTCAATGGAAATAAATATTTGGGAATTTATTTCATGAGAAGAGTGTGGTTTGAAAGCTGTTTTCAAAAGGATTGAAAATAGAAATATATCTTGCGAAGATATTTGAGGTTAATAAATAATTTGGTGAAATTATTTATGGTTGATGGTTGTTGTGAATGTTATTTGATAGTTAAATAACCGACTATAAATATTGGACAATGCGCTAATCGTTTCGAAGAGACCGAGATCGGGATTAATTTCTCGAAAACCACTTCGATCTGGTTTGTACGTTTTCGTGTGGAAAACAAGAGTTAGGATTCGAAGATGGAGCAGTGAAGTGCAAGGGCTAGTTGCAACTAATCCTGAGGATGATTCCAAAATGGATGTAGTAGGAGTAGTGCCTTCAGTTCCGTTCGAACCCGGGACGGACTTGTATGGATGAATGCTTCGGAACATCGTCAGGTGGATGATGGGCATTCCAAGTGAAACGTTCTAAAAGGTAACGCTTGGCCTCAAGCCTCATCAACCGGGAATGACTGAAAATCAGGGGTTATGCAGCAAGGCTAGGTGGGTAGCGCTCATTAGGGTGAAGTCATCCCTGTCTAGATGTCCCTTTTTATTCAGCTTAGTGGTGCGGTTGCTCATCCCAACCGTTGGGTGATCTTACTCGGGATTATCCAGTAAGGGGTAGTCCCGATCTTGTGTTGCAAGGGGTCAGGAGTGATCCTCGGTATGCTGATCTAGACCAGGTACCGTGACTATCCATGAGTCCATGACTGGCCATACTCCCTTCACCCTTGCTTACGGCTCCGAGGTCGTCATCTATGTAGAACTTGAAGTCCCATCTCATTAAGTGGCTGATTACAACTCTTACTGCATAAAAAATATAAACAGGGAACTGCAATCGAATTGCAATTAAACTAGATGGAATTGAGGACGACTTAAGAGCATATAAAACGCATCCGAGAGCCAATGGCAAGAACATGTACCAAAATATGCACATGTATATTCAAAAAAAATTCGACTTCTTGAAATCATTAGAAATTGAATTTTCACTTAAGGTTATCAAGAAAAGACTGGATCAGATAGTCGAAGCTTACTAGCCTTGTAGAACTGGACACAAATGGTCACTGGTGAACTACAATCCTGAATTTATGCTATTGGGAATCGAGCAAGCGTCATGACGACACTATGGGAGGATGAAATTGAAGGATAATGACTATTTAGGAAACGTGATGGATTTCTTTCTAAAGACTCTAACTTGCTTCGATTCAAAGCACCTCATGTATGCAACAAGACATAATTTAGGGGGCAAATGTTACCCGGCTACTTGGCCCTGCTACAAAGCGATAGTTGTAGAAGATATGGTTGAAACTAGACAAGACTTGAACCAAGAGGTGATGGAGATATAAGGTGTTGATGCAACCTGTGTAGTTCGGCATGTCTATGTGGATCGTTGTTCGACAGTGGTTTGGTTGGAGTAGGATAGCTCTTATGGATGGTCATGGATGGGTCGGCCTTGGTGGGTCGGTACTTGTTGTTCGGTCAGGGGAGACAAGCCAATGTGGTCGGCACGTAGTGGTTCGGCCTAGGTGTCTCGGTGTAGATGTGGATCGGCCTAAGGAGGATTAGCATATGTGGATCGGCATTTATGTGCGATTCGGCCTATGTATACGGTTCGGCATGGGTGGCTCGGTCAAGGAAGGAAGCTAGAAGTGGGTCGGTCAAGGTGGTTCGGCCATTGTGGTTTGGCCTTGGTTGTTCGACACATGTGAATCAGTGTGTGGGGGTCAGCAATTTGGGCTCGGTTGTAGTGGTCCGGCAAAACAGCAGGAGAATTGGCAAGACTACCGCAGGGCGATACATTCAGTACTGTTTCACTTCTTGTCACACCCATAATTGCTCCGAGTTGCTTGCGGGTTTACTTCGAGTCATCCATAAGGAGACCCTGGATCGGCATCAAGTGAATTGGTGGTGGTGGGTCGACATGCCTGGTTCGGTCTACCTAACCTACCAGCTATGGGTCGAGCTATTTTGGTCATGGGCCTACACGGGGGATCCAGCCTATCCTCGTCTATAAATAGAGGGGTAGGGGTTTAATTGAGGGGACCTTTTTTTGAAAACTTCAGGGAAACTCTGCCATTTTTTATACTCTTCTCTTTTCGATTCAAACTGGTATTCAAGTGGTTTGTTTATGGATTGTGTCTGTATTCAAGTGATTGAAAAAGTAATAAAGATTCTATTCAAAGTGAACGTAGGCAACTACGTTGAAGCACTATAAATCTGGTGTTCTCGTTTCAGTTGTTCTTTTCACACTCAATTGCGTTATTTCTCTGTTTTAATTTACTTTCTTCATTAATCTCTCTACATAACTCTATTTAAAGGTGTTAGTGACCAATTTAGGTGCTAACAATAGGTCAAAGAATTAAAGCTATGTGGAATGATTTATATCGTGAAAATCCAAATATTATTATAGACAATTTGGATATTTCATCCTCATAAGAGGAGATTTTAAAGCCATCAATAGTATGCTTAGAGATGAATGGCGATGACTAGATGGATCTCCTATGTTGTTTTATAAGAAATTTTGCATATTTCAAAATATGACTTAATTAAAATGTTATAATGGTAATTTACTATTAGAAAGATTTAACTTCACTAATGAAATTATGCTTCATAACAACATGGATGCGATAGAGCTTACGAATTTCAGGTCTATCTCATTAACAAATTATTCTATTAGAATTAATTTTGTAGTGAAAAACGTAGGAAAGAATTTATCGCTAATATATGGAAGCAATTAACTCAAATCTAGTTTTTTCTATTTTAACACCAATGCAAATTCAAAATTAACTATGCTATCATATAAGATGTAACAATAGAAAGAAAAGAGACATAGAAGATTTAACATGGTTCAAATTTGTATCCTACCTAACAACCATTTTATTCTAATTAGCAATTCAAAGAGATTACAAGCCAAATCAATGATTAAAGAATTACAAGATGTGGGGACTCTATCTAAGCAATCACTCAGTTAAAAAATTATAATTCAGAGCACTCAAAATAAAAAACCCCCAAATTGAATGAGCTAGGGCTCCTATTAATTATGATGATTGGAAACCTAATAGTCCTTAATTAAGAAGAAGATTAGAAGGCTAATATATATGCTCTAATTACTCTAGATGATCAGATCATATCAAAAGAATCTACACCATCAATAGAGAAGAAATATGCACTAAATTGACAAAACTACCCTAAAAATTCGAGTCTGCTGAACCCTAAAAAAATTCAGTACAAGAACTTAGACGTCTTTTTAAAACTTCACAACTCTCGAGTTTGCAAAATGTAGCAACTCAAACTTCTGATTCCCCAAGTTAGACATTTAATTGCCTAGAAGCTTTCTGGTTTGAACTCTATAGGCATTCAGATGTCTGATCAGTGTAGTCAGACATTTGAGTGCCTATCAACTGGCACTTGACAGGTTCTCTTCTTCATATCTTTTAATCTCTTCCTCTAACCAACTTCATGTCTCTTCCAATACGAAGCTCTACACTACATCTTCAATCTGAAATACTCATAGACACATATTTGAATTATATAACAGCAATAATTTCAAAGGTCTTAGCTTATAGCTTAAGTAGTAAAATAAATTGTTTAGTTAATAACTAATCGATTTGATTTTTTCAAGGTTGGAAATATCACAGACGGGGTCATTGTAGTCCAAGAATTTATTAATCACCGTTATAAAAATAATACAACTTATCCCTTTTAAAAATTGACTTTTCTATAGCCATTGACACTGTTGACCGAATTTTTCTTAAAGATTACTACTAGCTAGGAGATTTGGTTCTAGATGGATATGTTGGATCATGTCTTGGTAAAAACTAGAAACTCAAGTATTATGGTTTACGATAATCTAGGAAACAAAATCTAGTCTAAACATGGGCTTAGATAGGAAGATCCTTTGTCATCCTTACTATTCAACTTAGCAACGGATCTATTCATTAGGATCATAAAGTTATATATTTCAAATAGGATCCTAAATAGTGTAGGCAATGATATCATTGGTGATAGTCTCTCAGTACTTTAATCTGCTGACGACACTATACTTTTACATCTTATTTTACCTCATCACATTACAACTCTTAAGTTCGTTTTATACATTTTGAAATGTTTTTAGACCTTAAGATTGATTTTGATAAGATTTTAATTTAATTTTGAATGATATAGAAAATATTGAAAAGCTTATTACTAATACTTTAAATTGTAAAATCATGAAGTTTCATTTTCATTACTTGATCTTTTTTATTAGACTAACTAAGAAAAAACGAAGATTACAAATAACAATAGATTAGATTAATAAGAAACTATGTAACTGGAACTATAGATTTTTATCCAAAGCAGCAAGAATCATTTTAGTAAACCCCGTATTATAGCCTCTACCGATATACTGGATGTCTTTTTACCTTTTTCCAAAATGGATAACTGATAAAATAGATGGAATTAAAAGAAATTTTCTCTTAAGCGCGGATAATTCATGTAGTAGTATTAAATGTTAGGTTAATTGGAAAACAGTTTACAAATCCAAAAAGGAAGGTGGTTAGGAATTATAAATCCACATAACCTTAATATGTTTTTACTAGGCAATGGATTTGAAATTTTATAATAATAAATAAAATATTATTTGAAAAAAAAATGATTTCAATTCAATTTTATGATATAACTATAACTTTCACCATATAGTATCTAATTCCAACAATATGCTGCACTTTTGGAAATCCATGTTAAAGAACCGTGATATTTTTAATCTTAGGATTAATAATATAGTTCATTTAGGCAATAACATATCACTTTGGCATGATAGATTGGTTTTTGCTATACCTGTTAGAGTTGAGTACGAAGAGTTATTTGACATTTGCGATTTTAAAAATGCTTTAATTTCAAAGGTCCCTAGAATCAAACTGAATTTCCATGGTACTTCAATCTTTAACCGTGCACTCGAAGCTATTACATTGACTCAATTTGTTTCACTGTGTACCAAGCTAGAATATTATAACTTAGATAGTGAAAGTGATTCTAAAATTTGGTGTCGGGATAAAAGTGAAACATGCTCCTCTACTCGGTCTTAAATTTCTCAAGGACTAAACATTTTTCACATTTATTTGCAAAGCTAATGCACCTATAGAGAATAATTTACGTAAATAGTTGTCCTCCGTAAGAAACTAAACATGATCGAATTTTTAAAGAAATAGAATTTTCTTATTGATACAACATGTGTTTTTTGCAATTTAGAACTAAAAAATGTAACGCACGTATATTATAAATGTCCGTTAACATATTCCGTTCTCATGAACACTCTAAATATTTTTGACTTTAACATGATCTACACCAACTTTAATTTCGACTACTACCAAGATAATTTTAGATTTCAATGTGCTAAATATTACAGAATTATATTCGATGTTATCTTCGGCATTAGTTGTTGCTATTTATGGTTCGAAAGAAACCAAAAAATGTTCGATAATGTTAATATTTCTTCTAATAACCTGATTTACGCTATCATGCTTTTTAATTATAATTGGGTTGCAAATCCTGACATAACTTAGCTAAAAATGTTTTCTTCAAAGAATTTCTTTCAAAGGTAAAATGTCGCATTGATATCTAGAAGGATAAAATTGCTTATAACAACCAAAACACAATATATGATCGAATTGGGGTGGCTATATACCTATTCTAGAATGGAAAAAATTCTATAATACTCCTACAATAATTCATTTAATTTTAATCCAATTTAAATCTTTATCAATATCTTATATTGATACGCACGTATATAATTTATATATGCACTAATTAAATTACTAATAGCACCTCGAACAAATCTAGAGGCCATTCTTTTTTATTAAGTACACCTCATGCAAGAAATACAATAATAATTAATATTTCACAAATATTAAATTAATTAATTTATTTATAAGTATTATAAATTAATTAAATCAAATGGTGTTACATAGCTGATTAGATTCGGTTGTTCATAGTTACAAATTTACTTAGTGATTGATGTTTGAACAATTCAAATACCAACGTTCACATATTATAGATAGCGGTGTGATAGTTTGACTTAATTCATCGCTTACAAATCTCATCAGTAAAATCCAATTTTATAAATTTAAGCAGTACCTTTAAGCAACTATTATCTGCACCAATTCTTTTTGTCAACGTTATAACACTTTAGGATTTACGAAATTTGATTTTTGTCAAAATTCTAAAATCATCCACATCTAGCTCAGTTAGTCCATAAATGAAGTCCTTGGCTCGATAATAGCATTTATTATTGATTATACTACCCTAGCCAGAGATTTTCATTTTGAGTTGACTATAATTGATCATGATACTAACCACATATAACTAAGAAGTCAAATGCTCAATAGTGTTTCACTTCTAATGATTCAACTTAGATCCAACTATAGTCGCTCAATGGTTGTCATGCCATGATTTAACTATAATCAAAGTAGAGTTTCCACTCAAGCTCAACAATATTCTCAAGTCGATAGAGCTGTGTAACATCGACACTCGAGATTTCCTATTTGACCTAGTTGTTATTAACCAATAGATCTCGGACGAGTCATTCCATAATTATCCAATAATTATGAATATGTAATCCATTGGTGCCTCTAACAACCACAAGTAGTAATACACTGTCCAACATTTGAAAAGCGTTGCATATCTTAGTCTCAACAAATGTATTGGTATCCTTTCTCGAAACACCTTGACTAGGAATTTTTAAAATAATATGTTATTTTGTATTGTGATAATTTTCTCATGGTCACAACTCCTTGTAATTATTATTGCATAATATAACACTTAAGGATTTTCTATTTAATACAATTTAAATTAATTACTTGATTAATTATATCATTATATAACAAATTATATAATAGAAATCAAATACGTTTATTACGAACAAGATTGGTTATTGAGTTAAACATACGTGACAAATTATATAGATACACCTACAACATATTCCTAACCCTCCTGATATGGTCTTAAGCAACGACCTAAAGATAACTCATCGAACGTTTTGCTAATGAATATAACTAATTCCTTTGCACTTTTGTTCTATTTTTTCTTTCTTTCACACACACACATAATAAACTAACATTTTAGTTGAGTTTTCCAGTTTTAGTGGTTTTTGCGAAATGGACCGCTGAGCATCATGGTTTTGACTTTTTGGCTTACTTATAGCCTTAGGCCTTTTTGGATGTTTTACCACTATTGACTTGCTACCATTGATCCACATTGTTGATTCATTTTCGTATGCATGGATCCACGGTCGTGCTTTTGTCTTTCAACGATAGTAATGACATTTTTGATAGACATCTCTACGACTTTGGTGTTTTTGGTTTTCTATTTTTCCTCTTGTGTTTTGTACATTTAGTTTTGGTCCTTGGACTCGGTCTTATAGAGTCATAATGGGAAGTCTGCCCTAAGGATTCAGAAGGGGTTTTTTCTTTCTTTTCATTCTAAAGGGTTTTTTTCCTATCGGCCAAGCTCGTTGACAGCTCATTTTTAAGCGTAGAATAATATTACATGAGTGCTCTCATCTTTCAAATAGTTATTCATTTCCCTCAAAATAAAAGTCATAAAAATTGAAGTCGGTAGAATATGAAAAGCCGCATGATCATCCTGAAGGGTGGTTTAGAAAGGATCCATTTAGGGTTTTGTTTGACATTAGTCCAACCAAATATAGGGAAGCCGAACCACAGTTTAGGGGAGTTCAAGTACTCGAACAACAATTATGCAACTATGGCCAAGACTCCATGACAAATGAAATGTTAAAAGAACATACTTGCTATATATTACATTTGTTTCTATAATCTATATGCATGCATGCACCACACTATTCCAAATCCACTCTTCATAATGGCTAGCATTTCTTTTTGATAGCAATCAACAAGGAATCAACGAAATAACAACCAAAGCATAAGAACAGGAAACATAGATGCAAAATTGTGTAAGAGGCTTTTGGAATATGGACGACAAGCTCTAATGTACTGGTAATTAATCGTAGTTAAATACTATTTTTTTTATCAAGCAAAGTGGTAAATGCTAGAAAATTAACCGTGTAAAAATGGCTAAATATTAGAAGAAACCGTGGAGGAAAAAAAACGAGGAAAATACTTTGCAACATAAACATATAAAGAAAACTGTATAGATTATACACGGGCTTTAGAAATTCCTTTGTATCCATGGACGTTCAAATCCATTTGGTTTACCACTCATATTTCGAGGTTCGAGTCACCACATGTTCAAGCATTTCTTAACTGCTAGCTAGACATCTCTTATCTGGGAAGAAGAGCGTATGAATTACATCCGTCTCCTTACCTTGTAATTTCGCCCTCCTAATTTGCCTCGATTAAACAAACGCAATTTCGAATTGAAATGGCTACTGCTAGCAAGCTGCTCTTTGCTTCATCAATTCCACTTCTAAAGACGCAATCCATGCCCGTCCCTTCCATACTCTATCCACCTAAATTTCCCATTTTGCCCTCATTCAACAACCACTACTACGTCTGTTCTTTCTCCGCCAAAGCATCTGTTTCCCAACAGTCTAATGCATCAATCAACGGTAAAACCCTCCAATTTATGGAATTTCAGATCGATGTACTATGCTATGTGTATTTAACCGTTTATTTTCTTATAATTAAGGACAAATTTAACCAGTTATCATTGGACCACTATTCATTTCGTTTAACTAAGCAGGTTGTTTACCACACGTCCTCCTATATATGAGAATGTAGGGCCCGTTTAACAATTAATTGTTGCAAAATGACTTACATATTACTTCTTAGTTTAAATTTTGACTTATAAGCAAAAAAAAAAAAGTTGTCAACCACTTTTTTGACAGGGTTACTTAAAAGTCAATAAGTAGGAAAATAAACTGTTCCCAGATAGGACCGCAGACGATTTTTTAAAAAAGGCTATTAATTTATTAGTGAGCAGTTGTGTTATTATAGATGTGGCAGGTGACGGGCTTCCAGGGCGAGTTGGATTCTTAGGGCTTGGAATCATGGGTTCTCCAATGGCACGAAATCTTTTAACAGCTGGGTAATTTTATTCCCTTTTATTACAGGGCTCAATATGTGTATTGTGAATTCTTTTCTACAATGACAGTGTTTGAATGTGCAGTTACATATAGTCTAGATATTTTATGAGGAATGTCGTAAGACACCGGATTATCTGCTTTAAAACAAGAGTGATGCTATTAGCACTATAAAATCTACTTGAAAATATCCATTTCTGAATAGTATCCAAAAACATTTGATAATGCCATTACCCACCATCCAAATTAAATTTTAAAAAACCTTTTAAATTCATTAGACACAGACAAATCCTAATTTCTCTTGATTTGGAACAACATTTGGATCCTATGAAAAAATGAAAAATTGCATACAAGTAGTCAGAGTTATCATAGTGCATGCTATAGCACAAAATTGCCCATAGCGAGGGTGTGCGCTTTTTAATCTATAATAGCGCACATGTCTTCCATAGTGTGAAATAGTGCATTATTTTGTCAAAGCGCAAAAAAACGAATAGCCCAAAATAGCGTGCTATTTTATTTGTTTAATTATTTTAAGTTCGCATCAAAAAAACCCAGATAAAATTGAATGATACAAACTAAGACATGAATACAATAATCAAATATATATATATATATATATTATATTCAATAATAAATCAAAACCATTTATTGAAAAAGGATTTTTTTTTAAAAAAAAAATTAGGTCAGTTTTGAAAACTAATAACAAATTTAGTTCACTATGAAAACTTGTTACAAATATAGACACGTTTTTGCGATGTTAACGCCAAGCCAGTGTAGTTTCTTGGCGTATTTTGAAAACGCACCATGAAGATTTTTTTTTAACTTTTATATTGGTACGATTTCAAATGGAGCCAATGGAAATTGTTATTCCTGTTGGCTTCATTTGAAATTCTAACAAATGAAAACTTCAAAAAAAAAAAAAATCCACTAATGCATTTTCAAATGAAGCCAAGGGAAGGGAATTTTTTTCCTCAACAATTCATACCGACTCGATTCGAAATCGCGTCAGTGTAAAACTTGAAAAAATAATATAGCGCATTTTAAAAATGCGCCATAAAAGAGCCGACTCAGCACTAACATGGCGGAAACAGGTCTATATTTGTAATAAGTTTTCATAGTAGCTTAACTTTGATATTAGTTTTGAAAATCGGACTAGATTTAAAAAAAATTCATAAAAAATGAACATGAGTCCTTCAAATAAAATTGAATGTAGATGTTTGGTAGGAGTATCGTACTCAAAATGTCCATGTAGAAAAATATTAATACTTTTTTTCTCTATTAATATTAATAGGTAGAAACTTTATAATCCAAAAATTTTATTTTAAATTTGCCAGCGATGTTATTTACATTATTTTTAATACTGAAAAAACCAAAATATGAAGGCTAAACATTCTTTTCTTTCAAATTCTTTTGAATTAACAATACCTCATCGCTACTTATCTGAGAAAAGAAGTTCGCTCTTGAAAGCAAAGTTCTTTCATTCGATAAAACATTATAATATTACATCTCTCGTACATCAAAAATGCTACTTGAGAAATCCTTTGAAAATGATCTTATGGACTAGTTTATTTTAGTATACAAGAAAGCAAATAATTCGATACAAGCTACCAAATTTTATACATAATCAATGATGTTATTTTCTAATTTGTTTTTCATGAAAAATTAGTCATTCAACCTATTAACAAATGTTTCAATTTATAATCTACCACTACCAAATATTGCGATGCTATTGTGTTAGATCCATATATAACTCAAGTCCTTTTCATACTAACTAAACTAGATGAAAGACTTAAACATTGGGAATACTCTTTCATCTCTTTTAGTTTATAATAATCTCAAATCTACATATGTTTTGATATTATATATCGTTTTTTTACATTCGCTAAACAAATAAGAAGTTCTTTGTGATAAGTATTGTTCTTATAATGCCAAAAATCTCGAAACAAATGAAATCAAAATTTATACTAAAAAAAGAAAAAAAGAAAAAAAAGAAAAGAACTTTGGAATCAACATCGAGAACATATATATTAAAAATAATCTTAAGATACATTAAATTTGACAAAATTACGGTTCAAGATAGAAATTTATGAAAAATAACATGTTAAATAGTCGATCTCAACTAAGAAAAAACCAAAGATGATGAGGATGATGAACCCCTGAAAACAACATATAAATTGTTGGACGAGTGTACTTCATAATACTGCTAAGAATTTTAAAGCTTAGTTCTAGATTTTTGAATTTGAATAGAAGACACCAACTAACAATTTATAGTGTAAAATTGTAATACAAATTCCAATCCATAATTGAATTACAATGTAAATTTTAATAAAATAATAGTGAGTCATAAATAAATGATTTGATGTTTACGTAAAGATGAACCACGACTACTTTAATCCTGTTTAGTATATAATAAAAATGCAGAATTTACAAAAGTGAATAAAATAGTACGCGCTATAGCGGATAACAATACACGTAACGCAAGCTTTGTGGTATCTGCTATTGACTGTCTTGTCAAACATCATATAGTGATTGATGGTTTTAAACAGTCTGAAACAACAGATTTTCAAAAAAGAAAAGAAAATTAGAATATCGTATGATGGCCGACCGAATTGAGCCGTAATTCGGCGGTTGTAAACTGTCCGACAATAGTATTTTCAAAAAAAAAAAAAAAAAAAAAAAAAACCTAAAACGCACCATTAAATTTTTTTCATATACAAATTACTGCATAATTAGTTAAATCTATTCAATACATACAACAACAAAAATTTGTTCATCAATTGTAATTCATTGATTCAATTAATGGAAAAATTCGAAAATACCTTAAATTTTTATTTTGATCTCCAATATGCATGTTTGCTAATGATTAATCTTCTTTCTTTTACATGTATGAATTGATTTGTAATTGAAAGATGATTACTGCAAGAGAGATTATGATTTAGTGTTTGAGAGGAAGATGACTTGACTAATAGATTGTGGAAGATAATTTGAACGACAATTGGATTAGTGGATAATATTAAGACTTTTAATTGGTTGTTATTTATTTATTTATTGGATTGGGTATTTCTAGTGGATTTTATGGTCCTAAGGGTAGCACTTTAAAACAAGCATATATGAAAGTCAATTAAATATGTTAAGTTGTTAATGTTATAAATAGTGTTCTTTTTTTCTTCCTTTCATATCTTGTAGCCCTCATGACTAGGTAGCCAAGTGGAGTCATTAAAATCAGAATGAAAACTTCAATATTTTGAACTAAGATAGTAGCATAATTCTCATCAGTAATTACAAAGATCTTAAGGCAAACAGACCCTTACTATTTGAATCTCATTTTACAGTTCAAATCACAACTGAGAAAATCATTTTATCCTTGTTGAAATAAAAAATATCAAGCTACTTATATGGATCAACAATTTAATTTTCATTTAAAAATATATGGAACACGTGCAAATTAAGCTTTGGGCGCAGAGATCTAAAACCCTAGCATCAAAGTCAATTTTGAAAGTATACACTATTACTATTATGGAAAGAAGAATCAATGCTTCACATACTTGAATGCCATTTTATTACATACAAAGATCAAAGCTTATAGCGTATAAGTAAATAACATATATATATATATATATATATATATATATATATATATATGAGTCATTTGAATCTACGATGTATGATTCAAATTGATTTTTGATTAAAATTTGAAGTATATTTCGAGGTTTGTTTTCCATTTTGAAAGCCACGAATCTCATTAATTTGTCTAGATCTCTGATAATATTCTCCTTCAGGATATACTATCATAGCTCGGTTTCCCGTTGTTAAAAAAAAAAAAAAGAATTCCTCCCATTACTGTGACTAGATGCCCTATCTTATTTCAGACATGCAGTTATGATACATATCTTCTCTCTTTTTGTAGATACGACGTTACAGTCTGGAATCGTACCAAAAGCAAGTGTGATCACCTCGTGGACCTCGGTGCCAAGTATGTGATATCAGTTACATAATACAAGCAATGTTTTAGTTCATGTAATAGTTAGATGTAATTATTTGATAAGGTATGCGACTTCTTTCTGTTGATACTGTTAAACTAATATCCTTGTTTACTAAGGTATGAAGCTTCGCCAGCAGAAGTTGCATCTTCTTGCAATGTGACATTTGCTATGCTGGCTGATCCAGAAAGCGCTGTATGTATATTTCTGTTTACCTCATTGTGTGTTCTATATTAGCAGTGTAACATGTATTTGTTGCGTAGGTTGATGTTGCATGCGGAACAAATGGGGTTGCCGAAGGAATGAGTCCAGGAAAAGGGTAATTTCTTGAATTTGCCTTATTTCAGTTCATTATTTATGCACAGCCAATATATTCTATGCTGTGTGCGTGCATATGCGCACATGCATATGCGCTTCACAAGTAGTACGTCAGTCATAAGTGTGTCTGTATTGGGTAATTGCTTTTTCTGTCATTAATATCTCAGCTATAAACCTACACATATTACATGGACACGATTTGAGTGATAAACTTAAAGTGACGTTGTGCAGTGGTGGAACCAGCTATTGGTTTCAGGCAGGGCATGCTAGTATTACAAAAGATGATATTCAAATATTAAGATTTTTTTTTTTTTTAAACCACAGAATCAAATAGATAGGAATATTAATTGGGGGCAACGCAAGAGAGTTTATAATGTAGGGACGAGGCAAATAATAAAAGTGAGATGGGGGCATAAACTGAAATTTTCGTTCTTTTAAAGCAAAATTTAATGAGTTTTTTTTATTTTACCTTTATGTTGTTATGGTACTGTCGCATCTCATATTAGGAGAAAAAGACATTTTTTTACATGTCACAAATCTAGTTCGTAAAATTAACAAATTCATCATGCCAAAAAATTAGTAACCTAAATCATACATCCTAATCCAAATTCTTCAAATCAAGTACAATGACGACGATTACACCATATCAGTTTGGTTGAATTGTTAAAAATGCAAGGTACGATAAAACCAAAAAAAAGTGCTAGTATTTTGAACATTAAGTATGTTTATATCATTTATACGCATAAAATATATCATCTTTATAATACGATGTAAGTTATTTAGCAAAAATATATCATCTTTGTAATATGATGTAAGTTATTTTAGCAAAAATATATAAATTTAAAATCTTTACGTTACTTGCATTTTAATAAGGACACTTTTTGTTAGTAGGCTTCAACAGATATCATATTATGGTTCCAGGCTTTAGAAAAAACTAATTAGCAAACTATGTCTCGTTTTGGTTTAAACTTGCGTAAATATGGAGTGCGTAAGTGTTAATTATTTTAATTATACGTTGCGCATTCCAGAATTGCGCAAGCAATATTTTAAAGCTTGCGCAATTATGGATTGCGCAAGCTCAATTTTAAGCATAAAAAAGGCAGAGAGCACAGATGTGAGTTCATTTATCAATATTTCTACTTTCTTCCCCAAACCCTCCCCATTTTCTAATCCAAACCAATTTTTCTTCCATATCCAAATCCACAATCATCTTATTAACCAAATAGTTGCTAAACTATACATGGAATCATCCTCTTCATTGTTACAAAACAAAGGTAATAATTAATGTTTTTGAAAATTAAGATGTAATTTTTCTATTGTTGATGTTGTTGAAAATGAAGAGTTATTGATGGTAGTAGTGTTAATTATTAGACAATGGTGTTTTTTTTAAAATAACCCAAAAAATGTATTGCGCATATGTGGAATGCGCAAGCTATATTGACAATAAAGCTTGCGCATTCCACAAATGCGCAAGCTGTTTTTTGGGTCAGTTCCAAATAGTGAGTTGCTCTGTCAAACTAGAAAAACAAAATTTGCAAAATCTCAAATTCTCATAGCATGTACACACCATTCCATTAACAATACCATCACCAAACAAAATAAATAACACGATCCTACCGACAATTGAAAATCATTCTAAAAAGATTGAACAAGTCGTACAATATCATAGAAACATACAAGTCAACAACCTCTTAACCAGCCAAAAAAACAACAACAATGAGACCAACATCGTTAACCACGAATCCGTCTAAGCTCAAGTGCTGGTGTCTATCTTCTTCTTCTTCCGTTTGTACATGATGGGAGCCGATCCTTGGCCTTTTTCGAATGCAGGAGCGGGTGTCGAAAGTGGAATTTCTTGTTGTTGACTTGGCCCAAAAATGAGTTTTTCTTGTTGAATTTCCCATTGCGGCGGCTCTTGCGCATGCTCGTATGTCGACTAATTCGAATTGTTGTTCTCCTTCATGCCAAACGGGCCAGTCAACATGAGTTTCTCCACCGGTGTATTGCTGCTGTACCTCGGGTCAAGCGGCCATCCAGCTGTAGTTCTGCCACCGGGATGTTCTGAAGTCTCATCCTCCGCATGTGCCTCCTCCCATCGAGCTTGCCCACCCGCTATTGTAGTATGTGTCTCCTCCGTAGAACGTTGGGGTTCTACAACGCGCAGCGACTTGGCCGGCCTTCTTAGCTTGTTGCGACCAAAATCGTGTCAAGTATTCGTCATAGGTCAATGCACTTGCTTTTGATCTTGTCCGGCTCCATATGACTTTCTTCTATTTCTCCCACCACATCCAAAGCGCTGTATATTCCGCTTATCTACATCATAAGTCATAAAAATTGCATCAATATGATATAAAAATTGAACTATAAATTTTTTGAAATGACAATACTTACCACATCACGTTCTAGATGAGCATGGGGAGTGTACGCAATCAACTTCCTTACCATTTTTTAAGAATATAACGACGAGTAATTCGTCAATACCAATACTCGTACTCGCTCAAAGGTGTCGGAGGCTCGCGTGCTCGTTCGGCATGATCAATTCTTGGCTGTCAAATAGCAATAATTTCCTCCAAAAATGTCATCCAGCTAGTGGGTTCTGGGTCAAGGGGAATGACAGGATCAGGAATGTGCTGATAATCAAATGAAAACTGTCTCATAACCCGATCGGATGCATACAACTCAAAGTCTAAAAATAGAATCAGTCGGCTATTAGCAATCCAACCGGCGAATGCATACTCAACTTCCGGATGTCCAAACTTATTCACTAATAAATATGGTTCCCATGTAACCGCATCATCCGTCAACAAATCTAACCCATTACGGTAAAACTGTACATTTCTTGACGTCGCATGCTAACTCCGAGCACAATTCCACCCAGCCCCGAATGGAAGATACAGATCTGAGTCGGTAGGAATTCTAATAGACGGTCGTCCAATAACAATATGTGACCATGACCATAGTTGCAACAACGTTGCAGAACCCCTTAAAACTTTTCGACGTTGCAAGGCAACATGTGACAACTAACTGTACAAATAACATAGAGCAGCACTATCACAAGAATGATAACCACAGTTAGCCAAATCATCCAAAAAAAGGTAAAAATTTCAAACTTAATCTCCCTTTCGAATGATCGGGAAATAATCGATAACTCAAAAAATACAATATCACGGCACGAGTACGGCGAAGTATGTCTAAATCGGTCGCCCATTTGGGTAGTGGTTCGGAAAATTCACTTTTAAACCAAGTTATTGATAATTCACTTTTAGATTTAACCGCCTCTCTAGGTGAAAAAATACCAAGCAAGTCATGAACCAATTCGATGTAATCGATATTTAAATTTTGCAAACATACCGGACGACCGTCTGCTTTAAGATCGAAAATAAAATGCACATCCGCTAAAGTCACTGTCATCTCACCGACTTTCATATGAAACGTATTTGTTTCCGGCCTCCATCTATCGCATAAGTAGTAATAAGGTGATGATCGAGACGAATATAGTCGATTTGCATAGCTTGCCAAAATCTGGCGATTCGTAGATTCGGCTCCAATCTTGGATCTTTATAATCGATCTCCTTGAGCTTACTTGAATGGTCGTATATCTTCACAGTTTCAACATCTTGAAACGTATAAAAAAAAATTAAAATTGGTGCTTGATATTTGCATTCCCTTGTTTTACCAATATCGAACATTTACCTCCATTAATGTGTTGTTTTGGCTCCGATGATGTTCTTGAAGATAGAGAACACTTCTATCTTGGGGTCCGGGAGACAATTCTGCAAACAACAACAACCGTTTATCACTACAAAACCTTTGTACAAAGTTAGAGTTTTGGCTATATGAATACTTCAAATCCTTTGACATTTTCAACAAATAAACCAACAATTAGAGCACATTGACATCGAAATCATCATGACTACCTCTTCCATTAACAACAACAATCATTTTTAAAGTAGTAATCAATTTACAATCAAAATATAATTACCTCTAATCAAAGAAGAAGAACAATTTGCTTCCATTTTATGCTTAATCTAGTGGTTGATTGAAGGAGTAGATCAAAAACAATGTTTTTGAGTTAATAAGTTTGGATTTGGAATGAGTTTGAGATTGGGAATGGGGTTTTTGTTAAAAATTGGGTTTGGGGGAGAAATGAATCTCAGATTCAGCTCTCTGTCCTTTTGATGCTCGAAAATAAACTTGCGCATTTCACAATTGTGCAAGCTTTAAACTGATGCTTGCGCAATTATGGACTGCGCAAGCTTTACCTAAAAAAATTTATAACTTGCGCATTTCATAAATGCGCAAGTTATAACTAAACGAGGCCTATTTTGACAATTAGTTTTTGTCGATGCCTACTTCTACGTTTTGTTTTTTCCGATGCCTTGATCGAAAAATTGTCCTTTTAATAATATAAGGAACTGAATAGTCATCAAAACTACATTGACAAGTGGCTTGCGTTGTAAAAATGCAAGGTAAAATAAAAACAACTAAAGTTGCATAAAAGATATTACTATGAACACTTGCTAGTTTATAACGTTTGTCTCTTCATACAACATGTCATTTTAATTACATAATGTAAAACATTTTTGCAAAGGTAAATAAATTCGAAATATTCAAGTAGCTTGCATTGTAAAGAGTGCTAAGTATAATAAAAGTCGCTAATATTGCACAAATGATAAGAGTTTGAATGTGATAAGAAAAAAATAAAATCAAATTTTTAAAGGATTTTTTTTTCAATTTGGGACGATTTTGCAAACTTATTACGCAAATAACCTATTTCAAAACTAATTAGAAACGTAGCCCTGTGTTGGCCAACTCAGCGCTGAGTTGGCCAGAATGAACTGGCGCAATTCCAAATTGCACCAGTACACATTTTTTTAGTGTATACCGGGGCAATCTCAAATAGCACCAGTATACATAAAAAAACATGTGGGCCCAATTTGAGATTGCGCCAGTTGACGCAATTTGAAATTGCACCCCAACCTATACAAACAGAGCAGCATTCTTCCTCACTTTTATATGCTATCAAAAGTAGGAATGTCGTTGAGTTGTACATCTACATGTTCATCTACATCCTTATCATCATCGGATACATTTGGTTGCATGTTCAATTGTGTGTCGGTAACATAGTAAACAATATGCCATTTCGGAAGAGTAGCAAGTATGAATTACCTTTGACTCATGCGTGCAATACTATCATGTATCGGACATGGATAACTAAATTGTAGATTTTGTTGAAAATTCATAGAAGAAGGATAACCGAAAAACATTTGTTGCTGTCCGTAGTGCGCTACGTTCATAGAAGGATTACTGTAACTAGGAGATGAAATTGGTTGCGAATGATAGTTGGGTATAGGTGCCCCTATAGATGGAGTACAGGTTAGTCTACCAACAACCTTTTGTTTTTCACAACGAAAAATTCTATGGAATTGGTGGGGCCACTACTTCATCTGGACTATGAATGCCTCCACACCAAGTGTTGTGTACAAAATGATCAGAAGTCAATAATTCTATAACAGACGTGCTTATGTCTTTTAAACAAGCTATAATTTTGGTTTGAAGTTAAAAAATTATGCACTGCCAAGGGCACCAACATTTAGAGTGAGTAAAGGCAGAAATGCAAGTAGAGTCTGAAGGACGTGAGCGTGGAGTTGGAAAAGTGAATGCGGACGGAAGAGAAGAGGTGGTGAAGTGTTTTTGGCCATTTTTGAGCAGGTTGCAAGGGTTGGATCGTCACTTCCTTAGTGGTGCGCTGCATCGACACCCCGATGTAGTGATAAATGAGAAAGGGTCTTCGCACTTTACTCGGCGGGTGCGAAGGGCAAGGAAGCTAGTCGATGAAAGTAGGATTCGGTTTAGGTAGTTGGAACGTAGGATCATTAACAGGAAAACTAAGAGAGATAGTTGATACTATGATTAGGAGATGTTTAAATATCTTATGCATTCAGTAAACCAAATGGACGGACCAAAAGGCGAAGGAGGTGGAGAACACAAGTTTCAAGTTATGGTACACGAGAAAAGAGCATAACAAGAATGGGGTAGATATCTTAATTGACAAGAACCTTAGTGGTCGACGTTAGAAGACAAGAGAACATGATCATCCTAGTTAAGCTGGTTGTGGATGACATGATTTGAATGTCATTAGTGCTTATGCCCCACAAGTAGGTCTAAGTGAAGCCGTCAAGAGGAATTTCTGGGAAGAGCTAGATGTCATGATTAGAGATGTGCCTAGTAGCGAAAAACTTTTCATAGGAGGAGATTTCAATGACCATGTTGGTACAACTAGTGGGGGTTTGAGAGAGTGCATGGTGGTTTTGGATATGACGAAAGGAACCAAGAAGGAGAAGAAATATTGAATTTCGCTATTGTTTATGACATCATGATAGCTAATACCTTCTTTAGGAAGAGACGGTCGCACTTAATTACTTTTAGTAGTGACCAACACTTTAACCAGATTGATTTTGTCCTTACTAGAAGAGACGACAAACGAGTTTGTGTAGATTGCAAAATCATATCTGGAGAATGTGTCATCTCACAACATCAGCTTTTGATATTCAAGTTTCGTCTCCGAATATGTGTTCAACAGGGTAAATGAGCCAAGATTAGTCGGACGAAATGGTGGAAGCTCGAAGAAGACGCCTCACAGGTGTTTAAGGATAGAATGATGGTAGAAGGGGCATGGACTATGGAAGGAGAAGCAAATCACACGTGGGATGAGATGACAAGGCACATTCGGAAAGTGGCTACCGAGGTGTTTGGGAAAGCGAAAGAAAATAAACGCGAACCTAAAGATTCTTGGTGGTGGAACAGTGATGTGCAAAAAGCTATCAAAGAGAAGGAATGCTATAAGTGCTTACATTATCACATGAGCGAGGACAACAAGCAAAAGTACAAAGTGGTAAAGAAGAATGCAAAGAGAGCGGTCAATGAAGCAAGAGGTTGGACTTACGAAGATCTATATCATAACCTAAGTACGAAGGAGGGTGAAAAAACGTCTATAAGATAGCTAAGCTCCGCTAGAGGAAGACAAGAAATTTCAACCAAGTTGAATGCATCAAAAATGACAATAATAGACTTTTGGTGAAGGACGAGGAGATAAAAAATAGATGGAGAGATTACTTCGACAAACTATTTAATGAAAAAGGTGCTAGTGATAGCACTACAATCGAGTTAGACGACTCTTCTGATGACACATGTAGAATTTTTTTCGAAGAATTCAAGAATCCGAGGTAAAGAGACACTAAAACGGATGAAAGCAGGCAAGGCATTAGGGCCTGATGACATTCCGTTGAGATGTGAAGATGCCTTGGAGATGCAGGAATAGCCTAGCTAATTAAGTTGTTCAATTATATTTTCAAATCAAACAAGATGCCAGATGAGTGGAGAAGAATCATACTAGTTACAATTTTTAAGAATAAAGTAGATATCCAAAGTTGCACAAACTACAGAGGAATTTAGCTTACGAGTCATACAATGAAGCTTTGGGAGAGAGTCATTGAACATCGATTAAGAAGAATAACAAGTGTTTCAAAAAATCAATTTGGCTATATGCCTGGAAGGTTGACAACATAGGCGATTTTCTTGATAAGACAACTTATGGAGATGTTTAGAAAGCAAAAGAAGGATATACACATGGTATTTATCGATTTGGAAAAACCTATGACAAGGTACCACGAAAGATGATGTGGTGGACTCTGAAAAAGTCCTAACAAAGTACATTACACTTATCATGGATATGTATGATGATGCTCTGACTAGTGCGATGGTGAAATCAGTGACTTTTCTATTAATATAGGATTACATCAAGGGTCAGCTTTGAGTCTCTACATTTTTGCTCTAATGATGGATGAAGTTACGAAGAGTATACAAGATGAGATTCATTGGTGTATGTTATTTGCTGATGATGTTGTGTTAATAGATGAAAGTAGGATTGGGGTTGACAAACAACTAGAGCTGTGGAGACAGATTTTAGAATCAAAGGGATTTAGGCTTAACAGAACTAAAAGAGAGCATATGAAAGTGTGGGTTCAACGGTGTCAGATCGGAGGATGAAGTTGTCACTCTGGCCGGATAAATAGTTCCCAAGAAGGAATCATTTCGATATCTAGATCAATGTTACAGTATAATTGTGAGATTGACGAAAATGTTAGTTTTAGAATTCGATCGGGATGAGTGAAATGGCGACAAGCGTCTGGGATTCTTTGTGACAGAAAGGTCCCATAAAAGCTTAAAGGAAAATTCTACAAAACGACAATCAAGCATGTGATGTTGTATGGTGCAGAATGTTGGCCTACGAAAAGCCAACACGTCCAAAGATCAGCGTAGCAGAGATGAGTATGCTGCAATGGAGCTGCGGTCATATAAGAAGAGACCGAATTAGAAATGATGGTATACGTGATAAACTTGGAGTAGCATCAATTGAGGAGAAGCTAATTCAACATCGCTTAAGATGGTTTGGACATCTTCAATGAAGGCCGTCTGAGGCGCCTGTGCGTATTGGAATTATAGACCGCGTTGAATGCTCAAAGAGAGGTAGAGGTCGACCAAGATTGGCACGAGAGAAAGTAGTAAAAAGGGAATTGTAGGATTGTGGTATATTCGATGAGCTGGTGACGGATCCGAGCGAGTAGAAATTAGTGATTCACGTAACAGAACCATGAACGTTGAGTTCTATAAGTTTTAGAATATATGACTAGGAAATAGAAGCCTAAGATGTAAGTTTGGTCTTTGACCAATATTACTATTAGTATCATTATCGCTATTATTATTATTATTATCATTCCTTTTATATATATACGTATATATTTTTATTTTATTTTATTTTACTTGGTTATTATTATTAATTTACTTATTTGACTTTATTTTATTATTGTTATTGTTGTTATTATAACTTTTAAATTGATTTTGTTATCTAGTTTTGGGTTCCAACTCTAACCAACCCTAACTTGTTTGAGAATAATGACTTAGTTGTTGTTGTAATATTCATTCCGTCGTATTATAAATGTTCGTGTAATATATCTTAATGTAACACATGCACGCCCGCCTACACGCACGTACGCTAATAATCAAATTTACAGTAATATTTGAAAAAAATACATTAAAGTTCATTAATTAATTATTATATAGAATTTAAAAATGTTGAAACAAAGTACATAATTAAATTTTTTTGGCACATGTCTTTGCATTTGGAAATCCCAAAACATTCTCACTTGTTTATTATCATCAGTGTCCAGCTATATCAATGTACTTACTAATCGCCTTCCATCAGTTTCGATTAATATGCTTTTTATGGTTGCATAATCACTTTTAAAGCCTTATGCATCTCGAATTTACATAATCACTAAACTGTTCTCCATGAATTATCCTTCAGAAGCTTCATTTATATTTTTTTTGAGAATTTGTTCGAGATCTCGTCGTTTTCTTGTCATGCATCATGTCGGTAATCTCATTTATTTTCTTATTCGTCTTGGTATGTGAACCCATTCGAGCAACATGACTAATCTATTGGCATCGGAACTAGACACTCTGTTAAATGATGGTGGCTGAATAATTGTTTTAGTTATTTATTATCATAATGAATCATCGATGCTATGTTGCTGAGGTTCAATCTCTTGTTTTTGAGGTCTATACTTTTAAAGCCCTAGATCATATTGAATATGATTTCTGTGGTGAGGGTTTTGACTTGGTCTATTTTGATTCGTCGGCTGCAGCAGTGTATTAGCCAACCGTTCCCTAAAATACTGCTTGCATCCAAGGAAGTTTCCAATTGGAGCTTTCTGAAACTTCAAAATACTACTGACTTCCTTTGAATAAAAAGACAAAAATCAAAAATGGCATGTCCAGGCTGAAAATAAATAGTGCCAAGGTTTAAAAAATTACCTGACACAATCACTCCATTCCTTGTTGCCAGACAGTTTTTCTAGAGCTATCTCAACAGCACCAGTTTTGTTGAAGAGTTTATCCCATATTACCCGTTCTTTGCAAAGTATGTCGCATTTATGTTAAACTTTGAAAGGCCACCAATCGTAGCTCCGTAATTTTTTTAACTTGTCCGCTATAATTTTATATACTTTCTTCTTGTGCTTTTTACAAGCATCGTAGGTTTCAAAGGCACATCTTAGAAAAATGATTGCATTTTTTTGTCAAGTGGTAGGACTTTTACATGAGCTGGAAGTAATAGCCGTAACTATGGAGGAGAAAAGGTTTATTTATTTATTATTATTTTATTTATTTGCGAATATCAAGTGCGGATAGGGAGGGGTTTATATAATGGAGAATAAAATTAAAAAACGAGCAATTGAAAATATAGATGTTGGTATTTGATGTCATTGACACCCATGATGGCACACACCAATGTTAGAAAAAGACACACTCAACCGAGTGTATTTTCCTAGTTGCGAAGTCGAAAACTAGTGATGTGTTTGACATCATGAATGATAAGAAGATGAATGAACCCTCAAACTACTTGATAGCAAGTTTCAAGATAAAGATGAATTAAAATATGTTCAACTTGTTTGACACTCATCTCACCCGAGATGCTAAGATCTTAACCACAGATATGGATCGAGTTGTCAGTTCGAGTTTTCGTCTTTATTCCAAGATTAGAAAGTTTGCAATTACTACATAACTATTTTGAATATAAAAAGAAAAACTTAGTAGTTTTGGGATGTTATGTTCGTGCAGTGTTGGTCTGACTTCTGATTTAATGTTTTGGTTTATTAAGGATCAGGGAAGAATTTTTCAATGAGAGGAAATTATGATTCAGCTAAAGATAGAATTTGTGATAAATTCAACAAATCGATTTGCTTAAAGATCGTATGTATGAAAATCATTATTATTATTTTATCAAAGACACGAGCGAGACGATTTCAATGGTGAACGACCCCTTAAACTACTTGATAGCAAGTTTCAAGATAAAAGTGAACTAAAATATGTTTAACTTGTTTGACACTCATCTCACCGGAGATGCTAAGATGTTGACCTGAGACATGGATTGAGCCGTCAGTTTAGGTTTTCATTTGTAATCCAAGGTTTGATAGTTTGCATTGACAACATAAACTGAATATAAAGAGAGAAACTTAGTAATTTTGGGATGTTATGTTTCTGCGGCATTGGTTTGACTTCTGATTTAGAGGTTGGTTTATTAAGGAACTAGGAAGAATTTATGAATGGTAGAAATTATGATTGTAGAAATTGTGATGAAATCCCTAAATTGATATATAGTAGAGACTGTGTGTGAAAATCATTATTTATTTTTATCAACGATATTGTTAATATTTTTAAAAATGTCTGTTTTTTCATTATGTACTCTATGATATTTAATTTCCATCATTTTATGAGATTTTGTTAATTTATGTCAGTAAATAGTTGTTTGTCTAAATAATTTGAGTTTGTAAAAAAGATGATGTTTGTTAATTAATGGTGTTACTATATACATCCACATAAACACTTGCTAACGTCACTTAAACATTAATAAAATTAAATCGTGAAATCTATTTCAAAAACCCACCTTAAGTTTAAAAGATGATTTGAAAATAAATGATAATCGAACAACATATAGATAATGAAATCTAAACTCGAACATAATTGTTATCAATCCTACTTATCATTAATGACAAAAAATGAGATGAACAAATGTAAGTAAATTTTCTTTCATGAATTTTAGATTAAAAATTGATTAGTTAAGATATTTAATTCCGTATAGAATACGAATGTAAATCGATATTTTTGTAAACCTGTTAATTTTATTGGGAATGGATTATGGTAAATAAATATATTTGACTACATCATATTGTTTTCTACTGCAATTGGTGTCATCGTTTTTTCCTTTTTTCAACCAACAACAAAAACAATAATAATTGAATATTTTTTATCGAAGTAATAATGAATGTTCTTTGGTATGTTATACCGTAACACCTAATTTGAGTTGTCAATTATTCTTTACTATGTTAATCTTTGTTAGGGTTACACGGTTTAAAAAAAAGGAAATTCGAATTACAAGTAAAGTAGATAACAACTTAATTGTAACAAAATTGGTTGGATTTATATATCTCAGTGAATATTAAATTAAAGAAAGATCGGTTAAGGAGAAATTGGATGAAGAAATTTTGATTTTATTGTTTGAAAAAAGATTGATAGAAGAAGTTGAGTCATGCTTTTGAAAAAAATAAAAAGATTATGGAAAGGTGGGTGTGGGTGGATGAGAGAAAAGTTTAGATGGATGTAAATAGTAACACCCTCAGTTAAAGTGATAAATTCATCTTGCTGCATATTTCAGAGGAAGTTGAAATTAAGTAGAGAATATAATGTAGCGTATAACTATTATTTTCTAGCCTCTAACTAATTAAATGATATAAAAAAGTTATAATTTTTATTTTATCTATATCAGATTACATTGATGTATATACTTAGGAAAATAAACAATCCCTTAGTAGCAGGACAGGGACAAAAAAAAATCACATTGAACTATCAAAATAATAGGTTTTCAAATAAATAAAATATGTATAGTATTAACCGTCAGATTTCATATGTTAAATAGTTAATCACAAATTCATGAAAATACGAAGAAGAAAAAATTAACGAGCTTAAATTTTAAACTACAACATTTAAAAAGTACAAATCAAAACTACGTAGAAACTGATAAACATTAGCAGAAAAAGGATTGCATCACAACTAATTAAATCTATCAGTTGTTAATTTTAAAGTCAAAAGTGGTCATCTTATTTTTGATAATTTAAGGTAAGTTGGATCGATTATCCAATTAATTTTGATCACAAGGATCCACCAACCGATCGACCATAAGTGGGTTTCTATCTGAATCCAATCTGATCTCTCCTCCTCATCTTCTTTTTTCTTTTTTCCTTGCATTGTTGAAGGAATTCCAAAAATTGTGCAATTTTCGATAGACCCTCACCGGATTATTGTTTTGGCAATACCGTACCGCTTATATGTTGAATTTTTCGGTACACCGTTATCATTTTTCTTTTCAAATTTCGATGAGATGTTACTGAACTTTGCTTGAAGGGAGTAGGATAGCAAATTGCTTCCTTATCCCTTTTTTATTTTTTATTTTTTTTTGCTGGAGTGCTCCTATAATTATCCTTCCGTTAACAATTTATGGAGTCGCCTTAATACTGCTTTTTTTTTGGCAAACAAAGTGTGAGGTCTATCAACATTTCCATTGCATAAAGGTCTTATTGCCATAATTTCACAGCTATGTAGACATTTCTACTGTTGATGCTGATACATCTAAACTCATCAACGAACAAATTAAACAGACAGGGGCATCATTTCTTGAGGTTAGTAACTTCTGTGTTCAATTTTTTCCCCTTGTGTTATAATATTTTTCCCTGAAACGTAGTGCTTTTCCCTTCCAGGAGTTGGATACCATAGACCAGTGTCCATAAATAAAAATACATCTATTTCTTTCTCAGTTTTTTACTTGATCTGTCATTAGAATGCTTTGCAAATTGTAGTGATTTTGTAATAGGCTCCAGTATCAGGCTCTAAAAAGCCAGCAGAGGATGGGCAACTTATATTTTTAACTGCTGGTATATTTCTATAGTAACTTGTATGTGTTGTTTAAATTATTCCAATGTTTTAAATCATCACCGTGTGAGTAGCTTAATATGATAATCGGCGCAAATTGTCTTTGTTGCTTATTTCAGGGGATGAGCATTTATACCATACCGTCGCTCCGTTCTTAGATGTAATGGGGAAGGTATGGTGTTTATTTACGAGCTTCACAGTTTCACCAACTTCCATGTTTGTTAATGTTCTTCGATAAGATGCATTTTTTGAAATTGCAACTAACGCATTTAGTTGAGTACATTTTTTATGTTAGCTGTCAATTTGTAGGGTGCAAAGTTTCAGTCCGAATCAAGGTTTGAGGTTTCGATCAAAACACCGAAATTTCGGTCGTTCCGTTTCAGTTTCAGGAAGAATCGAAACCGAACCAAATCGAAACTCCGGTTCAATTTTTTTTAACATAAAATCAAATTTTATAAAAGAAAATAAAAAAAAGAATTAATTTGAGTTTCAAATATATAAATATTCAAAAATTGAAATTTTAACTTTGCAAACATGCAAAATCACAAAATATATGAATAGTGTAACTAAAAAGTTAAGTACGAAGTAATAAATAAATATTTGTTAATGTTATAAATATTTATGATTATTCAGTACTATTCATTTATGTATTGTTCTATAATTAAATAAATAATTAAATTCGAAACCGAAACTTAAACCAAAATTCCCGAAATTTGCTAATTAGATCGAAATTCCTAAAATTACAAAATATTGAAACCGAGATCTCGAACCTTCGTATAAATCTCATCCATTGCCATCTAGAACGATTATGTATTTTTACTTCATTTTTTGATGGAAATATGAAAATTAATATTTATGGAGTACATGCATAACTTGTCAAGTTGAATATATTTCTTTTCTATTTACCCTTTTTAAGCTGTCCGTGTGTGAGTATAGGGCAATAATCAGCTACACCTCATTCTACTCCACATTCCGATTTAGATAATACATTATCTCCCTCTTGTGACCTCATTATATTATTTAAATTGGAATGTAGTTGAAAATGGAGAGTAGAGGTCTAGCAAGAATGAGGTGAGGTGTATTTATATAAAGACACACACATAGTAGAGCTCAAAACTGTTATATATGTCACAGTCAAGATTTTACCTTGGTGAAGTTGGTAATGGTGCAGCTATGAAGCTTGTCGTCAATATGATCATGGGAAGGTGACGCCACTTCATCATATTCATAAACCAATTTGTCATTTGCTTCTTGTAACCTTTTTTATTATTTAAATAGCATTCAACTACGGATATTTAGTTAAATAACATACAATCACAGCATGATGGCATCTTTTTCGGAAGGGCTTTTGCTTAGCGAGAAGGTAGGGTTGGACCCAAAAGTCTTGATAGAGGTTAGTTTAAAATCTTGTAAGCTTCTTTATAAGAAAATATCACTGCTGCCTACTACAAAAGCACATAATTACAAGCATTTTTAGGTAATTTCTCAAGGGGCTATAAGTGCACCAATGTTTTCTCTCAAGGGTCCTTCAATGGTTAAATCGCAATACCCTGCTGCATTTCCTCTAAAGCATCAACAGAAGGTTTGTTGCGTTCTTAATACTTATTCTATAATTAGTCCATACAGTTCTAATGTTGCTGAAGTGAATGATATGAAATTGCAGGATATGAGGCTCGCGTTAGGATTATCTGAATCAGTTTCTCAGCCTACTCCAATCGCAGCAGCAACAAATGAGCTGTATAAGGTAGCAAAATCTTATGGCCTCAGCGACCATGATTTCTCTGCTGTGATCGAAGCCCTAAAATCCAAGTTGGCATCAGTGTAAAACTGGTTTAAACATTGTATTACCATTCACATTATTTTCTCCTTTTTAATGAATTTTTGATCCTACGATCCAATTGTATTTGCGAAACTGAGAAATCATGCTGTGACAGATTTTGTGATTGTCAATACAAATTGAGTTTCTTGCAAAAAAATGTATGGTTCATGTACTATTTTTATGGAATGTGGTTCCTATTTCCTTGTCATCAAATCATCAGGAGTTGAAAAGTTATCAAAAATAAATGATGTTTTAATACCGTACGTTTCGAAACGGACACTTACGGAGTTCAATCAGTAGTGCACATTTTCTAATTAACACTGAAGCTGGAACAAGAGCATGAATGCCTATATGTTAAGCTTAATGCACAGGCATGCAAATACATTAAAACAAGAATTATGCATTAATGCATAAAGCAGTAAAATATAAGCTTGACGTTCATGCTCTCTTCTAGTACATTTTTGTACTTCATCAGATAAATCTAAACATCAAAAAAAAATTATGGCTACGATCCAACAGCAGGCTGTGTGACTTCTTTAGCCTTAGCAGCCGCCTTAGAAGCAGCAGCCGCTGCAGCAGCAGCTGCAGATGCGACTGATGGATTCATAGATGTTACGACCACCTCCTTTTCTTTCTCCTGTTTTCCACTTGCTTCTGAAAGCACTTTCTTAATCTGAACACCAGTCAACGTCTCATGCTCCAGAAGCGCATTTGCAAGCACATGCAGCTCCTTCTCATGTGCCATGATTATACTCTTTGCATTATCATAAGCCTTTTCTAGAAGCTCTTTAACCTCGTTCTCTATAAGCTGCCTCGTTTCAGTACTCATACTCTTCCCATTATCATCATAATCATGCATCACAATCCCGACCTCCTTGCTCATCCCGTACTTGGTCACCATCGCCCTAGCCAAACTAGTCGCTTGCTTGATATCTGAAGAAGCTCCAGAAGTGATCTCGCTCTCCCCAAATATTAACTCTTCTGCCACTCTGCCTCCCATGCATACATCTAATCTGGCAAGCATTTGCTTTCTGGAAATGCTGGTTTCGTCCTTGTCCGGTAACTGGGACACCATGCCGAGTGCCATACCACGTGGGACTATTGTGGCTTTATGCACTGGTAGGGCGCCCTTTGTGTGGATTGCTACTAGGGCGTGCCCTCCCTCGTGGTATGCTGTTAGCTTTCTTGATTCTGGAGATATTACTGCAGATTTCCTTTCGCTTCCCATCATTATTTTGTCTTTTGCGTACTCTAGATCGTTCATTGTAACAGCTTTTGATCCGTCCATTGCTGCTTTGAGGGCGGCGACGTTTACGAGGTTTGCTAGGTCTGCGCCGGAGAACCCGGGTGTGCCTCTTGCTATTGTCATTAGGTCAACGTCCTCCGCTTTCAGAACCTAAGGTTTAATTTCTTTCAATGAGTCAATAAAGCTCTAAACTGCAAAAGGCTAATACATAAATAAACAGGGTTTTAAATCTCAGGTTTCGGTCATGGTTCTTCTCGGTATTTTCATACACGATATCTTGTATCAGATAAGATGTTAAACAGGACGAATGTATCTCAAATGTGCATTTTGTGATGCAAGTCTTTGAAATACATCAAACCACTCTCAGAGTAATTTATATGTTTAAAACTGACGTCTTTAAAAAAGTTGACAATTTTTACTTAGAAAAAAAAAAGAAATCGTAGGACAACAGTACGTCGATTGATTTGATAGTGACCAATTAATTTCTTCTCATCTGAACATTAAAAAAAAAATTGATGTCTTTTATGGCGACTCTTCTGGATAAAAACTAAAAATAAGTTTTGAGGGATAATAGGAATTAGATCGAACAATTTCTGTTTGAAAATGTAAAAAGGAAGAAAAGAATTGTCGGTTATGTGAAGGACAAAAATATAAAACAAGATATGGACAAGAATTGATGTTTAGTCTTACACAAGTTCAAAATCGAAACCTTGACGGAGATCATGGCTGAGATGAATGAGATTTATAACACTAAAATCAATTTACCAAAGTCTCAAATATAGCAGATAGATACATTAGAGAAAACTGTAGAAGCAGATGTGCTGTCTCAAACTTTTATCTATTTATTTTCCAATATGTTATATCTGCACTTCACTAATGAACTATTTTGGTTTAGCAATCTGAGTCTGGCATGTTTGTGAATTTAAAGCTAATAATGGAACAAAGAATACCTTAGACATGTGAGATTCCAATATCTGTCTCCGACCTTCTACATCTGGATTGGGAACAACAATGTGACGGTCAAATCGACCCGGTCGCACCAGTGCTTTGTCCAAAGACTCAGGAAAGTTAGTGGCTGCAACGACAATAATACCCTCATTCTGTTTAAAGCCATCAAGCTCAACTAGCATCTGATTCAGGGTCATTTTCATGTACTGTTGATCCTTGGGATTGCGGCTGCCACCGATTGCATCAATTTCATCAATAAATATAATGCATGGAGATCTTTTTTTGGCAGCGGCAAATAAATCTCTGACCCTCCTAGCTCCAACACCCACAAACATCTCCTCAAACTCGCTACCACTGCATGAGAAGAAAGGAACACCAGCTTCTCCTGCTATGGCTCTTGCTAACATTGTCTTCCCAGTGCCAGGTGGGCCTACCAGTAGGACACCCTTTGGCAGTTTTCCGCCTAGACGAGTGAATCGCTATAGCAAATAACGTATAAATAGTAAGCTTAATAGTTCATAATGGTTTAAGAATATAGTAATATATGGAGTCCGATATTGCCAAAATGTTGGCTAGGAATCTTATCTAATGGCAATTCCTTCCTTCAGACACAAATGCCTATTAAGGAACGCAGAAGTATACACCATGATGCTTTTGCAAAGGAAATGAAGATCACACAGTCAACTGTCTCATATGGCTTTGAGTATGATATTATATTAGTATTATTGTGAACAAGGTGCATTACAAATGGTACCAAAATTTGTTCTCTATCAAAACTATGGTTTTAACTTTTAAATACTTTGTATGCAGTGTCTATGGGCGTCCGTGTCGCTGGTGGTTAACACTGGATTAGAAACACGATGCATTAGTGCACTAATAACTTGTATATCTACTTAAGAAAGGATGTTTTAAAGTTTGCATACATTCATTGGAGGAGGTGGTGCCATGTTTGCACCTTTTGGCTACTGAGAACATTGGTTTCAAGTAAACATCAAGAAAAACGAATTCAGTGAAATTCAAATCATAAACTACAGAATTTGGGTCAAATGGGATTTAAGCAGAGACTCATACATTCAAAGGATTCATATTAAAATTGTATATAGATTAAGGTTCGAGGTTTCGATGGGAATTTCAAAAACTTCGGCCATTCTGGTTTTGGCTTCAACCACTATCATGACAATTTCGTATTGGAATTATGTATAAACAAAGGTTCAAGGTAATGACAAGGATTTCAAATTTCGACCATCTCTGTTTGGAATTCGATCAGAACTGAGACTAGATCATCTCAAAATTCTGATTTTGGTTGTTTGGTGTTAAATAAACGATAAAAATTCAATTGAAACAATATAAATCAATGAACAAACTGATAAAATAGACTGATCCTCCTGATAAAAAAAACCAAAAGCAAAATTCTAAAAAAGTAAATTACTTACTTCTAGTTGTACTAAAGATTCCATAAACATCAGTATATTTAAATAAGGTTCCTCTAAATTAAATTAATAAACATTAAGGTTAAAGGACATGTCATATTATAATTAAGTCTCTCTTTTGTTAAGAATATCAAAATAAACCTAAATCAACCATTTTCATTTCAACTTCTCACTTTTTACTTTCATTAAGCTACAATGTGGGAACAAAATTGAAGATTTGGATAAATTGAAATTGAAATTTTTGATGATCGAATTGGATTGCATTATAATCTGTGTTGTAGAAATCCTTCTAGTCCTGCGCTAGGCACTAGGCCAAGCTTACTGCCCAGTCATCCATCTAGACCTGCTTACATCCTCATCTAAGCATCTAAACGGGTATCTAGACAATTTTTAAGCACTAGTTGAACTTGATGTCTCGTACAGACATCTGTGTCGGATTTAGGTGGTACTGCCACCTCACTACTTCCAAGCTCATTCAAACTTCCAAAATTTCAATTTGCAACAATTATTACTGAACAAAATACAAAAATTCTATCCAAATACACGAGTCTATCAAAAACGCCTAACTTCGATTAATCTTTGATTAACCCTGAACGATTAATGCATAGTCCATAATTATCGTCTCGCATCCACCTAACATTTTTATAATATTGGTTATAAAGTAGACTGGCTTGAATCGGATTTAAATTTGTTTGCATTGTAATAAATCAGTTTGCATTATATTGAAAATTGGTTTGCATTGTAAGAAAAGAACTTGCCATGTATTAAAATTTGTTTGCACAATATTCGAAATTTGCTCTGTTTATAGAAGTTCTATTGCATCATGAGTAACATCAATATTTTAATATATCACGGTGCACGTCATAAATGCAAATAGAATCACAATTCACACGTCACAAATATAAATTGAAATTCCAACAAAAAAATAATTAGCAAATTATAATGAAACTTTGTCAATTTAACGCATAAATAAAAGTAATAAAAATACTTCATATCACCTCTCATCATGTTTTTATTTAAATAAAATAAACTCGAAAATAAGCTGATCTTACTTGTAAAATGTAAGATTCAGTCCAACCTTTTGTTTCTATTTAAAAATCCAAAAGTGAAATCATGTATCTCTTAGTCAAAAATGAAATCCAGAATTTTTGATGAAAAATGGTCGCAGATGTAAAGAGAAATTGAGCAAAAATTTGAGATTTGCAAATTGCATCCTTCTAAGGGGCTGGTTTGTATTATAAAAAACAAGGGACTTATAAAGGATAAAATAAATATTAAGTAGGGAAAGGTCCCTGATTCCTCCTTTCTAAATTCACATTCAATTGTTTTTTTTTATTTTTGTAATCGTATTATTATATACTAATCTATTTCTATAGAATAAGTATCCAAATCAATATTGAAGTTCTTGAAATTTTCGAAGTTAATTGAAATTTTGAAAATTTCAATTAATCTAACTAGAAATGAAAAACATAAATTGAAATTCCAAATTATGGCATAGATGATTACATAGAAAAATCATGTGTAGGCTATCAAATGACATATCAATATACGAATTAAGTAATTAATATGTCAAATAACAGATATCTGATATTTAAAATAGTGGAACAGTATCAAAATAATATTGATAGCTAAAAAATTATTTGTACACTTTCAAATTATAAGAAATACTATGAACGTATTGTTAGCTTAAAAGACGTTATACAAAATTACATATTTTATTACCTTTATAATTATATATATTATGAATAATAATATTATATTTCTACTTAAACATGCAAGTTACAAAAACAAAAATTAAGATTGAGAGTTAAATACAATTTTTAAAAAACAAAGTACTTTTTCACATCAATGCATAATCTTCAAAAATATTATAATAATAATTTTCTCATTAAAACGAGGGAACTTTTCTTAGAAGTACCCAAATTTGTTCACAATTATAACCAATAGTAAAGAAAAATGAAATTAAAATAATTCAAATTTCAAAGTTCTATTAGTGCTTCATAGTAAATCGTGAAGAGCTACTACTCATAGAAAAATATTTCTAGTAAAATAGTATGACAAATCATACATTTAATCTTAAGATTGATGAACATTTTTTCCATTTCCAACACTTTTGAATTTTTTTTAAGGAACAGTATTCTGAACTCTGCACTCATATTTTGCAACAAATTCCGGGCCTATATATCGGCTGATATACCTCTATTAATATTCTAGCCGATATTTCAATAGAAACATCGCTTAGGAACCTATACAATCTATCGTCAATATTATACCAACAGCATCCAGTATTAACATTAAATAGTATGCGATAAAATAGTACGTATACTTTTACAACTGTAAGTATAACTTTCATAGAAGCAATTCATATTTCAAAAGAGTTGATGTTTGAGCTTTTACAACTGTAAGTATGACTTGATTTACTTATTCTCCTTGTTTCATGTATACTTTTTTCTTTTTTCTTTTTTGAACAAAACAAGATTTGAATTCCATTTTCAACTAATACCTTGATGTTGTTTATTTTAGAGAAGACAGAACAATTGTTTTTCAATTGTGATTCGTATAAAATTTTGGATCAAAATTGGAAAGATTCGATCAAAAACTAGATTCAAATATTGAGATTCATAACCAGTTCTCAACAATGAGTATACAGATTACAATTCTGTAATTTACACTCTAAAATTGCTTTCAACGGTCGATTGAGAGGAGTAATATTACAAAATATGCCCACGTTTGGTTATAGATCCGTAACTGGGTGCCTGTTGAATAGGTGTCCGCCTCAGTTTTCCCTTTAGATGCTGTTCAATACGTTTGAACAGGCGCCTAAGTTATTATTCTGTAATCTCTGTTGGAAAGAAAACCTGATTACGGATGTAATATCACAAATATGTAATAATTATCGTAGTCAATTGTTGGATATGTTAGAAATATTTAGTTTCACACCATCAAAATGTGAACAATAAATTCTGAGTAAGATAATTTCTTCTTTCAGACAGATGAGAACTTTTGAAAAAGAAAGCCCACGCACTGACTTTATTCATGAAGAAAGTTATACATTATTTATGTTGTTGCAAGTGGTTGCAAATATGGTAATCCAAAAAGCGGGAAACTGGAGCTTATGAGCCAATGAACAGGGCACCAAATTAGCTCAGATGACAAATGTGATTTCCTCACTAGAAGGAAGTTGTAAGCCCAAATACATTTGCGAGACAAACACACAAGAGATGACCTATGTTCTTAGCGAATATTTAAGAGATGCCAAGAGCTTTAGTATCTGAAGTAATTCTGTCATATTCCATATGAGAGTTTAGTGGCTTATGGATCAGTGTAAAGACAAGCATAAGCAATAATGGCACACAAAAATAAAAAATGGTATCCAGTTCAGTAGGCAAACTCTGTTACCTTGGGGTCGCGGAGGTAATGAACAATTTCCTCTAGTTCAGCTTTCGCCTCATCCACTCCCTTCACGTCACCAAATTTTGTATTTGACTCCGTACTCGGCTGCACTTCTTCTTGTAAACCAAAACCTGTATTATAAATCAAATGGGTCGAGTAATTAGTAATTACTGATTAGATATCTAGATATGAAAAATGGAAGTTAAACTATATTAAGCGAAAGCAGCTAACCACTAATGCAAACCTCTACTGATTCCTTTGTTCTCAAGAAGTGCACCGGCACCAGATATTAAAAGAAATGCAAGCGCAAGAGCACGAAAAGTTTTCCATAATTGTTCTTTGAAACTAGCAGTTTCAGCTGTTACCATGTGAATTGGAGCTTTTGCAGTTCCAAGAGCACCATTTTTAGTCATTTGGTCCACGTTTTTCAGAGCTGCTGGTACAAAGTGAGATAATTCCTCTTCTGAAACACCTGCATGAGCACTTTAATTTTAAGCCCTATCTTTAAATCTTATTATGATCAAAAATCAGTTAGAAGTACAATTCTTTTCATCAAGGTGAATAAAGAGTCCTATGACCATTACTCTAAACGCCAGTCATGGGTCTTCACGGCATAGACTCTCACTCTCTCTATACATACACACACACACACACACACACATATATATACATATAATGTGTGTGCGAATATATATGTATGTATGTGTATATGTACGTATAAGAGTGTGTGTATGGGGATGACCATTTGGACACAAATTTAAACAATTGGTGACATGATAGATCTGGACCAATGGATCTCATTGATAAGCACACATGGAGTTGAAATCCGAGGACCATCCAATGGTTGAGATTGATTGTCACCTTGGTGTCACCATTTTGTGTCTCAATAGAGTTTCCCTATATACACACACATGTATATATGTATTTGTGTATACATATGCATATGCATATGCATGTATGTATGTATTTGTGTATACATATGCATATGCATATGTATGTATGTTTTTGTGTGTACATGTGTGTACACACACATACTACATACACACACACAACACTTAATCAGTTTTTTAGTCTCAAACACAAAGAAAAGTTTTCTGAAAGTGTCAGATATTTAAAGACCTAGAGGCCTCAATTAACAGCTAACATCTTATCATAAACACTACACAAAAAACTTAATCAGGTGTGTAACTCTAACCATATTAGATCATAATTCTCACTGATCATTGATACGTAATTTTTTTATTAGTGAGAACTTCACCCAAAAATACTTGTGAGAATATCGTAAAAAAGGCGAGAATTTCATTAATATTGTGTGTAAGAATTTCACTAGTATGAAGCTAATTATCAAAATGAAAGTTTTTCGTTATACCTTTTTGTAATTCTGCAAGCAATTGACTGCCATCAAGCTTATCAACTTTGACTAAAGCTTTTATATATTCGGACAGTGCTAGGGGGTTGGAATGTAGTGAAGGCCGACTTTCAAAGAGTCTGATAACTGTTTCTGGGTCACTTCTATAAAGTTTGTTAAGTAGAGTGCCATCACTTGCTCCATCTGCATCCCGCATTCTGCGGGCAAAACTGCCAACGTAACTTGATTGAGACCTAGCCCAGATATTTCCAAATGCACCACCTACTTATACGCAACAGGAAATAATGACCAAAGGATACAAATTACAAATAAATATAAGAAATATAAATGCTATAAAGCATAAACATACCTTTACTAGTTGCGACATTATTCAAGGAGAGAGGTGGCAGATCAATGAAGCTGGCATAACTTGGATTCCCCAGTTGCTGCTTTACACCCTATTAAATTTAAATCGGATGCAACTTAAATCACAAAGGTAAATTATGCTAGAAATATCAAGGACCAAAGGAGCACACATCTTTATCTTTATTAATAGTTGGAATAGAAGCGCAATCTTTTGGTCCGACCGCGAAGTTTCAAAAATACCCTTATATGCAAACAGGAGATTAAGAGTTCAAATCCCACAAAAAATAGAAATTAACATTTATTTTCAAATTAAAATTTTGGAACGTAATAAGATTACAACTTCGAAACCCTATTCCGACAAAAAATTAATTTTTTTATTTATAATTTTCAATTTCCTTTAATCAAAACTACATAAAAATTCTAATTTAATAACTTTATAAGAGGGTTTTACATGCACGTGCGTTTCACGTGCCAAAAAATCCCGTGAATAATAATTGAAGCACCATCGGTAATTCTTTCTTTCTAACACAAAATTTCCCATATCAGGTTGTTACTACAATTGGTAAATGGGACAAAAAAGAGTACAACGATCATGCATCTGTGTATAGCATTCAAATAATGTGCAGAAAAGAGGTTATGGCACCGTCGGAACACAGAACCTTTTACACTAATTGGAAGAAAAAAAAATGAGAAGAAAGTTTGCCAACAAGATGAAATTTCAAGAATCAAATGAGCAATATTTATACAATTGACCTCAACTTAGATGAAACATCTTGACAATAGGTCTCTTAGCCTATTATTTGTTCTTCCTAAAGCAAAGATGCTGACAACCAAGGGCGGATGGATGTGTGCAATATATATTATATCATGTTATATATTTTTTAATAGGTAGCTTCCAAGAGATAACCATGTGGTTGAACACCAATCTGAAGCGTAAGAGTTGCGGAGTTCTAACCCCCATAATGGCGCATAGAACCCTACATAAAATCCAGTTCAAACTGTTTTAACGTTTATAAGTATGCATTGACTTTCAATGACATGTGGCATAACTCTCACGTGTCATTTTAGGTTTTCAACATTCCTGCTTATATGTACACTTTTAATTGGCATTTATTTCATTTTACTCAATATTTTTTGAGTTTTAGTTCACCTTCCTGATGTTGAAGTTCAGTAATAAAATAACTTTTAAATAATAAAATCTTTTTGTACTACCAGAAGAAAAAATGGAAGCAATACAATGCAGTATACGTGTCTACAATATATATGATTTACATTTTCATATATGGAAAGATCGGTTAAACCTATATACCTCACTTTGCAACAAGCCCACAGTACTATTGGATTTTGGAGCTACATTTTCCAAAATAATTTCATTCTTGTAACATGTTCTCATTCTACTCGAAAAATTATTTGTATAACTGAAATACGTCAGCATTATATTTTAAATCAACACTAATTTAAAAAATTATTTTCATCTATGGTTTTGAATAATAATAAATTTCAAGATAAAACATTTTTGAAAGATAAGCTTCACGAATGGAATTAGATATCTCTAAAAATGGCACAATCAAAAACCATTTGGTGTAAAAGTAAGGTGTAGGAAGCCACTCCTCATATTTACATGTATGGTTGTGAAGAAAAAGTTCTTGGTATCATTCCTCAAAAGTTAGCGTAATGCGTTTTTAAAATAGTGTGTGTATCATCTCTACTTCTCTACCATTAATAATGAAAGTTCAATCATTAGGATTTTCACCGTGTCTTTATGAAATTTCGAAAATACCCTAGATAACATCCACTTTCCGATCACTCATCACCAGAATATAACCATCGAATTGTGGCATGCACCACCATCCTCTTCGTTACTAACCATCAACGGAATCTCACTACCGATTTGCAATCTCTACCACCAACAAGACTACTTGAAATAAAGACATCCGTGATAAAAAAAATTCATTTATAACACATATAATAAAAAAAACATTATGGTAAAAAAATTATTTTCCCACGTTAAATATTTCTTAAATAAAAAGTAAATATCTTCATTTATTGGACGCACATATGCATGCATTTACACTAGTATCTTATAAATATTATTTTGTCAATAAACAACTTAAAGGTGCAATTGCTTTATTGAAGGAAACAAAATATGTACACCGTGATGGCTGAGCTAATGTACACACATACATGTATGTGTGCATGTGTGCGTGCACAAGCACGTGTGCGCGTGCATATGTGTGTGTATATGTGTGTCCGTCCATGTAGGCCTGTAAACGAATACTTTCGGATACGGATAGTGCTATATCCGTATCCGTATCCGAAATCGTTTTCGGATATCCGTATCCGCGGATGCAGATGGATATCGGATATTTATCGGATATTCTTCGATCAGTTCACAACCGATAAATCTAAACAAATAAATAGAAAATTTTGATTTATTATAAACTTGTTTTTGTACTAAATATATATAGAAATAGTAAATACACTAAGAAAAATAATTTTAAGCAGTAAAAATTGATTTTTATATACATATTAATTATTTTACCGGGATATAATAGTAAACGACAATCATTTTATGCACTAAAATACATAAAAAAATAACTATAATCTTGATAAAAACCGAAAGGATAATTATCGGATACAGATATGGCCATATCCGTATCCGTTTTTCAGATATCGGATAATTTTTCATATTTCGGATACGGATACAGACGGATTTCGGATTTTTCGGGTACTCATTGACAGCCCCATGTCCATGTGTATACACATATATATGCTAACGAACGAAACTGGTTGTATAGAGTTACAGCTGTCCTCACTGTTTCAACCATCATCTAAGTTACACGGATATCCTTTTATGTTTTCTCATTCTATGGCACCTAAGGAGCAAAAATGAAGTCGTTTACTTCACCTGAATCATTAAACATCACAATGTATATGCATGCATATGCACATCATGAGCGTCAATACAATAATGTATATAATATTATTCGTTTGAGTTGTACTCATATACATATTAATAGTAAAAAATAATAATTAAAAAATCTAAAATCAAATTCACATACGTATAAAATATTGTGACAAAATAGAAGTTGCACGATTCAAATGAATCATATTTAAACATATTATTATTTGGATTATCATCATTATTTAATTGTGAGCATAAATAGTGTAAAATTTATTCATAGTGTCCTTTTGACCAAATCATGATTCACATAATAGTAAGCTAGTTGCATGTATATGATATTATGATATGATAAAGCAAAGTAGTGCTATATACAAGAGGATTATTAAAGAATTTTATATTTACTCCAAAAATATATCAAAAATTAAAAGTCATCTAGCAAAGAAAGTAAATAACACAAGAAAAAATAGCTCGAGGTAGTATAGTAACAAAAACATATGATATTAGGATGGACAACGGCATGCTCAAAGTATTACATGGTTTCGTCATGCTTTTATATGGAAAATAAAATATGCACTTGGTCGATGGTCAGCCACATTGGCATCATTTTGTTTTACTTTCTCATATTTCTCCATACTCGGTTTCATTCCAATCTAGAGTAATTCGCTATTTACTATTGTTTGTGGTCATTACTCATCTTTCTTGATGTGAAAGTTAAATAAACAAAATAACTAAAACATAAAATATCTCATTACTACACTTCAAAAAATACGTTGGTACCAACTCTCATATTCCACTAAGTGATTTCATATTCTATTTATTCAAGATCGTCAAAATTCACTAAGACGAATATTTTCAATCAATGTACGCTACAATCCCGAAAATAAACGTTGATAGTTGTTGCACTTTTTTAAAATTTATTAAGAGTAATTTTATTTTTTCTGGATAACATGAAAGAAAGTATACATCTGTAGGTAATTTAACTAATAGTATGTTATTCTCGTTTGATGTTGCAGTTTTGATCAAGAAATATTAATAATCATCATAGACTATTTTATGAGAACTTCAAAATGAAACGGCTATACTATAAACTGTTCATAATATATATCATTTCATGTGTCCGAATGGCGTAAATATAAAAATAGTTGGAGAGGTAAACTGTTTGGTGTAAATATATATTTTCTCCAAGGTCTTAGAGTATGGTATCTTATATTCATTAATTTACATATTTCAGAAAAGTACTAGCAGCAGTATAGTTAAACAAATAAAGTATATTATAAGCTAGAAAATCAATAGTTTACCAATGTGTAAAAAACACATAATATTCTTTTCAAAAACTTCATTGGAGTTATCAATAACACACACATGATTGCACACATGCCGACTAATAAGCGCTAAGGCGCAAAAAAGACGCAAGCCTTGAGCCTTGGGTTTTTTGCGTGCCTTTTATACAAGTTTGATCTACTATTTTACTAACTACGAATTAAATTTTGAACCATATTTTATAATTTATTCAACTATTTAAATATTTTATTAACTAAATTTAAAATTTCAAACCATATTTTATAATTCATTAAATATAAAAAAAAAAGTATTTAACTATTTTGTAAACTAAATTTTGAATTTTGTAAAAAGGCGAATCAAATTGCAAAAGGACACACTCAAACTGCAAAAGTCGCACAACGTGCGCCCGAGTCTTTTTTGAGCCTAGGCACGAGCCTTAATAACACTGTAATCAACTAGCTTTATTTATCACGCACAAAATTTTTCAAAAGCTAAGAAATATGCTCATTCAACGCTAGCATCAATTATGTTATGGTTGATGCGAACAGAGTGCTTCGAGAGAAGAATTTTTTTAAAATAAAATCATTATAATTAATCCTAATGTAAATTTTATTACCATTATGTCGTTGATTTGGACTATAAATTACGATTTAATACGCATCACTATATGCCTATGAAAACAGAAGTATATTCCTAATCATCATGATGCATGGTATGTTAATGAATCAAGAAAGCTTATGCACTCTCATTTCAAACCTGGGTGTTTGGTATTCGAGGGAAAATGTTTTTGATATTGAAGAAAATACCACCTTGCAAATTCAAAAGCACGTTAAAAAAATAAAAGGTGCGTGTGCAAATACATAACTATATTTGAAACAACAATTATGTTAACCAAAACTTATGCCGTCCGACAAAAATTCCAATCTAATACAAAGGAAATGTGAAGCACAATAGCGTGAATTAGATGCAAATCGACTAAAGAACATACCAAAAGATCTCATGATGAGTTTTGGTGCTTATAATTTCAAAAACCTCAGCATAATAGCCTAGGCTTTTCATATCAGTAGGTTCTATAACCCTCATTTCAAACTGCAATACCAATCTTCTTTCCATTGTAAACTCTACACTTTATCAAGTTTCCGATTCAATTTCCCAGTTAAACCCTTAAGAAATCAACAATGTAAAAAAAAAAAGTAAAGAAAGAAAGAAAGAAAACAAAACAGCAATTAAAGGGTAGCTATAGCCTGAAGTTGTTCAAAAACAACAAGACTGCTAATTTAGAACAATAAAAAAAAGGCATACAGGCTTAGATCTTTGATCAATTTTTCACTATTACATGGAAAAAAAGAGAAAGATCAGATATGTACCCGAGTAAGAAGCCGCCTCCATGCCATTCTTAACTAATTCAATCCTTTCCTCTATAAAACTACAGATGAATCCAATACTTTTTAAGTCAAAAGGAGTAATAAAAACCCGAGACAGGGATTTTTCATTTCGGTTTCCCTCTTCGTGATTTGTAGCTTCTCGAACACCAGGGGAAGAGAGAATTATTTTGGAGGATGATCGGATAATTTTACTAATTTACCAAAAAGGTGGCCCGCTCAAATCTCTTCGTTTATAAGTGCTTAGGTAGAGGGCCCAAACATGGCCCAAACAATTATGTTTTTAAATAATTGAATTTGAAATTTATTACACACACACACACACACACACACATATATATATATATATATATTCAAACATTTTATTTATTATTGTTATTTTTCCATGTCTTGTATTATTCTTTTCAAGCTATTGTATTATTATTTTCAAGCTACCGTGTCAAAATGTCTCGCTCTATTGTTTAGCAATTTCTATCGATAACGTTGGTCAAAAGCATCGATCAGACTTCTTAAAACATTCAACTGACAAATTAACACAAACTATACCATTAAAGTTCTTTTTAACTACTTTAGAAAATAATATTCAAACTTTCTCAAAATCATTTGCTTGCTTACACAAAAATATTAAGTTATGATGTTACACACACATTCATTTATCAACCATCTGTAATTAAAATACTTCAAACGCCGTAAACGTCATAAAATATTATTTATAACACTTTAAAAATCTTGGTATACATACATACATACATATATACACATATGTATATGTACATATATATATAGCTGTAACACACCGCCTCTATAACTATACTACTAAAGAGTATTACTAAGTAACACCGTCTAGTAATATAGAGAATGAGGTTTGTTAAGAGCGATATGATGTGACTATTACCTTGGGGCTAACACCGACGCGTCATTCTTACCAAAATTTTGAGGATCTGAACTGAATAATTGACGTGCACGGTCTCAGCATAAAGCAACAAACACATAAGTTAAAATAACGCAGAACAATATATAATTTCATTCACAGAATCACAAACAACAACAAAATAATATATATCATATAACATAATAAAATATAATAAAATACGAGTCTACAAAATACCAGTTAGATCCACATAAATATCTACATCACATCCAAAATATCGTATTAGGTACAAGGTGGCTATTTAATAACATACCTGACAGATCATCTCAAGTATCTATGTATACAATCATGAAGTAAACTCAAAATATCAAAATAATCTACTCTAGTGTTAGCATAAAATCCAAAAGTCAACAAGTCCTTGTACTTGTTGAGTCTTGGCATGACCCGAGTATTATAAAAATAAACATATCAGACTATATCTAATAAAAAGGTGAGATATTGATATCATTAATATATAACTTAACAATACAAATAAGTCATAATAAAAATATGTCTAAAACCAAATAATCATAATAAGACATTCGATCAAAATCACCATTTCATTAATCCATATCAAGTCTCTAATGGACTATCATCTAAAAATGGGGTGATAACAATTCAAAATTCTTCAGAGCCAAAAGATACTAAATATCCATCTCAAAAATTTCTGAAGAAACATTCATCGCTAATGAAATAATATGTAGTCACTATCAATTTAATATAGCGACACGGAGTCTAACCGAAACAATCTAGACTCCGACACATAGTGTAGCAGTCTAACAGAAACAATATAGACTAAAAAGGTATAAACACCCATTCCTATAAAAAGGTAACCGTGTTTATATCAAAACTATGCGAATTTGCCTAATGGAAATAATATAAGCAAACATCGTCCAAATTACTCATCAAACTAATAAGTTATAGTCATCCGGTTGATGTACACATAGATGTGTATATATCTACATCCATATTTTATCTATTTTTACTTAAATAAATATCATGTTTGGGCATTTAAACATATTTAAACCAAAATTCAATTATTTCAAATCATCATATATTTATCTTCATTCATGAGCAAAATGGTCATTTTTGTACATGTGTCAATTTGAGAATCTTTACTTGGACAATTTATTACGATTTTTATAGAAATTTGGATGCATATGGAAGAAGCTTTTATGAAGATACATGCATGCACAAATGAATACAAAGGAAAGAAGAGAGAAATAATTCAAGACCATGATTACGAAGGACCCCACCGACTTGCTTAAATATACAATTAGAAACTAATGGACAACTAAGTGGAGGTTAAACCTTCATACACATTTAATGATAGATTAATTAGTGGCTAATGGTTACTTGGTGGCCGCACTTCCTAAAGGGCGTTTTGGAAAGTACCCTAAAAATAAAATTAGGGTTTTATGCATGTATAAATAGCCCTCTTATGTACATGTAAATATCTTCTACTCTCTCATATATTTTACTTAGGAAATTAGCAAGTTGTAAATACAAATCAAAGTGAAATAAAAATGGCCTCCAAGCCTCTTTTTCCTCTCTTTTCTACATGATTTTCCTTACTTTTATGTTGATGTTTATCTCTATGCTTTCTTTTATTTCATGTTTATAGCTTAGATCTACATTCATGCAAGTAGTGTAGTTTTAATTTTTATGCAAGTTGTTAGTAGCTAATTTCTTTTGCTTTCTTTGCTTAGTTTTATTTCTTTTGCTTTTTAATGTTGAAATTTGTAAGTGTTGATTTGATAACACAAATAAGTAGCTAAACCTCTTCAATTTAGGGGTAACGAAGCTCTCTAACCTATGTAATTTCAACATTTTTATGATTTATGATCTCTTTTGTTTGTGCTTCATGAAAATGAATTTTGATGTAAGTTCATACAAGTGGGTTTGATAGCTTATGTTGCTTTTGCAAATGAGATATTCTTATTCAACATAAACAAAATTTACATCATCATTTGCTAATTGATTTTTGATTTTGAAATGAAAGTAAAAACAAAATTTAATGATCTATATTACTAACAATAGTAAATAGATTATAATTAAAATAGATTTTGCTTTGGCTTCATTTTCATGAGACTTTATAAGTGGCCTATCTATTGCATTATAGTTTGATAGTTTAAGTTATGTTAATTAATAATATAGATAAACCATACTTATGATAAATGCAATAATTATTTCATTTAACATCAAAACTAGAGACCATAAATTATTTGTTTGTTGATTTAAAAAAATGTGAGAGTGGGTTTACCTCTAAATTGTTCTCTAGTCTAATAGTTTCTAAATCACATTTTAATTCTAGTTTTAGCTTCTTTTTGTAGTTGACAATTTCCTCTCACTTTGGTCTAATTTGATTGAATTGATTTTAAAAATCTAAAACAATTCACTGTGGATCGACCCGTACTTGTCACGTGCTAAAATTGTACACCGTGCGCTTGCGGTTATTTTTATTTCAAAAAAATTCGGCGGTTATCTAAACCGATAGAAAATTCGTCGTTAAACAAGTTTTTGGTTTGCCGGAAAGTTATTTTGATTTTATTTTCTATTCTTCAAATTATTTGCTTTTGATTTTATTATGTGTTTTCATTTTGTGTGTTGAGTGCATTTAAAAAAAATTGTGTGGTTATTGTGGTTTCATTTTTATTTGTGTGCTTGTTTTGTTTGTTGCTTTTCATCTTGCATTTGCATTTCTATATAAAAAACATCACAAGTTCATTTCAAAAAAAAACATTTTATTTCATTGCATTTGAATTTTTACATTAAAATTTCTTTTTACATTTACATTTTCTCTTCTTTAGAAAAAAAACTGTGCACTGTGCACATATTTCTCCTGTGCACAGTTTTTCCCAGTCACTATGCACATTTGCCTACCACTGATACCTTCCTCTACCTTAAACAACTTCGACCACATTTTAACAATCCACTGCCTCAACTTCAATCCACCCTCTACTACATCATTTACATTTATCCCATCAAACCACCAAAGAACTTCCACCTTCCAACATACACACTACCATGCACTGTCATGTAAACATCATCCCATTGGAATACCACTGCTCCATAATTCACCAACCTACAAACAACTCACTGCCACTACTGCCATTTAGTTCATCCAGTTCAGTGATACAAACATACCACTACCACTGACCTGCTACAAACAACATCATCTACATTCCTAGAACTACCACAGTGTCAACCTGACCACCACACCATCTGATTCTACCATTACTATCAACATTCACTGGCATACAAAACTCACTGGCATTTTTATCCATAAACTCCCCTGCTTTAACATCTCAACGCTGCAAACATGCATCATCACCACTGTGCCTTTGCCTCTTCATCCTTGACACATTACCACTCAGCCAACATTCTGGTATAACTAACCCACTTCAATACACTGTCATACCAACAGTCATCTACCACCTCTACCCTTCCCTGCCTAATCCCCTACCAGACAAACACCTGCTCCTTATACAAACAACTGCTGCTACCATCTAACGAAACTCCATCACCGTGCACACATTCACTTCCAACTCCATATACATCACATTGCCTCACCTGACCACTTGACTAAACCCGAACCCAAATTCACCGCAACCCAAAATTCCTTCCCAATTCACCAAATCGACATCGGTCAACAATTGCCATCGAACACTTGAACTACCAATCGCCATCAAAACCGCGACCTCACCTCGCCAACCGCCTCGCCCCAATCGAATAAGACAAATACCTCACAACAACTCCTTCGCCAACCCCTGTCAGTCAACCATAAACATTCAAATTGCCAATCCGACCTCACCTGATAATCAATCGCTCTTCCATTTTCCATTTGCCAAATGGATTGATTTGAGAAATTTAATTTGACAATTTTGATTTGAAAATATGATAAAATCTTGTTTTGGTTGAATTTAGAGTTTTGGGTTGAGAATAGGTATTATTTCATTCGTTTTTTTACCGTGAGTACCGTGTGCATTGGAGTTGTGTTTTGTTCCATTGATCAAAGGCTTGGGTAATTGTTTTAAACTGTGTTTTGTGAGTTTTAGAGCATCTCCAACAGTTCGGAGTGTGGAAATTCGATTTTCCGCACTCCGAAATGTTGGAGCCCTCATTTCTGGGCAACAGGCGCCTAGGCATCAGGCGCCCGTGTTTATAAAACATCGGGCGCCTATTGAATAGGCGCATGTTCTACGGGCGCATGGTGAATGCGCTTATATCAGGCGCTTTTCCCCCATCCCCTCATTTTTCCCTCTTCCATCCTCTTTTCAGGTAATTTTTTATTCAACTTTCGTCCAAATGCCGCCCCGTCCGGTCAAAACTGGTAGACGCACCGTTCGATATATGACTGATGCCAATATCGGACCTACTCATGTCCCTCCTAATGCTACCGTGACTCTAGACGATCTTCGATCCTTGCACGACTTGCCCCTACTGTTTCGCATCGACTTACTACAGTTATAGCGACGCCACATGTATACGTTTATTTCTTTATTGCTTGATGAACAGCCATGTAAATATATATGTATGATAATTCTTTGTTTATTTTAACATTAAATAATCATATATTTAGATTCGTCACGTAGCGATGCGAGGTAGCTAGTATAGGTGTATGTCTGAGTATTTTGATCAATTACCGCAGCCGATTTTGGATAGGCTACATGCGCCACCTTTTAGTGAATTCTAGCTTTACCTAGATTTGCACATGTAGATCGTTGCCTGGTAGAGGACCTCACCGAGAGATGGTGGCCTACCACTCACACATTTCATTTCCTTGATTTTGAGCTAGGACAGATTCCTCTAGATTTTTATATGCTCACTGGCATAGAGGTTGGTCGACCGGACCGTCTCCCTGTTCCATTTGATAGTTCATTTGAGAAGTTCGAGTCATATTTAGCTTATTTACCGACTTTGGCCGACGAGGAGGTTAGAGGAGGAGCTGTTACTCTCCCTTGTTTGCAGGGGTATATAGTAAAGTACATGACCATTGAGGATATGCACACTCCGGTTATCCGTGCCTTCATATTATACCTTTTTGGGTCTACATTTTTTAGTAACAATAAGGGTGCATTAGGCTTGGTTTTTTTGGTTGGATTAGTAGATGTGGATGGACTACATATATATGATTACGGTACTGCTATTATTGGTTACTTGTACGTAGCATTAGATACTTATGCGCTTCAGCAGTGTAGACAGATGTATGGATTTTGGTACATTCTTCCATTTTGGTACTACGAGTATACTACCAATATGCACCCCGACTTATTGTAGAGGCGAATGCCACACCTTATATTTACTTTTCTAGATTGCGTCGTTGGGGTCCTCCTATGCATTTGCCCCATGTTGCACAAGGGGTGCACAATGAGCTGATGGAGGCTAGACAACAGATGGATATGAGACGGCGTGGTAACATTATCCTTCGTCCATGGGATCAATACTTACAGTTCTTAGAGCCCGGTCCTGATCATCCACTCACTTTTCATTTTTCCATGTCGCGATGCAGGATTTGCTTTCAGGTTCCTACATGTCCATTCATATGGTATTTAGGGGAGCGGTGTTGGCTACAGTTGCATGGTATAGTTCGCATACCATCAGATCCGCTACCATGGGATGATATGTATGGTGATATTATGGTTGGACCAGTTTATATTCTTGCGATGAGGGGTGTAGGATGGGTGGATGGCGAGCCTTTTACAGTTCTTGGAGACTTTGATTCATATTGGGCTCGAGTAGCCCCACGTGCTTACGCGTTGCCTGATTATATTCGGGGTTTGAACTCCGATCATATTGGTCCGCGTACCTCTTCCGGTAGAGTTCCTCTACCGCCTGCCACCTTTGAGCCTACATCATCTCAGTACACGCAGCCTCATACTTTCGACCCCCCTCCTCATTCGTTTAGAGCATATGATGTACATGGTTAGGTGGTGGAGTACCTGTGACGACCCACAATTTTGGACATTTAAAATCGAAACATTTAATCGATTTTAAATGTTTGGGAGTTGATTCAAACTTGAATATGAATTTAGCAATTAAAATATTGAATTTAATTTATTTAAGTTGGGTAAAATATTGAATCTTGATTTTAAGCTGATTTAAAATGTTCTAAAGGCTTGAAAAATCTATATTGATAATACTGAAGATAATGAAAGCTTCAGAATTGGATTTGAAAATGATTTGTTCAGTTTTGAAAATTTATCGTTTAAATCGATATTCAAAAATAGCCTTCCAAATGGAATTTAATTATTCGATTTATTTCGAATAGTAATAAAATTGTATAATGTTTATACAAGGTCTAGAAATCGTGAAAACAAGCTGGATTGGAAATGGATTGCATACGTAGTAAAAGGTGAGATCTTCTCACTCAATCAATATTGCTCTGATTTAAATTTTGAATAGTTACATTTAAAATTTATTGACTATGTGCTTGGATAATTGATTTTAATAATTATTCACTGGATGATATTATATATATAGTAGTATGTAGTATATATTGGGTGATTGATTTCCCGCATTATATAGCGGACGAGACCCTATTGCGCCGCATAATAGCGAATGATATTTTATAAATCCTTATACCGCGATATTCCACCTCGAAGTGCAATTGGTATTTAATTGTTGTGCTAACATCTGTGGATGCAGGGGAAACAGGTTGGAGCGATCCAACTAGATTCCTCAAATAATTGAATTTGTTTCAATATTGCATGTTGATTATTTATAATCTGTGTGTGATTATACCGTGATTGAAATCGTTGAAGGCTAAAATTTAGCCGAATATATTTTTGGTATCGTAAGATACCAGAAATAAATAAAATTTGATTTTTAAATTAAGTACAAAAACTATAGTGAAATCCTATTGAATAGATTCCAAGAAAATAGGAAAAGATTTGATAAAGGAATTTATTTTTAAAGGCAATGAATTTGTAAATCAAATAAAAAAAATTAATTTGTTTTATTAAAACAAATCTTTAGGAAATCAATTTGGAATTTGATTTAGTGTTTAAAATAAAAATTTGAAATCAAATTGGAAATTGATTTGGTGTTTGTATACGATTCTTGAAATCGATTTAAAAATCATATATCAGTGGATATTTGGGAATTTAAATTCACAATGAGAATTTTATAAAAGAAAGGGTGTTTTAAAAATAAATATTGTTTTATTTTTAAAGGTGTGAAAAGAAATTTACAAATTTGGAATGTAAATTAAAATAAATCGAGAAGATTTATTAATTGATATAAATGGAAAGAGAATTTTTCCCTGGAAAGCCGAGTATATTTTAAATTAGCTTTTGAAGTATAAATTAAAAGTTCTAGAAATTGATTTGGAAGAATATTGTTGGAGAAATTATTTTTGGGCTTGTTTTAAACCTCTAAAGTATGGATTTATTTAATTACTTATAGAAAGGATTATTTTAAGACTAAATTGATATTTGATTTAGAAAATGGATATTTAAATAGTTATATCATATCTATTAATTTTATTTTAAAATTAGTTGGGACTTAAAATCTTATAGGTGATCATTAGTATAATGTTTTCATAACCAATATTTTAAGTATTTAAGATGGTTTTATTTAAATGTTTCAAGAATATTTTGGATAAGTGATTTGAATTATTTTAACTCGGTAGATTTCCAGTGGAAATGAATAAATATTTGAAAATATATTCCGCATAAGGAAAATGCTTTAAAATTTGTTTCAAAGGATTGAAATTTGAATAGTGATTTGAAATTTGTTTTTAAAAATATTAAAGTGATGAAAATATACCTTGCGAAGATATTTTGAAACTAAATAATTGGGAAAATTATTTAAATCTGGTAATTATTGTGAATGTTGATTGATAATTAAATAACCGACTATCAATATTTGCCATTAAACGACACTAGAATTTCGGTGCGACCGGGGGTCGGATTCCAAGTGGATATCCGAAAACCACATCGAACCTTTGTGATTTTATTTAAAAGATCGAAGTGGAAAATTGTTATGATTTGTTTGAAATCTGAATGAACACTTATTTTTAAAAATAAGCACTCGTTATTCGGATAGCCGGGAGAGGACCTTGTGTCACAAAACCCATTCCGAATAACGATACGACGAAATGGGATTGTATTTGAAGACGGTGTTGAAGACCGGGTATTTTCGAAAGCGAAAGGATTACCTGTCGAATGTCTCTGCACCGGGTTGCTCCGGTATAGAGATTTTATCACCTTTGTGATGGGGATTGCGGACGTGATTTGTGAATATCCGAATTTGCAAGGGCTTCTTTGGAAGTGCCTTCGGTTCCGTTCGATCCCGGAATGGACTTGTATGGATGTGTGTATGATGTTACACTTTGAGATGTAAATCTGATTTCTATCAAATACATTTCTGTTGGTGGCGGAGAATTTATTCTCTTAGCTTAACACCCTTCTCTGAGACGTACGAGCTCAGAGGTTACGTAGTTGGTTGTTACTAGTAATGCATTCCCAATTTGGTAATGTGGCATACGAAGTACTGCTGATCATTTGTTGATCAAAGCATGACTTTGTGAAAATCGTAGCTTTGTGGACGAGACCTCATCGGACCTCACACTCCGGAAATGGTCAAAACAGGAAGGATGCGACAAGGTTATGAGGGTCGTGCCCTTTAGGGTATGTCATTTCCTTTTGGAAAAGGGTGGTATCATGGTATGAAGCCCAGATACTTAACCTATGTTGTTGCCGTAAAATTTATTATACTTTGTGGTTGTTGCTTTGTGGTTGAGGATCCTCGGATAAAGGTCCCAAAGGACCGGGGGATGGCATACTCGAGTAGTAGTTACCTAGTTATAGAGGTAACCATGCCTTGTGTTGGCAGAGATCCGGGTAGGTTCTCGGGACGTCACTCCAGAGGCATACCCATGTGGCAGTAGGAAGTTCCTTAACTTGACCATTTGTTGAAAATCCAAACTCTAATACGCGCTTTCTACGGTTTTAGTTGTATAACGTGTCATTTACTTATGGTGGTCACCACTGTTTAGATGGTAGCTATAGTAGGCATAGTTCAGAATGTCTATGCTGGCTAAGATTAATATTATACTTTCGAAATGTTTTCTGCACTATGCACTAATAATAATTTCGAAAGGATTTTGCGTATCAAGCATGTTTGACTATCATAAGGAGAAATCTCCTCCAATTCTGCGTTTGCATTGTGTGTGTGGCGGGAGGCCTTATGGTAGTTTCATTTTCCAAAAAGCATAGCGGATTTCTTTTTATTTTCTTTGTGAAAATAACTATTTTTAAGATCTCACACTAGTCCCACGACTGACCTTGAGTTTATTGTTCCTTTTCTAAACTCTGGGTGCCCATAATTTTCCACATAGGCAGCATAGAGTCAGTTTAGCAGTTATTCGAGAGCGAAGTCAAAAAAGAGAGGCTGTGGAGATCAGGAGCAAGCTGGATGGCGAAGCGTATCACTAGTATATGTTATATTCTTTTCCGTTGTTTGTTGTTGTAACACTCTGATAATGTAATGTGATGTAATGTAATAACTGATATAGTGATTCTGTTTAAAGATAGTCATTTATCTATTATATTTGTTCCGCTGCGATATGTGAGATTCTGTTATTGTTTTCTATTCTTCTTCTTATACCTTTTTCTTCTTTAACCCTAAAGATTCGTAAGTTTGTTCCTCTTTGGGCTGAATTATGGTGGGATTTTGCCAGCTCAAAAGGGGTACGGATTTGCGGGCCTTTACATTTGGTATCAGAGCATTTGGTTTAGCGACAACCTTGGCTCTGTTGGGGGTTACTCATTAGAGATAGAGTCAGCAGTACTCTAGAATGAGTGTGAGTGTAATAATAGATATGAGCGCGTATTTGTTAGTGAACATAAAATTGTTTTATATTGTGTTGATTGGTTTGTTAAGTGGTATATGGATTCTGGTCAATAGAGTAATTAACGTTATTGATAGGGATCTCTAAACATTTGCACGGAACAAATTCGACACGATATCGTTTTAAAATAGGGTGGATGAAATAATTTTACCCAAACAATTTTCGTATATAAAAGAAATAATTTTTTTGTGAATTATTATAATATATGGTTGCTTGGTTGCTAGGAAGCGATAATATTAAATTATTATCATCGTTGTATGAGGAATTGAAATCAAAACCAAAAAGCTAAGAAAATAAAAATCCAAATGGGATTTGTAAATGATATTTATAATTTGAAATAGAATTCCATAGAAATATTTGAAAATGTTCTTGAAAATATTTGAAATTCGGGAAGTTTGGAAATTAAATTCCTTTTGGGATTGGAAATAGTTTTCAAGGGTTTGGAAAAATGTTTTTGGAAGGGTAAAAGCTCTAAACTCCTTTCGGTCACTGGAAAATAATTTCGGTGATGATCGCGACATCATCGATGTTCATTTTCAGGTTTCCAAAAGAGGAATTGCTGCCAAATTGTTTTAAATGAAAGCTGTTTGAAAAATTTAGGTTTGGTTTTGAAATTCAAAGGATAATTTGAATTGTTTTCAATAATGGTTTTGGAAAAGGTGGAAAGACTCTGGAATTTTATTAAAAATAGTTATGGAATAATAAGTTTGAAAACTTAGGAAATTCAGATTTAAACTGAACTTGACTTGAGTTAATTTGGATAAAGGTGAATTTGAGAAGTCTTATAGACTAAAATGATTGGAATAAAATTATTAAGATGGAAAATAAATTGTGAATGAATGAATAAATTTGCAATTGCAAGTACATGAAAGTGAATTGAATGTTGAAATTCATTTCGAATTTGTAAGTAAATAGAATTGGAATTGGAATTGAATTTGATTTGTGATAAACAAAGCGAAGTATTGAATTCAATAATTATAAATGAAAGGTGAATTAAATTCATATGGAATTTGAAATCCAATTTAAATATAAGTGGTTGTAAACCAAATGGTGAATTGAAATTGAATTGTGTTTGAGAAGGAACAAAAGAATAAAATTGGAATTGAAACTGAATATTGAAAATCAATTTGAATTGTGTGAAATCAAATGAAGTTGTAAAATTAGTTCGAAGTGAACTAAAGATAATAAAGGTGAAATAAAGAAATGGTTTGAGATAAAATGAATTAGAATTTGTAATAAATTAGTAAATGAAACTAATTTAAAATAGTGCAATTCTGAATGAAAGATAATTGATAAAATTCAATATTCAGAAGGAAAAATTGAATCCAAATAGAATTGAAGTGTAAATTAAATTCAAATGAAATTAAAAATGCAAGATTGAATGAAAATGGATATATAACTTCAATAGTGAAAGAAAAAAAATGGTATAAGAAGTATATATGGAAAATTTTGTAAAGAAATGTGCAAAAAAAATGATTTTTAAATGTTGAAATTGGGCATTATGGATGTCAGGATATACTGGTATGTTACAGGGAAATGGAATTGGGATTTGATTTTCGAAGATAAAATTTGAATTTCTCGACAAAAAGGTATGCATTTAAATTTCTATATGAAATTTGGTGATTTTCTTGTCTAGCCACTTGACTTTTCGTTTTTTTTTTGAATCTGGGGACCCGTGGTGCCATTTTGTAGTCGTACCGAGCTAGCCGCGCAAAGGAGACGCTGGCGAAATTTTCTGAAAGTTTAGGGAGTTAGAAAAATTTTGAGAAAATTTTGAAAATTTGAAGTTTGAATTTAAATTTAAATTTGAATTGTTAGAAAACAATATTGTTTGGAAACTTATGATTGGATTTGGAAAATTAGTTGAAATGATAATGAGTCTTTAAATAAAAAGATTTGTTTTGGGCAAGTTGATAAAACTGTTTAGTTTTTGGAAAGATAGCAAATGGGTTAAGGATCATTTTTCTTAACCAGTAATTTCGAGACAAAATTCTTTTAAGGGGGAAGGATGTGATGATATAGAATTTTAGACATTTGAAATGGAAATATTTAATTGATTTTAAATGTCTGGGAGTTGATTCAAACTTGAATTTCAATTTTAGCTATGAATTTAGCAATTAAAATATTGAATTTAATTTATTTAAGTTGGGTAAAATATTGAATCTTGATTTTTAAGCTGATTTAAAATGTTCTAAAGGCTTGAAAAATCTATATTGATAATACTGAAGATAATGAAAGCTTTCGAATTGGATTTGAAAATGATTTGTTCAGTTTTGAAAATTTATCGTTTAAATCGATATTTAAAAATAGCCTTCCGAGGCACAGTCTCGGATTTCAACGAAACCAGTTCTGTTGGATCCGTAATATTGTATTATTATCGGATTTCAATTTTCGTATTGTTTGGAATAATCGTTTGGCCGTACGATAAGTAAACGCGCTAAAATTTAAATCGTAAATTCAGTATAATAATAAGGTCTAAATAGCTATCTTCCACATACGATCAAATTGGAGCCCGAGATTTGTTCCATTGGGTTCGAAATAGGGTTATAACATTAAAAAGCCTGACGGCATACCTCAATAGGGGTTCGGAATTTTGAGATATGTTAAACAAGATATTTTGAATATAAAATTATAAAAATCAATTAAAAAGTCAAACTTAATCTATCGTATCCTGAAGCCACCTTCTCCTTTATACTTTAACTCGTGAATTCCTTCCTTCAGAAAAAAATAAATAAAACCCTTCAGCGAGTCCCCTTTCCTTTTCCCAAATCAAAACCAAATCGTGCCTAGGGTTCTCGAAACCAAATCCAATTTAAATCGAATCGATATTCGAATAAATGGCTTGACATCAAAGGGATTTTCGACGAGGCAAGATTCGCAAATTCAAAGTGCCGGCGCTCGAGGTGGTTGACATGCCTCGATCGATGAAAATGCGTCGTCGATGGGGGAGAGTTGCGGCGTTCGATCTAGGCACTTTCGCGAGGTAGAGTTAGAGGTTCGTGCGATGTAAGTTCGCATGCGGCAGTGAGGTCGCGAGCTAGGCACGACGATTGGTCAGTGGCGACTTCGTCGCAAAGCCAGAGGCTCACGCGTGTGATCTGGAATCGAATCGGGGTGGTTTGAAGCTGGATCGTTCGTGTGGGTAGCAATAGTGGAGGTTGCAATGTCGTTCATTGATGATGGCAATAAGGTATAAAGATGATTTTGTTTTTTTATCTATTTAAAATCCTATAAATATATATATATATATATGTAATCCTAAAGAAAATAAATATGCATGTATATATTTTTGATTTATCTAGTTATGTTAAAATAATTTATTAACGTGATAAATTGTTTAATTAATTTATCTAAATTATTTTAGATACTAAGAAATTATTTAAAAGGAAATTAGTTTAAAATTTAATTCTTTGATTAAAATTGAATCATTAGTTTGAAAAAAAATCGCTAGTTTAAAATTAAATTATTAGTTGAACTAAAATTATCAAATGGAATTTAATTATTCGATTTATTTCGAATATTAATAAAATTGTATAATGTTTATACAAGGTCTAGAAATAGTAAAAAAAGCTGGATTGGAAATGGATTGCATACGTAGTAAAAGGTGAGATCTTCTCACTCAATCAATATTGCTCTGATTTAAATTTTGAATAGTTAGATTTAAAATTTATTGACTGTGTGCTTGGATAATTGATTTATAATAATTATTCACTGGATGATATTATATATATAGTAGTATGTAGTATATATTGGGCGATTGATTTCCCGCATTATATAGCGAATGACACCCTATTGTGCCGCATAATAGCGGATGATATTTTATAAATCCCGTATACCGCGATATTCCACCTCGAAATGCAATTGGTATTTAATTGTTGTGCTAACGTCTGTGGATGTAGGGGAAACAGGTTGGAGGGATCCAACTGGATTCCTCAAATAATTTAATTTGTTTCAATATTTCATGTTGATTATTTATAATCTGTGTGTGATTATACCGTGATTGAAATCTTTGAAGGCTAAAATTTAGCCGAATATATTTTTGGTATCGTAAGATACCAGAAATAAATAAAATTTGATTTTTAAATTAAGTAGAAAAACTATAGTGAAATCCTATTAAATAGATTCCAAGAAAATAGGAAAAGATTTGATAAAGGAATTTATTTTTAAAGGCAATGAATTTGCAAATCAAATAAATAAAATTGATTTGGTGTTTTAAAACAAATCTTTGGGAAATCAATTTGGAATTTGATTTAGTGTTTAAAATAAAAATTTGAAATCAAATTTGAAATTGATTTGGTGTTTGTGTACGATTCTTGAAATCGATTTAAAAATCATATATCAGTGGATATTTGGGAATTTAAATTCACAATGAGAATTTTATAAAAGAAAGGGAAATTTGTTTTTAAAATAAATATTGTTTTATTTTTAAAGGTGTGAAAAGAAATTTACAGATTTGAATGTAAATTAAAATAAATCGATAAGATTTATTAATTGATATAAATGGAAAGAGAATTCTTCCCTGGAAAGCCGAGTATATTTTAAAGTAGCTTTTGAAGTGTAAATTAAAAGTTCTAGAAATTGATTTGGAAGAATATTGTTGGAGAAATTATTTTTGGGATTGTTTCAAACCTCTAAAGCATGGATTTATTTAATTACTTATAGAAGGGATTATTTTAAAGACTAAATTGATATTTGATTTAGAAAATGGATATTTAAATAGTTATATCGTATATATTAATTTTATTTTAAAATTGGTTGGGACTTATAATCTTATAGGTGATCATTAGTATGATGTTTTCATAAGTATTTAAGATGGTTTTATTTTAAATGTTCCAAGAATATTTTGGATAAGTGATTTGAATTATTTTAACTCGGCAGATTTCCTGTGGAAATGAATAAATATTTGGAAATATATTCCGCATAAGGAAAATGCTTTGAAATTTGTTTTCAAAGGATTTAAATTTGAATGGTGATTTGAAATTTGTTTTCAAAAATATTAAAGTGATGAAAATATACCTTGCGAAGATATTTTGAAAATAAATAATTGGAAAAATTATTTAAATCTGGTAATTGTTGTGAATGCTGATTGATAGTTAAATAACCGACTATCAATATTTGCCTTTAAACGACACTAGAATTTCGATGTGACCGGCGGTCGGATTCCAAGTGGATATCCGAAAACCACATCGAACCTTTGTGATTTGTGATAGATCTTTTATTTAAAAGATCGAAGTGGAAAATTGTTGTGATTTGTTTGAAATCTGAATGAACACTTATTTTTAAAAATAAGCGCTCGTTATTCGGATTAGCCGGGAGAGGACCTTGTGTCATAAAACCCATTCCGAATAACGATACGACGAAATGGGATTGTATTTGAAGACGGTGTTGAAGACTGGGTATTTTCGAAAGCGAAAGGATTACTTGTAGAATGTCTCTGCACCGGGTTGCTCCGGTATAGAGATTTTATCACCTTTGTGATGGGGATTCCGGACGTGATTTGTGAATATCCGGATTTGCAAGGACTTCTTTGGAAGTGCCTTCGGTTCCGTTCGATCCCGGAACGGACTTGTATGGATGTGTGTCTGACGTTACACTTTGAGATGTAAAGCTGGTTTCTATCACATACATTTTTGTTGTTGGCGGAGAATTTATTCTCTTAGCTTAACACCCTTCTCTGATACGTACAAGCTCAGAGGTTTTGTGGTTGATTGTTACTAGTAATGCATTCCCAATTTGGTAATGTGGCATACGAAGTGATGCTGATCATTTGTTGATCAAAGCATGACTTTGTGAAAAGTGTAGCTTTGTGGACGAGACCTCATCGGACCTCACACCCCGAAAATGGTCAAAACAGGAAAGATGCGGCAAGGTTATGAGGGTCGCGCCCTTTAGGGTATGTCATTTCCTTCTGGAAAAGGATGGTATCATGGTATGGAGCCCAGATACTTAACATATGTTGTTGCCGCAAAATTTATTATACTTTATGGTTGTTGCTTTGTAGTTGAGGATCCTCGGATAAAGGTCCCAAAGGACCGGGGGATGACATACTCGAGTAGTTGTTACCTAGTTACAAAGGTAACCCGGTCTTGTGTTGGCAGAGATCCGGGTAGGTTCTCGGGACGTCCTTTTAGAGGCGTACCCATGTGGCAGTAGGAAGTTCCTTAGCCTGACCATTTGTTGGAAATCCAAACTTCAATACGCGCTTTCTATGGTTTTAGTTGTATAACCTGTCATTTACTTATGGTGGTCACCACTGTTTAGATATTAGCTATAGTAGGCATAGTTCGGAATGTCTATGCTGGCTAAGATTAATATTATACTTTCGAAATGTTTTCTGCACTATGCACTAATAATAATATCAAAAGAATTTTGCATATCAAGCATGTTTGACTATCATAAGGAGAAATCTCCTCCAATTCTGCGTTTGCATTATGTGTGTGGCGGGAGGCCTTATGGTAGTTTCATTTTCCAAAAAGCATAGCAGATTTATTTTTATTTTCTTTGCGAAAATAACTATTTTTAAGATCTCACACCAGTCTCACGACTGACCTTGAGTTTATTGTTTCTTTTCTAAACTTTGGGTGCCCATAATTTTCCACACGGGCAGCCTAGAGTCAGGTTAGCAGTTATTCGGGAGCGAAGTCAAAAAAGAGAGGCTGTGGAGATCAGGAGCAAGCTAGATGGCGAAGCGTATCACTAGTATATGTTATTTTCTTTTCCGCTATTTGTTGTTGTAACACTCTGATAATGTAATGTGATGTAATGTAATAACTGATATAGTGATTCTATTTAAAGAGAGTCATTTATCTATTATATTTGTTCCGTTGCGATATGTGAGATTCTGCTTTTGTTTTCTATTCTTCTTCTTCTACCTCTTTCTTCTTTAACCCTAAAGATTCGTAAGTTTGTTCCTCTTTGGGCTGAATTGTGGTGGGATTTTGCCAGCTCAAAAGGGGTACGGATTTGCGGGCCTTTACATTGAGTACCCCTTGAAATATCTTACAGATGATGGTATTACGGGTGTACCATCCGTCGGATTGTATCAGCCTCATCAGGTTTGTACGAGTTTTAATTGTTCTTTAAATTACTTGTCATCATATTCTCCACCTATGTATAATTTTTTTGTGCACATATCAGTATTTTTAGTACATGGATTATGATAGACAGATGATTGCTGTATTTGAGTGTATGACGCTGATTATACACAGATGATGTATCAGAGTTACCAGACTACGGTCCAGCTGCAGCAGACTCGGTATGATGCGCAGATACAGGAATTACGGACCCAGATTCAGCAGCTTCAGGAGCAGCTCCATGCCAGATCTCAGCCTCATGACTTTGATGACGTCAACGATGATAATGATGACGATAGTGGAGACGATGAGGAGATTGACAGCGGTTCCGATCACATAGACTGATGTGCCGCATTTAGATGTTTTAGACTGTGTTATTATTTTTCACACCTTACATTAGTTGGTTGCATATTATGTTGGTGATGATGTTACTGTTATATGTGATTGTCTATATGTTATGGCGTTGTGTCGATTATATTTTATGTTGAGTATTGCATTGTGTTGATGTTAATTTACACTCGTTTATTATTAAGCGTATATGAAGTCAAAATGTTGAAGTAACAAACACAATTGCGCTTGTTTGTCAAAATTTTTATGGATGTTTGACACGTGGACGTTAATCTCATGCTTCATTTTTTTGATGCAGATCACGACCCGTTTATTTAAGATAAAGTGTTATATTCTAATGTCACGACATTTAAAAGTTCGGTAAATTCAATCAATGTGTAACATAATATTTTCGACTACAGATTGAAACTGTTAGTAATTTTTTTATACAAATTGATCATATGTGCGATGATGAAGAGATAATGGCAACTCAGTTTTGGGACACTATTGCTGAACTTTACAATAGCAATGTTGAGGGTAGAAGTAGACGTACGAAGGTAGAGTTGAGGACTGGTTATGGGAACTTCTGCAACGCCTGTACGCGGTACAATACGGTTATGAATGAGGTTATATTTGAAAATTTGTTTAAACCAACCCGTTCTACATTTGAAGGACATTACTTTCTCAAATATCTCAGCACATTCATTGGACACGAGGCTTATATCATACGTCAAAATTGGATAGAACGTTTTGGATATCCATAATTTGAGCGTATTATTGTTGAGTGTATTATTATTTCTGCATATGCATATTTATTATTGTCTTGTTTATGAGTAATTTAACTTTCTACTGCATTGTCAAATCAAAACACGGTGCTAATATTTAAACATAAATAATTTTTAACATTCACACGCTTCAATATATATATGTAAGAGCATTTCTTCTCAAACACACAATTCAGTTCTCCGCTCCTTCAATCTTCTAATCCTCATATCAATGTCTTCCTGATCATCATCTATTGACTTTGATGCCGGGTACGTTCCAATGGAAAGCGAACACACCGATGAAGATTGGAATATCTATTACCAAGACTAGCATTACGAGGACGTTGCTCGTGAATTCCCAAATCTTTACCAACTCACACTTGAAAAAGATGTTCAACCTGTACACAAACAGTTGGTTCATCAACAACTATAGAAGGTTGAACAAGTACCAAATTTGCAACCTTCAGTTGAACAAGAGGTTGACTCTTACACAGTATTTTGCCATTGTAGTTATAAGGTTGAAGTTGTGATTAGAGCTGATGGCAAAGATATTGGTCGTCAAATCCAGTTGTGTCCTTTCTGGCCTGAAGGGTGCAATTATGCAGAATGGGTTGATGAACGGCTGTGCCCAAGGGCCATAACAAGTAATAAGACATCTCCGAAATATCGTGCACAACTTACAATTTGACCGTAACCGGTAGTTTCTTAATGGAGTGTATTATTATTGTGGAGCGTATTATTGTGAAGTGTATTATTATGGAGTGTATTATTGTGGAGTGTATTATTATGGAGTGTATTATTATTATGGTTGTATTATTGTGGAGTCTATTATTATGGAGTGTATTATTATGGAGTGTATTATTGTTTATGTATGTATTGTCGTTGACTGTATTAATGTTTGGGTGTTACAGTAACATTGACTTGTTTCTTTCTGTATTATTACGTTAAGAACATGGCAACAGTTGTATGATGGGATAAGACACTGCATCAACAGTCAATAGTGTATGGAGGGACAAGACAGTGCAGACGTTACACTGCAGACAAGACACTGCATCAACGGTTAATAGTGTATGTTAAGAATATGGCTACAGTTGTATGATGGGACGAGACACTGCATCAATAGTCCATAGTGTTTAGATGTGACGAGACACTGCAGCCGTGACATAAATGGAATCTACTTTATAGATGGTGGTTGAATTTAATTAATGATACCCGCAAGTGATTGTTTTTTTTTGTTATGAAAGCCAGCATGTGATTTAAACTATAAAAGGCTTGTTAGATGTTGAGAAGTATTATTGCTCATTCTTATTTCATACAATTTCAAATATAACAAAACGGCGGCATAAGATTATACATTTTTTGATGATAGCGACGACGAATTTAATGAAATGATGGAAGATCATTTTCGTCGCGAAAAGGAACTAATAAGTATGGCTGCACTACAGGTTGGTCAATCGAGCAGGCAACACGGTGGATCGGTTGTTGGTCATCGGTATAAAAATCGTAGACATTCATGGCACAATGACAGACTGATGGAAGACTACTTTGTTCCAAATCCTACTTACACAGATGCTGATTTTAGAAGAAGATTCCGCATGCGGCGTTCTCTATTTCTTAGAATCCTACAATGTATCAAGCAACATGACAAATATTTTATCTTCAAACCTAATGCATCTCGTACAATGTGATTGACTGGAATTCAAAAAATGACAGCTGCACTAAGAATGCTTGCATATGCAGGACCGGTGGATGCACTTGATGAAAATTTGGAAGTGGCGGAAAGCATGATATTAGAGTGTTTGGAGCATTTCTATCAAGCTATCGTGGACATTTACGGTGATCAATACTTACGTAGATCGAACGAGGCGGATATAGCAATGTTATTAAATATGCATGGTAGTAGAGGCCGGCCTGGAATGTTAGGCAGTATAGACGGCATGCATTGGGAGTGGAAGAATTGTCCAAAGGCGTATGCTGGAGCTTATCAGGGTAAGTCTCGTAGGTCTTCTATTATTCTTAAAGCCGTAGCGTCGTATGACTTATGGATATGGCATGCATTTTTTGGAATGCCGGGTTCGAACAATGATCTTAACGTAGTCGAACGATCTACGTTGTTCAATGATTTAGCAAACGGTAGATCAACTCCTTATACCTTTACTTTAGGAGGTAACACGTACGATCATGGATATTATCTTGGCGATGGTATATATCCTAATTGGAGTATCATTGCCAAGACAATTACTAACCCACAAAACAATAAACAATCAAAGTTTGCGCAAGAAGGCCAGAGGAAGGACGTTGAAAGAGCATTTGGGGTTCTTCAATCTAGATTTGCCATAGTCAGTAATCCATGCAGACTTTGGTCACCAGTTAAAATGACCAAAATAATATACACTTGTATTATTTTACATAATATGATCATAGAGGATGAAAGAGACATGGAAGAAGATTACTTTTACGATGGTGCTCCAACACCACCACCTGTTTGGCGAAAGGATATGATTGGAAGCGCACTAGAACCCGAGTTTCATGTAGAAAGCCAAATGTCCTACCGTAGTGTTCAACTTCATCGAAGACTGCAAAATGATCTCATAGATCATCTTTGGAGATTTTTTGGAAATCAATGAAACTATATTTCCGTTCTTACTTTTCCTATTGTTGTTTATGTTGTTGTTACTTATTATTGTTATTGTAATCTGCTATGTTTAATTAACGTAATGTTGTTATAATCTTTTTTCAATGTAATACAATTTCAATGAGAATACTTATATTAATAATTGCTTGCATTCAGAACACAATACAAATAATGGTAATTAAAAGATACAAAGGTTGTAAAAACGGTAATTCATTTAATGACCCTCTTCAAGTCTACGCCTCATAATTTCTCTCCTTCTTTGCTCTGTAAACTGTAGTTGTTCTGCAGACATGTGTGTCGTATCCATGAACATTATTGCATCTTCATCTCTTTGTCAGTTTCCAGCAAGAAGCTGATCCATTCTTGATAACTTTTCTTGGTGTTGAATTGCTCGAGTGTCCATTGCCTGGTTAAATCTATCTTCAGATTCAAGCAGGAGTTTTTTAATTTCTACTTGATCTGCTCCAGCTGTCTGCTTCTTTTTGGCCACTTTTGCTCCCAGTGGCCTAACAAAATGATCTTCGGTTGGGGTTGGGTCTTCTTCTGATCCTAAACCGTAGCTTCCTTGTGATTCCCTAGGACTGGAGCTTTCTCTAACTCTAGGCGTTTTACCCTGACCACTGTTTGATTGAACTTATTGAACGGTTTTCTAAAGTGATGATTTCCATTTAACGTGTTTGACCAATATGTCATAAATATGTATGAACTGATAAAAATGTGGTGCTTGTTTACTATCGGGTTTATAGATTTGTTTGAAAAACTTGTTTGTGGCCATTCTCTGTTAAAAAAACAATTAGTATAATTAGAGAACTATGATAAAAAGTAGAACAACAAAATTATATTAAAGCTTACCAAATGCTTTTCATTTCCAAATCCACTAGGATTCGTTTGCTTTAGCTTGAACATTTGAGAATCGAACGTTTTCGTTTGACGATTTATTTTTCCATAATGACCTTTGACTGAAGATAGCGTTCTTTTCTGATCGATGTTCTTCTGATTGTAGAAATTAGTAATTTTGCCCCAAAAATACTCACCACTTTGATCGGTCCCTCGAGTAGAATCGACCGAGAATGCACAGTAAATGCAGCAAAGATCGTAGTCTTCCGCAACACTCCAACTTGCATTAGTTACTTCTCCCCCTATCAGAACCGTAACGTCTTGTAAGTCGTAGCCTTCAAAACTAGACCTTGCAGCATCGATGTCGAAATCGAAGTACATTTTCAGTTGAGAGTAGTGGTAGTAAAAAACTGTAATGGAGGAAGCAAATTGGTTGTGAATGGAAGAAGAGTGGGGAGTTCTATTTGAAGGAAAAAAATGGCGGTTGGAAGTCGACCGTTAGGGGAAAAAATAAGTGGGCGCCTGTTAAGCAAGCGCCTCGCCGAATCTTCTATTCCCACACCGAAGCTCCACCTTTTTGCACTCTGGGGGATTCTCGTGCTCTGTTGGAAAGTGTTCTGGGTGCAGATTCAAGAATTTTGAATCTGTTGGAGTTGCTCTTAGTATAATTTTTATAAAGTTTCTTTTGTTTAGTAAATTCGTTTTTTTCCTTTCTTTTGTTTAAAAGTTTATTTATTTATTTATTTATTTTTCCTTAACTTTAGGTTTGATTTTTTTTTTCTTTTAAAAGAAAAAGGTTTTTGCTTTCCTTTTCATTTGGCTAAGCGGTAAAAAAAACCTTGCTTTTGTTTTCGTTCTCTCTCAAAAAAAAGAGGAGTTTGTTTTCTTCTAGTTTTGTTTTGTTTTATCATTTTTTCTAACAAAAAAAAGAAGAAAAATTTAAATTTGTTAAATTTGTTTTTAGTTTAAATTTGTTTTATTTCTTTTTTTAAATTTTTTTAATTTAAATCTAGATTTTGTTTTGTTTTGTTTTAAGTTCCATCATATATATATATATATATATATATATATAACAATTGTATATATCTTGTTTGAAATTTCAGGTTGCCAAAGCATAAAATTGCAAGGGAAATAATTGCTTTGTTTGCTTAAAAAAATTGCTAATAATCTGCACGCTCCGGTATCCTGCTATTTTCCTTTGTTTTTATTTCAATTGCATTGTTGGTTGCTTGCATTTGCATTCTAAAAAAATTTCAAAAAATTTCAAAAATTCAAAATCCAAAAACAAATTTCATTGTAGTTGCATTGTAAATTCACGTTTAATTTTTATTTTGCATTCATCTCATATTTTTCTTTTCTAAGGGCAATACCCCAATTCACATAAGGTGGGGGGTTTCATCACTCTTTCATTAGACCACAAACGTATTTCATCGTAGAATTTGACTAATAATAAAATTAAACATTTGACTAATGGTGTCACGAGCTCAGTTAGGGCTTAATTGTATCTTCACAGTTGTTTTCTTTGAACAATTTTATTTCTTGGTATCTAGGCTACGTTAGAGTAATAACCATTTAAAAATATTACGGTGATTCATAAATATTATAATGGTTGTTCCTTTGAAGGTACTTAAACCTTCGGTTGCATTGCTACGGTGATTCGTGGTGCACCGATAACCCATGCCCGTTACCTGGCTGAGAAATATTTTTATTGATTTAAGACAAAGTGTGATTATACAATTTGGTTTAGGAGCTACTAAGGTAGAAAATTGTAATTAAGTCATTTGCATTCATTTAGTTGCATTGGTTCATGCATATTTAAAAAAACAAAAAAAATCAAAAATCCAAATTTTTTTTGTAAATTTTACTTATCTTAGTTTTTAATTCAAAAAAAAAAAATCCTTTTTCCTTTCCTGTGAAAATTTTCAATCAAAAATAGAAATCCAAAAAAATCTTTTCAAAATAAAAATAAAAATCAAATCTCCATTTTCTAAACAAAAAAAACAAGAAATCCTTTTGGTAAATATTCGAAAATTCAAAATAAAAATACAAAAACAAAACATATGAAAAAATTGAAAAACCAAAAAAAATAAAAATCAAACTTCTTGTTTGAAAATAAATTTCATTTGGTAAGTAGTTTTCTTCCTTAAAAATACAAAAACAATTTTTCACTTCGTTTTTCAAATCTTCTTTCACTCACTAACTCGATTCTAACTTCTTTCTCTTCTCGACTTTCACTATGCATGAGTACGTGGACTCGTGACACAACAACAAATTGTTGGGCTCGCGACTCAACAACCAATCGTTTAACTCGAACATAAGATCCTCCCGAAATGGCGAACAAGAATGCCCCTCGAATCTTATGGATAAAATCTATTCCGATAAATTTTCTATTCCATCTTGCATCTCGTTACCCGCCCCTACAGGTAACCATTTTTAAATTCATTTGATTCATATTGCCACACTTTCGAAATTTGGTAATGCCAAGCATGATGACCCATACATTTTGTTAACTAAATTTGAAGAAGTTTGCGCAACCATTAAACTTCAACAATTTTCCGATGACAGAATCAAACTTCGATTAATCTCATTCGCTCTTACGGATTACGCTGAAGAATGGTTGTACAGCTTACCATCAAACTCGATTAAAACTTGGAAAGAATTCGTAAAAGCTTTCTAAAAAAAGTTCTACCCCTTGGAAAAAACAAGTAAAATCCGAAACGAAATTGTAAACTTTATCAATTCAAGGGAGAACCATTCGAAAAATATTTTGAAAGATTCAAAGAGCTTTTGATAAAATGTCCACACCATAACTTCGAAAAATGAACGATATGCCAAATCTTATACGATGGACTTGAAAATAGCTCATGAACCATAATCAAATCAATGTGCTAAGGCAACTTTCTTGCCCAACATCTCGGCAATTTCTTGAAAACCTCGCTGAAAAATCATCCCAATGGGAACGTTCGAATGAAAAATCAATCTACTCACGATCGCGTGCACACTCGATAGGATCTTCTTTTGCTTTGGAAGCTAAGATCGACGCAATGATTATAAAATTCGATAACATTTTATCATCGAATCAAATGAACCAAGCTTCCCAACCGATGTGTTATAAATGGAACGATCCTAATTATATAGCCGATCAGTGTCCCAATTCTATCGAACAAATCAACGCTTTCAATAAAGCCAAAAACGACCCGTTTTCTCCAACATATAATTCTGGTTGGTGAAATTATCCAAATTTTTCTTGAAACCTAAACAATCCTAACAGGAATACGGTTCGTTCCAATTTTCAAGCATTTCCGAATAATGCTTCGAATCCTCCCTTTCAACCTAACCATTTTCAATAAAATTTTGCGGGACCGTCTCATAGTTAACCGCAACAACCAAATTTTCTACCAAATGCTGCTCACCCTCCCCAAGACGATAAATGTTTAACTTCTCTTGGGAAAACTCTTGAAACATTGGCTAAAGAAACTACTCAAAGTCTTCAATCGAACAACAATTTGCAAAATTTATTGACCTCATATATGCAAAACACAAACCAATCGATTGCAAAACTTGAAATGCAAATGAGTCAATTAGCCACGTCTATAAGTGAACGCAAACGAGGAACATTCCCAAGTCAACCCATTCCAAATCCCAAAAATCAAAACGCAAATTCAAATTAAGCCCATTTTGTTTAAGATAGCAACGTCACCTAATTGAATGCTATCACAAATTTACGTTCTGGTAAACAAATCGATAATCAAGTCGTTAACCCAAACGATTTACCGAAAACCTCTCTCGACACTTTCAAAACAATGAACGAATTTGAACGGAACATGGAGCCGAATGTTTAATCGAATGCCAATCAAAAAATTTCTTCTTCTACTCGAGTAGACCCGCCTATCGTGTATCGTGTTCCATTTTCACATCGACTTTGACCCAAGACTCGGACCAAAAGGAAAAGATGTTGGAAATTTTTAAACAAGTGAAAGTTAACATCCTGCTTCTTGACATCGTTCGGCAAGTCCCCCCTTATGCGAAATTTCATAAGGACTTGTGCACCCAAAAGCGACACACTCAAGTGCCCCAAAAAGTCTTCTTAGCCGCTAGTTTGAGTGAAGTCTTGTCCCAATCCATACCTGTCAAATACAAAGATTCTTGTTGCCCTATGATTTCATGTACAATTGGAGACAAGACAATTAACAAATGCTTGATAGACATAGATGCGAGTGTCAAATTGATTCCATATTCCGTGTACGAACAATTAGGCTTAGGTGAGCTCAAACCCATAAAGGTCACGCTTCAATTCGCCGATCGTTCCATTAAGAAGCCCATGGGAGAAATCGAAGACATGCTCATTCGAGTAGGACAATTCATATTCCCCATTGATTTTATTGTTTTCGAAACACAACCCATGACAAATCCCGTGAGTCAAATTCCATTGATTTTAGGTCGACCATTCCTAACCACCTCAAGTGCCTTAATCAATTGTCGTAACGGGTCGATGAAAATATCTTTTGGAAACATGACTTTGGATCCCAACATTTTCAATCTTGAAAGCCAATCGAATGAACCTCGTGACCAAATGTTGGAAGTTAGTGTCATTCACGAAAACTTTGAAAACGAGGCACTTGATCTTAACGATGAATGCAACGTCTGAAAAATTGTTTCACGAAATTCCCAACGAGATTGAATACACTCTTCCTTTTGAATCGCTTCCAGTTGAGTCTGAATCTCAACCCAATTCTTTGATCGAAAAATTTCCAAAGTTGGACCTCAAACCACTTTCCGATCACCTTAAGTATGCATACTTAGGTGATAACAAAATGCTGCCCATCATAATTTCTGCAACCCTCTCTCTTGATCAAGAAACCTCCTTACTTTCTATTCTTTCGAAAAACAGAGAAGAAATTGGGTAGTCCATTTCCAATATTAAGGGAATTAGCCTTGCTATTGTTCCACATCACATCCATTTAATCGACGATGCCAAGCTTTTTCGCGACGCGAAACGAAAACTAAATGCTGTAACACGTAAAGGTCACTTTCCTCTTCCTTTCATTAACCAAATGCTAGAACGTTTTGCCGACCACGAATTCTACTGCTTTCTTGATGGTTATTCGGGCTATAACCAAATTCCAATCACTCACGAAGATCAAGAGAAAACGACTTTCACGTGTTCAATCGGTACCTTTGCTTACCGACGTATGTCATTCGGACTTTGTAACGCTCCTATTACTTTCCAACGATGCATGATTGGAATCTTTTCTGACATGATTGAATGCTTTCTAGAAGTTTTTATGGACGATTTCTCTATCTTTGATTCTTTCTCCCAATGTTTACATCATCTTGAGTTGGTTCTAAATCGATGTAAAGAAAAATATTTGACTTTGAATTGGGAAAAATGACACTTTATGTCGAACAAGGCATAGTCCTTGGACACATCATCTCAAATATAGGCATTGAGGTAGATAAAGCAAAAATCGACGTAATTGCAGACCTACCCATTCCCAAATCTGTTAAGGACATTCGATCATTTTTAGGACACACTGGCTTTTACCGACGCTTTGTGAAAGACTTTAGCAAAATCGCTCATCTGTTGATGACTCTTCTCGAAAAAAACGTTACATTCGATTTCAACTCCGAGTGTATCTCTTCTTTTGAACGTCTCAAAAACAAACTCATTTCTGCTCCAATTATTTGCACACCCAATTGGGATCTTCCTTTTGAAATAATGTTTGATGCTTCTAACTTTTCGGTTGGTGTTATCTTAGGACAATGCATCAACAAAATCCTTCATGTCATTTACTATGCGAGGATGACTTTGAACGACGCTCAACTCAACTACACAACAATTGAAAAAGCGCTTCTAGCCATCGTTTTTTGCGCTCAAAAAGTTTCGACCTTACTTGATAGGTTCGCACATTATTGTTTACATGGACCACTCTAAGCTTAGATATCTTTCGATAAAAAGGATGCTAAATTCCATTTGACTCGTTGGCTCCTTTTACTTCAAGAATTTGACCTTACAATTAAAGATAAAAAAGGATCTGATAATGTCATAGCCGATCACTTGTCTCATCTTTCGTACACACCATCTTCTTTGCCAATCAACAAAAACTTCCCCGATGAACAACTTATTTCAGTTTCTATCGATCACTACACCACAAAAGGCTTTTAACAACGTTTGATAAACGCTGTAATACAATACAACAGCGTTAGTTCAAACGCTGTATAACGCCATGCTGTCGTATATACAGAACTTACAACAGCTTTTTGATAAACGCTGTTGAAACATCACTTTGACAACGTTTCGTACATGCTGTCAATAATGTTTTTACAGCGTTTTCAAACATGTTGTATTATGTTTCTACAGCGTTAATAATTTAGTTGTCGGAGATGTTTTAATTCTACTTTAACTGTTTACAATAGCTTTTTATAAACGCTGTTATTGAATCATCAACTATTTTGACAGCATGTACTAAACGCTGTTATTGATTATTTAAAGATAATTACAGCACGAATTGAACGCTGTTGTTTCTTCATTGACAGCATTAATCAAACGCTGTCTTCTATTTATATAACAGCTTTAATATTCCACTCTATTTTTGAATATTCCAAAACTATATTTTGAGTATATTCAAGCAACTAGTATATATAACATGTTCTAATAACTATTAATTAGTTACATAAACTAGTTAAGACAATATTAATAAACAAAAGACATCCATAAACCAAGTTTCAATAATATCCATAACCAAAAATAACAAAGTAAACCAAGTTGCCACAAATTCTGTTAAACAAAGACACATTATATGTTAAACAAAAATATAATATCAATACAGTAAGTCCGCACCAAATGCCAACAACAAAACGTACATCTAAAATGTTTCATACGCTTGCTACTTGCTACGGAAGAAGAATGTGTCATCGCCATCTTTAGTTACCTGCAATGGAAGCCTGCAAGGATTCCATCACTTGCTCAACGTACTTATATCTTAACTTTCATTGCATACTCAACATCGCAGCCTCACTCATTCATGTGTAGTTACTCCATATATGCCAGTTCTCCCATTCACTGTCACCTGCTCAATATTCCAGATCTGCTAGTCTATGCACACAAATATACTTATATATAGTTGAGCCAGCCTGCAAGGATAATTGAGCTCCCGTGGGCATTTGTTAATTGCAGCCACTTCATTTGGTGACACCATCTCATGCAAGGTCTGCATCACTTCCCACCTAAAACTGCAACATCATGCACTAAGATTACTTTCTATTAAGTAACATCAAACTAAGATTAAAAAAATTAAAGCGCACATGTAAAAAAATGATGAAAGCTTATAATAAACAGAGTTACCACAATTTCCCAACATAAGTCTTGTTCAATTTGACTTGAATTATAAGGATATTAAATACATAACTCCTCACACTCTAAGCACACTAAAAAGGAAACATGACTCGACTATCACAAAGGTTAGCACCACTATCTGCTCATGATGTTCCCTGCTATTTAAACCAAATGTTGTTGGCATATACAGTAAAACTATGGTTTATTTCTAGATATGAAGCTCGGTTTATCATTCACCACAAACAAAATATCTATCATGCATTAAAATAAAATCATCTACGACAAAAATTACTTACCTGAATTTATATTTTATATTTACACATGAATTAGAATCTACGTTCCGTTATAAATATAAATAATATAACTATCACTTGGGCACTCGCTGCAAATGCCAACACGGTTCCAGCACATTTTAGGACTCACATAATGCACATGTTTCATACTTATCTATTCACCGACCTTCTCTATTTTTCTAGATATATCCATATGTATATTATATTGTGATGACACCAACCCTAGGTGTTCAGTGTCCCTTTAGGAATTTAGCTAAATGCCATGGTTAAAATATTGTTTTGACTATTATCTGCACACATAAGTACGTAACCATGTTAAGTCACCTGGATTTCCAAAAAGAGAAGTTATGTGAAGTACAAACATCTAATTACCTCACGCAGCAATGGCCTATGTTAAAATTGTCAAAATAAAATAAGATGATGAAATTACAGCTATATTTTTCCTGAATGATAGGTTTGCTGCTACCAAACTTTATTATGCCCAACTTAATCCTTATCCTTACATAAGGGCAGGCTAGCAGTTAATACTCATTTCAACAACTATTTAATATGAACAGTTAACTATAAACAAACTAATAATTATTAGCTGCTGAGTGTTGCATTACCAGAAAGAATGGACCATCTATATATTATTATTATCTTCTAATATGATTCACACGATTCAATGAGTTTTGACAACCAAACTATTCCATAAATAAAACTTGCATTAAAAGTTTGTCAGCCATTTCATCACTGAACACACGCACACTATGGGGCATAATTAAGCAAACCATAGGATATATGTTCATAATTGCAGTTAGCACTACAGGGTCAAGTTCTAAAACTACGGTACTAAGAAGATTTGATACGAGACTCAAATGCCTTCATTATTAAAATTGGTTGCTAGCGTAGTGATAAACGATGTATGGTTAATGTCTCCGTCATGGAGCACTCGGTTCTTTTGATATGAACGTATGGGAATCGTATCAGAGTTGAAGTCATTTTCTTTTCTAGCGGTGTACTTTGTTTGTTTTTTTCGAAGAACAGATGACAAGCAAGCAATCAAGTTTTCAACTAATGTTTTGACGTGATTTTTCTAGAACCAGTCGTATAAGACATTACAACCATACTCAAAAAGCATAGGATGAGTCAACAGTACGAATGACGTACCTGTACAATCAAGATATGCCAAATTTCACAAGCAAATTTCCTTTGTAGTGTCACCAAGCTCAATCAAGATATTATCGCCTTTTGAGATTATCTTCCTAATTGTAAAAATAAGAAAGCAAATCAACACACACGCAGAGTTTAACATGTGATAGTAAATAACTAAATATACACCAATCCTTGGTAAACAATCACTATTGAAGTCTACAATTGTCAGGTGATAGCCAAAACTAATAATTCATCTTTAATCATAGAAGCTGCTAAGAAATTTCAATACGAAGGCGACCAATAAATGCTTACATGTCATCTAATCCAATATACATACTACATTATTCATGATCATAACTTTCCAATTCACCAAGTAAAGTTATGTAGAAAACTGGATGATATTCTAAACTCTGTAATTAGAGCCATTGAACTTTCCTCCTGAACCTCACAATAAATTATGAAATGCAAACATCAAATTGATGTATTAAGTGGTTCGGTTATGACTTTTAATTATCTTCTGAGACCTCAATAATATCTATAGTGGTATCGCTAAAATGAGTGTCAAGCATCAAGTGAAGAAAAGCTATATTTTAGGCGAGGAAAGCCTTAAAAAAGAAGTTTGAACTCTCCTTGTATCAGAAAGAATTGCATATTTAGCATAATAGAGTAGATCATCGATCTAAATTCTATATTGGTTATGACAATACCAATTTCTTAACCATTTTGGAGTTACCGACCGTTTTGAACAGAGCGATAAACAAGTATCTTGAAGCTGGAAAACGGCTACATAAACGCACACTATGGTCTCCAATTCTTAGGGGGCTTCAAACATTCATCTATTGGATGCGTACACTATGTTATCCATTCAACTTTAAAAGTAAATGTAGCATAGATATTTGGGCTGAGGTCCTAAGTTCAAGTCTTGGTCTTTGATATATCAAGGATTTTAAACCTTTTTTTTCCTCATCTTTTCTCTACAGCCATTAAATCAACAAATTTTGGTCTAGGACCTTTAATTGTTCAGGACCTGTCCAGAGAAGAAGAATGTACGTGGTGTTAGAATTTGTAACTGTAAAACATTTATTACTTAGTATGATTATTGCTATGTTTCCAATATAGGAATAATAAAAACATTTAGGATCCGAAAGCAAATTGATATCAAATTAATGAGGAAGTATTTAGATTAGGTGAAATGAAAGTAAAGAACATAAATGGTCAATTATTATTATTATTTATATAGATATAGATAATAGAATAGACATGCAACTATTATTATGGGTAGCTGAAATGTGTGCTCCAGTAGCACAATCCAACTTTGAGGACCGACCATGTTCGCATATGCGTCCTATATCCACGGACCAGACAGAAGAAACAATGTCCACATGTATCTGTCATTACCCAACATGTTCTAATAACTATTAATTAGTTTAAAACCAAATGTTGTTGCCTCTCTCATTGCTTTTGCCTTCACAACATATTCTGAGGTACCAACCTTTGGATAGTACACTAGTTCAAACACGTGTCCAGTCAATGCACTCTTTATTGCCTCTAGTGCTGACTCCTTCCTCGTCCTCCTACTGAACATGTCACTATTGTTAAAACCAAGGAATTTCATAGAAGTGTAAGAACGGAGTCACTAGCCACAAGCTTATTTTGACTCACAAATGCGCTCCAACTGGTGGTTAACAAATATCCTTTTGGGCGACCCCCCTTGTATGTGCCTAAAAGTCCATGTCTCTCCATGCACATCTATGATATGCTTGGAACTGGAGGGTCATCTTGGTAGTTCAAGTTTGGAAAAACTGTAATAGCGCACTTCCTAGGCACTGAAAAGTCTCCTCCATTATTTGCATCAGATTGAGTCAAAGCTTTTGTGTGTGTGAACGATCCCAAGAAACAAATCCAAAGATGAAAATGGTAATGATAAAATATCTTTAATGCATGCCTATAGTGAAGAAGGAATGAGAAGACTTACTGCTTGAAAAAAATGCTTAGTTGTGTTTGAGAGAAATTTGAGAGATCATAAAAATTTGAGAGAAATAGTAATTAGGTAATGTTTAGTGCATGCAAAGTTGTGTTTCAATTGTCAGGCCATAATATTAAATATAAAGTGCCACTACACTTGGCTACACGATTCAAGGATAAATAGAAGAACAAAAGAGCAAAAATGATCCCAGAAATAACATCCATAACTTCTACCTGTCCATGGCGATAATAATAAGCATGAGCTCTCAAGTGTAACAGATGGATTTTCTTATGTCATACACGTCTTTTATGATTTTGCCTAATAGAGAGCCATTATTTCTTTTGCAATTTGTTACATTTCGATAGTTTGAACCATGGACCTGACCTGACGTAATATGTTTGCTCTTTTCGGAACCTGAATCATCCCATTTTTTCCTCTAGATATCGAACTCTCTAGAGCCGTTGATGATTCTAGCATTCCACTTGTCCTCATAACTGCTACTGAAGATGATAAAGAAGATGTTACCAAATAGTCCGTGCCAGTCACATTGTCTACAACAAATAATTTAAATGCTCAAGAGTTTCTAAAGCATTCAAGTGGGGCAGTTGGTGCAGAAACAGATGTAGCAGCAGCTGCAAAGGTGGCACTTACAGCAATAATCAAAAGCAGTGAAGAAGATTACTTGATAGATCATTACTTGCTTATTAAGTTGTTGTCTGAACCATCAATGCTAAACAATCTACTATCTGTAACGACCCGCTATTTTGGACTATTCGCATCCGCACATGTCGGACTTGAATAATTCAAAATACCGAATTGTTATTTAAATTTGGCAAAACTGAGATATACAGTAAATAAATAATCACAGTATCACAGACACAGAGTAATAATATGCAGCGGAAGTAAAACAGATAGTAGTTCATGAAGCTACTATATAAATATATAAGATACATCAGAGTTTACAACGAAAGAGTAATATAATACATCAGGTACAAATCAGAATACCATTGGAACCATCGAATACTGGAAGTAGAATAGAAGGCTGGATCTTCAAGCAAAGCTCCAACTTCAAAGGTGAGCCTCGAATACTGGTACACTCAGTCTGACCCGAGCGTAAAGCAAAACACAAAACACTCGAGTCAGGATTAATATTCTCATATCAATAAATCCAACTCAAGTGAAATATCAATCGAAATACAAGTAACTCAAAGGATGTTGGAATCACCATCCTCTAAGGATCCGTTAAAGTATCTACTATGTAGTAGTGTACGCTAAATAGATAATGTCTATCAGTAATATAAAGTATCAAAATAGTGTTAAGGCGTTACCATTATCCCCCTTAACACATTTTATACAAATGTCATAGTCTATACAGCACTGTAAACTCCACCGTAAACTAGTGGGATATCAGGGAGTACTCCATAGGTATAACACAAAACAAATTCGTATTGGTCGCGTATATAGGGATACAAGTATGACAAGGCACATGAGGCAATACCCAAGGTAGTGAAACTACCGTTCGCCTGATCCGGACTGGTGAGAACGCATCGCCGCAGCGATCGCAACACCGCGAAACAACACTCCTGAATTTCCGAGGGTGCACCAATCAATCACAAGTAATGAGTAGTAGTTACGAAGAAGTGTGTCCGCTCGAGGTGGCTAACCCCATTTGGCCCGGCACGGCTCCTGTTTAAGTCATTTCCAATTTGACACAAGTGTCAAGGCTATCCATTATCGTTCTCTTTCTTTAGTCATCACGTACATCATTCCAACCACTTCATTCTGGATCACCACTTCGCGTATAGTTATTAAAGTGGTTTTCGGTTTAAACAGAGAGTATGTCCATAACCGACTCCGGTCTCTTTAATAACTTTCGTAATTATTACACCGATTGGTCGTTTAACAAATTTCAAAACCAAATAAGTTTCAATTTCAATTAGAACTTATAAATCAACAGTTCATTCGTCTTTCACTATCAATTTCCAAAATTTATGTTTCAAAACTTCCAAATAACCATTTCAAAGTCTTACAATTCAATTCCAATTTTTATTTAAAACAATTCAAATATCGATTCAAGTTCGTATATAAGTTTCATTCCGAAATCATTTAAAATGGTTTAATTTTCATTCAAATCAAATTAAATTCATTTATCGATTTCATTCAATATTCGTTAAGTAAATTTATCCTTCAAAACAACTTCTATTTCAATTCCAATTCATTTAAATCAATTACTTACGTTCAACTTCATTATATCAAAACTTCAAATTGAAATAAATTAAATTCGTCAAATCAATTCTTTAAATTAAAAGTCTTACGTTAATTTCAATAAATCCCCTTTCATTTCAATAAATCGCACTTTTTTTCTTGTTAAAGAAATTCAATTTTCACTTATTTATTGACTTCGTTACAAATTTCAAACTCAATTAATAAAGAGCTAAATTTCACATATTCAGGAAGTTCAATTTCACTTATTAATTTACTTAAATAATTTTTCCAAAACTTAATAAATAAAGAAATCCAATTTCATTTATTAACGAAGTTCAAATTCACTTATTCAAAAATTCAATTTCTATTATCAAAGAATTCAATTTTTATTCAATTATCAAATAATTAAATCTTATTCAATTATTAAATAATTTCTATCTTAATTATTAATAATTTCAAAACTTAATAATTACCAACTTGATTATAAATTCAACTTAATTATTAAATCATTTACACTTAATTATGAATTCAAAACTTAATTATCAAATCATTTCAACATAATTATAAATTCAACTTAATAATTTCGAATTTAATTATTAAATGATTTCAAACTTAATAATTTCAAAACTCAATTACTACTAATTCCAAATTTTATTTATTGATAATTCCAAATTTATTTTTTTAAATAATTAAATTTCAAACAACGTTCTTTCATTAATTACTATGTAATATTTGTTTCAGATTTCAATCGTTACATTTTCCTTTCACAAAATTCAAATTCCAACTTCATTTCAAAACTTATACTTTGCTCGAATAAAATCATTATTTTATTTTTAAATCAATTTATTAACCAATCGGATTTTATTTAATTCTCTATCCTAAGTCAAGTTCATTTGGGTATTTATCATTTCAACCCGATTCCAATTCAATACAAAAATCAAAGCATAACAAAGGGAACTTGCAATGTGATAACTGGGATGGTATCAAAGTAAATAAACAAGCAATAACAACAATCAATAACATTCAAATAATCAATTCAAATAATCCCGAAATAATCGTATTAATTCACATTGTTGTTTGTGCGAATTAATATAATTATTTCTAGAATCTACACTATCGTTTCATGTAGATTAAAGATTACTACATTACGGTTTTTCACTTGTCGTTCAATTTCAATTCCAATTCTACAACAATTTATTCAATATACGTTCAAGGTTCAAAGTGTAATTTGTCAAATTCTACGTGTCAATTAACTTAACAATTTCAAGGGGTCATATTATTCAAATTAACTAATCAAATTCAACACATATGTCGATTCAAAATTTTAAACTGTCCTACGACAAATTTCAATTGCATAATATTTATCACTTTATACATTACAATTTAACATCCAATATAAATAACAATCAATTATCAACCAAACTGGATTATTATTTTATACATAACCGATAACGGTGTCAGATGTCAAAGGTGAACTGATACATAAATAATAGTGCAATAAATAACAACAGCATATTTCAATTGTCGTTTCATTTGAAATCGAATTTAAATAATAAAAGAATATTGATCGTGAGTGATTGCTCACCTTTCGAGGCTAGAGAGAATAGGAGATGACACGGATACGCACGCTGATACGGACAATTTCAAGTTACGGGTCCAGGCACGAATTTTCAAAGCAAAGCTAGATGGATACTCATTCGACGAACAAAGCTGACAAAAATGGGAAGCGATGAGAACCAATCAAAATCAGTTTTGATTAAAACGAAATATATTATACAAACCAAAAATTAAATTTCGAAATACATTTTTTTTTCAAAACTATTTAAAATATCAACATAAGTATAAATGGATTGCTTAAAACACTGACATTAATTTAGGCGAATTCCCTAAAATACATACAACAAAATATACATATTAAACCGAATATCATCATACCATAAAATGAAAATCGATATTTCCCAACAAGAATTATTTCTTATCCAAATATAAAGGCGACGCAAAACAGTATATATAAACTGTATGAAGTCTATAACTTTCAAACTTTATAACATTATATACTTTATAAAATATATAACCTTCAACAGCCGAAGACTATAAAATTTATATATATATACATATACATTAACAATTCCAAAATTTATATAACTTTGTACAACCAACTTATATACTGACCTCAAAATCATGCACAGCCGGCTGATCATAAACTCACGTATCTCAATATAACTTATAGTTATAAATCTATATTTACATTCCAAAATTAAAACAACTATATACATATGGAAAACAACTCACGAACTTATATAGACAAAATATTACTTTATAATAAAATCCACGGTCCTTTACTTTACAGCACATAGCGTCTAAAACCCATAACACATGAAACTTATATATATACTGATATAGTTTCATACATATACTACAAATTTAACTTAAAATTTATGTTCATTAAAAATAAACACACTTATGTGGATATTAACTTACTTGCATATCAAAAAGGTGAACAGAGGGAAACAGGGAGGATCTGCGTTAGGACATGGCAAGGGTGCGAGACCGGAGCCGAGGCTAGCGGTTAGGCTAAGTTGCTGTGATACAATCGGGTTGGATAGTTCGTTGGAGGCCAAGCAAGGAAGGGGACGTGGAGGTGGGAAGAAGGGAAGGAGTGCGGAAGCAATAGTGAGAGGTTGAGGGCCATGAAAGATGCGACGGCGGGTTCAAGGCGATCTGGGCTGCGGTATTGATGAGGCGGACATGGAAATAGAAGGGAACGAACGAGTATGGGTTAGGTTGGAGTTGCTGGAGGATATGGCTTGCGTTTGCGTGCTTGGATGAGGTTGAAGGCGGCGCTGATGCTTAGTGGGCCGAGACGGTGAGCGCGGCCGCTAATATAAGGAGGAGGAAGGCACGTGGTCGAGGGGAGAGTGGCGCGTCAGGCTGTGGGTCAGAGTGCAATGGGTTGCGCGGGGTTGCTGGGCGTGGCCATGGCTATAGGCGGAGGGGTTCAAATGGCGGAGTGCCGTGGTGATGGATGAACAGTACGGTAGAGGAGGCCGCTACATAGCTTCGGTTGGAGGGTGTTTTGTGGGAGGGGAAGCCAAGATTGCTATGGCCAGAGGAGGGTTGGACAATTTTTGTGGAGATAGGTGAATGATCTTCAGGGCACGTATAAGCTTTATATATATATATCTCTCTAAAGTGAATCATAGGAAATAGGGATTTAATAAAAGAGTATGTTGAGTTTGCAAATATTCACAGAGGGAGGCCAATGAGATAAACAAAGCGAGCTTATTGAAAGTAGCGAAACACACTGTTTCATACAAATCAAATAGGAGAATATAATTATACATATTACGTTTTATATCGAATATAACAAATCAAAAGAGAGGAACATAATCAAAGAAGAGAATAGACAGAAAATGAAACAACAATTAATATTTGAATATAGGGAATCGCAAGAGTTAAATGTTGATTTCCAGAATTAAATAAAGCAATTGGTCTTGGTTATTCACAGTGAAATCGGAGCGACACATAGAAAACGAAAGGACTCAACCTTTACCGACACGGATAACCGTTTTCAGGGAATCCGCTGTAAACTGGACTTCAAAACACGAAATGAATATACCATAGAGGTCAGCACGACTAGACGATAAAAACGGTATATGGATCTCTGTGGTACGATTGAATTTATAAAATTTCAAATTTTATACTACGGAAAATGCATAAAAATCGCAGAAAAATAAGATCGACGGAGCCAAAGATGTCCGAATTTGGAAAAACGACAAACTGACAACTTGCTCAAAAGATGTTTTAGAATTTTTCTATATAAAAATATTTTGGTTTTGAAAACATTTTATTTTCATCGCTTTTTAACTGATTAAATTGAAGTAAATTTACGCGCGAAATAAACTTTCATATTTTCGGACGAAAATTTACTGGTTGCTATGTTTAATTAGACGCATTTAAAATATCAAATTTTTATTTCAAAATTTTATCATTTAAAATCCCGCAAAATTCCAATTAATAACGTTATTAAAACCGGCTAAATTTACGGGTCGTTACATTCTCCCCCACTCAAAAGTTTTCGTCCCCGAAAAGGAAGGAGGCAGGAGAATAGAAACAACCAGAAGAAAATAGACTGAAACGAAATAAACAATTAGTTCAACCATATAAATTTCAGTTTAAATAAATTATATTCAACAATTTGTTTTTAATTTCACATTTTCATTAAATTGATTTGATTTCACATTTGTTAATATTAGGTACAAAAGGTTTCTTTCAAAACAGAATTCAATTTAAATTCAATTAATTCAAGATACTCTCTTCAGTTGATTTAATTCAATTTATTAACTTTCGAAATAAATTTTTATTTTATTAACCACATCTATTATTTTATTAATCACATCTATTATTTAATTAACTTATTATTCTACTTATCTCTATTATCATTTTATAATCAAATTAAGTGTATAACATTTATTATAAACACCCAAATTTATTTAAAAAAATCAGTTTATATTGTATATTATCCAATTACATATTCAACTTTTGAATAATTTAGGTAAGTTGTATTAGAATGAAATCGGTTATTATACAAATAAATTCTCCAATACAATTATCTTAAGTTGAAATGTTTATTAAGAATTTTGGTTTCATTTAATAATTGGAATCATACTTTAAGAAAAATTAAGAATTTAAATTTTCCCTCAAACAATTTAGAGATAAATATATATTATATATCAAATCCAAGTCAAATCTAAATCAAGTATTGATATATATATATATAAATCAAATCATACTTAAGAAATTTAAATCGATTTAATTTCCAAAGCAAAACTGTAGCAAAGCTACGAATTGGTCTCTTCCTTTTGAAACTCGAAAATGAATGTCGATGATGCGGCCGCCATCACCGAAATTATTTTCCAACGACAAAAGAGGAGCTCTAATTTAATCAAAAATTCTTTGAAAACCATTTCGATTTGAATTTTTTTTAAATAATATACAATTTAAACCTTTAAACCGTAGTTCGAAAATTATCGGAAATTAAATTCTCAATTTCAATTTAAATTCACTTAAACACTAAATCGATTTATAAACCAATTTTTTTTTATAACTTGCCTCTATTTATATGTTGGTAAAATCAGTAGTTTACAAAACAACAAATGAAAATTAAATATTATCATTTCTGACAACAAATTCATTAATAATTTAATTTCAGAAAACTTATATTTATATATAATATAATCATACAAAACTATTTTGTTTACCAAATTTGAAAACAATATTGTGTCAGTTTGCTCTGCTCAAGCGTTTTGGAAATCCTATCGATAGCGTTGATCAGACGAATCGATCGAAAATCCAAATCAACATCAACAACTCAAACAACCCAATATATACATATAAACCATTTTAAATATTAATTTACAAGTATACTTTCACGCTCAACGATACAAAGGTGGATTTCAAAATAAATATAGGGTTTCAAATTCGATGGACTCAATCAAAGAGAATTTTGATTCGATAATAAGTTCGAACAGAAGATAAGATAATTCAATTAACAGATTCAGGAGATGGATAAGCTTATTTTATTCACGAACAACCTTAACCGGGTCGACCGTAACTTCAAGAATAAGATCGATGCTGAATTCCGAGGTAAATCAACATTCGATCTCGAGAAATAGAATTCAGACATAGCAGGAAATAGATAGCATCGTAAACCGAGGATTCAGAAATCTCCGGTAAATCAATGACTATTGTAAAAGAGTTTCACCCATTTACAAATCATTCGACGTTTGGCGAGACCGCCGATTCATTTTAAAGATCATTCGAAGTGGAGTTATGGGATGCTCCAGAATTTGAAAGAAAACAAATAGTGAGCGACACGAATGAATTTTAGAACCGTAGGGAACGTTCCAAAATTCAAAGAAATTGAGTTAAAAGAAAGAGATTGAAACTCGAATGAGAGTGATTCTGTAATTATATTTTACCCTATATGCTGAGTTTTGCCTAGAGCTACCAAAAGCTCTGATACCAACTGTAACGACCCGCTATTTTGGACTATTCGCATCCGCACATGTCGGACTTGAATAATTCAAAATACCGAATTGTTAATTTAAATTTGGCAAAACTGAGATATACAGTAAATAAATAATCACAGTATCACAGACACAGAGTAATAATATGCAGCGGAAGTAAAACAGATAGTAGTTCATGAAGCTACTATATAAATATATAAGATACATCAGAGTTTACAACGAAAGAGTAATATAATACATCAGGTACAAATCAGAATACCATTGGAACCATCGAATACTGGAAGTAGAATAGAAGGCTGGATCTTCAAGCAAAGCTCCAACTTCAAAGGTGAGCCTCGAATACTGGTACACTCAGTCTGACCCGAGCGTAAAGCAAAACACAAAACACTCGAGTCAGGATTAATATTCTCATATCAATAAATCCAACTCAAGTGAAATATCAATCGAAATACAAGTAACTCAAAGGATGTTGGAATCACCATCCTCTAAGGATCCGTTAAAGTATCTACTATGTAGTAGTGTACGCTAAATAGATAATGTCTATCAGTAATATAAAGTATCAAAATAGTGTTAAGGCGTTACCATTATCCCCCTTAACACATTTTATACAAATGTCATAGTCTATACAGCACTGTAAACTCCACCGTAAACTAGTGGGATATCAGGGAGTACTCCATAGGTATAACACAAAACAAATTCGTATTGGTCGCGTATATAGGGATACAAGTATGACAAGGCACATGAGGCAATACCCAAGGTAGTGAAACTACCGTTCGCCTGATCCGGACTGGTGAGAACGCATCGCCGCAGCGATCGCAACACCGCGAAACAACACTCCTGAATTTCCGAGGGTGCACCAATCAATCACAAGTAATGAGTAGTAGTTACGAAGAAGTGTGTCCGCTCGAGGTGGCTAACCCCATTTGGCCCGGCACGGCTCCTGTTTAAGTCATTTCCAATTTGACACAAGTGTCAAGGCTATCCATTATCGTTCTCTTTCTTTAGTCATCACGTACATCATTCCAACCACTTCATTCTGGATCACCACTTCGCGTATAGTTATTAAAGTGGTTTTCGGTTTAAACAGAGAGTATGTCCATAACCGACTCCGGTCTCTTTAATAACTTTCGTAATTATTACACCGATTGGTCGTTTAACAAATTTCAAAACCAAATAAGTTTCAATTTCAATTAGAACTTATAAATCAACAGTTCATTCGTCTTTCACTATCAATTTCCAAAATTTATGTTTCAAAACTTTCAAATAACCATTTCAAAGTCTTACAATTCAATTCCAATTTTTATTTAAAACAATTCAAATATCGATTCAAGTTCGTATATAAGTTTCATTCCGAAATCATTTAAAATGGTTTAATTTTCATTCAAATCAAATTAAATTCATTTATCGATTTCATTCAATATTCGTTAAGTAAATTTATCCTTCAAAACAACTTCTACTTCAATTCCAATTCATTTAAATCAATTACTTACGTTCAACTTCATTATATCAAAACTTCAAATTGAAATAAATTAAATTCGTCAAATCAATTCTTTAAATTAAAAGTCTTACGTTAATTTCAATAAATCCCCTTTCATTTCAATAAATCGCACTTTTTTTCTTGTTAAAGAAATTCAATTTTCACTTATTTATTGACTTCGTTACAAATTTCAAACTCAATTAATAAAGAGCTAAATTTCACATATTCAGGAAGTTCAATTTCACTTATTAATTTACTTAAATAATTTTTCCAAAACTTAATAAATAAAGAAATCCAATTTCATTTATTAACGAAGTTCAAATTCACTTATTCAAAAATTCAATTTCTATTATCAAAGAATTCAATTTTTATTCAATTATCAAATAATTAAATCTTATTCAATTATTAAATAATTTCTATCTTAATTATTAATAATTTCAAAACTTAATAATTACCAACTTGATTATAAATTCAACTTAATTATTAAATCATTTACACTTAATTATGAATTCAAAACTTAATTATCAAATCATTTCAACATAATTATAAATTCAACTTAATAATTTCGAATTTAATTATTAAATGATTTCAAACTTAATAATTTCAAAACTCAATTACTACTAATTCCAAATTTTATTTATTGATAATTCCAAATTTATTTTTTTAAATAATTAAATTTCAAACAACGTTCTTTCATTAATTACTATGTAATATTTGTTTCAGATTTCAATCGTTACATTTTCCTTTCACAAAATTCAAATTCCAACTTCATTTCAAAACTTATACTTTGCTCGAATAAAATCATTATTTTATTTTTAAATCAATTTATTAACCAATCGGATTTTATTTAATTCTCTATCCTAAGTCAAGTTCATTTGGGTATTTATCATTTCAACCCGATTCCAATTCAATACAAAAATCAAAGCATAACAAAGGGAACTTGCAATGTGATAACTGGGATGGTATCAAAGTAAATAAACAAGCAATAACAACAATCAATAACATTCAAATAATCAATTCAAATAATCCCGAAATAATCGTATTAATTCACATTGTTGTTTGTGCGAATTAATATAATTATTTCTAGAATCTACACTATCGTTTCATGTAGATTAAAGATTACTACATTATGGTTTTTCACTTGTCGTTCAATTTCAATTCCAATTCTACAACAATTTATTCAATATACGTTCAAGGTTCAAAGTGTAATTTGTCAAATTCTACGTGTCAATTAACTTAACAATTTCAAGGGGTCATATTATTCAAATTAACTAATCAAATTCAACACATATGTCGATTCAAAATTTTAAACTGTCCTACGACAAATTTCAATTGCATAATATTTATCACTTTATACATTACAATTTAACATCCAATATAAACAACAATCAATTATCAACCAAACTGGATTATTATTTTATACATAACCGATAACGGTGTCAGATGTCAAAGGTGAACTGATACATAAATAATAGTGCAATAAATAACAGCAGCATATTTCAATTGTCGTTTCATTTGAAATCGAATTTAAATAATAAAAGAATATTGATCGTGAGTGATTGCTCACATTTCGAGGCTAGAGAGAATAGGAGATGACACGGATACGCACGCTGATACGGACAATTTCAAGTTACGGGTCCAGGCACGAATTTTCAAAGCAAAGCTAGATGGATACTCATTCGACGAACAAAGCTGACAAAAATGGGAAGCGATGAGAACCAATCAAAATCAGTTTTGATTAAAACGAAATATATTATACAAACCAAAAATTAAATTTCGAAATACATTTTTTTTTCAAAACTATTTAAAATATCAACATAAGTATAAATGGATTGCTTAAAACACTGACATTAATTTAGGCGAATTCCCTAAAATACATACAACAAAATATACATATTAAACCGAATATCATCATACCATAAAATGAAAATCGATATTTCCCAACAAGAATTATTTCTTATCCAAATATAAAGGCGACGCAAAACAGTATATATAAACTGTATGAAGTCTATAACTTTCAAACTTTATAACATTATATACTTTATAAAATATATAACCTTCAACAGCTGAAGACTATAAAATTTATATATATATACATATACATTAACAATTCCAAAATTTATATAACTTTGTACAACCAACTTATATACTGACCTCAAAATCATGCACAGCCGGCTGATCATAAACTCACGTATCTCAATATAACTTATGGTTATAAATCTATATTTACATTCCAAAATTAAAACAACTATATACATATGGAAAACAACTCACGAACTTATATAGACAAAATATTACTTTATAATAAAATCCACGGTCCTTTACTTTACAGCACATAGCGTCTAAAACCCATAACACATGAAACTTATATATATACTGATATAGTTTCATACATATACTACAAATTTAACTTAAAATTTATGTTCATTAAAAATAAACACACTTATGTGGATATTAACTTACTTGCATATCAAAAAGGTGAACAGAGGGAAACAGGGAGGATCTGCGTTAGGACATGGCAAGGGTGCGAGACCGGAGCCGAGGCTAGCGGTTAGGCTAAGTTGCTGTGATACAATCGGGTTGGATAGTTCGTTGGAGGCCAAGCAAGGAAGGGGACGTGGAGGTGGGAAGAAGGGAAGGAGTGCGGAAGCAATAGTGAGAGGTTGAGGGCCATGAAAGATGCGACGGCGGGTTCAAGGCGATCTGGGCTGCGGTATTGATGAGGCGGACATGGAAATAGAAGGGAACGAACGAGTATGGGTTAGGTTGGAGTTGCTGGAGGATATGGCTTGCGTTTGCGTGCTTGGATGAGGTTGAAGGCGGCGCTGATGCTTAGTGGGCCGAGACGGTGAGCGCGGCCGCTAATATAAGGAGGAGGAAGGCACGTGGTCGAGGGGAGAGTGGCGCGTCAGGCTGTGGGTCAGAGTGCAATGGGTTGCGCGGGGTTGCTGGGCGCGGCCATGGCTATAGGCGGAGGGGTTCAAATGGCGGAGTGCCGTGGTGATGGATGAACAGTACGGTAGAGGAGGCCGCTACATAGCTTCGGTTGGAGGGTGTTTTGTGGGAGGGGAAGCCAAGATTGCTATGGCCAGAGGAGGGTTGGACAATTTTTGTGGAGATAGGTGAATGACCTTCAGGGCACGTATAAGCTTTATATATATATATATCTCTAAAGTGAATCATAGGAAATAGGGATTTAATAAAAGAGTATGTTGAGTTTGCAAATATTCACAGAGGGAGGCCAATGAGATAAACAAAGCGAGCTTATTGAAAGTAGCGAAACACACTGTTTCATACAAATCAAATAGGAGAATATAATTATACATATTACGTTTTATATCGAATATAACAAATCAAAAGAGAGGAACATAATCAAAGAAGAGAATAGACAGAAAACGAAACAACAATTAATATTTGAGTATAGGGAATCGCAAGAGTTAAATGTTGATTTCCAGAATTAAATAAAGCAATTGGTCTTGGTTATTCACAGTGAAATCGGAGCGACACATAGAAAACGAAAGGACTCAACCTTTACCGACACGGATAACCGTTTTCAGGGAATCCGCTGTAAACTGGACTTCAAAACACGAAATGAATATACCGTAGAGGTCAGCACGACTAGACGATAAAAACGGTATATGGATCTCTGTGGTACGATTGAATTTATAAAATTTCAAAATTTATACTACGGAAAATGCATAAAAATCGCAGAAAAATAAGATCGACGGAGCCAAAGATGTCCGAATTTGGAAAAACGACAAACTGACAACTTGCTCAAAAGATGTTTTAGAATTTTTCTATATAAAAATATTTTGGTTTTGAAAACATTTTATTTTCATCGCTTTTTAACTGATTAAATTGAAGTAAATTTACGCGCGAAATAAACTTTCATATTTTCGGACGAAAATTTACTGGTTGCTATGTTTAATTAGACGCATTTAAAATATCAAATTTTTATTTCAAAATTTTATCATTTAAAATCCCGCAAAATTCCAATTAATAACGTTATTAAAACCGGCTAAATTTACGGGTCGTTACACTATCAGATTACAACATACTGAAACAAAATGAAATGCCTTTATCCACTGCGCTAACTTTGTGCAATCGTAGTATAACTAGAGGAAGTAATGTGTAGAACATGCAAACCTAAAACACAATTCTATTAAACCTGCAGTTAAATAAAATTAACATCATCATTCTGCTGAGTACCTAGCATCCAGTTCAATCGAAAGAATCCTTGACTAATTAGGGTTGATGATGTGGACCACTCTCCTAGTTTAACTTTCCTAGTTTAGTAACACTTCAATCACAATATGTATAACGAAGTAATGTACATGTTACTAGATCATAACTAATTTTCGAAAATATTTTGAAGTTTTTCCAAAGCTGATATATATACCTCCAGTACTTGCAAAGGGTCCAAAGATTCCCCATGATTGTGCAGAAGACGGACAACAGTGTTAAACATAAGTGCTCTGTTGCCTTGGAATCTTCTAACTTCTTTGAAACCATTGAAAGAAAATACAATATAAAAAATAATTGGCAGATGATGTTAGATGATTGCAGAGATACAAACATAATTATGGTATTGTCTTAATTTAGGAACCATGTGAAGATAAAAAAATTATTACCATTGTATGTATCGTCTAGCAATCCTCTTCCAGTTAATGAAGCAATCAATCCATATGTATTTTGTAGCAGAGCCTACTCAAAGCGCATCTGGACCTGTTCAGCAATAGGCAAAGGTTGAGCAGATTGGAAATTAAGGAGCACTCACTCAATTATAGTAAAGTCTTTAAAATTTGTCTACAACAACCAAATCATAGTTCAGGCTTAACCTTGACGTGCCATATTATATATATATATATATATAATAAGCTAACTGGGACAAAAAAATTCATTATACTATAAATTACTGCTAGTGTTTTAATTTCTGTACGTTTTTTTACAAAATAATAATTGTATACTAATGAAATTATAAGTCACTAGTGAAACGAAGCCAATAAGTACTGAAGAATTAAATCTAAAAATATGTGTTGTGAGGTTAAAAATATTTCTAAGGTGTAGATTAAATTTTTTAAACTTTCAACTTTGAATAATTATTGTATACTAATAAAATTATAAGCCATTTGTGTATGTATGCTAATTATTCTTTCGCATTTATAATTTCAATGCAAGAATTTTAAGAACCAAGAATCAGAAGAAAGCAGCAAAAAAAATAGTGGAACCAAAGTGCATGGGATACTTATCAACTGTTGCTGCAGGCAACCAAGCAAAGCTAATGGTGAACGTTACATCCGAACAAGAATTTTCTCCTTTAGCGTTAGCATTAGCAATCGATGTAACATACACCGGAGTCCATCTGAGTTGCATGTGCGGTGACCAAACTGCTGCTATGCAAATGACATTTCAACTTGAAGGGTTCGGGATTGGAGATGTGGTAGACTTCATAATTGGAGAGCTTTTTGAAGTGACTAAAGAATTCAAGGATGAGGATTTTGCAGTAGTCGATAAGCTGACCGGGACAAAAAATTTCATTATACTATAAATTACTGCTAGTGTTTTAATTTCTGTACGTTTTTTTACAAAATAATAATTGTATACTAATGAAATTATAAGTCACTAGTGAAACGAAGCCAATAAGTACTGAAGAATTAAATCTAAAAATATGTGTTGTGGGGTTAAAAATATTTCTAAGATGTAGATTAAATTTTTGAAACTTTCAACTTTGAATAATTATTGTATACTAATAAAATTATAAGCCATTTATGTATGTCTGCTAATTATTCTTTCGCATTTATAATTTCAATGCAAGAATTTTAAGAACCAAGAATCAGAAGAAAGCAGCACAAAAAATAGTGGAACCAAAGTGCATGGGATACTTATCAACTGTTGCTGCAGGCAACCAAGCAAAGCTAATGGTGAACATTACATCCGAACAAGAATTTTCTCCTTCAGCGTTAGCATTAGCAATCGATGTAACGTACACCGAAGGCCATCTGATTTGCATGTGCAGTGACCAAACTGCTGCTATGCAAATGACATTTCAACTTGAAGGGTTCGGGCTTGGAGATGTGGTAGACTTCATAATTGGAGAGCTTTTTGAAGTGACTAAAGAATTCAAGGATGGGGATTTTGCAGTAGTCGATACTAGGATTGACGATTATAAACAAGTGATGTTTGATATTGATATGAATCCTAATGGTTCCATGATTGTGTTAATCAATTTATTTCATCAGAAGGATAAGAAGAAGAAAGCATTGACTTCTTACATTAAGTTAAAGAAGGGAATGAGTACTACGGAGGATGAAATCTTTGGATCTGGTGTGTTGACTACTGGTAATGGCATGGAGGTTACTAAAATTGGTAAGGGCTGCACAAAGTAGACCAAGAAATCTTCTAAAAGGACCTTTCTTGTTATGAGGAATGAGTTTACTAATTTCTATTTGACACTTTTTTTCCTTTTTCTTTTATACGGTGTACCCAAAAAAAAGTGTTATCTTCTAACACAAGTATTGTACATATATCTCAAACATAATTTTCTCGGCATTTCTTTCAAATATGATATTTCTATGTTATATATAAAATCACTCATGCAATGCAACAGGCTAACAAGTTGAGTTCAATAAGCTAACGATGCATATACGTCATACCAACCAACCCAATCACCGGTGATATAAGAATAAGATTATTCAAGTACATTTTTAATTTGAAGCCATTAAACTGTGTAACCTACCTATTGCCAGATTATTAGCCACTAATGAAAGCTAGCTGTCAAATTTTGTTTCCAAATGATTTGAATATATATCATTACACCAATAAAAATCATATGTTAGCAAAACATAAAATCAGTTTATATATTAAAAAAAAGTGTACACTACTTATTCTGGATTTATCTAAAGTAGTCAAACATGAGAAACAACTATTGATATCATGGATTTATGTGCATTGCAAAGGCAAATTTCTTCCTTCATAATGCTCAGATAAGTCATAAAGATTAATGATGCTTAAGATATTTTCGGGTATAAACATACTGACTTGAATTTATGCAAGTAAAAGACTAACCAGAATTCATGCTTAAGATCATTTTATCGCCAGTAATATAGCATGCACAACATCTCCTTATTGAATATATTTCTATATTTAGGACTATCCATGCTATTCAACAACTGCATAATATGCACTTGTTTGTCACAAACATTTTTTCCTAAACTATGAAAGCATGGACAAGCAATACAAACCAGCATTCCTTTGGAGTTTTTTCTGCCTCTACTGCTCTTTGGATGGAACTACTTCTTTTTGTGTTTTCTACATATATTTTCTTCATTTCCCGATTGCGATACTTGCTACCTAAGACTATGTAGTTATTGAGCACATATTGCTTCATTTTGTATAATATTGGATGTATAAGCTATAAAGCCTTTGTAAATTAATAGTTGGATTTAAACCACACTCACTGAATAATCAAATTCTAGAGGAAGCATAAACTATCAAATTCCTGATTGTGATAACTATTATATTAGAAGTATAAATTACCAAATCATCATCCAGATCTTGATGGCGATTGATACCATGGTGCTCTTAATGGCAATTTTAGCAGCCGTTCGCATGTTGTGGTGGTAGAATTGAAGCGATGGTTGGACAGATGCTGGCGATTTCGATTTAGGGTTATGCTTGGTATTTGGGGATATCGGGTGTAAAATTATGAAATGAACATGATTAAAGGAACAAATAAAGTATGAACAAGAGAACTGAGATTAGATTTGAAGAAATCGGGACAAAGAATGAAATGCAATAGATTTTGATGAAGAAGATAATTGATATTTTTTGTAATGAGGAATGAGAGTAAGAAGGAAAGGCGGCTAGAAAAAAATTTTAGTACCCGCGTTAATTTTTTAGCTCTATCCCTAAAATGTCAGCGTTTGTTGATTAATATTATTCGTTTAAAATATTATCGACTGCATTTGCTGCTGAAACGCTGACAAATGTTGCTGTTGAAGGTGAATTTTCTTGTAGTGGATCTATGGTACGCTGATATAGTGAATTACTTAGTCACAAAAGAAACTCCCTCATCTTGGTCCAAACAGGACAAATGCAAATTCATGTCACAAGTGAAATATTTCTATTGGGATGATCCATACTTGTTCAAATATTGCCCCGACCAGATCATCTGACGTTGCATTTCGGATAATGAGATCAGGAGTGTTCTTTCATTTTGCCATGTTCAAGCGTGCGGTGGACATTTCGGTCCTCGAAAAACTGTGGAAAAGATGCTTCAGTGTGGTTTCTATTCGGTTTTCTTTTCAAAGACTCGTTTGAATTTTGTAAAATTTACGATCGATGTCAAACGCTTGGACGATTCTCGACGAGATATGATGCCTCTAAACCCCTTTCTTACGATCGAAATCTTTGATATTTGGGGTATCGACTATATGGGACCTTTTCCCAATTCTATTGGAAACTTGTATATCCTTCTCATTGCCGATTACATCTCAAAATGGATCAAAGCCATTCCTTGCAAAGCCAACGACAATAGATTTGTTGTGAAATTTCTCAAAGAAAACATCTTTTCAAGGTTCGGCACACCTCGCACAATAATCTGTGATAACGGGACCCATTTTTGCAATCGATCTTTTGAAACTTTAATGAAAAAATACTTTATAACCGACAAGTTATCCACTTCTTATCCTCGGACTTGTGGTCAATTTGAAGTTTCAAATCGATAAATAAAACAAATCTTGAAAAAAATTGTTAACAAAAATCGAAAAGATTGGTCTCAGAAATTGATCGACGCACTTTGGGCTTACTGTACTGCTTTTAAAACTAACCTTAGGATGTCCCCATTTCGTTTAGTTTATGGTAAAGCTTGCCATTTACCTATTGAAATCGAACACAAAGCTTTGTGGGCAATAAAGAACTTAAACTTTGATCTTGAAAAAGCCGACGAAAACCAAAAACTACAACTCAACGAACCAGAAGAACTTAGGAACGATGCGTATAGAAATGAGAAAATTTACAAAGAAAGAACAAAAGTTTTTCATGACAAGTTAATCCTGAGGAAAACATTTTCGCCTAATCAGAAAGTTCTTTTATATGACTCGAGACTTCATTTACCTGAGAAACTTAAATCAAGATGGAACAGACCATTTGTGGTACGAACCGTTTTTCCACATGGTGCCGTAAAAATAGAAAATCCCAGGGATGGATCGATTTTTAAAGTCAACGGTCATCGTTGGAAACCTTTCTTGGAATTGCCAATTAATCAAAAGGAGGAGCTTATGATCCTTCATGAGCCAAGCTACGTCTAGTAAGAATGTTAATCATCTTTTGTAAATATATACATAGTCTTCCCCGTTACAATCATTATATCATGTATTGACTGCGGGGACATAGTCAAAATTAAGTGTGGGGGGAGTCTCATTTTCATTTTTTAAGTTTCATGGCATTTTTTAATTTTCATCTCAAAAACATTTTCTTTTTAGCATTTTGATTTATTTTTGAAGAAACACTACGGGATGAGTATAAGTTTTGGTCAACAAATTGAAATCTTTGAAAATTTATTTGTCTTAACAAAAATAAATATGAAGTTTGACTACGATTAACAATGGTTTAACTTGTATATAGGAAAGTTCATATATGTTAATTATGAAGTATGTTCTAATTGAAAATCTTTTTTTAAAAAAGTGGTAAATTTAAAGTATAGGATATAACATTTTTGTCTTCTAAGTCAAATGGTACTAAGATAATATTGCAAAACTCTCTCTTTCTAAAAAAATAGAAAAAAACACAAAAAATATGTAAGTAATTTTTTTTTTGTATATATGTATATATTTTTAACACCTAGAGTCATGTGTTCACTCGCCATGCTCTGTACCCTTCTCATGTAAGCCCGAAAGACAGTGCACGATCGGTATATCCGGTCTCAGTTTATCTGAGTTAGGTGTATGTATATAAAAAATCTTTTTAATAACGCCTACAGTCGATAAGTGTTCACACTTGTGCGTTCACTCGCCACGCTCTGTGTTCCCCTATCATCAGTCCGCAAGTCAGTGCATGGGTAATATATCTGGCCTCAATTTATCTGAGTTAGGTATATGTAAACATTGTAAATATCAATTAATTTTTTTAAAAAAATAGAGAGAGTAAGCAATTGAAATATAAGCACTAATTTTACTCGTTTAATTTAATTTGTTATTGAAAAGAAATGAGAATATCTCTTTGACAAACTCTGATAATCAACTAAGAATCCATTTCATAATTACAATGTGTAATCAACCGAAACAGCTAGACAAACTATAGTCTATATATTATGACAACTTGATTTTTATTGGAAATTTTGGCGAGTGAATGACTTAAATTTTCAAGATAATGGCCAAAACTTAAATTTAATTTATTTGTGTCCATTTAAAAGTAAATCTTTCGTTTGTAAATATTTTCAAAAACTTGCATTCATCCCATTGTAAATAAATCTTACATTTTGTACATATTTTCACTTTGCATTTGGATTTTGTGGGTAGTATCCGCTGAAAACCCTCGCGAGACAACGCTCGTCTTACTGGGGACACCAAGAGGTTTAACAGCTTATTGCATATGCTCAATGCAATCGTGCTCCCTACGAAAATGGATTTATCTTAGTTTTCCTTTATTCGATGATGAATAAAAAGATAAGTGTGGGGGTATTTGATATGTACATAAATGTGCATATATTTACATCCATATTTTGTCTATTTTTATTTAAATAAATATCGTATTTGGGCATTTAAACATGTTTAAAATCAAAATTTAATTATCTTCAAATCATCATATATTCATCTTCATTCAGGAGCAGAATGATCATTTTTGGGCATGTGTCAATTTGAGAATTTTTATAGACATTTTTTTGATGATTTTTATAAGAATTCGGATGCATATGGAAGAGGCTTTTATGAAGATACATGCATGCACAAATGAATACAAAGGAAAGAAAAGGGAAATAATTCAAGACCATGATCATGAATGACCCCACTCACTTACCTAAATCTACAATTAGAAGCTAATAGACAACTAAGTAGAGGTTAAAGCTTCATGGACATTTAATGATGGATTATTTAGTGGATAATGGTTACTTAGTGTCCAGACTTCCTAAAGGGCATTTTGAAAAGCACCCTAAAAATGAAATTAGGGTTTTATGCATGTATAAATAGCCCTTTTATGTACAAGTAAATATCTTCTATTCTCTCATATATTTTACTTAGGAAATTAGCAAGTTGTAAACATAAATCAAAGTGAAATAAAAATGGCTTGCAAGCCTCTTTTCTACATGCTTTTTCTTGCTTTTATGTTGATGTTTATCTCTATGCTTTCTTTTATTTCATGTTTATAGCTTAGATCTACATTCATGCAAGAGCGTAGCTTTAACTTTTATGCAAGTAGTTAGTAAATAATGTCTTTTGCTTTCGTTGCTTAGTTTTATTTCTTTTGCTTTTTAATGTTGAAATTTACAAGTGTCGATTTGGTAACACAAATGAATAGCTAAATCTTCAATTTAGGGGTAATGAAGCTCTCTAACTCTATGCAATTTCAACATTTTTATGATTTATGATCTTTTTTGTTTGTGCTTCATGAAAGTGAATGTTGATGTAAGTTTATACAAGTGGGTTTAATAGTTTATGTTGCTTTTGCAAATGAGGTATTCTTATTCAATATAAACACAATTTACATCATCATTTGCTAATTGATTTTTGATTTTGAATGAAAGTAAAAAAACAAAATTTGATAATCTATATTACTAATTAAAATAGTAAATACATCATACTTAAAAATAGCTTTTGATTTGGCTTCATTTTCATGAGATTCTATAAGTGGTCTATTTGTTGCATCATAGTTTGATGGTTTAAGTTATGTTAATTAATAACATAAATAAACCATACTTATGATAAATGCAACAATTATTTCATTTAACATCAAAACTAGAGGTCGTAAACTATTTGTTTGTTGATTTACAAAAATGTGAGAGTGGATTACCTCTAAAGTGTTCTCTAGTCTAATAGTTTTGTAAATCACATTTTAATTCTAGTTTTAGCTTCTTTTTTGTAGTTAACAATTTGCTCTCACTTTGATCTAATTTGATTGAATTGATTTTTAAAATCTAAAAGAATTCCCCACGAACGACCCATACTCGTCACGTACTAAAATTGTACGCCATATGCTTGCAGTTATTTTTATTTCAAAAATTTTCGATGATTTTCTAAACCAATAGAAAATTCGTCGTTAAAAACCGGTATATAGACTGTTAATGCATGTAAACACCTGTCCAAGAAACAAATGGGCAGTTGTTACACCCGTTCTTATCAAGGATCGCTTTGAGAAAATATGGAAGAACCAGTCGACGATCGCAATAAAGGCACCAAAGTCGAGGTCAAATGCCACAAACTATGCCAAATTCTAGGGGGACTACATAAACCATGCCGAGCCGACCACATCCATATTCTATCAAACGTCTACATGAATATGTCTGCGTAGGCACATAGCAAGGGTAACCTAGACAGAGCCATACAGAGCCGAAATCACTTCAAAGGGGCTGTATACATGGTCATTCAAGATGGGCTTAAACGTAGACTCAATTTTACAAACAAACAATAAAGATATGCACCAAATCAACCCTCAGAACGAAGTAGAATAGTGCTACTCCATTACGACCCAACATGTTGTTAGGTCAAGAATAACAACTGTATCAACAGAACAATGCGGTCTAAACACTTGGAAGCATTCATCTCTACACTCTTCGTACTTTGCAGCTACATAACCGGTCAGCACAAACGCGGTTGAGTCAATGAGTTGCAACCAACATTTCTTTAAAATCCAAAGCAGACAAGACCAATTCAATTTTGGATCCTACCACCCTAATTTTGGATATTCCCGCTCTAATTTTGGGAATTCTCGCCTTTATTCAAAAATTTCACGCCAAAAATGCATTAGCAATCCATTCACATCAAATAAGCAATACAGATAAATGACAAGCAATACAGAATTTCGTTCTTGTCGCTGTGCCTTAACCTTTAAAGTTCTATTGTACCGATCGCCAATGAAACTTTCCTCGTGGACGTAGATTCCTTAAAATCCAAACACGTAAATCCTATGTCCCTTACTATTTTCTGTCATCTTGTTAGTTAGCTAATCATTGCGTTTTATTTACTTGTACCTGAACAATATGGCAGATAGATTTGACATTTAACAAACAAATAACGTGCAACTACTTGGTTCTGTAAGCATTCAGCAACATAATCACCACCTCATAGTAAAGTAATACCAATTGACTCTACTAATTCAAATTTATCATAGAAATTAACCAATTGATTACTCTAAGCATAATTGGTCAGTTAAAGGACAAAAAAGTCCTCAATATCTTTTGGCACTAGAAGGGGGGCCTGAACCTCTATACCCTTATTCATCTTCTTAGATCCTGTAAAACAGTACATCCTAGATTATGAATCCTATGATTCTCCTATTCCCCCAATTCAAGAGCCTTTACATGTGGCAGCGAAGGCTTTCCCTTAACCACTCATACTCTCAAAAATTCGGGACAAGATGGGGAACTTCAACTGAGGCCCCTGCAAATTCCATCCTGATAGCATTCCAATCCTTCTCAAACCAGATGAATCAGCAAATGAAAGGATTGGAGAAGACCATGGTCTAGCATGCTAACCACAAGCCGCTTTCACCTCCTCACTCTGTAGCTCATCGCCTTCATTTCTACAGTTGCGCTGAATATTCAACAGGGGAAGGATAATGCAACTCCCATTAACGGGAATGGTGATGCTGGATTAAAAATTGACATCAGATTGAAAAACAAAACCAATCTAAGCCCAGATTAAAACCAAACCCACCAACATAATCCTTTGCTCTTGGAAAAACTGACCTGATCCACCAGAAGTGATGGCACTATGTCTGATGGTAACTCATCCCAACTCGACCTAAGGGAATACGAGATTCAACAACTCAGAGCCCGAGTGGAACAAGTGGTAAAGATCTGTCACCAAAATACCAAGGAAAGAATATTTAAAGGACTTTGCATCCCTTTTTGTCAAGTAATCATCGAAGCTGATTTTCCCAAAAATTTCAAAGCCTCGAAGATGGTTAACGGATTAAATTTGTGATTAAATAAGGGGTTGTTGTTCCATGTTAAACAAGTGAACTAAAGAATAAAAAGAGAATAAAAGGTAAGGAAATATGCAATGGCAAAATAGGAACAAAGCATATCCTAATACCCTAAACCCATTAGGAATTCATTCTACACGTTCATTCTATTTTCACAAACAAAAATAGAGCTAAGGCCGACCATTATTAGGAAGAGCAAAAAAGAAGAATTCAAGAGGAAGACCAAATCACTTAATCAAGAACAAATCTCACATCTTAACCAAAAAGCTAAGGTGAATATTGATTACATCTCAGTTTTTAATAGTTTTTAATTTTTGGAATGAAATCTAAATTATTTGCAAATGTTTTGCCATGTTTTGGATGATAAAATGTATGTCTTCATGTTTTTGATGATTTATGCTAATTCACATAGAATTTTTGTGATATTTTTTGATATAAAAACCTTATTATATGGCGTTTAATTACCTTGCAAATTTAGATTTGGATTAGAAATGGTATTTTAGAAATGAGTTTCAATTTTCATAATTTTCTGAATTAATGTGGAATTTATATGGATTTTCAAGTGAAGAAAATGCTATTTTGGGTTAAGAACTAATTACGGTCAAATTAGATTGGCTTAGGGTCTGAAATTTATATATGTTGGAAAACATATTAAAATGATTTTTTGGAATTTTTGTAGAATTTTCCTAAGTGTTTTAATGGATATGTAAAATTATTTAAGGTACGAGACTTAATTGTTTTATTATTTATAAAAAGGAGAAGGCTATTTTGTAAATAATACAAATTCTTATTTCTGAAAATCAGTAGTACTTTTAGAAAAGAAAAATTTGCAATCAATCATAATTTGACAAACAAGACATGTTAGGTACAAAGAAATAGTTTAAAAAGTGAAATCTACATGCTTTTTCTTGTTTCAATGCTTTCGAAACTAGGCTTTCGAATCCTTACCTTTGCTTCCGACTCCATCAAAACCAATGCACATGATATCAGATATCTGGCACGCAGTGAGTTGAATATAGGCGGAAGGTATTGGGTCGACAGCAGGGTTTTCGAAGGGGTCGAAGCACTACTTTGCTATTAAATGAAAATATGTCGGCTTTGCTTTCGACTGAATAGCTTTCGACTTGGTCTGCTTTCGACCGGGTCCTTGATTTTAAAGAATGGTTTTAAGAGGTTGCGTCTTTTTTTTAAATAACTGCTTTTGACTAGGTTGAAGCCCCCGACTGCCGCTTTTTACCTTTCAACCAGATTGGTTTCAAAAGGGTTAACTTGTTTTTAAAACCAAGCTGCTTCTCCAATGCTTTCGAAGGGATGGTTTCGACACCATCACTTTTTTACTTAGGAATGCTTTTGAAAGAGATGCTTTTGACTTAAATATTTTAATGCCCCTTTTTCTCTATAAAAAGTAGAACCCAAATGGTTTCGAAAGAGACAATTTTAAAGGTTTCGAAAGGTGTTTCCACATGTTATAAAATGAACCTAAATGCTTTCGAACGGCTAGATGTTTTGACGCTTCGAAAGATTTTAAAGAAAGGTTTTTAAGGGGTGGTTCTCTAATGGTTTCGAAAGGTCTAAAAGGAAAGGTTCCCCAATGGTTTCGAAAGGTATAAAAGGAAAGTTTTTCCACTGTTTTCGAAAGGTCTAAAAGGAAAGGTTTTCCAATAGTTTTAAAAGGAAATGTTTAAGTATTTTAAAGAGGATTTCCAAGATTTTAAAGCTTTCGAAGGAGATATTTTTATTGATTTCGAAAGGATAAATATGAATGGTTTCGAAAGGTATATTTTGGCCTTCGGCCTAAGGTTTTACTCGTATTGAAAGTGATACTTTCAAAGGATTCGAAAAGGATACTTTCGAAAGTTTAAACCTTTTCATCAACAAGGTTTCGTATAAAGAATATGTAACATGGCAAGGTGATTTGAGTAAAGAAAAGAGTATATGTAAATAATTTCCTTATCTATGTATGATTTAAAGGTTTAAATCATTTGAAAATGTTTTCAAGGAAAAATTTAAAAGGGTAGTTAATCCTAAGAAAATGGCTCAGATTAGAAGACCAGATGGGACATGTGTAGGGTCGCGCCCTATACTCATTAGCTATTAGCCCCTAGCTAATTTAGTTCAGAATTCTAGTGTGTAGGGCTTTATCACAAGTAAGACTAAAATTATATTATATACAGAAAGGAATCTAAAAAGGAAAGACAGGTTATTGGTAAGTCCGCAAAACCATTAGGATCAGTTGGACCTGGAGATGTAAGGACAGACCGTCCAAAAGAGGAGTATCTAACAAATGTTAGATATATATGTCTCTGATAGCCCCGAATCAGCCAAGGGTTAGTAGTTAGCTAAACAAAATTACAGTGTATGGACAGATAGTCCATATGATAATATGTACATATAAACGATATTGCTTTATAAATTTAACCAGTTTTGGTTGCAGGATTATAATTTGCAGAAGGTATGTTTTAAAAAGGATATTAGTGAGGGGAAAACCATTCTGCTCAGCGGCATAGTCTCACCTAATATCAGATAACTGAGTTGTATAGTATTATTCACACGAGACTTTATATCCGACTCAAAGTTTATTTTTCCTTGAACTCTCGATCGCTTAAAATTGATTGAGTAGGCAAAGGGTTGAGGTTTATATGTTTTAATAGGTTGGCGAATAAAGCTTCCAGTGACAAGCGGGTGGCTGACAGATAGCTATTAGGAGTTGTTATCATATTTTGGATTGATTCTGCTATATTGTATATATAATACTCCAGTCAAATAATGAGGCATCGTCATATGTCGCTCTTGGCGTATTTATGTAATAACTATACTTTATCTGAACCTGGAAAATGATTATGGGATTATGTAATTTGAATATGGAGCATATTTTGGAAATGTAATCAAAGATATTTCTTTTTGAAATATGTGATTTTGTTTCATATTTATGTATTTTTGATATTGTAGATACTATTAATATAACCATATTTAGTTGCTAGAAGTTAATACTATGGATGATATGGATGACTACAGCATCTGTAGCGCTTAGTTTTGGGCTTCTAGATTGGGGATGTTACAACTTGGTATCAGAGCATAGGTTTATGAAATTTTTTGACTAAAAATGATTTTTGAAAACATAATCCTAAGGAATTAGAGATAAGATCGGGGTATGGGATACTGCTATGGTAATGTACTTGTATTTACCATATATAAGTATGCACTTGATCTCCAGTCTCCTAATCTCTATTAGGTTATTTTTCCGTATCTCACGAAGGTTGGAATGCAAATATGGATTCTCGAAGAGATAATGTTGGTGGAGGAGGCACCGCTGCAGATGGGAATGCCATACCTAATACTAGAAGGAACCTAGGTGTGGCACGAGCTAGAAATGTTGGCGCTAAAGCCCCGCAAGTTGACATGGGAGCCATGTATCAGTTTTTCGTGAATATAATGCAAGCAGGGATTACTGCTAGAGTGGTTGGGAGGTACGCTGATAATTCTTGGTATGGCAGTTAGTGTTCTATTTGATACTGGTGCATCGCATTCTTTTATATCTCATTATTTGATTGATAAGCTTAACCTGGAGCCCTCATACCTAGTTACTTCCTTAAGAGTTTCAAAGCCGATAAGAGGGTATACAACACTTGGGATGAGATGTGACCACCTAAAGTTTAACTTGTTAGGTCATACTTTTGTTTGCAGTATGCATGTATCTGATTTCGTAGGCTTCAAAATTATTTTAGGTATGGATTGGTTAAGTAAGTACGATGCTAGAATATTTTGCCATGATGGGAAAATATCACTTAGACACCCAGACTGTAGGGAGCAGATTGTATAAACCGTAGAAAACCTTAGCTGTGAGGTGTATACTTTGTTGGGTGTTGTGTAGATAGAAGACGAGATGAATCGAGTTTTTGAGGTTAGGGAATTCATGGATATTTTTAAACCCATAGTAGGATTGCCACCGAAATGGGCCATTGAGTTTTAGATAGATTTGGTTCTTGGAGCAAAACCAGTTAGCAGACCGCCAAGCAGGATGACACCTACCGAAATGAGGGAGCTTAAGGTACAGTTGGTGGATTTGAAAAGAAGAAATTTCATCAGACCTAGTAATTCACCTTGGGGGCAGCCGCAATGTTTGCTATGAATTCGGACAGATCATTAAGGTTATGTGTCGATTATTATAAGTTGAATGAGAAAACGATAAAGAATCGATATTCATTGCCTAGGATTGACAATTTGTTCGATCAGTTGAGTGGATCCAAGATATTTACGCAGTTTGATTTTGCGATAGGTTTCCATCACTTAGAGTGGCAGAGGATAGTATTCCTTTGATGGCGTTTAGAACCAGATATGGGTCATACAATCGGTTAATGATGCCGTTCGGACCGAGTAATGCGCCAATTTTCTTTGTAGATTTGATGAATCAGATTTTCCAAAAGCACCTAGATAGGTTCATATTGGTCTTCATAGATGATATTTTGGTGTACTCTAAGGATGAAAGAGAGCATGAAGTTCATTTTAAAGTAGTGCTTGAAATGATAAGGTAACATTAGCTGAAGACAAAGTTCTCAAAATGTCATATGTGGAAGAAGGAAGTGAATTTTTTGGCCGTATAGTTTTAGAGAATGAGTTATCAGTGGATCCAACTAAGAACGAAGCCGTGAATAGTTAGAAGAGACCCAAAATGGTGACTTAGATAAGTAATTTTCTAGGAATGGCTGGTTGCAATTGGAGGTTCATTAAGTATTTTTCACGGATAGCAGCACCAATGACCAAGCTAACTCGAAAGGATGTGAAGTTCATTTGGACTGATAAGTGTGAGTAGGTATTCCAGAAGCTGAAACACGTATTGACTAATACACCTATATTAGTTTTTCTAGAAGGGAATCAGGATTTGGTGGTATACACAGATGCATGTGGGACTGGGTTAGGAGCTGTGTTAATGTAGAGGGGTAGAGTAATTGTCTATGCTTCTCGATAGCTTAGATCGCATGAAGTCAGACACCCAGCCCATGACTTGGAGTTAGCTCTTAGCTGCGATGATTTTTGCATTAAAGGTGTGAAGACATTATCTTTTGGAAGAAAGATTTGAGTTATATATAGATCATAAGTTGTTGAAGTATTTGTTCTCTCAAAAGGAGCTGAATATGAGACATCAAAGGTGGTTAGAGTTCATAGCTGCTTATGATTCCGGTATTGAGTACACATTGGGGAAAAGCAACAAGGGTGTAGATGCATTTAGTAGAAAACATTAGAATGTGGTGTTAGCGATGATAACTGAGTGGAATGATTTGGAAGCGTTGGCGACTTGCAGGGTACAGTGAGAACTAAGAGTAGTTAAGTATAGAAACCGCTTTATTATCATGTTTGGAAGTTCGTTTGGCTATGATCGAAAAGGTTGCTTTTAAACAACTAGAGGATCTAGTGTTGGCTGAATGGATCAGAAAGCTGAAAGATGGAATGGAGAGCATTGACTTGATGGATTTTAGTCTTGACCAGAATGGGTGGTTGAGAAAGAAAGGAAGATTGTGTGTTCCGAATGTGGGAGACATTTGGATGGAATTTTTGGAGGAATGTCATCGTTCAAAGTTCACTATTCATCCAGGAGGAACTAAGATATATCAGGACATGAGAGAAGTTTCTACTGGGAAGGTATAAAAAGGGATGTAGGCTTATGGATAGGCAGTGTTTGAACTACTAACGGGTAAAAGCCGAACATCAGAAGCCAAGTGTGTTACTTCAGTCTTTGGACATTCTAGTGTGGAAGTGGGATCCTATTTCTATGGATTTCATTGACAGGTTGTCAAGGTCTCATAGATAAAATGAAGGCATATAGGTCATTGTGGAAAGGTTGACTAAGAGTGCCCATTTCATTCCAATTAAGTCAACCAGAACGACACCTGTGTTAGCAAAGTTGTTTGTGAAGAATGTAGTTAGATTGCATGGAATTTCTAGAAGTATAGCGAGTGATAGAGATTCTTTATTCACTAGTGAGTTTTGAAAGAGTCTACATGATACCTTAGGTAGCAAGCTCAAGATGAGTACTACTTACCATTCACAGACTAATGGGAAAATGAAGCGAGTTAACAAAGTCTTGGAGGATTTGTTACGAGCTTATGTGCTAGATTTTGGGGGATCATGGGAAGACCATCTACATCTAGGAGAGTTTTCGTATAACAATAGTTATCAGGCTAGTATAGGGATGGTACCATTTGAAGCTTTGTATGGAAGGCCATGCAAATATCCAGTTTGTCAGTTAGAGATCGAGGATAGGTTGGTTCTTGATCCGAATTTGGGTAGAGAAGCTGTAGAAAAGGATGAGTTAATTCGAGCTAGAACGAAGGAGGCTCAATCTAGGCAGAAGAGTTATGCAGATAAAAGATGGAAAGACTTAGAGTTTTCTATTGGAGAACATGTTTTCATTAAGATGTAGCTGATGAGGGGTGTGATTCAGTTTGGAAAATTAGGGAAGTTGGCATCGAGGTTCGTTGAACCATTTCCTATTATTGAGAGGATCGGGAAATTCGCATATAGAGTAGAGTTACCGAGCAGTTTGGCAGGATTCCATGATGTTTTCCATGTTTCTCATTTAATAAAGTGTATTCGAGATCCGGATACTACTATATCACCGACTGTGTTAGATGACTTAGTCGTAGAGCCGAATGTGACTGTAGTTAGAAAACCAGTTCACATAGTCGCGAGAGATGAGAAAAAGTTGAGGAATAAGACAGTCAAATTAGTTAAAGTCCAGTGGAACGACGATGACAGAGACTGTACTTGGAAGACTAAGAACGGGATGGGAGATTATCCTAATTTGTTTGATGGTATGTTTTACCTTTGATTGTTTTGATGTGCACCTTATCATAACTTCGAGAATGAAATTCTTGAAGAAGGGAATTCGTAACACCCCATATTTTTAGTAGCATTATTTAGGATATTTAGTTAGTTAAATTAAATAAAGTAATGTAAGATGATTAATGGATTAAGATTTGTGATTAAATAAGGGATAATCGTGCCATATTAAACAATGAACTAAAGAATAAAAATAGAATAAAGGGTTAGGAAATATGCAAGGGCAAAATAGGAACAAGGCATATCCTTATACCCTAAACCCCTTAGGAATTCATTCTACACATTCATTTTATTTTCACAAACAAAAATAGAGCTAAGGCCAGCCACCATTCGGAAGAGCAAAGAAGAAAAATTCAAGAGGAAGAATCAAATCATTTAATCAAGAACAAATCTCACATCCTTAATCAAAAAGGTAAGGAGAATATTGATTACGTCTCAATTTTTAATGGTTTTCATTTTTTGGAATGAAATCTGAATTATTTGCAAATGTTTTGCCATGTTTTAGATGATAAAATGTATATTTTTATGCCGTTAATGATTTATGCTAATTCATATAGATATTGTGATATGTTTTGATATGAAAACCCTATTATATGACATCCAATTGCCTTGTGAATTTAGATTTAAATCAGAAATGATATTTTAGAAACGGGTTTCAATTTTCATAATTTTCTGAATTAATGTGGATTTTATATGAATTTTCTAGTGAAGGAAATGCTATTTTAGGTTAAAAATTAATTATGGCCAAATTATATTGGTTTAGGGTCTGAAATTTAGATATGTTAGAAAACATAATAAAAATGATTTTCTGGAATTTTTGTAGAATATTCCTAAGTATTTTAACGGATATATAAAAATACTTAAGGTATGCGACTTAATTTTTTATATATATTTATAAAAAGGAAAATGGATATTTTGTAAATAATCCAAATTCTTATTTCTGAGAATCAGTAGTACTTTTAGAAAAGAGAAATTTGCAATCGATCAAAATTTAAAAAACAAGGCAGGTTAGGTACAAAGAAATATTTAAAAAGTCAAATCCACATGTTTTTCCTTTTCAATGCTTTCGGCACCAGGCTTTCGACTCCTTTCCTTTGCCTCCGCCTCCGACTCCATCGAACCAATGCAATGGTATCAGATACCTGATACATAGTGAATTGGATATATGCGGAAGGTATTGGGGCGAAACCAGGGGTTCCCAAAGGTCCAAAGCACTAATTTACTTTTAAGTGAAAATGCGCTTGCTTTGTTTTCGACTGTATAGCTTTTGATTTGGTCCGCTTTCGACTGGGTCAATGATTTTAAAAGAATGGTTTTAAGAGGTTGCGCCTTTATTTTTAAATAACTGCTTTCGAGTAGGTCGAGGCCCTTGACTGCCGCTTTTTACCATTCAACCCAGATTGGTTTCGAAAGGGTTAACTTGTTTTTAAAACCAAGCCTCTTCTCCAATGCTTTCGAAGGGATGGTTTCGACACCATTACTTCTTTACTTAGGAATACTTTCGAAAGAGATGCTTTTGACTTACATGTTTTAATGACCCTTTTGCTTTATAAAAAGTAGAACCCAAATGGTTTCAAAAGAGATGGTTTTAAAGGTTCCGAAAGGTGTTTCCATATGTTATAAAATTGAACCCAAATTCTTTTGAAAGGCTTAATGTTTTGATGCTTTTGAAAGGTTTTAAAGAAGGGTTTCTAAAGGGTGGTTTCCCAATGGTTTCGAAAGGTCTAAAAGGGAAGGTTCCCTAACGGTTTTGAAAGGTCTACAAGGAAAGGTTTTCCAATGGTTTCGAAAGGTCTAAAAGAAAAGGTTTTCCAATGATTCCGAAGGGCAATGTTTAAGTATTTTAAAGAGGATGTCTAAGGTTTTAAAGCTTTCGAAGGATATGTTTTTGATGCTTTCTAAAGGATAAATATGAATGGTTTCAAAAGGTATGTTTTATCCTTCGGCCTAAGGTTTTACTCGTATTAAAAGGGATATTTTCAAAGGATTCAAAAGGGGTACTTTCGAAAGTTTAAACATTTTCATCAACATGGTTTTGTGTAAAGAATATGTAACATGGCAAGGTTATTTGAGTAAAGCAAAGAGTATATATAAATAATTTCCTTGTACATGTATGATTTAAAGGTTTAAATCATTTTGAAAAGGTTTTCAAGGAAAAATTTAAAGGGTAGTTAACCCTAAGAAAATGGCTTAGATTAGAAGACCAAATGGGATTGGCATAGGGTCGTGCTCTATACTCGTTAGCTATTAGCCCCTGGCTAAATTAGTCTAAAATTCTAATGTGTAGGGCTTTTTTCACAAGTAAGACTAAAATTATGTTGCACAAAGAAATGAATCTAAAAAAGGAAAGACAGGTTATTAGTAAGCCCGCAAAAACATTAGGATTAGCTAGACTTAGAGAAGTAAGTAAGGACAGACCGTCCAGAAGAGGAGTATCCAACAAATGTTAGATTTTTATTTTTATGGTAGGTCCAAGTTAGCCAAGATTTAGTAGTTAGCCAAACAAAACTACAGTGCGTGGACGGATAGTCCATATGATAATTGATATGTACATATAAAAGATATTGCTTTACAGATTTAACTAGTTTTGGTTGCAGAATTACAATTTGCAAAAGATATGTTTTAAAAAGGGTATCAGTGAGGAGAAACCCGTTTTGTTGAGGGACGTGGTCTCACTTAATATCAGATAACCAAGATGTATAGTATTATTCACACGAGGCTTTATGTCTGACTCGAAGTTTATTTTCCCTTAAATTCTCGGGTGCTCAAAATTGATTGTGTAGGCTGAGGGTTGAGGTTTACAAGTTTTAGTAGGTTGGCGAATAAAGATTTAGGTGATGAGCAGGTGGCTGATGGGTAGCTAATTAGGAGTTGCGGTTATATTTTCGATTGATTCAACTGTATTATATATATAGTACTTGTGTATTTATGTACTAACTATACTTTATCTCAACCTGAGAAACGATTATGAGATTATGTAATTTGAATATGGAACATATTTTGGAAATGTAGTCAAAGATATTGTTTTTTGAAATTTGTGATTTTATTTCATATTCATGTGCTTCCGATATTATGGATACCATTAATATAGTTGTATTTAGTCGCCAGAAGTAAATACTATGGATGACTACAACATCTGTAGCGCTTAGCTTTGAGCCTTTAGATAGAGGATGTTACAACCACCTAAGAAACTTTGAATATTTCATGGATATCTTGAAGGTTGATAAGATGGCTCGATGTAAATTGTTTCATATATACTTGATTGGAGGGGCCTTACGGTGGTTCAGAAGATACAGATTAGTAGAGGTTGGGTCTTAGAGGAAACTGTCTACTAATTTCCTAAGACATTTCAACTCGGGAAGATAGTCCTCATCGGACGCTCATACCACATCTTGTGTGAAATAAGGGGCGAAAGAGAGTTTGATCAGTTTCATCAAGCGCTTCAAGACAGAAGCTCTTCGAGTCGGGTAGACCAGTGAAGAGGCGTTGCTAATGGCCGCTCATACTAGGATAAGACGAGGAACTGCAATGTGGGACAATAATAGCATGAAGTTTTATCAAAGCTTGAAAGCCTTTTATTAAAGGTAACTAGCTACATTAGAATGGAGGAAGCTGGGTCTGCATTGTAATCACAGGGAATCTTCGCTCCCAGTTATGATATAAAAAAGGGTAGATAGATACCGCCCGCCAGCAAAGCGGAAAGAAGAGCTAAACCTCATAGCTAAAACCCCCTCACTCATTCCCTTGGCCAAATACTCAAAATGACCAGGGATGAGCTAGCATATGACCTACTGAATAAAGGCAAGAAGCCAGAGTGAAACAAAGGCGCCACATACTGCAGATTCCATAAAGCAAATGGTCATCACTTCGATAATTGCCAACACCTAAAGAAGAAGATAGAAAGGTTGATTGAGAAGGGTTATCTGGGAAATTTCCAAAGGGAGCAGCATGACCAATAATCTATCTTTGGATTCTAATGAACATCGGGTTGGAAACCCATCTAATTTGATAACTTCAATTTATAAGGGACCACACCTTGCGGGGATAAGTAAGAAAGCATAGAAGAGATACGTGAAGGAAGCCAAAACCCAGAGAATGGTCTTCTACGTTAAACAACAACCTACGCCTGAGATAACCTTCACAGCAGCAGATACAACAGGGTTTGTGTTCCCACATAAAGATCCACTCATTATTATGTTGTAGAAATCTGTGCACCATGAAGAAAGTCTTTATTGATACGGAAAATATAGTAAATATCATCTTCAAATCTGCCTATGATCATATGAGATTATCATCCGAGATCTTGAAACCCAGCCCTGAACCAATCTTTGGCTTAAATAACACTATGACTATTCTAGTATGGTCAGCACGTTTGCTAGTCACAGTTGGGAGTGCCCTGTTACAGAATCCTTCTATGTGAGTTTCTTAATCATCAATTAACCCTCACCCTATAATGCTTTTTTGGGAAGACCTGCTCTAGTTGATCCGAGGGTGATCATTTCTCAAAAGGATTTACTTATGAAATTTAGCACCCCGGTTGGATAGGATCAGGGGGTAAACAGTTGTTAGCTAGGGAATTATATCATGTAACTCTTAACTCTACCAATAAAAGCGTTCCATACTATCCTGCCGTATTTTCCTATATTCATAGTCATACAACCGAGGTCAAATCCAAATATAAAACATTGGCGGTATCAGGTACACAAAGTGATGCCGTGGCAAGTAACTCTGTACCCCTAAAACTCAAAAGAAAAGAGAGAAGGACATATATGCAAATGTTGGCACTGACGAATATAATTCAATTTATGCGTAGTATTTCTCCGAAGAGGCACAGAACCAGGAATCCTCAATAAACTCACCTCTGGAAGTAGAACTAGAAAGTGAAATAGATCCAGGGTTAGGGGCAACAAAGAAAGAACTGAAGCCAGTATATGATACTAAAGACATATAGATAGATTTAGAGGGGTCAACAAAGGTATTAAAAATAGGGAAGAACTATAATGTAGAAGCCCGAAATTGACTAACAGACTTCCTAAAATGGTCAGCACATGTGTTCGCTTGGACCCATTCAGACATGATAGGGATAGACCTAGCTGTCATCTATCACGTGCTGAACATCGACTCAGATGCACCCCCAGTCAGACAAAGGCGTAAAACTCTGGGCCAAAAAGGATACAATACTCTGCATGAACAGGTTAAGAATTAAAGGATATATTTTACCGATCTTAACAAGACCCGCCCGAAAGATAGTTTTCCTCTGTCAAGGATTGACCAGTTGGTGGATGCAACTAGCGGACACGAGCTACTCTCATTCATAGATGCTTATTCGGGGTACAATCAAATAGCTACATTTGAACCGAATCAGTAATACACTGGCTTTGTAACTGATAAAGGGTTGTACTGCTATAAATGTCATGTGGTCCGGACTCAAGAACACATGAGCGATCTATTATAGGTTAGTTAACATGATGTTTGCTAAACAGATCGAAAAGAATAGGGAGGTATACGTGGATCATATGTTATTCTAGTCAAAAGCACCATCAAATTATGTCAAAGACTTGAAATAGACCTTCACAGTCCTAAGGTAGTATCATATGAAGCTAAATCCTATGAATGCACTTTTTCTATATAGTCAGGCAGGTTTTTAGGATATATAGTAAGTATTAGGCATCGGAGGCGAGCCTTGAAAAAATCAATGCTATAAGGAAGATGAAAATTCCAATGAAACCAAAAGATATGATAAGCTTAAATGGCAGAGTAGCGGTCCTGTGCAGATTCATATCTAAAGCTACAAACAAATGCATCCCTTCATCAACCAAGTAAAGAAAGGGCAAAACTTTGTATGGACCAAATACTGCAAAGCCACATTTCAAAATCTGAAGGACCATTTGGTCAATACTTCTATACCATCAAAGTAGGTAACAGGTGAGGATTTATACTTCTATTTTGTTGTAATTGATCAGGCTATTAGTGATGCAGTGATACGAGAGGATGAAGGGATGTAGAGGACCATTTATTTTGCAAGTAAGGGTTATCAAGAGCAGAGCTGAACTACTCAGTTGTTGAAAAGCTGGCATACAACCTGCTTTTTACAGCAAGAAAGTTGTGGCCCTACTTTCAGGTGCATCCCATCAAAGATCTTATAGATAAACCTCTTAGAAAAATACTATAAAATCAGAGACATCGGGTCGCCTGCTAAAGTGGGTAATGGAACTCAGCCAGTATGACATAACCTACTGTCCCAAGAAGGCCATCAAAGGTCAGGCACTCGCTGACTTTATTGCAGAATGCACATTATCAACTGAACCCCAGACAGAAGAAGAGGAAACACCCCATAGTTCTAGCACTTGTTCTTGGATGGAGCATCAAACGAACAAGGAGCAGGGATCGGGTATGTGTTGATCATGCCGGACGGGCCAAAGCTATATAGGGCAGTGTAGCTCGGTTTTAGTGCAACCAACAATGTAACAGAGCATGAGGCTCTCCTTGTAGGCCTACGAACGACCCAGGTACCGAAGGTAACACATGTTAAAGTTCACAACGATTTCCAATTTATCGTGAATCAAGTGCAGGGAAATTACCAAACAAAAGAATCCATCCTAGCCAGATACGCAAGGTTGTCTAAGAAATTACTAGAGCAATTCGAGCAGTTTGAGATAGAGCAAATCCCTTATGAAAGCAACTCGTCTGCCGACTCTTTATCAAAACTGACTAGAACAAAAACAACCAATGAGATGAAGGTGGTACCGATTGGTCATCAGGAAGAGCCAAGCATAACAGAATTAAATCAAATACTCGTCCTGACCCAAGCTCAACGAGCTACCATCCAGGACATGCAGAATCCAGAGACGGCATAAATCTAAAAGAAACCAACTATAAAATCCTTAGTTCAACAAGCTAAAGAGGACAACTAAATGATTCCTATCAAACGATTTCTCCTGAGTGGGATCTTACGCCCGAACGGGAATGAGGCCAAAAAGATATGATACCAAGCCTTGTACTACTCCTTCATTGATGGCACATTACACAAAATAGGGTATTCTACCACTTATCTTAGGTTGTGTTTCTATGGAAGAGGTAGTACAGGTCATGGGGAAGTACGCGAAGAATAATGTGGCGATCACTTTGAAAGAAACAAAGTTGCAAAGAAAGTGTTAAGACATGGCTACTACTAGCCTACCGCGCTTCAAGATGCAAAGGAACTTGTGAGATGTGCAACATATATCAGCGGTTCGCTAGTATTCCCAAATTGTCATCTCAAGATCTCATCCCACTTCTAAGTTGATGATCGTTTGCATATGGCGTATAGATCTAATAGGATCGCTTCCAATGTCAAAGTGTGGAGTTAAATATGTCATAGTAGCTACAGATTACTTTACCAAATGGATAGAGGCGGAAACCTAGCCACAATTACTGCAAAAAAGGTAGTCACTTTTATAGCAAGGAATATAACCACTAGATACAGGATACCTTACAAGATCATTTTCGACGATGGCACCCAGTTTGAAAGCAAGGAGTTCATGGAGCTTTGTTAGAAAAACGGCATAGTAAAAAGTTTCTCGTCGATCGCACACCCACAAGCAAACAGACAAGTTTAGGCCACGAATAAGACCATCAAAAACTGTTCCAGATAAGACAACAAAAGTTTAAAGGAAAGTGGACAGGAGAACTATCTTTAGTATTATAGACCTACTGAATGTCGACCAGATCCCTACGGGTCATGCTCCTTTTTTGCTAACTTACGGATATGAGGCCATGCTACCCATCGAAGTAGAAATCCCATTGCATAAAAGATTGTCATATACCATAGAAAAGAATAAGAAATTGAGAGAGGCTGCCTTAGACCTAGTCCAAGAAAAATGGGATAAAACAGCTGTAATAGCAGCCACATATCGGCAAAGAATATCAAAGAGTTATAATGCAAGACTCAAAGAAAGAAACTTTTGCAAAGGAGACTTGATGCTGCGGCAAGTAATGGCTAACACAAATGATCCAATGGATGGAGCGTTAGGACCAAGCTGGGAAGGCCTACTAGTTATAGCAGAAGTGTTGGCAAACAAAGCACACTGTTTATCCAGGTCTGATGGCAACCTAGTCCAAAGAACATGGAATTCAGAGTATCTTCGGCCTTATTTTGTGTAATATGGTTAACGTAAAGTACGTTGTCGTATATAAAAAACAATAAACTAGATGTAGGGACATTATATGGCCCGAACTAGTGTAAAATCTTTGTACCGCTGTTAGCGCCAAAATTGGTTACTAACACCCAAATGTAAATGAAAGCACCAACTAACGGTCACAGATAATAGATAGAATATATGTAGAGAGTAATAATATGAAGAACAGTCGAAATTAGAATGAAAGCAGTAAAAAACACAGATTTTATAGTGGTTCGGCTAACTCTGGCCTACGTCCACTCCAGAAGTTTCATTTTTATTGATGTTCGAATCAATTACATTTACAAACTGATAGAGTAACCTTTAGCCTTAGAAAATAGAAAGTTAGAGAGCAGAGAGAAGAAGAAGATCCCCCCTCTGGAGACCCACATGCTGTATTTATAGGCAAAACCAGGTTGTTGGGCTTCCTGAGTAGTTTGGGCCCATGAAGGCCATAGCCGAACCCTACTTCATTATGCCGACCGGCCCTGAGCAGTTGGTGTGCTTATCGAGGGGAGGTGTTCCTATCGAGGGAAGGTGTGTCGAACGAGGGGAGGTGTGCCGAACGAGGGGAGGTGTACCAATCGAGGGGAGGTGTGCCGAACGAGTGAAGGTGTGCCGAAGGAGGGGAGGCGTGCCGATCGAGGGGAGGTGTGCCAAGCGAGGGGAGGTGTGCCGAACGAGGGGAGGTATACCGAACGAGGGGACGTGTGCCGATCGAGGGGAAGTTTGGAGGGGAGGTATGCCGAATGAAGGGAGATGTGCTGAACGAGGGGAGGTATGCTGATCGAGGGGAGGTATGCCGAACGAGGGGAGGTTTGCCGAACGGAGCTTATCTTCCAGACGAAGCCGTGCAACCCCCCCATTTCTTGACCAAATGACATATCTGAATGAACTTCATTCTTTTAAACCGAATCCATCCTATTCCAGCCTCGATAATCATGAAGTTGGTTGGGTTGAATCCGCCTGTTCATGGCCTTGACTAAAGGCGGGTTAACACTTTGCCCCCAAAACATGCCTTGCTATTGGAAGGTGTGTTTTGTAGCTCAATAAGCTGGGTGTTCGTATCCTGTTAATGACCTGCGAAGAAATTGATAGTCTTATCCGACTGTGAATGATGATCATTTGGAATCGTATGTCATTCGGGGTAATATGTGACCGTTCGTGGTCAGATGTCATTCGCGGCGAATCATGACCGTTCGCGATCGGGTGCCGTTCGAGGCGAATTGTGATCGTTCGCGATCGAGTGCCGTTCGAGATGAGTTGCGACTGTTCGCGGTCGGGTGCCGTTCAAGGCAATTTGTGTTCGTTCGCAATCGGGTGCCGTTTGAGGCGAGTTGTGATCGTTCGCGGTGGGGTGCCGTTCGAGGCGAATTGTGATCATTCGCGATCTGGTGCCGTTCGAGGCGAGTTGTGACCGTTCGTGACCTGGTGCCATTCGAGGTGAGTTGTGAGTGCCCGGGGGGACATAGTGTCATTAATTTCAGATTTCACGTTCGAGTGAGTTTCTGAACTGTTTATTGTGCCGGTTTATCGCCATCTCAGAGCATGTCTAAGAATCGTTCGCGACCCCATACATGTGTAAGTGGCTTAGCCGTCATGGAATCACAAATAGCAGATTTTCATTCAAGATGAGTCTTTCAATGGAAATGTCAAACTAAATCAAGTCCAAACACGAGAAATGGAAAATAAAAGCAAAACAGGGACATCCAAGTGCAAACAACCGCTCTTAGAAAAAACAAACGCACAATCATAGGTCACCGCCAGTAGTCACAAATTCAGCAAATGCTAGGACAATAGGCGAAAACGACAAGCTCAACACTAAGAACAGTGATGCTGGCCCTACACATTCGGACTTGAATCAACACGATTCCAACTTCTCAGCCCTGGACAGGATGAAATTTTTTTCCTGATCTAATATGAATTTTTCTATAATGAAAAATCGTATAGACCGGTCGTAGGGATATTAGACTTCCTAAACTAGTATAAAAAACCTTTATGTCAGTTAATTCGACATACAACACCGGATGTATGGATATTAGACCACCAGAACTAGTACAAAAAAACCATGCGCATCTAATAATGGTTGTACATACACGGCCCGACTTCTTATTCAAATCCACTCCTTCAAGGGGAAAGACCATGCCAAGAGCACAACAACTTACTCTTCATAGCTCACGATCGTAGTTCAGATGTATGATTTCACCTATGAACAACAACAACAATATGTTTGAGAACGGTTATACTAGGGAAGAATGAAGCTCAACATACGTACTACACCCCTAACTAAGGAGGCAAGTCGTACCAAGCTTGCAGCTAAGGACAGTTCGCCCCTAGAGCAAGGGGAGGTCAAAACAGATATACGACCAAGCATATGGCTAAGAACATTACATGCTTGAACATGAGGCAGGTTAGGTTCAACCAACGGGTAAAACGGCTAAGGATACTACGCCCTCACGGTAGGGGGCTAAACGTGATCAACCCACGGTTAAATCAACAAAGGATTTTTACGTGGAGCACCAAATATACGGTCAGAGATTGCACCTCCAAACACAAGGGCATGTCACATCAAATATACAAATGACATCGCATTCTTAAAATGAGACAGGTCGGAACACAAAAGTCCTACATCTCAAATTTCCAAAAAGAAGAAAAATTAGATGCGAAGTGGGTGTCTTAAATAGCAAGCCTACCATAACCTATGATCATCGAAGATCACAACAATGACACTAAAGATCGAGGTAAATGCTACGAACCACACCAAATTCCGGGGAGACTATATACACCAAGTTGAGCCGACTACATCCACATTCTTCAAACATCTACAGGAATAGGTCCGCATAGGTATATACGAAGGGTAACCTAGACAATGCCATATAGAGCCGAGTGCACTCCTAAGGGTTATATACATGGCCATTCAAGATGTGCTTCAATGCAAACTAAATTTTACAAACAAATGATAAAGATATGCACCAAAACAACCCTTAGAACGGAGTAGAGGAGTGCTACTCCATTTTAACCCGATATGTTGTCAGGTCAAGAATAACAAATCTACCAACAGAACAATGCGGTCTAAACGCCAGGCAACATTCATCTACACCTCTTCATATGCTTCATTCTGTAGCAACATAACTGGTTAGCATAAACGCGGTTGAGTCAATGAGTTGCAACCAACATTCCTTTAAAAACCAAAGCATACTAGACCAATTGAAATTTGGATTCTATCGCCCAAATTTTAGTTATTCCTACTCTAATTTGAGAATTCCCACCTTTATTCAAACTTTCCGCCAAAAAATCGTCAACAATCTATTCGCATCAAACAAGCAATACAAATGAATGACACCCGGCTGGATCCAAGGGTTATGGCATAGCGGCAAGAAAGAAATTCCAATAATCCACATGCAATTTACAACTATAAATAGGAAAAGCACTGTAGATGAATGAAACTTTTCTGTTGAATTTTTTTTTCCTTTTGGGAGAACCTTTAAGGTTCTATTGTACTAACATCTATGAAGTTCTATACCAAATAAGCGAAAAAGGAAGAAAGAAATACTTTCACCGTAGACGTAGGATTCTTTAAAATTCAAACCACGTAAAACATTTGTCCTTACTATTTTATGTCATCCTGCTAGTTAACTAATTACTGCATTTTATTTACTTGTTCCTGAGCAATATGTTTGATAGATTTGACATGTTACTAAATAGTTAACTTGGAACTACTTGGTTGTGTAAGCATTTAGCAACACACTCACTGGCTCATGTAAAGTTAATATCAATTAACTCATTTGATTCAAATTTATCAGAGTAATTTACCAACCGATTACTCTAAGCATAGTTGGGAAGTTGAAGTATGGAAAATTTCCTCAACAACCACCAGGTTACACCATTACATACCTAACTCCAATAATATAGGTCTATCTACTCAGGTCTAAAAATGTATCGACTCTCAGATCGATGAATAAAGCAAGTCATCATCTCTCAGGGATCTATTAGCCCTTATTGTAATAAGCCTGAATTTTGTGATTTATTTTATTTGTTTATTTTGATTATTTTATTTGAAAATTTATTATATTATTAAAATGAATAAATTTTTGTTATTTTAAGGGTATACTTTGATTTTGTGTGAATTATAATTTCAAACCTGAATAAATTGGATATTTCCAAAAAAGTGGATTTTTGGTAAATCTGGTCAAGCTTTGACTTTTAAATTTAAATATTTGAATTCTTGAATTTTTATCCTTTATTATGAAAATAGATTAAATTTTAAGAATACTACTTTTTCTTTCGTTGAAATCTGATTTACATTGTGAAAGTTATGACTTTTACACTATTGTGTGAAATTTGCTGTATTTAACAACAATGTTATTTTAATTTTTTATAAATAATATTTTTGTTTGTCATATTCTAATTTATATTTACGTGTGTAACATGATGTTATGTATATATTTTAGTTTCAAAACATTTTCAAAGTGTTATTGAAATTTTCCAATGTCAGTTGGATTCTGTTTATAATTTCTAATTTCCAGCTTCAATTAATTTAAGGAATTCTTTATTTCTTTTTCTATTTTCTCAAGATCTTATTTTATTCTCATTCCCACTTTATTTTTTTCCTCAATCATTTTATTTATTTGACATTTTATTTGTTTTAAAGTGAAAAAGAAATTTTTCTAGAGTCAACGGTATTTTATTTGTAATTTTCATGTTCTGTTTCCAATTTTTAAACAATTTCTTTAATTATTTTTCTATTTTCTCTAAATTTAATTATTTATTTCACTTTGAATATGTTTAAAAAATTATTTTATTTCAAAATTTTGCTTTAGAATATATTTAAAATGAAGTAGATATTTTCCAAGGCTAGTGATGATTTATTTGTAATTTTTGAACACTATTTTGGATTTTTAAGCAATTTCTTTTATTCTTTTCCATTTTTCTTTAAATTTAATTATTTATTTTCATATTATTTCATTTGGTTTCGGTTTTTAAAAGTATTTGCTGAAATTTTTTTTATCTGTTTTAAAAAGAAATGGAAATTGAAGAGGCAAAGACTCTTCCTTTTCTTTTGACTTTTCACTTTCTAAACTTTCCATTTTCATAACTCTTCATTAATTATTCTTTGGCCGTGTAAATTTCTTTGTTTATCCATGTATCTTATTTACTTTTCACAAAATAATTTATTTCCTTCGTTCTCATTCACGGCTTGAGAGAATTCTTTTGGTAATGGCTTCATTTTTTATGTCATTTCTTCTTATTTTCTATGAATTATGCCTTGTTTTCTCATGCTATTTGATAGGCCTCTCCTCCATAGACATGGCCACCACTCTCTACACTTCTTCCCAGCCATCACCACCACCTATACTCCAGACCATGACCATAGCCGAGCCCTCCATGGTGACCAAACCGCTCAAATATGCAACCAAAGGCCTAAAACCATGCTTGTTGACCACTACTTGCTCATCCACTTCAACCACCACCATAGCTGCCTCCACCACCTCTGACCTGACCACCACACACCTCTTCAGCCACTTTCTAGTCATGGTGCACCCACATGCCAAGCCCACTCCCTATGGCCGAACCACTTTGATGACCAAAAACCACTATATTGCCTAAAACTCTTCACATCCCATGTTTTAACTCCTCTCCATCATTCTAGCCTTGATGCCGTGCATTTACATGACCAAACCCAAGCCATGTACTGTCCAAACCTGAGCCAAATGTATCCTAGGCTGTGCATAACATATGAGAAAGCAAGGCAAAAGATTTGACATTCAAATCTATTTTCATTTAAAAATTATTTCAATTCATAGTGTATTGTATTTATAAATTGTTTTGATTTTGCTTGGGTTGTAACACAAGAGTTGTAGCATTGGATCTCGCTCTCCACTCAAAGTCCATAGTCTTGTCAGTTTGCTTTTGATTCCATTATATTATTGGTTTTGCAATCTCCAGCATTTAGAGGTGAGTAAATCTCACACGACACTATATACTTATGCAATTGTGAAGCAAAAACATTTGAATGTGTAGAATTTTAAATGATGTTATAACTGCCTACGATTATTTATATATGATGTTATACCTGTTACATTACATGTCATATCACCTGTTACTGTTGTATATTGTTAAACTGTTCATTTATATCTGTTTATCACACTGCAAGTTCCCTGTAGAATAGAATCACTATGGGTTGAAATGATACATACCCGAATGAACTTTAGAATAAGGAAAATCGTTATGGGCTGAAATGATAGGCCTGAACGATTTTCAAATTATTTCATTTACTTGGGATTGCGGGTTTGAAATGATAAAACCTGGGTTTTCTTTGTAAATTATGGGTTGAAATGATATATTACTTGTATCACTTTACCTAGGCTAGAAAATGAAATGCAGACCCGTAGTTAAAATATGTTTTTCTAAAAATTTTAAAATATTTTAGAAATGCAAATATTATAATATTTTGTTTAAATTTGATTAAAAAAAATGATTTTTGTAAAGTATTATGGATTTTCTGAAAATTTATAAGTTAAATAAATTATGGAGGTTAGAAAATTTGAAATGTAAGTTTGTTTGTGAAATTTTAATTTGGTGATAATTGGAATTTAAATTAAATATGAATTATGAAATTTATGATAATTTGGATAAAAATGAATTTAAAAATGATTTTATAACATATTAATGATTTTTGAATAAAGTTAAAATGTGAAATGAATGAATATTTATGTTGAAATTTTGAAATATAAATAAAATTTGAAATTTATGAATTTGGCTTAAAGCTGAATTTTAAGTTAAGTAAATAAAAATGAAATTAAGTTATATTTGAGAATTTAAACTTAAGTGCCAAGTTGAAATTTAATTTAATGAATTTAAATTTAGTGTTGGAATTTAATAAGTGAATTATTATTAAATATTGGTTTTTGAATAGAAATTTAACTTTATGAAATCATGAATTTAAGGAAAATAAAATGATAATTTTAAAAGTGAAAATATGCGATTTGATAATTTAAAAATGATTTAAATAAAAATATAATTGTTTGTGAAATTAGATTGAATATTTGAAGTTAATTAGCTGCATCTTTTGAAATGCTATTATTTCTAATGTAAATGATTTTACAGCAATTGTAAATGCTGTAGTTGATAATAATGAACTAAATGGCTAAATTTAATTAAATGCTATTATAGCATTTTTGTAAGTGCTATAATTGTTGAATTTAACTAAGTTTCTTTAAAACTAATGTAACCTATTACAACATTCTTAAATGTTTTCTTTTGCTAAATTGAACTGCTTTGAATGTAACTTTCTGTAGCATTTTCTAAATTCTGCAAAAGTTGAATTTCATTGTTTTTAATAAATTTAAGTGAATAAATGAGTTTTGAAAGATTAAAATTTTGGAAATTTAATAATTTAATTATTAAATATAATAGCTTCATTTTATGATTTAAAATGAAGTAATTTGTTTTGAAATATAAACTATTTCGAAATTTTAACCACGAGATGTATTTAATTTATAGTCTAACTGATCCTTAAAGGATGAGTGATCCCAAGCATCCTTTAAGTTATTGTACATTAGTACTACAGTTCACTTGAGTTGGTTTACATTATATAAGTATATATGTCCTGACTCGAGTGTTTTGTGTTTTACTTTACGCTCGGGTCAGCCTGAGTATTTACAACTTAGCTTTTGATTTCTTTTCTGAAGTTAGGAATCGCTGGAGATTCTGCTTGTCTAGTTATCTGTTCCCTTTCAGTTTCAGTTGTTCTATTTCAGCTCTGGTATTTATAAACTGCTATGTATTTGAGATTTCTATTGTATATGTTTTCAGACTGATATTATGTATTATGTTTTGAGAGTTTGTTATGGTAGCTTCATGAACTACTATGGCACTTAATTTCCGCTGCGAGTTATTCTGATATTTCTGTGTCTGTGATTCTGTAATTGTATTTCATTTGCTCCAAATTTATTTACAACACGGTAATTTGAGCAATTCAAGTCCGGCATGTGTAGATGCGAATGGCGGAAAATACCGGGTTGTTACAGTTGGTATCAGAGCTTTGGTTTTAGGCAAACCATTGCCTGCGGAGCAAAAACTCATTAGAGATAGGGTAGAAATACCCTAGAATGAGTGAAATCAATGTCAGAATCATTTCCTTGTGAGAGAACGTATTTTCAAAGTATAAAATGATTTCCAAATGATATTAAAAGATTTTCAAAGATTATTTTGGTATAAAAATTTTCTTATTTTGAAACCAAGATTTTCTAAACTTCATTCCTTTTGTATCCACCTTGTTAGAAATCTCTTGGTAATGATTCTTATCGATTAGGATTCCTTGAACTTTGGAACGCTCCCACTTGTTCTGAAATCCAGTCTTGTCTTCCCTATTTTTGTCCTTTTGATTTTTGAGTATTCCGTTACTCCACTTTGGAATAACCTCTCTAAAGATTGGTGATTCCGCAAATCTTTGAATGATTTGTAAAGGGGTGAAGCTCCTTTACAATTTGGCATTGATTCATTGGAGATTTCTATATTCTCGGTTTACGATGCTATCTATCCCCTACTCTACCGAATTCTATCTCTGGCAATCGAATGTCGATTTGCCTTAGATTTTCGTATTGGTTATATTCCTAAAGTCCCGGTTGACCAGTTAAGGTCGCCTGTGATTTATATAGGCTTACCATCTTCTATTTGGTAATAAAAATTATCTTATTTTCGTTCGAGCTTATCCTCGAACCAGAATTCTATTTGATTAGAGTCCTCTAAATTTGAATTTCTGTTTGTTTGAAATCTATCATTGAATCTTTTTTGGGAATTTGTGCATACATCGAAATTATTATTTTGATAAGGATGACCTTATTTTGTATATAAAAGTAAAATGTTTTCGATAAAGATTTTATATCTTTTAAAAATGGAAATTTGAAGCTTCGAAAGGATTTGAATTTTTGAAAATTTATGAGAAATTTAAATTTATATAAAATGATTTATAACTGAAAGGTTTTGAATTTGAATTTCGAGGAATCGAACTCCGTTGTTTCGAAATCGGTTTTCAGATTTTGGAAAATATATAATAATAATATGATTTAAAGTATTTTCTGAATAAGAAATGTTTCAAATGTATTCGAACTAATTCCAATGATTTCGAAGAGATTTCAAAGAAGTTTCAAGAAAATAAAAGTCCAGAACCCACTTATGTCGTTGGAAAATAATTTCGGTGATGAATGCATGCATCATCGACATTGATTTTTGAGTTTCTAAGCAGGGGAGATGCCAATCTAGTAGCTTTGCTATGCGAGTGATTTTGTGAAACCAAATTTTGATTTCAGATTTTTGAAGTAGGGTTTGATATTCGAAAGACATATGTATATATATATGTATATGAAATGATTTAAAGTAAGCCGGTGTTCAATCCTCGAGATTCAAATTTGTTTTGGTATAACCTTATCTATTGGAATTGATTTGCTGATTTGTTGGTGATTTCCAACTCTTGGATTGATGATATGATTTCTTCGACTATTTTGAAGATTCGAGCACTTCCAAATCAAGGTTAACTTTTCAAAGCTAAGAAAATTTGAAAGGTATAAGGTATTTGATAAATGAATATTTGTAGTTATATTATTATGAAAGGATATTTGTTTTACCGATAATTTGAGTTTATTTAAAAATGATGGATTTATGAAATGAATATTTCAAAACTAGGTAATAATGAAGTAAAATTTGAGATGTATGAAATTATAAAATTTAGTTTTGAAATATGGTATATTTAAGCTTTGAAATATATTAAAGATTGAATAGTTTATTTTGTGGATCAAATCTTTATTAGAAATTTTATAATGTTTGAAATGGTTTTGTTGGAAAACTAAATTGAATTGAAACTGATGGTTTGAACTGAATTAAAATTGGAAATTTTAGATTTGGGTTTAATTAAATAAAATTTTGAAATGTAAAGAACTAAAGGAATGTTTTATGTTTCCAAATGTATGATTTCGAAATGTTATGATTTTTCAAAGTGTAATGATTTCAAGTATTTTGGTTTCGAAAGATTTATAACTTTGGAAGTATTATGATTTTTGAAAGTGAATATATGTTTGAAATGGAAATGAATTTGTTTGACCGAAATTTTTGTTGATTTGGGAATTTGGATTATTTTCTAAATATATTGTTTTAAGAAACTTTGAAACTAAATATATGTAATTAGGAAGAAATGATATGGTAAAATCATATATGATTTTGAAACTGAATTGATATTGAAATGGTTTGAAATTGGGAACCTTGGTTATTTAAATACTTAGATTTGGGAGTTATCGAACTTATATAAAATTGATTTGTATAAGTATGAAGTGATTTGAAACTATTGATTTGTAAAGGTACTCAATTTGTAAATTGAAATCTTATATAATCAAAGTCTATATAAGTGTGATTCGATATACTTTTGGTTTTGGAAAGTATTTGATTTGAAAGTAAAATCATATATATAATGGACTTTATATAAGTATGACATTTGAAAGTGATTTTGAAAGGTACTATACGGTACATATTTTCGAAGTAAAGATATGGAAAGTGCCTTCTGCTTGATATCCGCTTTGTGGCCATACTGTGGATTCATTCTATCGATATCATTCTCTCTGATTTGGGTTTTTCGGACATGATACTCGAGTGTCCATCGAATTCCATGGCGATCTCCATGGTCTTACGAGCATGACTGCATAGCGCGACTGCCTGGCTGAGATGGCCTAGGGTACAGATTGTTTCCTGAGGGATCTAGACGTAACCATTGTGTATCCTGCAATCGATGTAGGTCGCATTAGTAGCGAAACTTCCTGGCTGAGCCGACCTAGGGGTACGGATTTTTTCCTGGGAGATCCAAGCGTAACCATTGTGTATCCTGCACTCTACTAGTCATCATGGCGTAACTCGCAGGACTGAGAAAGCTTACGGATACGGATTGTTTCCTGGGGGATCCAGGCGTAACCATTGTGTATCTGCGATCCATGGCTAGAAAAATGTTTTGGTTTGGTTGATTTGTTTGGATTGTACTTTCCATATCTGTTTTTAAAAGGTTTTTCAAGTATTTTCACTGGGTGTTGAAACAAGTCTACTAAGTACTTGGAGAATTCTAGCTTTGCGCCTAATCAACGCATGGCCAGAGTCTACAGGAACGAACGTAAACTTGTTAAGACATCGAGTTATAAAAGTACTTTGGTAAAGTATTGTATAAAGGATATTTTGATCATTTATGTAAAATATATTAAATATTGTTTACTTCGAACTATCAAATTTGAATCAAATGACTATTTATCATATTATAAAATGATTAAAATGTTGTAAATATAAAATTTTAAATTGAAATGTATATGGCTTTAAAATAATGGTCCATCCTTGTGTTCCCACCTATTTTTCCTCCTAGCCATTCCTACCTTCTTCTTCTTTGAGAGTTCTTTCTACATTATGGAAAGAGTTGGTTCTTTGGCTTATCATTTAGATTTACCCGAGAAGCTGTCTGGAGTGGATGATGTATTCCATGTCTCACATCTTCTCTAATATCTTCGTAACTCATCTCTTATTATTCAGCCTTCTGCTTTTGATAGTTTGGATATTTAGCTTAATCTGACTGTCGAGAGTAAGCCACTTCATATTGTCATCAGAGGTATGAAGTAGCTAAGAAGGGAATTTGTTAGTCTGATCGAGGTACGATAGGGTACTGATGATCGAGATTGTACCCGGGAGGCGGAGGAGAGCATTCGTGTTTTGAATCCGAAATTGTTTTTCCAGGTACTATTTGTTGTCTATCTTGCTTTTCCTTATTTTCCTTGTTCGTTCTTTTCGAGGACGAAAAGATTTGAGTGGGGGAGAGTGTAACAACCCTGAATTTTATGATTTATTTTATTTGTTTATTTTGATTATTTTATTTGAAATTTATTATATTTATTAAAATGAATAAATTTTTGTTATTTTAAGGGTATATTTTGATTTTGTGTGAATTATAATTTCAAACCTGAATAAATTGGATATTTCCAAAAAAAAGTGGATTTTTGGTAAATCTGTTCAGACTTTGACTTTTAATTTTAAAATTTAAATATTTTAATTCTTGAATTTTTATCTTTTATTATGAAAATAGATTAAATTTTAAGAATACTACTTTTTGTTTCATTGAAATCTGATTTATATTGTGAAAGTTATGACTTTTACATTATTGTGTGAAATTTGCTGTATTTAACAAAATTGTTATTTTAATTTTTTTATAAATAATATTTTTGTTTGTCATGTTATAATTTATATTTACATGTGTAACATGATGTTATGTATATATTTTAGTTTTAAAACATTTTCAAAGTGTTATTGAAATTTTCCAATGTCAGTTGGATTCTGTTTATAATTTCTAATTTCCAACTTCAATTAATTTAAGGAATTCTTTATTTATTTTTCTATTTTCTCAAGATCTTATTTTATTCTCATCCCCACTTTATTTTGTCCTTCATTAATTTTATTTATTTGACATTTTATTTGTTTTAAAGTGAAAAAGAAATTTTTCTAGAGCCAATGGTATTTTGTTTGTAATTTTCATGTCCTGTTTCCAATTTTTAAACAATTTCTTTAATTATTTTTCTATTTTCTCTAAATTTAATTATTTATTTCACTTTGAATATGTTTAAAAAATTATTTTATTTCAAATTTTTTCTTTTGAATATTTTTAAAATGAAGTAGATATTTTCCAAGGCTAGTGATGATTTATTTGTAATTTTTGAACATCGTTTTGGATTTTTAAGCAATTTCTTTTATTCTTTTCCATTTTTATTTAAATTTAATCATTTATTTTCATATTATTTCACTTGGTTTTGGTTTTTAAAAGTATTTGCTGAAATTATTTTGTTTTATTTGTTTTAAAAAGAAATGGAAATTGAAGAGGCAAAGACTCTTCCTTTTCTTTTGACTTTTCACTTTCTAGACTTTTCAGTTTCATAACTCTTCATTAATTATTCTTTGGACGTGTAAATTTCTTTGTTTAGCCATGTATCTTATTTACTTTTCACGCAAAAATTTATTTCATTCTCATTCACGGCTTGAGAGAATTCTTTTGGTAATGGCTTCATCTTTTGTGCTTTTCTTCTTATTTTCTATGAATTATGCCTTGTTTTCTCATGCTATTTGATAGGCCTATCCTCCATAGCTACGGCCACCACTCTCTACACTTCTTTCCAGCCATCACCACCACCTATACTCCAGACCATGACCATAGCCGAGCCCTCCATGGTGACCAAACCGCTCAAATATGCAACCAAAGGCCTAAAACCATGCTTATTGACCACTACTTGCTCATCCACTTCAACCACCACCCTAACCACTACCATAGCTGCCTCCACCACCTCTGACCTGACCACCACACACCTCTTCAGCCACTGTCTAGTCATGGTGCACCCACATGCCAAGCCCACTCCCCATGGCCGAACCACTTTGATGACCAAAAACCACTATATTGCCTAAAACTCGTCACATCCCATGTTATAACTCCTCTCCATCATTCTAGCCTTTATGCCATGCATTTACATGACCAAACCCAAGCCATGTACTGTCCAAACCTGAGCCAAATGTATCCTTGGCCGTGCATAGTATATGAGAAAGCAATGCAAAAGATTTGACATCCAAATCTATTTTCATTTAAAAGTTATTTCAATTCATAGTGTATTGTATTTATAAATTGTTTTGATTTTATTTGGGTTGTAACACAAGAGTTGTAGCATTGGATCTCGCTCTCCACTCAAAGTCCATAGTCTTGTCAGTTTTCTTTTGATTCTGTTGTATTATTGGTTTTGCAATCTCCAGCATTTAGAGGTGAGTAAATCTCACACGACACTATATACTTATGCAATTGTGAAGCAAAAACATTTGAATGTGTAGAATTTTAAATGATGTTATAACCGCCTATGATTATTTATATATGATGTTATACCTGTTAAATTACATGTCGTATCACCTGTTACTGTTGTATATTGTTAAACTGTTCATTTATATCCGTTTATCACACTGCAAGTTCCCTGTAGAATAGAATCACTATAGGTTGAAATGATACATACCCGAACGGACTTTAGAATAAGGAAAAATCGTTATGGGCTGAAATGATAGGCCTGAAGATTTTCAAATTATTTCATTTACTTGGGATTGCGGGTTTGAAATGATAAAACCCAGGTTTTCTTTGCAAATTACGGGTTGACATGATATATTACCCGTATCATTTTACCTAGGCTAGAAAATGAAATGCAGACCCGTAGTTAAAATATGTTTTTCTAAAAATTTTAAAATATTTTAGAAATGCAAATATTATAATATTTTGTTTAAATTTGATAAAATAATGATTTTTTTAAAGTATTATGGATTTTCTGAAAATTTATAAGTTAAATAAATTATGGAGGTTAGAAAATTTGAAATGTAAGTTTGTTTGGGAAATTTTAATTTGGTGATAATTGGAATTTAAATTAAATATGAATTATGAAATTTATGATAATTTGGATAAAAATGAATTTAATAATTATTTTATAATATATTAAAGATTTTTGAATAAAGTTAAAATGTGAAATGAATGAATATTTATGTTGAAATTTTGAAATATAACTAAAATTAGAAATTTATGAATTTGGCCTAAAGCTGAATTTTAAGTTAAGTAAATAAAAATGAAATTAAGTTATATTTAAGAATTTAAACTTAAGTGATAAGTTGAAATTTAATTTAATGAATTTAAATTTAGTGTTGGAATTTAATAAGTGAATTATTATTAAATATTGATTTTTGAATAGAAATTTAACTTTATGAAATCATGAATTTAAGGAAAATAAAATGATAATTTTAAAAGTGAAAATATGTGATTTTATAAGTTGAAAATGATTTAAATAAAAATATAATTGTTTGTGAAATTAGATTGAATATTTGAAGTTAATTAGTTGCATCTTTTGAAATGCTATTGTTTCTAATGTAAATGATTTTACAGCAATTGTAAATGCTGTAGTTGATAATAATGAACTAAATGGCTAAATTTAATTAAACGCTATTATAGCATTTTTGTAAGTGCTATAATTGTTGAATTTAACTAACTTTCTTTAAAACTAATGTAACCTATTACATCATTCTTAAATGTTGTCTTTTGCTAAATTGAACTGTTTTGAATGTAACTTTCTGTAGCATTTTCTAAATGCTGCGAAAGTTGAATTTAATTGTTTTTAATAAATTTAAGTGAATAAATGAGTTTTGAAAGATTAAAATTTTGGAAATTTAATAATTTAATTATTAAATATAATAGCTTCATTTTATGATTTAAAATGAAGTAATTTGTTTTGAAATATAAACTATTTCGAAATTTTAACCACGGGATGTATTTAATTTATAGTTTAACTGATCCTTAAAGGATGAGTGATCCCAAGCATCCTTTAAGTTATTGTACATTAGTACAGCAGTTCACTTGAGTTGGTTTACATTATATAAGTATATATGTCCTGACTCGAGTGTTTTGTGTTTTACTTTACGCTCGGGTCAGCCTGAGTATTTACAGCTTAGCTTTGGATTTCTTTTCTTGAGCTAGGAATCGCTGGAGATTCTGCTTGTCTGGTTATCTTTTCCCTTTCAGTTTCAATTGTTCTATTTTAGCTCTGGTATTTATAAACTGCTATGTATTTGAGATTTCTATTGTATATGTTTTCAGACTGATATTATGTATTATGTTTTGAGAGTTTGTTATGGTAGCTTCATGAACTACTATGCCATTTAATTTCCGCTGCGAGTTATTCTGATATTTCTGTGTCTGTGATTCTATAATTGTATTTCATTTGCTCCAAATTTATTTACAACACGGTAATTTGAGCAATTCAAGTCCGGTATGTGTGGATGCGAATGACTAAAAATAACGGGTTGTTACACTTATAGCCATACACCCCAAGATAGTATAATTCTTCATTATTAGCCCAAGGTAATAGTCACATCAGGTCACCCTTAACAAACCTCTGTATTACTAAACGATATTACTTAGTAATACTCTTTAGTAGTATAGGTATAGCGGAGGGGTGGTGACAAAACAGTGATACTTATCAACTTAGGAGGATATCATATAAAAAAATAAGTTTCAAGGAATGAACTTACAAAATTACATGCTTACTCTCTTGTCTCGTTTATCAAAAAACAACAAATCGCTCAAACCGGTCCACTTCTTTCTTCTTACCAAAAATTACCAAAAGCGATTTTACATGTGTCGAATCCTATTCACATTCTATCAGATCCACTCAAATTCGCTAAAATGACAAAGATTAACTAAAGTTTTCTTCAATTTCAAATTCGAATTCGCTATTGCGACCGAAAGATAAAAGCCCTTATAAAATTTGTTTTATAATTGCTTTTCAGTTTATCTAAAATGTATTTTGTTTGTATTAGTGTTGTAGGTATATTATTGTAATTGCTTCTAGACTTTGATGTTGTTAAACCCTAATTCCTGTCAGTGATTGGTTTGAAGTAAGATGAATAACCAATTAACTATTGATTCACTAGTTAGAACTTTGAATTTGCACTGGCTCAGTTCATTCGTGCATGTTGGTTTAATTTACTTAAACTTATTGATTACAAATTACATTTTATTATTTCATTTTATATCTACCCGCACAACAACGGTTGTTATTAGACCTATATTGTTATTATACATAGGTTGACTTACTGTTATGAAATTTTGTTGTTCAGTTAATTTAGTTTGATGTAGAAAAAACCTTTTTAAAGTGGTTTTTTATGATTTTCAATCGATCGAATTGAACTAGTTCTTTTATTTCATAGTTTCATGGTAGGAACAAAATGATAATTCTTTTTATCATTACTAATTGATTAATTAATTTTATCATCATAAATATTTAAACTTATACATGATGAATTAATTGTCAATTATTTTGATTATTATTTATAAATGGTATTAACTTTTATATTTTTTTAATGATTATGAGATAATTATTTAGATATAGTGAATTTATGAAATTGAATATGGTTTTCATTTTGCAAACACATAAAAGAATAAAAGAATTTATCAATATAAAAAATATAAAATAATTTATCAGTTTGAAAAATAATAAAAAGATATTTTAATGCTTTTAAAATAATAAAATAATTCTTCATACCGACGGTAAATTATTATGCAAAAAATAACTTATTATATTTTGAAAAAAAGATATATATTTACCTTTTGAAATAACTATTATCATTTTATATAGAAAGATATATATACATTATTTTTTTATGTGAAGGATATTGGTGTTAAATAATGAAACTAAGGATAGCCCAATAATAATTTTGCTTCAAGGACAAAATGTTTAATTTCGTGTTTGACCCTAAGCAGTGCTCTTTCTTCTTCTTTTGTGACTGTAAAAGATTAACCCCGTCGTTCTTCTTATGTTAATTCTATTAATCATATTTCTAATTTTGATAAGCCTATTGTTGATGCAAGTGTTGAAGATATTATTAAGCCACCTATGAAGAAAAGTTGTGCTACTGGTATACCTTCTATAAAACAAAAAGGAGGATTTACATATTTTAAAAATAAGCAAAATAGATGTGGTGTATGCAAGCAATTTGGTCACAATAAGCGCAATTGTCAAGATTCTAAGAAGATATGGTTTGTTTTTCATGATTTTATGAATTTGTTTAGATTTACTTTGTTATATGACTTTTTTGGCAATTTTATGTAATTGAACCTGGTTATATAATTATAGTGGTTTAACATATTTTGAATCTATCATTGATTTGTAACTGAACTTGGTTATATAGTATCATTTGTAGTTTCATTTATAGTATCAGTTTTATAGTATAAGCAGTATCGATTTTATTATTTATTTGTTTGTAGGCTATATAATAACATTTGTAGTTTCATTTTAAATATTTGTTTTGTAGTATTGTTTGTAGGTTATTTGGTGATGTTGGTTAGTTTATTCAATATTTGTTGTTTAGTATCAGTTTTTGATACTATCAGTATAGTTTCAAGTATGTAAAATTACGGCATCAGTTTTTGTATGCTATTAGTACCAGTTTCGGGTACTACAAAATATAACATTAGTTTTTGCATGCTATTAGTACCAGTTTCAGGTATAACAGAATATGGCATCAATTTTTCATTATGTTAGTATCAGTACCAGTTTGAGGTATGATAAAAATAACATCAGTTTATGCACACAGTAATATCAGTTTCAGGTATAAAATAATATAAGATACGATCATAAGATAATATCATGTGTAATAAAAATTAAACAAATCTAATTTCTACAACATAAGAAATAAGATCGTAATTTCTAAGATCGTAATTTCTACAACAAACTGACATAATTTCAACAAGTGTTTATATTTACATTAAAACAAAGCTAAATTTAACTAATTCTAACACAACATCTCAAATGTATACTAGTTGAACTGAACATCACAGCAGTTTTTACAACAAATTCACTTCTTTATATTTTCTTCCTTTTCTAATGTTGACATGAACTTGGCTAAATTCCAGCAATGATCATTGTTTGTCAATATGTTATACACAATTCTTGCTTTTGTTTGCAATATTTGTTCAAGTTTTATTTTGATCGGTATTTGGCTTCTGTTCAATGATATGATGAATATCATAACATATATACCACAGTCAACCCAGTTTAATGCAAAATATATTGTTATATCAATTTGCATCACTTGTGGTATCAGGTATGTAACAAAGATATAACACTGCATTTAAGAGATAATGATGCAAATATGTCATATGCTTTGAAATAAGAAATTAACAGTTTCAGTATCTATGTCAGGTATCGTTTTTGCATATATTTTAGCGTTAGTTTTTGATAATGAACAATCAAAATAATTTGAAAAATAACTAGGCATCAACTCCAAACAGATGGCTATTAGTATCTGTTTTGCATTATTTTGGTATCACTTATTTCAAACATGACAATCAAATGAATAATTAAAATTGTAGAGCATCAACTTATATCAAACAAAAACTAGGAAATATTTTTGCAAATATATAGGTATCGGTTTTGATATAAATAGGAGTCAAATAATTTATAAAGTAAGTAAGCATCATACAAAAGTTAAATATTAAGAAAAATATAATTTTGCACCAAAATTGGTCACAAGCACCCAATCGTAGATGAAAGCACCAATTCGTAGTCGCAGACCGCAGATAGAATATGTGAAGAGGATATAAATATGAAGAACAACAAAAATTTAAAAGCAGTAAAAAGACGAGATTTATAGTGGTTTGGTGTTGTAGCCTACGTCCACTTTGAAGAGTTTGCTGTTTATTGATGATTCGTAACTGATTTACAACAGTACAATCAATAGCGCTTAAGTTACAATAGAGTTTCAGCAGAGCAACGGCGCCGAAGAGCCAAAAGTCCTTTTTTATAGGCGTAGGGGTGCTACTTATAGGAGTAGATCGGGAAATATTTCCGTCAAACCTTGGAATACATCTTCTCACATGTGGGTGGGCCCACCAGATCGGTCTGGGGTCACTTGGGATCGATCCAAATTCATTTCGCATCGATCCAAAAATGGCCCAATGGAACTGTGATCGATCGTAGACATTCTTGAGTGAATAAGAAAGCTTCTGTGAAAATTTCATGGCATTTGGACTTATATTTTTTGAGTTATGATCGATCCAAGATTGGATTTGCAAGTTGGCTGAGCACTTCGTATCGATACATGCGTATCGATAGGTATCGTGTTGATGACATGGCTCGAGTGTTTTGAGAAGATCCATGTTTCACACTGGAAGACCGCTTCCTCTAGCTTGATAGTGTCCTTCATATCCATCTAGCGCCAAGCTCTTCATATCGATGAATTTCCATTGCTTTTGCATCGATGCTTTACGTGTGGTTTCGCATCGATGCCGAAGTTCTCCCTTTATACCAATCTATGATTCTCCCCTTCGTATCGATCAAGTGCACGATCGATACGAAGCATGATACTAATGAATGATGAGGTCAGTCCAAACTCGATGGATACGAAATGGATGGATGTGAAGGAGATGGATACAAAATGATGTGAATCATATGTATATTGATCGATCCATGACTCTAACCCAAAGGAACTGCCTCCTTGACCCGAAGTAACCCCTCAGTGACTTGAAGTAAATATCGCGATGACCCAAAGCAAGATAATGCTGATCCATGGAGGTCCAATTCCATCCTCTTCAAGGAACTCCCCATCGTGACTCGAAGCAAATACCTCTTTGTCTCAAAGCAATCCTCCTGAAAACCGAAGTAAACCCATTGTGATCCCGGAGCAGCTCGACCTTTGTTAGAAACCCATACTCAAGTATCCTGTGGTGCTTATCCATCGACTAGCTATATCCCGGCCTCAGAATCATTTTTATTATCCATGATTGATCATCCATCCATTTGTCTGAACCAATTCCGTGACAATCCAGTTTCGATCACTATAGTCGATTGGGTTAAATCTGCCTGTATGTTGTCTTTTCAAAAGGAGGGTTAACACTTTGCCCCCAAAACATGCCTTGTGATAGGAAGATGTGTTTTGTAGCGCCATAAGACTGATGTTGGGAGCCTGTTGATGACCTGTGACAAGGTCAATGATCTTACATGATTATGAATAGCGATCGTTCGGGATCGTATGCCGTTCGAGGCGATATGTGACCGTTCGAGGTCAGGTGTCGTTGACATGAGATGTGACAATTCGAGGTGGGTGCCATTCGAGGCGAGTTGTGACCTTCGAGGTCGGGTTCCGTTTGAGGCGAATTATGACAATTCGAGGTCGGAGTCCGTTCGAGGTGAATTGTGACCGTTCGAGGTCGGGTGTCATTCGAGGCGAATTGTGACTGTTTGAGGTTGGGTGTTGGAATTATAAATATCAGATTTTACATTCAAATGAGTCTTACAATTGAAATGTCCAATTAAGAAATCCAAGTCCAGATACAAAGAAGAGAAAACAAAGCAAAACAGAAACATCAAAGTGCAAGCATCTCCACTGTAGTGGTTTATCGTCCTCTCAGAGCATGCCTGAGGACTATTCGTGATCTCGTACATTTGTAAGTGACTTAACCATTTTATTGTGGAGTTTATTACTTATTCTTCATCATCATGATCCGTTGATCATAAGTTGACGCCTTGATCCAGGACTGTCTTCATTTGATGCATATGGTGGTCGCTCCTGTTCCACAGTCGCTGCTTGCATTTTCACGTACTGTAACAGCATGCCATTTCAGATATGTCCTTCGATCTCATACCTCAAGAGCCTGCAATCGTTTGTACTATGGCAGCCTAGCTCGTGGAATATGCAGTATTCTTCTGATTTCTTTTATTATTGGTTGGCTCCCTCCTGATTGGCCTTCGTTAGGGAACCTGCCCCATATTCTCTTGGTATGTTCATTCTAAAGTCTCACTCAACTCCATATAAGAGGTGAATCTCGGTTCCATTCATGGTTGCCATGGATCATCAAAGCCATTCTCTGCTTTTCGCTTCCCTTTATCCTCGTTTGAATCTTTTCTGGCGGATCTCCGCCTTTGACCACATAAATATCAACTTCCTCTCCTTTTTTTTTTGCAGCCTTCCCATCATCATGTCGCAGAATCCTTTTTGCCTCATGGTAAAAATCTCCTAGATTCGTAGGTGGATCCCTTGTCAATAAATTCTTAAATTCTGTGCCATCTGTTATGCTAGATACAGCTTCCATCAGAACCGTGGATGGATCTGGGTGATCCACCGATGTTGCCGCTGCATTAAATCATCTTAAAAATTCCTTAGAGACTCTTCGGTGCTCTGTTTCAGTGTTGTCAAACTCATCACATTCTTAGGTCTTGAGATATGAACTCTAAACTATCTCGTAAACCTCTCGATCAACTCATTCCACGTTCCAATGGAGCCGTTTTCCAATTGCCTGAACCATAGTGCTGCTATATCCATCAAATACAAAGTGAAACACCAAGCCATGACCTCCTCCGATGCCCCCAGTACTTCTATGTGCCTCATATACCTTGTCAGATGAACAATAGGATTCGTCCTTCCATCATACGTCTCCAGTGTTGGTAGCTTGAATTCAGGTGGATTCCTAGCCTGCCTAATTGTGGGAGCAAAGGGGCTCATGTTCATTTCCACCAAATCTTTATTCATCAATCCTCCTTTCATGGCCCGTTTGACCATTTCTGCCAATCTGTCATCATCACCAAGCGGTAGTTTTTGTTCGTTGCCTCCAACCTGCCCCTCAAGTTCTCGAGGAAATCCTGAAATCTACTCTCATGGATGAGCATCCATTCCCCTATCGATGCCAAATTTCACAACACCGCTTGGTATCCTGCCTAGAATTGAGCCAACATAATCTGAGGGCGTGCCTCCTAGTTCAGGGGCTGTTCCCAATGGCCCACTCTATCCCGTATCCTGGTTGCTCCATTCCTTTGACTCTGGTTCTGGACTTCCTCTACTCCTGCTGCTTTAGCTTCACGACCCACATTTCCAGCATTCCATGCAGCTCCGCTCTCTTGATTTTGCACTCCAGCATGTCCAACCTGTCGAAGTAGGTTCTACATCATTTCCTCCTTCCTTTTCAGCATCCCTTCTTGGATAGCATTCAAATCATCTCCATCTCATCTTTGGTGATGAAAATTAAGGTCTGATTAGCTCCTGAGGAAGCCTCCTGACTTCCATCATGATGGCTCCTCTCCATTATATGTCTTCATATTGATTTCTTAGCCATTCAAATCCAAAATCCAAGCTTCAGAATCCTTGAGTGCTAGCTTTCTCGGTGAAAGCACCAAATTTTTTACTCCAAAATTGGTCACAAACACCCAATCGTGGATGAAAGAACCAATTCACGGCCCCAGACCATAGATATAGCATGTGAAGAGGATATAAATATGAAGAAAAAAAAGAAAGAAAGCAGTAAAAAGACGAGATTTATAGTGTTTCGACATTGTAGCCTACGTCCACTTCGAAGAGTTTGCTGTTTATTGAAGATTCTCAACTGATTTACAACAGTACAATTAATAGCGTTCAAATTACAATGGTGTTTCAGTAGAGTAACGACGTAGAGGAACCAATAGTCTTTTTTCTGTAGGCATAGAGGTGCTATTTATAGGAGTAGATCTGGAAATATCTCCCTCAATCTGGAAATATCTCCCTCAAACCTCTGAATACCTCTTCTCACACGTGGATGGGCCCACCAGATCGGTCTGGGTTCATTTGGGATCGATCTTAATCGATCTAAATTCATTTCGTATCAATCCAAAAATGGGCCAAGGAGCTGCGATCGACCGTAGACATTCTTGAGTGAATAAGAAAGCTTCTGTGAAAATTTCATGGCATTTGGACTTGTACTTTTTGAGTTATAATTGATCCATGATAGGATTTGCAAGTTAGCTGAGCACTTCGTATCGATACATGCATATCGACAGGCTTTGTATCGATGATGTGGCTTGAGTGTTTTGGGGAGATCCATGTTTCACGCTTGTAAACCGCTTCCTCTGGCTTGACAATGTCCTTCGTATCCATCTAGCGCCAAGCTCTTCATATCGATGAATTTCCATTGCTTTCGCATCGATGCTTTACGTGTGGTTTCATATCGATGTCAAAGTTCTTCCTTCATATCGATTTGTGGTTCTCCCCTTCGCATCGATCAAGTGGATGATCGATACGAAGCATGCTGCTAATGAATGATGAGGTTTGATCAACTCGATGGATACAAAATGGATGGATGTGAAGGATACGAAGCAGATGGATACGAAATGATGTGAATCATATGGATATTGATCGATCCATGACTCTGACCCGAAGTAACTACCTCCTTGACCCGAAGTAACCCCTCCAATGACTCGAAGTAAATGCTGAGATGACCTAAAGCAAGATAATGCTGATCCAAGGAGGTCCAATGCCATCCCCTTCAAGGAATGCCCCATCGTAACCTAAAGCAAACACCTCTTTATCTCGAAGCAATCATCCTTAAAACTCAAAGTAAACCCATTGTGACCCCGAAGCAGCTCGGCCTTTGTCAAAAACCCATACTCAAGTATCATATGGTACTTATCCATCGATTATGCTACATCCTAGCCTCATAATCATGTTAATTATCCATGGTTGATCGTCCATCCATTTGTATGAACCAAGTCCGTGACAATCCAGTTTCGATCACTATGCGGTCGATTGGGTTAAATCCACATGTATGCTGTCTTGCCAAAAGGCGGTTGACGGTTTACTCATTGTATTTTGACAAAAAAGATACATGTTTATCTTCTTATATAACTATTGTCTTTTTACATAGAAAGTATATACTTTTTCTTTTTACCAAAAGGATATTGATATTAAACAATGAAATTAAATATCATTTACAAACTTTAAATTTTATATTAAAGGATAATTATAAATTATTGTCATTTTGGGAAAACATACATATTTTTATCTTTTTTGTAAAAAATAACTGATTTTGCCTTTTTAATAGAAGGTAAATATTCTTATCTTTTCAGCATAAAACAATTTTTTCTAAATAAAAAAATTATACGCGTTAATCTCCATTATAAAATCCTAAATTTTTATGTTTTTGAATAAATGCTAAATTGTTGCCCTTTTATAAAAAAAATTAAATGTTACTATATCAGTAAACAAATATTATATGAATGTTTGTATCTTTTGTTAAAAGAAAATGATAGGCATTGATACCAAAAATGTAAATTAAGAAAGACAATTATTTCTCTATTAGAAAAACTAAATGTTGCTATCCATTTACAATTTTATTTTTGGTGTATACAATGAATATATTAGTTCTACCGTGAAGTAATCATTTTACAATTATCTTTATTTCAAAATGATTAGTATGTTTTTCTTTTTATCAAAAAGATGAATCTTTCTATCTTTTTTGTTCAGTTTTTGCTGCAATGGTAAACATGAAAGCAATAGTTCATTAGTCACATCTCCTAAAGTTTAAGATAACAAATCACTCATATTAATTCTATATTTACTTAGATAAACCACTCTATATCATTTCATCATTTTTGCATTAGATTATTTCATATATAATACTGTAGAGTAGTATAGAAATTACTATAATTTGTTTATTGACAAAAATTCATTTTATATCTAGCCGAAAATACAAAGTAGAAGATCAATAATAGCTGCAAAAAAGGAAAATTAAAAGCAAAAAAAATCCATAGAAGGGCTACAATGCATTTACATAAGCATCAGAGAGAAACAATGCATCAACATGAGACTACTGAGCAGTGTCTACTGTGAAAAACATAGCCAATCTAGTCAGGGCACATCATCAGGCCCACAAAGAACACCAACTGTAAGTAAATTTTCTTTTAAAATATGTTTTAAATATTTTTGTTATTAGTATGTCTTTTCAATGTATTTCTATTCTATATCGTAAATTATATTCTATCATTTAGAAGTAAAAAGATAAAGAATTTTATCATTCCATATGAGAAATAATTAGTTTTATCTTTTTATATAAAATTTTACCCCCATTTCATTTATATCTTATTTCATTATCAAAAATTTACCGTCGTTTCATTTATACCTACCAATATGTCATTTTATATATACAACAATAAACAAAACAGATTTCAACTTCAAAATTCACAAAAGCAGAGCAAAAATCACTTGATTCACAAGAATAGCCCGCTCAACAAAATAAAAAAATAGTGAAGTTGAAGAATCAAGTGTAGAAATCGAGGAATGAGATTAGTCACCTTAACAGAATATTTTGACAGCATGATTCGACAAAGTTACTGGAACTGAAACCGAAACCGATGAAGGTCTAGATATGTATGAAGTTCAAGGTAGAAAGTGAAATAATATAGTGGAACTTATAGGTGCATTTTAGATGCACTTTACAAGGTAATGAGTAAAATAAGAAAAAAGAATTTATTACCACCTAATGTTATATCATACATGAACAAAACCCCATGCAGACACATTTTTGAAGTCCTTTTAATGGACGAGATTTTAGTAAAAGTGCAAAAAATTTGGATGAAGTTATCACCTGTTTTGATAAGAAGGAAAAAGCTTTTAGGATATGAGATTTTTTTTTGAAATTGACTGAAGAAGACATTAGCTTGATATTTGGAATGCGTTTAATTGGCAAAGATTTATTCCCTATTGGAATGACTGCTGTGCGAAATTTTAATTTATTTGCACTAAGTTCAAAACTACAGCGGAATACTAAGGCATGAAAGCAACTAAAAAAAGGATCTAACTTGTCGATTAATTATAAACCACCAATTCAATGAAAAATAATCAATTAAAAAATAAAAATAGAAGAGTAGAGAACACAAAGATTTAACATGGTTCTGCTAGATTGCCTATGTCCACGGATAGAACAACTATTCTTTTACTGAAGAAAGACGGTATAAGAGAGAGAAATAACAGAATTAAATATAGAAAAATGGATAGACTAACTTATAATTACAATTTGGAGAATCAATTTCTTTGAAGACTTGTTTATGCTCAAAACCCCTAATTGATTGATAAGATCAATTAGGTAAATTCTTTACTTCTTTGACAAATATTTGAATCATCCAAATTTAACACCCCACCTTAATTCAAATATCAAAATCTCTCTTCATCACCATATTTCAACAAATTGTTGGGTCTACGCCACATGGTGCCAAATTCAAGATGAACAAGTTGGGCATTATTGCCCAAACAGAATTCCAAGTCTTTCCTAAGCATAAGAAAGATAATATGCACATCAATAATCAAAATGCATATGAGAAAATACCAAAATTCTTCAGTAAATCTAATGTTGGAGATGAACATGTAGATACTAAGCTTCGAGAGACCAATGTATATTTAACAACATGCTTCACCTTCTCTATTCCAAATTGAGTAAGGACGTACCCAACATTATCTACTCCAATCTCCTCCACAAGAATTTCGCTCGACTTTCCTAATTCAACACCAATGGATGCACTAACAAGCTTCGCAACATTCAAAGTATAAGATAAAGAATTATCGCTACAAATATGCTTAAAATAGGGCCAACGGAACCAAAAGGCCTTACCTTCAACTGAGCTCTACCTAGATTCTAAGCCATTGCAATCTTCTCATCAACCATGGTATTATCGGAAATATTAAAATCTCTCCAAAATATGGAAATAATTTGATGACTATAAATGTGTTTGGCAATTTTCTATCCTCCCAATGTCTTCATTGATGGAGGCTCTACCTTCAACAAAGACCTCTCATCAAATATTGCATAGCTACTAGTCACAATTCTCCTACTTGTTTTACACCTACCTCTTCACTCTTTCTCTATAGCCTTACAAAATGTGCTTACTTTCCCAAGGCTTCAACTTGTCATGTCTCTCATCTTCTAAATAAGCTGAACAACTAAACACTTTAAGGAACGAATAATCAACAGGATCTCTTTTCCATATCTCTTCTGGGATCTTCATATCCATGGCAATAGAAGGTGCATGGTTGATGAGAAATACTGTAATAGATATCGCTTCTGCGAAAAATCCCTCTTCTAGACCAATAGCCGTTCTCAAGCTTATAGTTCTCTCCCATAATATCCGACACATGCTCTCAGCCACTCCATAATATTGTGATCAGCGGAAATAGAAAAATCTCTAACTACATGCTCGGAATCACAATAGTTAGTGATTTCTTATGACGTAAATTCACTACTATTTCCAACTTTGAGAACCTTCAAACGTTTCCTCGACTGCTGTTCTACTAAGGTCTTTCAATTATAAAACTAAGTAAATATTTCATCTTTGGCCTTTAAGAAATAAACCCAAAGCTTAAGTGAGTAATCAGGCTCAAATAAGACGAAGTAACTGGCTCTAACAAAGATGCAACTAGAGTGGGTCCCCACACATAAGATTGAACATACTCTCATAACTCGGTAGCTCTAGGTCTCGCAACATCAAATATGACATGCTTCTTCTTTCCAAAAGAAAAATCTCCGCAAGAGCTAGGCTTCGACTAATAAACACCTTTAATCAACCCCAGCTTCTTTAATACTTCAAGACTCTCCTCATCAAAATGACCTAAACGAAGATGCCATAATTGTGTAGAATCTGGAACACTAGAATTAGTAGAGACTACTGACTCTTCCAAGACTGTCACTCCATGAAGTACATATATATCATCAACCTGCACTCCTTTCATCACTACCGAGAAATCCTTCGCCACTCTCAATTTTTCTCTATCTACTATTATCCTCATATCAAGTTTACTCAAAGCTCCAATTGATAACAAACTTCTATACAACATCGGAACATGTCTAACATCCATGATAGTCCTAACAACACCATCATCCATCTAAACCTTACACTTCCAACTCCCGTGATATGACAAGATGTGTCATTCCCCATATGAACTGCTCCGTCATCAATCTTCTTGTAGTTGACAAAACAAATCCTATCTAGCATCATATGACAAGAGGCTCTAGAATCAATCACCCAACTTGTACTCCCTAAAGGTGAAATACCGGTTGAAAATAATGATGTATAACCATCGCTTCTATCTGCATCTGATCTAACTACTGTCAAAACTGAAGCTTTGTCCTTCTTCCCTCTTTTTTTTTTCTAAGAGACGGACAATCCCATATGAAATTCCCCTTCTTCTTACAATAATAGTAAGCACCCCTTCTAGGACTTATGAAGTGGGACCTATGCATATCTCTTCTACCTCCAAGGTGCTTTTGACTTTTACATTTTCCTCTAAATGAACGAAGTTGTTGCTGAAGAACACCATCATTAGTCTTCACCTTACATCTTCCAAAAACTTCTTTTCTAGAAAATTTGGTGATGACATAATTTTTCATACCACTACTAAAAGAATTAGCCATTAATAACTAATTTAGAATAAGGCAGCTAGCTCCGATACTAATCTTTTGTGTGAAATTTTAATTAATTTTCATTAACACCGAAACTACAGTGGAATACTAAGGTGCGTAACCAAAAAAGGATCTAGCTTGTCCATTACTTATCAACGGCCAATTCAATGAAAATTAATCACCAAACAAAGAAAATTAGAAGAATAGAGAACACAAAGATGTAACGTGGTTCGGCTAGATTGGCTACGTCCACGGACCCAATAACTATTCTTTATTTTACTGAAGAAAGAGTGTACAAGAGATATTGCAAAATTATAGGTAGCAAAGTGGATAGAATACATATAATTACAAATTGAATAATCAATTTCTCCAAAGACTTATTTACTCTCAAAACCCCTAATTTGATTTGGTTGCAGAAACTAAATTTTATTGAAGAAGAGGATAATTAAGGATGCTCTTTCTAACATGCTAATACAACGATGAACTCCTTCATTTAAATAGACTTCAGAATGAAGGAATTACTTGGAGATTAAGCAAATTAATTTCCAAGTGACTTAAAACTTTTCAAACATCTTTGATTTGATTTCAATGCAAATAGAAAGTGAAGATCTGGGTTTCCATAAGTTTCTTCAATTGATTGACTCTCCATCGACAATCTTTTCTTTCTTTATATTACAAGAATTTATAAATAGACTTCTTGTTGAATATTTTTTGAGAAAGAGGGAGAGAATATAAGAAAGAGGATTTTTTATTTTATTTTATTGTAGAAAACTTTTCTTTATTGATGATTTATTTCTTGCTTGCTTGACTGATTGATTGATACAAAATGAGAGGAGAGCTCCTCTATTTATATGACTCAATAGAACATTCTAGATATAGAATATTCTAGAAACATGACTCATTTGACAACTCTATAACTTTCCCTTTAGACAACTCTAGAAACATAACTATTATATAATTCTTATTTCTAGCAACTAATATAAAATTCTAGAGCTCCCTTTAAATTTTATTAAATACAAGAAGATTCTAGAAACTTTAATAATAAGAAACTTCTAGAAATTAACAAATCAAGTTTAATATTTCAACACCCCCTTTTAAACTTGATTTGTGAATCCGAGCAGATTTCTCAACCGGACAAAATCTTCATGCTTGAGAGGCTTGGTGAAGATATCAGCTACTTGATCATGTGTCTTCACGTATTCTAGTTGCACATCCTTTTTGGAGACATATTCTCTAATATAGTGATAGCGTGTATCAATATTCATGCTTCGATCATGGAAAACTGGATTCTTAGCCAAAGCAATTGCTGATTTGTTGTCCACGGAAATCTTGGTCGGCTTCTCTTGTGGAAGTTTCAACTCCTTTAGTAGATTTCACAACCAAATTGCATGGCAAACACATGAAGTAGCAGCCACATACTCTGCTTTGCATGTGGAAAGAGTGACAATCGACTGCTTTTTCGACATCCATGTAAAGGCTGTATCTTCCATGTAGAACACGAAGCCGCTTGTGCTTTTTCGGTCATCTATATCTCCACTCCAATCACTATCACTATATCCAACAAGCTCGTAATTATCAAAAGTAGAGTAGTACAATCCAAAGTTTGTTGTGCCTTTAATATAGCGAAGAATCCTCTTTGCTGCCTTCAAATGAGTTATTGTTGGGTTTTCCATGTATCGACTCACAACTCCTACAACGTATAAAATGTCAGGTCTTGTACACGTTAAATATCGCAAGCTTCCAACCAAGCTTTTGTAGAGTGTTGAGTCCGTTTTTTCTCCTTCCTCATGCCTTGACGACCCGGTTCCACATTCCATTGGTGTGCAAACTGGATTAGAGTTATCCATCTTGAACTTCCACAATACTTCCTTAGCATAGCTTTCTTGAGTGATTAGAATGCCTTTATCTTCTTGTTTTACTTCAATGCCGAAGTAATAAGACATGAGCCCAATATCAGTCATCTCAAACTCTTTCGTCATCTCTTTCTTAAACTCTTGAAACATGCTTGGATTGCTACCTGTGAAGATCAAGTCATCTACATACAGACATATAATCAATGTATCACCATTATGGATTTTAATATAGAGTGTATGTTCATATAGACATTTGATGAAGTTTCTCTCTTGGAGGTACTTATAAATTCGAGCATTCCAAGCTCTTGAAGCTTGTTTCAGCCCGTAAAGTGCCTTCTTTAGCTTCAAAACCTTGTCTTCTTCTCCTTTGACTTCATAGCCTTGTGGTTGCTCAATATAAACTTCTTCTTCAAGAACTCCATTTAAGAAAGCAGATTTCACATCCATTTGATGTATCTTCCAACTATTTTGAGTTGCTAAAGAGATTATTAGTCTAACAGTTTCTAATCGAGCGACTAGAGCGAATACCTCATCATAGTCAATGCCGACTCTTTGACTATAGCCTTTTGCCACCAATCTCGCCTTGTATCTTTTAACTTCTTCTTTGGCATTTTTCTTTGCTTTGTATACCCACTTCACACCAATCGCCTTGTGTCCTTTTGGAAGTGAAGCTAACTCCCATGTGTCATTCTTCATGATGGCCTTGATTTCTTCGTCCATAGCATTTTTCCAATTCTTCTTTTGCAAGGCTTCTTGGAAGTTCATAGGCTCACAATCCGCAAATAAACAAAAAAGAGTAAGATTGTCTTGATTTTCTGTTACCTCATAAATTTCTTGAAGGCTTTTAAAACGTGAAGCCCTTTCACTTGAGTTCTCATCTTCTTGACAACTTGTGGTAGGAAGAACTAGTGGGGAAGTAGACTCCTCCCTTAATTGCTCGATCCTTGGTTGTGGTATTTCATCTTCTTCAAAGTATGGAAAGAAGTTGTAATTTTCATTACGTGATCTCCAATCCCATTCTCCTTCTTTCAATTTATCATTCTTTAACTCCTCAAATTCCAATGATTTTTCAACATCTTTCTCATTGTCACTATTCTTCGTTTTCTCTTTTTCATGAATCAGATTGTCGTCTTCTATTATTTTTGCATTATTCTTTCCATATGCCTCTTTCATCAAATTCCACGACTCTTCTGTGGAACCTTCTCCAAGTATATGATCATAAGTTACTTCATCAACGTTCTTACTTATCACAACATGAGAATGATAATCATTCCATCGTAATTTTGCAAATGCTTTCTTGTCAATTTGCGACACGTTCTCCAAATCATTCGACCATTCATAATCATTCTCGACAATCTTCGATAGTCCTTTGCAGATTAACTCTTCTTTCTTTTTCTCATAAGCGAGCAGCAAAGTACCATCTTTTTGGCTTTTTCCTTCAACTTAATTGGTTTTCTCTTCAACTATATTATGCTTTGAAGCTCTACATTCAGAAGCATAATGTCCAAATTTCTCACAATTGTAGCATTTAACATGTGACTTGTCATACCTTGAATTTCCTCTCCCGCGACATCTTGTTGAGCTTTCTCCTCTTTTATTGTTGTTGCTATTATTGTTTTCATAGTTGGGCCTCCAATCTCGTCCAATTCCATATGCATGACCTCTTCCTCTTTCTTCACCACCCCATCTTTGTTGGCTTCGATTACTTTCTTCCTTTTTTGAATCAATCTGTGTCTTAAGGACTTGCTCCATAGTCTCTTCCTTCTTCCTTTTCTTTTCTTCATAAGCTTGCAATGAGCCTATAAGTTCCTCTATTGACATGGTCTCCAAGTTTTTTGTTTCTTCAATGATGGCGACAATATGTTCGAACTTTGAACCTAATGATCTAAGAATTTTCTCCATAATTCTTACATCATCTAACTTCTCACCATTTCTTTTAAGATTATTACTAACCACTAGAACTCTTGAGAAGTAATCCGAAACAAGTTCACCTTCTTTCATATGCAAAGTTTCAAACTCTCCCCTTAAAGTTTGAAGACATATCTTTTTGACTTGATCAGCTCCCTTGTAAGACGTTCGAAGTTTCTCCCATTCTTCTTTGGCCGACTTTGATCCAGAATTTTTTTCAAATGTGTCATCATCCAATGCTTGATAAATTAGACAAAGAGCATTCTTGTCCCTTGTCCTTGATTTTCTCAAACCATCTCTTTGAATTTGAGATAAACCATCTTCATTCTCATGTTCGGTATAGCCATTTTCAACTATCTTCCACACGTCGTGTGCTCCAAGAAGAGCCATCATCCTTAAACTCCAATTATCATAATTGTTCTTGGTAAACATTGGAACTTGTAGGGGAACGCCATTATTCGCCATCTCTATCTTTTAAAAAATTCTCGCTCTGATACCACTTTGTTGAATATTTTTTGAGAAAGAGGGAGAGAATATAAAAAAGAGGAGTTTTTATTTTATTGTAGAAAACTTTTCTTTATCGATGATTTATTTCTTGCTTGATTGATTGATTGATACAAAATGAGGGGAGAACTCCTCTATTTATATGACTCAATAGAACATTCTAGATATAGAATATTCTAGAAACATGACCCATTTGACAACTCTAAAACTTTCTCTTTAGACAACTCTAGAAAGATAACTATTGTATAATTCTTATTTCTAGCAACTAATATAAAATTCTAGAGCTCTCTCCAAATTCTATTAAATACAAGAAGATTCTAGACACTTTAATAATAAGAAACTTCTAGAAATTAACAAATCAAGTTTAATATTTAACACTTCTTTCCTCATTTTCAAATCTATTGAGTAATTAATTGATTTGATAATCAGTTTATTTTCTTTCAAAATATCCTCTTAAATCTTTTCACATATAGCCCAATTGATTGATAAGATCAATTAGCTAAATTCTTTAATTCTTTGGCGAATAATTGAATCATCCAACTTTAACAATGACAAGTAGAGGTAACTTGACAGAAGAATATTTAGCATTTTTGGATAGAAATTTCGAAGGTGGAGAAAAAATTAACAAGAAATCAATGGGGAAGAGATTAAAGATTGTGATTGACAAGGGAAATGGTGATGAAGACTTTGTTAAATTGGTTATATCATTGATGTTTATAACATTTCTGTTTTCAAACAATCAAACATACTTGTAATGGGTATTTATTCCAAATCTACTGAGTTTGAAAAATCTGAATTCTATTTCTTAGCTAAAAGCTATTTACAACCACGTTTTAAAAAATGATGAGAAGTATGTTGAAGATCTTAGAGTCATGTCAGGTTGCTCCATGGCATTATTAGTATGTATTATTTCTTATTATAAGATATATTAACAAAAACTTTTCGTTTTACATAAAATTAACACTATCATTTTCATTTTACAGTATTGATTTTGTAAAAAGACATAAATCATAAAAGAGAAAAAGGTTTAGAAACAGCAAGTCCAAGGATGGTAAAGTAGAATTTGTCGAAGCTGAAAAATATATGCTTGATTTGGTTGAGAAAGAAAAGGTATGTTGAAAATTTTATTTCAATCAAAAAATTGAAATAATCTTAATAAAGATAATTCTTTTTATTATGTTCAATTTTAATAGTATTTAACTGTAATATGCTAATATGTTTATAGATTTTGAAAAGGTTCAAAAGTGATATAAGTTATAAGAGGACGGAAGAAGAAGACAACAAATCAAAAAAGAGAAATAATAGAAAAGGTAAAAGAGAAGAGTAAAAGGAAGTAATTTTTTTGAGAGAAAATAAAGCCAAAGAAATAGAGATAGGAAATCTAAACCAAAAGGCGTGGAGTTGGAAAAAAGCTTCGGTTAAAAGAATAAGAATTGAAACATGAAAATGCTACAGAGAAGAAATCGGAGCTAAGTTGAAAGAGAAATTGGAAGAGCAAATCAGTACGAGGGAGAAAGAAGAAAACACCGAAAGTCCAAGATAACTGAAAATTTTCAGCCACGCAGACAGTTCTGCAGACTTTTCTTCATTTAAGATATTTGGCTCTCAAGATTTAAAAACACAAGAAACAGAGAAAGTGCAAGATGAAAACCATGGCATAGAGCACATTGAAGGCAAAATTGAAATGAATGAAGATGAAAAAGTGAATGAGAAAGAAGATGAAACATACTGAAATCAACAAAACTGAAGTAAAAAAAGAAGTAAAAGGATAGAAGAAAAGATAGAGAACACAAGTAAAACCAAATTCAACGCAAAAAGAAAAAGAAAAGAAAAAAAGAGTACCAAACAAAAAAGAGTACCAAAAAAAGATCCAAAGTACGTTTATGAAGAAAAGAACAAAGTGATAGAGGTAGACAACTACAACATACAAAAGAAGGAAGAATAGAAGAAGAAGATAGACATAGAAAATTGTCCGCTTTTAAAGCATTTGCCAGAAAATGAAGCGATGATGATTAAAGATTTCTTCAAAGTGGCTGGAGATGTTGAGTAAGTAAAATAAATATTTGTTTCACAATTTCTAAAAAAATAAAATAAAATAGAAATAAATAATACTATTAAAATTTTCAGTGAAGAAGCCTACAATTCAAAAGATGAAAACATGATTGTCATCTACAAGACCATGTTAGAAGAAATGCATTTCGGTGAATTTATAAGTGGACATGTTAGTTCAAATATAAAATAAAAAAACCTATATTCTTATTCAATTATTTCTAACGGTAACTTATATAATCGATTTTTAATATATATTGATATTGGTTTAAACAAGCAAAGATGTATGGTAGCAGTTCAGACAAGATCTATATAAACACTACAATGACAGTAGGATCATTTTTGTATAATTACTTGTTATCTTTAATTCATAATATGTAATTTATGATATTTATTACTCTTAACAAAAAGGCGCAATTGATAATATTGTAAACGCGAAAAATCAATTATTTGTTTCCGCAATTAAAAAGGCGCTAACCGATCCTTTTATGTTGTACAATACTTTTTCCAATACATCACGAAGGACATTGGACACTTTAAAACTAAATATTGAAACTATACACCACAACAAGGGGTAAAAGGCTTAGCAGCGGGCCTACAAAGGCTGCTATAGCAGTAGCAAGAAATTTTGTATTTTGTCAAAATTGGCCTATAATTCTAAATGATTTTATCTTTATTCTGACTTTTTAATCCCTTTTTTCCAAACAGAAATCGATTGTTAACAAGATTAATAAGGAGCTTGAAGACGAAGAAAGCAACACAAAATTGTAATAATCAACTGTGATTAAAATGGGAAATTGTGCTCAACGGGAGAACTGGTAATTATTTCTAAATATAATGTTCTTGCCTCTGAAGTGTGCTCCACAGTATAACACAGGATAATGGATTCTTATCTTTAATATAAAAAAGATAAGAGCAATAGTCATTTTGCATAAAAAGTTAAGAGCATTTATTGTTTTCATAAATGATAAAAGCATTTATCGTTATATATAAAAAATTATAAACATTTATCATTTTATATACCCATCGAAGCAGACATCTTGACTTAATTTTTATTTGCAAGCTTCTTGGAAAATAATTATTTACTTGTTTGGCACATTTTGGCATCGGTAATCATTGTTGATCTTGTAGTGCATGGATTTGTTGATATGCTTGAGTGCTTTATTTGTTTGCATGATTTCATAAAAAGAGCTTGACATTCAATATTTCTAATGACAGTTAAACGGCCAACAGTCAACAGTTTAGTTTCTTATGAATGAGTTCATATTCTAATTTGTAGTAGTCCTAGCAAACTTATTGTTTGGTTACGTAAATGAATTACCGAAATCAGTTCCTAAGGAGTAATCAGAACTTCCTCAAGTCTGAATCAACATGATAGCGTTTGCATCAATGTATAGCATATTGAATATTTTCTCCAATATATATGTGACCCATATATTCATATTTACCTAAAGTGAACTAGCGTTGGGTCTAACTTATGCCTCGCGTGGGAAATATTGCAATCAAAACATCCACAAACATGCCTTTTTTATTGCTGCTTTTATGTGAAAAGTTCTCAGTTCCAATATACACTGCCAAAAGTATTTTCGATCGTATTAAAATGTCTTGTCTGAGACATACTGATAGTACAAGATAATCATTTTAGCATGCTCAGCAAAATCCATATCGTTTGTTGAATGTAGCATTTAATTATCCTAACTGATATCATCAGCCCCAAATCTTCATCGATCTCGATAGCATTCACTTGTATATTTTATCAGTATCATATTTAACATCACATCTATAGATCAAAATTATCCAGTGCAACATTTGACACATACAAATCCATCCAAATTAATAAACCAAAAGGAAAACAAATATATTACATTATAATTATACATCCGAACTCAGTGCATTTAACCCATATAATAGAAGAAAAGCCACTTGGAGACAAACAAAACACGTGCATGCATCAGAAACTAGACTTTTGTAATTTTCTGTACGTTAACTCAAAACTAATCACTGTTTATATTAGTTCACTGGCTGTTACCAACGACACTTAATCAGCATATTAGAGCTTTGGAATTTATAATAATCCCTCCTATGATGGCAACACATATATTATTTGCTGTGATATATATATATATATATATATATATATATATATATATATATATATATATATATATATATATATATATATATTGTGTGTGTACACATGTAAGGTTAATATTTTGATAAAAATACCTTTTCATTTTTTGGCATATTATTGAAAAATCATTTATCCATCATCTCTGACCTAAGTTTCTCAAATGCTCAATTGTAATTCTTTTATAGCTTAGGTAGAAAGAGTACACCAAAATCTAACATTTCTCGAAACAGAATGTTTATACTCATTTAATTAATGTTAACTGTTAATTAGTGGTTAGCTTGGTTAACATGTAACATATTGTCATAGAGATGTTAACATATTTATTTTTTTTTTATTTTTTTTTATAAAAATATAAATATATAGAACAAGCACCAAAAGCTGCCAACAAGCCTGACAGGTAACGATAGATAGCCAAAACTAACATGACGGAAAAAAATAAAAGCGAAAAAAAACAGCGGAAATAAAAACAGCAGGAAACAGTTAGCCCATCACCAAAACAGCGACAGCCGAAGAACCAAGACAAGCAAGAATCAAGACCACTCGAACATCTCCAAAACCAATGAACAGGGGAAGATCACGGAGAAGCCTATAGAACAGGGCGACCACAACCCAAGCAAGTCCAAGAGAAACCAGTCATAGCCAAGCAAAAAGGACCACGGGAATGAGCTACTGTAAACCACCGTCCATCCAACATCGTACTCGAGCTCCGGTAAGGCCACCGCCCTAGTACTATGTTGAGGGTCCAACCATCAAAGCAAAGCTAGCTCATCCGCCGCCCCTCCAAGATAACCTAAAGAAACGGCCAATACCACCAATGCTGAAAGACCGACAGAATGAAGAGGATAAAGACTTCCTAGAAGCAAACTCCAAACAGCATATGAAAATCAAGAAAAGAATCACCCTAGATAATACAGAGCCTGAAATCAATAATCACACTGTTAGAAAACCGGAGGGGGGGGGGGGAGGAATGATGAGGGAAGACGGACCGGAATGGGTCTACTAAGCAAGAATTAGCGGTCCCCATATCGGCAATCATCCTATACCTGCTCTATTAGATGATTGAGAGCAGTTTATAGAAAATAGGTTCACTAAGGGACCAGAGCGAGCACTGACCGAACCTCTGAAGGGTCGGCCACGAAAAGCTAAGAAAACATCATTTCTTACCCGCCGAACAACGGAAAGAGGATCCATTGGAACTTCTTTAAAGATAGCCTTATTCCGCGCACACCAGACATGCCAACAGATCAGACAAGGAATCAAACGAAAGATGATAGAGCGAAGAGATTTCCCAGTGCAATCAACCCACCAAGAAGTCAGCAAGTCATTTGGCGAGGAGATGATGCCACGAACTCCCAAAAAATTACCGAAATAATTCCAGGTGGATCTAGCACACCATCCACCGAAAATCAAATGATTAATCGATTCAGTTTCCCCGTTGCCACAGCATCTGCATCGGGAAACAAACGGAATGCCAATTTGCTGGAGGTTCTCATCGACCGGTAACCCGTAGTGGAAAATACGCCACATAAGGAGAGAGACTTTCGGAGGAATACGAGCGTCCCAAATGAAGGAGAAAAGAGGAAGGACCGGAGATGGAGAACGAGAAGATCTCCAGGCCTTCAGAATAGAGAATGGACCACCATCCCAACCGGAGAGGCCGCTATGAGAATCAACAAGCAATTTGACCGATTGCATATGCTTCCAAGTCTCACTGGCGTAACAAGGAGAGCCTGCATAATCAGAGGACGCCAGTCTCCGATACTTCGCATGGAGGAATTTGGCCCACAAGGAATCGTTAGTCCCAAATCTGGACCATAACTTACAAGCGTAAGCCGAGCAAATGTCCTTCGGATTACGCAAACCTAAACCACCCTCGCTCTTAGGACGGCAGATAACAGTCCAAGACACCCAGTGGTGTCGGCGATTGTCACCTTCGAACCCCAGAAGAATGATGATGCCAAAGATTGGAACGAACGAAAGAAAGAGACAGTAGGGGTCATAGCGGCGAAGATATGAGAACCCATAGAGCTCAGAACCGATTGAATAAGCACTAACCTACCAGCTTGAGACAGAAGGGACGCATTCCAACGGATAATCTTACCCCTAACCTTATCCGTAAGAGGATCGAAAATGGCGTTAAGTTTCCTTCCACGGTAAAGAACTATACCTAAATAAGGAAGAGGAAGGGAAGCAGCCTTGAAACCAGTAAAAGACTCAACCCAAGAAACTCGCACATGGTCCATGTCCTTCGCGTGGACGAAGCAACTCTTTGCAGAGTTGACCAATTGTCCCGAACACCTCTCGTACAGTTTAATGAACCGAATAAGGCGTCGAATAGAGGACTGAGTTCCATTGGAGAAAATAACAATGTCATCCGCAAACGACAGAGAGGAGACAAGCGGACACCCGCTTGGAATTCCGAATCGCTGAATTTGACCAAAAACCGTTAAAGTGTGAATGCCACGTATGAATGCCTCGGCCGCGATCACGAAAAGTGAGGGAGATAGAGGATCGCCTTGACGGATTCCTCTACCAGCCTTAAAAAATCCATTGGCCGATCCGTTAATGAGTACAGAATACCAACATTTGGAAATGAGTCTCCAAACCAAATCAATAAGGGTTTCAGGAAATCCGAAAGCACGAAGAACCTTGATGATGAAAAACCAGGACATACGGTCGTATGCCTTTTCCATATCAAGTTTGAAAATGATGTTAGAACCCCTGACCTTACGGTCAATCTGAGAAACAAGTTCTTGGGCTAAAAGGACGTTATCAGTGATCAAACGACCTTTTACAAAACCCGCTTGAGAAGATGAAATAATGCGATCAAGGTACGGAGCCAAACGAGTGGCCAAAACCTTGGAAATAACCTTGTTAGCGAAGTTACAAAGGCTGATAGGGAGAAACTCCGAACACGCCCTTGGATTTTCACACTTAGGAATCAGGACCAAATTAGTGGAAGACCAACTAATTGGAAGAGCGGCCCCGGAAAAGAAATGCTGAATTGTCAGGCAGAAATCAGCTTGGATGATATTCCAAGTAGAACGAAAGAAGGAACCATTAAAACCATCCGGCCCACTGGCACTATCCTTACTAAGAGCAAAGACACAGGCACGAACCTCATCAGACGAAGGCGGGAAGGCCAAATCTTCACTTCCCACTTCAGGAACAAGCCGAGGAATGAAAGGCAGGATGTCCAAAGCCTGATCGGCCACCGACGGAGATCCCAAATAAGATTGAAAATGGGAGACCAAAACCTCTTTGACTTCAGAAGGAGTCGAAGCCACAGATTGGTCCGATCTCACAATCTCGCGAATAGAAAGCAAATGAGCTTTCTTTCGAATAGAAGAGTGGAAGAATTTGGAGTTCGTATCACCTTCGATCACCCAATTGATCCTCGCCTTTTGAAGAAGATAGGAGTTCTCAATACGAAGTTCTGAAGAGAAGGTCAGATGAGCGCAAGCCCAAATCTCCTTGTTTTCCGCCGAAGGACTCTCGTCGAACAATGCTTCGGCAAGAATAAGAGACTCTTCTGCCGCTCGCACCCGGTCGAAAATATTCCGGAAAGCAAGGGAATTCCACGACTTAAGACAAGCCTTTAGACGCCTCAGTTTCCCAGAAAAAGCCCCCATGGGAGCAGCCACAATGGGAATGGACCATGACTCCTCAACGACCTGAAGAAAACTATGATGAGAACTCCACATGCTAAGATACCGGAAAGAAGAAGGCCCCGATAAGGAACGCGAAGCACACCGTAAAACAAGAGGTGCATGATCAGAACAAGACCGATGAAGATGAGAAACAGAGAAGGAATAAGGAAGGTTGAACCAATCAGCAGATCCAAAAATCCTATCCAGCCTGGAGAGGATCCGATTCGGACCTTCTTGATTGTTAGACCAAGTAAAAGCGGAGCCCACGAATGGGATCTCAGATAACCCAGATCGCGCAACGAAAGAATTGAAATCTGAAACTGAGAGACGATTGACGGCTACCCCACCCAATTTTTCAGCCTGACTAGCGACAACATTGAAATCGCCACCCACTACTGAAAGCGAGCAACCGAAATCAGCAAGAGACAAAATGTCATCCCAGAGAGATAATCTTTCTAACCGGTCACACTTGGCGTATACCGCCGAAAAAATGAATGGTTGCGGGGAGAAGGAGGAAAAACACAAGATAGATAAAAGTTGAGACGAGTCAAAAATTGGGCTAACCTTGCAATCTTTGGACCAAAAAATCCATATTTTACCCGAAACATTAGATAAAGCACCACCGAAACCTAACGACAACACGATCTTTGTGAGCTCCCCGGGACCCACAAAAGGTTCACAAATAGCCACTAATCCGATGGAATGCTTACGGACAATCCGCTTAAGCCTAGCAGAAGAAGCTTCGTTACCAATACCTCGAATATTCCAGAAAAGAAAGTTCGACATGAATCCAACAGCAGAAAGAGACAAGAAGAGAAGCAAAAGAAACCACTCAGACGACGATCAGATAAGATACAAGGAGGATAGAGCAGATCTATTAATCTGCTCTCTCGCCGCTATAGAGCGAGTACGAATAGTGCGAGGGATGACCGAGGCGACACGCGATCTACGTCTGGAGGCTCTGCGCAGAGGCTGACGCAAAGAAGCGGACACCAAAGAATCACCTAATCTCGCCGTCGAACCGGACAGACGAGAAGATGATCTGAATGGGATAGAGTTCTCGGTTAGACGTGACAGCCGCTCATTAATCGACGCAATTTCCTCTTCAGAAAGCATCGGAATGACGATCGATAAGGCACAAGGAGACGAAGGAAGAGAACAACGGGATGAACAGCAAATAGACGAAGAAACAGAAGGAACCGGAACAGAAAGAGGAAAACGATGATATGTAGGGGAGCAGAAAAATCGCATCCCATGATGTTGTAGGAACCTAACCCAAGCCGGACTGCCATAGGAAAGGCAGCCCCGCGAGATAGGAGAGGTTCGCAGGGTGGTCCTATCAGAATAATCACCCGGTCGGGACGCAACTGACTGGTAGTATTCCCTTCTGTTCGCATAGTGGACCGCAACAGGGTGCACTATGCAATCAGAAATGGTACACCGCCAGAGCCAATCGATCCCAACAGGATAATTTCTCCGTAGAGACCTATGGGAACCAATCAGAATAGGTAGACAATAAGCCACAAACGACACAGACCAGGCCTCGCTGTGGCTAAGACAACTATACCACCACTGTATGCTCCAAACGGAGAACACAATGCCTAAGTGACCTGATACGTCACCTAACAACAGAATGGTAACAGTATCAGGGAGCACACGCCGAAGCGTGTCATGGCTCATAACCATACAGAATAAACCAACAGAAACAAGTCGGCAAGGAACCAAATTCCCAATATCAACCACTAACATGATATGCATAACCAAAAAACTCACCTGGCCGGCCTCCAAAGCACTTACCTGCAGGTGAGCGACCAAGTAAACATAAGAACAGCCCACCAAAGCCTGACATACCAAATAACCACTTGCTTGCGGAATCAAAGCAATTGGATAAATCTGGCAAGCCCCCGCAAATTGCATAGCAGACAATACAAATATCAGATCAGACACACAAGAAGACATTTCCCAAACAGAGCCACACAAAGCAACAGCCCGAAACCAATGCACCGGAACAGAACAACCCACATCTACAACACAGAACCAATGCCGATAATAGCAAAACAACTGCTCGGGCACCGAAAGGCAACCCAACTCAACATGACTGGAAGAGGTGGTGAAATCCCCTTCAGTCAAAGATACGGCCGAAAAAACATCATGGCCAAGCACCTGCACTGAGCTACTCAGCAAACCGCCCCATCCAGCATCCTGAAGAACAGGACAACACAAAACCACATCGAGCAACCCCCTAAGAGTACCGCAAACCACCAAGGCAGACTCAGAACCGACAGTCACGACATGAGGACACGAAGAGGTGGTTAGCTCCTCTTCAGTCTCAAAGGTACCCAAATCAACAGAGCCACAGTTCACCGACCCCACCAACAACGACATCTCACCCCGAGGCAACATCTCACAAGTTTCAGAGAAGAATAGCATCGGTTTGAAAAGGGGGATGAAATCCCTTGTCGAAACCACATCCATCACTGAAGGAATCCACGGATCCACCGGCCGAACACCAGCCTCACCGTGGCGATGTCGGGGCGGCAATTGAGATTGCAGATCATCACCCCAAACGGGAAGAAGCTCCAAAAAGCAATAATCGACCCACACAAAACGAGATCTACACAGATCCCAAAAATCAACCAAGCAAAAAACCCTAACCTCGATCGAATTAACACCAGAAAAGATCACCGAGCATGGGCCAGAAACCAAAGCCGATAAGGCGGTGCCAATTGCTTCGAACGACGGGTAGTATCGCACAAAAGAACCAGAAAGGAGGAACTCTCCCACGTTCGAGAGCGACAATGTTTCCATCAAACAAGATGAAAAGGAACGCTAGATCCGCAAAGGAAATTCAGAAATACGCACAGAGTAAATAAGAGCGACAGAAAAGTAGAAGAGGGAATCGCAAAAGTTAAACAGGAGATGCCATTAGAGCCGTTGTAATTTTCTTTTTTCGATGATGAGTATGCTTAATGCCGTGTGTTAACATATTTATTTGTTTTACATGCACACTAATTAAATGTTTTACAACAGGTATGACTATGGAATGTTCCTAATGGTAAACATGAGGAAAAAAGCAGAAGGACTTCCACTCATAGAAAAAATATCAGAAGAAGACATTGGCAAATTAAGAGTTAATATGGTTGTTGATATTTTGACAGATGAGCCACACCGTTGGACATTGAAAAAAAATTTGCAGCTCACAGCTGAAGATACAAGAAGAAAACAAGCATCTTGAACAAAATAATTGAAACAAAATGAATATTAGACTAGTTTGTTGACTTCATTTAATGAAAACAATACGCGTTTAGTTTGGTATGACTTTTATTTTCTTCTACAAATGAACAAAAATGTACTGCATGTTAAAATTTACTGCTTTTATAGTACGATACATGTAATTCATTCATGTTAAGTGAAGTTAATTAGTTGTCAGTTCAAATGCACTGCTTTTAGTATTGATAATACTTATAATGAATGTTTGCATTTATGTTAACTGAAACTACTTATTTGCCAGTTTAAAATTACTGTTTTTAGTGTTGCTAATAACTATATTGAATGTTGTTGCTTGCTTGTACGTATGATCAAACACCATGGACGTATGTGATTTTCTTTTTAGAAAAAGATAAAAATTTACATCTTTATTATTTATGTGCTTAAAATAACTAGGATTGAAAACAAATTTGAGTTAACCATAATCATATATATTGTATAAAGATTCAACATAAATATATTGTACTGATATAATTATATAAAATCTATTTGAAAAGATATAAAATAAAAAGATAAAACAAATTACCTTTTTCTTGCACTTATAGATATATGACTTGAATTTTGAAATAAAAATGTAATTCAAATTAAAATATACCATTATATCTTAAATGATGTAAAAATTTATTTACATACTACAAACAATACCAATAAATAAGCAATACTTTTATTTACGGTATGATATGCATGAAAAGATAAAATCAACATTTTTACACCTCTCCACTTAAAATACTTAGAAGGGTAAAACTATGTGAAAGAACATGATCCCCTTAGATTAATAAGTAATTGTCAGAAATAAATAATAAAAAATTAATAAAATTTAAACTACTACATGAATTAAAAATGATGACTAGTTTTACCTTTTTATATAATTAACCTTTAAATATTATTTGTAAGAAATAAAAAACATTTATAAAAATAAATAAATATTAAAATACTAACAAGACTAAAAACATCAAAATATAAATAAGAAGATAAAACTTTTTTTTAGCATTTTCTTAAAATACAGTAGTTTACTTAAAAAAATTATAAAAATTACAACTAATAAAGAACAACAAAAAATATAATAAGATAACCAGCAAGAAATTCAAAAGTTAATTGGATGCACAACTGGATGGAAAAGCCAACCAGATGCACAACCTAAGTGGATACATAAGAAAACCAATCTATACCCGACATGGAAAAACGGTAGCTAACCACTCATAACCTAAGCGGGTACATCAAAAAATCAAGTTGTACCCAAGTTAGAACGACAGTTAACCAGGCTAATTAAGCACCTGATGCAGAAGCCAACCGGATGCACAATATAAGTGGGTACATCAAAAAATCAATCTATATCCAACTAGAACAATGATTAACCGAGCTAACTGTCGGATGCAAAAGCCAACCGGACACACAACCTAAGCGGATACATCAGAAAACAAATCTATACCCAGGTTAAAACGACGATTAGCCGGGCTAACCTTCGGATGCAAAAGCCAACATGATGCACAATCTAAACAGGTACATCAGAAAATCATATGTAACCGATTCTGAACAACATTAAACTAACCATCAGATGGAAAAGCCAACTGAACGCACAACCTAAACGGGTGCACAAAAAAACCAATCGATACCCGATATAAAAAACCATTAAATCGAGCTAACCAACGGCTGTAAAAGCCAACCGGATGCAAAACCTAAGCGGATGCATTAAAAAACCAATCTATACCTGAGTTAGAACAACTTAAACCAAGCTAACCACCGGATGCAAAAGCCATCCAGACGCCCAACCTAAGTGGGTACATCATAAAACCAATCCATACCCGACCCAGAATAATGGTTAACTGAGCTAATCACCAAATGTAAACCCTAACCGGATGCACAACATAAGAGGGTACATTAGTAAACCTATATGTATCCGAGTTAGAACAATGGTTAACTAAGCTAACCACCGAATGCAAAAGCCAACCGAATGCAAAACCTAAGTGGTACATTAAAAAAATCTGTATCCGAGTTAGAATAACGGTTAACCGAGCTAAACATGAGATACAAAAGCCAACCGAATGCACAATCTAAGTGGGAAAATCAGAAAACCAATCTGTACCCGAGTTAGAACAACGGTTAACTGAGCTAACCATTGGATGAACAAGCCAACCGAAAGCACAACCTAAGTGGGTACAATAAGAAAACCAATTTGTACCTGAGTTCGAAAAACGGTTAACCAAGCTAATCACTGGATGCAAAAGCCAACTGGACACACAACCTAAATGGGTACATCAGAAAACTAATCTATATTCGAGTTAGAACAATGGTTAACTGAGCTAACCATCGAATGCAAAAGTCAACCAGTCATACAACCTAATCGGGTACATAAGAAAATCAATCTGTACCCGAGTTAAAACAATGGTTAACTGATCTAATCACCGGATGCAAAAGCTAATCGGATGCACACGTGAGAAATGCGGATTACAGATCTTAAGGCTAGAATTAACACTAGATTGGGGGGAGGGGTGAATAGTGTTTTAAGGAATTACTAGTTCTTTTTGGGTTTATATTAATTTGAACACAAATGTATGCAATATTCTGACACATATATGATCACAGAATCAAACACAGATGCAGAAATAAAGTAAAAGCAATAAAGAAAAGAATACACCAGATTTTATACTAGTTCGGAGTTACCCTTCATCCAGTCCCGCAACACAAGTACAGATTTCCTTTCAAAATCAATTCTTACAATTACACCCTCGATTTCAAGGTCACGAGGTACACCACTCCAAATTCACAATCCTCTAGGTAGAGATACTTGATTTTAAGGGTAACAAGTTCATCCAATTGATTTCACAGGCTACAATCGCACCTTTTCTCGCTTGATTGATTTTTACAGGCTACAGTCACACATTTTCTCACTCAATTAATTATAAAGATGCCTATAACTCTGAATAGCACTGGGATCTTGTTGAGATAGTGATAGAGAATCAAACCAGAAATGATCTAGTTAGATTCAATGGTGATTTTGGCAGAGTAATGTTAAAAATGTATATAAAGACGTGTGGAAGAAGAAGAGGAGTGAAATCAGAGAAAATATGTATGTGAATTCGTTTAAAACAGCCCCTATCTATAGTAGAACAACATCCATATCCATTCGTGAAAGGATATGACGAATATGCATTTCCTTTGAAATGCAAAATTTTGAAATAAACTGCCACCTTGTCGATAAGGGTCCCTAGGGGTTGTCGACAGGCCTAAGTAATTTTTGGTAATTTGTTTTTCTTTGAAAATAACTTCTATCTTGTATTAAAACTATTTTTAGACTTTATAAATTGTAACAACCCGCATATTTATCGATTTTTATATTTAAATATTTTATTTAAATATTTTATCGTTAATCGGATTTTGGTCCGAAGCTACTTTTTGCAAACGGTCAAATTAGGACTCGAGACCACTTCCATTGAGTTCGAAACGTCGTTTGCAATCTTCTAAGTATAAACATTGATATGTTTGGGGTTAGTGGAATTTCACCACTTTTTCACTCGAGCCTTTGGTTTGGACTTTTAGCCCATTAGGCCCAAGTTCCACCCCCCTTCTTCTTCATTGCTTCATTTCATTTCCTAACACTAAAGCTTCAACAAAAATGGTGAATGGAATGAGAAATTAAAACTCCAAAGTCTTTGTTTTATTGCAACTCCAACATTCAACTCCAAATTCAAGAAGAAGACATCGGATTCAAGCTTGTGGTTGCTTCTCCATTTGCCTTCAAGCTTTGTTCTTCATTTTCATTGGGTTTTGGAGCAAAGGTGAGATTTTTATCTCACAATTCTAGTCTATAACTATCTTGGGTTGTTGGGAATGATTCCCTATCACTTTAGCATGCATATTTGCTTTTGGTTTGGATTGGATTGGCGAAAAACTCCGATTTTTGGCGTTTTGGCGAAATTTCTGCAGTTAGGTCGTTCGACCTTTAGGTCGCTTGGCCCCTTCACTGCTTAGGTCGTTAAACCCTTCCTCTTTTGGGTCGCTCCCCTTTGTTTCTTAGGTCATTATGGCCTTAGGTCGTGACATTTATAGGTCGCGGCAAAGTTAGGTCGCTCGACCCATGTTGCCGTTAGGTCGCTCGATCCTTGTTGCCGATAGGTCGCGTGCTTTCTTAGGTCGCGTACCTTTAGGTCGCGTGTCCCCTCTACCCCAGTTAGGTCGTATGACTCAGCATCGTTAGGTCGTTCGACCTATCTTGCACTCTTAAGTCGTTGCCTCCTTTCTCCTTAGGTCGCTCGACCTCCTTACCCACTAGGTCGCGCACTTAGTTAGGTCGCTCAGCTATTGTGTTAGGTCGTGTGAACCCTTAGGTCATTAGACCTCATTTTTCTTTAGGTCGTAGGCCTCTTGCCTTCACTTAGGTCGTACCGTTTTGTCGGGGCGCTGCCCCGCACCCCGCCGGGGGCGCTGCCCCCTGGACCCCCGCGACCTGACCGGGCAGGTCGAACCCCGTAAGCGGTGGCGTTGCCCCCGCACCCCCACCTTGGGGGGTTGCCACCCCCCCTGGACCCCCCCTCCATAGGGGATCTTATCTGAAAAACATTGAGCTGATTTTCTTGGATTTTATTCACATCTCCGTATGCGATTTTTGTGACTGATTGTTTCTACAATTGCTTCTGTGTTTTGTCACTTTATAATATAAAGGTTTCAATACTAGTAGTAAATATCAAAACTCTTTTAGCAAACAATTTCAACTCTATTTTTAATAACAAAGCTCTTTTCTTAAATCGTTTTCCAATCTATTAGTATATACAAGCCTTTACCTCACTCGGATGAGAAATCTAATTAAACGACTTAGTAAAACAAGTGGTATGAAACGCTTGCGTTCACTTCGTCGGTTAATTCTTGGACTTGTTCGATTGAACCTCTTGTGACAATTTTATTAGTGAAGATTTACAGTTTGTTCGTAAATATTTAAGTTAAGCAAGTGGTTATGGGACATGAAGCTAAACTTCTATATTTACTAGCTTAGTGTAATTGACACTTCTCGTTGATCTTGATGATCGCTTTATGAATTAGACTAGCAATTGCGCGATGTCTCTTTCATTGCAAGGTTAGACTAAACACCACTTGTGTGATTCCATTCACACATACCTTTCTTCTTTTTGGTTAGTCTTGACCTCAATCTGTGTGATTCCACTCACACATGTGGGGTAGCTCCCCATGGTCTTCGGACCGTCATGTGATAGGCCTCTTTCCCTTTTTATGATTTCTGGATTTCTTGTGTTGATTTCTGGAATTTATCTCTTTGACTTGTCATGAGTACAAGTTTAGGGTATGATTCCCTCTTTGGATCTTTGAGAAGATTCTTGTGATATTGATTTATCTCTTATCGGTTGATCTCCTGTTGATCATTAATTGCATACTTATAGTAGTATGTCAGTATGGATATTTTATGTTTATGCCATATCTTTTATTTTATATCATGTCATCTGATATTTATAGCTAGACTGATCCGTTTATTATTTTCTTATAAATAATACTCGGGTCAGGCCGAGATGTTACAGGTGCTACTGCTTGACTCCTCCCCCAGTGATTCACTACTCAGACTTTTGGCTACTTGTTTAGATTAGCAGCTTTTGTTGTTTACACTTGAGATATAGACTCATAGTTGTATTCTTTTGTATAGCACGCGTTGCTATTCTTTTGTATTATCGTGGATCTTTTTAGACCACTACTCTGATGTACACTTTTATGTGATATATATTCATATCTCTTTCCGCCTTTGTGATATGGATATCTGTGATTGATTCGCATGTTATGCTTACTTCTATATTTGTTTCCGAAGATCATTTTATAGCCACCGTGTGATAAGAAATTACACGGATGGTCGCTCCTCAACAGCCTTATTCTCCGCGCTAGTTGACAGCACTACACCGTAGTGTTCTTGGCTAGCGTGGGTATAGAGGTGGGGCATTACATAAATATACTTAACTATAGTTAAAATACATAAATAAGCATAAAGAATAATATTTTGGTATATATAAAATTTTGCTATAATTTTATATTTAAATCTAAGTATAAATATTAAAAGTTAATATATTAAAAGATAGTTTAAAACTAAGGATAATTTGATTTTGAAGATAAAGATTATTTTGAGACTAAAAGTATTTTAAAACCAGGATAGATGTTTTTGATCTTTTTAAAAGGAAGATTTTGAAATCATTTTGAAAACAAGATATATTTTTTTGTAAAACATTTGAATAAAAGTTAGTGGATACAAAACAATGTTCCACTAGATTTTTCATAGGTTCCATCCTACTTAGGGTTCCATCCCTTTAACAAGCTCAAAGTGGATTCCATTCCACGAATAAATTGGATTTTAAGATGTCAGTGCTTTTCTAGGAGTTTTAACAAAATTCCTAACTAAATTATTTATATTGAAATCTTGAACTCTTGATAATCCTGATACTCACGAATCTTCAATCTTGATATCTTCAGTCTTGAATCTCTATAGTGTACAGTCTTCATTCGTGTTACCTGCATGGTTAAATCCTGCATATACATATATATATAAAAACTATAATGTTAGCATTTATATTTTATAATCTTATTCTAAGGTTATTGTCATCAAAACCATCTTCTCAGGGACTAACAGCACAAACTAAGTAGATGTATCAGAAAACCAATATGTACCTAAGTTTGATCAATGTTAGACCGAGCTAACCACCAGATGCAAAAGCCAATTGGATGCACAATCTAGTTGGGTACATCAAAAACCAATCTGTGCCCGAGCTAAAACAATCGTTATCCGAGCTAACCACCAGATGTAAAAGCCAAATGGATGGAAAATCTAAGAGGGTATATTAGAAAACCAATATGTACCTAAGTTGGAACAACGGTTAGCTGACTAACGGATGTAAAAGCCAAACGAGCGCACATCCTTAGGGGGTATATTAAAAAACTAATATGTACCCCAGTTAGAACAATGGTTAACCGAGCTGACCATCGGATGCAAAAGCCAACAGGATGCATAACCCAAACAGGTAAATTAGAAGAAAAATCTGTATCCGAGTTAGAACAAAGGTTAACTGAGCTAATCATCGGATACAAAAGCCATCTGAATGCACAACCTAATAGGTACAACATAAAACCAATATGTACTGAAGTTAGAACAATGGTTAACCGAGCTAACCATGGGATGCAGAAGCAAACTAGATGCACAACCTATGTAGGTACATTAGAAAACCATTCTGTATTCTATAGAACAATGGTTAACTGAGCTAACATCGGATGAAAAAGCCAACCAGACACACAATCTAAGTGGGTACGTCAGAAAACCAATATGTATTTGAGTTACAAAAACGGTTAACTGAGCTAACCACCGGATGCAAAAGCCAACCAGATGCACAACCTAAGTGGGTATATCAAAAAACCATTCGGTACTCGAAACAACATTAAGCTAAGCTAAACACCGGATCGAAAAGCCAAATGAATGCACAACCTAAGCGGGTACATCTGAAAATCAATCTGTATCTGAGATAAAACAACATCAATTTAAACTAACCACTGGATATAAAAGCCAATCGGATGCACAACCTAAATGGGTACATCAGAAAATCAATTTGTACCCGAGTTAGAACAACTTTAAACTGAGCTAACCATCGGATGCACAATTCAATCGGATGCACAACCTAAGCGGTCATTGTAAAAAAAAAAATGTGCCTGAGATAGAACAATGATTAATCGAGCTAACTGCCGAATGCAAAAGCCAACTGGATGCATAATCTAAGAGGGTACATTAGAAAACTAACCCATACCCGAGTTAAAACAGCAGTTAATCAAGCTAACCATTAGATGCAAAAACCAACTGAATGCACAACCTAAGCGGATACATCAGAAAACCTATATGTACCAGATTTAGAACAACGGTTAACCGAGCTAACCATCGGATGCAAAAGCCAACTGAAAACAAAACTAAGCAGGTACAACATAATACCAATCTATACACAAGTTAGAATAATAGATATCCGAGCTAACCACCGGATGCATAATCCAAGCGGGGACATTAGAAAGTCAATTTGTACTCGAGATAGAATAATGTTAAACTGAGCTAAACAACAAATATAAAAGCCAACCGGACGCATAACCTAAGCAGTTACATCAGAAAACCAATCTATACCCAAGCTAAAACAATGGTTAGTCAAGTTAATCACCGAATGCAAAAGCCTATCGGATGCACAACCTAAGCGGATATATCAAAAACATTAATCTGTATCCGAGTTATAACAACGATTAACCAAGCTAACTACCAGATGAAAAAGCCAACCAAACGCACAACCTAAGCGATTAAATTAGATAATCAATCTGCACTCGAGTTAGAACAGCGGTTAACCGAGCCGACCACCAGATACAAAAGCGAACTGGACACACAACCTAAGCGGATACATCAAAAAACAGATATGTACTTGAATTAAAACAACGGTTAACCCAGCTAATCATTGGATCCAAAAGCCAACCGGCACACTAAGCGGGTACATCAAAAAACCAATCTGTACCCGAGTTAAAACAATAAACTGAGCTAACAATCGAATGCAAAAGCCAACCGGATGCACAACCTAAGTAGTACATCAGAAAATCAATATTTAGCCGAGTTAGAACAACATTAAACTGAGCTAACCACCTAATGCAAAAGCCAATCAGATGCATAACCTAAGCAGGTACATCAGAAAACATTCTATACTCGAGCTAGAACAATGGTCAACCGAGCTAATCACCGAATGCAAAAGCAAACCGAACGCACAATCTAAGTGGGTGCATCAGAAAACAAATCTGTACCTAAGTAAATAAATGATTAATCTTGCTAACCATCAGATGCAAAATCCAATCGGACGCACAACCTAAGCGGGTACAACCGAAAACCAATCTATACCTAACTTAAAACAACGGTTAACCGAGCTAATCACCGGATTCAAAAGCCAACCAGATGAACAACCTAAGCAGTTATGTTAGAAAACCACTCTTTACCCGAGATAGAACAACGTTAAACCAAGCTAAGCAATAGATGTAACAGCCAACCAGATGCACAAGCTAAGGGGCTACATTAGAAAACTAATCCATGCCCAAGCTAAAACAATGGTTAACTGAGTTAACCACCGGATGCAAAAGCCTATCGGACGCACAACCTAAGCGGATACATCAGAAAACCAATCTGTACCCGAGTTAGAACAATGATTAACTGTGCTAACCATCGGATGCATAACCTAAGCTGATACATTAGAAAATCAATTAGTACCTGAGTTAGAATAACGGTTAACTGAGCTAACCACTAGATGCAAAAGCCGACCCGACGCATAACCTAAGTGGGTACATTAGAAAACAGATCTATACCCGAGTTAAAACAACGTAACCGAGCTAATTACCGGATGCAAAAGCTAACCGGCACAACTAAGTGGGTACATATAAAAACCAATCTGTGCCCGAGTTAGAACAACATTAAATCGAGCTAACCACCGAATGCAAAAGCAAACCAAATGCACAATCTAAACGGGCGCATCAGAAAAAAATGTATCCGAGTTAGAACAACGTTAGACCGAGCTAACCACCTGATGCAAAAGCCAACCGGATGCACAGCCTAAGTGGCTACATCAGAAAAACAATATGTACCCGAGATAGAACAATGGTTAGCCGAGCTAATCATAGAATGCCAAAGCCAACCGGATACACAACCTAAGTAGGTACATCAGAAAACCAATCTGTAGTCAAGTTAGGACAATGGTTAACCGAGCTATGTGCAAAAGCAACTGGATGTCCAACCTAAGAGAGTACATTAGAAAATCTATCTATACCCGAGTTAGAACATTGGTTAAAAGAGCTTAAAAAAGGATGCAAAAGCCAACCGAACGCACAACCTAATCGGGTACATCAGAAAACCAAACTATACCCGAATTAAAACAAGTATTAACCAACCTAATCACCTAATGCAAAGCCAACCGTACGCACAACCTAAGAGGGTACCTCAGAAAACAAATCTGTACCCGATTTAAAACAACATTAAACTGAGCTAACCACCATATGAAAATGCCAATCGGATGCACAACTTAAGCGGGCATATCATAAAACCATTCTGCACATGAGTTAGAACAACGTTAAATCGAGCTAACCACCGGATATAAAAGCCATTTGGATGCACAACCTAAGCTGTTACATCAGAAAACTAACCTATACCCCAGCTAGAACAATGGTTAACCAAGCTAACCACATGATGCAAAAGCCAACTGGATGCACAACCTAAGCGGGTAAATCAGAAATTTGTACCCGAGTTAGAACAACAATTAACCGAACTAACCACAGGATGAAAAATCCAACCCGACTCACAACCTAGGCAGGTATATTAGAAAACCAATCAGTAGTTGAATTAGAACAACAGTTAACCGAGCTAACCACCAGATGAAAAAGCCAACCGGACGCACAACCTAAGCAGGTACATCAGAAAACCAATCTGTACACTAATTAAAACAACGGTTAACCTAGCAAATCATTAGATGCAAAAATCAATCGAACGCACAACCTAGTTGGGTACATCAAAAACCAATATGTACCCGAGTTAGAGCAAAGTTAAAACGAGCTAATCACCAGATGCAAAAGCCAGTTGGACGCATAACCTACGTGGGTACATCATAAAACCAAGCTTTATCTGAGTTAGAATAACATCAAATCAAGCTAAACACCGGATGCAAAATCCAACCGGATGCACAACCTAAGCTAGTACATCAAAAAACAATCTACAACCAAGCTACAACAATGGTTAATGGAACTAACCACCAATACAAAAGGCTAACCTGACGCCTAACCTAGCGGGTACATCTAAAAACCAAACTGTACCCAAGTTAGAACAACGTTTAACTGAGCTAAACATAAGTTGTAAAACCCAACTTAACGCACAATCTAAGCGGGTACATTAGAAAACCAATCTATACCCAAGTTTGAACAACGTTAAACCGAGCTAACCACCGTATGGAAAAGCTAACAGAACACACAGTCTAAGACGGTACATTAAAAACCAATCTATACCCGAGTTAGAACAACATAAAACCAAGGTAACCATTGGATGCAAAAGCCAACTGAATGCATAACCTAAGCGGGTAAATCAAAAAACCAATCTGTACCTGAGTTAGAACAACGGTTAACTGAGCTAACCATCGGATGCAAAAGCCAACCGAATATACAACTTAAGCGGGTAGATCGAAAAACCAATCTATACTTAAGATAGAACAACATTTAATCTAGCTAACCATCAGATGCATAAACCAAACGGATGCACAACTGAAGCGGTTACATCTGAAAACCAATGTGTACTCGAGCTAGAGCAATGGATAACCGAGCTAATCATCGGATGTAAAAGCCAATAGAACACATAATCTAAGCAGGTACAATAGAAAACCAATCTTTATCCGAGTTAGAATAACAGTTAACTGAGCTAACCACAAGATGCAAAAGCCAATCAAACGCACAACCTGAGTGGGTACATCAAAAAACCAATCTGTACCCGAGTTAGGACAACGTTAAACTAAACTAATTACTATATGTAAAAGCCAACCAAATGCATAATCTAAGCAGGTACATTAGAAAACCGATATGTACCTGGGTTAGAATAATGTTAAACTGAGCTAACCACCCGATATAAAATCCAACCGAATGCATAACCTAAGCGGGTGCATTAGAAAACCAATCTATACCCGAGTTGATCAATGGTAACTAATCTGACCATTTTATGCAAAAACTAACTGACGCATAACATAAGTTGGTACATTAGAAAACCAACCTATATCCGAGTTAGAACAATGATTAACCGAGCTAACCATCGGATGCAAAAGCCAACAGAATGTACAACCTTAGCGGGTATAATAGAAAACCGATATGTATCCGAGTTAGAATAATGATTAACCGAGCTAACCACCGGACGCACAACCTAAGTGGGTACATCAAAAAACCAATCTATATTCGAGTTAGAATAACAGTTAACCGAGCTAATCATCAGATGCAAAAGCCAACTAGATTCACAATCTAAGTGGGTACATTAGAAATCCAATTTGTACCCGAGGTAAAACAACATTAAACCAAGCTAACCACTGGTTGTAAAAACGCACAACCTGAGCAGGTACATCAGAAAACTAATCTGTAATCGAGTTAGTGCATTGTCAAATCGAGCTAACCACCAGATGCAAAATCCAATCGGACGACCAACTTAAGCGGGTATATCTGAAAACCAATCTGCAACCAAATTAGAACAACGATTAATCGAGCTAACCGCTGGATGCCAAAACCAACCAGATGCACAACCTAAGCGAGCACATTATAAAATCAATCTATAACCAAGTTTGGACAACGTTAACCAAGCAACCATCAAAAGTAAAAGCCAACCGGATGCACAACTTAAGTGGGTACATTAGAAATCAATTTGTACCCGAGTTAGATCAACGGTTAACTGTAACTAAAATTTAAGCAAAATAATTGTAAAGCAAAAAAAAAATTTTAAAAATATTTTAAAAAAGACAAACAATATATTGTATCAATATAAATAAATCATAAGCTTAAAATACATAAATTATACAAATTTGATTAAACTAAAATAAAAATATTAAAGGCTGATATAAAACATTTTATCATTTTATAAAACCATAACTAAAATATAACTAAAACAATCATAAACGAACAAATAATTTCAGAAATAATAAAAAAATAAACAATATACAGTACCAACATAAATAAATTCATAAACTAAAAATATGTATAATATACAAATTTAATCAAAAAAAAGGATATTAAAAGCTAAATAAGAATGATAAAACAATTTGTCATTTTACAAAGCCATAACTAAAATTTAAGCAAACCAATCATAAACCAAAAAAAAAAAAAAAATTAAACAATATAGAGTATCAATATAAATAAAATCATAAACTTAGCTTGTGGGGTTGATGCTCCTTGTTGAGCTGGCTTAAACGGGGGGTCAGTTGTGGCGATCCAGCCGAATTCCCTAGCTCTGCTCTCCGGAGTAGGGTTTTTAATAATTAATCAAATAATAAACTTGAAATACGTAAAATATAAAAATTTAATCAAATAAAAATGTTAAAAGCTGAATGAAAATGATAAAACATTTTATCATTTTTCCAAAACCATAAGTAAAATAAAAAAAAACAGTCACAACTCAACAAATAAAAATCCAAAGAAATAGGAAAAAACATAAAAAAAAATAAACAATACTAATATAAATAATCATAAAATTCAAATATGTAAAATATACAAATTTTATCATATAAAAATTAAAATAGTAAAAACTAAACTAAAACGATAAAAGAATTTATCATTTATAAAACCATAAATGAAATGTAACCAAAAAGCAGCCATAAACCAACAAATAAAAATTAAAAATTAAAAAATAAATAATAGATAATATACAATACCAATATAAATAAAATCATAAACTTAAAATATCTGAGATATACAAATTTAATTAAATAAAAATAAAAATTTTACAACCTGAACAAAAATGATCTAAAGAGTTTTTCATTTCAGAAAACCATAACTAAAATTTAATAAAAATAGTCATAAACCAACAAATAAAAATTCAAAAGAAATATAAAAAAATATAGACAATATATAGTACCAATATAAATAAAATAATAAACTTAAAATACATAAAATATATAATTTAATCAAGTAAAAATAAAACATATTTAAAACTGAACGAAAATGATAAAGGAGTTTACATTTTACAAAACATCTAAATTTTAACCAAAACAAAAATAAATTAACAAAACTATTTTAATAAACGTTATACACAACTAATATAAATTATATCATAAACTTAATATACTATAAATATACAAAGTTAATCAAATAAAAATAAATATAATAGAATTTGCATGTAAATGATAAGATATTTATCATTTTACAAAACCATAAATAAAATGCATTTGCTAATTTCAGACAATGAACTACAGTTTTACTAAATATTAGGTCGTTGAACATTGGTCTTCTCAAAGCAAAAAGAATAAGTTTCATCTAAATCTAATCTTTTGTGTATTGGCTCTTTGATTGAAGCGAACAAGTAACAAGAAGTGGAATTTCAGTTCCATTTCATTTAGTAAACATCAAACTTGCATAGATTGTAGCTTCAGTTTTAACCACTCATCCTCTTATGACAGTTTCAAGATATAAACTATAAATAATTCTTATATATTCTCATTTGAATATCAAATTCTTATATAAAAACAACCTCCAAATAATTCTAATACTACAAAAAGTGTTAAATCACTTTCCATACTCATTTACAAATCCACTTAAATCAGCCCAAACAACAGTTAATTTATAGAAGAAACTAATAATTTCATCGACACAACGCCGTATATTTCTATATCAACCAAACCAATGATACAATATAACATCAAAATAATCCTATTTTTTTATCCTGTATTAATGGTAGTCGATATTGATCTTAGCATAAACTAAACTTATTAGCTACACAAGAACATGACCTAACAATAATCAGAGAACAACATAAAAACCTGAGGATAGTTCGACACACTGATTTTTAAATTTTAAGATCCAAGAATACCTCAAAAGAACATAGAATGATAAAACATAGTCATCTTCAGAAACAAACAAGACAAATATGACATAAAAAATATGAAAACATTCAACCACTCAACGGGCAACTTCTATGATTATGCCCTAACTTATTACACTTTCCACACTTGTTTTGCTTCCTATGAAAACATCCAATCCACCAAGCCTATTAACTCAAGGTCAAGCAGCTCCACGAATAGCCTTAGGTGGATGAACAATAGAAGATCCTTTAGAAACAATATCATTCTTATTAAAAGTAGGAATAAGATTGATAATATGTGAGTAAAAAGCGCGATATGCCTTAGTTGTGAAACAATATTCAATGAAATCATAAACATTAAGTCTAGACATGGTAATCCCCTTCAATACATCTCTACTACTAATAAAGAAAATTCGTTGAATTAATTTACTCGGCGTTTTTTTGAAATTTCGAAAATGCCTTTGCTTTCCGTTTACAATAATATAAACAGCCCGTGTGCGAAGCACGGATCAATTCTAGTGTGCACAAGGAAAACTAGCAGCTCTCCATTGGTTACAGTGCACATCTGATTTTCTAGACTAACTTTATGAGAAATAGAGGAATATACTTCAAAAAAACTAGAAGAACGAGAAACGTTCTATCCAAATCCTTCTTCTTTTAATTTCAATAAACGACTCTTCATTTTAAAGACAAAGTATGATTGTCCAATTAGATACCTCTTCTCTATGCTTTGATTTGAATCATAAGCTTAATTCGAATTCCATCAAGATAACAGGTAATAAGGAGATGTTTTTCTTTTACAATCCAGGATTTAAAACTCTCATCAACGTTTGATTTAGTCTCACCATAGCGATTACCAGGGAAAAATAAATCAGCCAAATAATCAAGAGACTTGTCTTTTAGAAATTCAACAGCGTTTTCACCTTTAATTTATCTATATTTCGTCATAGCTTGTGACGAGTGGGATTTTTGACCCTCGGAAATCGATACTACTACGTCCTCAGTATTCAAGTGTAAAAGACTCAAGTGTCGGAAAACCCGACCATTAAGGGAAAGAAGAAAATAAAGATAGAACAGAATCTTACACGAATGAAATAACATATATTAGTTCAACATATAATCTTTACAGCGGAATATTTCAAATGCAGTTATCAAATTTTAACTTAAACAATAACATGGACAAAATATCCGTCCTTACAAATACAGAATATAATAGTACATAAGTGTGGTGGAAATGGATAAAAATCTTCAAAAAATCTTCTAGCTCCATGCTCCAAGCTCTTCCAAAATGCTCCAACAAAACCTGACTACTAGGCTGCCTGGAAAAAGGCACCTAGAGTTTAAGGAAAAAGGAAAATAAAATCCGGGTCAGTCATGGAACTAGTGTAAGAAACTCAACACACGAGTTTTTGGAAACAAAGGGTATCCCATAATACCACGCCACACATAAACACGAAACATGTTTTTACCTTATGACGACCAAATTATTTCTACGTAAAATCCAATGATATTATTTTTAATGACATTCTTTGAAAACCTTTCAAATAAACATATTCAAATAGCCGAAATTTTTAGATTGGTTAAATTTGATGCCATAATAGGTTTATAACTAAGTCCGAAGGCACTTATTGGAGAATGGATTTCCAATGAATAGCGAGGTAAGGGACTATCTCTCGTACAGTACATTTCTAGAGGAATGTACCGAAGATCAACATATTTGAGACCTCTGCGAATTAAGACCGGTCTACCCGAAACCAATAGATGGTACGGATAGAACTGAATATGATATCACCTCCACCGTTTCCGACCGATCCAAGAGCTCCCATACCATAAACCATATTTTTTTTACCTGGCATTATAGCGGGAATAAAATAAATCTTGAAAGGTGATATCATACCCTAATGATTGCAATCCATTTAGCCCTAAACCAACCCCTGTTTCACAATTCTCCGAGTGTGAGCTAGAGGTAACATTTACCTTTCTTAGAACATTTTCACTTAAAATGCCACAGTGCCATTTTCAAGAACACACTATTGATTTCAACAAAAGTACATCCTCTAAGCTCGTACGTCTTAGAGAAGGGTGTCAATTATAAAAGGGGTTACCTCCTACACCACCAACCAAATGTACATTTGTAGAGATCAATTCATTATGATCTTAGAAATTCAATATCGGATATCCATCCATAAAAGTTGTCCAAGAACAGGACAAACCGATGTCACTCTCCTACCGCATCCTATCGAAAATTACTCCTAGGATTAGTTCGAGTAGTCCATACATATGAAGATCTTATAATGAAGGACCACTGCTATTTATTTATCTCGGGAGCTACTCTGAACTTATCAACAAGTAGTCTTTCCATTATGAAGATCCCCGCCTTCAAATTTATTGTCCTCAACATACCTTCACTTTCGAGCACGTAAATTGGCTCGTAGTGTTTTTCAGATATGGATTACCCAAATTCGACCCCCGTTCCTTCAAACCAATGAACGATAAAAAGATGTTAAGTAGGTAGTGGTTAATATTCCATAAATTAGTATCTTTTTATCCAGAGTATCTTCTTAGAGATATATATCTTTTTAAAACCATTTCTTTTTTAGTATGCACGGAATCATTAAACCTCATTTATTAGATTTTGGTTTTAATTGAACCATTTTAAATCTTGGAGTAACTCCAAATCATTTTATCCTTTACTTTGGAAAATATTTTCAAATCATTTATTTAAATCTTAACAAAGATTCCAAATCATAACTTCTAAACAGGTCAAAAACAATATTATTTAAGACATCATTTACTGTAAGCCCAATACAATTAATTTTAAGTAAAAGGATCCATAGGAATTAAAATAATTCCAAATCATTTATTTAAATCTCGATAAAGGATTTCTTATTTCCAATACATATCTTTATAATAGGTTGAAACTATGTTATCAAAGATGGTAAATCCAAATTAGTTAGTATTCAAGTAAAATGGATCCACAGAAATTATACTAATTCTACTCAACATCAATTTTCATATTCAACCTTTACTATCCATCGAATAGCGATGAAATCATCTTTTAAATTAACATGGATAGTATGGGTTCCTCCTCGAAATTTACTACTAAGTATAAGGAGATTATTTCTATACAATCCAAGTTGTATTAAATTTGAAAAAATTAAATCTTTTATACTTACCTCGTTTCCGACATTTCGACCTTATCTATACATTGTCCAAGAAAGAAGCCAGGTGAGCCAAGACATTGGTTGCTCTTGAACATCTCCTTAGTTTAATCACCTCCCATTCGAATCTCACGAATAGAAAAATCCAGTCTACTCATTGACTTTTAGAGCCAAGATTTAATTACATAATTATAATAGTTTTCTTTAAACCCTTTATTTAATTTTTTTTAAATAAACTATAAAAATTCAAATCATCTTTGAAATACTTAATTATTTATTTGAAAACATTTCTAAAAGATTTAGGAAATAATACTTAAGTTTAAAGCCATATTTCAAAACTTATTAAAGTGTTGCGATTAATGCTACAAATGGTGCTTTTAAGCTTATTTGATCAAAATAACCTTTATATCATCTAGAAATCCATTTTTATAACTAAAATCTCTTTAAAACATTTTTAAATATTTATTAAATTTGTTTCATATTTTTAAAGAATTAAAAATATCAATTTAAAAGAATTTTCGCTTTGTTTTTCGAATTGCAAAACCATGACTTTTTTGAGAACTTGATTTGCTCATATTTCAAAATCTACTAAACGAAATCTTGATCATTTTCTTTTGTTTGAAAATTATGATATAAGAGTTTGGAAAATTCTTATTTCAAAGAATTCCGACTTCGAACCTGTCATATAAATAGATTCAAATTTCTACGGTGCGAAGTTGCAAACTACCGTTACGCAACACGCCTATTTTTGACTCCATTTTTATAACTTGTTAAAACTTCACCAAACTAGAATTTTAGTTCTTATAAACCATTTGACATCATTTCAAAGGGGTTTAATGACCCCATCTCACTCTTATAACTTGATTCGGAAAGTGATTTACTTATGTAATATCGACGTATATTTAATATGACTTGTGTATATAATTAAACATTATATTAAAACCAATATTTAATGATCAAAGCATAGTATACATCCATAAAAATCGTATCACACCATCATTATATATATATATATGTATATATGTATGTATGTATCGAGTTTCTCACCTTCATTGGTTTCTAACTTCTCGAGAATTCATTATAGCTTCACTAAGATCGAATTAAAGCATACAAAATTGAGCTTTAGACCTTTGAAGGGCTTGGATTACACTTGCAAATGAAAGTGGGCCCAGTCTTGGTTGTAGGAAGTGGTGGCCATGGGGTTTGAGTGAGGAAAGGAGTCATTTTCCTTGGTTTTGAAGTGGATTGCTTATGTATATATACTCATATAAATTTAATTTCTTTTTGCAATATTTTTCTTCATAATTTCCTTAAGGTAGGAAGCCATTGAATAGCTTGAGAATGAGGAAGAAGATGAAGTAGAATAGTGTGTAAAATTATGAAGAGAATGGTGGGTATTTATAAGAAAACTTTGAAAATAAATATCTAAATGTATAATTACTCTTTTGCCCCTTGGCTACACCCCCTACATCACCATCAAGGCACATGGCTATGCCACCCCCTTCTTGTGCCTCCATGTATGTGATGATGATGGTGTGTAAGTGAGTTGATGTTTGCTTTTTAGGGTAGAAAATATCTTATATATTTATTTTTTACTATATGTAAATTATAATGTAAATAGTAAGTATATTTATATGTATATATGTATTCATGTATAAGCTAGGATGAGTATGTGTATGTGTTTGTTATATATATGGAGATAAAAATAAGGTTGCAACAAATTTAAACAACTTTGGTTCGTTAAACCGCTGAAAATCAGGTTGCCAACTCCCGTTCACATTTTCACTTATAAATTAATTTACATATAAATATAAAAAAATTGAAAACTAATTTCCCATCATTATAAATTAATCAAAACAATTTCATTTGAAATATAAAACCATATAAATTAATATTAAATAATTGTTTATAAAAAGTGCTATTATATCGATAAAGCGATACAGATTTTCTTATATTTTCAAATCAAGTACATATTTTTATAAAACTATTATAAATGGTTTACCAGCACTCTATAACTGATTAAAATGAATTATTGTCATTTTAAAATAAGTATTTGAATATTTGTAATAATTATTTTATCACTAAATCTCAATTTAAATTCATAAATCAATATGATGCCATTATTGATGAAGTCATAAATATATTTTTTTCCCAAAAATAAAATAAACTTTTATTTCATATTCTTATTTAAATAGATAAATAAGTGTATGTATCCAGCTCTGTGCACGACTTCTGATAATTATAGAGCTGTTTATTGATAAAACATTTTTCGGTCATTTTATCATTATTTTTAAAGTATATATTTTTGTAAGTACTTATTCAAAATAAGATTACCATCATTATTTATTGTTTAAGTCAACATAATCTATTTTAAAAAGCTTATATTTGAATATTTAAATATAACTGTAATTTATCAAATTGATAAATTTGTGGATCGTTATATAGCTAAATTCATAATGAGTACAAACTACAACACGACATTCTAATAAATGAGCTGCATAAGGCCCCATTCCACGTTTACAACTGTAGCAACATTATTTTGCATATCATGCAAACAATATGAATGGGAAGCCATTGGAATTTTTTTAGGAATACTAGCCCCAATGTCTATCCGAAATAAAAACCAAAGGTCGATCAAATCCAACGGAACATTCATATGATCCAAAAACTAAGTCCAATTTTCCTCATTTCCGTTCCAATAATAGCCATAGCCAAAGGGAAAAAACCTAAAAATAAAAAAAATAAACATTGTTGTTTAATTAGTTGGTTAGTTAACTAACTAGGCTCCGAAAATCTAATTTGTGCAAACCATGGAATTTAACCATAGAACTTGCACCAAAGTGTTCTTAGCGAAATTCTAAGCAACTTTCGTATTTGGATTTTTACGACCGGAGTCCAAATAAAGAAGTTACGAACAAAAAATGAATTCGAAATGAAAATATTAAATAAGAAATAATTAATGTTTTTATATTAATTACCTGGACCCATAAGCCGATCCATCATTGGGGACAATCGACTCCCAATGGTCAATTGGTGACCCAAGGGCAGTCGACCGATGGCGGCCTGACAGCTCCAATAAACCAAGGCTGCAACGGTCTGGATTTAATATATTTCGGTCGAATGGTTCTGGTAGATTCTAGCGTCTATAAATTCAAGCCTAGCCTTTCCTTCTCTTCTCATATTTTTATGGAGGAAATAGCAAAGCTTTGCCATTTCTTCTTCTCTACTTTCTTTCTAAATTATAAAAGATAAAATATTTGTATCTATATTCATACAAATCTGAGAAGAGTAGAAATCTAATAAAAAGGAGAAGAGAATCAACCATATATGTTATTCGGTATTTTGACCTGGCTATATTCGAACTGATTGGACAAGTCAGATTCGACCGTCGTCAAGGCCAGTAAGTACACATCGATGATTGTGCGGTCCAGAAGTCAAGTACATATGTTAATATAAAGCCATGATCGAAGGGAATTCAGAGACATGCAATGCAGAATGTTCGAACTATGGAATATAGTTCAACATAGAGGAGGGATTGGCTATAACTATTTTCCAAAATAGGGATCAGCATGTTTCAAAAAGCAAGTGCAATTCAATATAAAACAATCAATATCTCAAGATCCATAAGTCCAATGCATATGAAATTTTACAAGCAAGACGTGGGACCCTAGGGAGCGTATGCTAAGGATCGTACCTTAAGAAGATGAAATAAGAGGGATCGATCCTCTTCCCTCAATAGGGATAAGCCGAAATTAGAAGAAAACTCACAATGAAGCAAAGATTGAGCAATAACTCAAGTTCTACTCATCCAATTGGCATGAAACTTGGAGTCAAAGCATATTACAACATGGGGAAGCTACCATAGAGATCATTCCCCTAAATTCCCCTAAAATAGGAATCGACATCGATTCCTATTGCTTGGAATTTGGGCCATGCGATCCCTTCACTACGCCATAAATGCCCTTCTGCAACACAAAAAAAATGTTGGGTCAGGCCCAAAAAATGTTGTCATAGGTCTATGGCAACACTTTTCGGGTGATGCAATTTTTGCCGTTGCCTTAGACCTCAAAGGCAACATTTTGACTATCTAAGGCAACATAAGTAATATTGTTGCAATAGAACCCTATTTGGGTCTATAGCAACATCCATATGTGTCTGTAGTAACATTCCAAAATGTTGCTATAGATATTAACTTTCTGAATTTGTGGGGCCCACAATGTAGAGCATATTTGATTTTTAATAGAAATAAATATTTATTTAATAAAATGCTATTGCACAGAATTTGATATTCAAAAAGTAATTTATTTAAATAAATATTTTATTTCAACATTTGAAATAGTACAAATTCCTGACTCCACTATTTTACAATTCAATGATATATAACACCGATATTCACATATACAGATATTCCTCACTACATCACTCAGTTCACTCATTACATATGCAGTTTCAATTTATACAGACACCGACACTGACAAATATATGACGAGCCGAGTGCCGAGCCGAAGGCGAGCCGAGTAGCGGGTCCAGTCTTCAAGCTCAAGCACATTTGATTTGACTCTGTCTTCAAGCTTGTATCCAGCTGTCCAGTCTTCAATACCTGTCACATATAATTCAAAAGCAGTAATCTGGAAAATAATATTTAACTCGAACAGAAAATGAAAATATTTTTGTTATATTATTTGCCTCAGATATTTGGGTTGTTTCTTTTCATATTTTTTTCTGACAGGGACCAAATATTTGCACGGACAACCTGTGAATGCACAAGTCAGCTGTTCACAAGTGCATAAGCCAAACATGAATGTAACACTTGGATACAAGACAGTATGGAAGACAGCAAGCAACAGTTCAGGCAAAAATGCACAAAGGAGAAGCCAAGTGCACAAAGTAGTACTTAACACAGCAAGCAACATAACATGACCAAGAAATGCATGTACATGGATGAACATACATGCATCATAAGGCTTGGTACAAGAAACTACTCAAGTGCAACTACTCAAGTGCAAGTTCATACTCAAGTGCAGCCAGATATGTAGACAAGCCAAAAAAAATGGACATGGCACAAGGTCAAACCCGAGTCATCGACTGGATTCAACTCAGGGCCAAGCAACCAACAAAATAAACAAGAACCAGGTTCAGCAAAATGTAGACAAGCTAGTGCAAGAAACACAGCAGTACACATAGGCAGCCCATCAAGCAAAACAGTGAATGCATCAGGCATGTACAAGAGAAACATAGGCAGTAATATGATATACAGAGGACTTGGAGCATTAGTTCATGTTAAAGAACAAGGTTAGCATGGTACTAGTTCAGTCCAGACCAATCAAAACCAACAAAGCCCAATACACATATGTTTGTATATATCGTGGAAACCAAAACTCAATGTTCAGATTAGTCAACAGTTTAATAAAACCAAAGATCACTTTCAAAGTTCTGATTTTCAAAAATACAGAAGTTTTCAAGTGAAGCAGTTTTCAAGAGGACAGCAGAATACAAATACTTCAAGTTCTGGTTTAACAAATGCAGCAAGGTACAAAGGTATGTGAACAAGTTTAACAAAGGTTCAAGTTCTGGTTTAACAAATGCAGCAGAAGGAGCTAACAAGCTCAGATCAGAAATAAAAAACAAGCTAGTGAACCAAAATCCAACATACCAAATAATATCACATCGCAATTCATCATCAGCAAAGCAAAATCAAGCCAGTGGACCAAAATCCAACATACCAATACATCATCGCAATCCAACATACCAGATTTCTCAAAGTCCAACAGAAAGATTAAACTCGAGATTATAGGAAATAAAGCCTATAAATAAATCCTAATTCATCATCGGCAAAAGCGTGCGAGTGTAACCAAAATTGAGAATAATCAAGTAAACCAGAAGGCAGAAAACATACCAAATAATATCACATCGCACCCGACGATGAAGTCAAAGCAATTCGAGCAATCAATCAAGGAGAATGAAGGAGCAAGCTACCAGGAACGTTTCTTACACTAGATTCGATCAATCAGAGCATCAAAGCAACTGGAATCGCGTGCCCTAGTTTTCACAGAGAGGAACGAGAAAGAAAAATCGCGTGCCCTAATTTTCACAGAGAGAGGAATGAGAAAGAAAAGTAAAGCGGGAAATGGAAATTGGTAAGGTGTGGATCGATGGTGTGAATCGACGGTTGAGATTTTGTTTTAAATGGTGGTGTGGATCACTGAGGTGTAAAAAAAAATTAATTTTTTTTAATTAGAATATATCTATGGCAACACTATATAAAAATGTCGCATCGTGTTACACTTGTTTAGCTAGAGCAACACATTTTTATGGCTAAGGTAACACCAAAAATATAACGTTGCAGTAGGACCAAAATTTTATAGCTGTCGCAACATTTTAGTTAGCAACACCTTGCAAAAATGTTGCAGAAGGTCATCTATGGCGTAGTGCTTTTGTGGGTCTATATGGTCTTGGAGGTCCTTCTGCCTAATTTTCAAGAAGATATTTTTCCATCTTCATCTATAAATACAGGCTTGGTTGTTCATTTTCGAGACTTTTATGCTGCTAATTGCTTTGTACTCTTTTGTAACAAAGCATTTTCATCTGATCCCTATTGTACTCAGTTTATAAAGTGATTGAGCAATCTATTCATTGTGGACGCAGGCAAACAACACCGAACCACTATAAATCATTGTATTCTTATTATTACTTTAATTTTCCGCTATTCAATTACTATATTCCTCCATTTTCATATTATATTCTTTATTGATTTTTGTATAATACTTCTATTGGGTGTTTGTGCCAACTTTTGGTACAATCATTTTGGTGTTTTCACCGAGAACCTGATTCTCAGCCCTGTTTAGATCCCTTTGTTGCTATAGATTGCATAAATCCCCCAAAATGATCTGGAATTATCCTCAAGAAGCTTGTTCGTTCTATTCAAATTTGCAAAAAGCCTAAGGAAAACTATCAACAATGGTTAGGAATTCTAGATCTACATCTTGAAACGCGGAAGGAAACAAGAACGCTAGTTTCCAGCAAGGAGGCCTGAGAAATTTACTAGTCGATGTGAATGATACAAATCCAGTCGATGTCCAAAATTTGGTTGATTCCATTACAGGAGTTGAATTCCAAAATCTGATGAGAGAACTATTGGATAGCCGTCGATAGTTGAATCAGCAGATTCAAGCCAATATCGGTCTAATGAACCAACTCAGTCTGCAACAGCGCGCGAAAGCTAGGAGGGACCCTTCCCCTTATTCTACACCAGAGTGTTCCAGTTCATAAGATGATTATCACCGACGCAGACATTACAGAACTGATGGATATCATGCAGAAGCTTAAGGACATCAACAAGCAAATCAACATGTTCTTCCGAGACCGATTGGTGCCGATACCGATCCCTCCTCCAAAGGAGGGGGCCTACCTTTCCATGCTGGAGCTTAAGTTGGAGCTTCTGTGATTGATTTGGATGCTGGAATTTAGGTGGATGCAGATCACTTACCTCTCGGGAATGGTGATGAAGTGAATATACGTGATATACATCGAGAGGATGTTAAGCCAAGAAGGCGTTGAATGGCCTATAGACATCGACCAGGCCTATTAGGTGAGGTGGAACACGACCACCGCTTGACTTCAACTATCCAAATTCCATACATGTATGCTATTATTAGACAGCTAGTGAAAGAGAGCAAAGGATTGACCGATGATGGTTGGGGGATCTCAAGAAGCCGTACTCCGTTTACTGATAATGTCTTACATGATGAGTATCAAACGAGGTTCAATATGCTGTTGATGCCTGCCTACGAATGAATAACCGACCCCAGGTAACACATCATGAGATATGAATGGCTGATGGATTCTACACAAGCTGATGATGTAACAAAGTGTAAGTGACAACCCTAGTTTTGGTGATAACCTATAATATTAAATTATAACGGTGGTTATAATTTAATATTGGAAAATAAAATAAATTGGAAATATAAATTTGTAATCTTTTTATAATAAACAACGAGTTTTGGGAGAATAAAATTTGAACTAGGATTTTTGGCTGAGATTTAAGTTGAATAAATTATGAATAATGGGTATATGTTAATTTTGAGGTTAATAAATTAATTAATAATTTTGTTCAACATATATTTGTTGAAATAAATGTAAATTGTTGAAAATAAAATTTTAAAAACTTTATTTTGTTCATTTGGGAGAGATATGATCATTTTATGGTTCTAATTTGAGTAAATGCAATGATTTTGTACACTATTGATTTTAAAGGAGGTATTAGAAGCATTTATGTATTTTATAAATATAAAAGATGGAATTTTGTTTAAAAATAATATTTCAACGTAAAAATAAAGTTTACATGGTCATTGTATTTGTTTTAACGAGAAAATAATTTAGTATAAATTTTTATGTTAAAAATGGTGTTTATGTAATAAAAAGTGTAAAATGGTGCAGTTAAGTAAAAACGTGATTTTAATAATAGAAATTAATTTTTATAGCCGTAATAATTTTATTTTGTTGTGAAAACATTTTTATTGACACAAACATTTGTTGAATAAATTTTGTTTGGTTTAAATATGAGAAATATGGGAATATATTGAGAATAAAGTGTGAAAACATAAATATTTAGTGAAATTTTTACTAAGTATGGTTGTTGGGCTAATTGATAGAGGTTGGAGCCCAATATCCATTTCTAGAATACTCAGGAGATAGAAATGAACGTAGGTTTCTTTCTCAATTTGCTTCTTCTCCAGAAAAATTGCAGTAAAAAGTGATAATGGATTTCCTCTTTCAATATTAAAAATTTCGCTTCTATCTTGCCGAAATTAAAGAGAATTTACAAAGCAAAGAAAAGAATAGCTTCTATAGGTTATAAAGAGCTCATTTGCACCCAAAAGCTATCAAATTGCCTCAGAAATAGCTCTATATCCTTGCTAAGGTGAGTATCCTCACACATTCTAGTTTTCTCAGGTTTCGTAATAATGAATTGGGGTTTCATTTGCATATTCGTGTATTGTAACTTGATTTTATGAGCTGTTGCAAACCTGGCTTGAGTTCATGTTTGAGACAGCGTATCTCTTTCACTTCCTGTTAGAATTCATCGATTCTTTCTTTATTTAAAAGTTAAAGTGTTTTAATATGTGCAAACAATTTTCAGTTCAATCTGAGGTCATTTGGTCATCTATTTCATGCCTGTCAGTTGAACCCGAGATGGTTTTCAGGCCTGCGCACATTTCCGTTGTCTAAGCTGCTGCAAACATGGCATGAGTCCATGTTTGAGACAGCATAACTCTTTCGTTTCTTGTCGGAATCCATCAACTCATTTTTTATTTGAAAGTTAAAGTGTTCTATTATGGGAATACCAATTTTCAGTTCAATCTAAGGTCGTTTGATCATCTGTTTCATGCCTATAAGTTGAATCCGAGAGGGTTTTTAGACCTGGGCAGAATTCAACATAGCCTGAGTACATGTTTGAAATTTCATAACTTTACCATTTTATGTCAGAATTTAGTGAATCTTTTCCTAGTTCATAGATAAATTGTTATACTTTGTATGTATCAAAATTTAGACTATTCTAAGGTCATTAAGCTATTCAAATTATGTCTGAAAGTTGAACCCGAAGAATATTTCAGACCTGGGTGTCGACCTATACATATATTTTTGTTGCCTTTTGCTTTTTGTTTTGCACTGTTTTGCTTATTGTTCCAAGCGATTTTTCTAGCATGTTCTTGTATTATTTGGAGATATAGGTAAGCCAATAATTTTGGTTGATCTGAACTCTAGATTGATGAATTTTCAAGACGATTTCATATGTTGATTTTCAACATTTTCTACGTTATCTTTCGTTCTCAAACACAAGCTTTCTAAAATAATTTTGGAAGTGTTTTTATAATTAAAATGGTTTGAAATAAATATTTTAAAATATTTATAAATTATTTTTAAAGCTATTAATATATATATATATATATATATATATATATATATATAAAGAGAATTTAAAAGGAAATGTTTTCAAATTGATTTCAAATGTCGTTTTAAAAACAAGTTTCCTTAAAGTGAATTATTTTCTATATAAAATACAAGTTTTTACACATTTTCAAGAGGATGTGATTGAGAGGCCATTCTTTGGCATATTTTGAGAATTATAGTCTCCTTTTTGGAGCTATTTATGATGCCGTATTTTGGTAATTATTTGAGATTTTCGATCTCCTAATTAGGAGTTATAAATGATGAAGCCATTAAATTGGCTAATGTATATATCGATGGTATGAGGGGAGTTATGAGATTTTTGAGATTTAAATGATGTTGTTTTCTAGTGCTGCATTGACCAGCAGTTAGTAAACTGTTAAGTGAGAACATGTGGTATGGGACGCACTATTAACACTTTTTAAGGACTCCTATCTGTGAGTTTGTGACATATTCACGAGTTATGCCAGTACTATAGACCTTTGGGTCATTACAAGGAATATGTGACTTCGACCATCATGAGTTTGTGTGACTTCGGTCATCACGAGTTATGTGACTTCGGTCACCACGAGTATGACCTTCGACTCCATGAGATAGGTACATAATATATAGTACTAGACACGATTTTAGCATGTGCGGCATTGCTTCGGCATGCAATCGAGGATTTGGATCCAATTCGGGCTATTTTTTGAGTTTTGAGTTTATTTATGATTTCACCATGTTGAGATGATTGTTTCATTTATTTATAGTCTAGAGCTATATGAGGATTTATTTATGTATGGTGATTTCATTTATGAAGTTTTGAACTCTTAATTGAGTTCTACGAGAATAAGATTTTAGAGGTTTCTTTGTTTCCTTCTATGGATTTATGTAATTGTTTATTTGCTCTTATGTTATGAGTAACCTTTAAAGTAGGAAACATTTATATTGAGTTGAAGTTGTTTATGAAATAACCTTGAGACATTATACTATTTCCAATACTTGGATTGTGAGTAAAACTTTGTTTATATCATTCCTTTTAGATTAAAGGAATGTTTCCCTTATGATACTTATATCCTATTATCAATTGCTAATTATGTAGTTCCAGTTAGACAGACCCATGTATTTATTACTCGAGTCAGAACGAGTTACAGGTTAGGTCTCTTGGCTTTTCTTAGCTGTTATCTATGGACCCTTCTATCGACTCTTTTGGACTATATACATTGTTTTGTGTGGTGTCTTTTGTTGTGTACTTGGCTATGTATATTCTTTTATGGGGGATATGATGTACATATATATTGTGGATTGTCTCGTCAACCACATATGACACTATGTATTGTACCTGATGTATATGTATATATATCTGACTGTGTTTGCCGTTCTGTGATCTGCATTTATTATTGCTATTGTGTTTTGTTCTGAATTGATCATGTAGCTACCATAGTATTGTATTAGATAAATGAAAAATAAAAAAAGTGCACTTTATCGACATACTTAATAGTTGTTTAATACATGATTATGATGGTCGCTCCTAACAGCCATATTCTCTACACTACCAAACATTATTACCTAGTAATACTCTTTATTAGTGTAGGTTTCGGGATGGGACGTCACAGCTTGGTATCAGAGCTGAATTTAGAACAAAATGTAATAAACATAGAATAGTAGACATACTACAATACGTCAAGTAGTGCAAACATCGTCCCTAATAGAAGTTGTTCCAACCTTGTCCTTAACCTTTTCGAGTCCTTTGGGGGTAGATAAGTGGGAATATGTCTAGGAATGTAATTTTTAAATTCCGTAGTATTTCTTATTTAATGAATTTAATTGATAATATCTACCTCTTTGAATAATTTAAACTTATCTTAACTGTCAGCTATGGCTGGAAGAGGTCGCACTTCGGAGGCTGATCCATCTAGTGGCTTACGTCCCAAAGGGGTGTGTGTGTGTGTGTGTATGTCGACGGATCAGATTCTCGAGCTTATCAGGAGTACTCAGCCTCCAGCTCGTTCTTCTCCTCCATGTAAATACGCATTTGCACGCATGTGTAGAGACTTCTCCCATCTAGGAGGCAAACCATTCAAAGGATCGAAGTCAATCTTAGAGGTTCAGGCATGGCTTCGTACATGCGAGTGCATTTTTACTTGCATGGAGATTTCTAGTCATCATCGCATTCTTGTCGCATCTAGTATGTTGCAAGAACATGCTTTGGATCGTTATAAATTGCTTATGGCAGAGATTGATGAGTCTGCTTTAGAGTGGAAGTAATCAGAGAGAGATTCAAGCTTAAGTTTGTTCAAGAGTCTGAGAAGGCTATTCTAGCTCGACGTTTCCTTGACCTTAAGCAAGGGAAGTCGACTGTTTCAGAGTATGTGGCATGTTTCGAGGCCTTGTCCAAATATAGTCTCGAGCATATTAGCACTTTATACAAGAAGAATCTCAAATTTGTTTCGGTCTTTAAGAAGTATTTGAAGAAATCCCTTATGCTTCAGCTCAAATTATCTTTTGAAGAGCTTGTTGATGCGGGCCTTCATCTCGAAGCGGTCGAGAATGAAAGGGATAGTGATGTTGACACAAAGGTTCGAAGAAATCCAGATAATAAGAAGAGCTTCCCCTTTCATAAATCCATGTCATTCCATACTAGTAAGAAGAAGAAGCAAGGCAGTCATAGTTCTCACTCTCGTGTAGCACCTCCTTCCGCTAAAGTTTTAGCATGTTACAACTGTGGCTCCCGTGATCATCTTTCTAGAGATTGTCCTCAACCCCATAAGCGCCTTTATTGCAAGAAAGAAGGACATTTGATCTCTTTGTGTCCTAGGAAGGAAAAGGGTTCTAGCTCGAGGAATCTGAATTTGGCGAAAGCTTCTAGTGGTCCATCGCAGCCTCGAGGTATATCTTCTTTTATTCTAGAGGGTTTTATTTTTTTCCCCGACCGTTCGATTCGAGTTCTCTTCAATATGGGTGCGTCACATTCATTCGTATCGAAGGAAATTGTTGATGCCGTACATTTGGATATTTCTTACTTGTTACTTCTTTGAGGATTGCGAATCCTATTGGGGGATCCACAGCCCTTAGCATGCTATATGAAGATGTTGAATTATTTGTATGTGGTTTTCCTTTCCGTGTGAATCTGCATGTGATTCATTTCCTTGGGTTTGATATGATTTTGGGTATGGACTGGCTAGTTCGATACAAGGCCAGGATTCTTTGTTTTGAGCGAATTATATATCTTCGACATCCCGATTCACTTACACAGCTCTCCCTTATTCTTTAGAATGTCGATCATGATTCCAAATCATCTTTATTCGCTCTTGAGTCCCGATATGAGGAAGAAATATCTCGGATTCCTGTTGTGTGTGATTTTCCTAATATATTTTAGCCTGTTTCGAGTTTGGCACCGAAGCGGGCTATCGAGTTCCACATTGACCTCATTCCAGGTACGCAGCCAGTTAGTCGTCCTCCTACGAGGATGTCTACAAAAGAAAATGAGGAACTCAAGAAGCAGATTTTGGAACTTGAAGCAAAGTACTTAGTTCGATCTAGTTCTTCACCGTGGGGAGGCACGGTGGTATTCGTAAAGAAGTCCGATGTGACTCTTAGGCTATGCATTGATTATCTCAAGCTTAACGAGTTAACCATCAAGAACCGCTATCCATTTCCAGGATCAATGACATGTTCGATCAGTTGAGTGGTGCTAAGGTCTTTCCCAACTTGACCTTGCCATAAGATTTCATCATCTTCGAGTTGTGGAGGATAGCATTCCTCTCTCAGCATTCCGCACTCAATATGGATCTTATGAGTGGCTTGTCATGCCGTTTGGTTCGACGAACACTCCTGCATATTTCGTCGACTTTATGAATCGAGTATTCCGAGAATATCTCGATAAGTTTGTTCTTGTATTTATCGACGACATCCTTGTTTATTCGAAATCTGAAGCCGATCATGCCTATCATTTGAGAATTGTTTTGAGTACACTTCAAAAAAATCAACTCAAAGACATTTTTTCTACATACCACTTTTGGGAAAGCAATTCAAGTTCTTAGGCCATGTTATGCCTTCTGAGGGCATTTCGGTCGATTCATCTAAGATCGAAGCCATCCAAACTAGAAGAGGCCTAAGAATATCACTGAGATTCATAGCTTCCTTGGATGGGCAGGTTATTACCGTCGGTTCATCAAGGACTTTTCCCACATTGTGCTTCCTCTGACTAGCCTTACAATAAAAGGAAGTCGGTTTATCTAGTATGATAAATGTGAAGCTACTTTTCAGAAATTGAAAGAACTTCTTACTAATGCTCCTGTCCTTGTTGTTCTCTAAGGGAACCAAGATCTTATTGTCTATACCGATGCTAGTCATTATGGCCTTGGTGTTGATTTTATGTAGAGGGAATGGGTAGTTTCCTACGCTTCGAGGCAATTACGTTCGGTATGCTGCCCATGATTTAGAGCTAGTCGCCATTGTTTTTGCTTTGAAGATACGACATCCTTATCTATTGGGTGAGCACTTTATTCTCTACACGACCATAAGTCACTCAGATATTTGTTCACCCGGAAGGAGCTTAACATGCGACAGCAGTATTGGCTCGAATTTCTTGCTTCTTATGACTTCGATATCCAGTATACCCCAGGCAAGGAGAATCGAGTTGCTGATGCCTTGAGTCAAAAGCAAGGAGCTGTTGTTTCCATGATGCTTGTAGAATGGTATGCTTTAGAGACTTTATCTATGTGTGATATCTGAGATCGTACTTCCAATTCAAACTCTTCTATTTTATTATATAGCATGGGTGCTCTTCCTGACTTATTGGATTGGATTACCGAGGCTCAACGGAAAGATTTCAATATTTCTTCTCTTATTCAGAAGTGTAAGTCTGAATCCCATGATGATATCGAGATGACGGATTTCAACATCGATAGCCATAGATGTCTTCGTAAGAAAAACAAATTAGTCATGCCTTCTATTCCATTCTTAGGCGGGACATTCTAGCTGAGCGTTACCGTTCTAAGTACACTAATCTAGGCAGCAACAAGATGTATGCTGACATATGTCACTTATATGACAAGGAAGGCATAAAGCGAGATGTGGCATGTTATGTGAGTAATTGCATGACTTATCAACTCATTAAGGCTGAGCATTAGCGACCCAGTGGTCTTCTTCAGCCTTTGGAGGTCCCGCTGTGGAAGTGGGACCAAATCTCTATGGATTTTATTGATGGCCTACCTTGTTCGAGGTCGGGCTATTGCAACATTTGTGTTATTGTGGGCCGTCTTACTAAGTCCACACATTTTATTCCTATTAAGTCTAATAGGACGGCCTCCTATCTCACGAAGCTTTATATTAAGGAGATCATGCGATTTCACGATATTCCTAGTTCTATTGTGTGTGATCGTGATCCACTCTTCACGAGTCACTTTTGTTGGAGCCTTGAACAAGCTTTAGGCACCAAGCTTAATCTTAGCACCGCTTACCACCTATAGTCCGATGGACAGACTGAGAGGGTGAACCGTATATTGGAAGATTTGCTTCGAGCTTGTATTCTTGATTTTGGAGGTAGATGGGAAGATCATATCCCTTTGGTTGAGTTCACTTATAATAACAGTTACCAATCTTCCATCGGTATGGCTCCTTTTGAAGCCTTATATGGAAGACCGTGTCGTTCTCCATCTTGTTGGCTTGAGTCCGAGGAAAAGCTCATATTAGGCCCCGAATCTATTCGAGAAGCATCCAAGAAGATCGTGCTTATTAGGGAGACGATGAATGAGGCACAGAGTCACCAGAAATTCTACACTGACAACCGTAGGAAGACTCTTGAGTTTTCTGTTGGTGATCTAGTCTATATTCGAGCTTCTCCTTTGAAAAGAGTGGTATGCTTTAGCCAAACGGGGAAATTAGCACCACGATATATAGGACCATTTCCTATTATAGAGTGTATCGGTCCTGCTGCGTACAGAGTAGCACTTATCGATCGTTTTTCTGGAGTTCATGACGCGTTTCACGTCTTACAATTGAGGAAGTGTCTACGAGATTATGATTCTGTAATTGATACTCATGCATAAGAGAAGCTTGAAGTCTTTCCTGATTTACGTTTTGTGCAGCATTCTATGAGAATTCTTGCTTCGGAGGTTAAGCGCCTTCGAAATAAGTATGTATCGCACGTGAAGATTCAACGGTCCGATAATCCTAATGACTGCACTTGGGAAATCGGAGAATTCATTGAGCGATCTTATCCTGGATTTCTATCTTCTCACACCGAAGGTGAGAATTTTCAACTACAAGCTATCCTTTTTTCCTTTATTTGATGAAATAAAATTATGTTGAATACAACTCTTCTCTAGAAATTACGAGGACATAATTTTTATAAGGAGTGAGTCTGTTACAACCCTGGTTTTGGAGATTACCTGTAACATTAAGTTATAACGGTGGTTATAATTTAATATTGGAAAATAAAATAAATTGGAAATATAAATTTGTAAATTTATTTATAATAAACAACGAGTTTTGGGAGAATAAAAATTGGGTTAAGATTGTTTGGTTGTGATTTAAGTTGAATAAATTTTGGATAATGGGTTTATGTTAATTTTGAGGTTAATAAATTAAGTAAGTAATTTTGTTCAACATTTATTCGTTGAAATAAATGTAAATTGTTGAAAATAAAGTTTTAAAAACTTTATTTTATTAATTTGGGAGATATATGATCATTTTATGGTTTTAATTTGAGTAAATGCAATGATTTTGTAAATTATTGATTTTAAAGGAGGTATTAGAAGTATTTATGTATTTTATAAATATAAAAGATGGAATTTTGTTTAAAAATAATATTTTGACGTTAAAATAAAGTTTATATGGTTGTTGTATTTATTTTAACAAGAAAACAATCATTGCATAAATTTTTATGTTAAAAATGGTGTTTATGTAATAAAAAGTGTAAAATCGTGTATTTAAGTAAAAATATGATTTTAATTGTAGAAATTAATTTTTATAGCCATAACATTTTTATTTTATTGTGAAACCATTTTGGTTGACACAAACATTTGTTGAATAAATTTTGTGTGGTTTAAATATGAGAAATTTGAGAATATAGTGTGAAAACATAAATACTTATTGAAATTTTCACTGAGTATGCTTATTGGGCTAATGGGTAGAGGTTGAAGTCCAATATCCATTTCTAGAATACTTAGGAGAAAGAAATGAACGCAAGTTTCTTTCTCAATTTGCTTCTTCTCTAGAAAAGATACAGTAAAAAGAGATAATGGCTTTCCTCTTTAAAAATTTAGAAATTTTGCTTCTATCTTGCCGAAATTAAAGAGACAATTTACAAAGCAAAGAAAAGAACATCTTCTACAGGTTAATGAGAGCTCCTTTGCACCCAAAAGCTATCAACTTGCCTTAGAAATTGCCCTATAATCTTGCTAAGGTGAGTATCCTCATACATTCTAGCTTGTTCAGGTTTCGTAATGATGAATTGGGTTTTAATTTGCAAATTCGTGTGTTGTAACTTGATTTTTCTGAGCTGCTGCGAACATGGCTTGAGTCCATATTTGAGACAGCGTATCTCTTTCACTTCCTGTCGAAATTCATCGATTCTTTCTTTATTTGAAAGTTAAAGTGTTATGATATGTGCATACTTATTTTCAATTCAATCTAAAGTCGTTTGATCATTGATTTCTTGCCTGTAAGTTGAACCCAAGATGGTTTTCAGGCCTGGGCACATTTCCATTTTCTAAGCTGCTGCGAACATGGCCTAAATTCATGTTTGAGACAGCGTAACTCTTTCATTTCTTGTTGGAATTCATCAATTATTTTTTATTTGAAATTTAAAGTGTTCTACTACAGGAATACCAACTTTCAGTTCAATTTGAGGCCGTTTGCTCATTTGTTTCATGCCTGTAAGTTGAACTCGAGAGGGTTTTCAGACCTGGGCAGAATTCAACATGGCCTGAGTCCATGTTTGAAATTTCATATCCTTAACATTTTATGTCGGAATTCAGTGTATCCTTTTCCAATTCATGGATAAATTGTTCTGCTTTGTATGTATCAAATTTCAGACCATTCCAAGGTTATTAAGCCATTCAAATTATGTCTTAAAGTGGAACCCGGAGAAGATTTCAGACCTGGGTGTCGACCTGTACACATATTTTTGTTGCCTTTTTCCTTTTGTTTTGCACTGTTTTTCTTATTGTTCCAAGCGATTTTTCCAGCATATTCTTATATTATTTTGAGATGTTTTTGAAGGCTCTAACCTATCAATAGGTAAGCCAATAATTCTAGTTGATTCGAACTCCGGATTGATAAATATTCAAGACGATTTCATATGTTGATTTTCAACATTTTCTACGTTATCTTTCATTTTCAAACGCAAGCTTTCTAAAATGATGTTGGACCAGTTTTTATAATTAAAATGGCTTTAAAATAAATATTTTACAATATTTATAAATTATTTTTAAAGCTACTAATATATATATATATATATATTTATTTATAAAGAGAATTCAAAAGGAATTTTTTTTAAATTGATTTCAAAAGTCATTTCAAAAACTAGTTTGCTTAAAGTGAATTATTTTCTATATAAAATATTAGTTTTACACCTTTTCAAGAGGATGTAATTGAGATGGCCATTCTTTGGCATATTTTGAGATTTATAGTCTTTTTTTTTGGAGCTATTTGTGATGGACTTATTTTGGTAATTATTAGAGATTTTAGATCTCCTAATTAGGAGTTATAGATGATGAAGCCATGAAATTGGCTAATGCATATGCCGATGATATGAGGCAAGTTATGAGATTTTTGAGATTTAAATGATGTTGTTTTCTATTATATGATCTGGATTACTATTGTTATAGTTTGTTCTGAGTCGATGCTATAACCACCATAGTATTGTATTAGATAAGAATTAAGTATGTCGAACTACTTAAGAATGAAAATGAAAAAAAATGAGCACTTTATTGACATACTTAATGGTTGTTTAATACAACACTATGATGGTTGCTCGTAAACAGTCATATTCTCTACATTAGCAGATAGTATTACCTAGTAATACTCTTTGTTATTGTAGGTCTCGGGGTGGGGCATCATAGTTTAGGTGTTTTTCTATCACTCTCTCTGGTATAGCAACGATTTCGTGAGATTACCCCCGTGATCAATCTCTAGATTTTATGATTTGGCAACAAAGTTTGTGGAGCAATTCCGTATGCATGTAGTTCTCCCTAAAATTATGATTCCCCTACCCAGCGTGATCTAGGCTCCGGGAGAATCACTGATAGTTTATTCAGAGAGATTTTGTACAACTGTCATGGAAGTCAGTAATCCGAATAACCATTCAATATCGATGGCGGTAACCAGAGGGATTGATCCAGATTATGACTTTGGTGACTGGTTGGCTAGCAAACCACCCACAACATTGGAGTGTTTCTATGCAAAAGCAGCTCAATATTTGAGGAAAGAGGAAGCTAGATGCTTTAGGAATAAGAATGTTGTAGGACCAAGTGGAGAAGGAGTACAGAGTAACATTATAGTGAAGCAGTCTGGTGATAGTTCTAGAAAAGTTCAAATGAATGTCTAAAACAAACCAAATCAGCAGATGAAAGGCTTTGATAGGAACTGTAAATGAATGAGGGATTCTGGAAGAGAAAAGCCTATGATTTCAATGTACAATACCTGCACACTACTAAATACATCGCTAGAGAATGGTTATTTATCTACCTGCAATACCATGCAATACAGGAAGCCACCTCCCAAATAATCGATGGAGAAACAGATGCAAACTAGATACTATTTCTTGTTCCACGAATGATGGTCATAACACGAATAGTGTAGGCATCTTTAGGATATTGTTGAGAAACTGATTCGGGGAAGAAAGTTACAATAGTTCGTTAAAGCCCTGTAGAATGGTGAGTAGGTGACATCTGACCCCAACCGAGGGCAAGCACTATACAGGATCGAGGATCCTGGCGGACTAGTGGAAGATTAGTGATCAACATGATTATCTAAGGACCACATTCAGCTAGTAAGAGTTGGCATGAAATGGAGCGCTATGCTAGCATGACTAAGCATATGAATTTTAAATGTTGTTTGAGTACGGAAGATGGACCTCTGGCAAAATAGCAACGTACGACGGCAGATGACATTGTGTTTAGAAACAAATATGCAGATAAGGTGAAGGCACCGATGATTGATCCAATGGTCATTTCGACCATGATCAGCCCCGCCTTAGTAAGAAGGATTTTGGTTGATTATGGAAGTTCTTTTATAATTTTCAAAAAGGCCTATGATCAGATGAGGATGGAAGCCTAGGACTTGAAATCATCTAAAGCCCACATTCATGGATTTAATGGTGCTGCGACCAAAGCTGTTGGATATGTTGAATTGCCTGTGGAGTTGGGAGTAGGTGACCATAGGAGAGTGCAGATTTTATCATTTTTTGTCTTGGATGTTGACTCTCCATACAATGCTTTTCTGAGTTGACCAACCCTAGTAGAATTCCGAGAAGCTCTTGCTTCAGGTGTTTGACTTTGATGTTCCAAACCGATAATGATGTTGGAGTTGTGCATGGTGATCATGCGACCGAGCTTGCCTGATTTGTAGCTGAACTAAGAGATGCTTAACGGAAGGAGAAAGGTAAGGGTGTGGATAAGTCTCTCTACATCCAAACCGCCAAAGATTGAAAACCAGCACCTGGGGTTTTGTTCGGGCACTATAGTCGGTTCCATAAAGACATAGATCTGAGGGATGACAAAGAGGAGCCTAAAGAGACCACGGCTGCACCGGCTGAGCTCATAATTGACATAATGACCATCCATAACGACCCATCATTGGTCCTAATGATCAAGTCACAGCTCAGTCCCCAGATGATGAAAGTATGTTGGATTTCTCCGCAAGAATCTTGACGTGTTCACTTGGACTCGCTTTGACATGTGTGGAATCTCGCCTTCCATTGCGAGCCACGCATTAAATATCGACCTGAGGCATGGCTCGGTGAAGCAGAAAAGGCGTGGCATGGATCCGTAGAGATTTGCCGCCCTTAAAGAGGAGGTGGATAGATTCAAAGGCAATGGGTTTATTCGCGACGCCTTCTACCCTAAATGAGTATCTAATCCTATACATATGAGAAAGGCAAATGGAAAGTAGCGAACGTGCGTTGATTATAAGGCATGCTCGAAAGACATTTCCCCCCTTCAAGGATTGACTAACTGGTAGACTCAATCGTAGGACACAAATTTCTATCTTTCACGGACGCATACACTTGATATAACAAAATACCGATGCACAATCCCGATTAGGAGTACACCAGCTTCATTAACGATGTTGGATTATATCGCTATGTGGTAATGTCATTTGGATTGAAGAACGCTAGAGCGACTTTTCAGCGTCTAGTCAACAAAATGTTTAAAGATCAGATTGGAAAGACAATGGAGTTACATGTGGATGATATGCTCATGAAATCCCAAAAAACAGGCAACCACATTAGAGACTTAGCAGAAATGTCCAATATCCTCCGATATTACAAAATGAAGATTAATCGTCTGAAGTGTTCTTTTGGTATTGCATCAGGAAAGTTCTTGGGTTTCATCGTTAATGCTCATGGAATTGAAGTGAATCCTGAGAAGATTCAAGCAGTTCACAACATCTAAGTGCCAAAGACCATTAAGTAAGTACGGAGCCTAAATGGGAAGGTTTCCACTCTAAATCGATTTATTTCAGAGTTACCGATAAATGTATTCCTTTCTTCAACTTGATTAGAAGAGGGAAAATGAACTTTGAATGGACGTAGAATTATGGATACGCATTCCAAGCTTTAGCGAACCACTTAGAGAAGCCTCCCATCTTGTCAAAGCTAGTGGATCACGAAGATTTGTATACCTATTTAGCCGTGTCGATACATGCTATAAGTGTTGCAATGCTTCACGTGGGGAATCAAATCCAGAGATCGGTCTATTATGTTAGCAAACGATTAACAGGTGCTGAAAGGAATTATCTGAAGATAGAGCACTGCTTGTTGATCGCTTCATGAAAGCTTTACCCCTATTTTCAGGCTCATCCTATCAACGTTTACACCAACCGGCCGTTATGACAGGTCCTACAGCGACTTGAGACATCTAGGAGGTTACTCAAGTGAAACATCAAACTGAGTCAATTTGAAATTACTTATCTTCTTTGGAGAGCTATCCAGGGACAGGCACTGGTGGACTCTATAGCAGAATTCACTGCACAAGAAGATCTCCCAAAGAGCGGCGGAGCCCCTACCATTAGATGGAAAATTTATACGAATGGAGCATCCAATGATCGTTGTTCTGGAGCCAGAATCGCATTAGTAACTCTAGAAGATCGGTCAGTTTGCTATGCTTTGAAGCTTGACTTACCTGTAATGAACAATGAAGCTGAATATGAAACCTTGATTGTTGGACCCAAACTTGCTGGAGAAGTGGGAATAAAATCTCTCAAAAATTTTTGTGATTCATAGTTGGTGGTATACCAAGTAAGGGGAGATTATCAAGCTAAAGGACAATGACTCGCCCCATACCTTATCCAAGTCCAAGAGCTATTGATTGGCTTTGATTATTATGACATCACACATATCCACCAAGATCAAAACAAAGAGGCCGACTCACTGGCAAAGTTTGCTAGCACCACGGATGCACAATAGATAGGCTTGGCTTCGGTCGATACCAGAAGCTCCGAGCATGAATCAGATGGAAATCGACTGGATACTAGAGACGAAGTGTGAGAAGGTGTCGTGGATGACTCCGATCAAGGATTATTTGCTATAAGGAGCCCTTCTCGAACGGAGGAATTAAAGGTGGTAAAACCTTCGCAAAGCTTCGCGGTGTATCATTATGCAAGGAGTTATGTATAGAAAGGGTTTCTTCGTTTACCTGCTCCGGTGTATTGCTCATAATGAAATAAAATGAGTCCTAATGGAGGTTCATGAAGGGGAATGTCGTGATCACACTGGAGGGCAAACCCTTATAAAGAAAATACTCTGTTATGGGCAATATTGCCAGGCTGTCAACCGAGATGCTGCCGATTATACTAGGCGATGCGACAAGTGCCAGATGTATGCCAAAGTTCCAAGAGCTCTGTCAATGGAAATCATACAAATGGTTAGTCCATGGCCATTTGCTACATAGGGCATAAAATTATCAGTTCCCTACCGATCTCTAAAAGTGGTGCGAAGTACGCCATCATCGTGGTTGATTACTTCACCAAATGGGTCAAAGCAGAATCGTTAGCCACGACAATGACAAAGAAAGCAATCAATTTCATTGTGCGGAATATCATATATCGTTTTGGCCTTCCACGAGCCATTGTAATTGATAATGGAACTTAATTCGACTGTGATGAATTCAAGGAGTTCTACCATTGATATCATATTGAGAAGAGATTTGCATCGGTTGCTGACCCTCACACGAATGGACAAGTTGAAGCTATGAAAACAAATCATAAAATCCATTCTGAAGAAGTGCTTGGAAAAGGCTAGTGGCAAGTGGGTGGATGAACTCCTAACTGCACTATGGGCTTACAGAATTACCCACAAGTCCACGAATGGCTATACTCCATTTGCCCTTACTTACGACTCCGAAGCCATTATTCCTGTTGAACTTGAAGTTCCTTCTCATCGAGTGGCCTACTACGATCCCATAATGAATGCAGATCTCCTCTTGGAACCTCTAGACTTTGTAGATGAGAAGCACAAGAAAGTTGATTTGAGAGCAACTGCACATTGACACTGAGTCGCCCGATACTACAACGCTAAAGTCCGACATAGAATCTTTGAAATTGGTAATCTCATCTTGAAACAGGTTTTTCCTACCCTATCGCACATGAATCCTACTTGGGAAGGACCATATGTCATTGAACAGAAGCTTGGAGAGGGAACTTTCAAGCTAGCAACTATTGATGGCGTCACACTGCCAAGAGCGTGGAATAACGAGAATTTATGACACTATTTCACTTAGTTTATTCTTTTTTGTTCAGTTGTATTCAATTTACGAATTTTCTTTAGCATTTGATTTTCTGGATAAGTGATCAGACAAACTATGTCATTTCTTTCCATTTGGCAAATAATGTTTTAAATTTCCTTCATATCTGTGATTGTTGTAGCATTACATATTAGTTATGACACCCGACTTATTAATATTGATATGACCAAGCTGATTCCCAAAGTTTGGAGCTAGCTGATTACATAAGTTCACGATTGAACTAAACAAAATGAGAATGGTCCGACTATTCATTTGAGAATTCTCATTCACAACCCGATGGATGTAATACCCAACGAGGAATGGATGTGACTCGACCATTCGATAACCAAGTTAATCCTACCAAGCGATGGGACATAAGTGTTATCCCACTTTTTGGCAAAACCGTGATACCAAAAGATCGGTCAAAAACAAAAGACAGTTCGTCTCAGAGATTGGTTGTACTTCACTTCGCTATGGATATCGATGAATTTTGTCCGAGCCCGGATCAGGCTACAATTGATAGGATATGACAAGCAAAGCCATGAAAGCCAGTGTTCCAAATTTCAGGTTAATCGGAGGTCGTATGAACAAGATATGATCGATGCAAGTTAGCCAAAGTATGTCATTCGAACCCATCGAAAAGTTAGGGAGATGCTCACTTCGAATCGATGGGTTCGAATCCATCACTTATTTTCTTGTTCGAATCCCTTGGTTTATATATGCTTAGAATCGATCGAGTTCGTGATGTTGATCACTTCAAATCGATCGGTTCGAATCCATCGGATGGGCATCCCCTCAGCACGTTCGTATCCATACTGAAGCACTGTTTCTTATCCATCGAATCCGGAGCACTACGAATCCATCACCGTATACCCTACTTCGAATTGATCGGTCTCGTGCCCAAGCACTACTTCGTATCGATCGTCCTCGCGTCCATCAAGAATGCCAGATCATTTCTTCGTACCCATAAACTCTGCCCTGTTCGAATCCACTCGGCTCGTCTTGATCCCCTTCGTATCGATCCATGATTCGAATCCATTGATGCGAACTGGGTCGTGGCACACGATACGAACGAGGCGAAATTCATGGGTGCGAAGCGGTCAACTCAGAGATAAAACAGGATCGATGCGAGGAGTGCGCGCCACGTCACTTCTGTACCACGTGTGTCCATCGATTCGAATATATGGATTCGAAGTGATCGAGTCGAAATAAACAGCCGAACGAAAATCATCAACTCGAATCGAACATATCTCCCAAACCACAAGGCCAAATGCAATGAAATTTTCACAGTAGCTTCCATACAAGGTAAAGATTGTTCCTGCCAAGTTTCAGCTCGATTGGATCATTTTTTGATGGATTCGAAATCACTTCGTATCGATCTCAGATCGAGTTGAAACTTTGTGGGGTCGGTCGCGTGCGCTCACTCACGTGCCAGAAAAAGTCTCCCTAAGTTTGAGCGATATCTGGGCCTCCTACGCCTATAAATAGCACCATGAAGCCTTCAGAAAAGGGGATCTTTTTGACCATCGAACGCCCAGACTCTGCCAAATTCAATTCCACACTTAATTGTTGCTGTTGTAATCAGATTTGAAAGCTATCATCAGCTGTAATCTGCTATAATCAATTGAAATCATCAAGTGAACATCAATAAAGACATAAACTTCAGAGTGGACGTAGGCAAGATTGCCGAACCACTATAAATCCTGCGTTTATGACTGTTATTTGTGAATTGTTGTGATTGCTAGTGTTTAGATCTGTGTTTTATATTGATTGTTGCTGGTTTGTGTTCATAAACGGGTGCTTTCACGATATTGGGTGTTTGTGGTCAATTTTGACGCAAACATTTTGGTGCTTTCACTGAGAAGGCTAATTCAGGAGTTCTACCTATTAGAAGTTGATTCAGAAAGTTTGAAAGTTCAGATTTGAGAAATTATGACGAGACAATCGAGCAGAAGGCCAAGGCCAGAGCGAAGTGAACACCAAGGAAGTCAAGAGGCTTCCTCAGGAGCGAATCAAGCGTCGATCTTCATCACTAGGGACGAGATGGAGACGATGATGAAGAAACAAGAGGAGATGATCCAGAGTTTATTTCAACAGATAGGACAACTTGGAGCACAGAATAGAGAAGCGGATGGAGTCAAGAACGGAGCAGGACCATCCGGCATAGCACCTGGATTAGGAGGCACACCCATGGAGAACGTTGATCCAATTTCCAAGAGAGAGAGAGAGAGAGAGAGGAGCATCTGCGCAACCTGGGAGTAGCAGAGGAGTGAACGCTCGGTCAAGGGGGCAGATCCCAGAGTTCCCTCGTGGACTCGGGGGGCAGGTTGAAAGTGATGAACGAAGATTACATCTTGGAAACAACGACAGATTGGCGGAGATGGTTAGAAGAGCTTTGAGAGGTGGTTTGGTAAACAAAGATTTGGAGGATGTTAATAGGAGTCCTTTTACTCCAGCAATCAGACGAGCTAGGAACCCACCGGATTTCAAGTTACCATCGTTGGACATGTATAACGGGAGAACGGACCCCACGGTTCATCTGACGAAGTATATGAGGCATATGGAAGTGCTGGGGGTCATCTGAGGAGGTTATGGCCCGGTGCTTTCCATTGTACTTGGCGGATATTGCAGCATTATGGTTTAGATAACTAGAGAGTGGATCTATCGGAACATGGAATGATTTAACCAAGAGATTTATGAGGCAGTTCAGGGTTCATATTACAAGACCCAAGAATGTGATGACTTTGGCAACCCTAAAGCAGAAAACCGGAGAGACTTTGAGGAGTTATCTAACGCGATTAAATGCAGCAGCAGCTTCGGTGGATCGAGCAGATCCATCTATGGTTGTAATGGCAGCTGTGTCCGGAGTAGCTGACGGCACAGAGTTCAAAAATTCATTGACTAAAGATCCACCTGTGGATCTAGGAGAATTTTACGACGAGGCAGAAAAGTTTTTACGATTAGAGGATGCGAATGCAGAAAGAGAAGAAGGAGAGGGAATAGAGATTTACGCGCTTAAAGACAAAAGGCTTCTCGAAAAGGACTCAGGCAAGGATAAAGGAAAACAAAAGGCTGAGGATAGTGGTAACGGGTCAAAGCGACTGCGGAGAGAGGCACGATTCACCACCTATTCAGAGCTGAATGAGAGTTTGGAGCGAATCTACCGAGATACACGAGAGCAAGTTCCATACCGTAGGCCGATACGAAGGGACCCCACTGTTGACGAGAGAAAATCAGACAGATATTGCTTATTCCACGAACTGAACGGTCATAACACTAATGACTGTAGGCATCTAAAGGATGAGGTAGAAGGGCACATCAGGAATGGTATGCTGCCTCAGTATGTGAGGAGACAAGCTCCAGCGGTAGAGCCAGAGCGACCACCGTCTACATCAGCTAGGGGTGACCCTGAACCAGGACATCGTTTGGTTATCAATTAATTGAAATAATGATGAACAAGTAGTAAACATCTCACTAACGTGGGTTAATCATTTACACATGTACGAGATCACGAACGGTCCACAGGCATGCTCTGAATGACTATTAACCCTATCGTTGTGAGAATTTACACTTTGACGTCCTTGCTTTGCTTTTGTTTCGTTTTGATTTGAACATTTAGGCTTTGTTTGTTTGGACATTTCTGTTTTAAAACTCATCAGTTGAATGGGTATTTGGTTCGGATAATTCCGAAATGGTTGAGCTACTTACACATGTACGGGGTCGCGAACGGTCCTTAGGCATGCTCTGAGATGGCGATATGCCACCCTGACAAATGATCCAGGGACCCACTCGAACATGAGCCTGGTGTCAACAATACCAAGCCCCCCCCCCCGGGCACACTTATTCGCCTCCAATAGGCACACAAACGATCCAGGAACTCACCCGAACGTGACCCTGGCATCGATAATACCAAGCCTTCCCAGGCGCACCAACTCGCCACGAACGGCACCCGACCTCGAATGGTCACAACTCGCCTCGAACGGCACCCGATCTCGAACGGTCACAACTCGCCTCAAACGGCACCCGACCTCGAACGGTCACAACTCGCCTCGAACGGCACAACTCGCCCCGAACGGCACAACTTACTTCACCTCACCTCAAATGGCTCGATTGCGAACGGTCGTCATTTGAGGTCCGCCACTTGACCGCGTACGGGCGCACTTCACCTCAAATGGCTCGATCCCGAACGATCGTCATTTGAAGTCAGGCGCTTGACCATGAACGGTCGCACTTCATCTCAAATATCTCGATCCCGAACGGTCGTTATTTGAGGTCGCGTAAAACTGTAAATTCCTTTGCAGGACATCAACAGGATATGAACATCCAGCTTACGGCATTACAAAACACGCCTTCCCACCGCAAGGCATATTTTGGGGGGCAAATGTTATCCCGCTTTTTGGCAAAACCGTGATACTAAAAGATCGGTCAAAAACAAAAGACAGTTCGTCTCAGAGATTGGTTGTACTTCACTTCGCTATGGATATCGATGAATTTTGTCCGAGCCCGGATCAGCCTACAATTGATAGGACATGACAAGCAAAGCCATGAAAGCTAGTGTTCCAAATTTCAGGTTAATCGGAGGTCGTATGAACGAGATATGATCGATGCAAGTTAGCCAAAGTATGTAGTTCGAACCCATCAAAAAGTTGGGGAGATGCTCACTTCGAATCGATGGGTTCGAATCCATCACTTATTGTCATGTTCGAATCCGTTGGTTTATATATGCTTCGAATCGATCGAGTTCGTGATGTTGATCACTTCGAATCGATCGGTTTGAATCCATCGGATGGGCATCCCCTCAGCACGTTCGTATCCATACTGAAGCACTGTTTCGTATCCATCGAATCCGAAGCACTTCGAATCCATCACCGTATACCCTACTTCGAATCGATCGGTCTCGTGCCCAAGCACTACTTTGTATCGATCGTCCTCGCATCCATCAAGAATGCCAGATCATTTCTTCGTACCCATAAATTCTGTCCTGTTCGAATCCACTCGGCTCGTCTTGATCCCCTTCGTATCGATCCATGATTCGAATCCATTGATGCAAACTGGGTCGTGGCACACGATACGAACGAGGCGAAATTCATGGGTGCGAAGCGGTCAACTCGGAGATAAAACAGGATCGATGCGAGGAGTGCGCGCCATGTCACTTCAGTACCACGTGCGTCCATCGATTCGAATATATGGATTCGAAGTGATCGAGTCGAAATAAACAGCCGAACGAAAATCATCAACTCGAATCGATCATATCTCCCAAACCACGAGGCCAAATGCAATGAAATTTTCATAGTAGCTCCCATACAAGGTAAAAATTGTTCCTGCCAAGTTTCAGCTCGATTGGATCATTTTTTGATGGATTCGAAATCACTTCGTATCGATCTCAGATCGAGTTGAAACTTGGTGGGGTCGGTCGTGTGGGCCCACTCACGTGCCAGAAAAAGTCTCCCTAAGTTTGAGCGAGATCTGGGCCTCCTACGCCTATAAATAGCACCCTGAAGCCTTCAGAAAAGGGGATCTTTTTGGCCATTGAACGCCCAGACTCTGCTGAATTCAATTCCACACTTCATTGTTGCTGTTGTAATCAGATTTGAAAGCTATCATCAGTTGTAATCTGCTGTAATCAATTGAAATCATCAAGTGAACATCAATAAAGACATAAACTTCAGAGTGGACGTAGGCAAGATCGTCGAACCACTATAAATCCTACGTTTGTGACTGTTATTTGTGAATTGTTGTGATTGCTAGTGTTTAGATCTGTGTTTTATATTGATTGTTGCTGGTTTGTGTTCATAAACGGGTGCTTTCACGATATTGGGTGTTTGTGGTCAATTTTGACGCAAACAATACGAGCGTGATATAATTAATCACTCGCTAAGCTAAACCCCAAATTTAAGGGGAAATCAATTAATTAAGGAAAATATGGTTTGATTATTTTCCAAACTAACTCTTATCCCTAGAGTGCGGATATGAGTATAAACGAATGGTTTGGTTCTCGACAACCCGCCAACTAATTCTTATCCCCAGAGTGCGGATATGAGTATATTGGTTGGGTGCTATTAGACCATCTACCGACTAACTCTTATCCCTAGAGTGCGGATATGAGTATAAACAAATAGATGAGTGTGGTTCGACCGGTCACTATTCCATAAAACCCGACCTAAAACCGACATGAGGAGTATAAACTCAATAAGGATGGAGTTCGACCATCCATTACCTAACTCTGCTAACTTGAGACTGGAGCCAGGAGTATAATCACTCAAATTGTTGAACTCAATAGCATAGTACTAGGGCTCGAGTCTCGTGTTTGATATAACTCATGGCCATAACCACATGAAGGCCTTGGGATAGAATTAATGGATTATCGTCTGAATTAACGAGCTACGAATTACAAGTACATTGAATGGAAAAGTAATAGCTCGACTACTTAGACAAAATTCACATAAGAGTTCGATAGAAAACGGATAACTTTTATTTCATGTTAAACTTCAAAATTGTGGTACAAAGTTTATTCAAAAGCGAGGGTTGTACCGTTACAGTTACGACTGACAAATGAGAAAGCGACGATAGAAGTTATATACAAACTAAGCCGAGGTAACGACTACATCTTCTACCCTTTCTCTCTTCAAGATTTTTGGGAGTGCCACCACCCGAACTTCCGCCTGTCCTTTTTCTTGATTCTTTACTGCCCTTGGCAAGAGAGCTCTCAGAGGTTGGAGGGAGTTCTACGGGAACCAACCCACCAGGTGGAATGACTTGAAGCGGGACAAGATTTGGATCGTCGATGTCCACGTCAGTGGGTTCAGCCTTAGTTTTTTTCTTCAGCAACTCCTCTCTCTTGATGCGCTCTTTTAAGCTAAGCTCATTGGTATACTCGATGGAGCCAGTGATCATAATGTTATCTGATTCATTTGGCAGTGGTGGATCATTAACTATTTCATCATCAAGTGCTCCAATAATTTGCGTATCGGGCCCTAGAATGTCGGTGACCACTAGAATTTCAGTAGATGTCGATTGTTGCTCCACTGTACCACTGCTTCTTAGTATCTGGCTGGGACACAGAAGACTAGCAGATTCACAAAAAAGAAAAAGATAATCCCATGACTATTGGGCACGAGGAACGAAATCTCTCGCATAATGGAGAACAAAGCAGAATACCTATATCCGACTGACTTTCAATTGTCTCCAAAGTGTTCCCTTTTAGAATAGGAGTCAACACTTTGATTGATAGCTGGGTCTGTCTGAATCATAACTCAGATCCTATCCCGGACCAGAAGTAACTGACGCTCCAACCATTTAAAACGAAAGGGGACCTTTGGGGTCGGACTCTAAATACTTAGCGATGTTTTTCCCTTTGCCGGAGGGTGCTAGAATATCAAAGTACCGGAGCCTCGCAGCAGTAAGGTCCTCAAGTTCATCCCCGTAAAGAATCACCAGCACCAGCTTCTCGTCATCTAATTCGGCTTCACCGAGGGCTTTCTTCTTTATATCAACAATGTATTCCCAGGGCTCGATGGGCAATTCAAGGTATCCATCTCCGAGGAAATTTAGATCGTGAAGAATTAAGACTTTAGCTTTATACTCTACGGTCATAGGATCAAATATTTCCTTAATTTCATTTCGACCATCTTCTTTGCATCTTCTAAATTGGCCTCGATCTGTTCTCTAATTTTATTATGGGCCACTTCTCTTGCCTCTTCTTTGAGGACTTCAATTTGAGCGAGGTGCTCATCAAGCTTAATTTTCAGCCCCTCGGCTTTGACGGCCTCTTTGCAATATCTTTGCAACTTCTCTTTAGCTTCAAGCTTCTCTTCCTTCTCTTTTTTAAGGAGTCCTTCAAGTTCCTCAATGCACATGCCATAATATTTTTCTCCTTTTGCGGTGTATCTTTTTCCAAAGCAAGCACGCCATTGCGGTTTAGAGCAGCATCCAGTTCCTTTTTATGAACCGCTTCTAGACAACTAACCGACTCAGATGTTTCTCTGGCACTATTTTCTGCTGTATTCAATTTCACTATCAACTCTGAGAACTCACTGTTTTGATGTTTAATTATATCTTTGTCATAGACCTTCTATAGCTTGAGATGTTTGATTTCATGTTGTCCTTGAAATTAGCCTTAGAGATTTTTTCGACTAAGTGTTGAAATGCTTTGTGCTGCACAACAACGCCATTGATGCATGCAAGGGAACTCACTTTTGCACTCTCTAGAATTGCATGAATGAAAGGAAGAAATTTAAGCCCATTGAAGCAAATTTTTGGAAAATTGACCTTAAATTTAGGCAATTTCTCTACTATGGAAACCACAGAAGCTGCAGTAGGCAAAGCGGGATCAGAAGTAACAAGTAGGAGTTTGCTTGATTAATGATCACAGGACTGCCTGGAACTAGTTGAATCGGAGTATTATTCAGGCGGCACAACAATTTGTGGAGCATGGAAAGAAGTCTGATCGCCGCTGTGTACAGAAAGATTAGACTAAGCTTCCTGATGAGACGATTGAGATTTGGAATTATGTTTATAAGATCAAGACTCCCTCAAACGATGGATTCTTTCCCGACCGTCGTCTCTCTCTCTCTACACCTACCCAATTCTAAATCGTGACCAGATCCATACTGTGTTGACAAGCTCCTCAAGCAATCGAAATTATGGGATTCAGACATTGCACCTGCAAACTAAACAAGAGTGTATAAGTGGCCATCGAACAAAAGATAGATGAAAATCATGCAATGAAGTGTGCGTGATTATGAGTGTCCTGGTGTCCCCTCGATAGACCAGTTGTAATAGCCTTGCTCATAGGCATTTTCTCCCCTTTGCTAGTAGGAAGAATGTCGTCACCACTCCTGATAGAAGTATTGAGCTCCCCGATACTGATGTTGGGAAAGTCATAGGTCATGATACCATCAAAGATTGGGAGATTCGAGAACCCTTCCATTGAGCTTTCTAAATGGTGTGAGGATGACTCTTTATTAATAGAAGTGATTATAAACTCAGGCTCTTTAGCAGTTTTTCTACTGTGGAGTTTATATGTGAGCTTCTTTCTTCTCTTTATTGGCATGAGTGATTGTGCACCTTATGATGGTTCAAACACAAGCGCATCACCCGGACCTACATTAACATCGCCAAGTCTATTGGCTTCTTCGCCTCTAACTTCACCTTCTTCGGCAATCGTCCTAAACCCCTTGACTGGGGTTACAATAGGGCTACTAGCGCTGCCTTCTTGTTTTACCATACTTCTTGGTGGTGTTGCGCTTTTCAGAATACCAATGTTGTGGCCTTCTTCTAACAGCCCAAATAGGGACAATCGTTCATTGGTTACGGGGGATTTAATGCCCTTATCCTTAACTAAGTGGTCCGAATTGCAGAAACCGACCTTGAGAAACTATCACCTTTTTGGGCGTGGATGGATACCTATGAATTTTCAAAGTATATTCGTAATACGACTTGAACTAAAGAATATGAGAATAAAGTGAAGACAACACATACGTCCTTCTAACCATCACCTCACAAAGTCAGGCGGATAATGAACAAAAAATCATTCATGTTTAAATATGCTGAGCTTGTTCCAAGCACTAGTTAGAACTTGGCAGTTGAGAGAATGCTCAAGAAAAGTGTACGAGAGGCTTCATGTCCATCATTCGAAGTTGCAAATAAACCTGATGTGCTCAGGAGCTGGTGGGTGGAATAGAGCATCCATAAATGTAAGAAGGGCCGTAGAGAAAAGCATAGCTGTTCGGGTGTAATTGGGCAGGAGTTATTCCTAAATGATTTAGAATTTCATAGATGAAATAATTGAAAGGCGGCATGCATTCGGCCCAACACATTAATTTATTGCATGCCATATATCCCTCTGGAGCAAATGACCGTATCATTCACTAAGGGGACATGAACATCTCCTTACGGAATCCCACATTTCGAGCATAGTCTATGAAGGGTGGCCTTGCCAATTTTGAAGGGTTGGGAATCCGTCGGGTTATTTAGAAATATAGAGCCTTCTACAATGTCAGAGGCAGGACTTATATCTTCCGCCAAATGGATGGAGACATCAGAAAAAAGGTCGATCAATGGGTCGAAAACTTTTGGTTGCTCAAATTGACGATCAGGATAAAGTTTGTCAGAAATAGTTGCAAAACTTGACTCGGCTCTAACATTGTCAATTTGAGAAGGTTGTCCAGAAGGTATTGCAGTTAAATGCTCTGAACGTTTAGAGCCCATATCAACTAAAACTCGGTAGATAATTGACATTAGAAAAAATTTACCGGTACCGCCATGTCAAGTGTGGTGCAGTGTTGTGCAAAGATAAACAACTCAAAATGAAAAGCAGAAGTAAGAAGTGATGAGACTTTGGATTCCGACTAGAGTGACCATCTCAACTGGCATTTCGATTGATCGGTTGTATAAGCTTTGGGATTGACTATAGGCATGTCAAAGTGTGGAGTCCATTATTAGAGTCTATATGTTAAGTTTTAGTTCATGTTCTAAGTCCTAGGAGTTTGGTCGTTCAATTTCAAGTTCGATATTGGATATGCAAGTCCTATTGTTCGTTATCGTCATAAATTCAGGTTCATTGGGAAAGGGATTGGTTCTAATTGTTCGAACAAGTGAATATGGATGGGTTTTCAAGTTCAATTAAAAGCTTAGAATTGGCCAAGTACAAATAGTCGATCCCTATTTATGTCGATCCTTATGTATTCTAACCCCTATTTATGTCGGTCCCTATCCATTATCACAACCGATCCCATTTTACTTCACAAAGAAACTGATTCCTCCATACTCTAAAATAACTGATCCCTCTACTTGACCACATTTGTAACTCTCCAACATTCCAACCTATCCCTCCTCTACTTAACGAAACGACCGATCCCTCCATGCAAGCCACAAACAATCGATCCCTTTCTTTACATATTCAAGTACATCCCTCAAACATTCGGTACCAAACCCTCTCCTTCACCTACATAACAACAGCATCACCGATCCCTCTGCTTCAACATTCTCACAATTCCATCAAACATCACCGATCTTTCTCCTCCATACTTCTCCACGACCGGTCCCTATGTTTCCTTCATCCTACATTCTTTTCTTCCTCCTCCTTTACTACTTCGCAAAACTCTACATCATCGCTATCCATGTTGTCTTTCCATGAATTAATGCAATCAAACCCAGTTCTCGTCACAAGTTAAAGGCTAAAGACAAGAAAACCTATATATATATATATGTATATGTTGGCCGTGATGACAAATGGCTTGGAGATGATCGAGGTTAAAGGGAAGAAGGATCGGATTTGTAGACGTAGGAAGATGGAAGTGAAATGAAGTGAAGCGTGGGATGGAAAGTGTTGGCTTATATATGGAATTTAGGGGGTCGGCCTTCCTTATTTTCTTCATGAAGTTAGAAGAAAGGAAAAATGGATTGGCTAGAGGAATGTCGATCCTTATGAATATATAAAAAGGAGGGGGATCGGCTAAAAGAATGCCAGTCCCTACATACATATAAAAAAAGGGATCAACAATGAACCTATGTCCATGCAAGCATGGACATGAAAATTATATGAAGTACATATATGCAAAATGCAATGAAATTGCATCTATCTCAACGAAAATTGGCGATGACCCATGAGTGTACAAACATATTCGGGAGCCAACAATAAGAACATGTAACTAAATGTGCACGTGCACAATCTAAAGGTTCAATTTTTGACATCGACCAAAATTGGATTCAAACTCGAAGCTTTCAGGGTCGAGACTAGATCAGATAGCCAAAGCTTACTAGTCTCATAGAACCGAACATAAATTGCAACTGACGAAATATAATCCTGAATTTATACTATTGGAAATTGACTAAGTGTCATGATGATCAAGAAGATGTTCAATACTTTAGGAAAATAATTTAAAGGAAGGATAACGACAATTTCAAGAATTGGATGGATTTCTTTCTGACGACTCTAACTTGCTTCGATTCAAAGAACATCATGTTAAGCATAAGACATATTTTTGGGGGCAAATTATTTTTGGCATTTTGACCCAACAATATTCGAATTGATTGGACAAGTTAGATTCGACTGTCGTCAAGGCCAGTAAGTCTAGAGCGACGATTATGAGGTCCGGAAGTCCAGTATAGATGTTAATATGAAGCCATAATTGGATGGAATCGAGAGATATGCAATGCCGATGTTCGAAGTATGGAATATAGTTCAACATAGAGGAGGGATCGGCTATAACCATTCTCCAAAATAGGGATCGCCATGTTTCAGGAAGCCGGTGCAATTCAATAAAAAACAATCAATATCCCAAGATCCATAAGTCCAATCATATAAAAAAAATTGAGCAAGATGTGGGGACCCTAAGGAATCTACACAGGGATCACACCACAAGGAGATGAAATAAGAGGGACCGGCCATCTTCCCTCAATAGGGATTGGATGAAATTAGAAGACAACTCGTATTGAAGCCAAGATCTAGCAATAACTCAAGTTCTACTCATCCAATTGGCATGAAACTTGAGGTCAAAGCATATTACAACATGGCAAAGCTACCATAGGGATCGCACCTCAAAATTCCCTAAAAATGGGGATCGACATCGATCCATGTTCCTTGCACTTTGGGCCATGCAATCCCTTTTATGGGTCTATATGGTCTTGGAGGTCACTCTGCCGAATTTTCAGGAAGATGTTTTGCCATCTTCGTCTACAAATATAGGCTAGGTTGTTCATTTTCGAGACTTTATGTTGCTTTATACTTTATTGTAACTAGGATTTTCATCTGATCCCTATTGTACTCAATTTACAAAGTGATTAATAAAGCAATCAATTCAAAGTGGACGTAAGAAAACAACGCTGAACCACTATAACGCTGTCTTCATGTTATTACTTTAACTTTCTACTATTTCATTACTATATTCCTCCATTTTCATTTCATATTCTTCATTTATTTCTCTACAAAATTACTATTCAGTGCTTGTGCCAATTTTTGATGCAAACATTATATGTATTCAAGGTAATTTACATATTATATATATATATATATATATATTTGTATCTATTTTCTCTCTTATTCTCAAATCTCTTCTCAGATCTATAATTCTAATGTATGTATATACCCTTTTATACATATCTCTTAGATTAAAAAGGACTTGAAGATGAATCAAAGGTTCTACTTCAGATCTAGACAATTAAATCGCTTTTAAAAGGTGAGTGGGAAATTTTATAGATTGTTATAATATGAAAATTGTCACGTTGGTATTTATTTGATTTTTATGCCCAGTAAGATAATTGTATATGAGTTGTAGGCATAAATTGAATACGATCTGAATATAATAAATATCGCCTATATATTCTTATTTATGAATTGATTTAGCATTATATATAACCTGATTTGGAAATCGGTCCGAGAAGAATGAATTTAGAATATTAATTTTAATGAAATTTATTCCAAATCTGAAATAGTTTGTATAATAATATTATAAATTTGGATTATTACCTTAATCTTGTTAGAATATAAAAACTTTTCTATATTAGGAATTGTTGGAATTTAGATCCGTTTAATATTTGTAAATTAGTTTGATTTCTTTCCCTTTAAGAATGATACGGCGTTTGATCTAACAAGAAATAGATACAAATAGAAAGAGAAAGTGATGTGTAAATTATGAATATATTGTAGTTTACACTGTCTGTTTCACTAATAAAAAGAAATGATTATTCCTTATAATTTCAAACGATGTCATCTTTTATATTTTAAAGTTAAATCTTTTGTTTTGGACTAATTTATGGAAATTTAGCGAATAATCTTTTTAGATATGATTCCAATAATTTAACATGGAAAAGTATATTCTAGTAAAGGTATATAAATAGAACATATTTGATAAAAGTAAATATTTATACATAATTACTATGCTTATAATAATTAAATAAAAAGCTAATAATGATGCTCGTGCGTAACATTCACGTCTAGGATAATTAACTAATGAGGAAAGAATTTAAAAGGTTATAACTCCAATAAATGGTAATTAATGTGGGAGTTGCAATAAATTAATAGGGTAAATGGATTAATGAGACTGATAGTAGATATAAAATGTAACTAATTTGAAATTAGTAATCATACATAAATGTTTTAGGAAATGTCCGTTAGGATTTTATGGACAGATTAACATTTATGAGCATTAAGCGGGGATTTATGGGTGGATAAATATTTAAGGTAAATTTTATTACCTTAAATAAAAAGGGAATTAATAAGCTAAGTCCAATGTCTACCAAAGATAGTATAAATAAAGAATTAGGATGGTTAATTGAACTTAGTAGGTTAGTGATGCAAGGTCAGTAGATCTACTAGATGGAAGACTGCCCTTCACTTTGAGGCTACCAGTAGTCAGTGTACTTACTACTGATATGAGATATCACAAATTCAACAACCCATGACGATGTGAAAACTAAGCTTGCTTTCTAAATTGGAAAGTATGAAATGGTCCAAAACTTGGAATTAGGAGTGGTGGGGGATATCTCCATAGGGGTTTGCTTCTAGTTTGAGGTCTTAAGTAGCTGAAGGGTCCACATCTCTCCTACATGGAAGTATTAAGTAACCCAGTAAGATTCCAAATAAATAAATAAATATGTCTCTAAAAAGGGTTTACTTCAATTTTGAAGGCTTAAGTGGCTAAAGGGTCCGCCCCCTACCGAATGAAGTAATCTAATGAGATACCATATTTATAACGAAAGAGTAAGAGTGGACATCTTGGGAAGGGTTTGCTTCAGGTTTAGGGTTTTAAGTGACTATAAAGTCCTTCTCTTTCTTATAAAAGAAGTATTAAGTAGCCTAATGAGATTTTCAAGCAATGATAGATAGATAGTACCATTGAGAAGCACATTTTTGAAAGTAGGTCTTAAATGACGGGGTTTGCCTATTTTGCACTGGAAAGTATTAAGTGGCTTGGGTACATTCTCTTATATTGCTAAAGTTGAAATAATAATAGTAACATTTTGGGGCACGCCTTGGGGATAGGTCTTAAATGATGAGATCTACCTTAGTTAAGGTCTTAAATGAGAAGAGCCTGCCTAATTTATAATAAAAAGGTATTAAGTGGCTTTGGTATTATTTATTACATGACTACGATTTTATCGACAATAAATGCGTAATAGTTGGACACTAAATGTTGAAAGCCTTAAATAGTGGATAGAGGTCTTGTAGCCAGGACCCACTGACCATCGACAACATAGCTAGGAACCACCTTGGGAATAGGTCTTAAATGATGGGGTCTACCTCAATTAAGGTTGTAAATGATAGAATCTTCCTATTTCTTTCTTAAAAGCATTATAGTAGCCCGCTTCATATTTAGTAGTATTAAGTGGCTAATGGGTTTGGAAGTATAGGGTGGTTGATCTGGCTTCATTAGTATTTCATACATTGGGAAGAAGTAAGTATGTAATCGTATGTGCAATGCAAGGTTAGATTAGAATTGCTAACCTAAATGGACATAACAATTAAATGGAAACATATTGGTATAAGTTTATGTTATGGATAGTTTATATTTTTTTCAATCGCCAAAACGTTGTTCTGATCCCTTCTCATTACAACCCACAAGATTGATTTAGAGGAATGGGACACTGGAGTTTGATATGCATTATTGTTTGAGAAGTCTTCTTTCTCTCATGATCTATGATTTTGTGACAATCTATTATCCAAGAAATACCGTCAATTTCAAGGCAGTAGTCATATTCAGTATTCTTATCCTATTATTGTTTCCGCTGAAAGTTTAGATTTCTATCAATTCCTAATAATGCTCATGCTTATTTGAAAGGTGCCAAATCCAATGGTCTGTGCTTTGATGGACTTAGGTTTCGATTTTTGTCAAAATTTAGGCCCATTAAGGTATGAGTTGTGGTATCAGAGCATTGGGTTAGCAGATCAGAGGGATTATGATAAACTGAGAAAACGTATTTGTACTTTTCCACTTAGTAATATTGTATTTTTACGCTAGATTCTAAGAGTTTCGACTATAGAAGCAGTTGTAGTTCCACTCTGATGTAATGGGCAAAGCAACCATGAGTTAGAAATATCTTAGAGCTAAGTTTTCATGCGAATTCAAAGTACCCCATGAAGTGCTGGCGATACGTAAAGCGCTGTTGATGAAGAGCATGAATGCGACATATGGCTGAATCTCGGAGACTAAAAGTGTTCGACTTGATGGTTGAGATTCTAGTTCCCTTGTGATTTGGGATTTTGAGTTCCAGCCAGAGACACACAATTATTCTAGATGGACGGGAAATTAGATTATGTGTGTCAAAATTGTCTAAAAGCAAGTCTTTGCTATGGTGCATTCATTGATCACCTCTTTGATGTCAAATCAGATTTTTATTTGAATAATTAATATTAATTCCTTACTCTAAAACCTACGAGAGAGCATAAAAAATAGTATATTTTGGAAATGCCTTAGATTTTCGAAAAAGGGTTTTCAAAGGATTCCTTTTCCCAAGGATTTATTTTGGAAATTTTATTTTGCGAAAGTTTTGAAATTTTAATTTTCAAAGAAACACATATACTACTAGATTGATTGTGTTAAAAATTTTGGTTTATAAAAGATTAATTCTTTAAATCCTAAAATATTTGGATGTATGTATATAAATTTGACTTTTAAGGGGAGTTTTGGTATGAAATGGCTTCTATTATTTAGAAACAAGTATAAAGGAGCATATAATTAGCTCGGTGATTTTTTGGTTTATAAAGTTGATAATTTTTATATTTTCTCCCTTTAAGGTACAGGCAAAATAGGAATGACATCAAGTTTATTAGGGTATGTAGTTTGAAGTGTTGTTAAACCGACTAGCTATTGGAATAAATACTTCCATGCAAAGTAAGCATAAAATAAGAGCTGGAATATTTTCGGGCTTTTGGAAGTGTTGCTGGTCGCAATTTGCTGAGACTATTGCAATCTTCTCAAAGAACGGTCTATATGGTAAGGTGGATACCATCTTGTGGAAAACAAAATTTTTTTAGATGGATTAAGCTGAAGATGGTGTACGGAATGGTCGTTAGAATATTAATTAATTTAAACGGCCCTATTGGGTCCAGGTTCAGGCCATGCCCAAATTTAGGCTAGTGGTCGACCGGTTGACCTAATAGCGGTCGACCGCTATATGGATTTGTGTCGAACTTGAACTTGAAACGTGACTATAAGTCGCGTCCAAACCTTCAACCGTCGCACCCCCTCACTCTCTCCTCCTCTTCAATTTTTTTAGCCGAATCCAATTCCACCTCCCCCTTCCTCCACTTAACCAAAGCCTCTCTCCCCCATTTCTCCAGCAACCGATGCCAAAATCCTTGCACGTCAGATCTTGCCCCACCACTACTCTAGATCTAAACCCATTCTCCCTTTTCCAACCGCCTCTCAGCCCATGGCACCACTACGTACCGGCGGCTCATCCTCTTGTCGTCCCGACGTCACTCCATAAGAAAATTGGCTTGACTAGAGCGAGTGGAAGATCGCCACCTATCTTGAAATGGCGAACTTTGATTTCCTTCATGAGCAACCATTGAAGTTTATAGATTTCATCGCTCTTTGGCTTGAGGTGCTTTTCGTCATGGCAGGACTTGCACCCATCCTCCGCTTTGAGACTTATGAGTGAGAATATTGCCCACGCTGCGTCTAACTTTTTGATGCATAGATGGTGTAGAATTTCGATGATGGCAATAGCTACATTAAGTCCAAGGTGAAGGGAGCTCGGATTGAGATGTCAGATGATGATCTCACTAGGATTTTAGAGATATCTTTAGTAGGCCCAGATTTAGACGACATAAAGATGACTGATCTTGGGATTCTATAGCGGATCTTTTCTGAAAATGTCTATGACTGAAGGACCGATAATTTACGACTGGTGGCCCATCTCGTCATGCGCATCATTTAGCACAACATTATTTCGAAGATAGGGAGCCTTACCAGGTCTGCACCTCAGTGCAGAAGGCCGCCTATGCTATAATTAGCATTGTAGCCATCAATTGGGCTCGTGTTTTCGTGCTCCATATAGTCGATCAGGGAGTTGGCACCCCAAGGCTCACTTTCAATATTTCCACTTGCTCACTCGAGTGTTTTTGCATTACGGGGTAAATTTGAGCCGAGAGCCAGTAGCGAGGAAGGTACCTCCCACAATCTTACCACTATGAAGAGGATGAATATTCCCTTGCCACCTGCCGCACCACCTGTGTGGTGACTAGAGCCGCAACACCAACAGCAGGGGATAGCACAAGGCACCGACGGATGATGAGTATTGAGCTTGTTGCTATTTATTAGGTTCAGGCAGAGCTCCAAGAGATTAGGATGAAGCAGCAGCACCAAGGGCATGAGAATGGGTGCATAACCACTATGCTACGACCATTCCATGGTCGAGGAATGACTCGAGCTCTAGCTATGAATCCAGACAGTTCTTAGGCGGTGTTTTATTTAAGATTGTTGTATCTTTTTATTTCCAGCATTTTTTCTTTTCTTTTTGGGTTGTTGGGTTGTAAAACTGTTAGTTGTCTCTTATAAAAGGCATGCATGATATTATGAATTTCTATTCATTTTATGTGCTATTGTTTCTGGATATGTGAATCACTCTAATATATATGCATAGTAGAGAAACAATATAAATATGGAAATCTCATAAATGCACTTAATTAACAGTAAATGCAATATAAGACTGAGAATTTAGAATAGTTGGAAATTTTAGCGAAGGACATAATAAAGTTGTTTCGATATTGCGGGTCATTGCTCATGTTCATTAAAAGCTAATTTTATTGAATAATAGATGTGTTGAAATTTTTAAATAAAATGTCAAATTTTTGGATAAAGGTTAGTTATAGAATTTTGAAATTTGGCTTACACGCTTAGCGCATAACCAACTTTCGACTGTGCTAAAATTATGGCTTGATTTATCAAAATTTTTAGGAAGGAAAATATTTGAAAATTTTCCCTTCAATTTGAAAAGTTCCCTTTTGAAAAAAAATAAAGAGAAAATTATTTTGTGCTTTAGTTATTTTTGACTCTTAAATTATTTTTATAATTTTTGTTCAAATTTTTATTTCAATGGAAAATGTGCATCTAAACATTTTGGGATTAATATCCAAATAACGTAAAAATTTGAAAAGTGAGAAAGATTATTCTGAAAACTTCAATTTTAAAGGCCATATTTTAGACGTAGGGTAGGCAAACAGAGTTAGAATTTGCGAATTTAACGGTGCATTAAGTTCGATGATGCGATAAATGCAAGCGATAACAAGGGAAAAAGCTGTTTTAGCCTTGGAATTTCTATTCCCATACCCTGTTGATTATGCACGCAAGTCTATTTTTGGACTTAATTCCAATTTAGAGCTTAAAAATTATCCTCCTTATTTGTTTTGTACGTGGAAAATTTGGATTGAATCTGAGGCAATGATGAAATTTTCATTGTACTACGGGAATATGAAGATTATTGTGTAGTAAGAATGTTAAATTCTCTGCCTAAATTCCATTTTTTGGCATAGGAGTAAAGTTTAGGAAGTGATTTTTGATGCGTTGGATTATTTAATGGTGGGAAGTGGATGCAAATTGGTTGCTTCATACTTCTACTGGTAGGAGTACGAGAGTTTTGGTTGAAAAAGTTTTTCAAAAAGCTGCATATATGTAGAAATGCCATTATATATGTAGGTTTTTTGCATCTTGTTTTCAAAAATATTTTCAAAAGAAATGCATTCATATAGGAGGATCCAATTTAGAACCATTCTACATACATATCTTTTATGTGGCGATACAGTTATACATAATGCACTTATGCATGATTGATTGCAAAAATTTGTTGTACACTCATTGATTGTATAGTTTAGGATAATTAAAAGCCAAAACCTTGACTTAGTCATTGATGAAATTTCGTAGACAAAATTCTTTTTAAGGAAGGAAGAATGTAACATCTTATAATTTGACATTAGTTATTTAATTAGTTAGTTAATTAATTAGACTCCAAAAATGAAATTTTTGCAAACAATGGAACTTAATCATGAAACATCCACCATTGCGTCGGTGGCGAAATTCTGAGCAACTTTCATATTTAGGATTTTGCAATCAGAGTCCAAACGAAGAAGTTACGGACAGAAAAAAGAATTTAAAACGAAAATAATTAAATAAGAAATAACTAATGGTTTTATATTAATCACTCGGGCCCATAGGCCAATGCATCATTGGGGACGGACAACCCCTAGCGGCCGATTGGTCACCCAAGGATGGTCGATCGGTGATGACCTGACAGCTTCAATAAAACTAGGCTGCAATGGCTTGGATTTAATATATTTCAATTGAATGGTTTTGGCTCTAGCGCCTATAAATTCTGGCCTAACCCTCTCTTTCTTCTCATATTTTATGGAGGCAGTAGCGAAGCTCTGCCATTTCTTCTTCTCCACTTTCTTTCTAAATTATAAAAGATAAGATATTTGCACCTATATTCATACCAATCAGAGAAGACAGAAATCTAATAAAAATGAGAAGAGAATAGAACCAACCATATGTGTATTTGAGGTGATATATATATACACACACACACACATGTTATTTTCTCTCCCAATCCCAAATCTCTTCTCAGATTTATAATTCTAATGTATGTATATACTCTTTTATACATATCTCTTGGATTAAAAAGGATGTGCAGATGAATCAAAGGTTCCACTTCAGATCTGGTTGGATTTCTTTTAAAAGGTGAGTGGAAAGTTTTATAGGTTGTTATAATACTAAAATCATCCCGTTGGTGGTATTTGATTTTTATGCCTAATTAGATAATTGTATATGAGTTGTAGGCAACAAATTGAATACAATATGAATATATAAATATCGCCAACATATTCTTGTTTATGAATTGATTTAGCATTATGTACAACCTGATCTGGAAATCAGTCCTAAAAGTATGAATTTAGAATATTAATTTGAATGAAATTTATTCTAGATCTGAAATAGGTTGTATAATAATGTTATAAATTTGGATTATTACCCTATTCTTGTTAGAATATAAACTTTTCTATATTTGAAATTATTGGAATTTTGATCTGTTTAATAATTGTAAATTATTTTGGTTTCTTTCCCTTTTAGAAAGATACAACGTTTGATCTAACAACAAATAGATACAAATAGAAAGAGATATGTAAAGTATGAATTCATTGTAGTTTACACTGTCTATTCGGTAATAAATAGAAAAGGTTATTCCTTGTAATTTCAAACGATGTTATATTTTATGTTTTAAAGTTAAATATTTTGTTTTGGACTAATTTATGGGAATTATAGCAAATAACCTTTATAGGTAGGCATCCAACAATTTAACATGGGAAATTGTATTGTAGTAAAGGTATACAATTAGAATGTATTTGACAAAAGCAAATATTTATATATAATTACTGTGCTTATAATAATTAAATAAAAAGCTAATAATGATGCTTGCACGTAATATTCACGTCTAGGATAATTTGCCTAAGAGAATAGAATTTAAAAGGTTGTAACTCCAATAAATGGAATAAATGTGGGAGTTGCAATAAATTAATATGGTAAATGGATTAATGGAACTGATAAAAATAATATAAATAAAGACTTAGGATTGTTAATTGGACTTAGTGGGTTAGTGATGCGAGGTCAGTAGATCTATTAGATGGAAGAATGCCCTTCACTTTAAGGCTACCACAAGTCGGGTGTACTTACTACTGATATGAGATATCACTAATCCAACGACCCATGACGATGTGAAAATTGAGCTTCCTTTCTAAATTGGAAGTATGAAATGGTCCAAAATTTGGAATTAGAAGCAATGGTGATATCTCTATAGGGGTTTGCTTCTAGTTTGAGGTCTCAAGTAGCTGAAGGCTCCACATCTCTCCTAAATAGAAGTATTAAGTAACCCGATGAGATTCCAAATAAATAAATAAGGATGTCTCTAAAAAAAGTTTAATTCAGTGTTGAGGTCTTAAGTGGCTGAAGGATCCACCTTCCTATCGAAAGAAGTGACCTAATGAGATGCCATATTTATAGTTAAAGAGTGAGGGTGGATATCTTAGGAAGGGTTCACTTCTGTTTTGAGGTCTTAAGTGACAATAAAGTCCTCCTCTTTCCTATAAAATAAGTATTAAGTTATCCGATGAGATGTTCAAGTAATGACAGCTAGATAGTACCATTAAGGAGCATGCTTATGGAAGTAGGTCTCAAATGATGATGTATGCCTATTTTCCACTGGAAAGTATTAAATGGCTTGGGTACATTCTCTTTTATTACTAAAGCCGAAGTAATTATAGTACCATTTAGGAGTACGCCTAAGGATTGGTCTAAAATGATGGGGTTAGTCCTAATTAAGGTCTTAAATGACCAGAGTTTACCTAATTTCTGATAAAAAGGTATTAAGTGGTTTTGGTACTGTTTATTACGTGACTAAGATTTTATCGGCAATACATGCAGTAATAGTTTTGAACATTAAATGTCGGAAATCTTAAATAGTGGTAAATGTTCAGTTAAGGTCGTAAATGATAGAGTCTGCCTATTTCTCTTTTAAAAGTATCATAGAAGCCCGCTTCATATTTTGAGGTATTAAATGGCTAATGGGTTTGGAGATATTAAGCAGTCGATATGGCTCCATTAGTATTATGTACCTTAGGAAGGGGTAAGTACGTAATCACGTGTGCAATACATGGTTAGATTAGTAACCTAAATGGACATAACAATAAATGGAAACATATCGGTATAAGTTTATGTTGTGGAAGGCTTATATTTTTCCAGTCACCAAAATGTTGTTCTAACCCCCTCCCCATTACAACCCTTGGGATAGAATTAGAGGAACATGTAACTTGAGCTGGATGTGCTTTGTTGTTGGAGAAGTCTTCTTTCTCTCATGCTCGATGCTGATTTGACAATCTGCTATCCTAGGAATACCATTAATTCCAAGGTAGTAGTCATAGTCAGTATTCTATCCTATTATTATTTCCGCTACGAGTTTGGATTTCTGTCAACCTCTGATAATGCTCATGCTTATTTGCAGGTACAAAATCCAATGATTTGTACTTTTATAGACTTGGGTTTTGATTTTTTGTCAAAATTTAGTCCCATTAAGGTATGGGTTGTTACAGAAACCAAAAGCCCTGCTCGTAATTCCAAGCATTGCACATAATAAACAACTTCATTCAAAGACTTAGACCACCATCAAATTGGGGATATAATATAGCAACGTGTGACCAGACAGGGACAGTGAGAAATGAATTATCGGGCATTTTTCGTTAATACTTTGACAATCCTTTACTCCGACAACATCTAGGGTTCCTCGAACAATATGATATCTTACAGCGGGTAAATCCTTAACCTTCCTCCTCTTATTAATACTATGGAATTTTCTTGTGAATTTTGGCCAATTCCATGTATATACGCAGTAAAATATGAACTTTGTACCTATTATCTTTCATTTCCCGCCTGAGTTTCCTATTAGATTATCTCACGACAAAGATTACAAGTTAAGAACATGGCACTTCCCTTTACATAACTTCACCTTATTAATGGTATGGTCACCATGCCTAGTCAAAGCCAACACATTTGAAAATGACTTAGGAAGACATCAGAAATTCAACTTCATCTATACACAGTCAACAACAAATGGACCGAAAACCACCATATTTTTGACTAGATCTTAATGTTAGTAGGCTAGTGGTTTCTAAAACCAGTATTGTACTGGGTAAACAACAAAATCATAGGCTGTCACAGCTGCCCAAAATTGAACCTAACCGAAGTGGCTTTGACTATTCATACTGTAAAGTTCTTCACTCCACATTTGAACTCATAAAGAGGAATAAAGAGGAATCCACATTTACTAGCTATAATATTATGTAGTCACCAAACAGATCTTTGTGTGAAAGATGTGAAATTAGAAATAAATAAATAAATAAATAAAAGTATTAAACAAATAATAATTAAAAAAGAATTACCATTATCACTTAAAATTAACTTGTAAATATTGAAACAACAACTCATATCTTAATTCCCCTTTTTTGCAGTAGCAGTCTTCACGTAATCATTCCTATCTAAAATGTGGCACTAGGAAATATCATAGGTCGACAATGATTGAATTCATAAATACATGATTCATAAGATATGTAGACTTTTTCAAACTGTTTAGTATTTCATCAACAACTATAGTTGAGTGACTATTAGGATTACTTCTATCAACTGCTTACAAGTAAAAAACCAATTCATTGTAAGAATATTCTTTATTACCAAAAATTTCCTTCAAAGACATCTTCTTACCCATGTACCAATAGTAATAACTCAAACTAATATCATAATTTCTTTTAAAACATGCAATAATATCACTAGTCTTTCCTGTTGGTTCATCGTGAATTTGATCTAAAATTAGGATCTTCACATGATCACTCTTTATTAAAGGACTGCTAATCGATTGAAAACCACCACCATCGGTACGATTAGAATTAAACCTTCAAACTAGAAAATTATCCAATTGTTTTAAGTTGTAAAAAGCATGAATTTTAAAACTATAACCTTCTACAGCATACTGAACAATAATTCGCTCTTTACAATTCTTCAAAAACTTAGGCTTAAATCCATTTTTTACACAATATGCAATAACTGTTTTATGAAAATCAAATACAGACTCAAATTTTTGACCAACACCAGTAAAAAAATTCTAAATTAGAACCTTTCTTCATCAACTCATTAAAATCAAGTTCTTTATCAAAAGAAAATTCCAACCTATCAACCCCATCATATGCGCTACTCGTAGAATATTCAATACTAAGAGATTTACTGTTAGAGCAAGACCTACAACCACTACCAACATTAATTTGTGACAATTCCTTCAATTTAACAAACTAAACCAAAATTTCCTCTTTTGAAATATGAAAAGCATAAAATAGCTTGCAAATCACTATCTGTTGTAATGAAAGTAGTTTTGGAATCTCGATCATAAAAAATATCAAAGCACAAAGGATTAAGTTGGTCCCAACTTCATATACCTTATTTCAAACAGTAGAAATAAGGGAATCCAAAGAAAGCCTAAAACCAAAGTTGTTTTTGTTGAATCAATAACAACTAGAATAGTTGCCACGGTACTGAAGAAAAAACAGAAATAAGATAAACAGTTTTATGATTATACGAAAATAACAGAAAAAATCAAAAATTTCAATGAAAACATTTTGTACCTTTGATCATCAAGCTTATTCATCTTGCTCAGCCAAATTAAAAAATAACTAAAACAGGCGAAGAATCTGGATGCATCAATCAAAATACTAAAACTATATATAAAATATAAACTAATCAACATACCATTCAACATACAACCTGCATATAAGAAAAGAAGTCTTTTAATCCGAATAAAATAAAACCTATCTATAATAAGCAGTAGAAATGGAAGTGGTAAATTTGAATTCAGCAACAGAAATTGAATGTAGAAGAGATTATCATATTGAGACTGAGATTGATAATCGAAATAGAGAATATAATTAGTGTAAAAATAAAAGATAATTTTGCACAAAATTAACTTATTTCAAAAGAAAACAATAACGTGGTTAAAGTTTACCTTAGTATGAAAATAATGAATGAGATGGAATAATGTCCTGGAAAATTATTTTTTCAAACACGTATCCTAGAAACAAATGTCGTATGAAGTTTGGTCACTAAAACCTAATTTCTAGTATCCATAATTATACGTAAAAGAAGCAATTTTCTGTTTTAATTTGTAATCTCCGAGGGCATGATGTTAATCATAAGAGAAATATTTTATAAAATGAAGTTTTCTATAATGGAAATTATTTAGTTTATGCTTGTTATTACCTATGTTGGTATTCTCACTTATTCATTCTCTATCTTTCCATATCATTAAAATTCACTAATCATAAGCTTTTCACTAATCATATCATTAAAGGTCCATGAATATCATTTTTAGACTAATGAAATTTGGGATAATTGAAATTTTGATGAGATTATGGTGACTCCTCTTATGTGATCTTCAATTTTTAATTATTTTTTGTTGGAAAGCCGAGGTTTTTGAGTTTTGGAAATGAGAAAATAAAAATGACTTTGGGGTATATAAAATTATCTAAAAAGATAAGAAAGATAATTATGAATAATTTAATTTAGTAACTTTGATTCATTTTTACAAGGGAAAAACTAATTATCTATCTTTTTTCCATTAACAAAATTTTTTGGTTAAAAAGTTATTTGTTTTCCTTATTTGGAACACTTCTCCCTTTAACAAGCCCGACCCTAGGACAAGGCGAGCAAGACAACCGCCTAGTGGAACCAGTCCGGCAAAGGCAACGGTCGGAGGTGGTGATGAGTTTCATAGTTTATAATGATAAAAATGCTTTGTATCACGACAATATTAATTGACTTTGTGGTTTGGCGATAACATTAGCTTGTGTTAATTAGGGCAACCTAGGTTCAAATCTCGACATCCTCTATTAATTTTTACATTATTGAGCTAGGGCAACTAATTTGCTTGGGCCTAGTAGTCCGTGAGATGATGGTTTTGATGACAACAACCTTAGAATATATTATAAAATATAAATACTCACAGTATAAGTTTAGATATATATGTATATGCAGGATTAACCATGTAGGTATCAAGAATGAAGACTGCACAGTAAAGAGATTCAAGTTATCAAAGATTGAAGACACATGATTATCAAGATTATCAAGAGTTCAAGTAATTTATCTTTTAATTAGAAATTTTGTTAAAACTCTTAGAAAAGCACTGGCATCTTAAAATCCAATTTATTCGTGGAATGGAATCCACTTCGAGCCTGTTAAAGGAATGGACCCTAAGTAGGATGAAACCTACGAAAAATCTAGTGGAACATTGTTTTGTATCCGCTAACTTTTTCTTCAACATGATTTTTCAAAATTATATCTTGTTTTCAAAACCTTCCTTTTAAAATCATTAAAAACATCTATCCTGATTTCAGATACTTTTAGCCTCAAAATAATCTTTAATTTCAAAATCAAATTATCCTTGTTTTTAAACTATCTTTTAAATATAATATATTTAACTTTTAAATATTTGTACTTAGATTTTAAATATAAAATTATAGTAAAATTTTGTATATATTATTCTTTATATTTACTTATGTATTTTAATTATAGTCAAGTATATTTATAAAGTTTAAAATAGTTTTAATATAAAATAAAGGTTATTTTCAATGAAAATCAAAACACCAAAAATCCTTTTGGGATGTCGACATACTCTAGTACCCCATGTCGACATGTTGTCAGTTGAGTTCAAAATTTAAATTTCAAAAGAAGTGTCTATTCGTCATAACTCTTCATGAATGGACATGGCCGTTGTTCTTCTGTAAATAGAGGTTAGTTTCAACGAATTTTAGTTCAGATTTTCTGGTTTTTCACCCCTCTTCTTCTTCCACATTTCTATATACAAATTCTTATCATTACTCTGCCAAAATCAACATTGAATCTAACTAGATTATCTCTGGTTTGATTCTCTATCACTATCTCAACAAGATCCTCAGTGCTATTCAGAGTTATAGGCTCTTTGTAATCAACTTAGTGAGAAAAGGTGTGATTGTAGCCTTGGAAATCAATCAAGCGAGATCAGGTGTGATTGTAGCGTTGGGAAATCAATTGGGTGAACTTGTTTCCCGGAAAATCAAGTATCTCTACCCAAAGGATTGTGATTCTGGAGGGTGTACCTCGTTGTCATGAAATTGAGGGTGTAAATGTAAAGATTATTTTTGAAAGGAAATCCGTACTTGTGTGTGAGACTGGATGTAGGGTAACTTTGAACTAGTATAAAATCCGGTGTGTTCTTTCCTTTACTGATTTTACTTTATATTTGCATTTGTCTTTGATTCTGTGATCATATATGTGTCTGAATATTGCGTTCATTTGTGTTTAAATTAACAAAAAATCAAAAAGATTTAACAATTCTCTAAAACACTATTCACCCCCCTCTAGTGTTTATTCTAGCCTTAAGATCCTTAATCCGCATTTCTCACATTTGGTATCAGAGCAAGGTTTTCGAAGTTTCATAATTTGATTTTTTAAAAAGTTTTTAAAATGGCTACCAACACTGGTATTGTTACTAACACTTGTATCCCTGTCACTAGTTTATTTGTAGAAGATCAGTCTACTGTCAGACCACCACTTATTAATGACAGTAACTATGCATATTGGGCATGTATGATAAATATATATTTACAATCTATAGGATTAGATACATGGAATATAACACAAACTGAATATTTTGAACCCATAACTGATCTTGCACAGTGGACCGCTGAGCAAACGACTGTTGCACAAAATAATTCTAAAGCAATGAATATTTTATTTTGTTCACTAGATAGAAATCAATTTAATAGAGTGTCAGTTTGTAAGTCTGCATGTGAAATCTGGAAAACTTTGCAAGTAACTCACGAAGGAACAAGCAAAGTTAAACAGACCAAAATTTCCGTGCTCAAAAATCAATTTCAATTATTTAAAATGAACCCTAATGAGTCAATTTCAGATATGTATTGCAGATTTCAGGATATTGTGCATTCTTTAATATCCTTGGGAAAGGAATTTTCTGAAGAAGATCAAGTCAGAAAATTTTTAAATTCTCTTACTCCAGAATGGGATCAAAAGACACTTGCGATCGAAGAGGCAAATGACATCAGTAACTTAAAGATAGAATAATTAATTGGAAATCTAATGTCGTTTGAAGTCCAAATGATCGGGAGAAGAGAAAGCAAAGCATCCGAAAAGAAATCAATGGCATTCAATGCATTGACCGATGGATCAGACTCAAATAGTGATAATGATGAAGAGATAGCCTTTATGACCAGAAATTTTAGGAAATTCCTAAAATACAGAAAGATGAATAATCTCAAGAGAAACAACTCTAAGAACTCTGGAAATCAGAATGTAATGCCAAATAATGTCAAATGTTTCAACTGTGATGAACCAGGCCATATTAAAAGAGACTGTCCTTATCCAGATAGGCAAAATCCTCCTATGAACAAAGATCCAGCAAAGAAACGGAAGCATGCATTTACTGCTACTCTTGATGACTCAGACTCGTCCTCAATCGATGATGATCAGAAGACGGATAATTCAAATTTGTGTTTCACGGCAGTTCACTATTCCGACGAAATCAGAGAAACGGACTCAGAAAAAGGTACACATTTACAATATAATTGGTTGAAATTGCATGCTTAGAATTAGATGTTTGATTGCTTGATTGATTGATTTTGAATTGGTGTGTTATTTGAATTTTAATATTTTTACTATTATTTTATTATTTTATTATTATTTTATTATTATTTTTGTAGTATAATAATATATTAAAAATACTATAATTCTAATAATATTCTAGATATATATATATACATTAAATATAATAGGTATATATATATATATATATATATATATATATATATATATAAATTAGAGTACTTAGGAAAAATAAATCACAAAAATTCATAGGCACATGTCGACATGGTCCCCACCATGATGTCGACATGGGTACTAGAATTTGAAATTCAAAATTTGAATTCAAATGGTCGAATTTTCCTCCACCTTTTCACTTCATTCAATTCTCTGAAAAGGCATCTTTTGATCAGAGAACATGTCCTTTGAGAATCTATTTATCCACTATCTTTTATCATATCTTTTCACTCTCATTTTCAAATTAAAACTCTCTCTTCAAAACTTCAAGCTCTCTACTCTCTACTTTAATGGCTTCTTCAAGCAACCCCTCCACCACGAGAATTTTTAGAAAAATTAAAGAGCAACTCTTCAATGATCCGGAGGCAATAAAAGCATACATCAATTATGCTAATTATGTCAAAGTCCATCCCGAAAAGTTTGCTATTTTTCAAGATTTTTCTTCTTATGAAATTGATTCTCCTTTTGCAAACAATCAAATTCTTAGTCTTGTTGATGCTTCTCAAAATGATTTTGTTTGCTATCCAAACCTTGTCAAAATTTTCTATGCAAATTTAAACCATGGATCTTATAATGGAAATAAGGATGAAATTTGGAGTAGTGTCAAAGGCACTAGAATTGTTTTGAGTTGTGATCTTTTGGGTACCATTCTCAATTGCAAGAGTACGGGAATGGATCTTTCTAACTTTAAAATTGATGAAAATGATCGTGAGACATTTCATCACATTTTCGAAGGGAATGATAATTTTGAATTCAAAAATCAAAATTTTCGACCAAAAGCAAGAATTGTCAATCTTCTTTTGCAATATACTTTGACCCCAAGATCGAGGAATTTTAACAGTCCTTCTTCAAAAGTTTGCAAAGTACTTTTTGCTATTTAAGAAAATTATGACATTAATTGGGCGCAAGTTATTTTGGATGAACTTCGTCCTAAAAATCTTGAAATGGGTGAGAACACTTTGTATCATGGAATTTATCTCACTTGGATTTTTGACTATTTTGGAGTGGATTTTAAAGACAAAGAATTTGTTTCTAGAAAAGTTTTCAATCATTCCAACATTTCGCTTATGAAAATTTCATTTATTTTTCAACCTTATGAGACTCTTGCCGAAAAGGAAGAGCGTTTGGCTCATGAGGAAATGGAAGAAGAGGAAGATGAAGAGGAAGAAGAAGAAGAAGGGGATGAAATGGAAATTTAAGAAGAAGAAGGTGAAACTTCTTTGGAAAGCATCGACTATCCTCCAAATCCATCCAACAAAACCCTTCTCAAAAACCAAAAGACGATTGTTGAGAATCAACGGATTCTTAAACGATCCGTCAGTAAGAAGTTGGACAAAATTTCATCCAAGATGGGCAAGTTCATTTCCAAAGTCACCAAGAAACTTGGACTTTCTTCATCATCATCATTCTCTAACTAGTTCTACCTTATCGTATCTCGTTGTATTTGTTTTAGTTTATTTTGATTTGAATGTTCTTGTAGTTCTTTATGATTAATCATTGTATCGTCTTAGTATGAAATGAAATGGAATTTCCTTTCTGTTATCTAGCTTATCTTATCTCAAGAATAAATGTTAGTATATTATATAAATACACACACACACACACACACACAAAATTATTCACAAAATCAAAATAGATCATCAAATTTCACTACACCATGTCGACATACCCCCTATGAACATGTCGACATGTATAACATGTCGACATGTACTGGTTAGAAATGACATTCATTTTGAATTTGAAATTTGGATATCAACCATATGTCTATTCATTTCAAACGAATTTCTACACCTATAAATACCTATTTCTTCTAGAATTCATCACTGAAAACTATTTCTTATCTGCTCTATCTCTCATTCTTCTAACAAATCCAAATATGGCTAATCCAATTCATATCTTATCCGAAAATCTTGAAGAAACTCTTAATTCGTTCAAGAATATTCTCTCGTTCATTCTTCGTAACCAACGACACTTAGAATTGAGTCAAATGCAGATGATCAAGGAGCAAGAAAGGCATTTCGATGCAATATGATGGATGATTTCCTCCCTACACAAGGATGATAACGAAGCACATCCTCCAGTCTCTCTCACCAATGACAATGAAAATTGGGATGCTAATAAGGCAGACCCTATCTTTGGAGAAGAAGGATGGGTGGAAGTTCCTCGTAACGTTTAATTTTATTTGGTTGCTTTGTTTTAATTGTTTGCTTTGATTGATTTGATTTCATTTGCTTTGGCTTGGTTTGAACTTGATTGATATTTAGTATGGATTGATGTTTGTTGTACAAAACATGTATAATTATACATTGATATATATATATATATATATATGCAATCTTTGATTCATTATTGTGACTATCAATATAATTATTTCTTAATTCTATATTCCATTATATAAGTTTTTTAATGCAGGTATTTTAATCCAAGAATGAGAGGAGTTATATAGTTTGGTGTTATATAGTTTAAGTTAGTTTTTGTTGATGACAAAAGGGGAGAAGTATAAAATAGGGTAATTAGACATACATTAAGGGGGAGTTATTAGGATAGAAGTAATATTTTATAAACAAAGGTTGTCATCATCAAAAAGGGGGAGATTGTTAGTCCGTGAGATGATGGTTTTGATGACAACAACCTTAAAATAGATTATAAAATATAACTACTAACAGTATAAGTTTAGATATATATGTATATGCAGGATTTAACCATGCAGGTATCAAGAATGAAGACTGTACAGTATAGAGATTCAAGTTATCAAAGATTGAAGACTCATGAGTATCAAGATTATTAAGAGTTCAAGTAATTTATCTTTTAATTATAAATTTTGTTAAAACTCCTAGAAAAGCACTGGCATCATAAAATCCAATTTATTCGTGGAATGGAATCCACTTCGAGCCTGTTAAAGGGATGGAACCCTAAGTAGGATGAAACCTACGAAAAATCTAGTGGAACATTGTTTTGTATCCGCTAACTTTTTATTCAAAATGAATTTTCAAAATTATACCTTGTTTTCAAAATGATTTTAAAACCTTCCTTTTAAAAGCATCAAAAACATCTATCCTAATTTCAAATACTTTTAGCCTGAAAATAATCTTTAATTTCAAAATAAATTATCCTTGTTTTTAAACTATTTAACTATAATATATTTAACTTTTAAATATTTATACTTAGATTTTAAATATAAAATTATAGTAAAGGTTTGTATATATTATTCTTTATATTTACTAATGTATTTTAATTATAGTCAAGTATATTTATAAAGTTTAAAATAGTTTTAATATAAAATAAAGATCATTTTCAAAGAAAATTAAAACACCATAAATCCCTTTGGGATGTCAACATACTCAAGTACCCAATGTCGACATGGTGTTAGTTGAGTTAAAAATTTAAATTGCAAAAGAAATGTCTATTCGTCATAACTCTTCACGAATGGACATGGCTGTTGTTCTTCTACAAATAGGGGTTAGTTTCAACGAATTTTAATTCAGATTTTCTGGTTTTTCACTCCTCTTCTTCTTCCACATTTCTATATACAAATTCTTATCATTACTCTGCCAAAATCAACATTGAATCTAACTAGATTATCTCTGGTTTGATTCTCTATCACTATCTCAATAAGATCCTCAGTGCTATTCAGAGTTATAGCCTTTTTGTAATCAACTTAGCGAGAAAAGGTGTGATTGTAGCCTTGGAAATCAATCAAGCGAGATCAGGTGTGATTGTAGCCTTAGGAAATCAATTGGGTGAACTTGTTACCCGGGAAATCAAGTATCTCTACCCATAGGATTATGATTCTGGAGGGTGTACCTCGTTGCCTTGAAATCGAGGGTGTAATTGTAAAGATTGTTTTTGAAAGGAAATCCGTACTTGTGTGCGGGACTGGATGTAGGGTAACTACGAACCAGTATAAAAATCTGATGTGTTCTTTCCTTTACTGCTTTTACTTTATATTTGCATTTGTGTTTGTTTCTGTGATCATATCTGTGTCTGAATATTGCATTCATTTGTGTTTAAATTAACAAAAACTCAAAAAGATTTAACAATTCTCTAAAACACTATTCAAACCCCCCCCTCTAGTGTTTATTCTAGCCTTAAGATCCTTAATCCGCATTTCTCATAGGGCTGACCCTTCCCTTTTACAATTCATTTTTTCCTACTTTATTTGTTTTCATTACCATTAGTTAATTTATGTTAACAAAATTCCTTCATAAAATATTTTCCATCGATATAGACAATATAGAGACATGTCATCTTTTACATGAGACCAGTGGACATGCAATGCACACGACATGTTAAATTTATAAAAACTAAAATAGTTAAAGCATCATTATGACAATTGTTAAAATAATATTAAATAATCGCAATATATAATGAGTTTGTTGCATTAAAAATGCTTGTACTATGAAATGAACATTGAATATTAATAAGCCAAGACTCAACTAAATTATACATACATGATTTCATTTTATTATGTTAATACATCAACAAAAATTATCGAATTGCATCCCAAGATTTAGGAAAAAATATAGAAACCTCAAAAAAGAAGAGAATAAGAATGAGAAATATATTTAGAGCATCACATTATAAAATTTACTAAATTTCATAAAACAATGTTGTTGGCTTCCATTATGGTTCAAACAATTACATCCCAAAAGAAAGGAGTAAATATGGTTCATGTAAAGCAAATGATACTAAATGTTGAGTGGTTCAATGTAGAAGAGATCATCTTCCACTATGGCTCTTTAATTATCACTCGAATTTATGGTTACAACAAAAACTTACAACACGAGCATAAAATTGATAGAGTTAAGGATGTGCCTTAGAGACGATTGTGTAATTTGATTGTATAACTTAAATCAATACTTTTTGAAATAAAGTAAGATTTTGGTTTTATTTCTATTGCATATATTGTATGTCGAGATATAATACATAAATTATATACAAGTAGAAAATTCTTGGAAAAGTGTTTATTCTATAACACCTCGCTCCGACACTCTTTGCTGGAATCGAGAATGCTACCCTTGTAATATGGTGCCATCATTTTAGTGTCACAAGTTTGCAAGGTAAATGCTAGAACATTAAATCATTCAGAGTAAATGATTTCAAGTAGAAGAAATATCATACATTCATACTCTCTTTACAATATAATTTACATAGGGTCTTGCTCTCATCTTCATACATATATTTACATCTAGGTTTACAATACTAAACGAGAACTATAAAAATACCTCACTTCGGTTCTGCTTATCAAAACATGAAATGTTTGTGTAGCATCATGGGCAACACTAACTGAGTGGGGTAACTATTTAATTCAAATCTCATGTCGGTGTATCATAAAAGTTTAACATAAAACATCTTTACTAATAATAGCACTTATTGATATCATTCATTAATATGTATATTTTAACATATCGTGTCACAAAATTTATCAAAGATGTCCAAACCATGATTTTTAAAGTATTTTAGAGTAATAAACATCTATTACGTAAGGAAATTAGGTAAATTTCCACCAAAGACATTTGTCAAAATTCCTTCGATGTATATAGATATCTTTCATAAACTAGGAACATAAAAAAAATTTGAAATCCATGTAAAAATCAATTTGACTACACATGGATCTTATTCGAACATGGAATAAGGAATTTGACCCTAGAATTTTTTTTATCACATTGCGGCTGGAATCCTAACACACAGTATGGATGTAATCTATCTCCCAACACACAGTATGGAAAATAGAGTAATAGTGCACTATCCAAAATCTTTTGTCTTTTACCGCATTCGTCCGAAAACCAATGTAGTTAACGTTCCAGTAAAAAATCACAAATCATAAGTATATATAAGTATTCTTAAATTTACTTTATCATAAACTAATATAGATTATTATTCTTTTCAATTAATTACAGCATCAATCATATACACTTGGGTATTATTGAAAATACCATCTTTCTAACTTTTAAAACCACAAGTCATTTTATTGAAATTCCATAATTATTAAACTTAAAATTTAGCAAAATATTTAAAAAGATATTGTACAAAAAAAAAGCTTGTAATCATAATTTATTTCATAAATATCCGAGTAGAGACACAAAAGTTATGGCCTTGGGAAGGAAAATTAGAGATATAAAAGTTATGGCCTTGGGAAGGAAAATTATTTTTAAACTTCATTAAAAATTTTCCTATATTTCGGTAAAACCAGCTTTTGAATTATTTATTCTCTGAATTTGCAAAGAGTCATAAGAACAAAGTTCTAGTAAACAATCATATCTTTTTGTAAAATTTTACAGATTACAAATCGGGTTTGAAAATCAAGGGTTATGAAGCCAGAATCAAAGGGGTTGGATTAGGATCCACCATTTGAATCCAAATTTCAAAATTTTATATTGCAGTAAGGTTTTGGGTTATCATACTTTCAAAATTTAATAAATGGTGAACATGATAGTCGTAGGGCATTAAAATATCTTTTAGTAGAATTTGGTTGAGGTCAAAATATTAAACAAAGCAAAAGATATGCTATAATACTGAAAGAGGTTAAAATAGTGCAACATATCGATTAAACAAACTGTAAGTCACACACCACTTCATGAAATCGCATGAAATTTTGGAGATAGGTAGTTTTCCTCGCCTAAGTTATTATAGTTTTAGCCTACTGCTTAAATCTTTAGATTTATTTAAGATTTACTTTTTTTACTTTGAAATGATTTTGGAATAACGTAAGTATGAAAATCAAATGGAAATATCATCCTATTTATAGCCTCTATTCAAGGATACTTTAATCTTTTCAAATTGGAACACTTCCCCCATTATCCCATACAAATATCATGCTAATGACAGCTTCCTCCTTGGTTGTCATCTTAATAAGCATGGTGATCTTATAAGCTTACACATCATTAGCCGATTTGTCACCGCTTTATTTTAAGTGTCTTGTTTAACGCCATCTCATGCTTTCTAGTATGGAACTTCCATGTCATCCTACATACTCATTTAATTTCAAATTTTGATATAGGTTGAATAAAATATAAATTAAAAGGTTTTCTAGGGTTGGGGATACTATTTTCTCATTCTCAAACCATCCAAACATAATTTCGGTATTTTATTTTCAAGTCATTTTTAACCTGTTAGATCACTATATTATATTTTGGTCTTTGAATCAAAGTTGTAACTTAGTATTTCATATTTCAAACTATTATAATATCATTTCATTTTGATATACAAAAACATAAGTAAAATAAGTTGATCGGGTTCTTACATAAACGATTGCAATTATGAATGTGTTCATAACAAAGGGTATCAAATAAAATAAATACTTGTCATTAAATGTTCCTAGTAAAATATGTATCGAGAAGAAGACATCAATATATCCACCTAGACTAGCGTATTAATGCTCTCTATGTGATGGATAGTGAAACTATACTTATGGTTGTTGGGGGAACCAAGGGATTACGTTTGTGTAGTTGTTTGGAACGATTAAAAATGACTCGCCAAGAGTCTTTTATAAGTTAAAGGTCAAATTGAGGATCTCACATGATGATGTGCATCGGTCTTTTAACTTCATGTTACTATGAGTCTTAAATGTCTAAAATATATTATAATTATTATCGATTAAACAACAATATATTCATGTTAAGGCCATAGTTGGGCATAAATTAAACTACTTGAAATGAAACACTATTCAATAGTAGATTCGTATCCTTCGAATAGAACATTAGTTTCACCATAATTGGTAGCCAATTTAAAGTCAATATTTTTGGCCAAAAAGCATACCAGTTAAGCGATAATTTTTATCAAATTTAACCTTTGACTTTAACGTTGGACTTTATAATTATGGAAATTATTACGGTTTTGATCATTGACTAAGCTTTAAATATTTAAGTGATATAGTAATGACGAAGAGAAAATGTGCACAGTATATCGTTGCTTAATGGTGCCCTTTTAATAGATAAGAAATTGGATTTCACCTAAATAAACTATAAGCAACTGAACTCGTGTCAAATTACTATGCTTTAACAAAGTACTTACAGACTTTGATATTCAAATCGTTTAAATATTAGTAATGACTTAGGTCACACCTAAGAGTCATAAACTACAACTCTCGGTTTCATCCAAAAATAATTTATCGTATTATCATAGAGAAATTAAAACAATGGTTATAATAATTTATTATTATTATTTGTCTTTATTAGAGGGCCCATTTTTAATTAATAAAATGTATAATTTTAATATATTATTTAATTTTTTTGGGTCCAATATGATAATTTAAATACAAAAGATAATACACATATATGTTATTTAACCCAGTAGGATCCAAGAGTAGACAGAACAACTTGGTGGAGTCAGAGTAGCATAAAAATCAACCTAAAGGACTAAAGCAACAAGCTAAAGGGAGTCAAGAAAAAAGAATGAAAAATCTACTAAGGACATGGATTGCTAGCGATCCATGGCCTATGGATCGCTGGTGATCCATGGGGATAGTTCAGTGTTCAACCATATCTCTTGCGCCATGATCCAATCACTGTTACTGAAGTGGTCATAGGGTTTGACGAGGTTCCGAGTAAGCTAAACCAAGAGACAAGCATCCGTCCCACCCGATCACAGCTAAATACAACTAACAAGTAAATCATCATCAAAATAAAGCAATGTGCAATGAGACTACACGAACAACGTCGACACGAGACAATGAAGAAAGTTCAGAAGCATAAGTCCAAAAATGTGCTAAGTATATGGACCGCTAGCGATCCATACTCCATGGATCGCCAATGATCCATATATGGTCATGGAATAAGTGCGACCCAAACAGATTGAAGTAAAGAGAAAGGCTAAGTAATTAGCTCGCACTCGAGCTAACGCCATGGGTAGCTAGCGATCCATAGACCATGGATCGTTAACGATCCAAGCTTTTGGCTCAGGTCATGAGCTAAGATGCACTGCATCTTCCTATGTCCATCTGCAAGCAATTGGCGAATAAGCTTAGCCCAATAACTCTCCAATCTCTAAAAATACCATCCCATCTACAATATAAACTAGATCTTCTTCGAACTGGTTGCTAAAACTCTAGTAGAAGCTTTCTTTACTCTTCACCTCCTCCACAATAATCTTCAGAGGAGTCCAATGTGATCCTTTAGTGGATTTTAACTTCAATGATTCAATCTAGCTAAGGCCAGCCAAGAGCTTTGTAATCAAATGCTTCTTGTAACAGTAACCAGTCTATAATAAAAACTATAAAGTGGAAGTAGGCTTCATTAATAGTCGAACCACTATAAAAATCTTCTTGTCTTCTTTCTCTTACTACTTTTTTCTATATCTATTATCTAAATTATTGCTTTATGAGAATAGGTCTAGTGCTTTCACACTCAAACTTGAGTGTTGATCCATTTTTTGGGTTAGTATTTTGATGCTTTCATTGAGAGGCCAACTCAGGGTTTAGATCTAGCTATTTACTTTGGATCGGACAAGTCCAGTAGTTAGATCCTCAGTCTTTGCTTGAAAAATCTACCGCTTAGAATCAATGGCTCCTGGAAGAAGGAGAATTGCCTTTGGAAGGTCCACAGGGGCAGTGATAGCTGAAGAAGATATTAATCCTCAACAAAGTAAAGTAAATGGTGCTAACTTAGGAAATCAAGCGCCAGCATCCTCTAATCAGCACAAAGTCGTCACTAGGGATGAGTTGAACAAGATAGTTATCGAGATCAACCAAAAAATGGAAAGTAGCCAGATGGCTCTGATGGATAAGCTTAACGCTCTCTTAACCTTACAGTCAAATCCTGCTTCAAGAACTGTGACTGAACACGCGACTGTTATAAAACAAGAAAATTCTTCAGTTTCTGGTCTAAACAGGCGAAATGGAAAACAATTGCAAAAGGGTAGACAACAGAAACCATGGGACTCAACGTGGAAGGAAATACGAGTACCCCGCTCGCCGCGAGGCAACCAATTCTATACTTGAATCAAGGGGCAAAGACCCACAAGAAGATATAGCTAAGGACCTCTCTGACTCAAAATATGGAGAGCAAGACAACTAGTTGGAAGAGATTGTCAATGCATTTGATGATGCTAGGAATGTCCAAATTGCCCAGTCAGGTCAACTGCAAGCCAACGGGATTCCACGTGAGTGGCCTTCCCAAAGACAAGAAAGCCTAGGCTTCAACCCACCCGCAAGACTGTTTGCAATGCCAAACACTTGGTGTAGTGACAGATTGCCGCCCTCAGGATTACCGGACATCAGAGGCAAACATAGCAGACATGGTCAAACAATCAATGGACGAGAGTAAAAATGGGAGGGATGATGAATGGGGATCTGCACCAAGTCGGACTCTCTTTGCTGATTAAATCTTAAATGAGAAGTATCCATAAAAATTCACAATGCCAACTAGTCCGTCATACGACGGAACAAAGGACCCAAAACCCCTCTTATACAAGTACAAATGGTACGTGGATGGAGCTAATGTCTCTGGAGCTGTTCGGTGTAGGTGTTTTCTTATCTTTCTGGAAGGAATCGCGTCTATGTGGTTCGTTAGGCTTCCATCGAGATCTATCTCTACTTTTGACCAATTAGCAACAAGGTTCCTCGATTAGTTCAGGCTCCGTACCACGCAACCAAAAGATGTCAAGCCCCTATCCGGATTGTTCCAAGGACGCAACGAATCACTGAAATCTTTCATGAACTGGTTCAATACTGCAATAACGGAAGTAAACAACCCCAACGAGGACATGGTTTTTATGGCGTTAGTTCATCCCATTCACCCAGAGACCGAATTCAGAAAGTGGATTAAGATGAAGCAACCTATCACAAGGAAAGACTTCAATCTTAAATCAAGTCAATACTTAAGGTTGGAGGAAGCGCAAGAGCTGGAGAGGAAATCTACTAGCGTGCAACAGATGAACAATGTACATAGCGACGTAGCAATGAATCAAAACACGCATGCTTTTGGAACTGTTGAAGGAATCATAGGAAAAGATGGAAATCAAAAGAGGAAATATCAAAACTCTAATAAAATAAATGGTAATGGCAACAATAAAAAGCTTAAATGGTTTAGGCCCAAAGAATACACTGCCCTAAACGACACTTTGGTAAATATTTATCTTGCAATACAAGGGACTGAGGAATACAAAAACCGCTAAGAAAGAAGCAACTGAGCAGCAAAATCGCTCAGGAATGTTCTGTCGCTTACAAAAACATCATGAACATAACACAAAGGAATGCCACCACCTGAAAAAAATATAAGTGAAGAGTTGATCCAAGAAAACAAACTCCAGCAGTATATGAGAAAATCACAGAACCCTAATCAACTCATGGCTCTTCAAGCTCCTAGAGAACGAAGGAATTAAGCCGAAACTAGTGAAGAGGGGTCCAAATGAACTGACCAAAGACTTATTAATGGAACAATATTCGGCGGACCACAACCCACGTAAAGAGGTTGGGGAGAGATGGAGGGGTAGGCAAGTTCGTTGAAGCATGCTGCAAAGGAATCATGTCTCGCAATAGAAGATGAAACTCCAGCCAAGCTACAGAAAGTTTTGAGTGACAATATAGTGTTTTGAAATTGGGACACCAAAAGAATCGAAGCACCGACTCTCGACCTAATGTTGGTAACGATAGGAGTTGGTCACCTAGTTGTTCGACGAGTGTTGGTCGATAGTTGCAGCTCTATTAATATACTTTTCAAACGTACTTTTAATCAATTAATGATCGACATGAAAAGCATGTTTGCATGCCAAACAAAGATCTAAGGGTTTACTGGCGGACCCAAGCAACCTGGATGGACGATCGACCCGCCAGTGGAACTTGAAGAGGGCGATCGAAGGGCCACCCTCATTCAGACTTTCGTAATCATGGATGAAATGTCCACATATAACGCCTTCTTGGGATGGCCTACACTAGTAGTTTTAGAATAGCTCCGGCCCAATGGTGCCTAACCATGAAGTTCCCTACTATAAATGGAATTAGAGTGGTGAAAGGAGATTAGTGTGCAGCCAGGGAATGCTACATTGTTGAATTACGTGAATCCATAAGAAGGGAAAAGAGGAAGGATGTGGGGAGAACTCTCCACATCCATGAGCCTTCTGAATAGAAACTATAAAGCAACACCTGGCATGGGGACAATAACCGGTTCGACAAGGCTTTGGACCCTAGAAAGAGGAGTTCAGGGGAGGAAGGGGTAGCACCGACAAATTTGATGGTGTACATCCCAGTCGATATGGACGATCTAATTAAACTCTTGAAAATTGGATGGCACCTTGGAAATAAGATGTGGTTAGAACTTACTAAGTTTCTTTATGCCAACTTGGATGTGTTTTCTTGGACACACTCTGATGTGTGTGGAGTATCACTAGAAATCATTTGCCATGCGCTCAATATTGACCCCAAATTCACACCAGGAAAGCGGAAGAGGCACAGCCTGGGCTCTAAATGGTCTAAGGCATTGAGAGAAAAGGTGGAAAAACTAATGGCCAACGGTTTCATCCATGACGCAACCTACCCTGAATGGGTATCTAACCTGGTCTTAGTCAAAAATTCCAGTGGAAAATGGAAAACTTATATTGACTATTCGGATCTAAACAAAGCTTGCCCAAAAGACAGTTCCCCCTTCCCATGATCGATCAGCTTGTGGATGGGACAACAGTACATGAATTGCTGTCATTCATGGATGCATACTCGAGCTACAACCAGATCCTGATGCACGAGCCTGATTAAGAGAACACTAGCTTCATCATAGATCTAGGACTGTAATGCTACAGGGTGGTGCCCTTCAGTTTAAAGAATGCTGGGGCAACTTACCAAATATTATTGTATACCATGTTCAAATGCCAAATCAAGAAGACAATGGAAGTTTACGTGGATGACATGTTGGTCAAATCGCGAGTGGTTGCCAATCATCTAGAAAACCTCGCTAAAATATTCGATATTCTTCAAAAGTATAGAATGAAACTCAACCCACTCAAATGTCACTTCGGAGTAGCCTTTGGGAAATTCTTAGGGTTCGTAGTATATGTGAAAGGCATCGAAGCAAATCCAAAACAAATAACAGCACTACGAGAAGTCGAAGCTCCGAAGAACACGAAGGAACTACAAAGCCTGAATGGAAAGGTCGCAGCATTAAGTTGATTTATCTCAAAAGATACCGACAAGTGTATATCATTCTTCAATGCACCGAAGAAAGGAAAGAAAAACTTTAAATGGAGTAAAGCTTGTCAAACAACATTCGAAGAATTTCTACAGCACATGGAAGTTCCATCAATCCATTCAAAGCCTACGGATGGGGAATACCTATTCATTTACTTAGCAATCTCTCTTCATGCATCAAGTGTAATCCTTGTACGTGAAGAAGCGAAAATCCAACAACTCGTGTATTACGTGGTTTACCGAAGCCCAGAAAAATTACTCGAAGCTAGAAAAGCTAGTGTATTGCCTCTTGATTGCATCCAGGAAATTACGACCATACTTTCAGGCACATTCAATTAAAGTATTGACCGATCAGCCCCTGAAATAAGTGTTGTACCGACCTGAAATTCTGGATGACTTCTCAAGTGGAACATCGATCTGAGTCGATATAATATCACATACCACCCAAGGAAGGCCATCAATGGGAACGCACTAGCAGATTTCATCGCCGAGTTTACTGTACGAGATGACGAGGAAGAAACACCGTTGGACGTGGAAATGCAACGGAGACTCTTTATTGATGGCACATCTAACAACCTCTGTTCGGGGGTAGGAGTAGTGCTTAAAACCCCTGAAGCAAGTCATTTTCTACGCTTTATGCTTGGAATTCCTTGCTACAAATAACGAAGCGGAATAGAAGCGTTGATAGCAGGACTAAAAGTTGTGAAAGTGCTCAAGATAAAATCTGTTCACTTCTACAATGACTCCAGCTAGTCATCTGCCAAGTAAAAGGAGAATATCATGCTCGAGGGGAGAACCTTGCACCGTATCTATCTAAAGTGCAAGAGTTGCTAAGCGACATTGAACATTACACCATATGTAATGACCCGTATTTTTAACTATTTGAAATTATTAAATTAAATATGATTATTGAATAAAAATGGTTAAAAATAAAATTTAATGAATTACTAGGTTAATTTATTTGGATATGAAATTGAATACAAATTTTGAAATAACTAATTTCGAAGATTTTGGCGATAATAAGTATTGAAATAAATTCTATATATTGACTGTGTTTACAATCAATAACTGAAGTTGGATAATATATGTGAATTTTTTAGTTAGAAATAAAATAATGTTGATGACTAAAATTTATTTAAAATTTAAGGATTTATTGGTACTGATTTATCGGGTAATTAAATTGTTTAAATTGAAATTATGTAACTAATGCAATTTTGGATTTAACGAGCATGAAAATGGCATCGAAATTTGATTTAAATTTTATTTAAATATGAATGAAGATGGTTGATATTTAAAATTGGATTTACACGTGAATAATTAAAAATTGAAAATTTTATATTTTAATTAACGAGTAAAAAAAGCCATTTTATCTACTATCTTGGATTTCGACGAAACTTATTTCATCGGGTCTGTAATAGTGGGTTATTATGGGATATCAAGTTTCCTAGCGAACGGACTTGTCGTTTGACCGTGCGAGCTTGAAACACATAGAAACCTAATTTTGGAATTTAATTAAGGTAATTGATTTGAAAATCTATCTTCCACGTACAATAGAATTAGGCCTCAGGACAAGCTTCATTACGTTAGGAATTAGCATAAAACATTATATACGCCAGACGACACGCCTCGATTGGAGTTCGGACGGTTTCAGACCTAACTATATAAATGCGGCACATAAAAGGAGAATTATTATTATTTTATTTCGAAACCCTAATCAAATCCATGGTCGCCGCTATTATAATTCCAACGGCCATAAATGTTCGAAACTTCTTCCCCTCCGATCTCCTTCATCGTTCATCGAATTCAAAAACCTCCAACATGAAAGTTGTAGAGCTCGATGAGCTCTACACATCCAACGGTTGATTCGAGCTATTTCTTCATGGATTCACCAGAACCGAGGCGAAAGGCATGCGCGTTCTATGGGTTCTTTCGTGCAATTGGGGGTGGCGGGAGGCGCCGTACTCGGCGTAGTGGCGGAGCAGCATGGGGCGCACGATTTGGCGAGGTTGAATCGGTGTCTTGTGGTACTGGGTTGCATGCATTCGTTGTTGCTGCATGCATTTAGGGTAGGCTCGTGCATACGAGAGAGCATTGAGGGAAGAAAGGTAAGTGTTTTTATTATTATTTATTATTATTTTATATTAAATTCAAAATGTTCTAACTCGAATAACTTTTGCATGCGAGCTCGGATCGACGTGCGGTTTTCTCCATTGCGTTTATATCGAAATTCCAGACATTATGGAATTTGTTTGGATGCATTCTAAGACTGTTCAAACTTGGTCCTTTATTTGGATTTTAAATTGTCGATAAATTAAAGGTGAGTGTATATACGCTCATAATTGACTGAAATAAATTTTATGTAGTTAAATTTATATCATGAAATGATTGAAATTTATTGATTGTTGTTTGATAAATTTAATTTAAATTTAAATTTAAATCTAAATTAATTGATAGAATTTGAATTGACAATTAGATTGAATTTGAATTTAATTTCCTGTAAAATACCCGATATTGATAATTATGAAATTGTCGTGAATATTATTGACTGTTTGGATGATTGGTTGTAATGGATGCTATTGGTTGATATTTGGATGTTTATTTATTTTGATATATCATGTTATCATCTTTATATTATTAACAGTATATAAAATTGTAAATTGAATTATTTCGAGTAAATTAAAAAATAGGTTGAAATGATATATACCTATGACATTTTTTTTGGATTGAAATAATATATATCCATCCCCGGAATTAAATTGAAATATTGATTCACTTAGCTATAGGATAGAGAATTATATACGGATACCGGATTGGTTAAATTAGATGATTTTAAGATTTTGATTTAAAATTATCTAAATTGATTTGATCTTTTAGAAATAAAATCAAATTTATTGAAATCGAATCATTTTCGAATTGGAACTCAGAATGTTGGAATATAAATTTGAAACAGGATTGTTTAATAGTCAAAGTAAGATTTTTAAGTCATAATCGAAATATGATATGAATTTTAGAAATTGATACATTTTAAAAATTGGACTTTTATTCGAACTTTGAATACTGCTATGTAAAAGTGATATAAAACGATATTTTGAAATTGAGCTCGGAATTTAATTATATTTGAAGGTTTGGATTTTTAAATTGGATATTAGAGGAAAATTTGATTTAAGTGTTTTGAATCGATATTTTCGAAATTGAACTCGGAATCGATATAAATCAAAATGGTTTAATGTGGAATTGGAATTGAAGTTAATTTGGAATTAGAATTTGAAGTTAATTTGGGATTGGAATTGAAATTGAAATTAATTGGGTTTAGATTGAAATTAATTTGGAATTGGAATTGAAATTAATTTGGGGTTGAATTAAGTTTGACTTGAAATCGAAATTGAATCGATTGAATCAAAATGGAAATTGGAATTGATTTGAATTGTATAATTTGGAATTGAATCGGTTTGACTTTGAAACTATTTTCAAATGAATTATTTTAATATAAACGGTTTAAAAATATATATATTCTTTATATATTTAAATTATTTTGATTTTCCAAACTATTTTACTATGTACACCATTTTTAATACTCAAACTATATTCTATTAAACTATTTTAACTATTTAACTATTTTATAACTACTTAAACTGTTTTCTAAAAAATTCAAACTGGTCAAAGGGTGGAATGTTTATATTTAAATTTTGGATTTAAATGCGAATTGGATTAAAATGAATTATAACCAAAATTGTAATTCGAATCAAGTTTTGAAGTGAAATCTATATATCAAATTGAATTAACATTTTGAAGTAAAATATGATTTTTAAAGTGAATATGATGATTTCAAAATGGATTTTATTTGAAGCGAATATGATGATTTGGAAATGGATTTGATTTTGAAGCGAATATGATGATTTCGAAATGGATTTGACTTTGAAGTGAATATGATATTTTGATATCAGGTACGAATTGTTTTTGAAATATAAAAGTACCAATCGGTGTGTAAAACGACGTTTGGTTGTTAAAGAGACCGGCACCTTCGATTGGCACTCTCTGTTAATCTTGGAACCACTTTGACAACAGTGTACGCGGTGGATGATATCCAAAACGTAGTAGTTGAATTGGAGAACGTTTACTAGAATAAAGTAAGAGAACGATGATGGATAGTTTTGACTCTCGTGTCATAATTAAAATGACTAAAACATGAGCCTTTGTCTGGCCAAAGAGGTAAGCTACCTCTAGCGACGTTGATCCCTCATATTACTATTATGATTTCGTATTTGATGGATGCACCTTTTTCATTCATATTGATTGTCGTGGTCGGCCACGGATGGCTTACGACCAGCCAGAAAGGGTAAACTAGTAGAATCCTATCTTGGGCATTGCCCATGTGCGTTGTCATATATATATATATATATATATATATATATATATATATATATCCTTATACGAGCTCATTACGACTTTGGTTTAGTATTGTACCTATAGGGGACTCACTGGCTATCGACGTTACTGGTTGTGTTACAGCACCTGCATAGACTACATGCTATAAAAATGTGTTAAGGGAGATAATGTAAAGCCTTAATGCTATTTTGATATTTATTTTACTAATAGATAGTATCTACTGTAGCGTGCACTATTACATGTAGATAGTTTGGCGCATTCTTAGGAGAATGAAAATCCCGTAACATCTCTTAAGTTATTGCACTCATATTTCATGATATTGGTTTGACTTGCATAAGAGTATTTTAGTCCTGACTCGAGTGCTTTGTCTTTTCATTACGCTCGAGTCAGTCCTGAGTTTTTTCGATGTATTGAAGATAATATCTGGAGGACGAAGATGAAGTTTTGGTATATTAGTACTATTAATTTTCTCTCAATCATGCTACTCTGCTGCATTATTTATTTATCCCTGATGTATATATAACTCTGATAAATGTGTATAAATTTTAATCAAATGTATAATAAACAGCTTCATGAACTGTTTATTTGATTATTATATTTTTTCGCTCCGCTGTGAGATTTTGTGTTTGTTTTCTTCTTCTTTTCTTATTTTTCATATTTAACCTCATTGATTATCTACGTTTCGGATTGTTTAAGTTGGACATGTGGATTATTTTCGATTTAAACCTTCTGAAATGTGGGTCATCACAGTTGGTATCAGAGCTTGGATTTAGCGATAACCTTGGCTTTATGGGGTTTAACTTATTAGAGATAGGGTAGTATTAACCTAGAATGAGTCTATTAAGCGTATATATATGGGAGATCGTACTTGTTAGTGTTATAAATTGTTTTATATTATGTTTACTTATCCGTTGTGTTGTTTATGAATTCTTGTCGATGCTTGGGACGCCATGTTTTCAATAAGGATATCTAAACACTTAAACGAGGCAAGTAGACAAAATATTGTTTTAAAATTGGGTAGATGAAATAATTTTACCTAAATTGTATTATATATATAAAATGATAATTTTTAATGAATATTTGTTAGGAGATGATAATGTTTAATTATCATCAATTATCGATTAAATTAAATTAAAAACGAATACTTAATGAATTTTATTTTATGAAGCATCTGATAATTAAATTGGATTGAAATCAACTAAAATAAGAAGTGGTTAAGATGACCAAGTTATAAATTAATGGAATATTTTAGTAACAAGGTAGGAAAATTGTATAATTATATTTATAATATAGCTCATATATAGAAATGATTTTAAAAATTGAGAATTTAAGAATTTAAAATCCTTTTATTTTCAAAATAGTTTTCCAACCCTTCAAAATTAATAATAATTTTTTTTGAAAGAGTTTGGAATAGAAAAATATTTTAAAAAGATTTTTGAAGAGAATAAAAGCATTAAACTCGCTTTGATCGCTGGGAAATAATTCTGAGGATGACAGTAGCATCGTAAGTATTCATGTTCGAGTTTCTAAGTGAAAATTTCTACCAAAAGAAATTTATTTTTGATTAAAACATGTTTCGATTGTGAAAAATACTCTAAGTGTGACTTAATATGCAACGACCCTGACTCGACCTTCGAAAATCGGCACCCGTACTTCACTTGTACTCGAATGCCGCAAATTCAAACTTCGAATCTGGTTCGCTGGAGCTTATAACAAATTAAGTACAACAACACAGCGGAAGAAATGAATAATATTATTGATATACAACATTTGTAACAATAGAATATCAATACAAATCAGATCTAAAATATAACAACGGAAATATAATCTTCGACAGAGGAACACCAATATTATTTCCAAAAGGAAGAAGGACAGAAATTCCAACAATTCCATCACTAAAGCCAAAGCCCCAAAGACTCCAAGCTCCAAATTGAAAGCTCGAACCATCATCAATGCTGAAGTGAAATAAACTCCATCCCAATGCAATTGTCACACTAAAAACTTTAAAGATCAAACGTCTGAAGAAGTTTTCCAAATGCTACCAAGCCAAAGACTTCGAAGGCTATCGAATCAATACCTATTATTTTATTTTCCGAAAAACCCAACTTTAGACTGCTCGTATGGAAAATTGTGGGCACCCTCGGAGTTTAGAAAGGAAACAATAAACTCCAGGTCAGTCATGGGACTGATGTGAGAAAAAGAAAACAGTTTTAAACAGAAACAAACAACAAAAGAATTTTAAGATTTTAAATATGCAATGCTTTTTGAAAAATGAAACTACATAAAGCCGCCAGGCACACACACAATGCAATCGCACACTTGGGGAAGATTTCTCCTTATGATAGTCAAACATGCTTACTACGCAAAATCCTTTTGATATTATTATTAGTGCATAGTGGAAAACATTTACAAATACAATATTAATCTTAGCCAGCATACGTACCATTATAGTATGCCTACTATAGCTACCATATTAAATGGCAGGTTCTACAACTAAAACCGTACAGGGCGCGTATTGGAGATTGGATTTCCAACAATGGTCAAGCTAAGGAACTTCCAGGGCCACATGGGTACGCCTCTGGAGGGACGCCCCGAGAACCTAACCGGATCTCTGCCAACACAAGGTCGATTACCTCTGTAATTAGGTAACTACTAACACGAGTATGCCATCCCCCAGTCTAACCAACCTTTATCTGAGCGCTCGACACCAACAACCACAAAGCAATGTATTTGCAGTAACCACATAGGTTAAGTATCTGGGCTCCATACCATGATACCACCTCTATATTGGAGGAAATAGACATACCCTCAAGGGGTGCTGCCCCCAAATAACCTTGCCGCATCTTTCCTGTTTCGATCATTCCGGGTTGTGAGGTCCGACGAAGTTTCGTCCACAAAGCTACGCTTTACACAAAAGTCATGCTTCGATCAACAAATGATCAGCAGCACTTCGTATGTCACATTACCAAATTGGGAATGTATCACTAGTAATCATCAACTACATAACCTCTGAGCTCATACGTCTCAGAGAAGGGTGTTAAGCTAAGAGAATAAATCTCCACCACCAAACAGAAATGTATTTGACAGAAACCAGCTTTACATCTCCATGTGTAACGTCAGACACACATCCATACAAGTCTGTTCCGAGTTCGAACGAACCGAAGGCACTTTCAAAGAAGCCCTTGCAATCCGAGTATTCACAATCCCGATCGGACTCCCCATCACATATAGAGATCTCTATACCGGCGCGACTCTGTGTAGAGACATTCGACGGGTAATCCTTTCGTTCTCGAAAATACCCAGTCTTCACCACCGGTCTTCAAATGCTATCCATAACATCGTAACATTATTCGAAATGGGTTATATGACACAAAGTCCTCTTCCGGCTAAACCGAATAATGAGCGCAATATTTAAAAACATATGGATATTGGGATTTCAGTTTAGTCACAACTTAAGACCCAAAACTTTCCTTTCAAATGGTTTTAACAAATTACCATTTTCAAAATCTTTAAACAAAAAGATCCACTTCACAAAGTTCACCCATTTTCACAAAGATTCATTTACAGATTTCAAAACAATTTCCACTTCAAATTGGATTAACTCGTCCAATCTTTAAATCAAAGATTTAAATTCATAGCTTTCAAAATCATTTCCAAAGATTCATTCATAACTTGGAAAATCATTTTCATTTCAAACTTGAAATCCTTTCAACGCAAATTGGAAATTCTTTGTTTATGTGAAAGCTATTATTATTTCAAAACAAATAGTTTTCGTTTCGGAAAAAATCCGATTTCATTTTTACAAGTTAAATCCCTTGGGTTAATTTCAAATTCCCAAAACAATACTTTTAAAATGGTTTAAAACTCGTATAAACACATTTATAACTTGTATAACCTTTTTAAAACATAATTTTCAAACATAGAATTCAATTTCAAATCATGAATTCAAATTCAAATCAAATTATCTAAATTTCAAAACTTTATCAAGTTATTCAAAATAACTTTCATCTTTAAAGCTCTTTTTCAAAAGCTTTTTACATTTACCCCAAATCCATTTCCAAAACCATTTGGATTCAAAATCCAACTTTAAAAATTATTTTCCAAAATATGTTACTTAACCAATTTCCTCGTGCAATCCATATTTGTGTGTGTATGGTGTAGTCCATGGGTTTCACACAATAGTGCAACAACATCAATTATCACCGATTCAATCATAACAATCTCGATAAGCGGTATAATCTATAACGCTTATTTTTCATTCACAGATTCACAAATAAATAATATAAATTCATCGCAGATAAATAAATTACATCCGTCATAGAAAAATAAATTGCGTTCATCACAGCTCAAACCAAAAATAATTCATACCACAAAGCATCACACATTAGGGATATCATACAATTCAACATTCATTTGAATCCAAACATCCATAAGTAAGATTAATTTAATCATCCAATAAATTTAAATCAGATTAATTGCTTATGAATAACTACTAATTCTGGTTAATTAATATTAATTAATTACTAACCATTTTAATAAATTAACCTTTAAATCATTTATTAATTAACCTATAATTATTTATCAATCAACCTTAATTAATAAATGAATCAATCTTAAATTATTTAATTATCCTTCAATTAATTCCCCTTAATTAATTAATTAATTAATTATCCTTAATTAATTACAAAAATTAATTAACCTTAAGTTAATTACAAAATTAATTAACCTTAATTAATTATCATTAAATTAATAAAATCATAATAAGTGATTATCCTTAATTAGTTTCATTAATTAATTATCCCCTAATCACTTCATTAAGTAATTATTCTCTTTCATTACATTCAGTAATTATCCACAAATTAATTCACTAAGTGATTATACTAAATTAATTCATAAGTGATTATCTTTAATTAACTAGACTAATTAATTCCTTTAGTTAATTATTTTAACTAATTATTTAAAATAGTTAAATAATTACTTAACTCCTTATATTAAAAAGAACTTAATTAATTAAGAAAACAATTTATCTTTATTAAACTTTTTTACTTATCAATAATCAGTTACATTAATTAACTATTCTTAAATCAATAACAATAATTAATTAACCTTTATTATCTTCACAAATTAATTATTTTAAATTAATCAAAATCTTAATAACTTAAAGATAAACTCTTTATTTTAATTGATTTTTCTTAATTATATCATTAAACCTTATTTAAAAATAAAACATTTAGAAATCAAATAAAATTAAAAAAAATTAAACATCTAATTTAATCTTTAAATCTTTGAAAACTTTTCAAAATTGTTTAATAAATTTTAATACATAATCATTTTTAAAAACCACTTATTCTACCTTTCAAAACTTATCTATTTTATACATATTAAAACTTGTTAAACATACATCTTTGAAAAAATTTATTTTCATAACTTAAAATCTTGACTTACCTTGTTTTAAAATTTTTAAAACTTGATTTCTTTACAAAAAATTTAGCTTTTAATTAAAGCAGAAAATCATCTCGAGGCAAACCCGAGTCAATCACACCAGAAACTCGAGTCAACTTCGAGCTCACTGCCAATCACTCTCACTTCGAGTCGCATCTCAAAATGTGCGAGCACAACTCCGAGTCGAGCTCGTCTCCCCACATCAATCGATCATCCAGCTACACGAACGTGCATGGTGCAATTGCACGATCGTTCAACGTCGCTTCGACCAGTCGCGATAGCTCCCACATCACGCTGACGACCTCCTCAGCCCTTATGACATCCCAGATCGGCGAACACGCAAACCTAACAAAATTGAATGCTATGGTCCAAAATCTGTAACCAACCTAATTAGAAATTTGATCATCGTCGACGAACCAAAGCTCGACGCACCTCGCCATCCTCACCCAAGCGTCGCCTCGTCGCCACGCTTCTAAATTCCTTCATGCGATCACCTCCGGTGATTGATTGACACTACATGAAGCTCGAAATCACCACGTCCAAAACAAGAAGATGAACCCTAGTTCGACTCAGCACGACCACCCCGACCATCGTTAAATACCACAAGTATTTTTCCTGAGACCCCTATGCCTCAGACCACCTTCAGCCAAAACATCAACCACCCAGGCACCCCCGACCATCATCCATCACCAAAAATGCCCAAAACGATCATCTCGAAATTTCCCATAAATTAACAATCTAAAAATCATGAAATGTATATTAAAATTCATGATTTTCAATCATGAATACATTCATGTAATCCAAACCAGAAATAAAGATTATTGATTTTTATCATAAATATGAATTTCACTATTATTTCCATTTTTGAAATTATTTACTGAATTTAAAAATCCCGATTCTATTTTTAATATCAACAATAGACTTCAACAACCAACTTTCATTTAAACATCAGTCTAATATTGATTCTTTTGGGAGATTTGAATTTTTGATAGCAAAATCGAAACTGAATCAATAGACTACAGGCCTCCAATATATTCATATACAGATCTGCTCACACAACTTACATATCAATTCAGATAGATTTAAGCTGAAGAACTTCAATTCAAACCAATATCATCACATGCATTAGAGATAAACCCAGATTAAACTGTTTTAAAAACAATGTTTATTCACCTTTATAAAGCAGAGGCTTCAGAAGGTTAAAAACTGAATTGTTTGACTAGAACTTGAGTTGCTTGAGAAGATTGAAAATTTGAAACCGGAATGTTTAACTGGAACATGATGATGATTCAATGCTTTGATAATTTGTTTGATTCCAGTTTGCATTTGAACTTGAAATTTTGGTTTACAAGTTTTAGAAAGTGCTTTTGAGAACTGGTTACAGGCTCTGGCTTTTGAAAAAGAGTTTTACAGGTTTGTTAAACTTTAGATTAGAAAAATGCTTTTACAGGTTTTGATATAAAATGGTTACAGGGTTTTGATCTTCTGGTTTGTAGAGTGTTTATAAGTTTGGCTTTTGATTTTGAAAAATGTCTGTAGGGTTTGCTCCGAGTTTTGAAAATTGGTTATAGATTTTGATTTTGAATTTGAGCTTTTGTAAAATGCTTTCAGGTTGTGGCCATTGATTTTCTGGTTTGAAGAAAAATAGTTGAACATGGTTTAAATTTTTCTTAAGTTTAGAAATGAGAAGATAGAAAAGAGATGAAGAAAGAGGGTGAATGTTTTTATATAATGTTAAATTTAGGATTTATTAATATTAAAGAAAATGAAAAGCAAAAAATAACACTTGCCAAATTTGTTTACATTTGTCACATATCATTATTTAACTCTTAACACATGTATTTAACATGATTAAGAAACCAACACTTGTCATTATTTATTTTTAAATTATTTTTAAAAGATTTTAAAGGCTTTTATTATTAATTTTTCCTAAGTAATAAGTACTTTTATTAATTTATAAATGCTTTTTTTATATAAATAAAAACCTTTTAAATAAAATAAAATAAAATCCAATTAGATTCTAAATAAAATCATATAAAATTATTTAATCCATTTTTAAATGCTAATTTAAAAGCTTTTTCATTTATTTACTGTTAAATAAATACTTTCTAAATTTATATAAATAAAATTCTTTTATTTTAAATTAATATAAAATAAATCTTATTTTAAATAAAAACTTTATTCATATATTTTTATGCCCAAAATATATTTATCTTTTAAATTTCAAATTTAAACCCAAATTCAAATTTTAAAATTCCAATTTATTTTCTCAAATATATTTATTTTGAATTTCAAATCAAAATTCTATTTAAAATCAATTCATATATACATATATATACATAGACATATATATATATATATATATATGTATATATGTATATATGTATATATATTCTGGAAATTCTTAAATTAATTTGCCAATAAAATCCAAAAATTTATATAGACCATCAATTTAAATTTTACTCAAAAATCGGGATCGTTACATAATCAATATATGAAAATAGTTTGGAACTTATAATTGAAAATAATATATAAGAAATAAGTTTGTAACTTATAGATTTGAATAGGAAAAAAAAAGTTATAACTTGTAGATTTGGACAGGGAAGTAAAGATAAATTTTAAAAAGGTTAAACATTTTAATTAAGTGGATGAAAGAAATTTGAATTCGAGAAATCAAATAAAATAATTAACTTAAGAAATGTTAAATTAATTGAGTTAGTGAATGAAGTAAATAAAATATAGTTAACTCATGAAAGCTTAAATAAAAATGAATTGCATTTGAAATGAAGTAGATAAAATAACGAAATGAAATTTTAAGAAGTTTAACTTATAGATTTGAAAATTAATAAGCTAAAAACAAATTTAAATTTGTTGAATGTGAATGATAAAAAAAATTAACTTGAATAAGATTAAATAAAATGTGTAATGGATTAAAATGAAATGAAGTTTAACTTAATATTAAATAAATTGAATTGGATATTAAATGAAACTAGATAAATTAGTAAAGTGAGTTAGTTTTACTTGAGCAAAAATGAATAAAATATGAACACGAACTTGAATTTTAAAATGTTATGCAATTTAAGTGTGAAAGAAATTGAATAAGTTAAATGGTGTATGTAAAAAGTTAATATGAGCAATTGAATTTAAATCGGATAAAAGCAAACAAAATTCAAATAGAATGAGTTTCAATAAAATTGAATGGTAACTAATTCAATATGAAACAAGTTGGGGGAATAAAATATAAATTGAAGTTTAACTTAAGAGGGGTTGAAAAAAATTGATGGTGAACTTTTTTAAGTAATATTGATTGGAATTATAAAATAAAATTTACTTAAGTAAGTTTATTATATGAGTTGAATCAATGAGTAAACTAACTAAGTGAATCAATGGATTAATATGAACTTAAGTTATGGAATAATAATAATAATAATGAGTTGCCATTTTATAAAATGTTTATAATAAACTTAAATTGTTTATAAATAACATTATCATTAAAATACTAAGTGATAATGAAATAAATTTAACTTAACAAGCTTAAATAGAATGAAATTCATTGAATGATAAATAAAAATGAATGTCATTAAAATAAATATTTAATCAATTGAAAGTAAATCAACTAAATGTAAATACATTAGATTGTAATCAATCAAATGTGAATGAAATGAACATTGGTTGTTTGAAGAAAAATGAATTGGAACCAAAATAGTTGAATGTAAAATTAAAACCAAATGAATTGAATATAAATCCATTGAATGATTAAGGAAATGAATGTTTATCAATTGAACATGAATAATTTAAGGTGAACCAATTAAATTCGAAAGAAATCCATGTGAATAAGTTGAAAGCAAACAAATTATATATAGATGAAATAATTGTCAACGAATTAATAGTAAATCAATTTAATATTGATAGGAAATGAAAGTATAATAAACTAAATGTTGATATTAGGAAGTGTGAATTGGTATTTTTGTGAATAAGTTTGGATGGATATTGTTTGATGGATGTTAAGGTTTATTGCGTTTGCTATATTCGTTTATGGTTATTGCATAATCCATGTTATATATCGATTTTACTCTTTATATATATGTTCTCATTTAGTTATTGAGTGTTTAGTAGGTTTGGATGGTAATGCTAGCTTTGAAGCTCGATACGCATTATGTTGCTTTTGCTTGCTTAATACGAGCAAACTCGCTCGTGGTATTAATAATATGATACGTATCTCGAAATACATATCCCGATTTTATATTTTCCCCTTGGGATGCCTCATCATTGATATGAAATATATATTGGGTATATTTGTGTTATATATTATATTGTAAAAAAAATTCGATCGAATTGCGCAAAGGAGGCTCTGCCGAATAAAAATGGTTAAAAATATATTTTAATGAATTATTAGGGTAATTTATTTGGATACGAACTTAAGTACAAATTTTAAAATAACTAATTTCGAAGATTTTGGTGATAACAAGTATTGAAATAAATTTTATGTATTGACTGTGTTTATAATCAACAACTGAAGTTGGATAATAAATGTGAATTATTTAGATAGAAATAAAATAATATTGATGACTAAAATTTATTTGAAATTTAAGGATTTATTAATATTGATTTATCGGGTAATTAAATTGTTTAAATTTATGTTGAAATTATGTAAATAATTGAATTTTGGATTTAATAAGCACGAAAATGGCATCCAAAATTGTTTTTAAATTTTATCTAATTATGAACGAAGACGGTTAACATTTAAAATTAGATTTACATGTGAATAATAAAAAATTGGAAATTTTATATTTTAATTAACGTGCAAAAATAGCCATTTTGGCAACTGTCTCCAATTTCGACGAAACCAGTTTCATCGGGTCCTTCATAGTGAGTTATTATAGGATTTAAAGTCTTGTAGCGATTAGACTTGTCATTTGGTCGTGTGAGCCTGAAACGTATAAAAATTTAGTTTTGAAATTTAGTTAAAATAATTGATTTGAAAAGCTATCTTCCACATATTATCGAATTAAGCCTCGGGACTAGTTCCATTGCGTTCGGAACAGGGGTAAAACATTATAAACGCTAGGCGGCACGCTTCGATTGGAGTTCGGACCATTTCAGACCTAACTATATAAATACGACTTGCAAAACGAGAAATGTTATTTTATTCTGAAACTCTAATCAAATCCATGGCCGCCACTATCATAATTCCAATGGCCAAAAATGTTCAAAACTTCTTCCCCTCCGATCTCCTTCATCTTTCATCGAATTCGGAAACCTCCAACATGAAAGTTGTAGAGCTCGACGAGCTCTACACATCCAACGGTTGACTCGCGCTATTTCTTCACGGATTCACCATAATCGAGGTAAAAGGTGCGCACATTATATGGGTTCTTTCGTGCAATTGGAGGCGGCGGGAGGCATCGTACTCGACATGGTGGCGGAGCAGCATGAGGCACACGATCTCGCAAGGTTGGATCGATGGCTTGTGGTAATAGGTTGCGTGCGTCCTAGTTGTTGCTGCGTGCGTTTAGGGTAGGCTCGTGCATACGAGAGAGCGTTACGGGAAGAAAGGTAAGTGTTTTTATTTATTTATTAATATGTTATTTTATATTAAATTCAAAATGTTCTAACTCGAATAAGTTTTGCATACGAACTTGAATCGACGCACGGCTTTCTCCGTTGCGTTCGTATCAGAATTCAAGATGTTATGGAGTTATTTTGGATGCATTCTAAGATTGTACCAATTCGACATTTACTTGGATTTTTAATCTTTGATAAATTAAAGGTGAGTGTTTATACGCTCACAATTGACTAAAATAATTTTTATGCAGTTAAATTTATATCGTGAAGTGATTGAAATTTATTGATTGTTGTTTGATAAATTTATTGACATTCAAATTGACATCTAAATTAATTGATAGAATTTGAATTGACGGATTAGAATTTAATTTCCCGTAAAATACCCGATGTTAATTATGAAATTGTCATGAATTTTATTGATAGTTTGGATGACTGATTGTGATGGATGCTATTGGTTAATATTTGGATGTTTATTTATTTTGATATATCATGTTATCAACATGTACATTATTTACAGTATATAAAACTGTAAATTGAATTATGTCAAAGAAATTAAGAAATATGTTGAAATGATATATACCTATGCCATTTATATTGGATTGAAATGATATATATCCATCCCTAGAATTAAATTGAAATAATTGATTCACTTAGCCATACGATAGAGAATTATATACGGACACCGGATTGGTTAAATTAAATGATTTTAAGATTTTGATTCAAAATTATTTAAATTGATTTGATTTTTAAGAAATAAAATTGAAATTATGGAAATTGAATTGTTTTTGAATTGGAACTCGAAATGTTGAAATTTAAATTTGAAACAGGAATTGTTTAATAAATCGAAGTGATATATTTAAATAATAATGGAAATATGATGTGAATTTCAGAAATTGATTTGTTTTAGAAGATTGGACTTTTATTCGAACTTTGAGTACTGCCGAGTAAAAGTGATATAAAATGATATTTTGAAATTGAGATCTGAATTTAATTATATTTGAAGGTTTGGATTTTTAAATTGGATATTAAAGCAATATTTGATTTAATTGTTTTGGATTAATATTTTGGAAATCGAACTCAGGATTAATATAAATAGAAATGGTTAATTTGGAATTGAAATTAAAATTAATTTGGAATTAGAATTTGAAAGTAACTGGGATTGGAATTGAAATTAACTTGGGTTTGGAATTGAAATTAATTTGGAATTGGAATTGAAATTGAAATTAATTTGGGGTTGAAATTGAATTCGACTTGAAATCAGAATTGAATCGATTGAATCGAAATGGAAATTGATTTCAATTGGGAAATTTGGAATTGAGTCGATTTGACTTTGAAACTATTTTCAAAAGAATTATTTTAGTATAAACAGTTAAATCTATATATTTAAATTATTTTGATTTTCCAAACTATTTTACTATGTAAACCATTTTTAATACACAAACTATTTTCCATTAAACTATTTTAACTTTTAACTATTATATAACTATTTAAACTATTTTCTAAAAATTCAAACTGGTCAAAGGGTGGAATGTTTATATTTAAATTTTGAATTTAAATGAGAATTGGGTTAAAATGACTTATAACCAAAATTGTAATTCGAATCAAGTTTTGAAGTGAAATTGGTATATCGAATTGAATTAACATTTTAAAGTAAAATATGATTTTTAAAGCGAATATAACGATTTCGAAATGGATTTGATTTGAAATGAATATGATGATTTCATAAATGGATTTGATGTAACAACCATGCATTTTGTGATTATTTTAATTGTATATTTAGATTATTTTAATTTAATTCATGATTTAAAAACTTTATTTTATTTATTAAATGAATAAATTTTGTTATTTTAAAAATAAATTTTGATTTTTATGTGAATTAGAATTCCAAACATGAATATTTCCCAAAAATGTGAATTTTGATCAATCTGGTCAAACTTTGACTTTTAAATTTAAAATTTAAATATTTTAATTTTTTAATTTTATATTTTATTTTGAAAATAAATTAAATTTCAAGAATACTGCTTTTCGTTTTGTTGAAATTTGATTTATATTGTGAAAGTTATGATTTTTACAATATTGTGTGTAAATTGATTTGTTTAACAAAATTGTTTATTTTAATTTACATAAATAATATTTTTGTTTGTCAAATCTTGTTCTAATTTGTGTAACATGTCATGTTACACATATATTTTAATTTTTAAAATATTTTTAAAGTGAAGTTATAATTTTCCAAAGCTTATTGTATTTTATTTACAATTTTTAAATGCTAGTTTCAATATATTAGCTATTTTCTTAATTATTCTCAATTTTTCCTTAAATTATATTTTCTTTTTCATTTTATTTTGTTCAGCTTTTATTTTTATTTTGCTGAAATTTATTTAGGCATTTTTATTTAAATGAAAAAGAAATTCCAAGAGACTAGACCTTTCATTTCCATTGACTTTTCATTTCACCTTGCCTTTTTAAATTTCCCTTGTCTTTCCATTTTGAGTTGACCGTCCATTCCTTTTGCCCTAGCTGTGAATTTCTCTTCTCATTTCACGTGAAAAAATTCTTCTCTCCATCACAAAACCCACGGTAAAAAGGAAATCAAAAAAAATGCAATGGCTTCTTCCTTATCTCACTCCTCTCCTCTTTTTCAATGATTTTTGCCTTTGTTTCTTCTTGCATAGCTCGGCCCACTTCTCCACTCCATCAGCTCCACCATCACTTCCTCCATCTACAGCAGCAATCACAGCCTCCTCCTCTGACATGACAGGCCGTGACCAATAGATGATGCCATCACCCCAAAACTTTGCACAAACACTCCACAAATTGCCAATCTGAGCCTTGATTTCCCCACACACCTTCATAGTGTGTTTCAGCCACCCCTTAGCCATCACCACTAGTAGCTACTTCATCCTTTGGCCATCACTTCAGCAAGCTCCAGATCTGACCTGACCCAATTGACCCATGGCCGAGCTCATGTGTGACCAAGCCAAGCCTTATGTGCACCAAAATCATTACTATTTGCCTTGAACCCATGTATGCTTCATGTTGTAACTTTTCCACCACCTTCATCCACTTGTAACCTGACCTATATGATACCATACCTGATCCAAACACACATCTATGGCCGAGCATGTGTTCCTTTGGTCGAGCTTTTGGATGGTCAAAAGCAAGGTCTAACTATTTTCTTCTTCGTTGCTTTTTATTTCAATTCATTTCAATGTTGTTTTGTATTGAATATTCATGTATATGTTGCATTGTTTTATTGGTTATTTACAAGATCATATCTTAGCCATCTCTCTCATTTGAATCCAATGTCGTGCTGTGTCATGCTTATCGTGCCTTTGGAATCGTTTTGTGTGTCGTGGTGGTCTTCAGCTTGAAAAGGTGAGTCTTTCTCACTCTGGCATTTGTACTTATGAAATAGTGAATTGACGATAAGTGTTTAGTAGTATAAAAGGTTTATGCAAGTTTATGATGATTATATGATATGCTATGCCATGTTATTACCATGTTAACTCTGTTAATTATCACCTGACATCTAATATTTGACATTATATTGTGACATTGACATGTTAGTTTACATTGTTTATACTGTTTATTTATTTTTGATCACACTTCAAGTTCTCTTTAGAATAGAATCACAATGGTTGAAATGATACATACCGAACGGACATTAGAATATGGAAAAATCATTATGGGCTGAAATGATAGGCCTGAGCGATTTTTATTGTATTTTTATTTACTTGGGATTGCGGGTTTGAAATGATAGAACCCTGTTTTCTTTTAAAATTGTGGATTGAAATGATATATATTTGTATCACTTGAACTAGGTTAGAAAATTATATACAAACCCCATGGTCTATTTTTAAATGATTTTTATTAAGATATGTATTTTTAAAAAGTATGAAATTTGTTTTAAAAATATATATTTTATGGTTTTAAGTAAGCTAAATATTAAGTTTTGAATTTGTGAATTTAAGTATGTAAATTTGAAGTAATTGTGGTTGTGATTTTGACTTTAAATTTATATTTTAAAATGTAAGTAAATAATGTAAATTAAATTTAAAGTTTGAAATGGTATTTGAAATAAGATGTTAAGTTTTATTAAATTTATAAGTTAATAAACAGTGAAATTTTGACTTAATAAATGAATTGAGTTTTTAAATTGAATATTTGATTTTTAAATTTTGTTGCGGTAAACCATATGTTAAAATTATTCAAATGTGAAATTGTGGAGTCTAGAAATATAATTCATAAGTTTAAATAACAAAATTTTGAAGTTTTAAATGTTTCTGAAAAGTTAATAAAATTTGGAATTTTATTAACAGCATTTCCTAAAAATGTTGTAGTCTTATGACAACATTTTTAAATGCGGTTGTTTTTGAATTTAACTGGGTTTGAAATAACTAAATATCTATTACGACATTTTATGAATGTCATTATTCTTGAATCAAACTATTTTGAAAACTATAAGCTACGATAGCACTTTATAAATGTTGTCGTTGCAAAATTTGACAATGTTTTGAAATGTTATAGATTTTAACACTATTTGAGTTATATTTTAAACTGTTAAATGATTTAACTTTTGGAAATTGATTGTTTGTGAAATTTAAGGAGATTTAAATATATTTTAATATTTAAATTTGAATTTTTAAGAATTTAAATTAAATTTGAATTTAAATAAGGTTTACTTGGTTATGTGTTAAATGGAATGAAATGTAATGAGATAAATGAAATTTTGAATGAAATTTTGAAATGTGTTTTGAAATGATATTTAAATGATATCTATGATTTTAAAATGATATTTAAAATTGAATATCTGAATTTAAGAATGATAATGAATTTATAATGGATTTGGAAAGGAATTTGGAATGATATTTGATTTTGATAAATGAATATTTGAAGTTTATATTAGTATGGAAGGATATTGAGTTTACTTGTAATATGGGTTTATGAGTTTATTAAGTAAATATTTCAAAACTAAATATTAGTTAATTGAATTAAGGGATATATGAAGTTATAAAATTTAGTTTTGAAACGTGGGATATTAAAGTTTTGAAATATATTAAAAATTGAATAGTTTATTTAAAATCTATATATGAAATTTAATATGATTTGAAATGTTTTGTTGGGAAACTGAATTGAATTGAAACTGATGGTTTGAATTGAATTTAATTGGAAATTTGTAAAATTTAAAGAATTAAAGGATTGTTTCATGATTTCAAATGTTTGATTTCAAATGTTACGATTTTCAAAGTGTAATGATTTCAAGTATTTTTGGATTCGAAAGAGTTATAACTTTGAAAGTATTATGATTTTTGAGAGGTGAATATATGTTTGAAATGGAAATGATAAACTATTTTAATTGAATAAATATTTTTGAAATAAAAATGATTTTTGTTTTTGAAGTGTAAACTATTTTGAAAGAAATATAGTTTTGAAATAGAATGATTATATTTTTGAAGTATAAACTATTTTGAAATGACCACGGCGTTGTAATAACGTTTGGCTGTTAAAATGACCGGGATCGGAAGTTGTCATACTCCCTGCCAACTCCGAAAACCACTTTAACAACCGTGTACGCGATGGAGATTCCAGGATGAAGTAGGATGGTGGCGACGATCCTATTGATGTATGAACGTGGACCCGACTCTCGTGAGTTGGCATAAGGTGGCTAAAGCAGGAGCGATCGACGGGCCAAGTGAGGTCATTCCTTCGATTGGATATATTCCTTCGATACTATACTCTTATATTGTGGTTGATTTGATGGCCATCCTCCGATTTTGATTTGGGAGTGTGTTTCGAGGTGGGCGGTAGTGGCTGCTATGCGTTACCACCAGCCCGAAAGCGTAATTGGTATGTCTACCCTGGCATTGTCTAGTTGTGCCATGTCACCTACCATAGCGAGCCTTACTACGAGTTTTTTTTCTCCCGTAGCCTATGGAGTATTTCGGGTAGTCTCCCGATCTAGAGATATGCTGATACTGGATGGACTACTGGGACTATTACGTGTTAAGGGGAATATTGGGTCACCCCTTAACGCTATTTTAAAGTAAGTTTATTTTACTGTAGACATTATCATAATAGCGCAATACTACTACATAGTAAATAGTTTAACGGATTCTTAAAGGATGAGTGATCCCAAGCATCCTTTAAGTTACTGGTGCATTTTTATTACTGTTAACTTGAGTTGATTTACAATTCATAAGTATTTATTTCCTGACTCGAGTGTTTTTTGTTTTGCTTTACGCTCGAGTCAGACTGAGTGATTCAGCTTTCAAGACTCACCTTCGGAGTTGGAGCTTTGTTGGAAGATCCATCCATCTATCTTGCTTTCAGTATCCAGTGATTTTAGTGATGTATTCTGATTTATACCTGATATATCGTGTTACTCTTCTATTGTATCTTGTTTAACTCTGATGTATCTTATTTTTATATAGTAGCTTCATAAACTACTACCTCTTTTAATTCCACTGCATTATTTACTCTGTGTCTATGATCTGTGACTATTTATTTACTGTATATTATGAGATTTGCCAAATTTTATTTACAATGCGGCATTTTGAGCAATTCAAGTCCGACATGTGCGGATGCATTGGTAGCTCTAGGAAAAACTTAGCATATGGAGTAGATGTATTTACAAAATCACTTACATTCGGGTTTGAATCTCTTCCTCTTTGACTCGATTCCTCTGAATTTTGGAATGTTCCCTGCGGTTCCAAATTCCATTTCCCTCACTATTCGTCATCTTTTGATTCTGGAGTATCCCATAACTCCACTTCAAATGATCTTTATAATGAGTCGGCGGTCTAACCATTCTCCAATAGATTTGTAAAGAGGTGAAACTTATTTACAATAGCATCGATTCACCAAAGATTTTATATCCTCGGTTTAGATGCTAGTATCTCTTATTATCCCAAATTCTATCTCCTGAGACCGAATGTTGATTTACCCCAGAAATCCACATCGATCTTATTCTTTAAGTCATGGTACCCGGTTAAGGTTGCCCGCGATTTATATAAGCTTATCCATCTTTCTATTCTGTTATTTAATCATCTCATCTTTGTTTCCAACTTATCTTCAAATCATTTTTGAAGTGTATTTGTAAACTAAGATTTAAAATGATTTATATATTGTTTTGTTTGAGTTGTTGATGTTGATTTGGGTTTTCGATCGATTCGTCTGATCAACGCTATCGATAGGATTTCCAAAACACTTGAACAGAGAAAACTGACACAATATAGTTTTCAAGTTTAGTAATGAAATAAATTTTGTAATTATATTATAAATCTTTTTCTGGATTTTATTGAATTGGTTGTTAAGAAATCATATTTGATTCTTTATATCATTATCTCTTGTTTTATATATAAATAAGTGAACTATGAACATGGTTATAAATTTATTTGGAAATTTAAAATGAATTTAAAACAAGAATTTGATAATTTAATTTTCGATGGTTTCAAACCTTGTATTTAAAGTTTTAAAGGATATACTATTTAAAGTATAAAATTTGGATTTGTTTCTAAAGATTTCTAAAGTTTAAAATTAGTGTTCTTCTCTTTGTCGCTGGAAAAAAATTTCGGTGATGACTGCAGCATCATCGACATTCATTTTCAAGTTTCGAAGTGAAGAGACCGTTATGTAGTCATGCTACAGTTTTGTTTTTGGGGAATTTAATTGATTTGAATTTCTAGAATAAGACTGGATTTATAACATATGCTGATATATGATTTAAATTTGAATGGATATATATATATATATATATATATATATATATATATATATAGTATATGTGCATTTATTTGTCTCTAAATAGTTTGGAAGTTATCAGAAATTTAAATTCCTAAATTATTATCTTAAAGGATAATTTCAAGTATAATTTCAAGCTATTCAAATCTTGAAATGATTAAATTAGAAAGTTTTATTTGTATAACACAATTTCATTCCAATATAACTTACCTTAATTTTCAGAAGTTGAATATGTAATTGGGTAATATACAATAAAAAAAAAGAAGTTTTATAAATAAAATTTGGGTGGTTATAATAAATGTTATACACTTAAATTTTAGTTATAAAAAGATTAACAGAGGTAAATAGAAAAAAAGATAATGAAATTAGAGATGATTACGATTTATTTAACTTATGTAAAATTAATTTCCAATTTAAGTTGAAATTTTTGGGGTTTCAAATCTATTATCTTATTTTTTTTTCAAACTATCTTTTGGTTATTCCTATTTCCCTTTTCTTGCTGCTGCAGAATGGGTAGACTATTACTTATACCAGTCTGTTTAGAAAATTTTCTATAATCTTTCTATAATCTTTGGTACTCATTTTTGAATCTGAGCACTCCTTGCCATCCACAGACCGTCGTTCAAACGGGAAGGGTGAATCAGATTCCAGAAGGTCTTTTTCGTGCTCGTGTTCTTGATTCTGGAGGATCTTGGGAAGATCATCTCCACCTTTTTAAACTTGCCTATAACAGCAGTTATCAGGTATAATTTCAATCTTCTTGTCATCTTGTCTTAATCCTATTTCATTCTGTCTTTTTCTGTGCTTTCCCGTACCTCGTTCCTTTTCGAGGATGAAAAGTTTGAGCGGGGGAGAGTGTAACAACCCTGTATTTTGTGATTATTTTAATTGTATATTTAGATTAATTTAATTTAATTCCTGATTTAAAAACTTAATTTTATTTATTAAATGAATAAAGTTTTTATTTTAAATATAAATTTTGGTTTTTATGTGAATTATAATTCCAACCATGAATAAATTGAATATTTCCAGAAATGTGAATTTTGGTCAATCTGGTCAAACTTTGACTTTTAAATTTAAAATTTAAATTTTTGAATTTTATCTTTTTTTATGAAAATAGACTAAATTTCAAGAATACTGCTTTTCGTTTCGTTGGAATTCGATTTATATTGTGCAAGTTATGTTTTTTACAATATTGTGTGTAAATTGATTTGTTTAACAAAACTGTTTATTTTAATTTATATAAATAACATTTTTGTTTGTCAAATCTTGTTCTAATTTGTGTAATATGTCATGTTATCAATATATTTTAATTTTTAAAATATTTTTAAAGTGATGTTATAATTTTCAAAAGCTTATTGTATTTTATTTACAATTTTTAAATACTAGTTTCAATATATTAGCTATTTTCTTAATTATTTTATAATTTTCCTTAAATTATATTTTCTTTTTCATTTTATTTAGTTTATCTTTTATTTTTATTTTTATTTTACTTAAATTTATTTACTTATTTTGATTTAAAAGAAAAAGAAATTCCAAGAGACTAGACCTTTCATTTCCATTGACTTTTCATTTCACCTTGCCTTTTCAAATTTCACTTGCCTTTTCATTTTTAGTTGACCGTCCATTCCTTTTTCCCTAGCCGTGAATTTCTCTTCTCATTTCATGTGAAAACATTCTTCTCCCCATCATAAAACGCACGGCAAAAAGAAAATGAAAAAAATGCAACGGTTTCTTCCTTATCTCACTCCTCTCCGTTTTTTCAATGATTTTTGCCTTTGTTTCTTCTTGCATAGATCGGCCCACTTCTCCACTCTATCAGCTCCACCATCACTTCCTCCATCTACAGCAACAATCACAGCCTCCTCCTACGACATGACAGGCTGTTACCAATAGATGATGCCATCACCCCTAAACTTTGCACAAACACTCCACAAATTGCCAATCTGAGGCTTGATTTCACCATACACCTTCATAGTTTGTTTCGGGTACCCCTTAGCCATCACCACCGGAAACTACTTCATCCTTTGGACATCACTTCAGAAAGATCCAGATCTGACCTGACCCAATTGATCCATGGCCGAGCTCATGAGTGATCAAGCCAAGCCTTGTGTGCACCAAAATCATTACTATTTGCCTTGAACCCATGTATGCTCCATGTTGTAACTCCTCCACCTCTTTCATCCACTTGTAATCTGACCTATATGATACCATACCTGACCCAAACACACATCAATGGCCGAGCATATGTTCCTTTGGTCGAGCTTTTGGATGGTCAAAAGCAAGGTCTAACTATTTTGTTCTTCGTTGCTTTTTATTTCAATTCATTTCAATGTTGTTTTGTATTGAATATTCATGTATATGTTGCTTTGTTTTATTGGTTATTTAAAAGATCATATCTTGGCTATCTCTCTCATTTGAATCCAATGTCGTGCTGTGTCATGCTTATCGTGCCTTTGGAATCGTTTTGTGTGTCGTAGTGGTCTTCAGCTTGAAAAGGTGAATCTTTCTCACTCTGGCATTTGTACTTATTAAATAGTGAATTGACGACAAGTGTTTAGTAATGTAAAAGGTTTATGCAAATTTATGATGATTATATGATATTCTATGCCATGTTATTGCCATGTTAACTTTGTTATTATCACCTGACATTTGATATTTGACATTACATTGTGACATTGATAGTTTACATTGTTTATACTGTTTATTTATTCATGATCACACTACAAGTTCTCTTTAGAATTGAATCACTATGGGTTGAAATGATACATACCTGAACGGACATTAGAATAGCGAAAAATCGTTATGGGCTGAAATGATAGGCCCGAACGATTTTTATTGTGTTTTTATTTTTCTTGAGATTGAGGGTTTGAAATGATAGAACCGGTTTTCTTTTTAAATTGCAGATTGAAATGATATATATTCGTATCACTTGAACTAGGTTAGAAAGTTATATACAGACCCCGTGGTATATTTTTAAATGATTTTTATTAAGATATGTATTTTAAAAAGTATGAAATTTGATTTAAAAATATATATTTTATGGTTTTAAGTAAGCTAAATATTAAGCTTTGAATTTTGAATTTAAGTATGTAAATTTGAAGTAATTGTTATTTTGACTTTAAATTTATATTTTAAAATGTAAGTAAATAATGTAAATTAAATTTAAAATTTGAAATGATATTTGAAATTAGATGTTAAGTTTTATTAAATTTATAAGTTAATAAACAGTGAAATTTTGACTTAATAAACGAATTGAGATTTTAAATTGAATATTTGATTTTTAAATTTTGCTGTGGTAATCCATATTTTAAAATTATTTAAGTGTGAAATTGTGAAGTCTAGAAATATAACTTATAAGTTTAAATAACAAAATTTTGAAGTTTTAAATGTTTCTGAAAAGTTAATAAAATTTGGAATTTTATTAACAGCATTTCCCAAAATTGTTGTAGTCTTATGACAGCATTTTTAAACGCTGTTGTTTTTGAATCTAACAAGGTTTGAAATAACTAAATATCTATAACGGCATTTTATAAATGCAGTTATTCTTGAACTAAACTATATTGAAAACTTTAAGCTATGATAGCACTTTATAAATGCTGTCGTTGCTAAATTTGACAATGTTTTGAAATGTTATAGATTTTAAGACTATTTGAGTTATATTTTAAAGTGTTAAATGATTTAACTTTCGAAAATTGATTATTTGTGAAATTTAAGGAGTTTTAAATATATTTTAATATTTAAATTTGAATTTTTAAGGAATTTAAATTGAATTTGAATTTAAATAAGGTTTACTTGGTTATGTGTTAAATGGAATGAAATTTAATGAGATAAATGAAATTTTGAATGAAATTTTGAAATGTGTTTTGAAATGATATTTAAATGATATCTATGGTTTTAAAATGATATTTAAAATTGAATATTTGAATGTAAGAATGATAATGAATTTATAATGGATTTGGAAAGGAATTTGGAATGATATTTGATTTTGATAAATGGATATTTGAAGTTTATATTAGTATGAAAGGATATTGAGTTTACTTGTAATTTGGGTTTATCTAAATGATATTGAGTTTATTAAGTAAATGTTTCAAAAATAAATATTAGTAAATTAAATTAAGGATGTATGAAGTTATAAATTTTAGTTTTGAAATATGGGATATTAAAGTTTTGAAATATATTAAAAATTAAATATTTTTGAAATCTATATTTAAAATTTGATATGATTTGAAATGTTTTGTTGGGGAACAGAATTGAATTGAAACTGATGGTTTGAATTGAATTTAACTGGAAATTTGTAAAACGTAAAGAATTAAAGGAATGTTCCATGACTTCAAATGTATGATTTCAAATATTATGATTTTCAAAGTGAAATGATTTCAAGTATTTTTGGATTTGAAGGAGTTATAACTTTGAAAGTATTATGGTTTTTGAGAGGTGAATGTATCTTTGAAATGAAATGATGAACTATTTTAATTGAATAAATAGCTTTGAAATAAATTTTTTTTTGGTTTTCGAAGTGTAACGTACGCGATTTTTCGTTGCCGAAAAACCGAATAGTTAGGGTTTTAAAAAGAAGAAAAAGACAGAAGAAGAGAGAAAAAGATAGAAAATAGAGAGAAAAGAAAATAGAAAATAGCACGGAATAGAAAACAACAGAGCAACATCAGAATCTCACAATTCGCAGCGGAACAACATATAATAAATAAATGAATAATCTTTAAACAAAGAACTATATCAGTTATTACATTACATTACATCATCAGAGTGTACAACAACAACAAACAAATAGCGGAAAAGAAATACTATATACTAGTAATACGCCATGCCATCCAGCTTGCCTCCAGCAACTCCTGAATTCCAGAATATCCTGATAAACCTTTACTCTTGACTGCCCGTGTGTAAATTGGTAGGCACCCAGAGTTTAGGAAGGAAAACAATAAACTCCGAGTCAGTCATGTGACTGGTGCGAGAATTCAAAAACAGTTTATTTTTCTTTAAAATAAAGAACAGGATAATTTTAAAAATAGATTCGCAATGTTTTTGAAAATGTAACTACCATAAGACCTCCCGCCACACACACAATTCAAACGCAGACTTGGAGGAGATTTCTTCTTATGTTAGTCAAAGATGCTTACTATGCAAAATCAAATCAATTTTGATATTATTATTAGTGCATAGTGTAGAAAACATTTCGAAAGTAGAATATAAATCTTAACCAGCATAGGTACCATTATATTATGCCTACTATAGCTACCATATTAGATGGCAGGTTCTACAACTAAAACCGTACAAGTCTCGTATTGTTTCTTTGGATTTTCAACAAATGGTCAGGCCAAGGAACTTCCCATTGCCACATGGAAATGCCTCTGGAAGGACGTCCCGAGAACCTAACCGGATCTCTGCCAACACAAGGCCGGGTTACCTTTCAAACTAGGTAACAACTGACACGAGTATGTCATCCCCCGGTCCTTTGGGACCTTTATCCGAGAGCTCTCTAACCAACATCACACAATGATAAATAAAGTGTTTCAACATGAGTAAGTATCTGGGCTCCATACCATGATACAACCCTTTTCCAGAAGGAAATGCACATACCCTAAAGGGAGCTACCCCTCATAACCTTGCTGCATCTTTCCTGTTTTGACCATTCCGGGGTGTGAGGCTCGACGAAGTCTCGTCCACAAAGCCACGCTTTATACAAAAGCTGTGCTTTGGGTGAACAAATGATCATAGAAATGATCACAAAGATAAACGATCAAACAAATGATCATATCACAAATGATCAAACAATGATCATTCCACAGCAACACTCAGCATGTCCCATTACCAAATTGGGAATATATTGCTAATAACCTTCAACTATATAACCTCTGAGCTCGTACGTCTCAGAGAAGGGTGTTAAGATAAGAGAATAAATTCTCCACCACCAACAGAAATATATTTGAAAGAAATCAGCTTTATATCTCAATTTGTAATGTCAGGCATACTATCCATACAAGTCTGTTCCAGGATCGAACAGAACCGAAGGCACTTACAAAGAAGTCCTTGCAATCCGGATAATCTCTAATCACGTCTGGATTTCCCATCACGTATGGAGATCTCTATACCGGGGATCAGCCAGTGCAGAGACAATCGACAAGAAACCCTTTCGTTTTCGAAAATATCCGGTCTTCAACACCGGTCTTCAAATGCAACTCATAACGACGTATCACATATTCGGAATGGGTTATACGACCCTAAAGTCCTTTCCCGGTTAACCCGAATAGTGAGCGCTTATTTTTTAAAAAAAAAGTGTGGCATTCAATTTCAAGCAAATCACAACAAATACCTATTCAAAGGTAAATATTGATAGTCGGTTATTGAACTATCAATGGATATGCACAATCATCACCAGATTCCAAATAATTTTCCAAAATTATCTTTACAAGATATATATATAATTTCCATACTCTAAAAATAAATCGATATTTATTTTTAAACCCATTTTCCCAATTCCATTTATTTATTCCATATTGAATTTATATTTCCAAAAATATTTATGAATATACGATTTCCATTCGATTTCTAATATTCATTTTCAATTTATCTTCAAAAAGATAAATTCAAAATATTCACTTAATATTGGAAAAACATTTCCATACTTATTTATTTATAAGTAATTCACAAGTCTTTTTATTTTCTACACTTGGAAAATATTCAATATACTCTAATCGAAATTAAGTATATATTTCATTCTTTAAGGAAATCATTCTCTTAAACATATTTATTTGGGCCAAAACGAATGTTGCGTAAAACATCGTTACGACAACCCAAAATCACTAGTATAGGGATTCGAAATTAAAATAGATATATAAATCCCAATACTATACAAAACATTTCCTTTCGGAAATCATTTACTATAACAACAGTGTTATAGTCTACCATTTCCTTCTATTTCTCGAAAACGTCTATTTCAACAATGAATGTTGAAATCTATGATTTCGATAGTTAATACATTTTAAAACATCTTTAGATCGTTTTAATTCTATTTAAAACATCCCATCCAAAACATTTTCTTTAATATATTATTCACTATTTAAAAACGTGAATATACTTGTTAACCAATTTCATCATTTCTATACATTTTGTTTTAAAGGATTATTCACTGTCTAAAACGTGAATATAACTCCATTAATAAATTACAACTATTTACTTATCAAAATAAGTCGTTTGCGGATTTATAAAACAATGTTTATAAATTCCCTTTCTATTTATTTTATAACAACTTCCATTTATAAATTCCTTTATTAATCTATTTAATTTCATATCTCAATGATATACTAAAAGTTCACATTATAAGTTAAATACTTATGATTTATTTGTTTACAAAAATCGTTTTTAAACTTCCCAAATTTTAAATCTTATAACTTATAAGATTCATTTATTTATCCAAAATCTATTCCTTTAATAACTTTACAAATTTTATAAACCTACTGCTTATAAAATTTCATTTATAACTTCACCGTTTATAATTCTATAAATTTCATTCATTTACGAAATTCATGTACAATTCATTCTAACACTTATAAAAACTCGTTTTATAATTCCAATACTTTAACTTATAAAATATTAATTTTATAAATCTTTTATATAAATCATTTTATATTATTCTTTTTAAACGTCTTTAAACTCCTCTATAATTTCATCATTTTGATTTATAAAATAATCAAATTTCATAAATCCTATTTTTAAACTTTTTATAATAAATTCAGAAATCCCAATTTTAACTATTTTATAAAATCATTAATCCCATATTTTCAAAAATCAACTCTTAACTGTATTTCTCAAAAATCATAATTTTTATACATTAAAATTATAACGTTTATTTATTTAAGATGAATCAATTCCAAAAATATTTTATAAACGTATACTTTCAAAAATATCTTACTGCATTTAAAATTAAATCAATCTGTATATCTACATAATTAATAAAATTAACCAATTACTTTACCGCAACCCTTAATTTCAAATCAAGATGTTAAAATTTAAATATTTAACTTACTGTAAAAATGTAAATACTGGTCTCTCATTATTGTTATTTTTCTATTGATTCAAACTAAAAATCAATCTAATAACTTTCCTTACCTCCACTGCCGAACTCGCGAATGCCAATATCCCCCAGTTAGCCGCCATTGAGTCGCCGTGCCTAGCTCGCGATGTTGCGACCCCCCAGCCCATTCGCGCGCCGCCGCTCACCTGGCTTCGCCCTCCTCGAAGAAGTCGAAATCGACTTCGGCCAAGCTTCGAACACGAGCTTCTTCGACTCCTCGTGGCGCCGCTCTTCGCCGCCACCGAAGCCACGGCCTCGCGCGAGCGTGCGCGCCATCGCCCAATATATCCAACGCCGCCTCGAAATCGAGAAGCCCCTTGCCATCGCGACTTCGTATTAATTTTTTTTTTATTTACTGAGATTTGAATTGAAGAATTCAGAAGAGAAGAGGAGCGGCCATTTAAAATTTTCTTCTGCTTTGAAAGGATTGCGTGAGATTTGTAATGAATTGGGGAGACGAGAGTACGTGATCAAGTAGATAGAACGTGTTTGCACGATCTCCTTCGCGATTTTAGGCGTAACTTTAGGAAAGGCAACGTGCTGTGTTGGACTAAATTTAAATTTAAATTTAAATTGAATTCGTTGAAAATTTCAACGCGTTTACTCACCGTGTGCTCACATATCAACTCAGAAAAATACGAAATTTGAAATCCGAGAATAATTCAATATTACGGACCCAATGGAACTAGTTTCGTCGAATTCCAAGACTGTGCCTTGGAAGGCTATTTTAAATGTCGATTCAAACGATATAAATTCAAAACTGAACAATTCATTTTCTAATTAAATTCTGAAGCTTCGATTAACTTCAGTATTATCAATATGAATTTTACAAGCCCTTGAAATATTTTTAATTGGCTTAAAATTAAAGATTCAAATTTTTATTCAACTTTCAATAGATTAAATTTTATAATTTAATCGACAAATTCATTCTGATAATTTGAAATTAAATTCAAACCATCATTCAAATATTTAAAATTAATTAAATATTTTCAATTTAAATTGTTCAAAATTCTGGGTCGTTACAATCTTCCCCCCTTAAAAGAATTTCGTCCCGAAATTACAAGTTAAGAAGAATGCCCCTATCCCGTCTATTATTTTTCACAATCCAAATAGCCTTATCAACTTTCTAAAACAAATCTTTTTTTTTTATTAAAGATTCATTATCATTTCAACTAGCTTTCCAACTTCAATTTTAAGTTCCAAACCATATTGTTTCTCCACAATTCAAATTTAGATTTAAATTCAAATTTCAAACTTTCAAAATTTTCTCAAAAATTTTCTAACACCCTAAATTTTCGAAAAATTTCGCCAGCGTCTCCTTTGCGCGGCTAGCTCGGTACGACTACAAAATGGTACCACGGCCCCTCAGAATTAAAAAGAAAAGAGAAAGCCAAGTGGCTGGAGAAGAAAATCACCAAATTTCATACTGAAATTGAAATACGTACCTTTTTGTCGAGCAATTCAATTTTATCTTTGAAATCAAAATCCCAATTCCTTTATACACCTGTATATCCTGCTATCCATAATATCCAATTCCAACATTCAAACCATTTTGCCAATTCCATTACAAAATATTCAATATATACTTCTTATACATTTTTACTTCACTATTGAAGTTACACATTCATTTCATTCAATTTTACATTTCAATTCAATTCCATTCAATTTCATTTAAATTCAATTCATAATTTCAATTCTATTTGAATTCAATTCACAATTTAAATTTCATTCGAATTCAATTCTCAATTCTAAATATTGAATTCTAACGATTAACTTTCATTTACTAATTCATATTACTACTTTAAATTAGTTTCATTCACTAATTCATTTCAATTTGCAAATTTCGAAATCGATTTGTCGTTAACTAAAATTTTCAACAATTTTCAAAAAATTTCTAACTCCCAAAATTCACGGAAAATTTTGGCAGAGTCTCCTTTGTACGTAGGAGCTTTTGCAATTTTACAATATGTATAAATATGTATACATCGACCCACACGGTCGGAAAACAGAAAAACAGTTTATATTTCCTATTTTTATTGCGTAGGCGTACCTTATTTAGCATTTTAAAGAAAAGCGGCTAATTATTAGCTTATTGCGCAACCCAAAATACAGCCAAACGGCTTCCAAAACCTGCACTTACTCAGTTTAACCACGTCAGTGACAAATATAAGAAATCTATTAACATTCCATTCATTTTCAATAACAAATATATAGATTTCATTAGCAATACATTCAAAATAAATTCCATTAGCAATTCATATGGTTTCAATTCATCCTTAGTCGCTTACGACCAATTCATGTGACATTTCCATTAAATCAAGTGGTTTACAACTCATTTTCTTCATTCTATTCATTTCTAAGCAAAACGAATTCATACCATTTCAAGTCTATTCCATTCACTAATTTAATTCAATTAGTACATTCACTTATTCATTTTAAATTTCAATTTCCATATTCAATTCATCTTGAATTTACTTAATTACTAACAAAGGGAATTTCAATTTATTTTTTTACTTACTTGAATTTATATACGATTCAAATTTATCTTCAAATTTAGCTCACGACTAAACTTTAATTTAACCAATTCAAATTCCAATTCATTAGTCCATGAATTAATAATTTATCAAGTTAGTTTACTTGAATTCAATCCATTTTATTTTATTTTCTCCAAGTTTTGATTTTTTATTCAATTTGATCAAATCAAATCTCATTTCATCATTCAATTCCAATTCATTTATTTACAATTTATTTTACAAATCCCAATTATATATGAATTCATTTCCTCATTTTTTTTAATTCATATTTATAAATTTCATTTATTAAATGAATTTATCTCTGATCTTTGGTTATACATTTTATTTCTTATTTAATTCCATATACTAATGATAATAATTTAATATTATTACTTCCTAACAATCATGCAACCATATACTATAATAATTCATAGAAAATCATTTCTTCTCTATCAAAAAAAATAGTTTTGGGCAAAATTATCTTATTTACCCGATTCAAAAACAATTATATATTCACTAACAAATACGTGCTCATATCTATTATTCCACTCAAACTCATTCTAGAGTACTACTGACTCTATCTCTAATGAGTAACACCCAACAGAGCCATGGTTGTCGCTTAACCATATGCTCTGATACCAAATGTACCGTACGCGATTTTTCGTTGCCGAAAAACCGAATAGTTAGGGTTTTAAAAAGAAGAAAAAGACAGAAGAAGAGAGAAAAGGATAGAAAATAGAGAGAAAAGAAAATAGAAAATAGAACGGAATAGAAAACAACATAGCAACATCAGAATCTCACAATTCGCAGCGGAACAACATATAATAGATAAATGAATAATCTTTAAACAAAGAACTATATCGGTTATTACATTACATTACATCATCAGAGTGTACAACAACAACAAACAAACAACGGAAAAGAAATACTATATACTAGTAATACGCCATGCCATCCAGCTTGCCTCCAGCAACTCCTGAATTCCAGAATATCCTGATAAACCTTTACTCTTGACTGCCCGTGTGTAAATTGGTAGGCACCCAGAGTTTAGGAAGGAAAACAATAAACTCCGAGTCAGTCATGTAACTGGTGCGAGAATTCAAAAACAGTTTATTTTTCTTTAAAATAAAGAACATGATAATTTTAAAAATAGATTCGCAATGTTTTTGAAAATGTAACTACCATAAGACCTCCCACCACACACACAATGCAAACGCAGACTTGGAGGAGATTTCTTCTTATGTTAGTCAAAGATGCTTACTACGCAAAATCAAATCAATTTTGATATTATTATTAGTGCATAGTGTAGAAAACATTTTGAAAGTAGAATATAAATCTTAGCCAGCATAGGTACCATTATATTATGCCTACTATAGCTACCATATTAGATGGCAGGTTCTACAACTAAAACCGTACAAGTCTCGTATTGTTTCTTTGGATTTTCAACAAATGGTCAGGCCAAGGAACTTCCCATTGCCACATGGAAACGCCTCTGTAAAGTCGTCCCGAGAACCTAACCGGATCTCTGCCAACACAAGGCCGGGTTACCTTTCAAACTAGGTAACAACTGACACGAGTATGTCATCCCCCGGTCCTTTGGGACCTTTATCCGAGAGCTCTCTAACCAACATCACACAATGATAAATAAAGTGTTTCAACATGAGTAAGTATCTGGGCTCCATACCATGATACCACCCTTTTCCAGAAGGAAATGCACATACCCTAAAGGGAGCTACCCCTCATAACCTTGCTGCATCTTTCCTGTTTTGACCATTCCGGGGTGTGAGGCTCGACGAAGTCTCGTCCACAAAGCCACGCTTTATACAAAATCTGTGCTTTGGGTGAACAAATGATCATAGAAATGATCACAAAGATAAACGATCAAACAAATGATCATATCACAAATGATCAAACAATGATCATTCCACAACAACACTCAGCATGTCACATTACCAAATTGGGAATATATTGCTAATAACCTTCAACTATATAACCTTTGAGCTCGTACGTCTCAGAGAAGGGTGTTAAGCTAAGAGAATAAATTCTCCGCCACCAACAGAAATATATTTGAAAGAAATCAGCTTTATATCTCAATTTGTAATGTCAGGCATACTATCCATACAAGTCTGTTCCAGGATCGAACAGAACCGAAGGCACTTACAAAGAAGTCCTTGCAATCCGGATAATCTCTAATCACGTCCGGATTTCCCATCACATATGGAGATCTCTATACCGGGGATCAGCCAGTGCAGAGACAATCGACAAGAAACCCTTTCGTTTTCGAAAATATCCGGTCTTCAACACCGGTCTTCAAATGCAATTCATAACGACGTATCACATATTCGAAATGGGTTATACGACCCTAAAGTCCTTTCCTGGTTAACCCGAATAGTGAGCGCTTATTTTTAAAAAAAAATAAGTGTGGCATTCAATTTCAAGCAAATCACAACAAATACCTATTCAAAGGTAAATATTGATAGTCGGTTATTGAACTATCAATGGATATGCACAATCATCACCAGATTCCAAATAATTTTCCAAAATTATCTTTACAAGATATATATATAATTTCCATACTCTAAAAATAAATCGATATTTATTTTTAAACCCATTTTCCCAATTCCATTTATAAATTCCATATTGAATTTATATTTCCAAAAATATTTATGAATATACGATTTCCATTCGATTTCTAATATTCATTTTCAATTTATCTTCAAAAAGATAAATTCAAAATATTCTCTTAATATTGGAAAAACATTTCCATACTTATTTATTTATAAGTAATTCACAAGTCTTTTTATTTTCTACACTTGGAAAATATTCAATATACTCTAATCGAAATTAAGTATATATTTCATTCTTTAAGGAAATCATTCTCTTAAACATATTTATTTGGGCCAAAACGAATGTTGCGTAAAACATCGTTATGACAACCCAAAATCACTAGTATAGGGATTCGAAATTAAAATAGATATATAAATCCCAATACTATACAAAACATTTCCTTTCGGAAATCATTTACTATAACAACAGTGTTATAGTCTACCATTTCCTTCTATTTCTCGAAAACGTCTATTTCAACAATGAATGTTGAAATCTATGATTTCGATAGTTAATACATTTTAAAACATCTTTAGATCGTTTTAATTCTATTTAAAACATCCCATCCAAAACATTTTCTTTAATATATTATTCACTATTTAAAAACGTGAATATACTTGTTAACCAATTTCATCATTTCTATACATTTTGTTTTAAAGGATTATTCACTGTCTAAAACGTGAATATAACTCCATTAATAAATTACAACTATTTACTTATCAAAATAAGTCGTTTGCGGATTTATAAAACAATGTTTATAAATTCCCTTTCTATTTATTTTATAACAACTTCCATTTATAAATTCCTTTATTAATCTATTCAATTTCATATCTCAATGATATACTAAAAGTTCATATTATAAGTTAAATACTTATGATTTATTTGTTTACAAAAATCGTTCTTTTAAACTTCCCAAATTTTAAATCTTATAACTTATAAGATTCATTTATTTATCCAAAATCTATTCCTTTAATAACTTTACAAATTTTATAAACCTACTGCTTATAAAATTTCATTTATAACTTCACCGTTTATAATTCTATAAATTTCATTCATTTACGAAATTCATGTACAATTCATTCTAACACTTATAAAAACTCGTTTTATAATTCCAATACTTTAACTTATAAAATATTAATTTTATAAATCTTTTATATAAATCATTTTATATTATTCTTTTTAAACGTCTTTAAACTCCTCTATAATTTCATCATTTTGATTTATAAAATAATCAAATTCATAAATCCTATTTTTAAACTTTTTATAATAAATTCAGAAATCCCAATTTTAACTATTTTATAAAATCATTAATCCCATATTTTCAAAAATAAACTCTTAACTGTATTTCTCAAAAATCATAATTTTTATGCATTAAAATTATAACGTTTATTTATTTAAGATGAATCAATTCCAAAAATATTTTATAAACGTATACTTTCAAAAATCACTTTAGAAATCCCTTAAAAATCAAAATCGTTATTTTTAAACTTCAAAATTGGATCCGATGATGCAACACATCAAATAGTCAATCACGACTTTTAAATATCATATATCAATATGATAAACAATCAAATATCACAATATCTGAATCAAATAAATATTTGTGAGGAATCCAGTTGGATCCCTCCAACCTGTTTCCCTGCATCCACAGACATTAGCACAATACCAATCCCGTTTCAAGATGGGATATCGCGGTATATGGGATTTATAAAATATTATCCGCTTAATAGGCGGCGCAATAGGGTCTCATCCGCTATACAATGCGGGAAATCATCAATTGCAATATATACATATGCCAATATATATATATATATATATATATATATATTTCTATATATATAAATATATCCTACTATATCTAATATCACAACCAAATAGCAATCAATAAATAACTGCAAATCCAACTTTAAATTTTTGAGTGAGAAGTTCTCACCTTCGCTTTTATTTTGCAATCCATTTCCCATCTTGACTCGATTTTCTTGATTTATACCTTGTATAAATATTTACACAATTTATTAATATTCGAATCAAATCGAATAATAAATTTTTATTTGATAATTTCGATTCATCGGTGATTTCATTTTAATAGTTAAATTAAATTTTAAACTAATTTCCTTTTTAAATCTCTATTCAATCTAAATTTTCTTTGATACTTTCAAAATCTTATATATATATATATATATACATATATTTACTGTATAACTTTTCTGCATGTATATATATATATATCCAAAAATATCTTACTGCATTTAAAATTAAATCAATCTGTATATCTACATAATTAATAAAATTAACCAATTACTTTACCGCAACCCTTAATTTCAAATCAAGATGTTAAAATTTAAATATTTAACTTACTGTAAAAATGTAAATACTGGTTTCTCATTATTGTTATTTTTCTATTGATTCAAACTAAAAATCAATCTAATAACTTTCCTTACCTCCACTGCCGAACTCGCGAATGCCAATATCCCCCAGTTAGCCGCCATTGAGTCGCCGTGCCTAGCTCGCGATGTTGCGACCCCCCAGCCCATTCGCGCGCCGCCGCTCACCTGGCTTCGCCCTCCTCGAAGAAGTCGAAATCGACTTCGGCCAAGCTTCGAACACGAGATGCTTCGACTCCTCGTGGCGCCGCTCTTCGCCGCCACCGAAGCCACGGCCTCGCGCGAGCATTGGCATAAGGTGGCTAAAACAGGAGCGATCGACGGGCCAAGTGAGGTCATTTCTCCGATCGGACACATTCCTTCGATACTATACTCTTATCTTGTGGTTGATTTGATGGCCATCCTCCGATTTTGATTTGGGAGTGTGTTTCGAGATATGCGGTAGTGGATGCTATGCGTTACCACCAGCCCGGAAGCGTAATTGGTATATCTACGCTGGCATTGCCTAGTTGTGCCGTGTCACCTACCATAGCGAGCCTTACTACGAGTTTGTTTTTCTCCCGTAGCCCATGGAGTATTTAGGGTAGTCTCCCGATTTGGAGATATGTTGATACTGGATGGACTATTGGGACTATTACGTGTTAAGGGGAATATTGGATCACTCCTTAACGCTATTTTAAACTAAGTTTATTTTACTGTAGACATTATTATAATAGCGCAATACTACTACATAGTAAGTAGTTTAACGGATCCTTAAAGGATGGGTGATCCCAAGCACCTTTAAGTTACTGATGCATTTTTGTTATTGTTCACTTGAGTTGATTTACAGTTCATAAGTATTTATGTCCTGACTCGAGTATTTTCTGTTTTGCTTTACGCTCGAGTCAGACTAAGTAATTCAGCTTTCAAGACTCATCTTCGGAGTTGGAGCTTTGCTTGAAGATCTAGCCATCTATATTGCTTTCAGCATCTAGTGATTTCAGTGATGTATTCTGATTTATACCTGATGTATCTTGTTACTCTTCTGTTGTATCTTGTTTAACTCTGATGTATCTTAATTTTATATAGTAGCTTCATGAACTACTATCTCTTTAATTCCGCTGCATTATTATTTACTCTATGTCTGTGACTATTTATTTACTGTATATTCTGAGATTTGCCAAATTTATATACATCGCGGTATTTTGAGCAATTCAAATCCGACATGTGCGGATGCGAATGGTCGAAAATATCGGGTCGTTACATTTGATTTTGAAGCGAACATGATGATTTCGAAATGGATGGATTTCATTTTGAAGCGAATATGATATTCAAGTACGAATTGTTTTCGAAATATAAAAGTACCACCGGTGTGCAAAACGATTTTGGTTGTTAAAGAGACTGGGGCCTCTAATTGGCATACTCTCTTTCAATATTGGAACCACCTTGACAACTATGTACACGGTGCATGATATCCAGAAGTAGTGGTTGAATTGGCGAATATTTACTGGAATGAAGTAAGAGCACAGTGATGGATAGCTTTGACACTCGTGTCATAATTAAAATGACTAAAAAAGGAGTCTATGTTTGGCCAATGAGGTTAGTTACCTCTAGTGACGTTGATCCCTCGTATTACTACTGTGATTTCGTATTCGATGGGTGCAACTTTTTCGTTTGGATTGATTGTCGTGGTCGGCGACGGATGGATTATGACCAGCCGCAAAAGGGTAAACTGGTAGAATCCTACCTTAATCATTGCCTCATATGCCTTGTCATATTTAGTTATACGAGCTCATTACGACTTTGGTTTAGTACTGTAACTATAAGGGACTCACTGGCTACCGACGTTACTAGTTGTGTTACAGAAGCTGCATAGACTACATGCTATAAAAATGTGTTAAGGGGGATAATGTAAAGCCTTAATGCTATTTTGTTATTTATTTTACTGATAGACATTACCTATTATAGTGTACACTATTACATATAGATAGTTTGACGGATCCTTAAGAGATAGAAAATCCCATAACATCTCTTAATTATTGCACTCATATTTCATGATATTGATTTTACTTACATAAGAGTATTTTAGTCCTAACTTGAGTGCTTTGTCTTCTCATTACACTTGAGTCAGTCCTAAGTTTTTTCAGTGTATTGAAGATCATTTCTGGAGGACGAAGATGAGATTTTGGTATATTATTACTATTAGTATTCTCTACATCATGCTATTCTGCTGCATTATTTATTTATCCCTGATGTATATATAACTCTGATAAATGTGTATAGATTTTAATCAAATGTGTAGTAAACAGTTTCATGAACTGTTTATTTTATTATTATACTTTTTTCGTTCTGTTGTGAGATTCTGTGTTTGTTTTCTTTTCTTATTTTTCTTATTTAACCCCATTGATTATCTATGTCCCAGATTGTTTAAGTTTGACATGTGTGGATTATTGTCTATTTAAACCTTTCGAAATTTGGGTTCGACGCACTATAACCCACATTCCACAGAAGAAAAACACCAAGGCAAACTATTTGGCTAAACTTGTCAGCTCCAAAGAAGCTCAATCATTGGGACAAGTCCCAGTTGAAACTCTAACCACCTCGAGCATAGACGAAATGGATGTCGACTGGATCCTCGAGATCACCGTCAAACCATAGACGTGGATGACACCAAGGACTAGTTACTTGTAGGGACCTTTCCGACTGACTGAAATTAATGGAAAAGGCTTCTCCAAAAGGCACCACGATTCACGATACAAGATGGAATACGCTATCGAAGGGGATTCTCAACCCCCTTCTTAGATATGGGTCGGATGATGAAGCCTGATGAATCCTAAAGGAAGTGCACGAAGGCGAATGTGGAGACCACGCTAGGGGGCAAACCCTTGCGAAAAAAGTCCTTCGGTAAGGAAACTTCTAGCAAACGATTAACCGGGATGCTGCTGAATACGCCAGAAGATGTGATCGTTGCCAAAGATTCAGTAAAACTAAAAGAACTCCTTCAATAGAGCTAATGCGGATGGTCAGCCATGGCCATGTGCAATATGGGGAATCGACTTGATTGCTGTCCTACCAATAGCAAAAGAAGGGGCCAAATATGCTATAGTTGCCGTAGATTATTTCATGAAATGGGCCGAAGCGGAACTGCTAGCCACCATAACCACGAAGAAAGTCATTAATTTTGTCACTAAATTTATTTGCAGGTTTGGTGTGCCATAGAAAATCATCACTGACAATCGAACTCAATTCAAAAGCACTGAATTCAAAGACTTCTACAAATGCTCCTGAATTAAGAAGAGCATTTCTGCGCTAGCTCATCCGCAAACAAATGGGCAAGTGGAAGCAATAAACAAGATCATCAAGTCCACTATGAAATAGCGATTAACTAAAGCAAAGGAAACTAGGTTGATGAACTTCTACTCGCACTACGGGCTTACAGAACTGCCCACAAAGCTTCAACCAACCATACTCCGTTTGCTTTGGCATATAGCTCAGAAGCAATGATTCCTGTTGAATTAGAAGTCCCCTTACATCGAAGGCAAAAATTTAATCGAAAACAAAACGAGCATCTCCTACTCGAATTACTAGACATGAATGACGAAAGAAGGGAAGAAGCTGAGTTGAGAACCGCTGCCCACCAAAAAAGGGTCGCGTGATACTTCAACTCCAAAGTTCACAACCAAACCTTCGAAGTGGGAGATCTCGGGCTCAAGCGAGTCTACCCCGTTCCATGGGCCTTCGGACCCAACTGGAAAGGGCTATATGTCATCAATCAAAAGCTAAGTAATGGAACTTTCAAGTTAACAACCGTCGATGGAATCCAAATTCCCAGGGCATGGAATAGCAAATCGCTCCGTCGTTATTTCGTTTGAAAACTACCTTATGTACTCTCTATTTTTTCACAAATAAGCCATCCTGAGATGTCGTGGGCATTGTAAATATGCAAAATCTGCCTTGCTTTCCTTAATAAATTGATTCGCTTTTCTAGCCAACAAAACTATGTTCATAATAACTACTCGCCGGGTCGACGGAAGCAAATCGACTCAAACTGTTGGATCGACGGAACTCGATCTCCGCCTCTTAAGAACCAGTCTTGCCCCGGCAACATCAAGAAGGCTCGAACATAAAATGCTCACATTGCCCGAAGATAGGCAACATCGAGGAGTATGAAAAGCCACGCATCTTATATGCCGCACACCGACTTTTGAAACTTACACTTCTCACATTTCCCAAAGATAGGAAACACCGAGGAGTATGAAAAGCCGTGCATCCCATAAGCTGCGCACTAACTTTTAAAACTTAGACTCCTCACATTGCCCGTAGATAGGCAACACCGATGAGTACGAAAATCCACGCATCCCATAAGTCGTGCACTAACTTTTAAAACATACACTCCTCGCATTGCCCAAAGATAGGCAACACAAAGAAGTATCAAAACCGATCTTGACGAGCCACATCGATCCTAAAAGCCGAGCATTCTATAAGCCACATATACTTTGGAAAAACCGCAAATCTCATAAACCGCGCACACTTTTAAGTACCGAAACTGCCCCGACGGTACCATGAAACTTATCCACTACTAGAATGACAAGAATCAACCCACTCCCCATTTTGGGAGCAAAGGGCATGACACCAACAAAATTGGAGTGTTACAAACCAGCGGAAAACTTCAACCGCTAACACTCAATGACTAACTATAACATCTAACATTGATAACGTGTAATTGCCTACAGTTAACTTATACAATGTGCACATTTAAAACATGCATATGTTGCATACATACCAGAATATTGCAAAAAAACTTGGACTACATGCTACAGTTATAAAACTTTTGAAAGAAGAAAGATCAAGTTGTGGCTTAGTCAACTTTCCAGTTTTAGTATGCAAACTATTTAACCCATAGGTTACCGGTCATTTGTCAATTGTTTGAAGTAAAAATCCCTGTGAGCTTGGGGGGATACACCGGTGCTTAAATAAAAATACTTAAAAACAATAATTTCACAAGTAATGATACTCCAAACAAAGAATTTCAGCAGTAATCACAGGACTAGATAAAGTGAAGTGAAAGTATATAGAGTAAAAGTAAGTGCATAGAACACACACATGCAAATAAGTGTAAACAAAACGAGCATGAGTGCATATAACACATATGAACAGATAAGTAAGAGTGCAGTCAAAATATCAATGATGTATTACTTATAACTTTCTTTTATACAAGGTTAAAACATGGGGGCGATACCCACACAATGTTGGCCAACAAAAGAAAAATACAGACACCACAACAAAAACACTAAGTGCAGACTCTGCACTTGAACAAAACAACACAAAATGAATCAAAATCAGATCAGCCACCACCTAAGCTTCCCAGTGCTACTTTCCACCATTCCTCTTCCCGCCTTTTGTTCAAAGCTTTTGCTTCGCCTTGGGAGTGGCATCGATGCCAGTAATGTCAACTATTTCCTTAGTGCCGACATCTTCCTCTTGCTCCATGACCTTCTTAGAAGACTCGCCTTTTTTTTACACTTCTAAGACCTCCGAGAGCTGTTTGAGGCCTTGATCGCGTCAACTTTCTCTTTCTTAACAGCGACTAGTTCTTGTTGAGTTTTGCATGGTTGCTCAGTTTGAACTTCTTGCTCCTAAACTTCAGCCACCGTTATGTCACCTTCCAAGGATACAGAAGGGTCATCCAATCCATGAAGTGCGGCAATCTTCTCAAACTTCAGCCCCGGCTGCGAGCTAGACACAGACACGGTGACAGGAGCGGGTATGGAAATAAGTACGAAAGTGGTGGAGATAGCAGCAGGTCCAAGCACTGAAGAAATATGCAGATCGACAGACAAGGAGGATGGACCTATAAGATCAAAAATGAAAGCATTAAATTCTTCCTGCTCTTGCAGCGTACGCTAAAAGCTCCTGAACTCTGGGAAAACAGGAAGATTACCTGCACTGGAAGAATGGCCAAGAATGTCAACTTTTGTACTCCTTTGACGACTCTACAATCCAATTGAAAGCTTTAAGACCAGAACTTGTTAACGGATCATGGGGCTGCTCCGGTAGTTTACCGGCACCAAAAATGAAAGGCACTATAAGCGCTTCGGCAATCGCAGTCAATGGTGGCATCGACAACTTCTTTCTCTCTCTCTCTCTCTCAATCCATAAAATCTCTTAGCATTCTACCAATGCCTTTTTTGATTCTTCATTGAGGTAGGCATTCTCTAACTCTCGCTCAGTATAAACGTCACTACTATCATAAAAGCGGGTCAAGATTTCCTTCTAAACCACATCGAGAGTATGTAGGAATTTGGGGCCTAAATAGCTGAGGCTTCCCCAATGCAGTAGAGATCCATCTTCTTCATCTTTCTTTCAAAAGCATTATGAAGCTCTAGATAATCCACCAAAACGGTGGCCTATTCAAGTTTGACGCGAGACTATCAGCACTAAGTTGCGCAACTTGACCCTGTAGTCCGACGATTGTCTCAGCCTAGTCGGAGATGGTCTTATTATGCCCTTTTACTATAAGGTCATGATTGTAGATGATTTTCTTTTGGGCCCTCAATTGTCGTGCTGCAAGTGCCACCTCCTCTTTTAATTTGGCCTCTTCTGCACGAGCCTTCTTAATTCCATACTTGTAGACGAATCTATCCTCTCATGGGCTTCTTTTAATTCCTTCAGCAAGCTGGAGTTCATTTTGCTTTCTCGAAGCATCTCTTCCTTTTCCTCTTCCAGTTGTTTAACCCTGGCATCAGGTTTCACCAATGCTCTCTCCAAATCATCCTTCTCCGATTCAAAGGAGAGAATTTCTTGATAGTTATTGTAGTTTGTGTCCGCCAACTACTTGTATAATTTTTCCCACCCTTCGACCTACTCTAAATCATTTTGAATAGCCAGAAGATGTGACATATATGAATCTCTACGAATTGGACAGAGATCACGATCAAACTTTAACCCCTTAAGAACCACCCAGGGAGCGCCTCTTCAAGGCTGGGAGGAGCAGATGGAAGAACATAGGCGAATCCCAATGGGGGCGTGAAGCACCTAGGGCAAGAATAACAAAAGATGATGGAATTTGAGTTGAAAACAGAAAGGGACAGAAGTGACCGAGATTTCCTGGCCCGCTAAGGAGAGCATCAAAGAAAAAGATTATTGTTCTGAAGAATGGGAACCATGATCAAATTTAGACCTTCTCGACGGCTCCTCTCTCTCGTCGAAAGTCTTATCTTTTCATACCCACTTTTGTATATTCGACTCCGTTTCCTCTCATCTCGACAATGTACTTCAGCTTCTCAGTCTTTTCTTCTTCAGTACTCCTCCTCCCTATCGCAGGGTTGGTGATGGCTGGAAGATCGCTTCGACCGGTGCTTAGAGTCGGTAAATTCTTCAAGATTATTATAAAGGCCACGTCCTCTCGTCATACCTATGAAGAGTGAATAAAAGGCCTTAGAAACAGAAAATAAACATGAAAAGTATGTGTATAAGCGAGTGTAACCCTAGTGAAACATGTGATGCCTTTGGTAGGAGAGCCTAAAACGACGTCACAAACCGGATCAGGCAGGTGTCATGGAAGGAATCAGACTAACTTTAGATGCAACATATCCCGAACGAGGTAGCACCTCCTCAAATTTTAAATCTTCCCCCATGAGTGCGTCGAAATTGACGTAAACCTCGCTCAAATCTCCAAAGTCCATGTCGGCATCTTTACTTGGAGAATTCTGGGGTCGTCCGATCTTTGGGGCATCGTCTTTATTGCTCGTGTCTGGAGGAGGTGAGCTCGGAATGACATGACTCATCCTTAGAGTCTTGTCGCATGATTTAAAATCTCCATCATCAGATTCTACATAGAAATAATCACTAGAAGTGGACTCACCGCTACTACTCCCAATCCTCCCTCTTCTTTTTCTATGTCCATCGCGGATTTGCCTTCCCTCTGATTAAACTCCTCTTTCTCTTCCTCCAAAATCGAAGGCATCCTGATTGGGCAACTAACTTCGGTTGTGGCGGCATCTCTTCCCTTGCAATTCTCTTCGGTTGACTCTCAGGACAAGCCTTCTCTTTCTTGATAAATGCCTTCTTCGAAACCGTGAGAAGAGGAGGTGGATCGCGTGCGTAGCTTAGATCGAGAAGGAGAAGGGAACTCAACTGGAATAGCTGATCTCCCAGGATGCAATAATCCGTATTAGAATAAGTTTTCATCAGTCAGCAAGACTTTAACAGATCTTTCCTCGACATCGATAGCCTTCAGGGTTCGAAAAATTTCATCGAGAGGCAAGTCCTTATTTGGCTTCAAGATTACTGCAAGAAGTATTCGACTTGTTAGAAACTCTATAGCGACACGTCAAAACTCAGTAAGTAAGGAAAAGAACTTACCTCCCATTGTCCAAAGACGGTTAAACCCCTTGCGGCATCTAACAAAGAAATATTGTGTCTTAAATTGTGATAGATTGCTCTACAGTCGTAATTTTTTTCGATTCCTTTAAGCTTCAATTACAACCAAGGATGGACACTCATCTCTTCTCATGAATGAAAGAAAGTATTGCAAATCGTCAAATCTCGGAGCATGATTGAATGTTCGCATGAATAGGATGTGCAAACAAGTTAAGATGGCGTATCCATTGGGATGAATTTGGAACGGAGCAATGCCGAAGTTCTAGAGAGTCTCGTGCAAAAAGTCGTTAAAAGGGGGCACAGCTCCGTTCAGGCGCATATACCAATGACAAGTAGTATATCCTTGAGGAGGCATGTGGGAAAACTCGTCCTTCTCTGGAAGTTGTACGTCTTCCTTCGATATGCCATGTTGCACGCAGATATTGTGCAGGACCTTAGCGGAAATCACAGAAGAAGCTCTCTCCAGCGGATTGAGAAGAACTATAAAGTAGGAGGGGTTCGATCCATAACCAGACCGACTAGGACCAGCTGGCAATATTCAGCCCGTGAGGCAGGTGGAGAAAGGGCAACGGACGATGGCTCAACTTCCAAAAGTGTCGGACTTCCTCCGCTATAATTATGGTTAGAAGATGGATACTTCATTCTAAATAATAGAACTCACGTCCAAATGGTCAAGTAATTCTGATAATTTCTCCTATAACGCTTGAATTCTGGAGAGACATTGATTCATGTTGACATGTTGGATTCCAAGTATGTACCAAGTCAAGTGCAGTGTGTTGTCTATAGGGGGTGAGGTCGGTGTTCGAAACACTACAAACACTCTATCCCGTGTAGATAGTACGTTCATAGCAGAGAGGTAAAAGGACTTCCTGCATCATTTTCTTTTTGAAGTTACTTCTCCTACACTTACCCATTATCGATCAACGATTGATAATAGATCTGTTGTCCGAAATGACGTGGAAAGTGCCTTCTAGTATAGGTACACCATGCGTGCAAAAGAAAGCAATATCGATCCAAGCTCTCCGGAAGAGCCGGGACCAAATCATAATGTGTTGTGCAATATCGGTGATGGAACTTAGCACAAATCGATTCTGGCTCAATAAAGGAAGACAGTAAAACATGTCAAGCACCGGGACAAGGCTCGATTGTCGTTTCAGGAGGAACTCAATACTCGATTTACTATCTTCCTCCATTAAGCCGCAATCGACTCGGGCTCCTCACGACAAACATCACGAATGCAACTTTGTCGCCAAATCATTAAACGAACATTATAATCAGCAAAACCACCACGGATTAATGATCTAAACACGAGTTTGATCGAGGCTTTAGGATCAACGAACTAAGATAGGTCAGTGGCGATCTAAGGATGGATAGGCGGTGATTTATGGTAGCAAGCAAACTAGGGTTTCAATTGAAGGCGACCTAGAGTATCAGTGGCAAGGCTTTGGAGTTTGCAGCATAGAAGGAAGCACAACGGAGGCTTAGACAAGGTCGAATTCTCGGAGATGATGGATCGAATCGATCTAGGCTTGGGTCAAGTCGTTGGGAAGCTCGGATCGTAGGAGAAGAAGTAAGCTCGGCTCGAATAAGTGAATGGGCTAGGTTGAAGGGACTTAAATAGGAAAATAAAAAAATGTCGTAAAAACTTCTTAGTCATCAGGTCGCTAGCGATCCATGTTTTTGCATGCAGTTTCTCCCCCTTTTGCCTAGCGACATTCCTACACTACTTCAAGACATACCTAAAAGTTGTAAAGAAAAATTTGATCTGTTATGACAAGCAGTGGCAGTCGAGATCAAAACTAAGCAAGCGGCAACATCGCCTAGTTCACACTAGCGAAACGCTAACACGGTTACTTGAAATTCAACAAGCGGATACTAAAAGTGATTACTTCCAGAGCATGCCTTATTTTTAATGAAAACATACTCTAAGGGCAAATGTTATCCCGGTTTGCAACCCAATAGGATCCAAGAGAAGACAGAACAGCTCGATGGAGTCAGAGTAGCTCAGAAATCATCCTAAAGGACTAAAGCAACAAGCCAAAGAGATTCAAGAAAAAAGAATGAAAAATCTACTAAGGACATGGATCACTAGCGATCCATGGCCTATGGTTCACTAGCGATCCATGGGGATAGTTCAGTGTTCAATCGAATCTCTTGCGTTGTGATCCAATCTATATTATTGAAGTGGTGACTGAGTTTAACGAGGTTTCGAGTTAGCTAAACCAAGAGACAAGCATCCGCCCAGTCCAATCAGCAGCTAAATATAACTAACAAGTAAATCGTCATCAAAATAAAGCAATGTGCGACGAAACTACACGAATAACGTCAACCCGAGACAACAAAGAAAGTTCAAAAGTCTAAGTGCAAAAATATCTAAGTATATGGATCGCCAGCGATCCGTACTCCATGGATCGCCAGCGATCCATACATGATAATGGAATAAGTGCGACCCAAACAAATTGAAGCAAAGAGAGGCTAAGTAATTAGCTCACACTCGAGCTAAAGCTATGAGTCGCTAGTGATCCATAGACCATGGATCGCTAGCGATCCATGCTTTTGGCTCGGGTCGCGAGCTAAGCTCTACTGCATCTTCATGTGTCCATCTGCAAGCAATTGGCGAACAGGCTTGGCCCAATAACTCTCCAATCACTATAAATACCATCCCATCCGCAACATTAGCATGATCTTCTCCGGACTGGTTGCTAAAACTCTGCTGGAAGCTTTCTTCACTCTTTATCTCCCTCACAACAATCTTCGGAGGAGTCCACTGTGATTCTCCAGTGAATTCTAACTTCGAATATTCAATCTAGCTAAGGATAATCAAGAGCTTTGTAATCAAACACTCCATGTAACAACAATCCGTCTATAACAAAATTTTTAAAGTGGAAGTAGGCTTCGTTAACAACCAAACCACTATAAAAATCTTCTCGCCTTCTCTCTTTTACTACTTTTTTCTACATCTATTATCTACATTATTTCTCTGGGAGAACAGAGATGGTACTTTCACACTCAAACTAGGATGTTAATTCATTTTTTGGGTTAACAATATACATATTTTATTTTAGCAGTCAATTTTTTTGAAATTGTTTTAAAATAAGATGGACCAAAATACATATGGGTATGAATTAATTCAACAAAGTTAATTATAATTATAGGGTGATACTTTACTCAAGCAAAGCACTCACTTTAATGTCTCTAGGGTTCGAACCCATGACCTTTAGGTCCTTTTCTTATAACATTCATTTTGATCTCAATATAATGGGCCATACCCTAAATAATGAATCTGGATAAGATATTTACTTAGTCCATTAGCGCTGCTATAAATAGACCTAGATGCCTACATTCTCAAACACAAAAGATTTATTTTATCTGCATAAAAATAAGTTGCATCTTAACGGTGGACTTTGCAACTCCATCGCTAAGTTAGAGAATGATTTTTTTCATAAGAAAAATTGATGGTTCAAGAAATCAGTAGGAGCATGGAGGAATTTTTTACCTAATTTTAACAAAAGTGATTTGTTAAAACTACTTTCTATCAATTTGTTTCCTAAAGTTTGTTTTTTTAAGTTTTTTGGCCATTGTACATACATGCATAAATTTGTTACCTTATTATTTTTTGAAAGAAATGTGTGATCCTCTATGATAGAGGAGAGCACACATATGAATATACATACATACATATATATAACACCAAAAATAAAGGAGCAGCCAACATGTCTGGAAGGTAACATATTAGAACTAATAACAATGGAAAAAAAATCTAAATTAAAACTCAAAACATAAGGTAACTTCTCAAATGAGTTTCGGCAAAGCCACCACCCATTACACTTAGATATCGAACTTCGACAAGGTCACCATCCGATAGTGAAGTGTTAGAAGTAACCAAAATAAGCACTTGTGCAACCAAATGCATAAGTGAGACTAATAAGCAGCTCCACAAGTGAAAGAACACCAAATAGCTAACATGGACTATCTATAACCAATCAATGAAGACATGTAAACAACTACACTGCACACCTATAATCCGCGACTGTGCAGGCCTACAAACAACAATCATGCAACATCCTCAGTCTAAACCTGTGCCTGTGAAGTAAAACTAGACAAAAAATGTAAGAAAGATACACAGATATATATATATATGTATATAAATAAAATTTATGTATATATATATGTATCAATTAAATAAAATTAATAATACCAAAATTTATACAAGGAATCAACCAGCATACAATGTATACTAGACTACTAATAAAGTTAATCACATTAAGCAACCTTTAAGATTCTATTATGTAATGAAATAGGGTTCATGAGATCAAAAAGCGTATAAAAAATTAAGATAATTAATTATATACTTACATGCTTGAAATAAATGACAAACAAAAAGAATAAACACTACAATCCTGTAATCAAAAGTACTTGCGGGTGTTTCCTAAGATCGACGTTCAACTTCAAATAAATGTTATTGCGAGAGTTATTACTATTAAAAAATGTGTTTATGTTTTAAATACATTAATGTTTTTACTAACCAAATTAAGATAAACTTTAAAGTGATTACGTTTTGCCAATTTATAATCTGGATAAGAGATCCAATTAAAACAAAATAGTGCGATTGTCATTACCAATTTATTAATACGACTATTATTATTATTAAATGATCTCTGATTTTTCTCAAACCAAATAAACCAACAAATTATAGAAATTAAAGTGTCAAGTAAAAATCTATATCCTTTTTTAAACTTAAATCTTATATTATTCTAGTAAAAATCAAGATCATAAACTTTAGCTGTAATATTAAAGCTAAATATTTAAGCGTATTATTAACAATGTAATTAGTATCATTACAATCAAAATATATATGATTAATAATTTTCAAAAGGTAAGTTACATTATACACATTTATTATCAATTAGCAAATTCTTATGTTTTAAAAGCTCTATAGTATTTAGCTTCTCACCTATGATCAACCACATATGTAACTTAGCTTTCGTCGGTTCATTTGATTTCCAAATAAGGTAAAAAGTGTTATTAGTTACACCGGAGAAATTGAAAATTTTATATAATGAATTAGAATTTAATCTCATACTAATATCCCATTCCCAATTGATAATATCATTTTCCAATCAATATTATAGAGATTCAATCTTGCACATAATAAAGCATATTGTCTAAGAGTGATACCTTCTAATTCTATTAAAGCTAAATTTCCAAGGAGGATCATTATTTGGAGAAAAAACATCTTTAATTAAATCATTTTTAAAGTTGCAAATTCCAAAAAGTTCTTTAAATTCTATCCTAAGTGGAATGACATATATCCAACGATCATGCCAAAAGGTTGTATTATTACCAGAGTGTACAGTCGTATTTATACCAAGATTAAAAATATCTTGACATTAAAGAATTGATTTGACAAGTTATTATTAAATTAGTTGTAATTTGATATAAATTATAAATACCATTATAATAACGTTTAGATACAATTTCCTGTCAAACAGAATTATCATTAATATCCTTAAATTTCCGCAACTATTTCCCTAATAATGACAAGTTCGTGTTACGTAAATTAATAACACCTAGTCCTTCCTCCTTTTTTGATTTACAAACGGTGCCCCAATTAACTAAACATTTTAGACTACTATTTGGATTATCACCACTCCATAAAAAATCCCTCCTAATTTTATCAATTTTTTTGATAACCTATTCAGGAAAAAGGTGCAAAGACATAGAAATGCAGATAAAACTGAATTAATAAGAAACATCTACCCCTCGATAAAAACCTACGATTCCATTTATAAATTTTATTTTTAATTTTATCAATTATAATTAACCAGTCATCATGCTTAAGTTGGATGGTCTAATAAAAAAAAACCTAAATAGTCATTAGGGAAATTCATGATAGAATAGTTTAATGTATTAGCTACTAAATCCTCAATCTTATCAATATCATTTAACACTAAAACTGAACTTTTATCAAAATTAATTTTAAGACCTGATAATAATTCAAAACTGTAAAAAATAAATTTAAGAGAAATGACATGTTTAGGTAAGTGCGAAGTAAATAACATGATGTCATCTGCAAATTGAAGAACAGAAAGTCCATTATAAGAAATATCACTCCCTATATTCCCTAAAGTTCCATTACCTATGGCATTTTTAATTATCCTAGCGAAAATATTAGCAGCTAGATCAAACAAAAGAGAAGATAATGGATCCCTATTTCTAAGACCCTGTTTAGATTGTATTTTATTCCCTTGAACAACATTTACCATTATACTAGAATTACCGGTCTTAAGAAGTGACATAATCCAACCAATCCATGTAAAACTAAAACCTCTAGCCATTAATATCTCTCTAAGAAAATCCCTATCAATTAAATCAAAAGCTTTCGAAAAATCAAGTTTTAAAAGCATGCATGTAATATTATTCTTACAATAATGATTAATAAATTCTTGGACTACTGCAGCACCATCAGTGATGTTTAATAAAAGCTGTTTGAGAACAATCAATTAAGTCATTCATTTTCATACTAAGCCTATTAGCTAAGATTTTAGAAATAATTTTAATTGAACAATTAGTTAAAGAAATTGGTCTAAAATCTTTTAAATTGTTAGACCAACTTTTTTATGTAATAGAATGACATTTGCAAAGTTAAATCTTCCTAGTTGTAAATTTCCATTATAAAAATCATTGAACATATTAATTAAGTCGAATTTTAATACTATTCTAAAATTGTTTATAAAATAAAATTGGAAAACCAATAGGACCCGGAGCTTTATCACTAGGTGTATCATTTACGGCCTTCAAAATCTCCTCTTCCAGAAAAGGACTATCAATATAATTAAGATCAATTCTAGAATAATAGGGATATAGTTCATTCAGCCTAGCTTTAATTCTATGATTATTCTTATTATCAAAAAAATCCTTATAATAATTGGTAAAAGCTTTATTTAATCACTTTGATCAACCAGCTCAACATTATTAACAAAAATGGAAGAATGGTATTACAACGCTTTCTACCATTTGCCATATTATGGAAATTTTTGTATTATTGTCACCTTAATTAATCCATTGAATTCTAGGTCTCTGTTTCCACATCACATCTTCTTTTTCTAAAATTAAGTTAAATTCTTCTTTTAAGTTATTGAGAATATTACTTTCTGCCAAACTTAGGTGTCTTATTTCTTCTATCCTGCTAAATTTAAAGATTTAATTAAGTGAATTTTCTTTTTTAATTTTAACGCTACCAAATACATTTTTCTTTCAAATCTTTAGAAAATTTTAAGATTTCTAAGCTTCAAGACAAAAAAAAATTCTTAAATTAACCAATATTTGTAATATTATAATAATTCATAGAATTCCATTTATTATCAATTAAATTAATAAAGTTAGGTTCTGATAACCATATTTTTCAAATCTAAAAGTTTTGTTAACAATCCTATGATAATCACAAATAAAAATAGTAGGGCAATGGTCCGAATACAAATAAGATAGCTTATTGACTTTACAAATCGGGTATTTATCTTCAATTTCTTAGCTCATAAAAAACCTATCTAATAATGCCATAAAAGGGAATTTCCTAGTGTTAGACCAAGTAAATTCTCTATTACATAGAGGTAACTCTATCAAATTGTAATTAATAATAAATTGATCGAATTCTTCCATTGCACTAAAATCCCCTTCGCGTGGTGAATGTTCCCTTAAAAATGCCTGACATTGAAGTCTCCACCATAATCCAAGGACCAAGAGCAAAAGTTCTAAATTCTATACACTCATTCCATAAAATTCTACGATTAATTTTTTAGCAAAGACCGTAGACGTTAGTTGTATTTAATAATGAATTATCACTAAGGTTAATTAGAATAACATGTAAGGAATGTTTTCTAGTTATAGTTTGAAGAAGTTTAAAAGAGTTTTCATGCCAACCAATAAGCAGCCTCCTTGAACTACCAATAGAAGGTAGACACTCCCAATGATGAAACCGTCTAAACTTCTATAAAAAACGAAATTCTGAATGTTCTATTTTCATCTCTTGTAAAAGGGCGATATTGATAAAATATTCTTTAAAAAATGTTCTAACTTTATTACATTTATTTGAATTATGAAGGCCCCTAATATTCCATCTAATAATCCTCATAGTCCAAATGATCTAGAGCTGTCCAATTCTCTACTCCTAATATAAGCAGTATCTAATTCGATATAAAAAAACAAAAGCAATGTCTCTGGATAACTGACATAATTCCCTATTAGATAAACTATTTAAAGCACAGAAGGAATAAGTACTGTCTAAAATAGAATACATACCTATGTCTGAATTTGTAGTCCTATTAAAAGCACTCGAATCAGGTAACTCACCTTTAAACGAACACTGAATGCTACGAACTCTAGCACTATGATGAACTATGCCTCTCGTCGTTGTAATTTTCCTGCACTTTCCTCTTTTAGATGGTGTGGTCACTGCAACTTTAATGAGTTTATCAACGGATTGGTCCCTGTCAAACACATCTGCATAAAATGGATCGATAAAACTAGTCTGTAACTACCTCTTATCAGATGCACTTTCACCACTAGAGCTGTTCGAGCTGTAATTAAAAGCATGCACCATATCCTCATTTCCAATATCTGGATCGATTAAACTAGTTTGTAGCTGCCTTTTATCAGATGCAATTTCACCACCAAAGATGTTCGAGCTATCTAGAAAATGCTCGATTTCATGCTTGGACATAGTATTACATGAATGCATTATAAAAGCTTGCTCATATATACAGGAATATGGTTCATGGATTCAACATTTATAAGAACATGCGCACTCACAGGTGATGCATCACACCGTAATAGATCGCTTGTTTTAGATCGCTATCTTGTTAAGTCGCAGGAAGGCCATAAGTCGCCAACGAGTTACGACCTACCAAGCTGCGAACTAACGAGCTATGACAATCGCTCGCGTATGTCGCATTTCCTTAGGATGCGCACAAACAAGATAAACGACCTAGCGACTTAAGTCGCTGACCTTATGCCGCATTGTTTTTATGAGTCGCATGAAGCTTAAGTCATTTTCAGTTATGTCGCATGCTATCATTCTTAGGTCGTTACATTTCTTAGGTCGCTCCATGGTTAGGTCGCTGCATACCTTAAGTCGCCTAGAAGTTTAGGTCGCTGTTCTTTTAAGTCGCTCAACTTTGCTATCTCTTAGGTCGCTCCAGTGTTATGTTGCTCAAGATTCTTGAAGCCGTGCTATGTCGTTAAGTCGCATATGGTGTTATGTCGAATATGTTGTAATTTCTTAAGTCGTATATCGTCGTTCTTATGTCGCTTGTAAATGTTAAGTCGCATTGTTGTTGTGTCATTTATTGTTGACTTGTATGTTGTAGGTCGCATGTGTTGTAACCTATACGTGTTAAGTCGTGTGTATGTGTTGTAATCCCTATAAATAGGGGTGTGATGTCATTGTCAAAGGGGTTGATTTTTAGAATAAAATTATTTTGTGTGCTTTTACCACTTTTGTTGAAGTTGAGTGTGATCTCCTTCTTTTTCCATCTTCGGATATTCGAGTGCACTCGAATCAACGAATTTGAAGCCGATTCACAGAATCTCATGCGCGAGATCAACGTCAAAGAATCGTAGATCTTCTAATGCGGAATCGTGCGCGATCAACGTGTTGAAGATAGCTAGAATCCGGTATCTCGAGAGATCAACGGATTTGGGCATTTATCGTACTACCAGGTTTACTTGACACGAATTCATTTCGTGAGGAAGAAAGTTTGCGTCAATTTGTATCAAAAATTATTAGCACGTCAAGTTTTGTTATTTCCGCTGCGTCAGTTTGGTATCAAAGCCATATCAGATCCAAGGCCGAATCAATTCAGTTCAAAACTAAGTAAGTTGAGCCGAGCTAAGTTCAAAACCGAGCTAAGTCCTAGTGCAGAGCCGAGTTAAAGCAAGCCAAGTTAAGTCGAACCATGTCAAAGTTAGATCGAAAAAGAGATTGTTTGAAGATCATGCCTCCGAGACGTGCTAATCATTTTCAGAATGTTAAAGATTTGTATAGAAGACAAGAAGCTGAGCAGATGGAGCAGCGTATCAATGAAAAGTTTGATGAAGGTATTGGAAAGTTAGAGAAGTTGATGAGAGGCATGAATCAAAGTCAAATTAGAACTTCACCAGTTTTGCACCATAGTGGAAACAGAGTTTCACCTTCAGTTTCGGGAGAAAGAAGAATGTCACCCCAATCTTATCGAGATCGGAGAGAATCATCAGTTTCCATGAGAAGAGAACACCATGAGTATCGAGGTAAAGAGAGAAGAACCCCACGTGGATTTGAAGATGATCCATAACGTGATGCTGAAAGACATGATAAAAGGGACATGCGTAGTCATAAAGATGTAGATGGACAAGATTGATATCGAAGTACATATGATTTTGAGGAATATGGTGATAGAGGAAGTATTCATTACCGAGATCGAGACCAAGTGTGAAATCGATATCTTGATTCAGAGAATGATCATATATGGGCGTCGGGTATGAGAATGGAAATTCCAGAATTCAAAGGTGGTATACATGCAGAAGAATTTCTTGATTGGTTGTCTAATGTTGAAGAAATTTTGGAATTCAAGGAGGTGTCTGAGAATCGAAGAGTTCAATTAGTTGCTACAAGGCTAAGGGGAAGAGCTATGGCTTGGTGGCAGTAAACTAAACTAACTCGGGAGAGAATGGGAAAATCAAAAGTTGTCACTTGGGAGAAGATGAGAAAGATGATGAAAGCGACTTTCTTGCCATACAATTATCAATCTCTTATGTATCAACGATTGCAGAATTTGAGACAAGGGACGAGGACGGTGAATGATTATGCAGATGAATTCTATCAACTGATTGCAAGGAATGATATTATGGAGACAGAGTAATAGCTAACGGCTAAATATATTAGAGGGTTACGAATGCAAATTCAAGACATGGTGAATATGTTTAATCCAATGTCTGTTGCTGAAGCACATCAGAAAGCCTTAGCTTGGGAGAAACAAGGGAGACGAGGAGAGGGTATGTTTACAAGTTCCAAGAACCAGAATAAGGGTGCTAGTAGCAGTGCTAATGTTTCCAAGGCAGTCAGCAAACCAATTGTCAAAGAAGCCGCTAAAGAAAAGGTCAATGGCAGTATCAAGTGCTATAATTGTCAGGAGTTTGGCCACAAGAGTAATGAATGTATGAAGCCAAAGAAGAGAGCACTAGTTGCAGAGGAATGTGAGTATGAGGACGTGGAAGCTGAAGTTGACTATTCTCAACCATCGAAGTTTGATGATGATGAAGAGGTTTTGTCGGGAGATGGAGGATGTAACTTGATGATGAGGAGGTCTTGTTTAACGCCAAAGCAAGAGAATGATTCTGGTCGGCTGAAGAGCAATATTGTTCAGTTTACATGTACTATTTTGGGGAAGGTTTGTCGGTTTGTTATCGATGCGGGAAGCTGTGATAACATTATTTCTGAAGAAGCCGTTACGAAGTTAAGCTTGAAGACTGGAAAACACCCTAGACCTTACAAACTGGCATGGTTGAAGAAAGGTGGAGAAGTGAAAGTGGGAAGGCGAGCATTTGTTACATTTTCTATTGGGAAGAAGTACAAAGATGATATTTGGTGTGATGTTGTGGATATGGATGTGTGTCACTTACTATTGGGAAGACCATGGCAATATGATAGAGCTGTACAACGTGATGGTCGCACCAACAGCTACAATTTCATGTTCGAAGGAACCAAAGTTACCTTAGTTCCTAAAAAGCGTGAACAAAGTGAAAGCAAAGCAGAGAAGAAGGTGGAATCAACTAGCCTATTGTCGATGAGAGAATTTGTTGAAGAAGTGAAGGATAGTGCTGAAATGTTTATGTTGATTGGGTATGAAACAAGCGAAGCTCTTGAAATTCCTGAGGATGTTAGGCCAGTGTTGAATGAATTTTAAGATGTATTTCCTACGGAATTGCCCAAGGAATTACCGCCACTGAGAGATATACAACATCAGATTGATCTAGTGCCAGGTGTTGTTTTATCGCATAGGCCACATTATCGTATGAGTCCGAAAGAGCATGAAGAGTTGAGGAGCCAGGTTGAAGAGTTGCTTGAGCAAGGGCGTGTTCGAGAAAGTCTCAGTCCTTGTGTTGTACCAGCTTTGTTAGTGCCGAAGAAAGATGGTTCATGGAGAATGTGTACAGATAGCAAGGCACTCAAAAAAATAACTGTCAGATACAGATTTCCGATACCTAGACTTGATGATCTATTGGATCAGCTCAGTGGGTCTGTAATCTTTTCAAAGATCGATCTTAAGTGTGGTTATCATCAGATTCGTATTAGACCAGGTGATGAATGGAAGATAGCATTCAAGACTCGGGAATGATTATATGAATGGATGGTCATGCCGTTTGGTCTATCTAATGCACCAAGTACATTTATGAGGGTGATGAATCAAATTTTCAGACCTTACATTGGGAAGTTTGTTGTTGTTTACTTTGATGATATTTTGATTTATAGTGCGAGCACAGAGGAGCATATTCAACACTTGCGGAAGGTGTTAACTATTCTTCATCAAGAACAATTCTATGCAGCGATGAAGAAATGTGTGTTCATGATGCCAAGTGTTTTATTTTTAGGATATGTTGTGTCTGAGAAAGGAATACAAGTGGATCAGAGTAAAGTTGCCGCAATCAGAAATTGACCACAGCCCAAAACTATAACAGAAGTCAGAAGTTTTCATGGGTTAGCTTTATTTTATCGAAGATTTATACCACACTTTAGTAGTGTGATGACTCCTGTTACAGATTGCATGAAGGGAAAGAAGTTTTCATGGACGGAAGAGGCAAGATTTGCTTTTGAGAAAATCAAGAAACTTTTAACCTCAGCGCCGATTCTAGTGTTTTCGGATTTTCAACTACTATTTGAGTTACATACAGATGCATCGAAAGTTGGAATTGGAGGAGTGTTAGAGTCAAAAGGGTCGTCCAATTGCTTATTTCAGTGAAAAACTTTCTAGAGCAAAGATGAGATACAATACTTATGATGTGGAGTTCTATGCTATTGTGCAGGCTGTGAAGCATTGGAGACATTACTTGTTCCATAAAGAATTTTTTTTGTATACGGACCATGAAGCATTGAAGCATTTGCAAGGGCAGGACAAAATTGCAGCTAGGCATGCATCGTGGATAGCTTGTTTGCAACAATTTACATTCATTGTGAAGCATAAGTATGAAGTAACTAATCGCGTCGTAGATGCATTGAGTCGGAGGAATACTTTACTAACAACTATGCGAGTAGAAGTGATGGGTTTTGATTTACTTCCAGATTTGCTTACATCAGATTCTTATTTTTCCAAGATCCTAGACAAAGTCAAACAGGGAAGCATGGATGGATATGTGTTGGTTGATGGTTTTCTGTTCAGAGGAAATGAGTTATGTATTCCAGAATGCAGTTTACGAATGAAGATTATCAAAGAATTGCATGAGGAAGGACATGTGGGCCACGACCGTACTAGGCAGTTGATTGCAAAGTCTTATTTTTGGCCGTCAATGAGAAAAGAAGTTGAAAAGTTTGTTCAGAGGTGCCATATTTGTCAAGTTTCAAAGGAAACCGCGACAAATGCAGGTTTATATTTGCCGTTGCCTATACCTACTCAGCCATGGGTGGATGTTAGCATGGACTTTGTGTTGGGTTTGCCGAGAACGCAACGTGGCAATGATTCTATCTATGTGGTGGTTGATCGATTTTCAAAGATGGTACATTTTATTGCATGCAAGAAGACGGCAGATGCAGTTAATGTTGCACAGTTATACTTCAAAGAGGTCTATCGTCTTCATGGGTTGCCTGAATCTATTGTTTCAGATAGAGACACTCGTTTTCTAAGTCATTTTTGGATGAGTCTTTGGAGAATGGTCGGGACAAAGCTGAAATTCAGTAGTGCTTATCATCCACAGACGGATGGACAGACTAAAGTTGTGAACAGATCCCTAGGTAATCTATTGCGATGCCTCGTGGATGACAATTTGAAGAGTTGGGATTCGAGGATATGTCAAGCTGAGTTTGCACACAACTATGCAGTTAATCGAAGCACTGGGTTCAGTCCATTCCAGATCGTCTATTCAACAATCCCTAAAGGACCGTTAGATTTATCTACAGTACCACAACAGAAAGGAGTGACCAAACGGGCTAGTGATTTGGTGAAGGAATTGCAAGAATGCCACAAGGTTGTGCAGGAACGATTGCTTAAGGCGAACGAGAAATATAAGCAATCCGCAGATATTAAACAATGACATTGTAACGACCCAGAAAATTTTAACAATTTTAATTGATTCTATAACGTATTTAATTGAATATTTGTGAAATCTTATAATAATTGAATTTTTAAATAAAATGTTTATATATTTAGAACACGTATATTTAAATATAGCAGATTGTAAATTTTCAAATAATTTTATGGAAGTTTATTTAATTGAGAAAACGTGCTGTCCAATTCAAGCTATTAATTGCTTTAATTGATTTCTGAATCAGTGCGTAACGATTTTTTTTTACTACCGTTAAAGATTTCTATTGCTTAATACTTTTCCAATCCAGGTAGACTTTTCCATTCGTAACCATTAATAAATTTGAGATCATCCGCCTTGCTTTTATTTATCCTTGTAGTTTCGTGCACTGACTTTACCTTTCCCACTACCCATAATTTTCTCTATACGTTTCTTTTGCAATTGAAGCGTATATTTATATTTATGGTGGTGCGTTTATTCTGGTCTCTCTTTATTTTTATTTTTAACGCTTGAAAGAATCTCAAATCATCAAGCTAGTAGCATCCGTTCCTTCCCTCGCTTTCATAAGGCCTATAATATATAAACCACTTGCTTATAGATCCGAACACAACTTTGTCATCAAATTTAATGTGCCTTCCTCTCCCTATTATTTCGATTCCAACCTTCCTAGTAAATGGCTTTAATAAATTTTGGCTAAATCATAGCTACAGACTTTTCAAATTTCTTTCATTTTATATTTATTTCCAATTCCTTCATTGCTTCAAAAATTTTGAACGTGCCTAATCATCTCAGCATGTATATATAATGTAAGCCTACCTTTCCTTGGAAAGCTATTGCTCACAAAAATTTCCTGATTTCTTTCCTTTTATCCATTTTTATATCCTTGACTTTCAAAACTCATTATGTGTTGTACAAACAAACAAAAATTTATTGCTTTAAGTGTATAGCTAAATCAACTATTGACCGTTACAATTACTTCTTTTTTTCATTTCAATTTATTACTTAAATAACATTTCGATGAATTAATGGACGGCTTTACATTTCTTTTGCTTTTGAAAACTTTATATTTATAGTGTACGTTTCTTTTGCATTTCAAAAATTTGAAACATGCTACCCCATTTAAGCCATTAATTGTTTTAATTATTTTTCTTAATCAACATATAACCGTTGCTTTTTATTATTCTAGGATTTACATCCATACTTTAATCTCTGCTGTTCCATTTATTTCATTTGAAATCTAAATTTATTTACCATTCATTTATACGCCTCTTTCTCTTCCCTCTTTTACCTCTTCGTTTCCGTGTTTCTAGGAATATATATATATAGTATAGCATAGATTGCATCTTCTTTTCTCTCTGTATCTTGCCCTCAAAATAATATTAAAAGAGGAGAGAGCTTTGTAAATATTATATAAAGTCATATAGCACGTTCACATATCAGATGCAGACCTACCTTTATATTTAAGAAACTAGCATTTTCTCTGTTGCCTGAAGAATGCCCTTCGCCATGTCATGTTGCTTGAATCACGCATGCATTCTTCCTTTAAAAATCGCCTGTTCTCATCTCCCCTCCATCTTTTCTTATTTCTTCCAAACCTGAGCATGAGCTCTCTCTTTTCCTTGGCCTGCCTCCTCCCCATGGCTGTATGCATTAGTTGGCAAAACATTTCCTCTCTGGTTTTTAAAAGTAAGTACGCATTTTATTTGATATAAGTCTATTTTATATATTAAGAACAATATAGTTTGTGCATAAGTTTTGTTTTATATGTTTACTGCAACTATGTGGATTTTGAATTCCCTAACAGTTGAACTTTAAAAATAATAATATATTTCATAATAATATATATATGATAATTGTTATATTTATAAACGTGTATATAAATATTTAACTTCTGTTCATATATAAAGGTTAGTATATATTTATACCGTATTATGTATATTATTTTAAGATTTTACGGTATATAGTTTTTGACTTTTGTTAGCATATAGTTATCGTACGGCTTTTAGATACGTATGTTTTACTAACTAGTTGATAAGTTAAATATATATATATATACGCGTTTTATTTTACTATTGATAGCTTACGGTATATATGGTATAAGTTTGGCAGCCTTCTATTAATATACGTATTTTTATATGTTTTATATATTTGGTTATAACAGTTTCAACTATAATAAAATATGTTATTTTATTAGCTTTCATATGTTAGATATATAAAATATAGTATTTCAATTTTCGTTACTGTTTTGGTATATATATTATATAAAAATTGGTGGGTACAAGTTTGATAGGTCAATTTATAATATATATATTTTTATGATTGTTTTAGTATTTTAGAGTCTACCGTACTATATTTTATTTTATTTTCAACAATTTACATAAGTTATATTTAAAATGTAGGTATATATATAAAATTTTCTATGGTGGTTTTACAGTATAAGTTATATCAACATTTTATAATTTCAACAGTATATGCTTTCAAAAGTTTATTTCATGTCAGACTTAAGGTTGTTTGCACTGACTGATATACGTTGGATTTTTTTTTAAGGGATGTGTATTTTGATTTCAAGTATAGTCATATGTATAGTCATACAAATTGGTAGAGGAAATGTTATATAGTATATATATGGTTATATTAATATAGTCGGTCTGCACACCTATGTATATATATTAACCGAGGTATGCATATTTTGTTGCATATTTTATAAACTGTGTCTGCATATGTTGGCTAGTTGTATATAAGCTCACTTATCCTATTTATCTTCCTTGATCCAATTCTGATTTGAATTCGTCTATTCCTATTATCAGCTTTGATCATTGAACCGTGTCCATCTAGCTTTGTTTTGGAATTCGAATCTGGATTTCATAACTCACTTCTTTTTCTCTGGCCTCGAAAGGTGAGAAATCACTCACGATTAACGTTCTTTTATTTACTAAATTTGATTTCAATTGAGACGAGAATTGAAATATGAGGCTGTAGTTATTTAAATTGTTATATATGCTATTATCTGTAACTATTCACTTATGGGATATGACACCATATCCTATTGTTTGTATATTTATTTTGATGACATATGCCTGTTGTTATTATTATTTACATATCTGTTATCACTCTGCAAGTTCCCTGTTAGTATAGAAATCACTATGGGTTGAAATGATACATACCCGAACAGACTTTAGAATAGGAGAAAATCGTTATGGGTTGAAATGATAAACCCAAGCGATTTTCATTTAATTGAATTGGGATTACGGGTTGAAATGCTATCCACCCGTATACATTTAGTGTACGGATTGAAATGATAAATATCCGTAACACTTGACCATATGATAAGAAATATATACAGACATCGTTGGTCCATATATATAAATATTTAGAAATTTAATTCATTGTTTTGGAAAGAAATATATGGTCTTATTAAATGTTAATCCTTAAATTTTTTTATATATAAAGGGTAATGATATATAGATTTAATAATATTTAATTTAGTCAAAATTTGATTTAATACATAAATTATGATAAATATTTATGTAAATTTTATTCCAAAAAGTATTCTGCAATTTACTAAGATTGGGAGATAAATGTGGGTTTATCTAAATGGTATTTAAATAAGGATTTATTCAATTAAATCAATTTGAAATTATTGAATGGGAAATTTAAGGGTATGATTTTGTAACTGGATTTTTATTTAAGTGATTTAATGAATATTTCACGTTTAAATAAATTAAAGAAAATATTGAGTAAAATGTAATTTAAGGTTACTTAAATGATATTGTATCTAATGAGGGATTAATTTAAGACTAGATAATAATGAGGTTAAATCGAGATCTACATGGAACTATTAAATTGAACATTTAATTAAATATTAAAGCTTTGAACTATATTGGGATTTAAATGGTTTATTTTGAGATTCGGATATGTATTTGAAATCAGTATCGTTGAATTTATTATTTAGAAACTAAATTGATTAAAAAGTTTGTTTGAGACGTTGAATACTTAAAGTTTTGAAATATATTGAATATAAAGGGTATTTTGTGATTTCAAATCCGAATTTGAGATCGATAAAATTGAAGTGGTTATTTTAGAAATTGAGTTGAATTTAAATTAATAAATTGAGGTTGAAATAGATTTAAATGGGATGGTCGGGTTGATGTTAAACGATTTGTTAAGTTGAGCGAATTGAAATTACTTTACTGTAAAAATTATTTAATATATAAAAATACTATTTGGGAAGTATAGAGATATTTGAAGTGAAAATGATATTTGGTTTTGAAGTATAAATTAAGTTGAAAAGACTACAGTGTTATAGTGTATATTTCTATCTTTTAGATAGTTCCATGGACCCTTAGAGGATGGTTATCCCAAACATCCTCTAAGTTAATTATATTTCAGTTGATATTTCACTTGAGTTAGATTTATAGATATAAGAATGTTAATCCTGACTCGAGTGTTTTGTGTTTTGCATTACGCTCGGGTCAGACTGAGAGATACAGCATTTGAGACTCACCTTTGAAGTTGGAGCTTTGCTTGAAGATCCAGCTATCTATCCCTTCAGTCATCCAGTTGATTGGTTCAGAGAAGCCATCTGTTGCATTGGAGACTTCATGGCATTTGAAAAATTCGGTTGTATTTTATTTCTAACTCTGAGGTATATAGTAGCTTCATGAACTACTATTCTTTATCTATTCCGCTGCATTGTATTACTCTGTGTAAGTGATCTATGATTGATTTATTTACTGTATATTTTAAGTTTTGCCAAATTTTATTAACAATTCGGTATTTTGAATTATTCAAGTCGGACATGTACGGTTTTATTGTCGATTTGAATGGTCCAAAATAGCGGGCCGTTACAGTTGGTATCAGAGCTTTGGCTCTAGGCAAAACCTGGCATATATGGTAAATTCATTTACAGAATCACTTTCGTTCGAGTTGAATCCCTTCTTTTTGACTTGATTTCCTTTGAATTTTGGAATGTCCCTCGGTTCCGAAATTCATTCTTGTCTCTCCCTATTTATATTCGTTTGATTCTGGAGTATCCCATAACTCCACGGAATGAATTGTAAAAGGGGTGAAAACTCCTCTACAATTGGCATTGATTCACCGGAGATTTCTGTATCCTCGGTTTACGATGCTGCTATATCTTGGTATGCCGGATTCTATCTCTGGCAATCGAATGTCGATTTGCTTTAGAATTCCGCATCAATTATATTCCTGAAGTCACGGTTGACCCGGTTAAGGTCGCCCGAGATTTATTGAAGTATATCCATCTTCTATTTTGTAATTTGATTTTCTCAACCTTGTTTGAGCTTATCTTCAAATCAGGATTCTATTGATTAGAGTTCCTCTAAATTAAATCTCTATCTTTGTTTTGAAATCCATTCTTGAATCATCCTTTGAAAATCGGGTTTGTTGTATTTTAAAATTGTTTTATACGAAATTATTATTTTGATAACTATGATTTTATTCTATATATAAAAGTGAAAATGTTTTCGATAAGGATTATATACCTATATATAAAACGAATAAGAAATGTTATTCTATATATAAAAGTTTTGAAAGGATTGGAAATTTTGAAAATTTATAAGAAAGTGATTTATATAAAAAGGATTTATAACTAAAGGGTTAAATTTGAAATTCGAGAATTGAATTCCGATATTTTGAATTTGGTTTTAAGATTTTGGGAAAATATATAAAAATAATACGATTTAAAAGTATTTTTCCGAATAAGAAATGTTTCAAATGGGTTCAAATGAATTCCAATAATTTTGAAGAAATTTCAAAGAAGTTTTCAAGAAAATAGAAGTCCAGAACTCACTTATGTCGCTGGAGAATAATTTCGGCGATGAGTGCACGCATCATCGACATTGATTTTCGAGTTTCAGAGTGGGGGAGAGGCCACTTTAATAGCTTCGATATGCGAGTGATTTTGTAAAATCGTTTTTGATTTCAAATTCCGAAGTATAATTTGATATTTTCGAAAGATATATGTATATATTTGAAACAATTTAAAGTGAGACCGGTGTTCAGTCCTTGAGTTTTCAATTTGACTAGTAATAACTCTATATATAAAAAAATTGATTTCCAACTCTTAGATTTGAAATTTGATTTCATCGACTATTTTGAAGGTTCGAGCACTTCCAAATCAAGGTTTAAAAGTTTTAAACTAAGAAATTTCGAAAAGTATAAATTTTTTGATAAAGCATATAAGTTTAGTTTTGAAGAGTATGACTTAAGTAAGTTTGAAACCTTTTGTTAAGTAAGTGAATATGACTATTTTTAATTATACTAATATGGAATTTAGTTTTGAAATGTTTTGGAAAAAAAAATTAATTTCAAATAATGGTTTTCAGAAAGGTAAATTGGATATTTCCAATAGAAATAGATAGTTTAAATGTTTTAAAGTGATGATTATAAATTTGGAAACCATTTTGAGTATAATTGATTTTGAGAAAATATTTGGTTTTGAAATTAAATTGAAATTAAAAACCAGTACTTATATGGTGATTTTGGAAATGAATTTGTTTGACTTGAATTATTTTAATTTGGAAACTAGGATAATTTTCTAAACCTATTATTTTGGGAACTTTGAAATTTAGATACTTAATTTGGAAGAAAATTTGGTGAAATCCTATATGATTTTGAAACTGAATTGATATTGAAATGATTTGAAATTGAGAACCTTATATTGTTAAGCACTTGATTTGGGAGTGGTCGAACTTATATAAAATGGATTTGTATAAGTATGAAGTGATTTGAAATCTATTGATTTGAAAGGTACTCAATTTGGAAAGAGAATTTTTTTTTAAATCGAAGTCTATATAAGTATGATTTGATATACTATTGATTTGGAAAGTATTCAATTTGAAAATGGAATCTTATATATATATATATATATATATGGATTTTATATAAGTATGATATTTGAAAGTATTTGAAAAGGTACTATATGATATATATTTTCGAAGTAAAGATATGGAAAGTGCCTTCTGCTTGATATCCGCTTTGTGGCCACATCGTGGATTCATTCTATCGATATTATTCTCTTTGTTTTTTGGTTTTCCGGATGTAATACTCGAGTGTTCCCACCGTGGCGTAACCCATGGTTTTTTTTTTCTCTCGTGAATGAATAGCGCAATTGCCTGGCTGAGTCTTGCCTAGGGGTACGGATTGTTTCCTGGGGGGATCCAGGCATAACCATTGTGTATCCTGCAATCTGTGTAGGTCGCGAATAGTAGCGCAAGTGCCTGGCTGAGTCTTGCCTAGGGGTACGGATTGTTTCCTGGGGGATCCAGACGTAACCATTGTGTATCCTGCACTCTACTAGTCATCATGGCGTAACTCGCAGGGCTGAGAAAGCTTACCGATACGGATTGTTTCCTGGGGGATCCAGGCGTAACCATTGTGTATCTGCGAACCATGGTCGGACAAAGGTTTTGGTTTGGTTGTTTGTTTGGATTGTACTTTCCATATCTGTTTTTAAAAGGTTTTTCAAGTGGGTGTTGAAACAAGTCTACTAAGTACTTGAAGAATTTTAGCTTTGCGCCTGATCAACGCATGGCCAGAGTCTGCAAGAACGAGGATAAACTTGTTAAAACATCGAGTTATAAAAATATTTTCGAAAGAAAGATTTATTTCGATATAAACGTATTATTATAAAGGTATTTATTATAAAAGTATTTTTCCCAACAAAGAAATTTTGTATTAATATTTGAAATTAAAATTCTTATGGTTTGAAATAAATTATTCGTGCCCGATTCTATTCTTTTGAATCTACCTCATCTGCTCAGCTTCATTTTTCACCTATATTCCGTTTTCGGAATCTACCTTCCTTTCCTTTTTGAATAAATCTTTTAAATATTGCTTATTTGTATACTACATTGTTTTATATAAAATTTTAGTGTTATAAATATTTTTGAAGTTATAAATTAAATAAAACATCTTTAAAGATAATGATTATTAATTTATTGATAATATTTGAAAGGTATCTTGAGATAAATTAAAATTTTCATAAATTTTGGATTTAATATTTTCAATAGTCTTTGTAAATAGAAGTAATAATGTAAATAATTGTTTGCAAAGGAGTTTGAGAAGTATTAAATATTAAAGAAAATTTAATTTCAAATGAAATTTTCAAATAAATATTTTAAATAAAATTTATATAGTTTTAAAATTTATTGTTTATCTTGGCTTTCAATCTATTTTTTTCTGGTTGTTTTATTCTCCTACCTCCTTCCTTTTCGGGGACGAAAAGTTTTGAGTGGGGGGGAGTGTAACGACCCGGAAAATTTTAACAATTTTAATTGATTCTATAACGTATTTAATTGAATATTTGTGAAATCTTATAATAATTGAATTTTTAAATAAAATGTTTATATATTTAGAACACGTATATTTAAATATAGCAGATTGTAAATTTTCAAATAATTTTATGGAAGTTTATTTAATTGAGAAAATGTGCTGTCCAATTCAAGCTATTAATTGCTTTAATTGATTTCTGAATCAGTGCGTAACGGTTTCTTTTTACTACCGTTAAAGATTTCTTTTGCTTAATACTTTTCCAATCCAGGTAGACTTTTCCATTCGTAACCATTAATAAATTATCATCGACCTTGCTTTTATTTTTCCTTGTAGTTTCGTGCACTGACTTTACCTTTCCCACTACCCATAATTTTCTCTATACGTTTCTTTTGCAATTGAAGCGTATATTTATATTTATGGTGGTGCGTTTATTCCGGTCTCTCTTTATTTTTTTTTTAACGCTTGAAAGAATCTCAAATCATCAAGCTAGTAGCATCCGTTCCTTCCCTCGCTTTCATAAGGCCTATAATATATAAACCACTTGCTTATAGATCCGAACACAACTTTGTCATCAAATTTAATGTGCCTTCCTCTCCCTATTATTTCGGTCCCAACCTTCCTAGTAAATGGCTTTAATAAATTTTGGCTAAATCATAGCTACAGACTTTTCAAATTTCTTTCATTTTATATTTATTTCCAATTCCTTCATTGCTTCAAAATTTTTGAACGTGCCTAATCATCTCAGCATGTATATATAATGTAAGCCTACCTTTCCTTGGAAAGCTATTGCTCACAAAAATTTTCTGATTTCTTTCCTTTTATCCATTTTTATATCCTTAACTTTCAAAACTCATTATGTGTTGTACAAACAAACAAAAATTTATTGCTTTAAGTGTATAGCTAAATCAACTATTGACCGTTACAATTACTTCTTTTTTTCATTTCAATTTATTACTCAAATAACATTTTGATGAATTAATGGACGGCTTTACATTTCTTTTGCTTTTGAAAACTTTATATTTATAGTGTACGTTTCTTTTGCATTTCAAAAATTTGAAACATGCTGCCCCATTTAAGCCATTAATTGTTTTAATTATTTTTCTTAATCAACATATAACCGTTGCTTTTTATTATTCTAGGATTTACATCCATACTTTAATCTCTGCTGTTCCATTTATTTCATTTGAAATCTAAATTTATTTACCATTCATTCATACGCCTCTTTCTCTTCCCTCTTTTACCTCTTCGTTTCCGTGTTTCTAGGAATATATATATATATATATATATATAGTATAGCATAGATTGCATCTTCTTTTCTCTCTGTATATTGCCCTCAAATTAATATTAAAAGAGGAGAGAGCTTTGTAAATATTATATAAAGTCATATAGCACGTTCACATATCAGATGCAGACCTACCTTTATATTTAAGAAACTAGCATTTTCTCTGTTGCCTGAAGAATGCCCTTCGCCATGTCATGTTGCTTGAATCACGCATGCATTCTTCCTTTAAAAATCGCCTGTTCTCATCTCCCCTCCATCTTTTCTTATTTCTTCCAAACCTGAGCATGAGCTCTCTCTTTTCCTTGGCCTGCCTCCTCCCCATGGCTGCATGCATTAGTTGGCAAAACATTTCCTCTCTGGTTTTTAAAAGTAAGTACGCATTTTATTTGATATAAGTCTATTTTATATATTAAGAACAATATAGTTTGTGCATAAGTTTTGTTTTATATGTTTACTGCAACTATGTGGATTTTGAATTCCCTAACAGTTGAACTTTAAAAATAATAATATATTTCATAATAATATATATATGATAATTGTTATATTTATAAACGTGTATATAAATATTTAACTTCTGTTCATATATAAAGGTTAGTATATATTTATACCGTATTATGTATATTATTTTAAGATTTTACGGTATATAGTTTTTGACTTTTGTTAGCATATAGTTATCGTACGGCTTTTAGATACGTATGTTTTACTAACTAGTTGATAAGTTAAATATATATATATATACGCGTTTTATTTTACTATTGATAGCTTACGGTATATATGGTATAAGTTTGGCAGCCTTCTATTAATATACGTATTTTTATATGTTTTATATATTTGGTTATAACAGTTTCAACTATAATAAAATATGTTATTTTATTAGCTTTCATATGTTAGATATATAAAATATAGTATTTCAATTTTCGTTACTGTTTTGGTATATATATTATATAAAAATTGGTGGGTACAAGTTTGATAGGTCAATTTATAATATATATATTTTTATGATTGTTTTAGTATTTTAGAGTCTACCGTACTATATTTTATTTTATTTTCAACAATTTACATAAGTTATATTTAAAATGTAGGTATATATATAAAATTTTCTATGGTGGTTTTACAGTATAAGTTATATCAACATTTTATAATTTCAACAGTATATGCTTTCAAAAGTTTATTTCATGTCAGACTTAAGGTTGTTTGCACTGACTGATATATGTTGGATTTTTTTTAAGGGATGTGTATTTTGATTTCAAGTATAGTCATATGTATAGTCATACAAATTGGTAGAGGAAATGTTATATAGTATATATATGGTTATATTAATATAGTCGGTCTGCACACCTATGTATATATATTAACCGAGGTATGCATATTTTGTTGCATATTTTATAAACTGTGTCTGCATATGTTGGCTAGTTGTATATAAGCTCACTTATCCTATTTATCTTCCTTGATCCAATTCTGATTTGAATTCGTCTATTCCTATTATCAGCTTTGATCATTGAACCGTGTCCATCTAGCTTTGTTTTGGAATTCGAATCTGGATTTCATAACTCACTTCTTTTTCTCTGGCCTCGAAAGGTGAGAAATCACTCACGATTAACGTTCTTTTATTTACTAAATTTGATTTCAATTGAGACGACAATTGAAATATGAGGCTGTAGTTATTTAAATTGTTATATATGCTATTATCTGTAACTATTCACTTATGGGATATGACACCATATCCTATTGTTTGTATATTTATTTTGATGACATATGCCTGTTGTTATTATTATTTACGTATCTGTTATCACTCTGCAAGTTCTCTGTTAGTATAGAAATCACTATGGGTTGAAATGATACATACCCGAACAGACTTTAGAATAGGAGAAAATCGTTATGGGTTGAAATGATAAACCCAAGCGATTTTTATTTAATTGAATTGGGATTACGGGTTGAAATGCTATCCACCCGTATACATTTAGTGTACGGATTGAAATGATAAATATCCGTAACACTTGACCATATGATAAGAAATATATACAGACATCGTTGGTCCATATATATAAATATTTAGAAATTTAATTCATTGTTTTGGAAAGAAATATATGGTCTTATTAAATGTTAATCCTTAAATTTTTTTATATATAAAGGGTAATGATATATAGATTTACTAATATTTAATTTAGTCAAAATTTGATTTAATACATAAATTATGATAAATATTTGTGTAAATTTTATTCCAAAAAGTATTCTGCAATTTACTAAGATTGGGAGATAAATGTGGGTTTATCTAAATGGTATTTAAATAAGGATTTATTCAATTAAATCAATTTGAAATTATTGAATGGGAAATTTAAGGGTATGATTTTGTAACTGGATTTTTATTTAAGTGATTTAATGAATATTTCACGTTTAAATAAATTAAACAAAATATTGAGTAAAATGTAATTTAAGGTTACTTAAATGATATTGTATCTAATGAGGGATTAATTTAAGACTAGATAATAATGAGGTTAAATCGAGATCTACATGGAACTATTAAATTGAACATTTAATTAAATATTAAAGCTTTGAACTATATTGGGATTTAAATGGTTTATTTTGAGATTCAGATATGTATTTGAAATCAGTATGGTTGAATTTATTATTTAGAAACTAAATTGATTAAAAAGTTTGTTTGAAACGTTGAATACTTAAAGTTTTGAAATATATTGAATATAAAGGGTATTTTGTGATTTCAAATCCGAATTTGAGATCGATAAAATTGAAGTGGTTATTTTAGAAATTGAGTTGAATTTAAATTAATAAATTGAGGTTGAAATAGATTTAAATGGGATGGTCGGGTTGATGTTAAACGATTTGTTAAGTTGAGGGAATTGAAATTACTTTACTGTACAAATTATTTAATATATAAAAATACTATTTGGGAAGTATAGAGATATTTGAATTGAAAATGATATTTGGTTTTGAAGTATAAATTAAGTTGAAAAGACTACAGTGTTATAGTGTATATTTCTATCTTTTAGATAGTTCCATGGACCCTTAGAGGATGGTTATCCCAAACATCCTCTAAGTTAATTATATTTCAGTTGATATTTCACTTGAGTTAGATTTATAGATATAAGAATGTTAATCCTGACTCGAGTGTTTTGTGTTTTGCATTACGCTCGGGTCAGACTGAGAGATACAGCATTTGAGACTCACCTTCGAAGTTGGAGCTTAGCTTGAAGATCCAGCTATCTATCCCTTCAGTCATCCAGTTGATTGGTTCAGAGAAGCCATCTGTTGCATTGGAGACTTCATGGCATTTGAAAAATTCGGTTGTATTTTATTTCTAACTCTGAGGTATATAGTAGCTTCATGAACTACTATTCTTTATCTATTCCGCTGCATTGTATTACTCTGTGTAAGTGATCTATGATTCATTTATTTACTGTATATTTTAAGTTTTGCCAAATTTTATTAACAATTCGGTATTTTGAATTATTCAAGTCGGACATGTACGGTTTTATTGTCGATTTGAATGGTCCAAAATAGCGGGCCGTTACAGACATGTTGACTTCAAGGAAGGAGATTTTGTGTATGCAGTGTTAACCAAGGATCGATTTCCTGTTGGAACTTACAACAAGCTAGCTACTAGAAGGATTGGTCCTTTGAAAATCATGAAGAAGATCAATGAGAATGCTTATCAGTTAAGATTGCCGGATCATATTCATACTGCTGACGTTTTCAACGTCAAACACTTGATTCCATATCATGGGGATAAGTGTGTCGAAGAAGAGGAAGGTGTGAATTCGGGGTTGAATTCTTTTCAACCAGGGGAGGATGATGCAGCGCACCGTGATAGATCGCTTGTTTTAGATCGCTATCTTGTTAAGTCGTAGGAAGGCCATAAGTCGCCAGCGAGTTACGACCTACCAAGCTGCGAACTAACGAGCTATGACAATTGCTCGCGTATGCCGCATTTCCTTAGGACGCGCACAAACAAGATAAACGACCTAGCGACTTAAGTCGCTGACCTTATGCCGCATTGTTTTTATGAGTCGGATGAAGCTTAAGTCATTTTCAGTTATGCCGCATGCTATCATTCTTAGGTCGTTACATTTCTTAGGTCGCTCCATGGTTAGGTCGCTGCATACCTTAAGTCGTCCAGAAGTTTAGGTCGCTGTTCTTCTAAGTCGCTCAACTGTGCTATCTCTTAGGTCGCTCCAGTGTTATGTCGCTCAAGATTCTTGAAGCCGTGTTATGTTGTTAAGTCGCATATGGTGTTATGTCGAATATGTTGTAACTTCTTAAGTCGTATGTCGTCGTTCTTATGTCGCTTGTAAATGTTAAGTCGCATTGTTGTTGTGTCATTTGTTGTTGACTTGTGTGTTGTAGGTCGCGTATGTTGTAACCTGTACATGCTAAGTCGTGTGTATGTGTTGTAATCCCTATAAATAGGGGTGTGATGTCATTGTCAAAGGAGTTGATTTTTGGAATAAAATTTGTTTGTGTGCCTTTGTCACTTTTGTTGAAGTTGAGTGTGATCTCTTTCTTCTTCCATCTTCGGATATTCGAGTGCGCTCGAATCAACGAATTTGAAGCCGATTCACGGAATCTCGTGCGCGAGATCAACGTCGAAGAATCGTAGATTTTCTAACGTGGAATCGTGCGTGATCAACATGTTGAAGATAGCTAGAATCCGGTATCTCGAGAGATCAACGGATTTGGGCATTTATCGTACTACCGGGTTTACTTGACACAAATTCATTTCGTGAGGAAGAAAGTTTGCGTCAATTTGTATCAAAAATGATTAGCACGTCAAGATTTGTTATTTCCGCTGCGTCAACAGGTGCATGCACAAAATCAAGTGCATCTACATTATTAGAAACACATTCAATATCCTACTCTAAAATAGATGAATATGAATTTGCATGTACATGGACCTTGTCATGAATATTTCCAAATTCATGTACTAGTTTTTGTTTGAACTCAGATTTAGCATCAACATCACATGCCAGTGCAAGTGCCATTTCACTCATACCAGGCTAATACATATAAACTGTTAAAAGATCACTGAATTCTACATTCTTGGATTCAAGAAAAATAAAAGATGACTGGCTTGAATCAGATGTATTCTCACTACTTGCGCCACTACGAAATTTCTTTATGTCTAAATAACCTGGCAGTTCATATAACAATGTCTTTAAAAAAAGGGAAACCACTTATCAATATACCCCACAAAAACCAATTTTGTTGATTTCACAATTACTACTCCATTCTCAAGCAGTGAGCAAACTGAATCATATATATATATATATATATATATATATATATATAGTAAAGATTGTTGATCTTAACATTGAGGAATTAGTCCCAGTTTTAGAACATGAGTACTTCCTAAATCCCACTGCATCAACACTAGTACAATGCTCATTAACAGATGGAAATATATTTAAAGGTACTTGCTCAGTAACAACAGCATTGTCTTTTACAAGCTTGCAACTAAGAGCATGCACCATATCCACATTTCCAATATCACAAGTTAATGAATCAGAGTGCATATTAGTGACACAATCAGGGTCAGAATAATAATTCATCATCTCCCAAATTTTGTAAGACATTATACTTATTATACAGTGATAAACCAATTTCTGATTTTACCATATTCCCACCCAACTGAACATCAACAAGCATACCTTGATCGAAATGCCCCCTATAAATAGTAGATTCCCACCCAACATCCTTAGTCTCATTGAAACTAGAATGATATTCAATATCATTCATTGTAAAATCACTCTGGTTAGATATTCCATCTACTACTGAATCATTTTGAGCAGAATCAAAAACTTTCATAGGGGAGGCTACATGACCGAATCATTCATTATACATATTAAGCAGCTCAAGATCATTGCAAATGTTAGTAACCTCCAAAGATATTATATATGAGACACTATTTATATTCAAGTTAGTAGTATTTTGTATACAAGAATCGTTTCCAATAATAATTTCAACAAGCAGAAATGAAAAATCAAATTTTAAATTCATCATTGAAAACTTAAGATAACAATTTTTTAGATGGAAAGTTTACTGAATATTCATCATTGAATTTCTTAATTTCCCATTTAAAGAAACCAAAATTTTCAATTAACAATCTTGCAATGTTACAAATTCTAATTGACTCCAAAAGCAAACTTAAGATTGCCCAACAAGAACTAACAAAACTATCCTTGCTGAGATTCAATGCAGAATTTCTTTTATAAGGATTTTTACCAGAATCTGAGTACATCTTATGCACTATAGGTGGATCAGAGTTTTTGTTAAAAGAATTAAGAGTTGAAGAAGCATATTGATTACACTGCAATCTTTTGTGACCAAAGAACAAAACATCTTATTGGATCACGACAATCTTTAGCCAAATGTGAAAAATCTCTACAGCGATAACAAAATTTCTTACCACTTTTCTTCGCAAACCAAGGAAGCAGTTTCACAGCTCTCGCACCACCTCTGATTGGAACCTCAAGTTTCTTTTCTAATGAAGAACGGTTCTTAATAGAATTCTTGATACCAGCGATAGAAACAGAACAAACATCGGAATATGAATGGTTCTTGCTGCCATCGAAAGTGAAAATTGGCAAATCATCTAAAGAGAGATTAGCTTTTGCTAATGATTTAATCGGCGAGAAGTCTTTATCGAGATCAAAACAACTATCTTGATAAAGAGGAAAGTCTGAGAGACAATATAATGAGTGTAGATAAAGCACTGAATCGATATCCACCATTTTTTTTCGTATAGGAGTAAACAGAGCTTATGCTATGATGTTTTTTACTATTTTGAAATTTAAAATGAGATTTCCAATGTTATTAATAAATGTTCAACAGTCAGTTAAGTTTGTTGCCTTATTATATATAATTATTTTGTTATTAAATTTATTATTGAATAATTGTTATTAATTTGATAGTGAGTTGTCTTTATATATTTTGAGTAAATAATAACATTGTAAATCATGTCAATAATTTTAATATAATAATAATATAATTAAAAGTTAAATTTCAAATCAAAATAATCTAATATGATTTATCATTAATGACATCATTCATGATAAAATTATAAAAGATCCAGTGCATAAATTAAAAGATTTTTTTTTTTGACATTGGCCTCTTTTACCTTATTGTTTAATGGACTTGATCCAATAATGATATCAAAGCAAGTAGATGACTGAACTTCTTATAGTGTGATCTATCACAAAGCAGTGGATCTTATCCCTACATTTCCTATGTCAAGGAGTTGACAAGTTGTGTGTGAGGAAGTTAGTGTTGTACCCTATGAACAATTATGTAATTTGTTAGATATATCTAACTCTATAATTGATCTTGTTCGTAATAAAGATGGTTGTGTTCTTATATTTTTTTTTCATATTGTGATATAATTAATAAAGTAATTCATTTAAAGTATATTAATAAGATTTTTTTGATGAAATGTTATGTAACGGAGTTGCAAATAAGTTGAAATTGTCAGTAATTAATCACAATATAAAAAAATCTTTACTTCAAAATTTTCTGGTCAAGATATTTTGAGAAATGATATCGATATGCACATTGAGACCAGAATACTTAACGCTCTCCAAGGCATTATGTTACTCGTTACTTTTTGGGGGCACCAAAGGGTTACATAGTGATAATTATTGGATAAATTTGGATTACTCATCCAAGAATTTCCTATTGGTTAATAAAGGTAGGTCAAACAAGAAATCCTCGCGTGGTGATGTAACATAGTTCCTTTGACTTTAGAATATCGTGGAACTTCAATGTGGATGCTCCACTTTTATTATAGTTAAATCATGTCATGATGTCCATCGAACAACTATTGTAACATTCCTAAAAATTTATCTAAGTTTAAATTGGCAATTAAATTTACTTCTGAAAATAAAATTTTGAATTAATTAGAAAATACTTGGAATAGATAAATAATTTTGATTATAAACAGAAATTTAATAAGAAAATTAAGTATAAGTAGCTTAAAAATAAATATTGGATTTAGGAAAAATAAGATGTATATTTATATAAATGAATCACAGAATAGAATTTGGGATTTATAGAATTTCAAAATAAAATGTATTAAAAATAAATTAGAGATTAAAAACTTTAACAAGTTGAACAAACAAAATAAATAAAAAAATGTATAATTTAATTTCAAACTATTTTACTTTAATTTGTATAAGTATAAATATATACATAAGGGGATAAAATGGATAGATATATCTTGTAAATTAAAATCAAACAAGGTTTAAAAACAAAATGTATAAATTAAAATTTATTGAACTGAGGATCTAAACACAAATGTGATTGAGTATGTTTAAATATTAATGTATGAATAAATAAAGATATGTTAATAAATAAGAATCATTTTTACTATGGTTGTAGGATGTGATGGATTTCAAAAGTTGTAAAAATAAAATGAATACAAGTGTATGTAAGTAACTTGTAAATAAATTGATAAAGGGCTAAAAGCATAAATCATGTTTCATAAATCAAAAATTCAAATTGCTTTTTCTTTTTCTTTTTTTTACTTGAAAATAAATACAATATAAAGTTATGTTTAAAACTATTTAAATTGTTTAAAGATGAACATAAGTATTTAACTTAAAACAAAGGTTAAAACAAAGAAAACATGTATACAAATGTAAACATATGCACATGAGAGATAGAGTGTAAGAGTTAACAAAATCAAAAGGTTATAATGATTTTATACAAATGGCATTCACCATATCTAATAAAATAAAATAATAAGATTAAAAAATTTATAGAAACTTTTCATTTCCCCAAAATGCAGTCATATTAAACATCTCAGAAAATCTGAACAAACAAAGTAATAAAAGATTTTGCATTTCAAATCTCAACAAAAGAAAAAAGGGAAAGAAACAAAACAACTCAGTTCAAACCAAAAGAAAGAAAAATTGTCAACTTTTCTTCTCTTCAGTTCAATCTTCAAAACAGACAAATCAGAGGAGAAAATCAAACAAGAAATCAAAATGAAAGTAGAGATTGAACAGCTTCAAGTATTCAGGGATTTCAACTGAGTTTAAGGTCAGGCAAGCTAAGCAAAACAAAAGCAAATTCAAAATAGAAATCTGGAAACCCAAAGGCAACAACAGATCATCTTCAAAACCAAATTTCAATGTTCAAATATGATCAAGTTTTCAAACCAGCAAACTAAATGTCAAAACAGAAACGAGTTGAATCAAAAGCAAGGATCAAACAACCTGAAAAGCATGCAAGTTCAGGCTCAATATTTTGTGCTTTGTTCAAGTCTCTCAGGCAAGTTTTTAACTTCAAAGTTTAATAAGTTTTTGATTTCAAAAACAAGTTTTAACATAAAATAAATTCAAAAAAAAAATTGCAGATGTGTTTTATAAAAAAAAAAAGAGAAAAAGAAAAAGGTAGGTGGAGCTTCAGTTTTCCAATGAGCGGTTTTCTCTAGAAATAAATGAGTAAAGGCAAGTGAAATTCTTTTTTTAAATTTTTTTTTTTTGGATTTAATCTTGTAATCAGTAAACAAAACAAAAGATTTAAGCAATATTATCAATCAGTTACAGAGGGAAATTCAAAGCAAGTGAGAATTGAAGTCTATAGTCTGTTTGAAGCTTTAAGCAAAATTCAAAACATTGCAGATCTAAACTCAAAATTCTAAAAAAGTAGGAAAGGAAGGAAAAGACACAGGCCTTCATTTCTTTGGAAACTGTCAGGAAAAAAAATTCCTGTCTTCTGGAAAATAGGTGAGCAATCCTTCACCCTCTTTTATCTGATGCATATATAAAACTCTGATGTTAGTTGCTTCTTTGTTTTCATGTCTGTGAGCAAACACACTTGAACACATTCTTATGCTTTGATATGTGAGTAAATTAATGTTTTAAAAACAGTTACTACTATTAAAAAAAAAACCCAAGTTATCAAGAAATTGGCAGAAATTTAATGTTTAATACACAATGCCTTTTAAACAAGCAAATTGAACAGAAGAAATTAAGACTGTTTGTACTTCTCTTTAGTAAGTAATCTCAAATTCTATAAGTTGTTGAAATTTTATTTGTGCATGAGTTTGAGTACATGCTTGATTGATGTGTGATTATGCTTGAGTATGCAGAGAAGTATGATGTGAATATTGTGAGATTTTGCCTGCATACATTTTTGTATATGCAAATAGTTGTGATGAGAATTCCTACAGACTTGCTACTGTTTTTATTAGGATTTTAAAAACAAATTCATTTGTTTATATATGAATCTTAGTTAGGAAGTATGGTGTGAATAAATTGTGTTTAACATAGATTAGGGCCTGTAAAATTTAATTTAGAAAAAAAAATTAAAAATCTGTACTGCTGAAATCAAATAACAACGACAATAGTTCAAAAGTAAAATTTATCAAACATCTTAAAATTATTCAAAACAGGTTCAAAACTTTAATGCATGTTTAAACATGGATATTAAAACATGATTATTAAACACAAGCATCAGTTTTAAAAGCTTCTGTGGGTTAGTAATTAGACTGTGCAGTATTTTGAGGATACTAATTATAAAATGGATTTTGGGATTTTGGGTATATATGACTATTTTGTAAATTCTGGAACTTGGAGAATAAGGGAAAGTTATGAAGAGAGTGGGAAAATTAGGGGCAGGTGGTCAGAGAGTAGTGGAGATGGCAAGAATAGTTTTTTCCCAAGTTTGAATTCCCAGTTTTAATGTAGCAGAGATTTTATAAGTCTCTGATCTTTGTGGTGATTCGAGTAGCATGGGATTTTGGGGTTTTGCAGTGGGTGTATATGAGGAGCAGTGGCCGGAGTTAGAGGCCATAAGATGACCAGAGTGAGTTGTGATGATGGATGACAGGTTTTGTCGACTCTGGTGCAAGTTTTGGTGGTGCAGGTTTGGTGACTCGGAGATGCTTCCGTGCAGTTTTGATTTTGACTCGAAGTGGGAGAGGTTTTAACCCGAAGTACTTTAGTCATGGTCTCGGGTTAGTTGTGCAGGGTATAGCCTGAGTTTTGTTTTTTTTTTAAAATCTGGAAAACCCATATGTTTAAAAGCTATGAGTAAAAATTTAAGAATAGTTTGAATTGAATTCAAATAAGTTTATGAATTCAAAAAGTTTAAATGATGAATTTTAATTTAAGTTAGTTTTAAATTTAAATCTGGAAACAGTAAGATATAGTTTCAGGTTTGAATCCAGATTTTTGTTTAAAAACTGTTTTGTTCTTTTAAAAGCTATGATTCAAATTTAAGTATAGGTTTGAATTAATTTCAATTGAGCTTATGAACTCAAAAGTTTAAAATGATAAATTTAAATTTAATTCAAGGTTTAAATTCAAATTTGGAAACTATGTAAATATAGTTCAGGTTTTTTTTTTAAATCCAGGTTTTCATATTAAAATAGTTTTGTTCTTTTTTAAAAGAGAATTCAATATTTAAAACAGGATTTAAATTTAAGTGAAGATTTAAATTGGTTTTAAGTTTGAATTCAAAGTTTAAAATGAAACCTTTTGTAAGACAGATCTAAATTTGGTTTTGAAATCAAATCAAATATGATCTCAGTTTTTACTTTGAAACAATTTGAATTCAAATCAAGTTGAAGTTTTAAATATTGAACAGAAATGTTTTTAAGTAGAATAGAAAGGGTTTGAAATATATTTTAAAAATTTTGTTTAAGTTAAATTTGTATCCATTTTAAATCTTAAATTTAAAATGAAATTTAAGTTAAATTTGAAAGCAAATTATTTTTAAATGCTTTATTTAAGTAAGAGATGATTTATCTTAAATAAATAGAATTTAATGTTTTGGATTCATTAAATTATTAGGTTAATTTATCAGGTAATTAATAAATAATCAAATGAAAGTAGTAATTACTTAGTAAAAGTAATTAAGAGAAGATAATTAAAGATTAAGGGTTGATTAATCAAATATTTGAGGTTAATTACTTTAAAGAAAAATTAATTAATGTGGTTAATTAATTAAGATAACTAAATTGATTAAGATTAATTAACTTAAAGTGACTAAGAAATTATTATTAATTAAGGAATAATTAATTGTTGAAAATTAATTAAGGAATAATAAATCTATTTATTAAGGACAATTAATTTTAACTAAGATTTAAATAAATCAATAATTAAAAGTTTATTATTTCAAGTAATTAATTGAGGAATAAGTAAGATTAACTAATTACAATTAAAGGATAATTAATTAAGATAATTAATTTAATAAATGATTAATAAATGAAGATGGTTAAGACTTAATTAATTATAGTTAATGATGATTAATCATTTAAAGGTTTCAAATAGAGGTAATTATGTGGGGAATAAATTTATAACCACACGGTTTATTCATCTTAATTAAAGATGTTTGATTGTTAATGAATGTTCTGTGATGGATTGATATATTTGATATGTGATGTGATGCTATGTGATGTTTTGTGCTAAGCTGTCATATCTGTGATATATATATATATATTGTTATGCAAACCCTTTGACCCGTAAAACGACATTTGAGTTTCGATGCGACAGGGAGTCGGATTCCATTTGGTTATCCGAATCCCACATCGAATTGTAATGATTTAATCTGTGCCGATTGATGATGTTGCACTTCTATTGTGTAAAACCCCCCGACCACACTTATACACACACTAATATGGGTTGCACGTGGAAATTTGTTAAGTCACAGATTTTTGAAATTGTTTTTAAAAATTTGATTTTTGAATCCAAATTAGTTTTGGAATTGGAATTGAAGCTTTTGAAAATGAGTTTTCAAAAATGATAGTTATTTTAAAAACTTAATCGAATCTTGGAATTTAAATGAATGAATTTAAATTTGAATTCAATGTTTGAAATTGAATTCGATGATTTGGGATTTAGGGTTAAAAAAGTTATTCAACTTATAAATGGGTTTATATGGGTTTTTAAAACCATTTTTAAAGGTGATGTTTTGAAATTTTAGTTTAACCCAAGATTTAAACTGGTATATATTTGGATTCTTTCTGAAAACGGAAACTGTTTGTGAGCTTTCACAAAAGAAATGAATTTCCAATTGGTGTTAAAAGGACTTCAAGTCTAAAATGAAATGGTTTCCAAATTATAGATAAATCTTTGGAAATGGGTTTGAAAGCTATAAATCTTTAACTCTAAAGATTTAATTGGGTTAATCCAATTGAAATGGGAATTGTTTTGAAATCTATGAATAGATCTTTGTGAAACTGGGTGAAACTTTGTGAAATAAATCTTTTTGGTTTAAAGATTTAAAAATGGTAATTTGTTTAACTATTTCAAAGAAAAGTTTTGGATTTTATAAGTTGTGACTTAGCTAAAATCCCATATCCATATTTTTTAAAATATTGCGCTCATTATTCGGTTTAGCCGGGAGAGGACCTTGTGTCATATAGCCCATTCCGAATAGTGATACGACGTTATGGATAGCATTTGAAGACCGGTGGTGAAGACCGGGTATTTGTGAGAACGATAGGATAACCTGTCGATTGACTCTGCACTGAGTTGCTCCGGTATAGAGTTCTCCCTAAGTGATGGGAAGTCCGATCGGGATTGTGGATACCCGGATTTGCAAGGGCTTCTTCGGAAGTGCCTTCGGTTCTGTTCGAACCCGGAACAGACTTGTATGTTTGTATGTCCGACATTACACTTTGAGATGTTAACTGATCTCTATCAAATACATTTCTGCTTGGTGGCGGAGAATTTATTCTCTTAGTTTAACACCCTTCTCTGAGACGTACGAGCTCAGAGGTTATGTAGTAGATATTTATCAGTAATATTCCCAATTTGGTAATGTGGCATGCTGAGTGCGGCTGTTGATGATCATTGGTTGATCATTTGTGATATGATCATTTGTTTGATCATTTATCTTTGTGATCATTGCTTTGGTCATTTGTTGACCCAAAGCATGGCTTTGTTGCACAAAGCGTAGCTTTGTGGACGAGACTGCATCAGGACCTCACACCCCGGAAATGGTCGAAACAGGAAAGATGCGGCAAGGTTATGAGGGTCGCTCCCTTTAGGGTGTGTCATTCCCTTCTGGTAAAGGGTGGTATCATGGTATGGAGCCCAGATACTTACCTATGTGGATACTGCAGATCTATTACTTTGTGATACTTTGTGGTTGTTGTTGCGAGCGCTCGGATAAAGGTCCCAAAGGACCGGGGGATGACATATTCGTGTAGTAGTTACCTAGTTACAGAGGTAACCCGGCCTTGTGTTGCTATAGATCTAACCGTAACGTTAGTTCTCGGGACGTCCCGCCAGAGGCGATCCCATGTGGCAGTAGGAAGTTCCTTAGCCTGACCATTTGTTGGAAATCCATTCATCCAATACGTGCCTTGTACGGTTTTAGTTGTAGAACCTGCCATTTAACATGGCAGCTATAGTAGGCATAGCATCATGGTACCTATGCTGGCTAGGATTTATATTATACTTTCGAAATATTTTCCACTATGCACTAGTAATAATATCAAAGAATTTTTCTCGTAGTAAGCATGTTTGACTATCATAAGGAGAAATCTCCCCCATGTGTGCGTTTGCATTGTGTGTGTGCCGGGAGGCCTTATGGTAGTTTCATTTTTCAAAAAGCATTGCGGATTTCAAATTTAAATTCTCTTGTTTGTTTCAAAGACCAAATGTTTTTGTTTGCTCATACCAGTCCCACGACTGACCTGGAGTTTATTGTTCCTTTCCTAAACTCTGGGTGCCCACTATTTTCCCACACGGGCAGTCTAGAGTTGGGTTTTCAGATAATCTATGGTAGGTGTAGATTCGATAGCTTTCAGCCTTAGGATTTGGCAATCGCATTTTGGATCGAGTTGCTTCTCTTCATCTTGATTTGGAGTTTGAGCTATTTCTGGATTGGTGCTTTGGAGATGGAGATTACTGATACTGGAGTTCTTTCTTGAAGACCATACTGGAGATTTTGTTCCGCTGCTGTGTTATCTTTTTATTTCCGCTGCTATTCTTTGTATCTCTGATGTATGTTGATATCTATTGTATCATCTGTTGTATCATATGATATCTGATATTGTATCAAATGTTGTATATTGATATATGCTATTCTTTTCTTCCGCTGTGTTATTTACTTAATGTGCTATAAGCTCCGGCATGACTCGAATTTCGACGTTTGAATCTGCGGCATTCAAGTACAGTGGAGTACGGATGTCGATTTTCGAACGCTGGAATTTGGATCGTGACATTTTGGTATCAGAGCTGATGGTTAAAACCTTAGCTCAGGAGTATAACACATTAAGTAACTCATTAGAGATAGGGTGAAGTAAACCCTAGAATGAGTATATCCCTAAGATATCTGTTCGAACGCCTCAGTAAATTCTCTTACTATCCACTGATAGTGAGTATGAGTGCGAGAAGGGGACGAGATAGGGGACAGGGGAGTACCACTACGAATGGTCAATACCCTGCAATAGCGGAAACAACTTTTCTCTATCAATCTCCTTTGATTCGATTTCGAATTCTTTTTGATTGCTTCGTAGCAGCTCCAGAAAGAAGTTTCGGTGTGATGATGGCCATACGTATCGTTGTAGAAAATTCTTACTTTGTATCTTCATCGATTTCTTATCAGCTTTTCGATCTAAACTCTAATGAATTTGAAATTGAAAAATTAAATAAATTGGAAATTTTAAATTAAGTAAACTGGTTAACTAATATGAAGATTTAATCTATCTATTTATTCTCTGGGATCCGATATAGTCTACGAACGATTAGTTATCCCTTCGAACTAATCAATGCCCTTGTATATTCGTAGACCGGTGGACCCAAATACCTTGTGTAATATTATATGAGTTTGTTCTCATATTATCAATATTCTTATTTGATAAGCCAAATACAGACTTGATATCCGGTTTGATTCGGAAAGATATCTCTATATCTTTTATCCTTTCTTTGTTGTCTTCTTTGCAATTTCGAGGACGAAATTCTTTTAAGGGGGGAAATATGTAACATTCCTAAAAATTTATCTAAGTTTAAATTGGCAATTAAATTTACTTCTGAAAATAAAATTTTGAATTAATTAGAAAATACTTGGAATAGATAAATAATTTTGATTATAAACAGAAATTTAATAAGAAAATTAAGTATAAGTAGCTTAAAAATAAATATTGGATTTAGGAAAAATAAGATGTATATTTATATAAATGAATCACAGAATAGAATTTGGGATTTATAGAATTTCAAAATAAAATGTATTAAAAATAAATTAGAGATTAAAAACTTTAACAAGTTGAACAAACAAAATAAATAAAAAAATGTATAATTTAATTTCAAACTATTTTACTTTAATTTGTATAAGTATAAATATATACATAAGGGGATAAAATGGATAGATATATCTTGTAAATTAAAATCAAACAAGGTTTAAAAACAAAATGTATAAATTAAAATTTATTGAACTGAGGATCTAAACACAAATGTGATTGAGTATGTTTAAATATTAATGTATGAATAAATAAAGATATGTTAATAAATAAGAATCATTTTTACTATGGTTGTAGGATGTGATGGATTTCAAAAGTTGTAAAAATAAAATGAATACAAGTGTATGTAAGTAACTTGTAAATAAATTGATAAAGGGCTAAAAGCATAAATCATGTTTCATAAATCAAAAATTCAAATTGCTTTTTCTTTTTCTTTTTTTTACTTGAAAATAAATACAATATAAAGTTATGTTTAAAACTATTTAAATTGTTTAAAGATGAACATAAGTATTTAACTTAAAACAAAGGTTAAAACAAAGAAAACATGTATACAAATGTAAACATATGCACATGAGAGATAGAGTGTAAGAGTTAACAAAATCAAAGGGTTATAATGATTTTATACAAATGGCATTCACCATATCTAATAAAATAAAATAATAAGATTAAAAAATTTATAGAAACTTTTCATTTCCCCAAAATGCAGTCATATTAAACATCTCAGAAAATCTGAACAAACAAAGTAATAAAAGATTTTGCATTTCAAATCTCAACAAAAGAAAAAAGGGAAAGAAACAAAACAACTCAGTTCAAACCAAAAGAAAGAAAGATTGTCAACTTTTCTTCTCTTCAGTTCAATCTTCAAAACAGAAAAATCAGAGGAGAAAATCAAACAAGAAATCAAAATGAAAGTAGAGATTGAACAGCTTCAAGTATTCAGGGATTTCAACTGAGTTTAAGGTCAGGCAAGCTAAGCAAAACAAAAGCAAATTCAAAATAGAAATCTGGAAACCCAAAGGCAACAACAGATCATCTTCAAAACCAAATTTCAATGTTCAAATATGATCAAGTTTTCAAACCAGCAAACTAAATGTCAAAACAGAAACGAGTTGAATCAAAAGCAAGGATCAAACAACCTGAAAAGCATGCAAGTTCAGGCTCAATATTTTGTGCTTTGTTCAAGTCTCTCAGGCAAGTTTTTAACTTCATAGTTTAATAAGTTTTTGATTTCAAAAACAAGTTTTAACATAAAATAAATTCAAAAAAAAAAATTGCAGATGTGTTTTATAAAAAAAAAAGAGAAAAAGAAAAAGGTAGGTGGAGCTTCAGTTTTCCAATGAGCAGTTTTCTCTAGAAACAAATGAGTAAAGGCAAGTGAAATTCTTTTTTTAAATTTTTTTTTTTGGATTTAATCTTGTAATCAGTAAACAAAACAAAAGATTTAAGCAATATTATCAATCAGTTACAGAGGGAAATTCAAAGCAAGTGAGAATTGAAGTCTATAGTCTGTTTGAAGCTTTAAGCAAAATTCAAAACATTGCAGATCTAAACTCAAAATTCTAAAAAAGTAGGAAAGGAAGGAAAAGACACAGGCCTTCATTTCTTTGGCAACTGTCAGGAAAAAAAATTCCTGTCTTCTGGAAAATAGGTGAGCAATCCTTCACCCTTTTTTATCTGATGCATATATAAAACTCTGATGTTAGTTGCTTCTTTGTTTTCATGTCTGTGAGCAAACACACTTGAACACATTCTTATGCTTTGATATGTGAGTAAATTAATGTTTTAAAAACAGTTACTACTATTAAAAAAAAAACCCAAGTTATCAAGAAATTGGCAGAAATTTAATGTTTAATACACAATGCCTTTTAAACAAGCAAATTGAACAGAAGAAATTAAGACTGTTTGTACTTCTCTTTAGTAAGTAATCTCAAATTCTATAAGTTGTTGAAATTTTATTTGTGCATGAGTTTGAGTACATGCTTGATTGATGTGTGATTATGCTTGAGTATGCAGAGCAGTATGATGTGAATATTGTGAGATTTTGCCTGCATACATTTTTGTATATGCAAATAGTTGTGATGAGAATTCCTACAGACTTGCTACTGTTTTTATTAGGATTTTAAAAACAAATTCATTTGTTTATATATGAATCTTAGTTAGGAAGTATGGTGTGAATAAATTGTGTTTAACATAGATTAGGGCCTGTAAAATTTAATTTAGAAAAAAAAAATTAAAAATCTGTACTGCTGAAATCAAATAACAACAGACAATAGTTCAAAAGTAAAATTTATCAAACATCTTAAAATTATTCAAAACAGGTTCAAAACTTTAATGCATGTTTAAACATGGATATTAAAACATGATTATTAAACACAAGCATCAGTTTTAAAAGCTTCTGTGGGTTAGTAATTAGACTGTGCAGTATTTTGAGGATACTAATTATAAAATGGATTTTGGGATTTTGGGTATATATGACTATTTTTTAAATTCTGGAACTTGGAGAATAAGGGAAAGTTATGAAGAGAGTGGAAAAATTAGGGGCAGGTGGTCAGAGAGTAGTGGAGATGGCAAGAATAGTTTTTTCCCAAGTTTGAATTCCCAGTTTTAATGTAGCAGAGATTTTGTAAGTCTCTGATCTTTGTGGTGATTCGAGTAGCATGGGATTTTGGGGTTTTGCAGTGGGTGTATATGAGGAGCAGTGGCCGGAGTTAGAGGCCATAAGATGACCAGAGTGAGTTGTGATGATGGATGACAGGTTTTGTTGACTCTGGTGCAAGTTTTGGTGGTGCAGGTTTGGTGACTCGGAGATGCTTCCGTGCAGTTTTGATTTTGACTCGAAGTGGGAGAGGTTTTAACCCGAAGTACTTTAGTCATGGTCTCGGGTTAGTTGTGCACGGTATAGCCTGAGTTTTGTTTTTTTTTAAATCTGGAAAACCCATATGTTTAAAAGCTATGAGTAAAAATTTAAGAATAGTTTGAATTGAATTCAAATAAGTTTATGAATTCAAAAAGTTTAAATGATGAATTTTAATTTAAGTTAGTTTTAAATTTAAATCTGGAAACAGTAAGATATAGTTTCAGGTTTGAATCCAGATTTTTGTTTAAAAACTGTTTTGTTCTTTTAAAAGCTATGATTCAAATTTAAGTATAGGTTTGAATTAATTTCAATTGAGCTTATGAACTCAAAAGTTTAAAATGATAAATTTAAATTTAATTCAAGGTTTAAATTCAAATTTGGAAACTATGTAAATATAGTTCAGGTTTTTTTTTTTAAATCCAGGTTTTCATATTAAAATAGTTTTGTTCTTTTTTAAAAGAGAATTCAATATGTAAAACAGGATTTAAATTGGTTTTAAGTTTGAATTCAAAGTTTAAAATGAAACCTTTTGTAAGACAGATCTAAATTTGGTTTTGAAATCAAATCAAATATGATCTCAGTTTTACTTTGAAACAATTTGAATTCAAATCAAGTTGAAGTTTTAAATATTGAACAGAAATGTTTTTAAGTAGAATAGAAAGGGTTTGAAATATATTTTAAAAATTTTGTTTAAGTTAAATTTGTATCCATTTTAAATCTTAAATTTAAAATGAAATTTAAGTTAAATTTGAAAGCAAATTATTTTTAAATGCTTTATTTAAGTAAGAGATGATTTATCTTAAATAAATAGAATTTAATGTTTTGGATTCATTAAATTACTAGGTTAATTTATCAGGTAATTAATAAATAATCAAATGAAAGTAGTAATTACTTAGTAAAAGTAATTAAGAGAAGATAATTAAAGATTAAGGGTTGATTAATCAAATATTTGAGGTTAATTACTTTAAAGAAAAATTAATTAATGTGGTTAATTAATTAAGATAACTAAATTGATTAAGATTAATTAACTTAAAGTGACTAAGAAATTATTATTAATTAAGGAATAATTAATTGTTGAAAATTAATTAAGGAATAATAAATCTATTTATTAAGGACAATTAATTTTAACTAAGATTTAAATAAATCAATAATTAAAAGTTTATTATTTCAAGTAATTAATTGAGGAATAAGTAAGATTAACTAATTACAATTAAAGGATAATTAATTAAGATAATTAATTTAATAAATGATTAATAAATGAAGATGGTTAAGACTTAATTAATTATAGTTAATGATGATTAATCATTTAAAGGTTTCAAATAGAGGTAATTATGTGGGGAATAAATTTATAACCACACGGTTTATTCATCTTAATTAAAGATGTTTGATTGTTAATGAATGTTCTGTGATGGATTGATATATTTGATATGTGATGTGATGCTATGTGATGTTTTGTGCTAAGCTGTCATATCTGTGATATATATATATATTGTTATGCAAACCCTTTGACCCGTAAAACGACATTTGAGTTTCGATGCGACAGGGAGTCGGATTCCATTTGGTTATCCGAATCCCACATCGAATTGTAATGATTTAATCTGTGCTGATTGATGATGTTGCACTTCTATTGTGTAAAACCCCCCGACCACACTTATACACACACTAATATGGGTTGCACGTGGAAATTTGTTAAGTCACAGATTTTTGAAATTGTTTTTAAAAATTTGATTTTTGAATCCAAATTAGTTTTGGAATTGGAATTGAAGCTTTTGAAAATGAGTTTTCAAAAATGATAGTTATTTTAAAAACTTAATCGAATCTTGGAATTTAAATGAATGGATTTAAATTTGAATTCAATGTTTGAAATTGAATTCGATGATTTGGGATCTAGGGTTAAAAAAGTTATTCAACTTATAAATGGGTTTATATGGGTTTTTAAAACCATTTTTAAAGGTGATGTTTTGAAATTTTAGTTTAACCCAAGATTTAAACTGGTATATATTTGGATTCTTTCTGAAAACGGAAACTGTTTGTGAGCTTTCACAAAAGAAATGAATTTCCAATTGGTGTTAAAAGGACTTCAAGTCTAAAATGAAATGGTTTCCAAATTATAGATAAATCTTTGGAAATGGGTTTGAAAGCTATAAATCTTTAACTCTAAAGATTTAATTGGGTTAATCCAATTGAAATGGGAATTGTTTTGAAATCTATGAATAGATCTTTGTGAAACTGGGTGAAACTTTGTGAAATAAATCTTTTTGGTTTAAAGATTTAAAAATGGTAATTTGTTTAACTATTTCAAAGAAAAGTTTTGGATTTTATAAGTTGTGACTTAGCTAAAATCCCATATCCATATTTTTTAAAATATTGCGCTCATTATTCGGTTTAGCCGGGAGAGGACCTTGTGTCATATAGCCCATTCCGAATAGTGATACGACGTTATGGATAGCATTTGAAGACCGGTGGTGAAGACCGGGTATTTGTGAGAACGATAGGATAACCTGTCGATTGACTCTGCACTGAGTTGCTCCGGTATAGAGTTCTCCCTAAGTGATGGGAAGTCCGATCGGGATTGTGGATACCCGGATTTGCAAGGGCTTCTTCGGAAGTGCCTTCGGTTCTGTTCGAACCCGGAACAGACTTGTATGGTTGTATGTCCGACATTACACTTTGAGATGTTAACTGATCTCTATCAAATACATTTCTGCTTGGTGGCGGAGAATTTATTCTCTTAGTTTAACACCCTTCTCTGAGACGTACGAGCTCAGAGGTTATGTAGTTGATATTTATCAGTAATATTCCCAATTTGGTAATGTGGCATGCTGAGTGCTGCTGTTGATGATCATTGGTTGATCATTTGTGATATGATCATTTGTTTGATCATTTATCTTTGTGATCATTGCTTTGGTCATCTGTTGACCCAAAGCATGGCTTTGTTGCACAAAGCGTAGCTTTGTGGACGAGACTGCATCAGGACCTCACACCCCGGAAATGGTCGAAACAGGAAAGATGCGGCAAGGTTATGAGAGTCGCTCCCTTTAGGGTGTGTCATTCCCTTCTGGTAAAGGGTGGTATCATGGTATGGTGCCCAGATACTTACCTATGTGGATACTGCAGATCTATTACTTTGTGATACTTTGTGGTTGTTGTTGCGAGCGCTCGGATAAAGGTCCCAAAGGACCGGGGGATGACATATTCGTGTAGTAGTTACCTAGTTACAGAGGTAACCCGGCCTTGTGTTGGTAGAGATCTAACTGTAACGTTAGTTCTCGGGACGTCCCGCCAGAGGCGATCCCATGTGGCAGTAGGAAGTTCCTTAGCCTGACCATTTGTTGGAAATCCATTCATCCAATACGTGCCTTGTACGGTTTTAGTTGTAGAACCTGCCATTTAACATGGCAGCTATAGTAGGCATAGCATCATGGTACCTATGCTGGCTAGGATTTATATTATACTTTCGAAATATTTTCCACTATGCACTAGTAATAATATCAAAGAATTTTTCTCGTAGTAAGCATGTTTGACTATCATAAGGAGAAATCTCCCCCATGTGTGCGTTTGCATTGTGTGTGTGCCGGGAGGCCTTATGGTAGTTTCATTTTTCAAAAAGCATTGCGGATTTCAAATTTAAATTCTCTTGTTTGTTTCAAAGACCAAATGTTTTTGTTTGCTCATACCAGTCCCACGACTGACCTGGAGTTTATTGTTCCTTTCCTAAACTCTGGGTGCCCACTATTTTCCCACACGGGCAGTCTAGAGTTGGGTTTTCAGATAATCTATGATAGGTGTAGATTCGATAGCTTTCAGCCTTAGGATTTGGCAATCGCATTTTGGATCGAGTTGCTTCTCTTCATCTTGATTTGGAGTTTGAGCTATTTCTGGATTGGTGCTTTGGAGATGGAGATTACTGATACTGGAGTTCTTTCTTGAAGACCATACTGGAGATTTTGTTCCGCTGCTGTGTTATCTTTTTATTTCCGCTGCTATTCTTTGTATCTCTGATGTATGTTGATATCTATTGTATCATCTGTTGTATCATATGATATCTGATATTGTATCAAATGTTGTATATTGATATATGCTATTCTTTTCTTCCGCTGTGTTATTTACTTAATGTGCTATAAGCTCCGGCATGACTCGAATTTCGACGTTTGAATCTGCGGCATTCAAGTACAGTGGAGTACGGATGTCGATTTTCGAACGCTGGAATTTGGATCGTGACATTTTGGTATCAGAGCTGATGGTTAAAACCTTAGCTCAGGAGTATAACACATTAAGTAACTCATTAGAGATAGGGTGAAGTAAACCCTAGAATGAGTATATCCCTAAGATATCTGTTCGAACGCCTCAGTAAATTCTCTTACTATCCACTGATAGTGAGTATGAGTGCGAGAAGGGGACGAGATAGGGGACAGGGGAGTACCACTACGAATGGTCAATACCCTGCAATAGCGGAAACAACTTTTCTCTATCAATCTCCTTTGATTCGATTTTGAATTCTTTTTGATTGCTTCGTAGCAGCTCCAGAAAGAAGTTTCGGTGTGATGATGGCCATACGTATCGTTGTAGAAAATTCTTACTTTGTATCTTCATCGATTTCTTATCAGCTTTTCGATCTAAACTCTAATGAATTTGAAATTGAAAAATTAAATAAATTGGAAATTTTAAATTAAGTAAACTGGTTAACTAATATGAAGATTTAATCTATCTATTTATTCTCTGGGATCCGATATAGTCTACGAACGATTAGTTATCCCTTCGAACTAATCAATGCCCTTGTATATTCGTAGACCGGTGGACCCAAATACCTTGTGTAATATTATATGAGTTTGTTCTCATATTATCAATATTCTTATTTGATAAGCCAAATACAGACTTGATATCCGGTTTGATTCGGAAAGATATCTCTATATCTTTTATCCTTTCTTTGTTGTCTTCTTTGCAATTTCGAGGACGAAATTCTTTTAAGGGGGGAAATATGTAACATTCCTAAAAAATTATCTAAGTTTAAATTGGCAATTAAATTTACTTCTGAAAATAAAATTTTGAATTAATTAGAAAATACTTGGAATAGATAAATAATTTTGATTATAAACAGAAATTTAATAAGAAAATTAAGTATAAGTAGCTTAAAAATAAATATTGGATTTAGGAAAAATAAGATGTATATTTATATAAATGAATCACAGAATAGAATTTGGGATTTATAGAATTTCAAAATAAAATGTATTAAAAATAAATTAGAGATTAAAAACTTTAACAAGTTGAACAAACAAAATAAATAAAAAAATGTATAATTTAATTTCAAACTATTTTACTTTAATTTGTATAAGTATAAATATATACATAAGGGGATAAAATGGATAGATATATCTTGTAAATTAAAATCAAACAAGGTTTAAAAACAAAATGTATAAATTAAAATTTATTGAACTGAGGATCTAAACACAAATGTGATTGAGTATGTTTAAATATTAATGTATGAATAAATAAAGATATGTTAATAAATAAGAATCATTTTTACTATGGTTGTAGGATGTGATGGATTTCAAAAGTTGTAAAAATAAAATGAATACAAGTGTATGTAAGTAACTTGTAAATAAATTGATAAAGGGCTAAAAGCATAAATCATGTTTCATAAATCAAAAATTCAAATTGCTTTTTCTTTTTCTTTTTTTTACTTGAAAATAAATACAATATAAAGTTATGTTTAAAACTATTTAAATTGTTTAAAGATGAACATAAGTATTTAACTTAAAACAAAGGTTAAAACAAAGAAAACATGTATACAAATGTAAACATATGCACATGAGAGATAGAGTGTAAGAGTTAACAAAATCAAAAGGTTATAATGATTTTATACAAATGGCATTCACCATATCTAATAAAATAAAATAATAAGATTAAAAAATTTATAGAAACTTTTCATTTCCCCAAAATGCAGTCATATTAAACATCTCAGAAAATCTGAACAAACAAAGTAATAAAAGATTTTGCATTTCAAATCTCAACAAAAGAAAAAAGGGAAAGAAACAAAACAACTCAGTTCAAACCAAAAGAAAGAAAAATTGTCAACTTTTCTTCTCTTCAGTTCAATCTTCAAAACAGACAAATCAGAGGAGAAAATCAAACAAGAAATCAAAATGAAAGTAGAGATTGAACAGCTTCAAGTATTCAGGGATTTCAACTGAGTTTAAGGTCAGGCAAGCTAAGCAAAACAAAAGCAAATTCAAAATAGAAATCTGGAAACCCAAAGGCAACAACAGATCATCTTCAAAACCAAATTTCAATGTTCAAATATGATCAAGTTTTCAAACCAGCAAACTAAATGTCAAAACAGAAACGAGTTGAATCAAAAGCAAGGATCAAACAACCTGAAAAGCATGCAAGTTCAGGCTCAATATTTTGTGCTTTGTTCAAGTCTCTCAGGCAAGTTTTTAACTTCAAAGTTTAATAAGTTTTTGATTTCAAAAACAAGTTTTAACATAAAATAAATTCAAAAAAAAAATTGCAGATGTGTTTTATAAAAAAAAAAGAGAAAAAGAAAAAGGTAGGTGGAGCTTCAGTTTTCCAATGAGCGGTTTTCTCTAGAAATAAATGAGTAAAGGCAAGTGAAATTCTTTTTTTAAAATTTTTTTTTTGGATTTAATCTTGTAATCAGTAAACAAAACAAAAGATTTAAGCAATATTATCAATCAGTTACAGAGGGAAATTCAAAGCAAGTGAGAATTGAAGTCTATAGTCTGTTTGAAGCTTTAAGCAAAATTCAAAACATTGCAGATCTAAACTCAAAATTCTAAAAAAGTAGGAAAGGAAGGAAAAGACACAGGCCTTCATTTCTTTGGAAACTGTCAGGAAAAAAAATTCCTGTCTTCTGGAAAATAGGTGAGCAATCCTTCACCCTCTTTTATCTGATGCATATATAAAACTCTGATGTTAGTTGCTTCTTTGTTTTCATGTCTGTGAGCAAACACACTTGAACACATTCTTATGCTTTGATATGTGAGTAAATTAATGTTTTAAAAACAGTTACTACTATTAAAAAAAAAACCCAAGTTATCAAGAAATTGGCAGAAATTTAATGTTTAATACACAATGCCTTTTAAACAAGCAAATTGAACAGAAGAAATTAAGACTGTTTGTACTTCTCTTTAGTAAGTAATCTCAAATTCTATAAGTTGTTGAAATTTTATTTGTGCATGAGTTTGAGTACATGCTTGATTGATGTGTGATTATGCTTGAGTATGCAGAGAAGTATGATGTGAATATTGTGAGATTTTGCCTGCATACATTTTTGTATATGCAAATAGTTGTGATGAGAATTCCTACAGACTTGCTACTGTTTTTATTAGGATTTTAAAAACAAATTCATTTGTTTATATATGAATCTTAGTTAGGAAGTATGGTGTGAATAAATTGTGTTTAACATAGATTAGGGCCTGTAAAATTTAATTTAGAAAAAAAAATTAAAAATCTGTACTGCTGAAATCAAATAACAACGACAATAGTTCAAAAGTAAAATTTATCAAACATCTTAAAATTATTCAAAACAGGTTCAAAACTTTAATGCATGTTTAAACATGGATATTAAAACATGATTATTAAACACAAGCATCAGTTTTAAAAGCTTTTGTGGGTTAGTAATTAGACTGTGCAGTATTTTGAGGATACTAATTATAAAATGGATTTTGGGATTTTGGGTATATATGACTATTTTGTAAATTCTGGAACTTGGAGAATAAGGGAAAGTTATGAAGAGAGTGGGAAAATTAGGGGCAGGTGGTCAGAGAGTAGTGGAGATGGCAAGAATAGTTTTTTCCCAAGTTTGAATTCCCAGTTTTAATGTAGCAGAGATTTTATAAGTCTCTGATCTTTGTGGTGATTCGAGTAGCATGGGATTTTGGGGTTTTGCAGTGGGTGTATATGAGGAGCAGTGGCCGGAGTTAGAGGCCATAAGATGACCAGAGTGAGTTGTGATGATGGATGACAGGTTTTGTTGACTCTGGTGCAAGTTTTGGTGGTGCAGGTTTGGTGACTCGGAGATGCTTCCGTGCAGTTTTGATTTTGACTCGAAGTGGGAGAGGTTTTAACCCGAAGTACTTTAGTCATGGTCTCGGGTTAGTTGTGCAGGGTATAGCCTGAGTTTTGTTTTTTTTTAAATCTGGAAAACCCATATGTTTAAAAGCTATGAGTAAAAATTTAAGAATAGTTTGAATTGAATTCAAATAAGTTTATGAATTCAAAAAGTTTAAATGATGAATTTTAATTTAAGTTAGTTTTAAATTTAAATCTGGAAACAGTAAGATATAGTTTCAGGTTTGAATCCAGATTTTTGTTTAAAAACTGTTTTGTTCTTTTAAAAGCTATGATTCAAATTTAAGTATAGGTTTGAATTAATTTCAATTGAGCTTATGAACTCAAAAGTTTAAAATGATAAATTTAAATTTAATTCAAGGTTTAAATTCAAATTTGGAAACTATGTAAATATAGTTCAGGTTTTTTTTTTAAATCCAGGTTTTCATATTAAAATAGTTTTGTTCTTTTTTAAAAGAGAATTCAATATTTAAAACAGGATTTAAATTTAAGTGAAGATTTAAATTGGTTTTAAGTTTGAATTCAAAGTTTAAAATGAAACCTTTTGTAAGACAGATCTAAATTTTGTTTTGAAATCAAATCAAATATGATCTCAGTTTTTACTTTGAAACAATTTGAATTCAAATCAAGTTGAAGTTTTAAATATTGAACAGAAATGTTTTTAAGTAGAATAGAAAGGGTTTGAAATATAGTTTAAAAATTTTGTTTAAGTTAAATTTGTATCCATTTTAAATCTTAAATTTAAAATGAAATTTAAGTTAAATTTGAAAGCAAATTATTTTTAAATGCTTTATTTAAGTAAGAGATGATTTATCTTAAATAAATAGAATTTAATGTTTTGGATTCATTAAATTATTAGGTTAATTTATCAGGTAATTAATAAATAATCAAATGAAAGTAGTAATTACTTAGTAAAAGTAATTAAGAGAAGATAATTAAAGATTAAGGGTTGATTAATCAAATATTTGAGGTTAATTACTTTAAAGAAAAATTAATTAATGTGGTTAATTAATTAAGATAACTAAATTGATTAAGATTAATTAACTTAAAGTGACTAAGAAATTATTATTAATTAAGGAATAATTAATTGTTGAAAATTAATTAAGGAATAATAAATCTATTTATTAAGGACAATTAATTTTAACTAAGATTTAAATAAATCAATAATTAAAAGTTTATTATTTCAAGTAATTAATTGAGGAATAAGTAAGATTAACTAATTACAATTAAAGGATAATTAATTAAGATAATTAATTTAATAAATGATTAATAAATGAAGATGGTTAAGACTTAATTAATTATAGTTAATGATGATTAATCATTTAAAGGTTTCAAATAGAGGTAATTATGTGGGGAATAAATTTATAACCACACGGTTTATTCATCTTAATTAAAGATGTTTGATTGTTAATGAATGTTCTGTGATGGATTGATATATTTGATATGTGATGTGATGCTATGTGATGTTTTGTGCTAAGCTGTCATATCTGTGATATATATATATATATTGTTATGCAAACCCTTTGACCCGTAAAACGACATTTGAGTTTCGATGCGACAGGGAGTCGGATTCCATTTGGTTATCCGAATCCCACATCGAATTGTAATGATTTAATCTGTGCTGATTGATGATGTTGCACTTCTATTGTGTAAAACCCCCCGACCACACTTATACACACACTAATATGGGTTGCACGTGGAAATTTGTTAAGTCACAGATTTTTGAAATTGTTTTTAAAAATTTGATTTTTGAATCCAAATTAGTTTTGGAATTGGAATTGAAGCTTTTGAAAATGAGTTTTCAAAAATGATAGTTATTTTAAAAACTTAATCGAATCTTGGAATTTAAATGAATGAATTTAAATTTGAATTCAATGTTTGAAATTGAATTCGATGATTTGGGATTTAGGGTTAAAAAAGTTATTCAACTTATAAATGGGTTTATATGGGTTTTTAAAACCATTTTTAAAGGTGATGTTTTGAAATTTTAGTTTAACCCAAGATTTAAACTGGTATATATTTGGATTCTTTCTGAAAACGGAAACTGTTTGTGAGCTTTCACAAAAGAAATGAATTTCCAATTGGTGTTAAAAGGACTTCAAGTCTAAAATGAAATGGTTTCCAAATTATAGATAAATCTTTGGAAATGGGTTTGAAAGCTATAAATCTTTAACTCTAAAGATTTAATTGGGTTAATCCAATTGAAATGGGAATTGTTTTGAAATCTATGAATAGATCTTTGTGAAACTGGGTGAAACTTTGTGAAATAAATCTTTTTGGTTTAAAGATTTAAAAATGGTAATTTGTTTAACTATTTCAAAGAAAAGTTTTGGATTTTATAAGTTGTGACTTAGCTAAAATCCCATATCCATATTTTTTAAAATATTGCGCTCATTATTCGGTTTAGCCGGGAGAGGACCTTGTGTCATATAGCCCATTCCGAATAGTGATACGACGTTATGGATAGCATTTGAAGACCGGTGGTGAAGACCGGGTATTTGTGAGAACGATAGGATAACCTGTCGATTGACTCTGCACTGAGTTGCTCCGGTATAGAGTTCTCCCTAAGTGATGGGAAGTCCGATCGGGATTGTGGATACCCGGATTTGCAAGGGCTTCTTCGGAAGTGCCTTCGGTTCTGTTCGAACCCGGAACAGACTTGTATGTTTGTATGTCCGACATTACACTTTGAGATGTTAACTGATCTCTATCAAATACATTTCTGCTTGGTGGCGGAGAATTTATTCTCTTAGTTTAACACCCTTCTCTGAGACGTACGAGCTCAGAGGTTATGTAGTAGATATTTATCAGTAATATTCCCAATTTGGTAATGTGGCATGCTGAGTGCGGCTGTTGATGATCATTGGTTGATCATTTGTGATATGATCATTTGTTTGATCATTTATCTTTGTGATCATTGCTTTGGTCATTTGTTGACCCAAAGCATGGCTTTGTTGCACAAAGCGTAGCTTTGTGGACGAGACTGCATCAGGACCTCACACCCCGGAAATGGTCGAAACAGGAAAGATGCGGCAAGGTTATGAGGGTCGCTCCCTTTAGGGTGTGTCATTCCCTTCTGGTAAAGGGTGGTATCATGGTATGGAGCCCAGATACTTACCTATGTGGATACTGCAGATCTATTACTTTGTGATACTTTGTGGTTGTTGTTGCGAGCGCTCGGATAAAGGTCCCAAAGGACCGGGGGATGACATATTCGTGTAGTAGTTACCTAGTTACAGAGGTAACCCGGCCTTGTGTTGCTAGAGATCTAACCGTAACGTTAGTTCTCGGGACGTCCCGCCAGAGGCGATCCCATGTGGCAGTAGGAAGTTCCTTAGCCTGACCATTTGTTGGAAATCCATTCATCCAATACGTGCCTTGTACGGTTTTAGTTGTAGAACCTGCCATTTAACATGGCAGCTATAGTAGGCATAGCATCATGGTACCTATGCTGGCTAGGATTTATATTATACTTTCGAAATATTTTCCACTATGCACTAGTAATAATATCAAAGAATTTTTCTCGTAGTAAGCATGTTTGACTATCATAAGGAGAAATCTCCCCCATGTGTGCGTTTGCATTGTGTGTGTGCCGGGAGGCCTTATGGTAGTTTCATTTTTCAAAAAGCATTGCGGATTTCAAATTTAAATTCTCTTGTTTGTTTCAAAGACCAAATGTTTTTGTTTGCTCATACCAGTCCCACGACTGACCTGGAGTTTATTGTTCCTTTCCTAAACTCTGGGTGCCCACTATTTTCCCACACGGGCAGTCTAGAGTTGGGTTTTCAGATAATCTATGGTAGGTGTAGATTCGATAGCTTTCAGCCTTAGGATTTGGCAATCGCATTTTGGATCGAGTTGCTTCTCTTCATCTTGATTTGGAGTTTGAGCTATTTCTGGATTGGTGCTTTGGAGATGGAGATTACTGATACTGGAGTTCTTTCTTGAAGACCATACTGGAGATTTTGTTCCGCTGCTGTGTTATCTTTTTATTTCCGCTGCTATTCTTTGTATCTCTGATGTATGTTGATATCTATTGTATCATCTGTTGTATCATATGATATCTGATATTGTATCAAATGTTGTATATTGATATATGCTATTCTTTTCTTCCGCTGTGTTATTTACTTAATGTGCTATAAGCTCCGGCATGACTCGAATTTCGACGTTTGAATCTGCGGCATTCAAGTACAGTGGAGTACGGATGTCGATTTTCGAACGCTAGAATTTGGATCGTGACAACTATAGTTGGGTCTGAGTTAAAACATTAGGAGTGAAACACTATTCAATAAAGAATTTGTCTCCTTAGTTGTATGAGGTTAGTATCATGATCAACTATAGTCAACTCAGAGTCAAAATATCTGGTCAGAGTAAAACGGTTAATAATAAATGTTACTATTGAACAAAAGACTTTGTTTAGGGACTGATCAAGTTGAAAGCGATTAATGTTTGAGTTTTAATCAATACCAGGCTTTATATATTCTAAAGTGATGTAGTTTGACGAGGATAACGTGTGTAAATTACTGTTGCTACTGACACCACTTAAGATAATGGAAAAGTTTTACCAAAAAGATCTATAAGTAATGAATTCAGACAAAGCGTCACACCACTAGCTAAGGTGACATGTGAACGATAGTATTTGAATTATTCCATATTAATCGCTAACAAAATTCACACCTTTTAAATCACACAACTGTATTTGTGAATTCTCTGAAATACCATACAATTTAATTAGTTTATAAAAGTGTTATGAATTAATTAAATTAATTAACATCTTAAAAATATTAATTATAAAGTATTTGATGTTTGAGGTGTTATTAGTGAGTGAAAGCAACTCCTAAAAATGTTCTGAGTGCTATCATTGAGTTTTTTGATGTGTGTATAAAAGTTATATATGCACGTCTTGATATATGACATTGATATATATATTTGAACAAGCTTTAAATATATTTAATCACTTAATGGACTTCGAACATCAAATAAATTAAGGTGGTTCATCGGATTCTAGCTAGATCAGAAGGTGATTCAAGGGAATATAGGAATCAATTCATTAATCAAGGTGTTATAAAAGGCCAGATCTACAAAGATAAATTCATATTTTTATACATACATATGTGTTCACACCTGACCCTAATTGGTGTATGTCACATATGATTGAATTTCTATTGTATACTATCAAAATTTAATTTGTTATATATGTTGTTTGTGAATGAAAATAAATAAAAAACAACAACTAAATTTTATCTACTTATTTTAGCCATGTATATAAATCGATTCTTTTATAAAATGTATTTTTACGTAATATTAAAGAATATATATATATATATATATATAATCATTTATTTTGGCTACAATGGTGCTTACTTAGTCAAATGGACAAATCTAAAATTTATTTTATTAATTATACACACATATGTATATAATATATGGCCATGTGATCGTGAATCAATTTCATACACACACAAACACATGTATTTATATATGTATGTGTGTGTGTGTGGTGTTTTATAAATAAAACCAAATGAAATACATGTGTATGAAGTAAATATAATTGGATATGTAATATACAAATTACCATTTGTGACCCAGATCTAGATGTAATTAAGATTTTGAGAATGGTGGAAGGCCTTTCCATTTTCTCTATAATTTTTTTTGATGTTTCCTTAGCAAAGGAGATAAATTTGGAACTTATTCTATTAATTTCGCTTGAATAATTATTTTCAAAGCCTTAATTTATATGGTAATATATACATATGTTAAACATATATATGTCTAAACTATATACGTGGTACTATTAATATGTGTATACAAACCATATGCATATATTATAATATATTTAAAATGTGCATATATTTGGGCACTTATATTTTTGATATGCATGTGAATTTATCATATATACATATAAGTATAACATATATGCATATGTAATAGATAGAAATCCCTATATATATATATATATATATATATATATATATTTTGTGTATAGTTATACACCGCTTATATAATGTTATGTTACCAAGTCATGTTATGAATATGTACGATATATTCAAAATTAATATTAAATTAATTCAATTAACATAATTAATTAATTAAATATAAAATATTTTAAAATAAAATATTATTGTAAATTAACAAATATATTACATAGGCTTATTAAGATCCAGATCAGGATTTTTTTGAAATTTGCCCATTTCAACCGTTGCCAAACGGGTCAGTCCTAACAATGATAGGTCTATATAATCTAATTAGCCAACATTTAGGGCAATGGGCAACTAATAAATTTTTCCATCTGATAGGTGTTTATAATAGTACTACCTAGTCTTGGTGTTCGATAAAAGTACTAGTCCCTCCCTAGCTACTAGTCTGGCCCAATGGATGGAATAAGTCCAAAAGGTTGGTCCAAAATATAAGACCCAGATCTAATCTAGGTCTTGGGTTGATTTTCAAATTAAGATATGAAAATTTAAAATATATTTTAGATTTAAATGTTAAATTCGAAATATAAAAGGAAATTTTATAAACGTTATAAAATAAATTAAAAATTTTTGAACTATTTTGAGAAATTAATTTAATATTTTTGAATTATTTTATATAAACGATATACAGCTTAAGGCCATATAGATGTACGATGCATAAAGAAAATAACATAGTCTGACCAACTGACCTAGCCATATAATATTTTTGAAATTTTATAAATATTTAATTAATTATATTAATTAAATATATATATTTAATCAAAAGTTAATTGATTATATACACACACACACATGTATATATGTATATATTGAAATATGTATATAACTATAAGGGTTATAGTTAAAATTATCTTGAAATTTTTTCAGGTAAATTAAATAAAATTTTCAAAAATTATAAAAATATTTAATTCAATAAGTAATATATTTAATCAAAAGTTAATTAAATGTTAGTTAATATATATGTAGCTAAAACAATTATAGTCTAATGGTTTAAAATATTTTAATTTTTCCAAAATTATCTCGAGAAATTAAACTAAATAAATTTTAAAGATATACTAATTATTTAACTAAAAATTTTGATTGAATTAATTAATTAAATAATTTTTTTAACAAGGCCAACCGGTTTTATAGTTGACCGTCCACTTTTCATTGCGAACGTAATAAAACATTTAATACAGGAGTAAGGTAGAAGCATCTTAACTACTAATAAAAAGAAAAATACAGCACTAGAGTGTAATAGAGATGCCACAACTACAAAAAATCACCTAACGACTAGGTTCCCTCAGAGGAGGAAGGAACACCGTCCGCTATCACATGGGCAGAAATTGAAGGAGCGTTGCCAACTAAATGTGCATAAGGACGAAAAGATAATGCAAGAAAAGGGTCAAAATCCATGGAATTAGGAAAGTATATGAAGGATTGGTCCCATGTAGAATCATCTAAAATGTTACCATTCCACTTCGCATGTAGTCCATCTGAAGAGAGCACTAGAGAGTCACCAAAAATGCGGTAATAGAGGCATCTAAGATGCTGCTCATCATTAGATACAAATTTAAAGAAAGAATCCTCCATGGAGTTATAAACGCATATCTCAAATGAGATCCACCCAACACCTTTCGGACTCAACCCAAACAATAGACACTCATGTTGCACTGGATCAGGAATAGGTAATGGAATAACTACAGGCAGAACGACACATTCAATGGAGGTCGGGCAAGGCAGGCCTAGCAATAGGACAAGTAGTTGGAACCGTAGCAGGGAGATCTGATATAGAGGAAGGGATAAGAGCCTTAGAACCCATTTCCTAAGGGGGGTGAGGCAGAGGGATTGTGGGTATTGTAGCAGAGATAACTGAATGCTTACAAGAGACGGCAAGGTGGCAAAAGGAGTGACAGGTCAAGCAAATGCCAGGAGCCCATCCGTAACGGACACGGACCTCCTTAACATGTCCAAACAGTAAGCTGAACCGGAATAGTGGAAGGGAGAGGCTTGTCAGGGGTTATCTTCAATAAGAGCCTTCGCATACACTAATTTCTCACGTTCTACAATATTCATGTCAAAGAATTTCAATTTTCCTACCTTACACGCTAGCCAATTAAGACCAAGAAACGACTGTAAAATAGAAGGAATATGAGAAAAGTAAACCCATACAGGAATAGAAAGAACCCGTTCACGAGCAGAAGCTACTGTTGGAAACCATGGAGTAATAATAAAGGGCATGCCATCAAAAAAAGAAGGCTCGGCCTCAAGGACACATCGATATTCCTCAGAGGAAGAAAACTGAAGACAATACATGGAATCAACCAACATAATAATAAAATCACCAAGAAGTTTCCAAGCCCTATGGCGAATCTTAGCTGCATCATGTAGAAGGTGATTAGGATCCAAAAAGAAACCAACCAAGTATTCCGACCAATAATCCAACCCAGCTTGCATCACACTAAGAGGAGGAATCATCACTCTATTTTCCATCACGATTTCAAAATCAATCGGTTTGTAGATGCCTACATTATGGGGTAGGGTGAGAATAGAGCTATCCACGGTTTTGAGCAGAAAGAGGCGGGGGATGTAGGCTGCACAAAGTGGGAAGCAACAGACTTATGACAACCATAAATTTGATTTGAATTAGATGCCCCAAGAGTCAGGTCAGTAGAAGCATAAGCAGTTTTTTTGGCATTTTCAAAAACATTTGTCGTGCATACTTCAACTCTTGCGTTAATATCCCTCAAGGCAGAAACCAAACCATCAGACATACTTCCTACCACTCCAACATCGGCAGGCGATGATAAGATGTTCGATATATCAACACCTAAACACCAAACATCACTAGCCTAATATGTATTCAAGGGAGGTAACACGGCATTTGCAGAAGATGGGATATTACGAGAACTTGGCACTTGAAGCAGACCACCTGCTAAGGCAGTATCAGGCAAACTAGGCAAAGGAGGGAAGTTGGATTCGTTTAGGAGGACATAACGACCTACCTTTTTTGGATTGTTTAAATTGAGGATAAAATAGACACGTCAGACTGAAACCATTCGAAAAAGCAGATTTCTATGGGGTAAATAATGAAAAGCAGAGAAAGAAAGAAAACAAATACAAAATCTCATAGCAGAATGAAAAAAATATAATAATCAAATAAACTGTTCATGAGGCTATTTACAAATAACATTGATTAAACTTTTATAATATAGATCAGAGTTACGTACAACAAGAATACATAATAAGTAAATGCAACGGAACAATATGATGCACTGGAATACATATAATAACTAATAATAGTACAAAATCTTCGTCTTCATCCTCCAGAAAGCAGTCTTCAATAAACTGAAAAGCTCAGACCAACCCAAGCAAATTGAAAAGACAAAATACTCGAGTCATAACTAAAATATTTTATGTAAATTAAATCAACATTAAATAAATATGAGTGTAACGACGTTAGAGATATTTACGGGGCTTGACATCTCATATCTAGTGTCTAACGTGAGTGCAATGATTTAAGAGATTTTGGGATTTCCATCTCCTAAGGATCCGTTAAACTATCTACTATGTAATACAATACTTTATTATAATAGTGTCTACAGTAAAGTAAAGTATTAAAATAGCGTTAAGCTGTTACTCATATCCTCCTAAACATATTTTATATATTCCCGTAGACCGTACGCTCCTCCATAAACTGGAGGGTTACACAGAGGGTACTCCATAGGTATGGTACAAAACAAACTCGTAGAAGGCGTGATAGGGCATGTGAATACAGCACTCGAGGTGATGCCAGGGTAGATATACCAACTGCACTCCCGGAATGGTGGTAACGCCTAGCAGCTACTATCGCCCACCCCGGACACACTCCCATAATCAAAATCGAGGGTGGCCACCCAATCAATCACAAAGTAATAGTATGCTACCGAAGAAATGCACCCAATCGAAAGTGCGACCTCACTTGGTCAGGCATAGCTCCTATTTTAGTCACATCTAAGCTGACTTACGGGAGTCAGGGTCACGTAAATACCTCATACAGAATCGTTTGCCAAACCATCATACTTCATTTTTGGAATCTCCACCACGTACACAGTTGTTAAAGTGGTTTTCGATATTGGAAGAGAGTATGACAATATGTGATCCCAGTCTCTTTAACAACCAAATGCTTATTTCACACCGGTTGGTTCTTTTACATTCCAAAAGTTGATTCACAATTTATATCAGAATATCATATTCTCATAACGATATCATTTTCGAAATCACATTTACTTCCGAAATTATGTCACACTTGAAATCATATAACTTCCAATTCATATTTCCCAAAAGTAGATTAAATCCTCATTTAAAATCATCACATTCCTCAATATGTAATTTAAATTCCTACTTATGTTATAATATCTTTTAATCATATTCTACTTAAAAATCAAGGATTTAAATATTAAACTTCCACTTTAAAAAACCTGAAATTTAGAAAATAGATTAAATAGTTTAAAATAGTTTTAAAAATAGTTTAAAAGAGTTTAATATAGATTAAAATAGATTAATATAGTTTAAAATAGATTAAGATGGATTAATATAATTTAAATAGATTAAAATAGATTAATATAGTTTAAAATAGAATAAAATAGTTTAATATGGTTTAAAAAATATTAAAATGGATTAATATAATTTAAAATAGATTTAAATAGTTTAATATAGTTAGATTAAAATAGATTAAATAGATTTAAAATAGATTAAAATGGTTTAAAATACTTTAAATATATTTAAAATAGATTAAAGTACTTTAGAACTTCGATTTAAACCAATTTCCAATTCCAACGTTTAAACTTGGATTTTCAAAGTAATTCAATTTATATAAATCATTTTCCTTCAAAATGTCATTTAATCCAATTTAAGATTTAAGGGTTTTAAAATCATTTAATTTAAACAATCTGGTGTGCGTACATAATTTTCTATCATATGGTAAAGTGATATGGATATTTATCATTTCTATCCGCAAAATTCAAATTTACAGGTATATATTATTTCAACCTACAATCCTAAATTCAAAATTCAAAATCCATAAAATCGCTCGAGTTTATCATTTCAAACCATAACGATTTTTTCCTAATCTATAATTCCTTTCGGGTATGTATCATTTCAACCCGTGGTAATTTACTAATAATAAACTAAGGGAACTTGTAGTGTGATAACAACATATGAATAAACATACATCCAATCATCCAAATATCAACAATTAATGATCCATCACAATCATCATTCAAATCAACCAATAAATCACAAAAAATAACTGGTTATGTATTTAACTAAGTTAAATTCAATATTAATTTATATGACAATTAAATTCAATATAAATTCAAATTAAATTAAGATGTCAAATTAAATTAAGATGTCAAATTAATTCATAGTCGATTTAAATCCAATAAAAGCCCAAAATTTCAACAAAATAAATCGCGCGTGAATCAAAGTTTGTATGCAAAAGATATTCATGTTATAAGAAATACTTTTAAAATAATAAGTGGCACATGTTTAAATAAAAATAAGCGAAGTTTAATACTTATGTTTTTCTTAAGATAGGCTTCAGGCAAAGATGGAAGAACAAACTAAGATGAGGGCAGGACATGTAGGAAAAAATAGAATGAAACTCATGTTTCATAAAAGTAAGCTTTCGAATTTGCAAAATGAGAGCTTTTGAATTTGCAAGTTCATATTAAAATTATCCAGGAAAAGGAAGATTTGAAATGGAGATCTAAATATAAGAAATGAAGCGGCGATAAAAAATCAAAATGACGTGAACAATTTGCTGATTAGATTATAGCTTCTGCAAAGAATAATTTGAGCTAAATGAATATGAGATGTCAAGAGAAACAAAAAAATAAAAGAAGAAATAAAGCGTCAGATTATTTAATAATAAAGAAATGAAGGTGGAGGGACAAAAATAAATGTCACATTTCTAAAATGAAGGCTTTAGGAAATATAGGCTACCAAATAAATAAATAAAATATGAGGTGGAAGAAGGCTACAGGAAAATAAAATGAAAAGAAATGAAGTAGCTGTAGAAATATGAAATGAGATGGAGAAAACAATAAACTCACATTTTTACTTTACCTTAGGAAATAGAGGTAGGACACGGTGTAAAGAGGTGAAGAAATGTTGAATAAAAAAAAGTATGAGTACATATAAAATAAAACTCACGTTTGAGAAGATGTTGCTTCAGGAAAAAGAGGAAGGAAATAAACAAAAATGAAGTAACAACAAAAATAAGGGAATAAATATGGTATGTATTAAATAACGATGAAGGAATGCACAGACCAGATGTACACTACCAACAAACCTTTGGAATTCAAATTTCAAACTTATGTCTCCTCTTTATAACTTTCCTTAACACGCGTAAACCCATAGTTACACCTATTTAATTTTATATTAACATACAATAAATAAAAATAAATTCTTTACACAAATTTGTGTGATTATTAAGGCAATATACAACATTAAGAACCTTTCATTTCTCTCTCTGTGATTAGATTAGGAATTTAAACAAACATGTTAGCATTTCGATTAAACATTTTACTAGGAACGCATTAACATACATTAAACAAATACGACAACATAAATGAGGTATATAAACAGGTGTGTAATATATATATGTGTGTGTGTGTGTGTGTGTGTGTGTGTATGGTTTGCATTCATAAATAAAAGATATGCTACTAATCCATATAAGGAGGCAATGAATGTAAGAGTAAATTAGAAGAGCGAAGATGGAAAGGTAAATTATGTTGCAATTAAAATCTAGTCAAGTCTAAGTAAAAAGGAAATAGTCAAGTGTAAATCTATTTTACCCCTTTTACAATCTCCTATTAACATTTAATTTAAAATCATATGAGATTTTTTTTTTTGAACTGGTACTTTATATACAACAAATCATTGGGACAACAAATCCCATGTCAAATAAACGTTCGAAAGCAAGTTTCGAACTTGTAACATCGTGCACCAAAGCCGAATCAATTAACCACTTGGAGAAAGGTGCTTGTCAATCATATGAGATTTCAAACCTAAATAATCGTTTTTTTATATAATTGGATCCGAAATATAAGTTTATATTTAGGTACAAACATATATGTAGTAAACCAACACTAAATTTAGAAACATGAACTGAATTAATTGGAAATAAATCACACAAATTAAATTTATTTCAATATACGTCTACAATTAACGTCTTCTCTCAAATAAAAGGTTCCAATCACATTAATTACCATTGTTTATAAGTTAAATTCTAAAAGAGGAATGAGACAATTCAATTCCTTTTATATTTAACGTATTTATGGAATTATTGTATACAAACGAAAAGCTATCAATTTCTTGTTAAATAATTGATTTCTTATTCCTGTAATTAATCTGTAAGCTAAAATACATTTCAAACAAATAAATATATTTTTACTCCTTTACTAAACTTATTCATTTTTTTCTTTTATTTCTGATTTAAGTGTTCTCGTATTAAATCAACTATTACCTTATGAATTTATTCAACATAAGTTTTCATTTTATTTCACTCAACTCTACGGTTAATATCTTTTCTTATATTAACTGCAATATTTAATTATATTTAAATTCATTGATTTCCAAATTGATTTCAACAAATTAAATAATAAGATGATAAGTAAAACAATGTTTACATTTAAGTAATTTAAACACATAAAAAAACACATTTATAAATCAGGTCAGTGTTGAATATTACACTAATTATAGTGTTCAATTTCAACTGTAGTTAAACCCAATTAATTATGCTTTAATTCCAATAAATTGATTAAATTTGATTCAATCACTTATTGTCAAATGGGTAAAACTAGCACTAATTTACATTTTATTACCTCAGTATTCTACAGTTATTGCCTTAATTCACATTAACGTACCATTCAATTACATTTAATGCAATTTATTTCTAATTTGATTTCAACAAGTTAAACAAATACGTAACAAATAAAAATTTTCACCTTTAGCTTAATTTAATCACATTTATAAGTTGATTGTCTACACAAATGTTATAATATTTGCACAACACTAATTTTTATTCAATTACAATTTATTACATACTATTTCATTAATTAATGCAACAATTAAATTATGAATTACTTTTTTAATCCAATTATCAATTAATACATACATTATTTCATCAATTATTATAACATTTAAATTTATTCTTATTTTAAATTTATAATCAATTTTAACTTACAATTATTACAATTACTTGAAATTACATTCAATAGTCATCTATTACATTAATTTACACTATTAAACTTCATTCTAGTTAGTTTTCTCATTCCTATATCATAAATTTTATTTCTTCCAATATTAAATTACATAATCTTATTAAATTATCTATTTCAATTACCGAAAATTATGGATCGTTACAGAGGCAGGCATCGTATGTAGGGAGGCAGCTAAATTATAGGTTCGTTCGGATCTAGTACAGGAAGTAATGGATTTGGAAGAGGAGGACAATGTTGGAATGAGAGGAGAGAGGCAAAAGAGGAGAGAAGAATGAGGCGGACGGAGGCATTACCGGGAAAGGAGGGCAAACGAGGAAGTCACGTGGAAAAAATCACCTGGGTGAAAATAAATTGCCTGAGAGAAGCCATTGCAGAATATTAATTAAATATGTAATATACATATATAAATGATATATATATAAAGCTATAAAGGTTGTAGTTAAATATTCTCTTCTTAAATATTTTAAGATGAACAATATAAACTTTTCTAAAATTTTAATAATTAAATTGTTAACTAAATTAAGAACTAAAATTGATTAAATATGATTTAATTGATAAGATACATATAAATATTATATAAGTTTACTAAATTATAATAGTTATAAATAAATTAAACACGTATACTTGTGTATACAATATAAGTGGAACGATAAGAAACTGAAGTAGATTTTTGAAATAAATACATATGTATGGTATGTATATCGTGATTTCTTATTTGTTTGACAATTAAATCACAAGGGTATTTCAAAAGAAATGCATTATTCCTTAATCGATATCACTTACAACATATCATTGATTATCGATCTTTAACATAGTTACCCTCTATCATTTATATATTGATAGATTACTTACATACGCACTAATTATTAAACAAACTCAAGCTAAAGCTATTACGTGAAGTAATATTAATATATTGCCTAGATGAGGTAAGATACATGCATGTATTTATTGAGCAAACTCATGATATGTGCATTATACTTAGGTCATTCAGAAATGATAGCTAGGAGTGAATATTCTCTCTTGATTTGTTGAGAAAACTCAAGGTCAAAGTCAAGATTTGCCAAAGACCATGGTTTGGAGTTATATATGATATAATCTGTAAAGACTTGTCTATCGCTTGTAGGGCTGTGATTTGTTAAGCAAATTCAATGTTGAAATCTCAGTATAAGAGGGCCCTAACAGTCGTTAGAGAAATCGTAAGGTTCCTGTATTTATATTAAGGTTTTGAAGAAGATAAAATCTAGTGGATGCCCTATAAAAAAATAATGTCTAACCATTCTAATATTGTAAGAACACATGTTATATAAAATTGAAATTATCTAATTCAATACATTTGTACAACTAATTTAATTAAAAAAATTGTTTATCAATAGAATATACCAACCCACTGAATTAAGATTGATAAAGAAATATAGAATGCAATTACCAATAAACCCCTTGGCATGTTGTTACCTCAAGGCACTTGCAAGGGCCAAATTATACAACTATTAAATCATTTATTTTATTTTTCAGTTTAGAGTTTATTTTTCCAAGGTTGTGTATTGTCTTCTATAAGGTTCGAACATTAAAGTAATACAAGAATATGGATATTTGATCCATAATCAAGCATAAAAAAAGGTTGTATGTTGAGCAGTCGCATTACTATAATGCAAAATTTCGATGAAAATGTTTTATTCGAAATGTGCAAGTAAACCATAATGAAAGACCTTAATACAATCGAATACAATGAGAATCTTATTGTATTAGAAGCAACACAGACTAAAAACTACTAGGTAGACTTGTTAGTTGCTATGCATGGAATTAAAGATGGGTAATAGCTATAAACAACGTAAATGCAGCGGAGAGACCACATAGTTGATTTTATACTGGTTCGGACCTTCCGTCCTATATCTAGTCCTGAAGCTCCCCTTTAGAATTTGGATTACAAACCCTTAGTTCACTCAAAGGAATATGTATACTACAAACTCTGCCTGAACAATCGAATAGGACTTCGGTACAAACTGCCTAAGGACTCCATAATAGAGCTACAGCTTTGCCGACTTTCGGACCTTTACAACAAAGTAGAATACAACCTTCTTCGACAATATTTTATGTCTCGATAAACTGACATGTCACATTATGGTACAACAACTCCTATAATCCTTACAAATATTATTTTAGTGGATGTGTAAAGGCTAGGATGAATATTAGATTGATTATAAAGGATGTGATAAAGAACAATCGATCTAATAGTTGAATTTTAGAAAATAATAGTTAAAGAGAGATTTTAAAGAAAAATCTATATTTTATCAATGTTATTGGATTAATGAAGATGTTTAGGGTTTATATAGTGATGATAGGATGCCATTAGAATCGTCATAGCCCTTAAAAAGGTCAAAAATTCGAAGAGGAGTGATGAAAAACGAAGTTGAGACCAAAATACACAACGCTAAAGTTGGAAAGAGCATTGCAAATGGTTATTGGAGGCACCAAAGGGTTACGTACTCACAATTATTGGGTAACTATAGAATGACTCATTCAAAAGTTTCCTATTAGTTGATAACAACTAGTTCACACAAGAATTCTTGGTGTGATGATTTTACGAAATTTTCTCCACTTGAGAATACCGTGGAAATTCAATATGGATACTCCACTTTGATTATAGTTAGATCATGGCATGACATCTATTGAACAACTATAGTTGGGTTTGAGGTGAGGCATTGGGAGTGAAGCACTATTCAGTAGAGAATTTGTCTTTTTAGTTGTATGAGGTTAGTATCACGGTTAACTATAGTCAACTCAATGTCAAAATCTCTGTCTAGAGTAGAATGGTCAATGATAAATTTTATTATTCAACCGAGGACTTTTTTTATGGATTGATCAAGTTGAATGTGGATTGGAGTCTTGACTAATACCAGAATCCATATATCCCAAAGCAATACAGTGTTCGTGAAGAGAACGTGTGTAAATTATTGTCACTATTGGTACTGCTTAAGATGATGTAAAATATGACTTTTTTGAAAAGATCCATAAGCGATGAATTTAGGTAAACTGTCACACCACTAACTAAGGTGATGACTGAATGTTAATATTTGAACTATTCAATATTAATCGCTGAATGAATTCACGCCTCTGAGCTGCACAGCCAAATTTATGAATTCTCTGAATACCATACTATTTAATTAATTTATAAAATATTATAAATTAATTATTTAGGTGTTTGATGTTTATGGTATTATTAGTAAGTGATGTAGTTCCTAAAAATGTCCTAGATTCTATTAGTGATTATTTTGATGTGTATAAAAAAGTTATATATGCACATATCAATATACAACATCGATGTATATATTTAAATAGACTTTAAATATATTTAGTTACTTAATGAGCTTTGGAATGTTTTTGTCCATATTGGATACCATGTATGGTCGGCCATAAGGGAGAAAATAGTCTAGATATTTGATAAAATTTAATTGGTAGTTAAAGAGGATTTTTTAATGAGAGGAATGGTAGAAGGTTTTCTTCTCTCCATAAATGAAAAACTTTCTTCATGCGTCATTTTTGATTGCTCCTTCTTCTTTTACCCTTCAAGGTCGTATCTATCCTGCTCATTCCCATCATGGTTGAAATAATTTTTCCCCAAGAAACATCAAACAAAATTAAATTAGGGTGGTTCATTCGATGCTAGCAAGATCAGATGGTGATTCAAGGAGTCCAGGAGTTAATTCACAAATCAAGGTGTCACAAAGGGTCAGATTTCATATTTTTGTACATTCGTATGTATTCACGTTAAATCCTAATTGATGTACGTAACATGTATTTAAATTGCTATTGTATAATTTGTTGTATATGCTGTTTGTCAATAGAATTCAAACGAAAACAACAATAAATTTTGATTTACTTATTTTAGCGACATATATATATAGTTATTTATTTTGGCTATAATCAAACATGTATATTTTTATGTATCTAAAATTGATATTTCAATTTGAATAATGATATTTTGATGCTTATTTAGTCAAATAGATAAATCAAAATTTTATTTTATTGGTTATTTGTTATTATTAAATATATACGTGTATATATAATTGGTTCACAATTATATGGCCACATATATGCACGTTGTTTTGTAAATAAAACCAAATGAAACACATATGTATAAAATAAATATGAGCGGATATAGTTGGATTGTAATATACAAATTAGAACTTATTCTATTAATTGGTTATTTTCAAAACCTTAATTTATATTTCAATATATAAATATGTTACACACACACATACATGGTACTGTTAATATGTATATACAAACATATACCTATAATATGGTATGCTTAATCATGTATATATACTTAGACATTTATATTCTTGAGATGCATATAATTTATCATATGTATATGCAAGTGTAACATATATGTATATACAATAGATGTAAATCCTGATATATGTAAGTATATGTGTGTGTGTATGTGTGTGTACATTTGATAGGGAATCTTTTTGAAATTTACCCATTTTACCCACTGCCAAATGGCGTAGTCCTAATAGTGTGTAAGCTGAGAGGCTACATATATAAGTTGTGTTCGACGGATCTTGTTGGGTCATTCCAAAGGAGTTTGACCCAACTAACAATGGTCCAAGCGTTGATATAATAATGGTAACAAAGCCCACATTGTGTTATTATAAATAATATATAAAATTTAAATTTATTTGAATTTATATAAATTTAAATTTAGAATTATAAAAGTTATAATTAAATTTGAAATTGTTCTAATTTATAAAAGTTATAAATTAATTTCACATGTTTCAAATTAAAACTAAAATTTTACGGGTCATGGATAAAATTTAAAATTGTTTTAAATTTTATTCTTAAAGGTTATAAAAGAAAAAAATTAAAAAAATTAAATTTAAATTATAAGTATATATTGAATTTTTTAAATTTGAATTTACAAAAGTTATAAATAAATACTTTTAAAATAGTTTGAATTTAAAATTATGAAAGTGATAAATAGATCAATTTTAAATAATTTTAAATTAAATATGAATTATAAATGTTATGGTTCATGAAAGGTTACAATAATGTTGCAATATTAATTAATTGTTAATTAATAATACACTTATATATATAAATATTATATTATATTACAAATGTTATATTTATATAAGAGAATCTTATATAATACATATATAATATAATATAATTTTAAAAGTTAAAACCCAAATATATCCCATTATAGTTATAAGTAATAATTACATCTCTATGTAATTGTGTGTGTGTTGACAAATGAACTCGCTAAGTAATGTAATTACTCTTTATTCCTTATAGATGATAATGCTCATTATTATACTTTGAGATTATGAATCTTAAATAATGTTCCTTTCAATCATTTATATTTACAAATAAATAGAGTACTATATATACTTATGGTTGTTGAGCACCTTAAGCTATACAGTATTTATGGTGATGTTTATATTGACCCTAGGTTGGCAAGAATATTTTTTAACTTTGCTGAGCACCCTTAAGGTTTACAAAATTTTTATTAAGAAATAACCAAATGATGTATATGAGTATCTAATGTACTTTATGATTAATTAAGCACCATTATGGTCATAAAGACCATTAGGAGCAAATAAAATATGTTTAGAAGTTATATACGAGATATAACTAATAATGTGTTATTTACCATTTATGGGAACTACAATTCATTGAGCACCCTCTAAGTTATAGTAGTATGATAAATGGAAGCTAACACTCTCTAGAGGAATTTATGAAATTCCTACGTCTCATTAAGGTTTTTAAGAGATGTAAAATTAATGGGGGCCTTATTAAAACATGTAATAAACCATTCTAATAAGTATAAGAATATATATAATATTATAATAATCTATTACAATAAATTGCACATATAATATAATTGATAAAATTGTTTATCGATTAAAATATACTAACTGAACCGAATTATAGATTGACGAAGAAATGCAATCACTGACTTACCAATAGATTAATCTTTTAGCATCTTGTCACTTCAATATTCATGTAAGGACCTAATAATATACCAATTAAAACTTTCGAGCCTTGGTCACTTAAATTGAATTTGCTCAAGACTATGTATTGCCTTCTATGGTTTTTGACCGTCAAAACAATACAAGATTATGGATATTGGATCACATTCAAACGAAAAGTCACATTCATATAGAAAATTCGGATGATCTTTTTTCACTCAAAACGAGCAAGTAAACCATAGTGCAAGATCACATGTTCTGTATGATTGAATACAATGAGGACCATGTTGAGTTAGAAATATGTAATGAACCGAGATTTTCGACCCTCGAAAATCGACATCAATACATCCACTGTGTAAGATGCCGACCATTCTAGTGCCAGAAATACCAGTTCGTTGGGGGTAAAGAAGAAAAAGGTAGAAGAAAAGAAACAGAACAACACAGAATGTCACAATGGAAGTGGAACAAAATATAATATATAATAATGGATTTTAAATACATACCATTATCAGAGTGCAACAATTCAATACATCAATCTAGACAGTTTAATAACTCGTCCTGATACACATAACTCACACAACAGAAATAACCAAGTACATGATATACGTCTGAACTCCTCCAGCTTGTCTTCTGAGCTCCATAGCATTATAACCTATCTGAAATACTCGGTCTGACCCGAGCATTATAATAAAATAACACCCGAGTCGGTTTGGAAAACCAGCATGAGAAAACACACTCAATTTGAATTATTAAATTTTCAAAATCCTTTGAAAAACAAAGGTATCTCGTAAGACGATGCACAAATAAACACGACGGGTTTTTACCTTATGATAACAAAAGCATTTTCTAGAAAATCTAATGACATTATAATGTGGCTAAATACAATTACTTATTCAAATAGTTGAAATTATTACATTAATTAAATTTCAGCTAACTAGGCTCTACAAAAAACACCGTAAGCTCATATTGGAGAATGGATTCCCACGAATGACCGGGCCACTGGGGTGCCATCCGTCACAGCACACCTCTAGAACCATGTACCGAGGACCACGTCGGGATCCCCTGCTACACAAGACTGGCCTACCCCTAACATGGATAGATCGAATACGTTATCACCTCGGGTGTTTCCACCCTTACCATCGAGCGGTTTTTCTTTCATGTGTACCCATATATAAGATAAATAGGGTTTTCGAGGACATCTAGAAAAGTGATAACATATCTACTTCGGTGTGACCCACTTAGCCTTGCTGCATCTCTCCTTTTTAGGCATTCCCGGTTGATGAGGCTCAAGGCTAAGCGTTACCTTTTAAAGAATGATTTCTCTTAGAATGCTCACCGTCCTCCAATGACGATGTTCTGATAGCATTCATCCAAACAACTTATTCTGGGTATGGACAAACCGAATCACCGTTTTCATCATCTTCACGGTATTCATTCGTAACGTTCAAACCGGATCAAAGTGGTTTTCGAATAATCAAATCCGATCCTGGTGTCTTCGAGACAATTAACGAAATTGGCCAAAACTGATAGTCGGTTATTTAACTATCAATACACATCCATAAACAATCATCAGGCCTTGTCATAAATTTTCCCAAATTTATTCTAAAATATCTTTATAAGATATATATATATATATATATATATATATATATATATATATATATATCCAGTACTTCAACATTTGAAACAGTTTTTCAAATCCTTATATTTCCAATGGAACATTTCCAACCTTCCCAATACTTAGAATATCTTTTTCCACTTCATTTTATATTCAAAAGTTAGAAGGTGTTCATTTTACTTCTTATTTATTTATATTTTCTCAAAAACATTTACAATTTATTTGTAAATTTCTTAACTCATTTACATGTATTCTATAAGTTTCGAAAGTCTTTAATTAATTCCCTTCAATATTTCCAAAGTCAATTATACTTATTTATAATTCCAACTTCTCATTCTACATCTTTAATGAATTCTAGTTCATTCTTCGAAGTTCACTTTTATTTAACCTCTTCGGAAATTTTCTTACTTTTCTTCCCAAATCCATTTAAGAATTTTCTTATAAATCATTTTTACTGAATAACCACATTTCCAAGCTTTCGAGAAGGTTTATAAATAAATATAAAACATTTCCAAACTCTATATATATAATAAAATTAAGTATTTAAAAGAAATAATAATTATTTATTTTTAAGACATATTCAAATAATTATTTAAAATATTGAAAACACTTTCTTATAACATCCCCTTTTCAAAGCAGGTTTAAACATTTAGGATTTTATTTAAAATAGATATTAAGTATTTTAAAAATTCGCTTCTGAAATATTTCCAAACCAACCAACCTTGAAATTTATATAGTTTAATAAATAAGAATTTTCCACTTTAGAATAAAAATTTAACTTATCGATAAAATAAATTTTTAAATCTCAATAACCTTATTTCAATTTATAAATCTTCTCAATTTCCATTACATCCATTCCGGTCTCCTTAACCATTTCACTTTAAAAATATTATCTACTATTTTTCTCACCTTATTTCCATATTCCGTTATAAATTATTCCCATAAATTTATATTCCCAAATTATCATCCGATATCACTTTCTTTCATTTATAAACTAATTTATAAAAAATTTATAACCCTTTTAAGTTTCACTAAAATAATCTTCCTTATAAAATTCCATTTCTATAAATTCAATTTCTTATAAATCTCATTTATTTTTACCAATCTATTTTTAATATCAATTTCGACCTCTTTCTATATTTTTCGAATATCATTTCAAAACCCAATCTTTAGAAAAAATTCCCTTATATAATTCATTTTAAAATTGTCCATTTAAAATATTTCTCTATATTATTTAATAAGATAAAAAATTCACCATTCCTTATTCAACCCAACCTCTTTCAAACAATCTGATTTTCGATATACATATTTTTATATTAAAAATCTTCTTTTAATTCCTTAAAAAAAGGTAGTATTTATGGTATTTAATATATCCAAAATTAATTTCCGTGCTATTTTAACATTTAAAATTTTACAACACACAATAATCCAGCATTTTATGTATATGAAAAATACTAATATATTTAAGGAATTCAGTTGGATCCCTCCAACCCGTTTTTCCCTACATCCACAGATGTTAGACAATAATAATAATATCAATCCCACTTCGAGGAGGATATCGTGGTATATAGGGTCATCCACTATTATGTGGGGAGCATAAGGTCTTATTCGCTATAATATGCGGGAATATCACTCTAATACTAATATATATACTACTACATTTTATATAATTATCCAACAGATAACGATTATAAATTTCAACCAGACACCCAGTAATTAATTTTAACTATAAAAATTAAACAATTAATCCAAAAATGAGTGAAATTAACTCACCTTGATTTTAGATTTTTCCGGACATCCAAATTTTAAATTTTAATTTTAATGCGTTGATTCCACAGCTACGAATCCCACACGACTGATTCACTTGATTTAACCTCGTATAGGACAATAATTAAACTAATAAGCATTCATTTTAAAAAAATCATCCTCCTTAACCACATGATTAACGATCTTTGCATATATTTCTAACCTATAGTTATCATAAAAAAATTGTTTTAAATTAAAATTACCCTCACAGAGCTCCCTCTTCTCGGATGAGTATGCTACAACCACAGGGGAAACGCATGCTCCATCAGCCTTGTTGCACCACGCGCATACCCAGACCTCGGCCGAGCCCTCTGCTAGTGCCACATTATCCACGAGACACCCAAATCAATCCCACGCGAGCTCGAACCTGTCCACCTCGTCGTCGTTGCTGCCGAGTCATCAAGATCTACTCTGGCCTCCTTGCGCATGCTTAGTCAGACATCAAGACCTCCAACCCCCTCGTGACTCGCTCATGCACGCTCCGCTACTTCGAGCGTCTCTCGATCGCGACAAGGCCACCGCCTCCACTCCCTTGCACGCGCACGAGCTTGATCTCTAATTGTATTGTGATTTTGGGTTTTTCTATAAAACGAAGTCGAAGTTGATTACAATTTTCTGCACGATTTCAATAGGGGATGTCGAACCGATGGAGGGAAGGGAAGGAGATGTATACGATTTTGTATTCTGTTTTTTATATTATCGGCTTTCGATTTGAACTGAAGGAGGAAGAAGAAGTTGCGTGATATAAAGGAGAAGAGAGGGCAAGACGTGATGTTGAAATGAAGGTAGCATGTAGGGTAAAGCTATAGTGACATGAAGGAGAAAGAAAGGAATGTGATGTGCTGACTAGAAAAAATATATAAATTAAATTCCCAAATATCTCGATTACGTAACTAAAAATCTTGATCTCATATCGGGACATGCCGCTAGGCGTTTGTAATGTTGTACCCCTATTCCAAACATAATGGAAAAGGTTTCGAGTCCTGATTCGATCGTATGGAGAAGATAGCTTTTTGGACCCAATTATTATATTGAATTTTCGATATCAATTTCAGCGCATTTCTATCCCGTACGACCAATGATAACTCCAAACACTATGAAATTTGAAATTCTATAATAATACAATATTACGAATCCAATGGAACTGATTTCGTTGAATTTCGAGACTATGCGCCGGATGGCTATTTTTAAATGTCAATTTGAACAGACGATTTTAAAAATTGAACAGACCACTTTAAATTCAATCTTAAAACTTTTATTATCTTCATTATTAATAATATAAATTTTATAAGCCTTTAAATCAATTTTATCGGGCTTAAAACTCAAGGTACAAAAATTAAAGCAATAAACTTCAATAATTAAATTATCCAATAAATTGCTATATTAAATTCTGAATCTATTTTATAAATTAACCCAATTTTTCATATTCAAAACCAATCTATAATTAAAATTCAATATTTAAAACCATTTAAATATTCAAAATTAATCCCCCTTAAAAAAAATTCGTCCTCGAAATTGCTAAGGTAGGAAAATGCTCCAAACTCATTACTTATTAAAAACCCACTTAGTGAAACTCGACATTTTAGTTTCTAGCCTCTTAGGTTTCAATTTAAAACAATTAGCTTTTAGTCTAAAACAAAATCATTTATTTCGGTTACAGTTTAGAAATCGATTTCCATTAACAAAAAAAAATTCCAAAATTTTTCAAAATTTTTCTAACACACTAAAATTTTGAACTTTTTGGCAGAGTCTCTCTTGTACGGAGGACCTTTTGCAATATGACAGAAGAGATAAATATATATATCGACCTACACGGTCGAAAAACAAAAATATATATCGATATTTATATATTTGTTGTATTTAATCCCAAAACATACCTTATTTTAGCGTTTTTAAGCATCATTAAGCAAACATTTACTTCGCAAGCAATTACGCAACACAAAATTTAGCCTGCTAGCCTCTAGGTACATGTACTTACTCGATTTTAAACCACATAAGTATCAAAATATAAAAGTTCAATAACATTTTGTTTAATTAAGCAATTAGACACATAATTTTCATAGCATGACTATATAACCAAAAGGTTCTAACATTCCATTATTCATTTCCAAACCGTTTACATATCCTTTTATTCAATTCAAATGATTCTCAACCCAATAATTTGCATTCAACTCATACTTATACCAAACAAATTTCATATCCATCTCAAATTGATTAAAAATTAATTTGTTCACTTTTTATTTATTTATAAAAAACTATTTTCTTCCATTTATATCAAACGACAGATTCCCATGCAAATTCAGTAATGTTTATTTAATAAAACAACCATTTCAGTTAATTGCTATTTGAAATTGATTCCAAATCGATTTATATTTAATTCTATTTTGTTTCATATTTGTTCATAATCACTTCACTTACATTTCATTCAAATTCATTATACTAAGTTCGAAACCATTCCCGCTACTTCATTAAATACCATTTCACAAATTTATTTGAGTCAAGCCTCGATTCAAATATTAACTTAAGTTAATTTTGTTTAATTTCAATTATTCCAACCTTATAATTTTAGTTTATTTTGTTTCAACCAACTTCTATTCCATTCACTAATTAATTATTTAATTAGTTCATTCATTTATTCACTTCAATTTTAATTTCATACTCGAATTCAATCTCGAATTCATTAAAAATAATATTCAAGGCCATATTTAATTTATTTCCTCTCACATTGAATTTGTTTATAACTCAAGCCATTTTAATCCAATTCCATTTGGTCGCATTCAACATACATTTAATCAGCTTCGAGTTTTATTCATCATTCAAGTTCTATATTCAACTTCAGTTTTCAGCCACCGTCCATTTTATTTTAATGAAGTAAAATTCCATTCCATATTCACTTAACTAATTAATTTATCTAATTAGTTCACTTCCGTTTTACATTTCAATATATGATTATTATTTTTATTCCAAAAATCATTCTATTTAATCACTTGAGTTTGAATCCAATTTTTTTAATTCAAGTTTTGGATTTTTAGTTTTTTACTAGAACACCCAAATATATTTTTTCATACGTTACACAACTTATTTTCTCACATTTTTATTTTTCAACTAAAGATTACACATTACCTCATAGCTTACATATACTTTTATTCCATTAATTGCTAATTTTGTAAGCTATTCAAATTTATTTATTCACAATCCCAAATTTTCACTCAAATTTTATCCCATTTAAATTTTTATAACTTATAATTATATAATTATTCTACCACCCATAATTTATATTTACTTTAATTCGATATTATTTCTAATCCCATCAAACTTTATTTTACTCAGCTTACGTTAAATTTTCCTTCATACCATTTATTTCGATTCAATCAATTAAGTATTTGCTTCCAACTTCAAATTCCTCCATATCTCCTTAATTATAGTTAATTGTTCCATTCACTTATACGCATTCATCATTCACTTATATTTAGTTAACTTCATCACATTCAACTTATTTTATTTAATTTACTATAATCGCTTTATCTAATTTATTTTCTTTAATTTTTAGTTAAGTTAAATCCCAATTCCTACAAACCCCCTTTTACCATTCCACTTTATTTAACTTACACAAGTTAGATTTTTATTTCATACTGAAATTCGTTTTCCAAGTTTCATTCAAAACTTATTCTCTTTTTGTTTCCTCTTCTTAACTAGAAATTTTAGAGTTCAAACACCCGGTACTTATTTCAAACCATTTGAAATAATGATAATATATATGTAAATATATAACTCTGTTTTGACAAATCATTTCCTTTAACTTTCGAAAATCAACTTGATTTTTTTTCCCAAAATAATTCCCCTCGGAATTCTCTAAAACAACATCTGTTTTTTCACAAAAATCTCCATATCACATTTCTATGATAGCAGTACGTCATCTAGAAATTCGAAAATGAATACTGGTGGTGCTGCAGTCATCGCCCGAATTATTTTCAGCAACTGAAGTGAGTTCAGTGCTATATCTCATCCAAAATCTATTTTAAAATAATTTTCTTACAAAAATATTCAAAAATAGTACTCTTATTATTATTTTCCACGCCACTTTGAAAAACATTTTTTTTCAAACTTTCCGGTATTTTAAATTTCCAGATTTGTTGTGAATCCAGTTTTAATTATAATGCATTTGTATAATTTATACAAATTTTCATTTGGTTATATAAACCATTTCTAATTTTATAATCTTGTTTGATTATATATTATCATCCAAACATTCCAAATATGTATAATAATTTCAGAAATTTATTTCTTTTATATCAAAATATAATTTGGGTAAAATTATTTCACTTACCCCATTTCAAAATAATATTATGTCGAATTACTCTATTCGAGTGTTTAGAAACCCCTATCGATATAGTTGTAAGGACTATGCCGACCAAAGTTCATAAGCCACTCAATAAATCAACCAACACAATATAAAACAATTTATTTCCACTAATAAATACGTGCTCATATATATTAATACACGCAAACTCATTCAAGAGCACTACTGACTCTATCTCTAATGAGTAATTCACACCAGAGCCAAGGTTCTCGCTTAAACTTCAGCTCTGATACCAACTAAAACAAACCGGGGTTTTTGACCCTCGAAAATCAACATCAATATGTCCAACTGTAAGCCGGAAATACCAATTCATTAGGGGTGAAGAAGAAAAAGGTAGAAGAAAAGAAACAGAACAACATAGAATCTCACAATCACAGCGGAACAAAATATAATATACAATAACAGATTTTAAATACAAGAACTGTACTGCTAATATACATACCATTATCAGAGTATAACAATTCAATACATTAATATGAACAGTTTAATAACTCGTCCTGATATACATAACTCACACAACGGAAATAACCAAGTACGTGATATATGTCTGAACTCCTCCAGATCGTCTCTTGAGCTCCATAGCGTTTTAAACTGAATCTAAAATACTCAGTCTGAAACCGAGCATTATAATAAAATAATACCCGAGTCAGTTTGGAAAACCAACATGAGAAAACATATTCAATTTGAATTGTTAACTTTTCAAAATCCTTTGAAAAACAAAGGTATCTCGTAAGACCATGCCACAAATAAACACGACTGGTTTTTACCTTACAATAACCAAAACATTTTCTAGAAAATCCAGTGATATTATAATTGTGTCTAAATACAATTACTTATTCAAATAGCTGAAATTATTACATTGATTAAATTCCAACATACTAGGCTTTATAAACAAAAGCGTAAGCTTGTATTGGAGAATGGACTCCCATGAATGACTGGGCCACCGGGGTACCTCCCATCACAGTACACCTCTAGAAACATGTACCAAGGACCACGCTGGGATCCCATGCTACACAAGACTGGCCTACCCTAACCTGGATAGATCAAATATGTTACCATCCTGGGTGTTCCCACCCTTACCATCGAGTGCTTCTTCTTTCATGTGTACCCATATATAAGATAAATAGGGTATTCTAGGACATCTAGAAAGGTGATAACATACCCTACTTGGGTGCGACCCACTTTGCCTTGCTGCATCTCCCCTATTTTATTCATTTTCGATTGATGAGGCTCAAGGCTAAGCATTACCTTTTAGGGAACGATTTCTTAGAATGCTCACCGTCCTCCAATAACGATGCTCTGATAGCATTCATCCATACAAATTGTCCTGGGTCTGGACGAATCGAATCACCATCTTCATCATATTCACGGTATTCATTCGTAACGTTTAAACCGAACCAAAATGGTTTTCGGATAATTAAATCCGATCCTAGTCTCTTCGAAACGATTAATGAAATTGGCCAAAATTTAAAGTCGGTTATTTAAATATGAATACACATCCAAAAATAATCATCGGGCCTTGTCATAAATTTTCCCAAATTTATTCCAAGATATCTTTATAAGATATATATTTCCAGTACTTCAACATTTGATAACAGTTTTTCAAATCCTTAATTTCAAATGGAACATTTCCAAACCTTCCCAATACTTAGAATATCTTTTTCCACTTCATTTTATATTCAACACTTAGAAAGTGTTCATTTTACTTCCTATTTATTTTTATTTTCTCAAAAAAATTTACAATTTATTTGTAAATTTCTTAACTCGTTTACACGAATTCTATAAATCCTGGAATTCTTTAACTAATTTCCTTCAATATTTCCAAAGTCAATCATACTTACTTATAATTCCAACTTCTCTTTCTACTTCTTTAATGAATTCTACTTCATTCTTCGAAGTTCACTTTTATTTATCCTCTTCGGAAATTTTCTTAACTTTCTTCTCAATTCCATTTAAGAATTTTCTTATAAATCATTTTTATTGAATAACCGCATTTCTAGGCTTCCGAGAAGGTTTATAAATAAATTTAAAACATTTCAAAACTCTATATATATATAAAAAAAATATTTAAAAGAAAATAATAATTATTTATTTTTAAAACATATTCAAATAATTATTTAAAATATTAAAAACACTTTCTTATAACATCCCCTTTTCAAAGCAGGTTTAAACATTTAGGATTTTATTTAAAATAGATATTAATTATTTAAAAATTCACTCCTGAAATATTTCCATACCATCTAACCTTGAAATTTATATAGTTTAATAAATAAGAATTTTCCTTTTTAAAATAAAATTTTAATTTATCAACAAAATAAATTTTTAAATCTCAATAACCTCATTTCAATTTATAAATCTTCCTGATTTCCATCACATTACTTCCATTCCGGTCACCTTAACCATTTCACTTTAAAAATAGTATCTGTTATTTTTCTCACCCTATTTCCATATTCCAATATAAATTCTTCTCGTAAATTTATATTCACAAATTATCATCTAATATCACTTTCCTTCATTTATAAACTTGTAAATTTTCTATAACTCCTTTGATTTTGACCGAAATAATCTCCCTTATAAAATTCCATTTCTATAAATTCAATTTCTTATAAATCTCATTTATTTTTACCCATCTATTTTTAGTATCAATTTCAACGTCTTTCTATATTTTTCGAATTACATTCCAAAACCCAATCTTTAAAAAAATTCCTTTATATAATTCATTTAAAAAAATTCCATTTAAAATATTTTTTCGCATTATTTAATACGAGCAAAACTTCGCCATCCCTTATTCAACCCAACTCTTTTAAATAATCCGATTTTCGATACACATATTTTTATATTAAAAGTCTCCTTTTAATTACTTAAATTTTTTTAAAATAGTATTTATGGTATTTAATATATCCAAAATTAATTTCCATGCTATTTTAACATTTAAAATTTTACAACACATAATAATATATTTGAGGAATCCAGTTGAAACCCTTCAACCTGTTTTTCTCTGCATCCACAGATGTTAGACAACAATAAAAATACCAATCTCACTTCAAGGTGGATGTCGCGGCATATAGGATCATCCGCTATTATGCGGGACGCATAGGGTCTCATCCTCCATAATATGCGCACTCCAATACTAATATATATACACACTACTATATTTTATATAATTATCCAATAGAAAACAATTATCAATTTCAACCAGACATCCAATAATTAATTTTAACTATTCAAAACTAAAAAGTAATCTAAAAATGAGTGAGATTAATTCACCTTGATTTTAATTTTTTCCGGACATCCAGAACTTGAATTTTAATTTTAATACATTGATTCCACAGCTACGAATCCCACACAACTGATTCGCTTGATTTAACCTCGTATAAGCCAATAATTAAATTAATAAGCATTTGGTTTTAAAAAAAATTATCCTCCTTAACCATAAGATTAACGATCTTTGTATATATTTCTAACCCGTAGTTATCATAAAAAATTGTTCTAACTTAAAATAACCCTCACAGAGCTCCATCTTATCAGATGAGTATGCTACAACCACAGGGAAAACGCACACTCCATCAGCCGTGCTCCACCAAACACATACCCAGACAGCCTCAGATCTCGGCCGAGCCCTCTACTAGTTCCGCGTTATCCACGAGACACCCAAATCAACCCCACGCAAACTCGAACCTATCAACCTCGTCGCCGTTGCTGCCGAGTCACTGAGACTACTCTAGTCTCCTTGCACATGCATAGTCAAACATCACAAACTCCAACCCTTTGTAACTTGCTCCCGTGCGCTTCGCTACTTCGAGCGTCTCTCGATGGCGACAAGGCCGCTGCATCCACTCCCTTGCACGCGTGCGAGATCGCTCCCCAGTTGTATCGTGGTTTTAATTTTTTCTTATATAAAATGAAGTCGAAGTCGATTTTGATTTTCTGCATGATTTCAGTAGGGGATATCTGAGGGAAGGAAAGGAGATGTATATGATTTTGTAATCTCTTTTTTTATTATCGTCTTTTGATTTGAACAGAGGGAAGAAGAAGAAGTCGCGTGATATAAAGGAGAAGAAGGGGCAAGACGTGATGTCGAAATGAAGGTAGCGTGTAGGGTAAAGCTACAGCGACATGAAGGAAAAAGAAAGGGAGGTGATGTGCTGGCTAGAAAAAAATATAAATAAAAATTCCCAAATATCTCGATTACGTAACTAAAAATCTCGACATCCGATCAGGTCATGCCGCTAGGAGTTTATAATGTTATATCCCAATTTCGAACGCAATGGAAAAGGTTTCGTGTCCCAGTTCAACCATATGGAGAAGGTAGCTTTTTGGACCCAATTATTATATTGAATTTTCGATATCAATTTCAGCGCTTTCTATCCCATATGACCAACGATAACTCCGAACATTATGAAATCCGATAATAATACAATATTATGAATCCAATGGAACTGGTTTCGTTGAATTCTGAGACTGTGCCCCGAATGGTTATTTTTAAATGTCAATTTGAACAGACTTTTTTAAAATTGAATAGATCACTTTTAAATCCTATCTTAAAAATTTTATTATCTTTATTATTATTAATATAAATTTTATAAGCCTTTAAATTATTTTCTCAAGAAACAAAAATTTAACCAATAAACTTCAATAATTAAATTATCCAATAAATTGCTATATTTAAATTCTGAATCTTTTCTATAAATAAGCCCAATTTTTCATATTCAAAATCAATCTATAATTTAAATTCAATATTTAAAACCGTTTAAATATTCACAATTAAAATCTGGATCGTTACAAAATAACACTAGACCAAGAACTATAAACATACCTAGGAATTCAATCACTTAAATGTCAGTCGTGATCTGTTTAATTAAGTGAAATTATTTCCATATCTTTGACATATTAAGGATGTTGAATGTACTTTTTATAAGAATTTGATGCAATCTTGTAATTAAGGGTTTCCTTTTGAACCATTCATCCATTTAGAAGAGAAGGTTAAAATTTAAGGGTCGTAACATAAGCACCATTGAAATGAAGAGAGTGAATGATTGCCTTTGCTTTATGCAGAGGCATTGGAAACGAAATTGTGTAAAATATTTATAAATGCTTATGAGGAATGAAAAAGATGATTTCTGTTTCAAATGTACTTATTTATAGAAAATAGTTTTGTATAAGGTTTGTTTCTTGTGTCCAAGGTATTTGATCGGAACCTCTCGACTGTTAACTAGTTGCAGCATAAGAAATAAATAACCCATAATAAATGATTTGATGGAGCTCTATATTTCAAATAATATTACTGTAACCATAAAAATTTCGGGAGCATACTTGCTGGTGGATACATTAAGTTTTGAAAAAAATTACTTTTTTGTATGTTGAATATTATTTGTTTATGAAATAATAATTGTTTCGGTTTTGATTGAAAATAGATGTTATTTTGTTTTAATATGTATGTTTTGAATGTTCTAAATGTGTTTTGATATGTTGATGAAGGGATTCCTCTTCATAACAGTAGCGATGTATTAGCTATAGAAAATACAAAAGCGTCTACAATATCAAACAATTAATTTTGGAATTGTGGCCTAAGCAATATTTTTGAGAAATAATTCTTTGATCATATGTCTGCGAGTTACATGGTACTTTTGAATTGAATCTTAAATTATTCCCAAAGCACTCATTCGGTAGGAGCAATAAAAGAGTTAATGAACCCTTCAGACTGATATTACATACATACATATATACACATACACACACACATATATATAGAGAGATTTATGCAGACCAATATCTAATGATATCGAAAGTGATTCCACTTATTTCATTAAATTCATCGATGAAATGTTTTAGATATGAACAAGTGTATTTGATACATAAGTTAGATGTAACATCCTGGATTTTATAAAAATATATAATTAGTTAATAAGAACATTATGGTAATTTTACATAAAGATGAAAATTTAAATTTCTACAAATGAATAAAATTGGTAAAATTTACTTTTCCATTTAATTGATATTTATAGCTTAAATTCATATATAAAATATTAGAAACAGACATGAGATGGACAGATTGTTTGTTATAGTGTGCATTATCGAGCAAAAAGGGTCAGGGCCCAAGTAGAGGCTAGGGGGATTTTAGGTTTTGTGCCTATATAAGTGATGTTCAAACCCTAATTCATCTAATCCTTTGCCTCTTTCCATTCTGTAGCCGCTTCTTTTTCTAATCTCCATATTTCTTCTTCTTTTTTTCCTCAAATCCACTCTTCAAAATTAAATAGTAAAACAAATTCATACAAAACAAAATAAGAGTGTCAAATCGAAAACAATAGATAATTCAAATCAAAGCAACTGGAAGAGAAACAGAAGGGAAGAAAAGCTAAATAAAATTAGATTAAAGAAGAAGGTTTCTTTAAGAATATTGTATAAGGTGATTGAGTTATCTAAAAACTAAGTATGACATAAATAAGCACTTAAATTTCATTAATATATCTACTTAGGTGTAAAAATATGATTTTTAATTGAATTTATGATATTTGATGAAAGAACTATACAAATTGAAATAGCTGGAAAACCCTAGAAAATGATTTTAACAATATAATTAGTGAAGTTTTGGAGGGAGGGTGGATTGAATAAAGTTTACCTTTAAAAGTATATATATCTAGTCTTATAAAATATGTTTGAATATACATACATGCACATATTGTAATGATCCGGATTTTCAACGATTTGATTTTGGACATTTAAATGGTTTTAAATATTTGATTTGAAATATAAATTGATTTTTGAATATGAAGATTTTGGTTGAAATTATAGAATGAATTCAAATTTCAAATATAGCGATTTATCGTAATACGGTAATGGTGAATAATTGAAATTTGAGTTGAATATGCAAAACGATTTCTAATGTTAATATAAATTCTATTTGAATTAAAATTGAGTTAGTAAGGTTTAAAACTATAATTTTAAGTAATTTCGTCGATTTTGAAAATCGTTATTTTTATCGACGCGTTAAAATAGCGATTCAGGGCACAGTCTCGGAATTCGACGAAACTAATTTCATTAGATCTGTAATAGTGTATTATTATTGGATTTATAATTTTTAGTGTTAGGATTTTCCGTTTAGTTGTATGGGATAGAAACACGTTGGAATTAATATCGAAAAATTTAATATAATAACTGGGTGCAAAAAGCTATCTTTCGCATACGATCGAATTAGGTCGTCAAACTTGTTCCATTACATTTGGAATAGGGGTATAACATTAGAAATGCCACGTGGCACGTCTCGATAAGGATCAGGATTTTAAATTTCCAAAAACGAGATATTTTGAAATTAATTAATATTATAAATTTTTAAGTTCAAACCCTATTACATCCCATCAGCCACCTACGTGTTATAACCACACCCACCCCCTCGTTTAAAAATCATGTTCCCTCTCTTTTTTTTATCATTTTGCAGAAGAAGAATCGAAAATAAGAAAAACAAATAAAATGTTAATCCAAAAATCTCAAAGCAAGCTCCTGTGATATTGGAAAGCTTTGATTTTCATGCTGTGGGTTCTTGGGAGAGTACGACCATGGTTTAGTGGGTGGCAATAGTTGTTGTGGTGCTCGGCCGTGTACAATAAGAAGCTTAAAATTAGGGTTGGGTTTATTTGGTTTCGAGTGGGAATTTGGGGATTTGGAGGCTCGATTGGCGTTTAGCACGTTGTTTAGCACCTGTGGCCAGAAAATAGGGAGTTCTGGCGCCTCCAAGGTGGTTCCGTCGACTGTACGGACGAGGTGAGGGGGGGGGGGTTGAGTCGCGTTTTAAAAGGTAGGGTCGGGTGGTAAGTGACTGAGTGTGTCAGAAGGAGGAAGTGTTGGGAAGTTCTACAGGGTTTTCGGATTGTTGGAGGTGAGAGAGATGGAAGGTTGTACGCGCGACCATGATGGGTTTGAAGAACTGGAAAGCGGGAATTCTATATGGGGGAGAAGGGTATTTGGTTAATCAAGGCGATTAATTTACTAATGAAGGATTAGCGAAATTAATGTATAATTTAATTTGTGAATCTTATAAATGCTATATTCAATTCATACGAGGTCGAAAATGAACGAAACAAATTGCGTTGCGCTCGTGTCATCGAATACTATGCAAAGTAAATGAATTGGATGGATATGGATTTTTTGAAAATTTTGGGCTAAAATTGAATGATTATTCAATTTTAATTCGAATCTGGAATGTTCTAACGACTGTAAAATCAAGGTGAGGAAATCTCACTCGTTTTGGATTACTGATTTGATATATAATAATTAAAATTAATAATTAGATAATTGATTGAATTGATATCTTATTATCAGTTGAATATTATATTATATATGGTAGTGTGTATATATATAGCAGTAGTTGGGTATATTCCCGCCGTTGGGGCGGATGAGACACTACGCGCACTACATAATAGCGGATGACCCTATATTACTGCGATATCTCACCTCGAAGCAGGATTGGTATTTTATGTTATACAACATATGTGGATGCAGGGAAATAGGTTAGAGGTATCCAACTGAATTTCTCAAAATATGTTGATTTGTTACATATATAGTGATACATGATGTGATTGAATAATTTGTTATGGATTGTTGTGTGATTTAACTTATTGAATGCTATAATAACACAGGCCCAAATTTTGGTATTTTAAATACATAAATAATAATTTTGAATTTTAAAAAGAATTCAAGGTGATTTTTGGAAATAAAAATATTTATATGGAAATTGGAATATTAAATAAGAAATGAGTTTGATTAAATAAAGTTTTAAAGCCAAACCTGCCCTCTTCGATGAATTTTAAACTCACAATTATACCTAATTCTCTTCAAAAATGGGGTCCTCGCCTTCTTCGATTTTTCTTCCCGCTGACCTATCCCATCCCACAACATCTCTTCAGCCTTGTCCTCCTTCCCCAATTCTTGTACCTCCCTCTACTTCTTCCCATCTTCTCGTGTCAGTCCCTTCTCCACCTAACATCCCCCTTGTCAGTGATCCTGTAGTTCCTGCATCTCTTGCAGAAGCTACTCCTATGGTTCCAGATCATATTCTCTCTTCTCCTCCTTTGCTTCCTCATCTTTCATCCCTTCCTCCTCGTTCATGGAACTCACTTTTTAAAGCCAAACCCAATAACGCTGGCAAATATGTGCCTCGTGATATTCAACTTGATTACATTGGAGATGCTATAGTGCCACCTGATGATGTTGTTCAGGCAGGAAACTCTATGTGGAAAGAATATCTCGTTGGTTTTTTTCTTGATTACCCGCTCCCATATGCTACAGTTTTGTATTACCTCAAAAAAGTTTGGAAGCTAAGTGGTTCTATTTCTGTCAAATCTGATGGATTCTTGTTTTTGTTCAAGTTCTCTAATGATGAAGATAGTTCAAGAATATCTGAATCTGACCCGGTGGTGATGAGGAATAAGTTATTTATAGTGAAGCCATGGGATGAAAATATAGGCAATAGTTGTAGTAGCATTAAAGCTGTACCAGTATGGATTAAACTTTCTAATATCCCACTGTATGCTTGGTCTCCATTGGGTATTAACTGGTTAGCTTCTAGAGTTGGAAAGCTTCTTTGTTTGGATGCATCAACTGAAAATTTTGAACGTATCTCTTTTGCGAAATGTTTAGTTGAAGTAAATCCAAATCAAGAATTGCCTGATAATTTTTCAGTTAAATTGCTAGATGGTATTGAGCAGATTGTTAAAGTTGTTTACTTGTGGAAACCAGAGATATGTACTATATGTAAGGAGTTTGGGCATTTAGTGCACAACTGCAAGAAAGTTGTATGTGAAAGAAATGTTGAGCAATGTGTAACTAATGAGCAGCAGATAATATGTGATGTGAGAAGGAACAAGATGAAGAAGGGGCAAAACATTGGAAAACAAGACAAAGTGAAACAGATCTGGCAAAAAGTCAATAATAACAAAGGAAAAAAATGATTAATTATGAAGAACTGGAAGATACTGCCTTGAAGATACTAGGTGCAAAGGAAAATAATGTGCATGATGGAATTGAAGAAAATACAAAGGAACTTGATAAAGTTAATAAACCACACAGTGATGAACAGGCTTGTATTGTTAGCACACATAACAAGTACAACTTGCTCCAAACTTTAAAGAATGAACAAGGTATATTGGAAATTTTTGATGAAGAGGAAGGAGAGATAACTGCTAAGGTTAATTGTAGAGAGCAACACAATGAGTCAACCATGAATATTACTACTACTGTTGAATACAATGAATCAGAAACAAAAGAATTGTCTTCAAAACATGGTGCGCAGGAAATATTTAAGAAGGTCTCTTCCAAAAGTAGGAGTAATAAGGAAGTTGGTAATGTTACAACTGAAGTGTATCCTCATTCTAATTCTCCTACATCTGATTTTGATTTAAAATGGTGCAATACTTTTGAAACACAAATCACACAATTAATAACCTCAATGCAAATATCTGCTGACCACACTCAACCTCATGTACCTCCTCATTACAACTTTTCAATTCAGTTACAGGATGGCCTTCTTACATTCCTAACTCACAACCTCAAACAGCCCCACCTCATGATCCATTCTCCTCCCATTCAAGTACACATCCAACCTCCCCCCCGAACCTGCCAAGAAGGAAAATTGAAATAAGATCTATGTCAGCTCAGAAAAGGAATAACTCCACCTAATCTCAATAAATTATAATGTATAAAAAAATTGCATCTTGGAATCTAAGAGGAGCCCATAGTAATTTGAAACTTGATCAAGTTAAAAGTTATATCTCAGAGCATAATATTTGCCTTTTTGGTCTGCTAGAAACTAAGCTTAATCTCTCCTTATCCCTTAAAGCTGCTTCCTACATTAACCCTAAATGGTCTTTCCATCATAATCTTGATACTGCAGCATATGGTAGAATACTTGTCATCTATGACCCAGCTGTTTTGTCACTTTCTCCCATTCTGTCTTCCAGACAGTTTATTCATTTTCATGTTCATGATTCCCAAACTCAATCCTCCTACTACATAACTTTTGTTTATGCTGACAACTCTGTAATTTCCAGGAATGCATTTCTCAATTCTTTGCTTTCCTTAAGACAATCTTCACACCCCTGGCTTGTCTTGGGTGATTTCAACTCCTGCCTTGGCTGTAATGAAAAATTTGGTGGTACTCCTCTTCCTTCAATAGATCTTGATCCTATCAATCTTGTTGTTTTTGATTCTGAGTTGATCTTGGTGAATAAGTCAGGAGATAAGTATTCATGGAATAATAGAAGTAGAAGTGGTGTCCGTACATTCACAACTATTGATCATGCCTACCCTCTCTGTCTTCCTTCCACAACCTATACTGTCTGACCACTCTCCTCTTATATTAACTCTAGGGAACCATTTTAGAAGGGAAAAGAGAAGTTTTAAATTTTTTAATGCTTGGGTTAAGCATGAGCACTTTCTGGTCTTAGTTTCACATGTTAACTCTGAATTTTCATGTTATGGTAACCCCATGTATAAGTTTTGCAGGAAGTTAAAAAGCATCAAGCAAGCAATCAAGCTGTGGGCATCTTCAATCTTTGGTACTGGTAGCCTTCTGTCAACAACACTTAAGGAACAATTGAAGATAAAGCAAGACTATATGATGGAGCATCCTCTTGATATTCATGCTGCTGCTGAATAGGGGAAATTATATAAGGAGGTTAACAATGCCCTGATCTTGGAAGCTAGCATGAAGAGGCAACAATTGCATAAAAGATGGATAGATGAAGGAGACAAAAACACTAAGTTTTATCATGAATCATTGAAGGTTAAGCACGCAAGAGAAAATATTTTTAGAATTTATGATGAGCATGGTACTCTTTTTACTTCTGCAGATACTGTTGATCATGCCTTTATACAATACTTCACCAATCTGCTTGGTAACACAAATGGCTTCCTTCCTGATCTGGACCTAATTTCATCTCTTGCTCTTCCTTGTATTACTTCCCTGGAAGCTACTTCTCTTATTAGGCATGTCACTGACGAGGAAATTAAGGATACCCTTTTCTCCATGAACAAGCAATCATCTGGGGGCCCTGATGGGCTAAATGTTACATTCTTTATCTCTACTTGGAGTGTGCTAGGTGGGGATTTTTGTCAAGCAATTCACAACTTCTTTAATAAATGCAAGTTACTTGGGGAAGTTAACTGCACCAACATTGCTCTTATCCCTAAAGTCACTCCTCCTACTAGTGTTTCCTCCTTTAGGCCTATATCATGCTGTAATGTGGTCTACAAGTGTATCTCTAAAATTCTAGCATCACGTTTAGTCATAGTGCTGCCTACTGTTGTATCTAACAATCAAGCTGCCGTTATTCCTTCTAGAGATATAATTGATAATGTTCTGCTTGCTCAGGAATTACTTAAGGGTTATGGTAGAAGTTGTGTGCCTCCTGCAGCTGTTCTTAAAATGGATATTTCCAAGGCATATGACACAATTCATTGGGTCTCAATTGTTAGGATTATGGCTGATGGGATTCCCCAAAACTTTTGTGTCTTGGATATATGTTTGTATATCCACACCTTCATACTCTGTTGTAACAAATGGTAGACCTGTGGGATGTTTCAAAGGTAGTAAAGGTATACGACAAGGTGACCCTATATCTTCTTACCTATTTTTGATGGTTATGGAAGTATTAACTGTTTTACTCAGGACTTGCTTCAACCAGAAGATCATTAAGTATCACCCAAAGTTCTCACATCTACAAATAACATCTATTATGTTTGCTGATGATGTTATGTTGTTTACCAAACCTGAGTTACCCTCCTTGAATGGTATTTTGGATGCTCTGTAAGCTTTCTACAGTATGACTGGACTTACTATTAATCAGGCCAAATCTTCTATGCTTGTTGCTGGAGTTAGTGAAGTTCAAGCTGCTGCTCTTCATCAACATTCTGGTTTCTCTTGCATGGAAAATGACATGAAGTATCTTGGTATCCCTTTAATTTCAAAAAGAATAACTGCAGCTGATTGTTTACCTCTTTTCAAAAAATTTACCTCAGTTATGTCTGCTTGGGATAATAAGTATTTGACACAGAGTGGTAGGTTAGTGCTTATAAACTCTGTTGTCTTTTCCTCTATTGTCTACTGGGCACGTACACTCATTCTTCCTGTGAAATTATTGCAACTTGTTAGGTCTGCCATGAATAGATTTTTTTTGGTCTGGTAGCATACACAATAGGAAGTTAATGCCATGTTCATTTTCTAAATCTGAGACACCTCTGAAATTGGGAGGGCTTGGAGTTCTTGATGTTAGGAAGTGGAATATTGCTGCTATAAGTAAACATTTTGATGCCCTAATTAACAAAAGAGGAAGTTTATGGGTACATTGGTCATGGCATTACAGCATTAAAAACAAATATTTTTGGAGTATGGTTGCTCCTCAAAACTGCAGTTGGATATGGAGAAGTTTGTTGAAACTTAGAGAAGTCTTCCTACCTATGATTCAATATCCTGTTAATGCTAGAACTGCAGCTAGCTTTTGGCATGATCCATGGGTCAGTAAAGGCCAAATCTTATCTAAGATGTGTGAACACTCTTATATTTTACAATCTGGAATACATATTGATGCTAAAGCTAATGAATTTTTACATAATGGTACAATGCAGTTACCATACAATAGCAATCAGGTGATTAGACAGTTGTGGGGTGAAATACATCAAAAAAATTTCTGTGCAAAACAAGATGACCCTGTGTTTTGGCACATGAAAGCTCATTCTGTTAAAGCAGTTTACAACTTTGTTTCTGCCAATGTCCCACTGCCTGCTTCAAAATGGTTCTCTGTCATATGGACTACTGATTCTATTCCAAAAGACAATTTAATGACGTGGAAAGTTATAAATCAAGTTTTACTTACAAGAAGTTTATTAAACAGGTATGGTTTGGCTTGTTCAACTGAGTGTTTGTTCTGTGAACTTCATGAAGAAACAACTGAGCATCTATATTTTGAATGTCCTGCCCTTCACTACTTGTTGGATAGGATTAGTTGTATTACTGGAACTAAGCTATCTTGTTCTAATTCTAGCATTCTCTGGAATATTATATTTAAAGCTACTAGGTGGAGAAATAATCTTGGGAGGGTGTTTTCTGTTTGCTTGAAAATATGCATGACTGTAATATGGAGTGAGAGGAATGCTATAATTTTTGATAATGTAAGAAGAAATGATGAAGTGCTGTGGAATGAAGTTAAGACCCGAACTCATTGGCAACTGATGAACAACAAAAGTGTTTTCCCTCAAACACTGCTTGATGGATGGGCTTGATGTTGTTGTTTTTTATTGCTTGTTCCTTGTCCTTATTTTCCTTTTTTCTTTCGATGTACCCTTTTATTATTTGAAATAAAACTGGTAGGGGCCCAGTTAACCCTGCTGGCTTTGCCAAAAAAAAGTTTTGATTTGGAATTCACTTGGCTATTTTGTAAAGTGGAATTTGGAACAATAAATTTTAATAATATGTTGTAAATTGTTAATGGAAGTTGAAATCGAGTTTTGAATAGATTTAGAATTATAATTGATTCATTGAGAAATAGATTTCCAAATGGAATTTGAAATAGAAATCGATTTATAAATGGATTTTAGTATATAAATTGGTTATAAACTGGAAATGAGTTTATATATTTATAAACAATGTGTATAAATAAATTGGAATGATTATCATTTGATAAATTGAGAATATAAATTCACAGCATGAATTTTAAATGAAATATGTAAATCGTTTTAGAAAGAAATAGTGGATTCTATTTTGGAATTTGAAAAAAGTTGTGAAATTGGAAATGTAAATTGATTTGTGATAAATCGAGAGAGATTTATAAGTATAAAATCGGTTATGTTGAATTTTGAAAATATATTTTTTCAAGAAGTAAGTTTTTTTCCAGAAAGGATTTTTATTTATTAAACTATGTGTTTAAAAACTATTATTTAGATTAAAATATTTCGAAAAGTTAGTTAGTCAAATATCTAAATTTGTTGAAATGAATTCTAGGTTTTATAAACAAGCTTTATAAATCGATTGGTATTATTTATAAATGAATTGGTAATTAGTTATCGTTGTTTATTTAAAAAGGGTTTTAATATTTTCAATAATTACTTAAATGTGTTTGAAAATTTATTATTATTCCTCAAAATTCTTATTTCATAAATATAGAGTTTTGGAAATTGGTTGAAGTTATTTATAAATACTCTTGAGATTTGTAAATCGAGTTTAATTTAATGAATGAAATTTTATAAGAGAAATCTTATAAAGGAATCTGGAGTCTTAAGAAAATTTCTAAAATATTATATATGAGAACTTCGAAAATGAATATGAATTCGTAAAAGAAGTTATAAACTATTGGTTGAGATTATAAATAAGTATAATCGATTTTTGGAAATTGTAAATGGAATTAATATAATTCCGAAGATTTATGAGATAAGTGATGAAAATGTTTCAAAGTATGGATATTAGAAATGATTCCGGAAAATAGACTTATAATATTTTCTAAGTATGGGAATGAAGGTTTTGGAAATGTTGTAGCGACAAAATGGTTTATATGGAAATAATTTTATAAGTAGTGAGTGTGTTAAGATAAGGTATGGTTGGAAATATCTTGTTATGGATTTAAGTATTTGAAATTGTTTTCAAATATTGAAATGGAAAGAAATTTGAATATGTATCTTTGTAAAGATATTTTGAAATGAATATTTGGATGATTTAAATACGGGCCTAGTGGCTACTTGTGTGTAATTTGATAGTTAAATAACTGACCATCAAATATGACCAAATTCATTAATCGTTTCGAAGAGACGGGTATCGAATTTAATTATCCGAAAACCACTTCGATTTGATTTGTGCGTTACGAGTTGTGATTTCTCGAAGATAATGGAGATGGTGATCTTAAGGACGGTTTGTCCAGACGTAGGACAACTTGTATGGATGAATGCTATCATTGCATTATTGCCTAGAAGGCAGTGTTAGCATTCCAAGTATGAATGCTATTCTTAAGGTAAATGTAGTCTCAAGCCTCATCAACCAGGAATGACTAAAACAAGGGAGATGCAGCAAGGCTATGTGGGTTGCACCCATTAGGGTATGATCACCACTCATCTAGAGTGGGCATCATCATCACTATCTATCGTTTGTTGGTCCCAAAGGCCCATTATTGGTGATCATATTCCGTACTATCTAGTAAGGGATAAGCCAGCCTTGTGTTGGCAGGGATCAATTGGTTCGATCTCGGTACATTTTTCTAGAGGTGTGCTATGGTAGGCTTACCACAGTAGCCTTGTCATTGTAGGAATCCAATATCCACTATGAGACACTATTATAATGCTAGATGATTTTGATACAAATATTTTGGTTATCGTATGGTAAAAGCCCGTCGTATTTATGTGTGGTATGGTATTACGAGATACCTTTGTTTTTCAAAGGATTTTGATAATAGTAATAATTCAAATTGAGTGTGTTTTCTCATGCTGGTTTTTCAGAATGACTCGTGTGTTATTTTATTATAATGCTCGGGTTAGATTGAGCATTACAGATTCATGTTTGGATGCTATGGAGCTCAGGAGATGAGCTGGAGGATTCTCAGGCGTATTCCATGTACTTGATTATATTCCGCTATATGTGTAGGCTGTATATTCAGCACTTATGAGGACTAGTTATTATACTATCCAAATTGATTTGTTGGTTGTTGTACTTTGATGATGGCATGTATATTAATAGTTATTGTTTCTTTTGTATAAAAATATGTTTATTATTTATTATCTTTTGTTCCATTGCGATTGTAAGATTCCATGTTTTTTTTGTTTCTTCTTCTTTCTTTCTTCTCATCCTCTCTTTTCTTTTCCTTGACCTTCCGTTATTCTGTACTTTTTGGGTCGGAAATGTGTGGTTCATTGTCAATTCAAAAGGTATGGGTTTGCAGGTCTTCACACACACACACACACATATATAACCATGAAATCATATAAATATGATTCTATATAATAAATTTGGATTAATTTGAATGAATAAAAAGTATAACTTTGGAATTACATTGATCTGAATTTATTTAACAAATTTGAATTGATTTGAATAATAAAAAGTGAGTTCGTACATATTTCTTTTAAAAATCATCTAAATTTGGTCCTATTAACTTTGTATAAAAACTGAACATACATACTTGAATCATTAAATAGTTACAATATCTGATAAAATGTATAAAAGGTTAGATATGACAAAATTTGAAATTATACATAGATAACCGTTTAAAATTTGATCAAAATAGTAATTTAAGCATATTGGAAAACCTTAGGTGCTAGAAATTCAATCGATTAAAAATAAAACCAATCGAACTAAAAAATTTTTTGCAAAACACTGAGACAAACATGAGTCTAACTCACAAGAAAATAGTTCATTTTTGGGGTTAAACAATCGACTAACTGGCGTATCCAGCCGACTGAATTTACTTTTAGTCAAATGAAATTATTGACCAGCCGACTGATTTTGCAATATATAGAAAATAATATAGAATACAGGAACCGGCCATAGACTTGTTTATCTTGTTGATTGAAAACCAGTAGACATCCCAAGTTGAACCTTGACCTTGTGCATGCCAAGTAGGATAGTTTTAAGGAACTTATTCCCACTTCCTTGACTCTTTGGAGTTCACATAATAGCACGAAGCTGTGTAACACGTTGTTTCATACTTCGTTGTATTTTGGTGTTCATGCTTTATGATGCTATATAATGTGATGCTCCACTTGGTATGAAATTATATCATAAGTAGATGTTCTTATTGTTATAATATATGGCTCTAGTCGCATATTTTGATTTGCTGTTTGCAAAGGAGGAGATGAAGACGTCCACAGTAGTTGGATGAGCAAGCGGTTAACTAAGCGGATGCACATATGAGGGAGTCAAATTATCGTCGGCCCTTTTTATGGCAGGTTAAATGATATGGAGCATAGGATTTGGGCATTAACAAAGTAGTTACTCAATTCTTTGATGGCAAGTTATCATCGGGACTATGTGCTAGGTGTGGGCCCAGCCTTTGTGATGTATACTCTATGCAAGTGCAACTTAAACGGTTTACTATTGAGAATCTTTACTCAATGAATAGTTAGGAAGTTCACTATTGAGACTGTATACTCAGTATATGCCCTGTTTACTCAGTTTATGTATTTTCAACCTTTAGATCAAGATCATTATAGATCACTATTGAATTTAGATGTATTTTGGATTATTGCCCCATAGTACATCAGTTGGATACCTTTTTGAACATAGTATGTGCATACAAATGAAAACCCTTAGGTTATGTGACGCTCGGCTCCAGTAACTGAAACATCAGCAGGAGTTTATCATCAGATAACTTGGATCAATGGGAAAAAGGAGCGATCTCTTGTATACACTACTTTAGCCCAACACAAATACGTTTCAATACATGAATATATCTAAAATAATGCATATCAGGTCTCGACACAATGCAATATACATGAGTTCACAAGTAATACAGTATTAGAGACACAAATAAAAAATTTCCAATTAACAGAATCGAAGTGAATAAAAATAATGAATTTTATATCATCTCTAAGTGTTTAATACATTATCTCACACACACACACACATGCACACACAACTCACCAGATCATATTGACCAATATAATGAAAACTTAATATAAGTACAAACATAGTTAATATTCACTATCATCATCTGCTCCAACTCCATATCATAGCTCGCAGAGCACAAACAATTATAATATTGACCTGAAAACAACTTCAGACTGACCCAATATTAAACAAAAAACAAACTCCATGCCAAGCTAGAAATCCATCTATGAGTGCAACTGTGCTCAAAATACAACATAATGAGCATGACAGATTTAATTATAACTCTACTTGGTTGTAAACACAAAGCTATCACTTTAATCAACATCCATTAATAATTTCCAATAAGCTTTGTACTTTAAAAAAATTTGAAATAGACTTTCAAATTCCTTTTCTTTCAAACCATGTCCATAAAATCACTTCAAAACGGATTTCCAATTCACTTCTATACAATTAATTTATTCACGGAAATTCCGTTTATTTAGAAATCATATACCGAAGGTCCACTTTGCAAAATATAGCAAAATAGTGATTTATATACAAATAATTTATCAAAAATTTTCCTAATTTGTATAAAACCAATCTTGAAGTATCTTTCCCAAATCAATTTAGCAAACCCAATTTATCCTAAAATATCCTTTCAAACCAATGGTCAAAATAGTTTTCCCCTTTCTTTTTTTAAGAATGCTACTTTTCCATTTATTAAAACCTTTTCCAAAATATCTGATAATTTCATCAAAACAAAATTTCAAAATACAATATGATTTTACAAAATCCACTTTAATTAAATATCCTCATAAGGTGAATGCTCGTCATAATAGATCATAACAGATCATAACAAATCATAACATTACTCATCTGCAATCGACCCCCAGGAAAGGAACCTTTTAATATAATCCCTACGATCTAGGCTTGGGCATTACCTTTAAGCGATATTAAAAGCAATTATATCCAAATGGATTATATAATAAGCAATAATCCCATTTAAAAATTTAGAATTATCATAACCATTTTCAAATGGGGAAATACACAAAATCAAAATTCAATTTCTTTGAAATTGGGAAATTCTCGGTAGTAGAAATACTATCAAAATAAGTTTGGCTTATTTTATAAAAAACTTGTAAATTAATCTTTCGTACAATTCTCCAAAATTCCTTTTATATATAAGCTTGTATAAACAAACCATTCAACCTTCATGGTTTAAATTCAAATTCAAACTATTTTTAAAACTAATCAACCTTTGTTTTATAAAAAGCCTTTCTCCTCTAAAATCCAAATAAAAATATTGTTACAGGATTTTAAATTCAATTTAAATTAAAACCATATTATTTTCCACTTGAAAATAATCAAACTCAAACTCAAATTATATTAATGTAAAAATAGTTCAAAATTATATTGTACTAAAATCTTTCTAATAATATAATTCATCAAAAATTCTTTTCAAAGAATTTCAATATAAAATCTTCTTTCTTTGCATAAATTTATATAAATCAATTTCAACTTCTTTCAAAAATAAATCGAATATGTATCAAAATAAAATTCCTTAAAACATTATACTAGCTTTAAATATTCATATCATCTATAATTACACAATTATATAAAATTATAAATAAACACCTTATATTCTCAAATTTACCCGTCAAAAATATTTGAGAATATCCGTAAAAAATATTTGAGAATATCCAAATATCATATCTAAGCAAAACAGTGTTTTATTCTGCTTAACTAATAAAACGTCAATTCCAATCATCCAATGTAATTAAATAATAACATTCAATACAATCAATACCATAACAACAATATTTATTATCCAATCTTCATACAAACAATATTGTCTTTAATTAACACATATATCTTGTTCGTTAATGGTTATATAAATCATTCATCACTAAAAATAATATATCCATATATTTGTTTAAATCATTCATCACTTAAACCCAAAATTCAATTCAAATTCTTTTTGACCGCCTTCTTAAAAATGATTCAAATTTCACTTACATAAAATTATTTCAAATAAAACTACATTTATATATTTATAAAATATTCAAGCCTTTTGTATAGGCGGCAACTTCTTGAATATTACAGGTTCTTCAAGCTACCGTAAAATCATTCCATGATCAAATTTCCACAAAATCAAACATTTATCGATAACAAGTTAAGCACGATAGGCTACCAAGCCATCAACAATCAATATTAATTTAAATTAAATAAATTTATATTCACTATGATTAAAAAGAAATAGGTTATACAGTATTGACCCAATTTTTCAACGCCCTAAAGTCGACATCAATACGTCCACTGTATCATATGCCGAACAATCGAATGCCGGAAAAACCGAACCGTTAGGGTTAAAGAAAAAGAAGATAGAAGAAGAAACAGATGCAATATCAGCATCTCACATTTGCAGCGGAACAATATATAATAGATAAATAAATAATCATTAAACAAAAGAACTATATCAGTTTATACATTACATTATCAGAGTATTACAACAACAAAACAGCGAAATAATAACATAACATAACGTATATGATATGACTCGCCATCCAGCTTGCCTCCTGATCTCCACAGCATATCTTCCTGACTTCACTCCAGAAATAACTGATAACCTAACTCTAGGCTTCTCGTGTGGAAAATTATGCGAACCCAGAGTTTAGAAAGGGAACAATAAACTACGAGTCAGTCATGAGACTGGTGTGAGACCTTAAAATGGTTATTTTCATAAAAGAAAAGGAAAAGAAATCTGTTGATGCTTTTGGAAAATGAAAGTACCATAAGGCCTCCCGCCACACACACAATGCAATCGCACACTTGGAGTAGATTTCTCCTTATGATAGTCAAACATGTTTGATACGCAAAATCCTTTTGATATTACTGTTGGTGCATAGCGTGGAAAACATTTCGAAAGTATAATATAAATCTTAGCCAGCATAGGTACCATTATATTATGCCTGCTATAGCTACCATTTAAGAATGGCAGGTTATACAACTGCAATCGTAAAGGGCTCATATTGGGTGATTGGGCTTCCAACAAATGGTCAAGCCTAAAGAACTTCCTTCACCAAATGGGTACGCCACTGGAGGGATACCTCGAGAACTTAACCAGCTCTCTGCCAACACAAGGCTGGGTTACCTCTGTAACTATGTAACTAACTGTCATGAGTATTACACCCCCTGGTCTAGATCGACCTTTTCCAAGGCGCCTCAACAACCAACAACCACATAAGTAAATAACTTGGGCTCCATACCAGAATACCACTTTTTATCCACGCAAGTTAAATATCGGGCTCCATACCGGATACCACTTTTTATCCAAAAGGAAATGCACATACCCTGAGGGGCGCGGCCCTCATAACCTTACTGCATTTTTTCCTGTTTCAACCATTTTCGAGGTATGAGGTTCGACAAAGTCTCGTCCACAAAGCTACGCTTTTCACAAAAGTCATGCTTCGATCAAAAAATGATCAACACTTAGCATGCCACGTTACCAAATTAGGAATATATCACTAATAATCATCAACTACATAACCTTTGAGCTCGTACATCTCAGAGAAGGGTGTTAAGCTAAGAGAATAAATTCTTCACCACCAATGATATGTGTTTGATAGAAACCAGCTTTACATCTTAAAGTGTAATGTCAGACATACATCCATACAAGTCCATTCTGGGTCTGAATGGAACTGAAGGCACTTCCTCCAATTAAGGAAAGAAGCCCTTGTAAATCCGGATATCCACTAATCACGTCCGGACTCCCCATAACATAGGGTGATATAAATCTCTATACCGAAGCAACTCGGCATAGAGACATTCGATATGTAATCCTTTCGCTTTCGAAAATACCTGGTCTTAACACCATCTTCAAATACAGTCTCATTTCGTCGTATCATTAATTCGGTATGGGTTTTATGACATAAATTCATCTCCCGGCTTAACCGAATAATGAGCGCTTATTTTAAAAAAACAAATTCAAGTGCCATTTCAAAGGCCAATACTGATAGTCGGTTATTTAACTATCAAAAAACATTCACAACAGCCATCAAGCCTTAATAATTTCATAAATTGTTTATACTGATAGTCGGTTATTTAACTATCAAACAATATTCACAACAACCATCAAATTTAAATAATTTCCCCAAATTATTTATTTTCAAAATACCTTCACAAGATATATTTTCACACTTCAACCCTTTGAAAGCAATTTTCAAAACACTTTCCCTTTTTGCGGAATAAAATTCCAAATATTATCTATTTCCACCGAAAATTTGCCAAGTCCGAATACTTCAAAATAATTTAAATCACTTATCCGAAAATATATTTGGAAACGCTTAAAATAAAAACTATTTTTAAACACTTTATATTGACTATGAGACTTTTATACTGATATCTCATATAAAACTTAATCCCAAACAATTTTAAAAATAAAATTTATTAGATAAAGTGTAATTAATTAAATAACCATTTTCTAAATCAAATACCCATTAAATCTTTATAATAATCACTTTTATAATTAACTTAATAAATATCTACTTCAAAACATTAAAAACAATTTAAGAAAATAATTTCTCCAAAAACATTCTCTTTAAAACCAACTTTAGAGCTTTTAATTTACATTTGAAAGCTACTTTGAAAACATACTCGATTTTCCAGGGAAAATACACTTTCCATTTAAAAAAGTATATTTTAATGCAATTAATAAATCCTTCTTGATACTTGCTTCCTGGTAAGCAGGTCGCAGGTTCGATTCACGTCTGCCCTACTCCCAATTTCAAGGCGCGGAGGTGGGTCCCCATAAATCCTAATAAAGTTTGTTGGGGGCATCAAATCTCTGTGCTGGGCTGGCTTAAATCCCAACTGTCTGTGGTCGGACCAGGCATGAGGGGGCTCCTCCTATCCCTTCGATTTCATCAGAGCTCTGGGTTGAGTTATTAAAAAAAAATCCTTCTTGATTTATCTCAATTTACATTCCAAATTCGTAAATTTCTTTTCCACACTTTTAAAAATAAGCCAACTTTATTTTTAAAACAAATTACCAACTCCTTTATAAATTCCAATCGTGAATTTATATTTCCAAATATCCATTGATATACAATTTTAAAAATTGATTTCCCAAATTTACTTTCAAATACCAAATCAAATTGCAAATCAATTTCCTAAAAATTTATTTTCAAACACCAAATCAATTTCCAAATTGATTTCCAAATTTTATTTTCAAACACCCAAATCAAATTCCAAATTGATTTCCAAAATTTACTACCTTTTAAGAAAAAAATCCTTTATTTCTCCCAAACTATTTAAAATCCGAATTTTAAATAAATTCTTCAACTTTTAAACTTACTCAAAATCCATTTATTAAAATCTTTTCCCCATAGTTTGGAATTAATTCGATAGGATTACAGAAATCAATCTTTACCTTTTTAAATTTATCCATTTCTCTAAAATTAATTCACTCAAAATTTTCTCCTTTAATTTCAAAAAATCCAATTATATATTTCTAGTATCCTACGATACCAAAAATATATTCGGCTAAACATAGCCTTCAATGATTTCAATCACCAATATAATCATTCATAAATTATCAATAAATCACATCACAACATATAAAATATATTTAACAATTTTGAGGAATCCAATTGGATCCCTCCAACCAATTTTCCTGCATCCACAGATGTTAGCACAACAACTAAATACCAATTCAACTTCGAGGCTGAATATCGTGGTATATAGGATGATATCATATCATCCGCTATCATGCGGCGCATAGGGTCTCATCCGCTGTATAATGTGGGAAGTCAATCACTCCAATACACACACACACTACTATATATACTATCACATCCAAACAATCAACCAATAATTGAAATTCTAATTATTTCAATGGAATGAGAAGATCTCACCTTGCTTTTGTTTTGCAATCCATTTCCAAACCGGTCTTGTTTTCTTCACGTTTTCAAACCTTGAATAAACATTAGATGATTTTATTAATATTCGAACAAATCAAATAATCAATTAACGTTTAATAGTTTAATTAACTAATAGTTTTATTTAAACCAATTTCTCCTTTAATGAATTTATTTCACTAAAAAATTAAATCTAAAACTAAATTTCCTTTAATAAATTATTTTTAATGACAATAATTAAATGAACCATTTAAACAAATTAATTCCCTAAATTGAATAATTAATTTCCATTTCATAAATTTTATTTTTATCTATAATTTCAAAATAATAATTAAATTTTAAATAAATTTCCTTTTAATAAAAAATTTAACAACTGGATTAAATAAGCTTATTAGACAAATTAATCTCCATAATTTAAAATTGGCTAGCTAGTGGAAATATGTACATATGTATTTTTTTTCCTATTTTTCTGAAACTTCATATATACTTATAAAACTAGTCAATATAAAATCAAATCTTTATATAAATTTCTTATTTTTTATCTAAAGCCTTATAATTTTTCTGTTAACTGTGAATATATCTATATATTTTCAACTTCCCAACCTGTATGCATACATACATCAATATATATATATATATATAAACATTTATACTTCACCGTAAATATTAAACAAATTGTAAATTTCAAATTCATATATGTATTTATTGAATCGAATATAAATTTGAGAAATAAATTTGAATACCTAGTTGACATTACTGTCAGAGCCAACAGCAAAATCGCGACTCACTGCCTTACATCGATCGAGTCCCTTAACCTCTGACAGGGCGCAGCTCGACTCCACAATGACGAACCCCTCTGAATTGTGATGTTAGAACCCTAGATTCCACGAACGCGCCTTCACCTTTGCCACAATGCCGACGAATCCATGCCGTACACGATTGCCACAGCTGTCGCACCATCTCAATACTGTTGTTGCTGCCGCGACTCCCTCTCTTCCACACTACCGCAACTAAGACGACACGTAATCCTCACCTTGATTTACTAAGTCGCCGCTACATCACCTGCCTTGCCTTGCCTTGTGCCTGAATGCCACCGCACCTCCCCCGATGTCGAGCGACTGACCATGAAGCGGCTTCCTTCAGTCGCCTATGAGCTCGGCCGCCATTCTCTTTGATGTCGATTTCGTTGTTTGTTTTATTGTTATTTTATTTTTTTATTTTGATCGACTGAAGATAGTTAGGGCTTTCAATCTGAAATTTAGAGGGAGTGGCAATTGAATTTGATTTGGGTTTTAAAATTTTCGATTTCCGTTAACGTTTGATTTGGAGGAGATCGGCCATTATGCTTTTTCAAGCAATCGTAATTTCTATTTTCCTTCACCGTTCATTTATATTATTTTTTTAAAGAAACGAAATGGACACTTGTACGCGATTTAGAGATGCAGGAGACACATGCTTTAAGTCTCTACACATGTATGCAAAGCTTTAACATAATATTTTAATGCAACAATATTAGTTGTTATTTTTAAATTTAAATTCAAATTCAAATCGTTTCGATTTCCACAACTCATAATTTCGATCTCCAATCAAGGCATGCCGCCAGGCAGTTATACTGTTAAACTCCTATTCCGAACGCAATGGAGAAGTTTTTGAGTCCAACTACGGTCGTATGGAGAAGATAGGTTTTTGGACCCAGCTATAATACTAAATTTTCGATATAAATTTTAGCGCATTTATTAACCGTATGATCACATGATCACTCTAACATTACAAAAATTGAAATTCAACAGTAATACAATATTATGGAACCAATGGAACTGGTTTCATCGAATTCCGAGACTATGCCTCGGAAGGCTATTTTTAAATGTCGAATTAAACGATAAAATTTCAAACTGAACAAAACAGTTTTAAGTTTAACTTTTTAAAAGTTATCTTATCTTCAGTATTATCAATATAAATTTTTACAAGCCTTTAAAATATTTTTAACAAGCTTAAAAAACAAGATTCAATATTTTACCCAATTTCATATTATTAAATTCAATAATTTAATTACCAAACAACAGTGATATTTGAAATTCAAGTTAAACTAACATTCAAATATTTAAAATCAATAAAATATTTTATTTCAAATGTTCAAAATTTCCAGGTCGTCACATTCTTTCCCCTTGAAAGAATTTCGTCTTGAAATTACAAGTTAAGAAGAATGATCCTTAACCCGTTTATCATTTTTCCAAAACCAAACAGTTTTAACAACTTGCCAAAACAAATGTTTTTATTAAAGACCCATTACCACTTCAACTAACTTTGCAAAATCATCCATAGTTTCCAAACAGCATTATTTACTCCATAATTCAAATTTAAATTTAGATTTAAATTTTCTCAAAAATTTTCTAACTTCCTAAATTTTCAAAAAAATTTGCCGGCGTCTCCTTTGCGCGGCTGGCTGGGTACGACTACAAAATACCACAGTGGCCCCTCAGATTTCAAAAGAAAAGAAAAGGCCAAGTGGCTAGATCAGAAAATCATCAAATTTCATACAGAAATTTAAATACATACCTTTGTCGAGCAAATTTAGAAAATCCCAATTTATCCTTTGCCTTTAACACACCTGTATATCCTACTTTATAATAGTATCCAACCATAGCTTTCAAAATCATTTTATACATTTCTTTACCAAAATTTCAATATTCATTCAAGCCTGTACGATGTCTGTATATCATCCGTATGCAATATCAAATTCGATCGCTTACTCGATCACACAATTTCACTTCCGAAATAGTATCGTCCACCCGACTTCCTAGTGCAGACTCAGATCTGGTTTCTTGATCAGAAACCGTTATTCCCTTGCATAGACACAAATTATGATAGAGAATTTCAAGCATCAACCAAAAATCCATATCCAGGTTCGCCGTTGAAAATCGAGTGAAAATCCCAACTCGGATCGATATAATTATCCCAAAATTCTGTGCTCGAATTCTGGATCGAATTGTTATGCGAGTAAAATAATATGCATACATCCTACGTATTCCCTTTTCTTTTATTCACATTTATTTTGGTTTCTATCCACTTATTAACAATCACCATTTTACAATTTCCAGTTTAATCTTTGTTCACTTATTAACTTAGAATATTTTTTCAATTCCAAATTTTACTTAAGAATTTCACCATTTATTTCTTAAGTTCAATATAAATATTCTATATACTTCTTATATTTATTTTAAATTCACCACTTTGGTTTATATCTACTTATATTTAAACTGGATTTCCAATTCCATATGAATTCAATTTACCTTTTGTTTATAAATATTGAATTCAATTCATTTCAAACCGTATTTAACTTGTCATTTCTTTAATTAGTTTCACTTACTAATTTTATTTCAATACTTAACTTCATTTGATCCAACTTGACAAATTTTCCATTTACTTACAGATTCAAAATAAATTTCAACATTCAGTTTTCAATTTTATTTACTTGCAATTGTAAATCCATTATTCCATAACCATTTTTAATAAGATTCCAGAGTCTTCCCAACATTTCAAAATCATTTTGAAATAAATTCAAATTATTTCCAAAACCAAACCCAGTTTTTTTCAAACAAACCCAATTTAAAGCATTTTGGCAGCAATTCCTCTTCTGGAAACTCGAAAATGAACACCGATGATATCGCAATCATCATCGGAATTATTTTCCAACGACCGAAAAGAATTTAGTGCTTTCATCCCTTCAAAAACATTTTTCCAAACCTTTGAAAACCATTTTCAAATCAAAAGGGATTTAAACTTTTTACCAAAGTTTCAAATTTTAAATCTTTTCAATTCACTTTCAAATATTTCTTTGGAATTCTATTTAAAATTATAAATTACACTTACAAATCCAATTTGTATATGAATATATTTCTTAGCCTTTTAGTTATGATTTTAATTGCTTATTCAATAACAATGATAATAATTTAATATTATCACTTCCTAACAACCAAGCAACCATATATAACTATAATAATTTATGGAAAATTATTTCTTTCATATACGAAAATAATTTGGGTAAAATTATTTCACTTACCCTATTTTAAAACAATATCGTGTCGAATTGTTCTGTACAAGTGTTTAGAGATCCCTATCAATAACGATAATTACTCTTATTGACCAGAATACATATCCCACTCAACAAACCAATCAACACAATATAAAACAATTTTATATTCACTAACAAATACGCGCTTATATCTATTAATACACTCAAACTCATTCTAGAGTACTACTGACTCTATCTTTAATGAGTAATCCCAATCAGAGGCAAGATTGACTCTTAACAAATTGCTTTGATACCAAAATGTAACAATCCAATTTTTCGACGCTCGATAGTCGACATCAATACGTCCACTGTATCACATGCCGAACAATCGAATGCCGAAAAAACCGAACTGTTAGGGTTAAAGAAAAAGAAGATAGAAGAAGAAACAGAAACAATATCAGAATCTCACATTCGCAGCGGAACAATATATAATAGGTAAATGAATAATCTTTAAACAGAAGAACTATATCAGTTTATACATTACATTATTAGAGTATTATAACAAAACAACGGAATAATAACATAACATAACATACATGATACGACTCGCCATCCAGCTTGCATTTTGATCTCTACAGCGTATCTTCCTGATTTCGCTCTAGAAATGACTGATAACCTGACTCTAGGCCCCCGTGTGGAAAATTATGGGCACCCAGAGTGTAGAAAGTGAACAATAAACTTCAGGTCAGTCATGAGACTGGTGTAAGATCTTAAAATGGTTATTTGCACAAAATAAAAGGAAAAGTAATCCGTTGATGCTTTTGGAAAATGAAACTACCATAAGGCCTTTTAACACACACACAATGCAATCGCACACTTGGAGGAGATTTCTTCTTATGGTAGTCAAACATGCTTGATACGCAAAATCCTTTTGATATTATTATTAGTGCATAGTGTGCAAAACATTTAAAAGTATAATATAAATCTTAGCCAGCATAGGTACTATTATATTGTGCCTGCTATAGATACCATTTAAGAATGGATGGTTATACAACTGCAATCGTAAAAGGCTCGTATTGGGTGATTGGATTTCTAACAAATGGTCAAGGCTAAGGAACTTCCTTCACCGAATAGGTACGCCTCTAGAGGGACGTCCCAAGAACTTAACCAGCTCTCTGCCAACACAAGGCTAGGTTACCTCTGTAACTAGGTAACTAACTGTCATGAGTATGCCAATCCCCCCTCCCCCGGTTTAGACCGACCTTTTTCGAGGCGCCTCAACAAACAATAACCACATAAGTAAATAATCTGGGTGCCATACCAGAAAACCACTTTTTATCCACACAAGTTAAATATCTGAGCTCCATATCAAATACCACTTTTTATCTTGAAGGAAATGTACATACGCTGAGGGCGCGACCCCCATAACCTTGCTGCATTTTTTCCTGTTTCAACCATTTCCGATGTGTGAGGTTCAACGAAGTCTCGTCCACAAAGCTACGCTTTTCACAAAAGCCATTCTTTGATCAACAAATGATCAACACTTAGCATGCCACATTACCAAATAAGGAATATATCACTAGTAATCATCAACTACATAACCTCTAAGCTCGTACATCTCAGAGAAGGGTGTTAAGCTAAGTGAATAAATTCTCTGCCACTAACAGAAATGTATTTGATAGAAACTAGCTTTACATCACAAAGTGTAACGTCAGACATACATCAAGTCCATTCTGGGTCTGAATGGAACCGAAGGCACTTCCTCCAATTAAGGAAAGAAGCCCTTGCAAATCTGGATATCCACTGGTCACGTCCGGACTCCCTATTACATAGGGTGATATAAATCTCTATACCGGAGTAAATTGGTGCAGAGACATTCGAAGGGTAATCCTTTCATTTTCGAATACTCAGTCTTAAACACGATCGTCAAATGCAATCCCGTTTCGTCGTATCATTAATTCGAAATGGGTTTTATGACATAAAGTCCTCTCCCGGCTTAACCGAATAATGAGCGCTTGTTTTTAAAAAACAAATTCAAGTGTTGTTTCAAAGGCCAATATTGATAGTCGGTTATTTACTATCAAACACCATTCACAACAACCATCAAGCCTCAATAATTTCACAAATTGTTTATACTGATAGCCGGTTATTCGACTATCAAACAATATTCACAACAACCATCAAATTTAAATAGTCCCCTCAAATTATTTATTTTCAAAATATCTTCGCAAGATATATTTTCACACTTCAACCCTTTAAAAAAAATTCAAAACACTTTCCCTTTTTGCGGAATAAAATTCCAAATATTATTTATTTCCACTGAAAATTTGCCAAGTCCAAATACTACAAAATAATTAAATCACTTATCCAAAAATATATTTTGAAACACCTAAAATAAAAACTATTTTTAAATACTTTATTTAAATATTGATTATGTGATTTTTATACTAATATCTCATATAAAACTTAAGCCAAACAATTTTAATAATAAAATTTATTAGATAAAGTTTAATTATTTAAATAACCATTTTCTAAATCAAATACCCATTAAATCTTAAGAATAGTCACTTTTATAATTAACTTAATAAATATGTATTTCAAAATTTTAAAAACAATTTGAGAAAATAATTTCTCCAAAAATATTATATTTAAAACCAACTTTAGAACTTTTAATTTATATTTGAAAGCTACTTTGAAAACATACTCGGCTTTCCAAGGAAAATACACTTTCCATTTCAAAATAATCTATTTTGAAGCAATTAATAACTCCTTGATTTATCTCAATTTACATTCCAAATTCGTAAATTTCTTTTCCACATTTTTAAAATAAACCAACTTTATTTTTAAAACAAATTACCCATTCCATTATAAATTCCAATCGTGAATTCATATTTCCAAATATCCATTGATATACAATTTTAAAAATTGATTTCCCAAATTTACTTTCGAATACCAAATCAAATTCCAAATCGATTTCCCAAAAATTTATTTTCAGAAACCAAATCAATTTCCAAATTGATTTTCAAATTTTATTTTCAAACACCCAAATCAAATTCCAAATTGATTTCCAAAATTTACTACCTTTTAAGAACAAATTCCGTTATTTCTCCCAAACTATTTAAAATCCAGATTTTAAATAGGTTCTTCAATTTTCAAACAATATTACTCAAAATCCATTTATTAAAATCTTTTCCCCTCATTTGGAATTAATTAGATAGGATTACAAAAATCAATTTTTACCCTTTTTAAATTTACCCAATTCTCTAAAATTAATTTACTCAAAATTTTATACTTTAGTTTCCAAAAATCCAATTATATATTTTTTGTATCCTACGATACCAAAAATATTTTCGGCGAAACATAGCCTTCAATGATTTCAATCACCAATATAATCATTCACAGATTATTAATAAATCACATCACAACATATAAAATAAATTCAACAATTTTGAGGAACCCAGTTGGATCCCTCCAACCTGTTTCCCTACATCCATGGATATTAGCATAATAATTAAATACCAATTCCACTTCGAGGTGGAATATCATGGTATATGAGGTTATATCATATCATCCGCTATTATGCGGCGCATAGAGTCTCATCCGTTATATAATGCGGGTAATTAATCACTCTAATATATATATATATACTATCACATCCAAACAATCAATCAATAATTGAAATTCTAATTATTTCAATTGAGTGAGAAGGTCTAACTTTTCTTTTGTTTTGCAATCCATTTCCAAACCGGCCTTGTTTTCTTCACGTTTTCAGATCTTGAATAAACATTAGATGATTTTATTAATATTCGAACAAATTGAATAATCAATTATCATTTAATATTTTAATTAACTAATAGTTTTATTTAAACCACTTTCTCCTTCAATAATTTTATTTAACTAAAAAATTAAGTCTAAAACTAAATTTCCTTTAATAATTTAGTTTTAATGACGATAATTAAATGAACCATTTAAACAAATTAATCCCCTTAATTAAATAATTAATTTCCATTTCATAAATTTTATTTTTATTTAATAATTTAATTTCAAACTAATAATTAAATTTTAAACAAATTTTCTTTTAATAAAAATTTTACCAACTGAATTAAATAAGTTTATTAGACAAATTAATCACCATAATTTAAAATTGTCTAGAAGTGGAAATATGTACATGTATATTTTTTTCCTTTTTTTGAAACTTCATATATACTTATAAAACTAGTCAATATAAAATCAAATCTTTATATTAAATTCTTATTTTTTTTATCCAAAGCCATATAATTTTTCTGTTAGCTGTGAATATATCTATGTGGTTTCAACTTTCCAACCTGTATGCATACATACATCATATAAACATTTATACTTCACTGTAAATATCAAACAAGTTGTAAATTTCAAATTTATATACGTATTTATTGAATTGAAAATAAATTTGAGAAATAAATTTGAATACCTCACTGATGAGTCAACATTACTGTCAGAGCCAACGGCAAAATCGCGACTCACTACCTTACATTGATCGAGTCCCTTAACCTCTGGCAGGGCACAGCTTGACTCCACAACGACAAACCCCAACGAATTGCGATGCCAGAACCCTAGATTCCATAAATGCGCCTTCACCTTTGCCACAATGCGGAAGAATCCATGGCGTACACGATTGCCACGGCTGTTGCACCATCGCGATGTTGTTGTTGCCGCGACTCCCTCTCTTCCACGCTACTTCGACTAGGACGGTGCGCGGCCCTCACCTTGATTTGCTAAGTCGCCGCTACATCATCGTCCTCGCCCTTACTTTTTTCTTGAACGTTGCCGCACCGCTCCCAGTGTCGCGCGATTGACCATGAAGCGGCTCCCTTCAGTCGCCTATGAGCTCGGCCGCCATTCTCTTTGATTTCGATTTCGTTGTTTGTTTTGTTGTTTTTTCTTTTTTTATTTCGGTCGATTGAAGGTAGTTAGGGCTTTCAATATGAAACTTAGAGAGAGCGGCAATTGACTTTGATTTGGGTTTTAAAATTTTCAATTGCCATTAACGCTTGATTTGGAGGAGATTGTCCATTATGCTTTTTCAAGCAATCGTTAATTTCTATTTTCCTTTCACCGTTCATTTATAATTTTTCTAAAAAGAAACGAAATGGACATTTGTACGCGATTTAGAAATTCAAGAGACATGTGCGTTAAGTCGCTACATGTGTATGCAAAGCTTTAACATAATATTTTAATGCAACAATATTAGTTGTTATTTTTTAAATTTAAATTCAAATTCAAATCGTTTCGATTTCCGCGACTCAAAAATTTTGATCTCCAATCAAGGCGTGCCGCTATGTGTTATAATGTTAAATCACTATTCCGAACACAATGGAAAAGGTTTCAAGTCCAAATTCGATCGTATGGAGAAGATAGCTTTTTGGACCCAACTATAATACTAAATTTTCGATGTAAGTTTTAGCGCATTTATCAACCGTATGATCACACGATCACTTCAAACATTGCGAAAATTGAAACCCGTTTTAATAATACAATATTATGGATTCAATGGAACAGGTTTCGTCGAATTCCGAGACTGTGCCTCGGAAGGCTATTTTTAAATGTCGATTTAAACGATAAAATTTCAAACTGAACAAACAATTTAACTTTTTAAAAGTTCTCTTATCTCCAGTATTGTCAATATAAATTTTTACAACCCTTTAAAATATTTTTAACAAGCTTAAAAAAACAAGATTCAATATTTTACCCAATTTCATATTATTAAATTCAATAATTTAATTACCAAACAACAATGGTATTTGAAATTCAAGGTAAACTAACATTTAAATATTTAAAACCAATAAAATATTTCAATTGTTTAAAATTTTCGAATCGTCACGTATACTCACTTAAATCATCAGCTACCACTAACCTTTAGCCTCGTGTGCCTACCCGAGGCCCATGCGTAGCCCTAGGTTGCATCACCATCCAATCTCGACACAATAACCTAATGCCACACTTTAACCCTGGTCACCATCAGTCGCATGCCAACCTTCATCATGTATTAGCATCACCTTCTTAGTGCCTCAATATTGTCGCTCCGGACATCGATATCTAATAGCTAAGCCTCCTTGTCGACGTTATCTTTCCTTGCATCGCACGATTAATTTTTTTCGCTTTGATGAAATGGTCTAGGGATTAGGGCTTGGTCTTTAAATAGAACGGAGAACAAGAAAAGGAAGAATGGATGGGCGGGGAGCATATGTAGGAATTTGTGGTCCAACAAGAAGAAAGAAGAATTTTAATTTTTTAAACTCATTTCGAACCCTTAACCACTTTAATACTCAACCGCTATTCGATCTTCAATTAGAATTCTACTCGAGACATTTTAATCCAAATTATTTATATTTATAATAATTTTTATTTATTAAAATATTACTTTTTAATTTTCAACAATTATAAAATGATTGTTATATTTCCAAAATAAATTTCAAAATTCCACAAATATTATTTATTTTCGAAAGGTGATTTTCCAAACAACTTTTGGATTTTAAAAATGTAACTAGATTTCAAATTTCAATCTGAAATTGATATTCTCCTTTTATCATTAAGTAAATCCAATAAAATATACAAAATAACTTTTTAATTTATTTATTCATACAATATAATTTTCCAACATTTAAACTCAGTTTAAATTTGAATTCCAAACTTTATATTCAAATATTTAAGAGACTAGGATTGCTATGATTGCTAAAATAAAGGAGACTGGGATTGCTATGATTTATTTTAAGAGACTCGCTGAAGTTAAGTTTATATTTGAGGCCGAATGGGGAGTGGAGTAGGAGAAGTGCATTTATTTGGAGCAAGGAGATAGTAATGTCAAGGACAATGCCCATGAGTTCAACCAACTATCATGTATGGCCTAGACCTTATTAATATATTAGTGAAGAAGGAGGCCCAATTTGCTAAAGGATGGAACCTATTGTTGAGGAATAATGCTTTGAGCATGTTTCCAATCGAGCTACTTTTGAGAGCTCGATTGAGATGGCACTGCTAAATTTAATTGTTAAGGAAGAACCTAAGAAGGTAGAAGGAGGCAAGTTCAGTATAAAAATGCAATGGTGGAATGGGGATCAAGGGCATGCTAAAGAAACCAGGATTCAGGTGTACGAAGTGCAATGCTGTAACAACCCATATTTTAATTATTTTAAATTGTTGAATTTAATATGGTTACTAGATAAAGATTGTTAAAAAAATAAAAATTAATGATTTATAAATGTAGTTCATTGAATATGAACTTGAATAAAATTTTGAAATAACAGTTTTGATAAGATTTAAGGAAATTGTTTATGTTAGAATGTACTATAATATATTTAATGTGTTATAATTAATAGCTTGAATTGGATAATAAATTTTGAATTATTTAGATGATAATGGAATAATTGTTAATAGATGTTAAATTATTTATTAATTTAATTTATTGGATAGTTAAATTATTTAAATTTAATATTGAAAATTATTTAAATAATCAATAATAAATTTAATATGATTGAAAATGATAGCAAAAGTTGATTTAAATTTTATTTAAACAAGAATGAAGATTGTTTGCTTTTAAAATTGAATTTAAAGCGAATAAATAGAAATTGGAAATTTGATATTTTAATTAATGTGTAAAAATAGCCTTTTGAGCATTGTCTCGAGTTTCGATAAGTTTAATCGGATCCATAATAGTGAATTATTATAGGATTTCAAGTTTCGTAGCGATCAGACTTATAGTTTGGCCATGCGAGCTTGAAACGCATAGGATTTATTTTTAGAAGTTTAATTAAAATAATTTGATTTGAAAAGCTATCTTTTGCATATGATCGAATTAGGCCTCGAGAGTAGTTCCATTGCATTTTGAATAGGGTATAACATATTGAATTCCAAACGGCACGCCTCGTTTGGAGCTCCAGAATTTCGGACGTTATAAATCATATATTTTCTGGTTATAATAATATATATATTTACTCCTTCAACATTTCGTATAAGGCCGCATACATCACTGTCTCCCCCGTACTTCCCCCTTCTCCATCATTTTAAATTTTTGCAGATCGATTACAAAAATTGAAAAAGAGAGAAAAAAACAAACGATCGAGCTCGTATGCGCGCGGCACGTTGAGGCGTGTGACGGAGGATCTAGGTCTGGCGACCCGAGTGAGAGCGGCAGCAGAGGATAGGCGCAATAGTTCGGGTTTTGGGTTTTTGGGATAGGCGCGTGCGTAGTTTACAAGAGACGTGGCGGCGGCGGCCTTAGGCGCGACAGTGGTTATGGAGGCTGGGTGCGAGGCTCTGGCGACGTTCGTTTATAAAAAAAGTGATGTCGCGAGTCACGACTGGGAAGAGAAAGAGCGGTATTGAGGAAGAACGTGCATGCGCGGGTACTATAGGAAGGGATAAGGATTAGGGTTAGTTAATTACATATTTAAGTTAATTAATTTTTATGATTATCATTATGCTAATTAAAACCGTATCTTTCCATACGAGGTCTAATTCAAGTAAAACAAGTGCATTGGATTCGTATCGACGAAGGCCAAAACATGAAATCGAATAAGAATTTATATGAAGCTGAAAAATTTTCAGTTTCAAATAAAGATGAGTGTTTTAAACGCTCACGAATGACTAAATTATTTTATGTTTGTTAAATTGAAACAGTGAAGTGATTTATATTTTTGATTCTTGTTTGGTAATTTAACTAACATGGAAATCGACATAGAAATTTATATGTTAGAAATTTTGAATTAACAGTTAAATTGAAATCGAAATTAAACTGCTAGTACAATTCTCGATTATTGATAACTGGTTAATTATTGTGATATATTGACAGTTTTGGATTTTGTTTGTGATGGAGGGTTATCGGTTGATATTTTGGATGATTGGATGTTTAATTATTATATATATATATATATATATATATATCATATTATCACCTTGTAATATTATTTAACAGTATATAAAACTATTTTGAATTGTTTCGAATAAATTAAGAAATGTGTTGAAATGATATATATTTGTGACATTTATTTTGATTGAAATGATATATATCCATCCCTGAAATGAAATTGGAATAACTAATCACTTGGCCACGAAAGTCTATGTGGATCGTATATTTATATAACATATGACAAGTGGATGTATGTTAGTAACTTAGTATAAATAGCACAGAATAATAAAGCAGGTAAAAATTAAAAGTAACCGCACTAGGAATTTTATACTGGTTCCGACCTTCCATCCTACGTCCAATCCTGAAGCTCCTCTTCGAAATTTCACTAACCAATTGCCCTCGCTTCGCCCGAAGGAATAGGATTTTACAAGAATATTACTTTGACAAATGTGTGTTCTATGCAACACTAATTTTAACTATAAGTACAACTTCTTCCTATAATCTCCTTGAGTAGTATGTAGTTTAAGCTTTGATATAAGGAAGAGATAATAGTGTATTTTGAGCGCTTTTGTAAATCATAGAAATATTAGAAAATAAAGAAAGAAAGTTCAAAATCGCAAGTTAAATTCTAACTTTCAATTTCATGTTTATTTATATATGGTGAAGAGTTTGTTTGAAGAGTAGTGACTTTTGATTCATTCTATTTCAGTCTAAGAGTCACAATGCTTAGAAGAAACAATCATGATCAAAATAAGAGGATGCAACCCTTTGTTTGAAGAAGATGTCTTTTGGAAGAAAATGGCCATTGCCCAGTTCAGACGTCTGGCCATTTGTGCCAGACGTCTGGTCTGTTAAGAATTTTAAAACAGAACAAGTTAACAGACGTCTGAGCGTATATGCCAGGCGTCTAGTTTGTTAAAGAATTTACAACCAGAACATGTTGCCAAGCGTCTGAGCATATATGCCAGACGTCTGACACATGTACACTCTGTTATCTTTATTTTAAAAACAGTTTGTATGAGCAGGTGTTTGTAAATGTTACTCAAGGAGATTGTACACATCATCTATTTACAAGCTTATAAGAATTTACTAGTATAATCACCCTTGTGTCGGTCTTCAAGTCTTGGACGCTAAAATTTACCTGCATATGAATGATATATATATATATAGTTGTTGTCATCGAAATCAAGGTTGTAACAGGTCATAGGATAGAAAATTATATATGGACACTGGATTGGTTAAATTAAATGGTTTGAAATTTTTGAATTTGAATCTATTTAAATTATTTTGTTTTAAAAAAATAAAATTGAACTGAAATATGGAGATTGTTTTAAAATCAAAATTTTTTTGAATTGACATTGAAAGTGAGCGGATTTGAATTAAATTGAGATTGAACATGATTTGGATTGAAAGATTTGGAATTGAACCAGTTTGACTTTGAAACATTTTCAGATAAATTATTTTAATATAAACTGTTTAAAATCTATTTTTTAAATATTCAAATTATTTTGATTTTCCGAGCTATTTTACTATATAAACCATTTTCAATGCTCATAACATTTTATCAAACTATTCTAACTATTTTAAACTATTTAAAAATTATTCAGACTATTTTCTAAAAATTCAAACTGGTCAAAGTGGGAATTGTTTATATGTAAATCATTGATTTAAATGTGAAGTGGGTTAAAATAAAGTTATAATCAGAATTGTAATTCGAATCGAATTTTGAAGTGAAAAATGAAATATTGAACTGAATTGACATATTTTGAGTAAATACGAGGACTTTGAAATGAAATTGATTTTGAAGTGAGTATGATATTTTGATATCAAGTATGAATTGTTTTCGAAAGGTAAAAGAACCAACTGGTGTTTAGAAAGGCATTTCGTTGTTAAAGAGACCAGGGCCTCTTATTGGCATACTCTTTGTCAATATTGAAACTACTTTAACAACTGTTTACGTGAAGGATACTCTATAACGAAGTGGTTGGATTTGGCATTGTTTTCTAGATTTGAAGAAAGAGAACGATGATGGATAGACCCCGATACTTGTGCCAATTTGAAATGACTAAAACAGGACGGCATGACAGTGCCAATGAGGCTAATTACCTCTAGAAGACATCCATTCTTTGATTTTTTTTCTTTGGACTTGGTCCATGCTATAATATTTGTTGTTGGTTTTGATTGATGCATCTCGATTTGGAATGACCTCCCTTTGACTCCATATAGGATGGATGAACGCGGTGGGTGATCGTGGCTACAATGCATTACCACCAGCCCTGCCACCCGAACTGATAGTATCATACCTTGGGCATTACCTCACGTGCATTGTCATACTTTTATCCCTGTACGAGACCACTACGAGTTTGGTTTAGTGTTGTCGTATCACAGCGCATCACTATCCCTCGACATGCTGCAGGCGCGTGATTTGCAAACTGTAGACAATGCTTTGAATCGAGTTAAGAGGATTAATGTAAAGCCTTAATGCTAAGAAAATATTTAATTTGCTGATTAGACATTATATATAGCATATTCTATTATATGTAAATATTTTGACGGATCCTTAAGAGATAGAAAATCCCGTAACATCTCTTAAATTATTGCACGCACTTTACACACTGGATAGGAGATGTGAAATCCCATAAACATCTTTGATGCTATTACACTCATGTTATATGTGATATTGATTTGACTCATACAAGGATATTTTAATCCTGACTCGAGTGTTTTGTCTTTTCATTACGCTCAGGTCAGCCCAGAGTTTTCAACACATTGAAAAGTATTTTTTTGATGACGAAGACAAAGATTTGGATATTATTATTACTAGTATTAGTTCACCACATTATTTTTCTGCTGCACTATTCTATTATTCTGTTGTGTATATAACTCTGGTAAATGTTGTAATAGTTATAATCAAATGTGTAGTATAAACAGCTTCATGAACTGTTTATTTGATTGTTATATTTCGTCATTCCACTGCGAGATTCTGTATTTTTCTCCTTCTTTTCTTATTTTTCTTAATTAACCCTATTGATTATCTGTGCTTCGGATTGTTTGAGTTGGGCATGTATTATCGATTTAAATTTTCTGAAATATGGGTCATCACAGTAGGTATCAGATCTTTGGTTTAGCGATATCCTTTGCTCTGTGGGGTTTGATTCATTAGAGATAGGGTAGTAATACTCTAGAATGAGTTTATTTGAGTGTATGTATATATGAGATTGCATACTTGTCAGTGTTATAAAAAAAATTGTATGGTGTTTACTTATCTGCTGAGTTGTTTATGAATTCTGGTCGGTGCCTAGGACACATGTTACCGATAAAGGTTTCTAAACACTTAAACTAGGCAAGTTTTGAAATGAGGTAAATGAAATAATTTTTCCTAAATTATATTTTATATACAAATTGATGGGTTTTTTTATAAACCTATATGATTATTAATGAATATTATTTGTTAGGAGATGATAATATTTGGTTATCATCGATTATTGTTGAATTAAAATAAAAATGTATACTTTATGAACTCTGTTTCACGAGTGTTCGATAATTAAATTGAATTGATATCTAATTTCAGTGAGAATAGTTTACAATAACAAAAATGTAAATTAATGAAATATTTTCATAATAGGTAATGAAATTTGTATAAGTATATTTATAATGTAGCTTATAAATAGAAAGGATTTAAAAGGTGAGAATTATAGAATTTAAAATCCCATTGATTTTCAAATTTGTTTTCAAAGCCTTCAAAATTAATAATAATATTATTTGAAAGTGTTTTGACTAGAAATAAAAATATTTTGAAAGAAATAAAAGCATTGAACTAGCTTTGGTCGTTGGGAAATAATCCTGGAGGTGACTGTGGCATCGCTAGTATCCATTTTCTAGTTTTTGAGTGAGAATTGCGACCAAAAGAAATTTATTTCCGGTTAAAACAAGTTTTGATTGTGAAAAATATTCCAAGTATGATTTGATAAATATATGAAAATAGTTTTGAACTTATAAATTGAAATTAGTATAGATAAGAAATAAGTTTATAACTTATGAATTTGCTCTCCTCTACTTTAAAGAAACACATATTTCTCTCAGTTTTTTTTTATAACTTATGAATTTGAATAGGAAAATAAAGCCAAATTTTAAAATGGTTGAACATTTTGGTTAAGCAAACAAAACAAAATTTTGAATTTGAGATATGAAATAAAAGAATTAACCTAAGAAATATTGAATAAATTGAGTCAGTAAAATGAAGTTTGACTCAAGAAGCTTAAATAAAAGTGAGTTGTATTTGAAATGAATTAGATAAAATAATGAAACAAAATTTTAAGTGAATAAGTTTGGATAACTTATAGATTTGGGGAATATTGAGCTAAAAACAAAATTTTAAATTTGTTAAATGTGAATGATAAGAAAAGAAAAAAATTAATTTAAATAAAGTTAAACAAACTAAGTAATGGATTAAATGAAATAAATTTTAAGTTAATAAAGATTAAATGAGTTGAATTCAAATGGAAGTTGATGAATTGATAAAGTGAATTAATTCCATTTAAGCTATAAAATGAATTAATAGAATGAATACGAACTTGAGTTATAAAATAAAATGCAATTTGAGTTATGAAAGGAATTGAATGTGAATAAATGAGTGTAAGCAAAATTAGTATGAATAATTGAATTTGATTTAAGTTGGCTGTAAATAAATTGAATGCAAATGAATGAGTTTTAATAAATTAAATGTTAATTAATTAAATATGAAATAAGTTAATGAAATGAATTATAAGATGGAAGTTAACTTAAAAAAGTTGAATGAAGTTGATTGTGATAAAAAAAATTTATTAATATGAATTTGAATTGATGAAATGAACTAATGAAGTGAATAAATGAATTAATATGAATTTAAGTTATGAAGTAATAAATAAACATAAGTTGCATTTTATGAAATATTTATAACAAACTTAATTGGTTTTATGAAATAGTTTACAAATGAGATTGGTGTTAAAGAGAATATGCTAAGTGGTAATGAAATAAAATTTAATTTTGAATAAGGTTAAATGAAATGATTTTATAAAATGGCCCATAAATGAATTGATACGAGATGTTAAACATAAAATAAAACGATTGAAATTTAACAAATTGAATTGAATAAATTAAATATAAATGAAATAGATTTGAATAAATTGGAAGCAAACCGATGAAATGTTAATAAAAATTGAATGTTAAAAGAAATGAGGTGTATGAATTAAATACTGACAGTGGATAATGGAAACTGTGATAGTTTGGATTAATTAGATGAATATTAATAATTGTTGAATGGTTTCTTTGGTTGTAAATCATTGTTATTACTGTTGTGGCTGCTTGATCATTATGTTGTAATATGGGGCTAATCCTTATGATCTAGATTCAAATTTTATGTTATATGGTTCTATATCTTATGATAAGTGACTAATATTCAAATTGAGTTGAGATTGGTACATACGAAGTCCGTTTGATGTATACATGGATTTGATTTTCTTTTGCTTGCTTAATATGAGTGAACTCGCTCGTATAATAATAATAAGGTATATATCTCGGATTACATACTATATTTTTATATTTATCCCTACAGGATGCCTCATCATTGAGATGAGATGTATATTTGGTATATATTTGTGTTATATATTGTATTGTAAAAATTATCCGATCGAGCCGCACAAAGGAGACGCTGTCGAATTTTCCATAGAATCCAGGCGTTAGAAATTTTTTGAGGTTTTAAAATTTTATAACTTATTTTTATAAATAAGTTATAATTTCCATAAGCCAATATCAGAGTGTCATAGTGGAAACGAAATAAAGTTTTGTAAATAAGATTTTATGTTTTATAAGTTGATTATTTTGAATAAAATATATCAAATGTTAAATTCCTTACTTAATCTCTTTTCGAGGACAAAAAGTTTTGAGTGGGTGAGAATGTAATGACCTATATTTTAATTATTTTAAATTATTAAACTAATATGGTTACTGGATAAAAAAAGGTTAGAAATAAAAATTATTGATTTATAAATGTAGTTCATTGAATATGAACTTGAATAAAATTTTGAAATAATAATTTAGCAACATTTAAGGAAATTGCTTATGTTAGAATGAAGTACAATAGATTTAACGTGTTGTAATCGATAGCTTGAATTAGATAATAAATGTTGAATTATTTAGATGATAATAAAATAATTGTTAATAAACGTTGAATTATTTATTAATATAATTTATTGGATAATTAAATTGTTTGAATTTAATATTGAAAATTGTTTAAATAATTGAATACTAAATTTAATATGAGTGAAAATGATAGCGAAAGTTGATTCAAATTTTATTTAAACAAGAATGAAGATTGTTTACTTTTAAAATTGAATTTAAAAGTGAATAAATAGAAATTGGAAATTTCAAATTTTAATTAACGTGTAAAAATAGATTTTTTGAGCACTATCTCGGATTTCGATGAAACCAGTTTCATCAGATCAGTAATAGTGAATTATTATAGAATTTCAAGTTTCGTAGCGATCAGACGTATAATTTGGTCGTGCCAATTTGAAGAAAGAGAACGATGATGGAAAGACCCTGCACTTGTGCCAATTTGAAACGACTAAAATAGGATAGCTTGACAGGACCAACGAGGCTAATTACCTCTAGCGGACATCCATTCTTCGATTTCTTTTTCGACTTGGTCCATATTATATTCTTTGTTTTTGGTTTCGATTGGTGCACCGTGATTGGGGATGATCTCCCTTTGACTCGATATGGGATGGATGGATGCGGTGGACGATTGTGGCTACGATGCGTTACCATTAGCCCTGCGATCCGAACTGGTAGTATCCTACATTGGGCATTGCCTCATGTGCTTTGTCATACTTTTATCCCTATACGAGGCCACTATGAGTTTGGTTTAGTGTTATCGTATCACGGCGCATCCCTTTCCCCCGACGTGTTGTTAGGTTATTATATGCAAACTGTACAACAATGCTTAAAAATGCGACAAGGGGGATTAATGTAAAGCCTTAACACTAAGAAAAATATTTATTTTACCGACTAGACATTATATATATAGCGTATTCTACTACACATAAATATTTTGACGAATCCTTAAGAGATGGAAAATCACATAACATCTCTTGCGTTATTGCATGCACGTTATACACTGGATAGGAAATGTGAAATCTCGTAAACATATCTGATGCTATTACACTCTTGTTATATGTGATATTGATTTGACTCATATAAGGATATTTTATTCTTGACTCGAGCATTTTGTATTTTCATTACGCTCAGGTCATCCCTAAGTTTTCAACGCATTAAAGATTATTTTCTGGAGGACGAAGATGAAGATTTGGTATAATATTATTACTAGTATTAGTTCATCACATTGTTGTTCTGCTGCAATTTTCTAATATTCTGTTGTATATATAACTTTGATAAATGTTGTATAAATTATAATCAAATGTATAATAGTATAAACGGCTTCACAAACTGTTTATTTGATTATTATATTTTGTCATTCTACTGTCAGATTTTGTATTCATTCTCTTTTTTTCTTATTTTTCTTAGTTAACCTCATTGATTATCTATGTTGCGGATTGTTCGAGTTGGACATGTATGCATAATTGTCGATTTAAACCTTCCGAAATGTGGGTCGTCATAAATGTCAAGGGGAATATGGCTAAGGATTGCAAAATGAATTTCTCAAAGATCAAATCCTACAACTACAACTAGTATGGACATATGAAGAGGGAGTACCCAACCTTATCTAGTACTTCTATCCATATGGTTCTAGCTTATGCACTTAATATTGTTCTTAGATTAAGCGCAAACCCAACTGAGAAAAAAGGAAAGACGGTCGTTATGGAAGTGTGTTAACACTATCTCTTTTATTTATTTGCACTTTATTTGACATCTAAAGCATCTCACTCATTTATTTCAAGTAAGCTAGTAGATGAATTGCACTTAGATACCAGTATAGTCACAAATCCTATTATAGTATCAAATTCTATTAGGGATTCGATCCATTTGTCCATGATTTGGAAAGGTTTGAAGATATTAATTCTGGGTTTCAAATTTGATTGAATTGCTTCAGTATTGGGATTTTCTGGGCTTGGTTTAATTCTAGGAATGGACTGGATGACTATATATGGAGAGGTACCGACTATGATAGGAAGTTGGTTTGTTTGGGTACTTGTAGTGGGCGTATCCTTGAGCTTTACTATGATCCTAAAGGTTCGGTTATGTTAAGTTACCTTTATTCCTTATACTTGTTCCATGATGTGTTAGCTTTCATGCCCATAGTTCATAACTTTCTAGATGTCTTTATCGAGATTTTTGGTCTTTTTCCTTGTAGGGAGATTAAATTTTGAATTTATTTAGAAAAGGATGCCAGTCCTGTTGCCTTACCCCTTAGGCATACAACTCATAGAGAAAAATGGAAGCTTAGTAAATAGGTGAATGAATTGGTTGAGAAGGGCTTTATTTGAAATGGAATTTCAAAGTGGGAAGCACCTGTTGTCTTTGCCACCAAAGAAAATGGCTATTTAAGGCTTTGCATCGATTATCATGAATTGAACAAGTCGATAGAGAGGAATCATTATTTATTTCCATGAATTGATGACTTATTTGATTGGTTAGTTGGAGCATGGATATTTTCTCAACTTGACTTAGTTACGGATTTCATTAGTTGCGTATGGTCGAGGACAGTATTCAGAAAACTTCTTTTTGTACACCCAGTGGACTTTATTATTGGTTAGTATGCTATTTGAACTAACCAATGCACTGGTATATTTAGTTAACCTCATGAGTCGAGTCTTTAGGGTGTTGCTGAACAAGTTCAAGGTAGCATTTGCTGATGACATACTTGTTTATTTTGAAAAGCGGGAAGAGAACATGTTGCATTTAAGAAAAGTGATCAATACTCTTTGTTATATCCATATTTTCAAATGTTTTCGAAGTGAAATCAATACAAGCACCGAACCCAAAAGAACCGCTCTTGTGATAGGAGTCGAATATAGAAAGGAAGAAAGAAAAAAATCCAGATAAGTTCTACGCTAAAATTCAGAGTCAGTGGAAAAAAATAAAGACTGCACTTCTCATTGAATATAGCTTCGGCACTATAACATTGGAAAACTTGAGATGGCTACAAAGTGTAGGAATCAATTTGCAATCTTAATACTTACTTTAATAGGCAAAAATGTAGCATAGCTTATAGGTCTACGCCGCAATCTTGCATCAACATAAAAAAGCTATAAGGATGCACCACCATCTTGATTTAACATTGAAGTGATAGAACCGCGTCGCAATTTTAAAGGAGCACTACCCAGCACCGAAGAACTGCATAGTTATAAGTACTCTAGAACTTCACTACCTTAAAGGTACCATTGAGAAATGCACCTTATAGTTATACAGGATAACAATATAGCATAGCATGTGAACTTCATTAACACTTCAAAAGCTATACTACACTGTTCCACCCAAAATAATGTTAAGAGTAATCAAAGCCAAATTGCACAACTCAACAAATAAAATTGTGCCGCCATTATGAAGCCTAATCACACTAACCAATGAACTATACAGGACATACCTCATCCTTCCAACAACTCTGAACACAAATAAGGCTGAATACTGATCAACGCTCGGCCAAGCCAAGATCACAGTGGTCTACACCTGATCTACACACTTGCCCATCAGTTAAAACCCACATAAGGTAAAACCACTCGAAACCCTTGGAAAAATATTCTCTACTCAAGACCATGATAAATCTGCACTCCTCAAACCATAGGCATACTAGGTAGATGACCTATGCAAGTACAATGCACAACCCTTCACCAAAATCTACTTCTGATCCATTTTGAGCAAGCCATAGGTGAACATTACGCATACCAAAAGGCCTAATAAACTTTAATCCTATTCTTAATGCTTATGCATTGCTAACACCTTCAGGTGCGGACCTGCACGGCGTTTACTGAGGACTCCCTAAGCAGTACCATGCGAAATCAAAAGCATTCCAAAGGCTACACATGGGGTCACTCAAACAGTGCTTCTTCGCAATTCCACACTTACTGCTAAATACCAAAGGCTTAAGCCATAACTTAATTTTTTTTGATTCCAAGTCACGAAAGCTCTAGTATTGTGGTTATTTCATAAAAATACGTCGGTGTTTCTGAGATGAAAAATCTCGCTAATAGTTTCTAAATTTATATTTGTAAAGACAAATATTTGGATTAAGTACTTCGTGATTGTGAAGTTTTAGTCTCGTAAAGTATAGTGATAACCAAACCAATTTTTTTAATATATAGAGTAGATAGGGATCAGTAGGTAAAACGGGGCAAGGTTTAGATTATGAATAAAATAGCTATGATAGCAACAAGGAATCCCTGTTGAATATAAGGAATGTTGGTATAATCCTTGGAATATTTTATTAGAAATGTGTAGAAGCCATGAGAAGAAACCTTAATGGAATGGGGAATGGTATCAAAGTACAATTTTGTAATTTCTAGGTTATACTTGCATGAAGGATCAAGGATATAGAGGAAGTAAATACCAAAGTTTCAGGATATTTTCAAGAGATTTTATTTTGGAGAAGATAATAGTAAGGTTGAAAAAGAGAGCTGTGAGATGTCAAACACACATAATAGGTGCTGGTTGACTTAAGACTGAAGATGGCAAGATAGGTGGTAGGAATGTTATTCCACTAAACCAATTTTTTGATGAGTTATTCTAAATGTTCATATTTCATATGTCTTACCCACTGCAGCATGAGAATGCACAATTTATCCCATAGTCTGGCATAATAATTAAAGTAATGGATGGACCTCATTTCTTAGGAGCCAATGAGGCACGTTAAGACATATGGATTATAGTTGAAAGGTGTACTAGAAATATCCATCTTAATTTAGTAAGGAGTGTTAGGGCCACAACATCATTAACACCGGTTGATAATAAATGTTAGCTTCCAACAAAATTTTCTTTTATGGTTTTTGGATTATAATCGCTACTTGTCTCCCTTAGGTTATTGGAAAAGCATACGATATGATATGAGATATGTTCTTGATTTACTACTGTGTTTATGGTTTGGAAGAGCTTTGACCACAATATAAATATATTTGAAAACGGCGTAATTAAGGAAATCTCATAATGATACTTAACTAGCGATAAATGTAGGTAAGACTGGAAGTTTATAAATAAATTAGAAAATTAAATTAGCAACGAGAAATTAAGAATACATAGATCTCGAATTCTTAGAATTCTGGAAAAAATAAATTTTAGCAAATGAAGGACAGGAAAAGGTTGTTGCGAAATCACGGGTCACTATCCTTATGCTTTAAAAATTAATGCATAAATATGTATATAGGTAGTTTGTTGTTTTAGAATAAAAGAAAATTTTCCCCAAATTTAAGATTAACTATACAATCTTAGGGTCAATCATATGCACTAACTCATTGATTGAGTCCCGGTTACATTAGAATGTGGCTTGATTTGTTTAAAGGATGGAGCGGCAAATATTTTAGGAAATTGTGTTCAAATACATTTGAATTTTTTATTTAAATGCTTTTAAGAAATTGATTTCAAATGCTTTTGGAAAAAAATTCAAATGTTTTCGAAAAATGGTGTTTAAATGCTTTTGGGAATTTGATTTTTCAAACTATTTTGCAAGTTTGTTTGGAAAAGGAAAAGAATTTTTGACGGAAAATGAAAATTTTCAATTTTCTAGTATCACATGCTTATTGCATGGTGTATCGATGTTAGTGAATATGAATTTTTAATGTCTGATAAGTACGATAGTATACTAAACATAAATAATAACAAGGAAAAATGTTATTTTAGCTTTGGAATTTCTATTTCCATATCTTGTTGATACTGAAATGAAACTTGCGCTTAGGATAATTACGGTTTAACATTCAAAAATAAACCTCCTTATGCAAATTGTAGTTGAAAAAGTTGGAAAGGTTTTAGGGGGAAAAGAGAAGTTCCAAGATACAATGAACTAGGTATCTAAAAGAAAGAGTCAAATTGTAAATTGTCCATTTAAATTCCTTTCATGGTATAGGAGTGTAGATTCAAAAAAAACTGGATTTTCAAAAAATTTGGATTTAGAAATTGTATGTTAGGTTTTGCATGGTTGGGATTGGATGCAAAATTAGTAGAACCATACTTCTACTAGTAGCTCCTACTAGTAGAGTGTGGAAATTATTGTTTGAAAAAGGATTTTTGATTTTTGAAAACATGCATACATATAGAACTGCCAGTATATCTACGTAGTTTGCATTATATTTTCCAAATGTTTATAAAAGAATGTATTCATATAGGAGGTGCCGATCGAGAATCATCCTACATGCATGTCTTATATGTTGTGATACACCATGCACTTGTACACGTCTGGCTGCAAATTTGGTTGTACATTAATTGGTTAGATAATTTATATGGTTGCATGCTATACTACAAAACCGTTGGGGAATTTCGAGGATGGAATTCTTTTAAGAGGGAGAATGTAACACCCTGTAAATTGATGATAATCAATAAATAATTAATAATAATCCAAAAATAGGATTTGAGCAAACAATGAAATTTGATCATGAAACTTGAACTATTGTGTTCATGACGGATTTCTGAGCAACTTTTATATTTGGATTTTCACGATCGTAGCTCAAACGAAGAAGTTTTTGGAGCGAAAATAATTAAAAAATGAAAATAGGAAATAAATCATAATTAACACTGACCCCACTGATCAACCCCCTCCATGGACCTAGCGGTCGACCGATCGATTGCCTATAAGGGAGCTGTCGACCAGTCTTATGGTAGCGCCTATGATTTAAGCCTTGTCCAAACGGCCCAAATTTAATAATTTTAATCTAATGGTTACGGTTGATTTGAGCGCTTATAAATACATGCTTAACTCCTCAATTCTCTTTTCATATTTATTGATCCAAGTAACAAAGCTCTACCATTTTCCCTTCTCCGCTATTTCTATAAATTATTGAATTGTACACACACATATACACGGATACAGACAAAAATCAGAGAAGGGCGGAATATAAGAGAGAAGAAGCGAATCAATTTTATGAAAGAAGAAGGTAAGATTTTATAATTATAAATTCATATTCACCTTATCCCCAAATCTCTTCTCGGATCTGTAGTTCTAGTAATATGTATATACCTTGTTGTACATTTTCTATCGGGTTAGAATGGAAAAGGAGTCAAGTAAAGGAATGGATTCAGATTGGGAGATTTTGAAAGCTTAAAAGATGAGTAGAAAATTATATAATTTATTTATAACATTGAAAATTATCTCGTTGAATTTTTATTTAATTATTATGCATATATAAGATCTGATGAATTATAGGCTTAAAACAAATGATTATTGCTTACATATTTAATAAAAATAGGTAATTGGAATATGAATTTATGTACAACCAGTCCCAAATATTTATTATTGTAGAATATTTTTAGAGTTGTAAAGTTTATTTTATATTTATAATTGGGTTGTAAATTAGGTTGCCTTAGTTGGCTTGGATGTGAATTTCTATTTTCTTATTTAGTTGAAGTAGTGTATAATTTAATTATATCTATTTTCGTGTAATCTCCATAAATTATCCAATTTTAAAAATATGTATAAAAGTGCACCATTTGAATTAACAAGGAATACACCAAAAAATAAAGAGCTGTGTAAAGTATGGGTATTATTCTTTGTAGTTTACACTGTCTATTTCAATAAAGGAAGGGAAATGATTCTTGTAATTTCAAACGAAGCATTATATTCTTCGAAATAAAAGATATTTTCTTTTCTATTATATACTTGATACAATATGTGATATTAATTAATTAATTTAATTAGAAGTATATTTAATAGAAAATCCATAAATGGTATAATTTGTGATAGTATTTACAAAATGCTGTAGCCGTATGTAATTTATCATAATGAAAATAAATATACCCTTTTAAATATTCCTAGTCAAGATATATCGAGACTGGATATCGATACATCAGTTGAGACTAGAGTACCTAATACTCTCCAAATATAGGATGGTGTATCACCAAGGGGTTACGTACTGATAATTATTAGATAACTATGGAATGACCCACTTGATTTATGTTGGTTAATATAACTATGGTAATATGAAAGTTCCACTTTGATTATAGTTAAATCATGGCACGATATCCATCGAGTGACTATAATTGGATCAAGTGGAAGAATTGGAATTGAAGCGCTATTTCAAGAGAGGATTCGCCTCCTCGCTTATATGGGGTTAGTATCACGGTCAACATAAGTCAATTCAAAGTCAAAGTCTCTGGCTAGAGCATTCCGAATAATAATAATTGTTATCATTGAACCAAGGACCGTGTTTGAACAATAGAGTTGAACGTGGACGATATTGGAATTTTGATCATTGTCGAATTTCACAAGTCCAAAGTGATATAGCTTTGACGAAGAGAATTTGTGTAATCATTGCCACAACCGGGTAATGCTTAACAAAATAAAATTGGACTTTATCGAAACCAAGTAAGCGATAAATTTGGCCAAAATGTTGCACTACTTGCTAATTGACGCGTGAATGTTAATATTCGAACAGTTTGATATTGATCACTGACTAGATTTACACATGACTAGTCACACAATCTAAACGATGAATTCTCCTTTGATAAAATGATTTAATTACTTTATATTGTTAGATTTTACGAAATATTATTTATAAATTTGATTTTGATTTGATAAATGAATATTAAATGTATTTATAAAAGTTATAATCGATACACGATATCGATAAGCACTATAAATTAGATTTAAAATGCAAAATATTCATTCAGGCTTTAAATGGGTCTGAAGCCCATGGTAGGTGCTAATAAATTCGACAGAAACATAGGTTGGGGTGGCTAAAATTATATGGAAAGAGGCTCGATTTTGGATTGCTGAGATAAAGGAGAATGAGTAAGAGACGAGATCCATACTTCTCTCTTTTACATCCACTATATAAGCATCTCTATCCTCATATGATTTACATTATTTTAGCCACCACTTCAAGTCTTTGCAGGCCGAAATTTTACTCCCCTCTGTATATATCTACAGTTGAAATCAAAAAAAAGTTAGCTATAATATGATAACTGGTGGTCAATGGTTCAAGGACCAGTACTCTATTGAATCGAAATAGTTTGAAGGGGCAGATATCATCATTTCAAGGCGTACTTCAAGGCATTGGAAGTGAGGTAAAATTCTAATCATAATATAATAATTTATACTTAACTATAATGTTTTACGATATAAATATATTATATATTGATTAGGTGTGTGACGATTCTGATATGCAAATGATATTATCACAAAATTGGTTATATGTATGTATATTAAAAAATATCATAAATAACCTAGGTTAGTATGGCTCTTTAACTAAAAAAGCCAACTTTTTTGTTTTATCGAATTAATATATATTATTTACATAGATAAATATAGTTTATAATTAATTATAACATCGAACCATAGACAAATGTGCTCACATAATTTTATATGTAAATAATAAAGGGTATGGTAATTTTCAGCAACGATAAAATATTATATATATATTATTATTATTGAATATTATTTAAATCAACTTATAACATAAACTAATTATTATAATTCAAATATACTATGAAAATTATATTTTATAAAATAACATTTTCAGTGAACACGCTCTCACAAAAAATTAATCTTTTATTTTTCAATTAATTTTAAATTTACAGCCGAAAATAGAAAATTAGTTTTAAAATTATTTTAAATCGAAAATTTGTGAATTTTTTTAAAAGATAAAATATCATTTAGGATTTACTGAAAATTTAAAATTTGAAATAAAATCACGTAGTTAATTTTTAATTAATATTTTAATAATTTTTAAATGGATGTCTAAACAAAATATATTTTAAAAATAAAAAGTTAAATAGATTATATATTCATCAAGCCATGTAACAAAACCTTGTCTTTTATGTTTATCAAAACATTTTTGATTATTTTATTGACATATACATATATATTACTATATTATGCATATATATTTATGTATATATAAATGATTAAATAATAAATAAACAAATAAAAATATAAATTTTATTAATATTATACATATGTGTTACTTATAGCTATATATATTATAAATATTTATAAATAATTTCTCTATATTTAAGTAAGTCTGTTTTATAATATGTATTATAATATTAATATTTTATTCGTATGATTACATATAATAATGTACTTATATACTTATATAAACTTATTTAAACAAAACTATAACACATACATATATATACATTTGTATGCTTATATTTATAATATTTATGTATAAATAATACACACACACACACACACACACACACACACACACACATATATATATATATTTGAACAATATATCTCCATATTGGATGAGTTAACATGTCCACTGCGATGTAAATACCAATATCTATACACATGCATGTTATAACTTGCACGAATTGATATATTACACATGTAAACACACATACACACATGTGTGTGTATGATACACACGTTGGAACGACCCGCATATTCTCCACTTCAGAATTTTTTTAAAATATTCAAATATAATTTTTTTTTAACACAAATGATAATGTTTTGAAAAATAAATAATGATGGTAACCTTATTTTGAATAAAATATTTATAAAAATATATACTTTGAAAGATATATCGATAAAATGACTGAAAAACGCTTTATCAATAAATAGTTCGTAGATCATCCAACTTCGTGCACGGAGCTGGATACATATACTCATTTATCTATATGACTGGGAATATGTAGTAAAATTATTTATTTTATTTATGAAAATAAAATATCTTTATGACATCATCAAGAATATCACTATTTTGGAGTAAATAATTTTTGAATTTAAATTATATTTAAATGATTTAATAATTATTTTAATTGTAAATAAGCATATTTAATTATTATATAATGATAAAAATATTACTTTCAAACTTTTTTTTACAAATATATATGTATATAAGAAGTGAAAATATAATCAGAAATCGATATCGAAATCCATAACGATTCAACGTAGAAAAGTCGTGCAACATTGTGAATCATTTGAGATATACATATGCACACATACATCTACATAAACATTAACACATTCATATATGTATGAACACATATATACATACAAATATACTTACACACACAAATATATATATACATATATTACAGAACATCTAAGATATTTTCCTAAAACTTCATCCCTAAGTAAACCCAAAGTCAACCACTTACACCATAAGTACAAGAACACAACCAAAGTACAAGAACACAGCCACACATATAGGGACTGTTTCGAACGTGGATGATGAGATGAGAGAAGGAGTGGTGGTGAGGCAATGGTGATGAAATGGCAAGTACATATCATGATATTTTTATTCACATTTTTTGCCTATAAATACCACCACCCATCTTCACTTCATTAGTTCATAAATTCCTAAGTTTCTTCACTTCTCATACTCCACTTTAATGGCCTCTTGCCTAAAGAAAATAATGTCAAGTTTTATTGCAAAAAGAAACTAAAATTATATAGCATATATATATATATATATATATATATATATATATATAATACAAACACTTCAAAACTAAAGCAAATCCACTCCTTTTCTTCCCTTGAAACCCATGACCACACCATCCACCACCCAAGGCCAAGCCCACCTCCATTAGCAAGCATAGGCCGAGCCTTCCCAAAGGGCAAAGGCTTAATTCCATATACCCCAGCGAGATCGTAGCAAAGCTACAGAAAATTTTTGCAAAGTTAGAAACGAATTCAAGTGAGAAACTCTATCTATATTATGATATATTGGATGATACATATGTTTGGCTATGCTTGGTTGTGATGACAGTGAACCAACGGATATGATAATATGTTTGTTTGGATGTGTAAACAATTCACATCGAATATCACAAAAGAAATCACTTTCCTTTAATAAATGAAACGATGTAAATGAGATTGTTAAACCTCTTTAAATTGGTTTAAAATAGTTTATAAATTTTTCACAAACAGTGAAACCCAATTTGGTGAAGTTTGACATGTTATTAAAATTGAATCAAAAATAGGCGCGTCGTGTAACGGCAGTTCGCGATTTTGCGCCGTAAAGTTTAATCCATTCATACGATGGATTCAGAGTCGGAATTCTTTGGAAAAAGAGTTTTTCGAAGTCTTATAATCATATTTTTCAAACAAAAGAAAAGGATCAAATTTTTATTAATAGATTTTAAAATATGAGCAAATCAAATTTTCAAAATAGCCGTGGTTTGGCAGTCCCCAAGCTAAAGTGATAAATTCTTTAAAATTGATTTTTTTTAATTCTTTAAAATTATGGATTAAATTCTATAAATATTTTAAAATATTTTAAAAGAAACTTGAGTTACACAAATTAATTTTTAAATGATCTAAAAGTTGATTTGATCAAATGAGCCTTAAAAACATATTTGCAACACTTTTTGCAACGATTTTTATTAACTTCTGAAATATGGCTTTAAACTTAAGCATTCTTTCCCAAATCTTTTATAATTGTTTTCAAACAGATAAATAAGTATTTTAAATATAATGTGGAGGTTTTATAACTTATTTTTAAGAGTTTAAATAAATGATTTAAAGAAAAGCTGTTATCATTAAGTGATTTAATCTTGGCTCTAAAAGCCGATTAGCAGACTCGATTTTTCTATTCATGAGATCCGGATGTGAGGTGCTTAAAGTAACGAGATTTTAAGGAGAAATCAGTGCCCTGGCTCACTTAGCCTCTTTTCTGGGTGAGGAGTAGATAAGGTCGAAATGTCGAAAACGAGGCAAATACAAAAGATTTAATTTTTCCAAATTTAATACAACTTAGATTGTATACAGATAATCTTCTTATACTTGGCACTAAATTCCGAGGAGGTAACCCGTATTATCCATATTAATTTAAAAGATGATTTCACCATTATTCTACGGATGGTAAAGGTTGAATATAGAAATTGATGTTAAGTAGAATTGGTATAATTTCAATTGATCCTTTTTAACTCAATAATGTTTTCCAATATGACATATGAAAATGATTTGGTATTTCCAAAATTAAAGAGAGGTTTAATGATTCTGTATATACCGAAAAGAAATGTTTAAAGAAACAAATCTCTAGAAGATATTTTTGATAAAGAGAAAGTAATTAATCAAATGATAAACACCTATTTACTTAACATCTTTTTATCGATGATTGGTACGAAGGAACAGAGATCGAATTTGGATGATTCCTATCCAGAAATCACTTCAGACCAATTTACGCACTCGAAGGTGAAGACATGGAATCGATGATAAATGAAATGAAGGGCTATTATCACTGACCCTTAGGAAAAATTTCCCATATCATATATATATGGCAGTTGTAACGACCGGGATTTTCAACCCATGAAAATTGACACTAATACAACCTCGGTATTCACAGGCCACAAATCCAAGTGCCGAAAAGCTTTGTTGATAGGGAAAAAAGAAAATAAAGATGGAACAGAATCTAACAAAAATTGAATAACATATATTATTTCAACAATAATCTTTACAACGGAAAATTTTGAATACAATACTAGAGTCTAACCTAGTTTTAGCCTGGAAAGTTATAAATACTCTGTCCTTACAAGTGCTAAAAAATAAAAACAAATGCAATAGATGCAGTAGATAATGGAAATGTCCATACGTAGATGAAGATGTCCAGCTCACTTATGGAAACTCCAAGCATCTTCAACTAAACCTGCAACTACTTGGATCTGACCCGGGTATTAAAAATACCTGAATCAGGCTTGATAAAGCAGCGTGAGATACTTGATTTATAAATTAATGCCAGCTAAAAACCTTTAAAAAGAAGGGTATCTCATAAGGACATGCCCACACATAAATATGGACGGGATTTTTACCTTATGATAACCAAAATACTTTATATCAAAACATTTAGTATTATTCTTAATGACATTGGGTTGAAAACACTTTCCAAATAAATATGCACAAAATGAAAGTATCAATACTAAGACTAAGTCTATAGTAATATATTCGGATTAGGTCTACGGAATATACCTGGATGAAATATATGATACCAAAGGGGTAGCTAAAATGTTTGCAAAGCATTACAGCTATTCTCGAAATACAATAAAAACCATAATGCTCATATTGGAATTGGATCTTCAATATGATAGGGAACTAGTGGCTCATAGCAAACATAGTTCCCGCAGTGCCTTAATCGCTTTTCTCAAGCAAGTCGCTTGGAACTGCACTTGCTACACTACCAATATCTGATAGTCTTATCGCTTTTCATAAGCAACCCACTATATGCCTTGAAGATCCAGATTCCACCGGACTCCTCCATACTCATACAACCAATAGCCTGAAATATATGCCCTGTAAACCACATAATTACCGGTATCATCTCCGGGACGTGAGGCTACGCTCAATTTTTAAAAATCCACATTTTGCTATTCACAAAGCCACACTTTATTCTTCCATAAAGCACATTCCACTTAGAATGCCACATTGTCATTCCTTAATCACACAACCGATTTCCACTAACGTATAACTCATGTGCTCGTACGTCCCAGGAAAGGGTGTTAACCTAAGAGAAGTTGTCTTCTCTGCCACCAAGCAGATAATACCTTAATAGAGATCAATTAATATGATCAGAAATGCACCGTCAGACATTCGTCCATACAAGTACGTTTCGAGACTATACGAAACTGAAAGCACTTCTCCTACTACCAATAGTAGCGAGTAGTCCTTGCAATTCGAAGATTTCAAAACATGATAGGACCATTGCTATAACAAAATGTCTCTATATCGGGAGACACCAAGAGAATGTCAACAAGCAGTCCTTCTGCTATGAAGATCTCTGGTCTTCAATACATCGAAGATTTTCAGAATGTAGCCATCACTACCATATAAATATAATACGGGATAAACTCTTGGGACTCATGACAACAATCCTTACATCTTGAAGATCCTCGGTCTTCATAAATCATCATCTTCAACATGTCTTCACTTCCGAACATATACATCGGTTCGAAGTGGTATTCGGATAGGAGTTACCCAAATCTGACCCGGTTCCTTCGAACCAATCATCGATTAAAAAGATGTTAAGTTCTTATATGATTATCAATCATCAACCAATTTAATTCATCTTTTTATTCATTTATAGATATCTCTTAGAGATATAATCATTGAATCGATTATTTATCTTTTTCAGAGTATATGGAATCATTAAGCCTCATTTATCAAATCATTTGGTTAATTTTAAAACCTTATTAATCTTTGAATAATTCCAAATCGTTTTACCTTTTATTTAGGAAAACATTTCCAAATCATTTCTATACAATCCAAATTATTTAAATTTGGAAGATTTTATCTATATACTTTAGAAAATTTTGATCCAAGTAAACCAAATTTACTATCCCATCCATCGGGCCAGTCTGGATAGCCAAGCAGAGCAGAAAACTGGTTTTCCAAATTAAGGCTAGACACTATCTCTTTGACACCAATAAGGCGGTCAAGTTATTTGATCGACTCTAAATCATTTGACGTTTAACCATTACATAAATCCTTCAAATCACATTTAAAATAATTTATTAATCATTTAAAAACTTTTATAAAAGATTTGGAAAAGAATGGTTGCGTTTAAAACTAAAATTAAAAGTTGTGGAAAAATGCTGCGAAAAAGGGCTATGGAAATTGCCATTTAAGCTATATTGATCAAACGATTGTTTATCATTTGAAAATTCATTTTTATAACTCAAATAACTTTTGAAACATTTTAAAATACTTTTAGAATTTATTTCATATTTAAAAAAAAAATTAAAAATATCATTTTCAAGAAATCATTTTATGGATTTCGAAATGCAAAACCACGATTTTTCAAAAACATGTCTTACTCATATCTCAAAATATACTTATCGAAATCTCGATTTTCTTTATTTTTTTCAAAATATGAATATAATAGTTCGGAAAATTCTTATCTCAAAGAATTCTGAGCTATACTCTCTACGCTTGTCTGAGTTTTACGGCGCTAAATCGCGAACTACCGTTGCGTGTTGCTCTTATTTTTGACTAAATTTTCAATTCTCATTCGAACTTCACCTAGACACTTTTAAATGTTTATAAAAAAATTCAAACTCATTTAAACTAATATTTTTTCATATTAAATCGCTTTTTTCGCTTTTAAATCTTTTCATAATATTATATTATTATAATATTCATTTTAAACCTTTTTATATTTTCAAAACCTGTAAGAGGCTAAATAACTTCATATACACATCCATATGGATTTTATTTTTAATTAATTAATTATGGTTAATTACTTAACCATTTTTATTATGATTTCTCATAATTTGTCACAACCAAGTTATTAACTATATCAACATCCATATAATCATTCAAGTTATCAAACAAGCATTTAAATTTATGATTTAAACATTCATCTAATTATTTTCTAAATGTAAGTAAATCGAGTACTCACCATAATCAAATCAAACTTCCATCCAACATTCAAATCACTACAACACTTCATTTAAATCATTACTAAACTTTACTAATACATCACTAAAAAACTCCACTTCTCTTTCAAGTGCTCGACCACTATTTCTACCTTCTCTTTGCTCATAGCCTCACCTCCTTGCTTATGGCCCTTGCCTCCATCGCCTCCAAAGCTCACGCCCTCGCCTCCCAAGCACCATCAACTCACGGCCTAAGCCGTTGAAGAGGAGAGAAAGGAGTTATGGTATTCAAATTGGAATGGTGTGTATATATAATAACTTATACATTTTTATCTCTTTTCTATATATTTTTCTACTGTTTTAGTTAGGAGGAAGCCATTGAAAGGCTTGAGAAAGAAGATGAAGAAATAAATGAATGAAGAAGTGAAATAGTGCATGTATTTATAGCCTTGAAAGCCTTAAGGGCTAAGTAACTTCACAAAAAATATCTCTATTTCATTATCCATCACATCTCAACTTTCCACCACCCATCCTATCATTTTTACATGTTGGAAAACCCCCCCTCCATGTGCCACCATCTTCTCATATCACATCATATCCTAATTATTGACTTATGCAAGCTTAAGGGTGAAGTTTCATAAAATATCATTGATATCTTTAACATATGTGTGTGTGTATTTGTATATATGTTATATGTATGTATATGTGAGTAGTGATATGCATACCTGCATATAAATATGTGTTAGTGTCATTTATGGCATTGCAATGACTAGAAACGACTTTCGTTTGTTGAACCATTGAAAATCGAGAAACCGATTCCCAATAATATTTTCACTTATAATTTAAATTACATATATATAAACAAAATTTGAAAACAAATTTACAATCATTTTTAACTAATTAAAATGATGACATTTCATTTATAAAACATATAAATAAATATTAATAATTATTTACAAAAATCGCTATTATACCGATAAAGCGATATCAATTTTTCCTTATATTTTCAAATCAAATATATATCTTTATAAAGTTATTATAAATGATTTATTATCACTTTATAACTATTCAAAATGAATTATCACCATTTAAAATAATTATTTGAATAGTTAAAATAATTATTAAATCAATAAATCTCAATTTAAAATTAAAAATCAATTATTAAATAAAAGGGCATCACTAATGATGTCTTATATACTTTTAATTTCCCAAAAATTAATTAATCAATCTTATTTCATATTTCTATTTAATTATAAAAATAAGTGTATGTATCTAGCACGATGCACGACGTTTTACTATTATAGAGTTGTTTATCGACAAAATGGCTTTCGACCATTTTATCGGTATTTTTCCAAAGTAAATACTTTTGTAAATACTTATTACCATTATTATTTATTATTCAAAACATCATAGCTTGTGTTATAAAGCCCTATATTAGAATATCTTAAAAATAAATATAATTTATAAAATTGATAAATTTGCGGTCGTTACAGCATCAGTTTCTTCATTTGATCTTCGATGCAAGGGCTGCTTGCTACTAATCCTAGGAGTGATTCTCGATAAGATATAGTAGGAGAATTCCTTAGGTTTGTTCTGTTCCTGCATAACTTGTATGAACGAATATCTGACATTGCATTTCTAAAATACACATACATTGATTTTTACAAACGTACATCTGTTTGGTAGTGTAGGAAGTAACTCTCTTACACTTAACACCCTTTTTTGAAACGTACATGTTCAAAAGTTGTACATTTGTGGAAATTAATAGTGTGTGATGGAATTGGCAATGTGGCATTCAAAGTGGAATGTGCTATGTGAAAGGTAATTGTTACGTCAGGTCTTATCATCCGGAAATGGCTTAAACATTTTATATCATAAGGCGATGTGGTCGCAACCATTATGGTATCATCATCACCCTTCTATATTACTCTCTATGTGTCGAGTATGTTTTGTATGCTATGAGATCCCGGATAGGTTGGTCACGACTGGGGTGATGTCATATTTGGTTCTACCCGCCATTAGATGGGTCTACGGGTAGGCCGGTCTTGCCAGGTTTGGATGTTTCAAAGGTGTTGATCCTCGGTACATCCCTCTAGAGATATACTATATAGAAGTTAGTTCCTTACCTTCCATCGTTTGGAAATCCATTCTCCAATAAGTGCCTTTGGACTTGATTGTATAGCCTAGTATGATGGAGTTTAGTAATGTAACAATTTCGGCTAAGGTTATGTATATTTAGCTGAAAATTGTTTTCAAAAGAATGTCATTAAAAATAATATTCCTAGATTTTTCATAGCAAATGTTTTGGTTATCATAAGGTAAAACATATTTTGTGTTTATGTGCAACATGGTCTTATGAGATACCATTTGTTTTCAGATATCGGTATTTTGAGTTTCTCATACCAGTCTCACGACTAACTGGTAGTTTATTTTCCTTTATCCTTAAGCTATAGGAGCCCCTTTTTTTGGGCAACCAAGTAGTTAAGTAGTATGGAGCATTTTGAGAAGGAGCATGGAGCATTTTGGGTCCTTTGTAGAAAGTTATCTATTAATTATGTTGTATTATGTATGGTATATTATGTATCTTCCAACATTTCTGAGGATAACTATCCTGGCTAGATTAGTACTTACTAGAACTCTGATGGAGCAATTTGGGGTAATTTCATATACTACTCATATGTATAATTAAATGTTGAATATGACGTGAGATTCTATCTTATTTGTCTTCTACCTTTATTTTCTTTTATTCAAGACTATGTCACAAAGTGAATCAGACAACAGCGGTCACACAACATAATGTAGATTTTCTGTTATCCCACTATTTAGCACTATTTCATACAACATATGGATAAAATAATCTGTTGTTTGAATAGACCTTGAAATATCTGTGTTCATTCTTGTCCTTTAGACAAGAATGAAGTTATCTAAAAGTTTAGTTTTGGCTCCATAGTTTCCCTCTAAATATTTTCATGGCTGCATTCATTAATTATTCCCTCATCACTTTCATTCCATTTCGTCTTCTCAAAATATATTTCCCTCTTCTCAAAATTTACCCCTTTCTCGAAATTTATTTCCCTCTTCTCAAAATCAAATCGGCAGAACCTTAAGCCTAAACTCGTTTGCAACCCGTGTTCTAAAATTAGGGTTTCAAATCGGCTAGAAAATGATATGTTTTACTTGGTTGAATATATTGATTTTGAACTTTCTACCTTGCTCATCTAAATTTTTATATCTGACTTGAATTTGTTGAATTGATTGGTGATATGAGAGTTGTGCAAGGCACTAGCACTTATTTGGTTGTTGAATTGGTTGTTCAAGGCAGTGCAAACTGGACTTATTTGTGCACTTATTTGTGGTCTATGAACCTGAACTTGAACCATTATCCACTTCGTTGATCACTTCATTGTTCGATTTTGAGTTGCTTGCCTTGTTCACTTTATTTTTCGACTTTGTTAAGTTCATTGTTTACTGGTTGCCCCTTGCTTGTTTTGTTGCCTTTTGCACATGTGATTTTTTCACTTCATTGTTCTATTTTGGGAACTTCCACATATGTACATACAAACATATGTATGTGTATATGTGTGAACATTTGTGGCACTGCCTTGTTTTAATTTGTGGCACTGCCATATTTTAATTTGTGACACTATCGTGTTACATTGAATGGTTTTAATTTCTGATAGACTTATGAGTGTGCATTGCCTTGCCTAATCCTTGAATGGCTTAAACTATGCCTTGTTCTGTTCAACTGCCTTTTTAATGTGCTTGTCTTCATTTACTATATGCACATGTCGTACCTTTTCATGAACTGGTTTGTGTAATCCCTACATTGGTTTCACTTGTATCATGCGTGTCTACCATTACTGACATGTTGTTGTCCTTTGAGTTTGTTTTGTGAAATATCTTCCATGTATATACATATATGTATGTATATATGTGTGAAATATTACCATGTTTTTGCTTTGAACTTTCATATGTATGTCTCCTGTATGTTGCAATCTTTTTTCTTTACCTTGGTCCATGTTGGTGGCTTTGTTCACATGTTCCATTGTCGCATTGTGGCCTTGATGATGTACTTGCACAATGCCTTGAACAAGGCAGTGCACTGCCTTGACATTAGTTGAATCCCTTTCGTGTGCTTTGGTTTCTTTTCCATAGCTTGATTACCTTTCAAATTCTTGAATTTCTTGTTTTGAATAAGGCAATTGCACTACCTTGAACTCCATGTACTCCCTAGCTTTTTTGATTCGTATGTGAATGTTCTTTTGATTCCTATTCATTTATTTGTACTTCCTGCCTTGAACTCATGTACTTTCTGGCTGCATTTGTTGGTGGCGCTACCTACTGTTCATTTGTTTGTGGTACTTCTTGGCTGCATTTGACATTTGTTGCATATATACATGTATGCATGTATATACAAATGTGTATATGTGTGTTGCTCACTATAGAAGATGCAAATGGTAGTATTTTTACAAATTCGTACCTACCGTTCTTTGTTTGTGCTATTTGTGCACTTAATTCTGTATCATTATGTACCAAGCTTGATACTGCTATGAATCTGGTTTGCTAGTGCTCGACTTTGTGCATCTCCATGTGCGCTGAACTTGTTTGTGCACTTTGGCTTTGCTGAGTTGCTTGATCTGTTTTGAGCTGAATTAAACTGCTTGTGTTGAGCCTGAGCTTGTTTGGGGTTGAACTTGTGTGTTTGCACTGAGTTGAGCCTTTGGGCTTGACCTTTGCAATTGTCCATGTAATTAAATCAAGGATCGGCCTTGTGATATTCACAATGATATACTGTGCGTATCATATGTTGTCCGTGCATATATATATATATATATATATATATATATATATATGTATGTATGTATGTATGTATGTATGTATGTATATATGTATGTATGTGTGTGTGTGTGTTTCTAAAAATGAAAAGAAGAAAACAAACCCATAAACTGAGGCAATATTTGACATTCAAATTCAATTTTATTTTAATAGTTTAGGTTTGTTTCTTTTTCAAGTTCACTATGTTGTTGTTTATTTAATAGGTATAGGGGATGGCTGGATACAAAATGGAGCAAGCAAATCAAGATCAACATCAAAAACAAACTCTAGTGAGTGTGAATGAGTGTGAGTACATTTAAGTAGTATTGTATTTGAAAATGTAAGTAGAGTGATAGTGAAAGTTGTATTGTATTTGGATTTGATTTAAAGTACTATATTTGTTTAAATAAAATTATGATTCATTTATTTCATTTTGCGAACAGTTATTTATATTAGTCAATATTTGTATGTTGTCTAATAGGAAATTCTAGAAATGCCACTATAATTCAAACAACATATAGTGTTTTTTTAATGTTAGTGCATATCAAATGACGGGGCATATCTATGGTCTAATGTGCAATGAGACAGCATGAGATTTAATGATAGATAGGTATGCAATCATACAACAGAGCATACCTATTGTCTAATACATTTTTTCCTATAGTATCATGATAATCAGCCTTTCCAGCACTCGGATTTGTGGCATGTGAATACCGATGATATATTAGTGTCAATTTCTAAGGGTCAAGGAGGTGGGTCGTCACAGAAGCACACATATATCATAATACAAATTAAATAAAACTATATAATTTATAAATTTAAATAAAAGAACATATTTTATTTAAGTGGAACTTAGAAATGTTCCAATAAATTGGACTTCATAGGTCTAATAAAGATCTAATAAGGATTATTTTTTAAATTTACCCTTAACTTCTGCAGTGGGCTGGCCTGGTTCCAACAACACTTTCTCTCTCTATCCCTCGAAGCCTTGTAGTCTTTGCTAAGATGACCCATCTTACTATAATTAAAGCACTTTAGCTACCACCTGCTTATATTCTAGCCATCATCTTTCTAAGGCTGCTTCTTCTCTTTGTTGTTCCATTTCCTCATGCCTTCACCGCTCGTTTGCGGTTTTGGTTCTTCCTTTGAAACAACAATTTAAACCTTTGGTTTGGGTACTGGCACTCTTGCCAAAAAGCTTTATCAACCAGCTTGGACTTATCAACATGTCCCACCAATTTCTATCCCAAATAACTATTCAAACCCAAGATGAACTTTTCGTTATTTTTCATATGGGCATCAATGAAAGATAAACCATATTTTCATAGCATGTCGAATCTAACAACATGCTCTGAGATACTTCCTTTTTCCTATTTCAACTCAGCAAACTTTTTAAACGATATCGACTTCTGGGTTGCAGTTATAAACTTCTCTTGTAATCTGGCCTTAAATTGCTCCCAAGCAAATTGATCTTCATGAGTAAAAATCTTAACATCATTTCACTATCCCATGGTGTTGAAGCTGCCTAGAGGCTAACCTCCTCTTCATTGTGTCTTCTAGCTCTACATCTTCAAATATAGGCTCGTAAGTATCTAACCAATTCTATACATCTACAGCTTATTCCATTCAAAGTTTGCCCCTAAGGCTAGAATAGCCCTTGTTTAACTTAGCAAAGTGGGCTTTGGGCACTTGCATCAGAGCACCACTAACAGCAACCGAAGCAATGCTTTGGGTATTTTACAATATGTTCCTTATCGTCTCTGTAAACATTTTCTGGATATCGAGGTTAGCTGCCGCCAAGCCCACTCCCATGTCCTCTACTCCCATTATAGATTCCTAGCAGTGTTCCTGCAAGTCAGCCCATTTTTAAACTATATAATACAAACGGTTAGTTTCTCATAAAGGAAAATTGTGCCTACCATACTCAAGTGTGCAATGTGACTCATATACTATATAAAGTACTAATATATAGTTTTGAAAATCAAAATATATAACAAGTAAACTCTCTCACATGTTCCTTGATCCATTCTAAAGCATTCCACTCACAATATCTCTGAAGAATCCTAGTGCCAACTTACATCGATCGCTCAAACTAAGATCCGATACCATGTATGACAACCTCCCTACACTTTTAATACCCAAAATACCAGAAGAAGAATGCGTTGTAACAATACTCGATCGATGTAGGATTATTTCAAGGGTGAAATAACTGAAATAATCACAGGACCTGTCGTATATCTCATAGCACATCAAATAAAATATAGTATCAACTTATATATAAAATAGGTAAGACAAATAAGTATAAAAAATGAGCCAAAACAAATATCAGAGTGCAAGGTTCACTATAATCATACAATGAAAATGGAGTAGAGTTTCTACGTCATAAAAATAAATTCATAAGAAATCTGTCTCTAAATAAGGTAAAGCACTAATAAAGTGCCATGGTGTTACACATCGAAATAAGCAACAGACCATAGTAATAAGTGTAGTAGCACCAGCTTCCTACTCTTCCCCTGAATATCTCAATGAGCTAAACTCAAACCTATTATATAGTCTTCTCATTTAAGCGTACTCAAGATAATAAGAAGGAAAACATAAAACCTTGAGTCAAACAACAATCTAGTGTGAGCAATAAATAATCTCAAACTACTATGAAAATAGATATATAATAGGATGTAGGGTATGGATAATCATCCTAACATGTCCTTACATCCAAAGATTTAGTACATAACACTATATATATGCTATACTATCATATGGATATACTACACTAAGTATATTATGGGTGTCATGGTACATATCTCAAAAATACCAACATCACAAAACATCTAACATCACAACAACCATAATAACAAAACCAATATAAGATAACACACAATATCAATAGTTATCTAGGTCTCGTATCATTACGTCTATTGCTAAAGTCTCGCACCACACATCACCACGACCATCACCAGGTGTCTTACATTGCTATGACTTTCCAAAGTCTCACATATTATGATTATTACAGAAGTCCCACTCCATTATGACTTTCCCAAAGTCTCTTGCCACCGCAACTTTCTCAAAGTCATGCTTCACCATAACCTACCCAAGGTCTTTATTATCGTGACTTCCCAATGTCTTGCTCCATCATGACCTTCCTGTGGTCATTCAGATAAGTGATAACTCTTTCAATGACTTCCCAGGTCGGTGACACCCTGTGTCATAATTGGATTTGATGTTCGGTCAAATATCTATCCCATAGGTAATGCACTTCCAGGTTAGGCTAGACTGTTCCACGATCTAAGGTACAAAAATGAGCGTCCTCGCATATGCATACCTCACAAAACACCCACATCCAGAGTTATCAATGATCCCTTTTGCACATGACTTGTTTCGCAACATCCCATGCCCTATCACATCACTTTTCCTCGTCTATCGTGCCTCCTAGCACTACCCTAGCCCCCAACATATAACTCTTACTACAAATATTCAATCAACCGTCTTGTGTCATTGGAGTTCGAAACTTCTCTATACATCCATCTCATGTCATAAATTCATCTTGTCACAGTTCTGAAGTCATCACATCGAAGTGTCATGCCTTTGCCTCATCATTTACCATAGTTATTCATCGTTCCACAATCATCGAAAATGAACATAGAATGAACGAACAAACATACATACATGACCACCAAAGCAACACATGTAAACCCCAAAAGCCTAGCCATTATTTGTCACCAGCTGACATGGTCGGCACCGGTCATGTATAGTTGGCACCGACCAAGCTGGTCAGTGTCAACCTTGGCCAAATTTAATAAATATCAAAATTCCTCATCTCATCGTGCTCTCATACCAACGAAAGTTTACTTCTCCCAGACACGAAGCGTTCTCATAAAAAATATTGAAGCTACACATGGTCAGTACCAACCATGTGCTTTCCATGAATTTTGGCTAAGTCCAAACATCACCTTCTGCATCTTTTCCAAGCTCGACCTGAAGTATTCGTGTAACAGCCCGCAAATCCGTACCCATTGAGTTAACGCTATTCTATCTAAATCAGCTCAAGTTGTCCAGAAATACGAACCATTTGGGTTAAAGAAGAAGAGGTAGAAGGAGAAAATAGAAAACAACATCAGAATCTAACCATCGCAGCGGAATAAAATATAATAAATAATAAATAATCTTTACTCAAAAATCAAATATCTCTGTTTATATGTTACATCATCAGAGTACATCAATCATAGCTCAACAGCTAATCGACATAGCGGACTATATATAAACAAGTACGGGAGTACGTATCGTCATACAGCTCGTCTCCTGAGCTCCACAGCATCATATCCTGTATCCTATAATACTCGGTCTGACCCGAGCATTACAGTTAAATAACACCCGAGTCAGTCTGGAATACCAGCGTGAGAAAATCACACTCAATTGATTATTAAAGTTTCAAAATTCTTTGAAAAACAAAAGAATCTCGCAAGACCACGCCACGAATAAACGTGTTGGGTTTTTACCTTACGATAGCTAAAACGATTTTTGTAGAAATCCTCGGATTTTATAATAGGCTCTATATACAAAAACTTATAAAATAGCCGAAATGGTTACATCTATTAAATTCCAGCTACTAGCTACAGAGTGGGTAATACAAACAAAACTCGTACAAGGCTCGTAGGGAGAATGGATTTCCAACTAATGACTAGGCACTGGGGTACCACCTGTCACAGTACGTGGCCTAGATCACAGTACCGAGGAGTACGTCCGCTCCTCTGCAACACAAGACCGGGACTACCCCTTACTGGATAATCCCGAGTGAGATCACCCTGCGGTTGGGATCAGCAACTGCCTACTAAGCTGAATAAAAGGGACATCTAGACATGGATGACCTCACCCTGCTTGGGTGCTATCCACCTAGCCTTGCTGCATAACCCCTGATTTTCAGTCATTCCCATTTCATGAGGCTTGAGGCTAAGCGTTACCTTTTTAGAATATATCCCTTGGAATGCCCATCGTCCCCCTGATGATGTTCCCAAAGCATTCATCCATACAAGTCCGTCCCGGGTTCGAATGGAACTGAAGACACTATTCCTACTACATCCATTTTGGAAATATCCACAGGATTAGTAGCGACTACCCCTTGCACTTCACTGTTCCATCTCCGAATCCAAAATCGTTTCCCACGAAACGTACAAACCGGATCGAAGTGGTTTTTGAGAAATAAATCTCGATCCCGGTCTCTTCGAAACGATCAACGCATTTGTCCAATATTGATAATCGGTTGTTTAACTATCAATTAATATTCACAAACAACCATCCAACAATAAATAATTTCCCAAATTATTTATTAACCTCAAAAATATCTTTACAAGATATATTTCTATTTTCAACCCTTTGAAAACAGTTTCAAATCATCTTTCTTTTCAGAATAAACTTTCCCAAATATTTTCTATCACCACTGAAATCACCAAGCACAAAACTAGATCTTTTTAAAAAAAAAATTAAAACACTTTACTTTGAAATATACTTTAAAACATACAAGTTAAAATTACTTCAATAATTTGTTAATATTACATACTATATGAATATTTGAAAATAAGGTCACTTAATAAAATATAAAACTAGATTTCACTTTTAAAAACAAGATACTAAGTCACTCTTTAAATAATTACCGCTATAATAGATTAAAGGAAATACTTACTTCTAGAATTTAAATATTTAGAAATAATAATTTTCCAAAACTTGCTTTTTAAAAACAACTTTAAAACCTTTAATTTATATTTAAAAATTTACTTTAAAAACGTACTTGGTTATCCAGAGAGAATTTCCAATCTCAATCACCTAAATCAATTTTCCAAATTGATTCCCAATTTATTCCATTTGAAATAAATTTCTTTACTTACGCAGTTCATTTCAAAATTTGTTAATTATGGATTTTATTATTCTTATTATTATTATTATTATTATTATTTCTATTTGATTTTAAATCTCTTAACTGAAATATACAAATTTCAGATTTTTCCCAATTTCTTCTTTATTCTTCTTAAATAATTTAAATCTTAATTTTAAATAAATGTTTTGCTCTTTTAAATAATAACACTAAAGTTTAAAATTCATTAATCTTCTGATTATTCAAAATTTCCCTTTCTATACTCAAGATTTATTTCTTAGAATTTTAAAGTCACTTTATTTCTTTTCCAATTCATTCTTAAATTTTATTCAAATTTTTATAATTATTTTACTTACAATTTCACTACTTTTATTATCTTTCCAAAATCCAATTTATATATTTTTGGTAATTCATTATACCCAATTATATCCAATCGAACCATAGCATTCAATATTCCAGTATAATTCATCATAGAATATCAAATAATCACAACAGAGGGCATTAAATAATTTAAATAAACGTTGAGGGAGCCAGTTGGATCCCTCCAACCTGTTTTCCCCGCATCCACAGACGTTAGCACAACATAAAATGCCAATTCCAAATTATACCACACTATAGCACAACAATCAATTCAACCATTCAAACAATTATTTAAATTTATCAATTTAAATTTAAAGTTAAATTCAACCGAGTGAGATTAACTCACCTTTGCTCTTTTGATTTGCAACCCGATTCAATATTCCCTTGATTTTCTCGATTCCTGACCTTGAATAAATATATATGATTTATTAATATTTGAATTGTTCGAATAGTTAATTACTACTTACTTATCTAATTAAACTAATGATTGAGTTCTAAACAATAATTAAGGTTTAAACTTATTTTTATTTTAAATAAATTAATCAACTAATACTTCAGTTTAAACCGATGTTTCCCTTTAACATATTCTTTAGTGACTAAATAATTTAAATAAATTTATTAACTACATTTATCTCCATAATACATTAATTTAGAAACAAGATTTTATAAAACTTCCTGCAAACATTCATATACTTTTCCTTTTTCTGTAAGTAACCTAATAAAATTTTTATATCTACATGTTTATATGAAAAATCAAAATTAACTAGGAAAAGAAAATTCGAACCTCACTACACAACCAGGATCATCAAAATCCTAGCATGCTTGCCAACTAGCCCCGATCTGTAAATCCAATATCATCAGAACAAGTGAATTACTATGAGAGCTGGCCACCATAACTTCAGTCTCACCTCACAAACTCCACGCGCACCTACTCAACGACCAAAATTTGTTCGTTCCAGAGCCATGCCGCACGCTGCCCCCAAACTGTCGTGATTCGATTTGAGCGGCCCCCCTTCCTCTAGCGAACTCGAATGCAGCGACCATCATAATCGCAGCCACTGGTTCGCTGCAGCCCCAAATACAGATTTTCTCGCGCACCGCCGCCGAGGCCTCGAGCGCGATGCTCACGCGAGGCGATCGTTTGAAGTGAGTTCGAATAGATTCGAACTAGGAAGAGAGAAAGCTTGCGATCGGCCATTAATTTGTTTTTATTTGTTTTTATTTTTTTTATTTTTTCGTTGTCTGTTATTCGCAAGCATTGAAGAGAAGAAGAAAAAAACGTGTGAGGCTTTAACTAGAAGGCTCGGCTTGGCTTCCAGAAGAAGGAAGAACACGAGTACAAGTCTCTGCCTAGTGTTGAAACCAATAAAATAGGTAATTTATCTTTTGACAATAGTATTATATTAAATATATCTACATATCTTTTTAAATTCAAATTTAAATTTGAAACTATCACAATTACGCAATTTGAAACCTCGATCGTATGGAGAAGATAGCTTTTAGAAGCACTAAACATTGAATCTTCGATATAAATTCCAACGCGTTTATATATTGTACGCTCACACGACAACTCCAAACGCCACGAAAATTGAAATCCGGTAATAATACAATAATTTAATTATCAAATAAATAGTGATATTTGAATTCAAGTTAAAAATTAACCTTTAAATATTTAAAATCGATTAAATATTCCAATTTTAAATGCTCCAAAATTCCGGGTCATCACAATTCCAATTGAAAACCCAAAGTACTACCATCTCGACCCGAGGCACTCCAATGCCGAGTTAATTTTGCCAACCATAAATCTTTCTAAGAATAAACTCAAGCTCGACTTGATTGGCTTGGCTTAACCCAAAGCTTTTCCATTTGAAAATTGAAGCAACCCCTTTCATGACTTGAATCACTCCACCACCGACCTAATTTTTGTCAACATCGACCGTACTCCTCCATTATTGACTGTACTCTCCACTACTGACCATAAATGATGATCGTAATTTGGACTATCAAATCAACTCTAATTTGCTTGCAACTTATTTTGAGTTCTCTTGGGACTTATGACTCCAATGTATCTATGTTGCATTGCATTTCAAATAACTTAATGTTTTTTTACAACAAACGACATACCATATTTCTAATTATGCAGAACAACTAGCAAAAAAATCAAAACAATTCATCAAAAATCAAAAATCATCACAGAATAGCCAATCAATATATATATATATAAATCTTCCAAACGTAATTTACTAGCATGAATTGTACTAGATCCGATTTTCTAGAAAATAGCAAACTATGGTTGGTAAATAGTATAAAATATATCAAAATACAAATCTACTATTTTAATCTTGGTTTTAAGGGATCATGAATACTAAATCTAGGTTTTAAAACATTTAAACTTCAACAAATATTTTAAAAACTACATTTTTACCATGTAAACAATAACACTTACCTTTTACCAATTGATCCAAATTCCTAGGCAACTCTAAATAGAACAGCAAGCTTTATGAATTTCGAAATGCTAGAACAGTAGATCTACAATTTCCCCTTGCTAATCTTCATCCAATCACTTAATTAGGCTCATTAATTTGAAGAAATGATGGACTTATGTCGAATCGGGATTAATAGAGGTCGACAAGTAATTAGAAATAAAGAGAAATAGGTGACGACGGTTAGTAAAAAGTGGTATTAACCTTACCTGAAATTGGCTAATGGGCTATACTAGTCACCTTCTAATTATCCACTAATCTTCTCAAAACAAGTCAGAACTTCAAATAGCCATAACTTCTAAACGGTAATTTCAGAATCCAATTATGATCACTTTACAAAATCGATAACCATCAAACCTTTCTAATGGAAATGGTTTGGACTTTAACTTAGTTGCTATCAAAAGTTATGGGTCTTACAAGACTTTTAGGGTCAAAATCATCTAACAAAAATTCTAAGGATAAGAAATATCACTAGTTGACATTTTTCAAAGTTATAGAGTCATACGATCTCATATAGATCTAAAACTAATATTATGATTCTTTAATACCTAAATACAAGTCGTTACAATACAGGATAAAACTTGTGAGTCTCTCATAGATAGAAAGAATGATACTTGGGTGTCATGATTATTTGATGTTTGAAGAAGTGATATCATAAATGAAGTAATACAACTTAAGTTGAGTTAAAGTTAGAACGATAAATTATACTATGTTCACCAGTTTAAGACATCGCCTAATTTTGATGTTCTTAGGTGAAATGAGGAATCGCCTAGTGATTCAAATTATTGGTTCCCTTAGGTGTGACACCATCCACTTTTGAGTTGTCCTACCCTAGCATTTATAAGATGAACTGATAAGTATACTAATGGGATGGTATAATTGTTGTTTACGTGCATTTAGAAGTTGTAAGGGGCTGCATTTTAGTTGGGGCATTCTTATGCCAAAGCTACTAGTTGTTGTGCATTCAATATCAGATTATTTGGATTAGTAGTATGAATTGCAAAAGTTGTAGTTGTGCATGCACATTTGAACTAAATATTTAGAATGAGTATATGTACCAATAGTGGAGTTATTTGGTTAAGAGGGGAAGGGTAATCCAATCGAGAGAACTTGAGAAGCCAAAGAGATGACCCCAAGCTTTTCATTTCTACTCTGACCCAGAATGCTTTTCCGTTTGCTTGTTTATAGTGTAATTAGATTATTTAAGATTGGTTGAATGGATTATATGTATGTATGTATATTATTGTTAATTGTTGGGATATAATTGTTTGAATTGGTTGATTTTAATGTTGGTTTGTTTACGATATGAAATACTTCTCAATTCTGGTATGTTAAATATGTTCTAATTTATGCAATTAGCTAATTCTTATGTTCACTTTATGTTAAGTTTAACTGAATGACATTTTCATGCACATAGAATTTATATGCTCATACTAGGATGCTTGCATACATACCTAATATGTCATGGCATGTCATTCATATAGGAAGGCGTTGAAGATATATTCTTGCATTTAGTATAATGTCCTATGTCATGATCATCTTGCATGCATGTATATATAATGTTTGTTGCCATATAAGTTTAACCATGTATACATAAGTAATGATGTGGTTGTTTTGTATGTTCACTATAATATATAATTGCTAAGGATGTTTGGTTAATTGATTGTGCACGTTATTTATAGATGACTGTTTGGATGGTTTCTTGTATATATTACCATTAGCGTGCATGTGATACGCGATATGGGAGTGTATGTGTTACAATCGTTGTCTTTGGAAATTTTGGGATGAAATTTTTTAAGGGTAGGAGAACGTAATACCTTTGAATTGTAATTTAAAAGGCTATTTGGTCAATTTAATTAATAAGGGAAAAATGATCAGTTTATAAATAATGGAGTTTGACGATGAGACTTGTGCCAATGCATAGAAAAGGTTTTTCTGGTTAGTTTCAACTATAAACTTGTTTGAGTCGGGGTTTGTATGGAGGAGATAAGAAGAATACGAGTTTCGGGTTTGTCATGGTCTGAAGTAAGTTAGCCCATTTGAATTTGAAAATCCAATGGTTGTTTCCATTTATTATATATATACAGCCCCTTTTGAATGTATGTACTTTCTTTTCTCATTTTCTTTCTTCTCCAACGCAACATTTTTTTCCTTTTCCTCTTTAGTCTTAAAAAAGCCATATTTTTCTCGTTTCTTAATGGAATTGGGCGAGGATCATGTCAAAACGATCAACGTAGCGGGGACCGCGACTATATACCAGATTCAAGGCAAATCGAAAAGAATTTTTGGTGTGGATTTCTAGACGGAGGAGGGCTCTTCTTTAAAATTTGATTTTAATCTTCAATTTGGTGAATGGGGTGATTCAATTCATCTGTAATGTGAATATGATGTGATTAGGGAATAAATTTCAAATTAGTTGAAGTTTAACTATTGATTTAACCATATTAAATAAGTAAAAGAAATGAATGAATAAAACAGTTGAATAGAGAAGTTTAGTTGATTAAATTCTAGATTTAGTAGAATAAAATTAGAGAAACCTAAAACACTGCAACAGAAAAGAGTTTTTGCGGCATTCTAAAGAGGGAGTTTAAACTTTTCAGGGTGCTTTGAAGAACGCCTATTGTGGGTTGCGGAATTATGGATCTTAAGACTAATTAAACATTAGAGGGGATGAATACTATTTTCGAACTTTTGTAAATCTTTTTAAATTTCTTTCAAGTTTATTATTAAATCATGGATTTCAACACAGAAATATATCAACAATCAATCACAGATGCAATCTGAGATAAAACTAAGAAGCAATAAAGTAAGGTAGGGAGTTAGAGAGATGACAACGGAGATTTTATACAGGTTCAAATTTCTCCTACATCCAGTCCCGTACAATTGCTTATACAGATTTCTTTTCAAATGCTATTCTTTAGACGGGCAGAAGATAAACCCAATTACAATCTCAATTCTGAGGCTACAAGAAGGACCCTTCTGAATTTTCAGGCTCAAGGTACACCCATTTTATTTGGACAGGCTACAAGCACACTCACTTAGATTTCCAAGCTACCAAGCCAACCACTTGATTGGAATAGGCTACAAGCATGCCCAAAAAATACAATAGAGTTTAATGGTTTTTCCAGACAATTTGTTAAACTTTGGATACAATGGATCTTATAGCCACTTGGATATCTTTGATTTGAGAGAGAGATAATTCCAAAACAGTAAGAAAGTAGTAGTAAATCAATACAATGAAGTTTTAATGGAGTTTTCAACAGAGTAAGAAGAGGGAAGAAAATAAGATAATAACTACCAAAAAATTCGTTTAAACTCCCTTTTATATAGTGTATAAACACATGTGTCCATTCGCAAAAAGTTGCGATGAATAGACACTTTTTTTTCAAATTTGAAAAACTATTTGGCGTTATGTATTTCGACATATCATCCGGGCATATGTCGACATATGCTTATAAAAATTGTAAGATCATTTCTTTCAAAATGTTTTGAAAACCCTATACTTTGTAATATAATTTAATACTTTGTACATAATTTTAAACATAATTTATAGACATTTTAATCTTTGAAAAATTTTACAATTTTTTTTTAAAATATATTTTGAAAATATATTTTGTTTATAAATATACAAGATAGAAAAATAAGAAATAGAAAACAAAGATTGCTACCAAGGACTTTAACAATATATTATGACTCTATATTATAGTCTTGAGATCTTCATGTCTTGGTCTTTGTACTCATGAGTCTTCATATCCATTCCTTGAGTCTTTATATTGTACAGTCTTCGATTCAATACCTGTGTAATATCCAGCACTATATACTATATAACCTGACAAAATATTAGTATCTATTTTTTATATGAATGTATATTGTTGTAATCGCGGTAGTTATCATCAAAATCAATAACTGAGGTATTAACACCTGTAACAACATGCCATAACTAGTTCTGATCCTATAATAGCAATTAAAGGAACGCTGCCAAAATTTGTCCTATTCGGTATTTTTACCGGTGTTATTTAAAGTTTCTGCAGAGTTATAACCTATGGTTGTTTGAGTCTATGTAGCATTTTTAAAACATTGTAAAAACTTTTCCTAAAATTTTGAAAAAGCGCTTTGTAATGTCATGTTATAATAGTTTCATATCCTATGATAGCAACTTTTAAAAAACAACCTATAAATATTGAACAACGTTCTAGAATTGTTGTAAACACTTTTACAACATTTTAATCTTTTCTATGTTAGAGTTCACATGACATTTTTGAACATTAAAATATCTAAAAGAAAACATTCAATGTCTATTTAAATGTAGAACAATGAATCCAAATAGTACTAAAAGAAAATATTTGACAATCTAAGAATATTATATATTAAACATAATCGAAGTTACTCCAAGTCCATACACCCTACAATTAGTAATTGTATATAATATTTCATAGGAAATACCCCCAAAGGGTAGCCCAATGGATAAGGAATCTATAGGAAAACTGCTTGACACGAGTTCAAATCTTGGCGGCATACTTCCCTATATTGTACCTGAAGTATGTGCTATAGGGTCAGTGCATACTTTCTTGGGATATAACAGATGGTGAACTTATAAACTGACATCTAATTTACCTAAGTATTTGAAAATGTATTTCGTATGAAATGTTTTAAACATACATGAATGCATCTTGAATACTCTACAAAAAATTGCCATAGCGAAATGTCATGATCATGGAGCTTACCCACTTTAAATGTCTATGCCTTACAAGAAAAATAAAAACTAGAATAGTATCATAAGTAGAAGCTAGCAAGTCTATTTTAAAACCAAATTATTATTACTAGTAGTATTACTAGTAGCATTGCAAACACCAACTAGGGTGCATGAATACAACATTTTGGCCCGAGCCTAATTCCAACATTCCTATATGTATATGTATATGTGTGTGACAAGGTTCGATGTTTGCACCAAAAATGGTACAAATACCCTAGAAGCAATGAAAGCACCAAAAAAATATCAAATGAAATAAACGTAAAAGCAGTAGAAAAGACACAATTTTTATAGTAGTTCGATGAATAATCCGATCTGCCTCCACTTTAACCATTGTAATTGATTGATTCTCTCTGAAATACAATGATTGTAACTCAAATCTGAAAACAATCTAGTAAATCTCAGATTTGAGAGTGTTTAGAGTATTTGGGGAAAAAGAAGATAAAAGAGAAATCAAGTGCTCCAAAGTTCAAAAAAAAAAAGACCCCCTTCAAGTTGAAGGTAGCTTACTATTTATAGGGAAAACGTCTAGCAAAATAGGGTGTCCACGAAAAATCAAGTCCAGATCCAAACCTAAGCGTTCGAGAGTGGACTTCGGGGCCCAAACATCAATAAAAACCTCTTAGTACCAAGTGGTTCTTCACGATACCGATGGGATTTTATTGGGAAATCTTCTCTCCTTCTATTCTACGTTTTACCTAAGATTCATTGCGTTTCGAACATTTTTCCTTTAAGATTTAGTTTTTTCAGAGAAATTCTTATACGGCTTGTTCTTGCCTGCCTTCAGTTTGAAAATCCTTAGAGTTGCTCGTATATTCTTTGGGAAAAGTATTCCATGACAATCATCTGATGTAGTGCTTCAAGTACAAGTGGTTTTGGAGGTCCATAGTGGAGTAAAAAACTTGGTACCGAGTAGTTCCTCTCAGTAACGAGTGGTACACTTTGCTCCAAATCTTCTAGAATTTTCTTGAGTGTGTTCCTATATCCCTTCTAAGCATGTTCCCAAATTCGTGGATTGTTTCATCTTCACTTGATGTTATGATTCCAGTGAAAACCTGCTTCGTCAAAAAGCCAGTTAATATTCTTCTAAATCCATGGATTCCTTCATCTTGTAGTCCAATTTGCTCGTTTAAATACATTCGAAGACTGAAAAATTTGGTTATGACACTTGACCCCCAAAGTACGACTTATGAATGTAAGGTGTGCTTTGCTCAAGAACAAGTTTCTGCAGTAGTCGAGCTTTCCAGCTATCTATCGATTCAAGTTGTGGTGAATCGTCTGGTTCCTTTGGATTCTCTTGTAAATCCATGGTCATTCCAGACCACCATAGCTAAGGAGTCTAGTCCTTGCTTAAGTGTTTATCATAATCATAATCAATCCATTTTCATCTGGAGTTACATATTTTATATCAAAATGGTCCCTTGTTCATTCGGGATTTATCTATTTTAGTCTGATCACAAGATGTTCAGATCCTAAAGTAAAGTCAACATCCATTCTAAGGTCTCATCTCTCTTGATCGTCTAACATTCGATCTAGGATCTCATCCAATCTAGGGTCCGATCTCTTCGTTTCATTTAACATCCAATCTAGGGTTCATCTCTCGAGATCGGTTAACATCCAATCTAGGCTTTAATCTCTTCGGATCCTTGTTGAGTCCAATCCGCTCGCTCTTCGGTGACACTCTCCGTTGAGGGGACATACTCTCGTATAAGCCCAATCCACTTGCTCTTCGATAACGGACTTGCACCTTATGGTCATCGCCACGTCTCTCTGGTTAGGACTACCACGATCAATCAATATTAGCATCACATTTATGTAGTTTATAAAATCATAATCAATTTCAGGGGGTCATTAATCTCAGTTGGTGTTTCGTAATCGATTTCGGTCATCATAGCCCAAGTCAGGGCATCTAGCAAACATCAAAACACTTGATCCTATCAGGGATCACCTTCAAACTTCTCACTCAAAGCGTGCTTAGAGACCAATCAGGACCCCATATATGTGTAAGCGGTCTGATAGTAATATTGCATCGTTTATTTAAAACAAAGACGAGGTAAGAGAACCGAACCTAACTCCAATTCACCCTAATTATGGGGTTATCATCTTGTGGAAGTCTCTGATCCATAACTTAACTCTACGCACCCCCCCCCCCCCCCCGTTCCTACGGTGAGCTTCTGGTTCCAGTTCCTGCTGTTGTGCATTCGCATTTCGATATTCCTCTCTGGCCCTAGCATTGTCAATTCCAAGCATTAAAGCTCATCTGATATCCAAATCGACAATGCCATCGAGTAAATTCCTTTCGGTACCAACCTAATTCTAATCGGTACATACTGGTTTTGCTTGTAGGGGCATTACTACATTTTGTTGTGCTTCAACTCTAGGTGCTCCTCTAGGTGCTCCTGCATTAGTTCCTGGTCCTTAGCTTTGGATTCCAGCCACTCCGATTGTTCCTTGTTGTCCCATCCTTCTGAAAACCCCTCTAGCATTTCCTATTGTCGAACCACTATTCCATCTTGCATCTCTTTCATCATTTTCTCCATTTCCTCTCTAGTCACGTAGATGGATTGATTAGAACTTGAGGAGCTCCTGGTTGCCTCCATGCTCTGGTTGACTCCCTCCAATCATAATCGAGTGCTAGATCTCTTCATCTTCTCTGAACCTCAATTCCTTGAGATATTCCTCTAGATCTGAATGTAGACTATCCGGATCCAACCTCTAGACTCTTCTAATTCATAGTAGACAGCTAGATCTACACCTGAATTCCTCTTTCTCGGTGAAAGCACCAAAAATGTTTACACCAAAAATGGCACAAACGCCCCAGAAGCAATTGAAAGTACCAAAAATGTATAGATCTAATGAAATAAATGTAAAAGCGATAGAAAAAAACATAATTTTTATAGTGGTTCGAAAAATAATACAACCTAGTCCACTTTAATCTTTGTTATTGATTGATTCTCTCTAGAGTACAATGGTTATAACTCAAACCCGACCACAATTTAGTAGATCTAAGATTTGGAAGTGTTTATAGCGTTTGTGGAGAAGAAGATAGAAGAGAAATCAGGTGCCAAAAACTCCAAAAAGAAGAAGCCCCACTCTAAGTTGCAGGTAGCTTTCTATTTGTAGAAAAATCGTCTAGCAGAACTGGATGTCCAGAAAATATCAAGTCCAAATCCAAGTGTTCAAGAGTGGGCTTTGGAGCCTAAACATTAATAAAAACCTCTCGGCACTTACTGGTATTTATGGGGGAAATCTTTCCTCCTTATCCTACTTTGCTTTCTACCTTCGATTCATTGCATTTCGAATACACTTCCTTTGAGATTTAGTTGTTTCAGAGAGGTTCTAGTACCGCATATTCTTGCTTGCCTTCAGTCAGAAAACTCTTAGAGTTTATCATTTGTTCTTTAAGAAAATCACTCTATGGCAATCATATGAGGTGGTGCTTCAAGTACAAGTGGTTTTGGATGTCCATAGTGAAGTAAAAAAGCTCTTGATAATGAGTGGTTCCTCTCGATACCGAGTGGTCTACTTTGCTCCAAATCTTATGGAATTTCTTGATTGTGTTCCTAGTGGCCTTCTAAGCATGTTCTCACATCCGTGAATCGTTTCATTTTCATCTTGACGTTCTAATTCCAGTGAAAATCCGTTTGCTCAAAAAATCGATTAACACTCTTCTGAACCTGTTCTTTTTTGTAGCCCAATTTGCTCGTTTAAGTCCGTTCGAAGACTGCAGAAAATTTGGTTATAACAATAGGTTTCCTCTCACTTTTGCTACACCTCAAATCCTCTGATTTCAACCTTATGTTCTGTTTAAATAATATAGTAGAGGAATGAGGAGGAAATTCATATTATTTTAGTCAGAATATGTGGTTGAAATCATGAAGATTTAAGGTATGGCAAAAGTAAGGTGGAGCCAATCCTTACTTTACACACATACATGCATATACATATATGTATAAGGATCGGCTACACCTCCAATCCCCTAATTTTCACTACAAATTCCAAAATTTTCTCTATTTCCACTACATTATACAAAGTAGTTATTTAATTTAGAATTTGTGATGGAGATCAAGAAGCAAATGAGGTACAGTCAAACTGAGATGCAATCGATCGATGCCCTACATACGCAGATATATATGTATGTACATGAATGCATACATAGATATGTACGTATATGAAACAATAATCTCGTCAGGTATTTATAGAAATAAAAACATAACAGGCTTTGCTTCGTGTTGTGAATTTTAGTAGCTAGCCGTGTTGACTGTAATACAACACAGCAAATGACAAATATTGCCCTTCACTTCCAAACCAAACGAATTCCAAAGAGATTTACGTCTAACAAGTGTTCAACAGTCCTCGTGTTTCTACATGCCCAGCATTTTCTTCAAAAAGGTTACTTTTTATCATCATAACACATCTTAGAAGAAGCATCTGTCGTTCTAAGAGAATATTAAAAAGGAAAAATTGGAAGACGTGTTATATTTGAAGAGAACTTTAAAAATATAAAATCAGAAGAATACATCTCATTTATCTTAAACCTGTAACCCATAATAAGAAAAGAAGAAAAGTTGAACCAATGAAGGACAAATTTTACATGTAGACCTAAAAAAAAAAAAAAAAAGCTTATTTCAACTTTAATCCTCAAACAGAACTTATAACAAAAATAAACCTAGTTTTGCACAAATTTGAATTGCGCAGGAATATATAGATGTATATGTATGTATATGCATAAATTTGAAATGCGCAAGTGCAGTTTTTTTATAAAAAAAAAAAATGAATGTACGTGCACAAATTTGAATTATACAAGTTTAATTTTTCTTTTAAGAAGTTGTGCACACGCAAAATTGGATCGTGCAAGTATAAAACGCCGTTATATGAAGAAAAAAAAAAGGCCTACTTCTGTAATAAATTTCTAACTCTAAAGTTGAAATAAGTTTTTTCTTGGACCTATAAGCAAAATTCATCCACCAATAAAATACCAGCCGAACGAACACAACCACCATCAAATAAGGTCTGAGGACTGGTTACATAATTTCCAGCATACAGCTTATCACAGCATCACTTAAAAATGCTTAATACGTAGGATTTAACACCAGTTACAAAACGTGCAGGTAAATAAATATATGACTAAGATGTTACGGTTTCAGAGGTGCACATGTGGGGACGTGATTTTTAAACTTTTCAAGCTCATCCAAAACCTCTTCTTCAGGCCTGTAAAGCAAATCACTCATCCGCCATAGCTGTGTAAATAACATAGAAGGATAATAAGCTGATCCATAAAAAGGGACAATTAATTCACTTGATCTCCATCTTTTAAAAAAATAAATTAAGTATCATAATGAATCAGTTATGTAGTTAGTTGTAAAGCATGGTCACCTGCAATGTCCCACCCCCGCCAGTACTCTCGCAGTCATCAGATACACTTACTATAGTCCATGGATCTTCGGAGTTCCAATTGAAATCTACTACTTTATCCCTTTATTTTCAATGAGACAAAGACCAACATTAGTGCGAATAGCCACAAGACATCAATAGGAATTAGTATATGAATAGACTGCATATGTAGAAGTTAAAATTAACCTGTGTCCAGCATGCTGAAAGAATAAACCTGGAGGTGTCTTTTGTCCTCTTAATCCAGCTTGTGATTCTACCTTCCCTACCTATGAAGGTTAATGAACTCATTTATTAATTTATTATTGGTAAAGACAATAATAATGATCTTTTTCCACGCTACATTACTGTGAGGGAAACAAGAGAAACGAATCTGACTTTATTTCTTACCAGCCTCCTTGGTACTTATTATGAGAAAACATAGTTTTTATAATGACTAACCCCACAATTCTAAAGTTTCCTTAATCTTACATATTACATTAAGATTACTAGATAAAATGAAAAGGCTATATCTGGGAATTTTAACTTTTTTATGTACGCGCAAATTACACAGAACTAGTTATCAAAAAATCTTTAAGTATATGAATGGACATGTTTTTTGTTCTACTATTTATTTTAAACAATACAATTTGGAAGGTGTCTTCTTTAAGTTTCTTAATATTCAATATTTCAATATGGGAATCTTTTTTTCTCAACTGTATTTGAACTGAGATTTGAATCAGAATTTGTGAATCGGAGAACTGGTAAGAGTCCACTTAACAGGATTCAAATCGTAAGATAACAATATTTTTGAAAACAATGTTGTAAAATGATAACTGAAAACATATAAAAACTTGTTATGAAATGGTGGGAATACATAGCACGCGCAGGGCACAATAAGATATGGATAGATCTGTCAACGGATACTTTCGTATGCGGTAGTATCATATCCGTATCCGCATCGGAAATCATTTTTGGATATTGGATATCTGCATCCACGGATATGGACAAATATTGGATAATTATACCATCTGCTAGCGACCAATAAATTAAAAAACATAAATGGATAATTTCAGTTTAACATAAGCTTTTTTCAATCCATTAATCATTGAAGTGTTAAAATAAACAAATATATATAAAGATAATAGATAGTTTTGAGCAGTTAATATGCATTTAGTGTGTATAATATAAACTTCTAATTTAATAAACAACAAATAAATATCTTTCATCGTACTAAAATACACATAATTTAAACTATAATCTTAAAAAAAAACGGACGGGTAATTTTCAGATGCAGATGTCTTCATATCCGCATCTGCATACGTTTTTCCGGTTATCAGATATTTATCCGCTTTTCTCATACGGTGGTGGACGAATTTTGGATTTTTCGGGTATCTATTGACGGCCCTAATATAGATATAGTTGTTGACTACCTAGTACACCTGAACTGGTACAATTTGGTATCATTGGTAATTAACACCAACATGATTAGCGATGCCAAACCAGAATTGAACCAAAGTAGAGGTTTACTGCATACAGAGAATCTACATTTTTGGTTTCAAAAGTCTCCAACAGATAAAGGTAAAAGCCCCATGATCTAATGAGTTTTTCTTTTTGAATCAATTGTTAAGTAACAAGCATTGTCTATTGGTTCAGGATCTCAGGTTGCCTAAACTGGTGTTTAAAATGTTGTTCCTTAACAAATTAAAAGCGCCTATTATACTAGAAAAAGGCAATAGTAAAACACCAGCATCTGATGCTTGGTAGTTAAACAAAAGCAAGAAATTCTGTTCATTAAAAAGTTACACAGACTCAAATTTAACAGCATAAAGGAATACTTGCATTCGATTTTTGAGTTGAAGAATATCAATACAATGCATGCCATATAAAAATATTATCCTGAGGTTTGAATAAGTTCAAAACGCAAAATGCTAACCACAAGGACACCAGTTAATATATTATTTTTATCCTACATTTTCAATTGTTCCGTGATAAGGTCCATTCAAAAAGGCATTATACATTTTGGGCAAATATTCTTATCCATGCTCATCATCACAATCTGGTTCTTTTTTCTAGTATATTTAAAGCAAAAGATCTTTTTTCTAAAAAAATATTCTGCTTAAAAATTTGTTCCTTAAGCTGTACTTTTTTTATATATAAATCCAACGATTAGAGGTAATAGTCTACGAGCTCATATATACAGTATTTTGGTGCAGGATTTGCTCTCAATCAAGGTTTTGCAAGAAAATATTCTTGGGCTGATTACATCCCAGCATATGCTAAACTTATACCAAGTATATTATTAGAATTGTCGTACAAAACTGAAACGATATCTAAACCAAATACAAAATAAACACGACAAGATAACAACCAAATTATTTTACTTACCATTTCATGATCCCATATATTTAAGAAACTATCCTCAGCAGCACTACCAAAAACTGATTTCCTGTCGGGGCACCACTGGAACAACAATTTACATTATCACAGGTTACACATGAAAGTCAAATATAAACTATTACAACAGCACATTAAATCAAAATCAAAATAAAATAAAATAAAATAAAATAAACTTGCCTGCACAGAAAGAACAGCAGCTTTGTGACCTTCGAATACATGTAAAGGTGATCCACCATCGCTGGATTTGGGTTTGCGACGGTCAAACAAACGAACAGTTGTATCAGCAGACCTGCTTTTGGAAATCATTAGTACATTACATTACAAAGATATCAAAATCGAAAAATGACAGTGCAGTGTAAAGAAACCATATAGCACTGTTGACACAATATAGTAGTATACCAAGTTAATAACCCTTGAGAAGGATACTAAAGTCCATACCCTGTTAGAATAAGATTCTCATCGAGAAAATTCCAATCAACACAGTGTAGATCAGCATTGTGGGCCTTTTCAACCTGTCGTTGAAAGCATAAATTGTCTGAACAAAGGTTCTTTTCATATGGCTACAATTGGATAATACAAGGCATGAACTATAATTTTTTATAATATAGGCACATACATAAAGAGTGTGTGTGTTCATGAGTGAATTGATGATTCTCTACTATTTTTGCTATATTCAATCAATCAAAATCATGTCAGAGCTTTGAGGATTTGATAAATCACAGTAAAACATATATTTTTGCTAACATGGGAGATTTATGTTTAATGTGCTGCAATACAATCTTACCTTGATGGACGGGTCAGTACCTACACGAGCATCCCAAAAAATGAGACAAGAATCATCCCCAACACTACAGAATTCCTGCACGCTAACACAGTTGAGATACATGGTCAGTACTTGCAAGCAAAGGAACTTAAAAAATAGACACAATAAAGCTAGAGATGAACATGCCGATGCACGTGTAACTAACTCAACTGAAATAAATGTTTGTACATTGGGCAAGAGTGTCAAGCATATTATCTAAGTATGAAGTGAGAAAAGTAGTGTTAGAGAATCTGTATGTTTATATACCTGAAAGGAGAAAATTGTACATCTTCCACAGTGTCCTGATGACCTCGAAACACATTACGTGGTCCAATTCTAGGACTCCCATCACTTGTTTTCTGCTTACCACTGGACACTGGGGATTTTGCAGATCCATCTGACAAAGATGAAATATGGTCTTGTAGGCTCCACAGAACAACAGACTTGTCCTTCCCTACAATAATCAATACATATGATGTTGACAAGAATAACGTAACATTAATATGCTTCATTTTATGGAGCAACCAATATTCATAACCTAATATGCTTCTTGGTAACAAGAGTAAACTTGCAATATACATTTTTCTTTTCTGTTAAAACATATAAATCCAACCTCCAGAAAGTACAAAAGGTTCTGTGCGTGACATGGCAAGTGCAAATTCTGCATTTTCTTGATGTCCTGTTAGCACCTGTGAGCAAGAAATCACAGTTCATACTTATTAGGAATTATATAGTTAAGTGTTTTGGAATATATCATCATCATTATATAATGCAAATATTTCATTTTGATGAAGCTTTTTTTCAATGCCAAAAATATCCCTGCATAAATTTACTTATAGAAATTGGATGGTTCTATTAGTCAAGATCCTAGTTTAACTTAAATTTATTTCTCCTACTCAATTCAATATTCATTTGCTCTCACTTGGCTTGAACTCATATGCACTAAGAACTTGAATGTTTAAATTCTAGTTTGTTTTTCATCGAGAATTTCTCTAAATTTTTTGATGATGTTAATATTTAATATTATATGCGCGTGAATTGCACGTTCCAAAGTTTGGTATAATATGATATGAAAACATTTGTTTACTGCTTGGATCTTTCTATGACATTCAATGCTTGCATAAAAAGTCAAGTAAATCAAATCCTGCTTTACATTTATAAATAATCGCTCAAAATGATGTTAAATTTGGTTTTACGAATTTCTCCTCAAACATTGAATCTGATATTTTTTAAATGTATCTTAAGTGTCAAAATTGAATCAAATGTACTCAAGGCATGTTACGACTATGACTTGAAAATACTGCTTTCAGCAAAGCAACTAATCGCAGTCATACTGCAATTACATTGTTAGCAGTTTTTATTGTGCAACAGAAATAAGTAAAAATATTATGCATAGCTCTTAAAGTACAAATTATAAGAATGATTTTTTGCCAAAAACACTAATGTCATCAAAGAAAAAATTGCAGTGCAAATACTTGCACCATCGGTCCAGCACCAACTTGTAATGAACTTGACCGCCGCTACCTCCACCGCCTCTGATTATCACGATTCGACTGCATCAAAATCCGTATCTAACAGTACCAATCTTACTTCCACTGACCACTTGTAAAAAAAACCCTTATTTTAGTGCTGTCGATTAAATCCCTAATCAGAATTTCAGATCACCAAAGGTGAGATTGCAGTCGAGCTTCAACATTAATTAACTTCTCTCATTGAATCACATCTATTGATACCAAAACTATCATCGCCGATCATTATTTGTTGATACTTCTTTTTTGATAATTTCAGGGATTTGCAGTGGATATACAAAGTTGGAAAGTTGGAATTAGTTTCTGTAAAAGTAAAAATGTGCCTAATTTCCACAAAAAACAGTCGAAATCACAAAAGTTGTTGTGTTCACGAGTTTTAAAGCGGGCCCATCTCACAAGCTTAAATTATACCAACAGTGGAAATCAATCCCAGTCACTGCTCACATGTGCACAAACATATGTACATACATATACACACACTCGTCATAATGTCATTACACACATGGTAACATCATGAGGTAAATAAATATATCAACTGTAATCATACCAAATCAGGGCGGGAATCTTGAGTTCCATATATAGGATGGCGATTGGGTTGAGCCTCTACATCCCAAATGAGCACCTGTGTAGATTGAGACCATTTTGAATAACAAAAGACCAACTACAACCCAATATGAACAAGTAAAACAGTACATGTAACATACATCAGGACTGTCAGTGTGGGTTGCTATTATGTGCTTCTTCGTTGGCAGTTCCCTGATTCTGTTCACCTGTGAAATAACATGTGGCACTAAATCAGGGTCTAGCAGACATATGAGCTTAAAAAAGATACAACTAGCTCGATTTGTTATAGGAATGAATAGCTTTAAAGTAAAATCTAACGCTTAGCGTCCCAATACATAGAACAAATAAATTTGAATTTGTTTTTCTCTCGGTAAGTAGTAAATGTTAAACATGGAACAGACGATGCTTCTGATCTTAAAAATAAAGATGATGCAAACATATACAGTATCTGAATGTAAAAATCTATATCAGTTCTTAGAAGACAATAAATTTTCGGATAGAATAATGTAGGACTGTAATAGTAACGGTAGGTTTCCCATTAACATACCATTACCTATCATTTGATTACCATTTTTGAACTTGATCAGTATACCAATACAATTGGTCCGATAAAGGTAAATTACTGTTTTTAATGGTAAAACATCAGTAATATTTTTCGAAAACCGACGATAACGGTAATTACCAATCTATTTGTATCTTCTATTTCCCTAATTGCTTTTTTCCCTCTTTTGTCTGACGTCTTTTACTAAGTGACAAAATAAAATGTATGAATGAGCAATATTACATTATAAGAAAAACCAAATATTATGATTTTTCAAACAAAACGTTAACAGTTACCAGTTTACTGGTATACCGACAATACGTAAATGGGAGAATTACAAACCATTAATGGTCATGGCTCGCATATTCAAACCTATTCACATACTAGTCTCAGTCCAATAGGATCTCCATATGGAACACTCATCAGTGGAAAAAAAAATATCTGTTGGTGTATATAAAATACCTCTCCAGGATGTATGATAGTTTTATATTTCTTCACAAAAGGGGAGCGGGCTTCTTCGTTAAACTGCATACAAACAATAAACAAAACTTCAGACTGACATGACATGTAAACAAAAAACAAGATAAAGTTTATTTCTGCATTTTGAGCTTATGCATAATATACGTTGAACAGGAGGCCAACAGGTAACAATAATACAACTGCAATGAACTTGATGTATGTGCAACATTGATGAAAAGGTGAAAGAACCAAGGTACTACAATCAAACCTGAGATATATGCTCAGCAGCTGCTACCCGAGGTTTAACCACCTCAACAGTTGCTATGACAAGTGTGTTTGGAACAGAACCATCGGTCTGAGGTGAAAACAATGGTATCCATGAATTAGTGTATGTATATATATATAGGTATCCATGAATTAGTGTATGTATGTCTCTGAGTGTGTGTGTTTGTGTGTCTCTGTGTGTGTGTATTGGTTAACCATTTTGTTCCACAATCAATGGAGTAGTCAAATACTAAATGTTTGATAAAAGATGTTTATACATGTAGGATCGACATGTATTTTATCAGTTATGTTTTTGAATTGTTTACACATAAAAGTGAATATACACTCATTCAAGCAACCGTGTTTAAATTAAATGACACAATCAAGTGTAGACTTCTACATGTGAAAGAAAACGAGTGTGCATATAAAACCGAAGTTATGAAATTTTGAATTTCCCGATTTAGAATAGATAATTATCATAGAGTTAAAAAAGGATTATAAAGCTAATTCGATGTCAATAACAAAAAATATAGAAGCATTAACAAACGAAACTTCATCAACATCCCAAATAATAGAAAAATAACTGCTTACCTGCTCAGAAAGATAGAGACGCTGACGATTTTTGTATTTCCCTGACTCTATTTGTGGACCCCACCTTTAATATCAGATGTGGATTAGCTTTTGACTAAATGAAACTATACAGAAAAATAAAAATAATTGTATTATCTGACAAAAATATACCAACGATAGAGAATAGTATGGTGTACCAACAGGGTGACCGGGAGACAAGTCTTTCACCCACTCACCTCAAGGGTTTGATGAGTGATTATTGATGAATAGCATGGTGTCCACAAGAATCAAACAAAAGAAAACAGAAATAGGGGTATATTGAGAAAAGTACAAGAAAATAGAAATAGGAATGCCCCTTTGTCGTATGCATTCAACTAGTTTTGAATATCTTTGGATACAAAAGGGAACTAACTTGCAAAAACATTGTTATAATTTTTATTTTGTTGTATTGGTGTTATTATTTCGTATCAAGTGTTACTATTTTATGTAATGGAATGATTCTGTTTCAAAGTAACATTGCTATTTACATTTTGTTGTCATGTTGTTTCAATGTGAATGTTGGGATCTACTAAAAAATAGGTAATCCTCAAAACAAAGGTTTACAAATCCAAATGCATATTTAAAATAAAAATTACAAACGAAGACGAAAAGCAAATAGAAAGACACGAACACAATAACTAAAATTATTTATTAACTTCCCAACTCTAAGCACCCCCTCCAATGGTGTTTTTCATATTCATCAAGTTCTGTCTACATCATATGTCATTTCGTTTGATGCAATTTGAAAGGTCACAATTCAGTAAACTCATTTCTAAAGCTTCTTAGTGATGACGATTCGCTTCCATATCATTTTGCCTATGAAACTATAATTCATCCGCTTTCAGTTATTGTCCCTTCATCCGCTCTTCTACTTTCCTTTGTGCATTCGTTTCTACTTTTTTTTTTTTTTTACAATATCAATATTTTAGAGCAAAGTTAGAATCCTTCTATTTCCTCTATAGGGTGAACTACAGTCATTAATTTGTTTAGTTTTTTGGCTTCCAACCAAATGTTGATCTCTATTCAAATAGAAGGAACCCTATGTGCTTTCCTTTCAACTTATGATCACTTAGACTAGACTCCAAAACAACATCCTTGCTTGGAATCAGATATGACCATGTAGTACTCTTGTCCTACTTCATTTTTTGAAACAAAAACGGTATACAGGACAAAGATGGAAAGCAAATTCATATTAAGAAGAAAAGTGTTTCTGCTTGCTTATGTTGAAATAAAATATATAACATTGCATATTAAATATTCAAACGTATAGATTAAAACTACTACCTTATTGATGCCAACAACAAAATTTCCTTTCATATCAAAAGGCCAAAGAACGTGATGACGCGTAAAGCAAAGGACAGAGGAATCGCTCAAAGCTTTCTTTAACCGGTTCAATGCAGCGGTTGCTTCGGTAGATCGACCGGATCCATCGATGGTTTTAATAGTAGCACTGTCAGGAGTCAGAGAGAATTCGAATTTCAAAGTGTCATTGATACGGGACCTACCAATGGATTTCGGGGAATTCTTTCACGAAGCTGAGAGATTCATTCGGAAGGAAGATGCATGTTCAGATATGAAATTAAAGGAGGTGAACGCGGCTAAGGATGGAGGGCCATCCAGCGGAAGCTCAGACAAAAATAAGGATAAAGAAAAAGGAAGCTGGATGATGAAAAAGGAAAAGCTAGGACGCGGTGGAGAGAGCCAAAATTTTCCACTTACACAGGATTGAACGAGACGTTACAACGGATATTCATGGAGACTCGAGATCGCCTTCCCTACTGAATGCCAGCGAAGAGAGAAACCCTCGAAACGTGAAAGGGCGTAAGAAGGCACTGTCTTTTTCACGATTTGGACGGACATGACACTAACCGCTGCAGACATCTAAAGGACATAATCGAGTAGCATGTAAGGAATGGACAGTTGCGACAATATGTCGAAGCTCAGAATGCGGCGGTGGAACAGAAGCAGCCACCATCTACCTCAAACAACAATGGCGCGAAGCCTAGGAATTATGGTCGATTGGTTATCAACTGACAGGGATGACATGAAATAAGTAGCAAACTATAGGCAAACGGCCAAGTCATTTACTCATGTACGGGGATGGAGATGACCCATAGGCCTGCTCTGAATGATGATAAACCGCGACGCTATGGTTTGTGAAATCTATTTTTTCTTCTGGTATTGACATTTGCTTGTTCTGATTTGGTTTTGGAGTTTGGTTTAAACTCCTGGTTTTGTTTGTTTTCTGGTTTGGACTTTTGTGTGGATGATTGTTTTCTGGTTTGGATATTGATTTGGATTTCTGGTATGGATTTTTGGTTTTTCCGATTTGATCTGGCTTTCGATTGGCTTTTGATTGGATTTTTATCTGGTTCTTGATAAATGATCGTCGGATATGGATTATCTCAGGCAAGGAGTAAGTCTCTTCGTCCGAACACGGCGAATTGGCTTATTCAGCTCGTCGAGTATGGACTATGCTCGGCAAGCATCCGGAGAGACCAGGATCCGGTCTAGGACTTAAGCCCTATATTATCGATTACTATTTCAAGCCGTCGAGTATGGACTATGCTCGGCAAGGGTTTAGAGCGACCAGGATTCGGCTTAAGACTTAAGCCATGACATTACACAGCGTCCAGGGACACTGGACCACGGATACCAAGGCGTTGTTGGGCAAAGGTAGCTGAGTGTGGATTACGCTTGGCAAGAACCCGGAGAGATTATGGATACGAATATCGGCTATGAACAGCTAAGGAATTAGATATCGAACCGGAGAGGTCCTGAATTCGGTTATTGGTTATTGGATAAGGATGGATTAGGACTCGGTTATCGGGTTCGGATGAATGTGGAACTGGGTAAAAATTTGGTTACTGGATTTGAAATCGGACATCAACTCAGAGCAGTCAAGAGCGTGGCATTCGAATAGAATGGCTTGGTAATGGATCGGATTATGCGTCGGATCGCATGGCTATGGACGAAATATGAACTTCGGATGTCGGAATCGGAGCTTTTCAAAACACACTTTCTTACTACAAGGCAAGTTTTGAAGGGAAAATGTTATCCCACCTGTTGATTAAGGCTGGAATATCAACAAATTGGTTAGAAATGATGGATATCTAGGTTGGAGATCGATTGGAAACCAGGATGTGATCGATATCGTTAAAATTTGACCGAGCTCCAATCAAGACGGAATCGATTGGGAACGACGATCAAGGCTAGGAGAGGCTACATTTTAAATTTCAGGTCAATCGGAGTTCGTATGCTCGAGATATGGATGAGTTAAGATCCGTGAAAAATGGTTCATATCGATACTATTTGTATCGATCGACATGCAGCACTTCTAACCGATACTGTTCGTATCGATCAACATGGATATGAACAAGACGTTCGTATCGATCAGGGAGAAGTATTGAATAGGTCTCGACTCGATGGATGTGGGCTTGGATTGAGTAGATAGGCATCCGATGTTTTGTTTGACTTTAGGTAGTTGAATTCGATGTGATTTCGTATCGATCAAGCCTTGTGATCGATGCGAATTAAGGATACGGAGAAGATAGCGAGGACCGATACGATCGCGGTGTTCGTATCGATCAAAGAGAGGGGTGCAATGTACTTCGACTCGGTACAGGCTCGTGTTGGTCAAACAACGATCGATGCAGTTAGGATCGACGCGAAAGGAAGAACCGATACAAACTAGTAGATGTGAGGTAATGGATGATCTTGGACACGAACGAGCAAGCATTATTCTAGGGAAGAGGCATTCAACTTGGCATGAAAGAGGGATCGAGCCTTGAAGATAGAACCACGTCATCAACGAGCATGCGCATGGTATCGGTGCGAGCTGGTATCGATACGAAACGAATGGATACACTCCACTAACATTCTAATTCGTATCGACCATAACTTGAGATTCACAAGTCCAAACACTATGAAATTTTAACAGGAGCTTACGTACGACCTAAGAAATGTTCATGCCAAATTTCAACTCGATTGAATCAAATCCTGATCGATACGAAATTGGTTCGTATCGATCACGAATCGAGTCGAAATCACCTGTAACCGATCGCGTGGGCCCACTCACATGCCAGAAGAAGTCTCCAGAAGTTTGAGAGAGATATTTGCATGAAGCTTCTATAAGTAGAGTCGCAGGGCCTACAGAAAAAGGATCCTTTCGTTGTCTGACGTCCAAACTCTGCTGGAACCATTTTCATACTTCAAGACTGCAGCTGTATTCGAATTTTATCACTATAATCCGCTGTAATCCTTTGGTAATCAGCAAGTGAGTAGCAATAAAGTCATCAACTTCAAAGTGAACGTAGGTCGGATTACCGAACCACTATAAACCGTGTTTTTTACTGCATGTTCTTAATTTATCGAGTATTCTTCTTCTTTGATTCTCCACATAGTTGTTATCTGTGATTTGTGTTCATATACTTGTGCTTTCGCGATATTTGGGGTTTGTGACCAATTTTGACGCAAACATTTTGGTGCTTTCAATGAGAAAAGCTAACTCAGAGGTTCTATCACTTGGATATTAAATTTGAAAGGCTTAAGGATTCAGGGCAATCGAGTAGAAGACCAAGAACAAAGAAAAGTCAGCATGAAGGAAGGCAGGAGGCATCTCATACTTCAGCTTTCATCACCCGAGACGAAATGGAGATGATGATGGAAGCTATGCATGAAAAGTTTCTAAAAAGGCAGGAGGAAATGATGCAAAACCTCCTTAGACAGTTTGGACAACCAGGAACAACTGGAGCTTCAGGAGTTCGGATCCACGGATCTGGAGCAGAAGGACCCAACAGACAATCAAATAGGGCAGCTCAACAGGGCGCAGCCCCTAATCAGCACACTACTGCAGATCAGAATGGATCCATGCTCGGAGGCACACCACCTGGCATTGCTGGCAATGATGAACCGATCCCTGTAGGAACACTAGGTGATACCACGCAACAAGATACTGGCAGGAATACAGGAGTGCGTGATGAAGAGTACGTGCTGAAATTCCCTCGAGGACTCGGGGGGCAACCCTTGACGGACAACGCTGGATTGGCTGAGATTATCGAACGAACTATGCACGGAGGTTTGACAAATAAAGTCTGGAAGGAGTGAACAGGAATCTGTTTACTCGTGATATCAGAATGACTCGAAATCCACCAGAGTTCAAACTACCAAGCTGGAAGTATACAGTGGCAAGGCTGATCCAACTGATCACTTGATGAGATACACAAGACATATGAAAGTGCTAGGGGCATCAGAGGAAGTGATGGCCCGATGTTTCCCTTTGTACTTAACGGATATAGCTGCTATGTGGTTTAGACAGCTGGAAGAGAGATCTATCGGGACATGAACAGAATTGGTGGACAGGTTTCTGAAGCAGTTTCGAGTTCATATCAAAAGACCAAAGAACGTGATGACGCTAACATCGGTAAAGCAAAGAACAGAGGGATTGCTCAGAGCTTTCTTAATTCGGTTCAATGCAGCAGTTGTTTCGATGGATCGGTCGAATCCATCGATGGTTTTAATGGCAGCATTGTCAGAAGTCAGAGAGAATTTGGATTTCAAAGTGTCATTGACACGGGACCCACCAATGGATCTCGAGGAATTCTTTCACGGAGCTGAGAGATTCCTTCGGCAGGAAGATGCATGTTCATATACGAAATTAAAGGAGGTGAACGCGAATGAGGATGGAGGGTCATCCAGCGGCAGCTTGGACAAAAATAAGGATAAAGGAAAAAAGAAAGCTGGATGATGAAACAGGAAAAGCTAGAAAGCGGTGGAGAGAGCCAAAATTTGCTACTTGCACAGGATTGAACGAGACGTTAGAACGGATATTCATGGAGGCTCAGGATCGCCTTCCCTACCGAAGGCCAACGAGGAGAAAACTCTCGGAACGTGAAAGGGCATCAGGAATGCACTGTCTTTTTCACGATTTGGACGGACATAACACTAACAGCTGCAGGCATCTAAAGGACATAATCGAGGAGCATGCAAGAAATGGACAGTTGCGACAATATGTCGGAGCTCGAAACGCGACGGTGGAACAGGGGCAGCCACTATCTACCTCAAACAATAATGGCGCGAGGCCCAGAAATGATGGTCGATTGGTTATCAACTGACAGAGATGATATGGAATAAGTAGCAAACTATACGCAAATGGCCAAGTCATTTACTCATGTACGGGGACGGAGATGGCCCCTAGGCATGCTCTGAATGATGATAAACCGCGACACTATGGTTTGTGAAATCTGGTTTTTCTTCAGGTATTGGACATTTGCTTGTTCTGGTTTGGTTTTGGAGTTTGGTTTAAACTCCTGATTTTGTTTGTTTTCTGGTTTGGATATTGATTTGGATTTCTGGTATGGATTTTTGGTTTTTCTGATTTGATCTGGATTTCAGATTGGTTTTGATTGGATTTTTATCTGGTTCTAGGTAAATGGTCGTCGGGTATGAATTATGTATGGCAAGGAGTAAGTTTCTTCGTCCGAACGCGGCGAATTGGCTTATTCAAGTCGTCGAGTATGGACTTTGCTCGCCAAGGGTCCAGAGAGACCAGAATCCGGTCTAGGACTTAGGTCCTATATTATCGGTTACTATTTCAAGTCGTCGAGTATGGACTATGCTCGGCAAGGGTCCAGAGCGACCAGGATTCGGCTTAGGACTTAAGTCATGACATTACACAGCGTCCAGGGACACTGAACCACGGATACCAAGGCGTTGCTGGGCAAAAGGTCGCTGAGTGTGGATTACGCTTGGCAAGAACCCGGAGAGGTTACGGATACGAATATCGGCTATGAACGGCTAAGCATTTGGATATCAACCCGGAGAGGTCCTGGATTCGGTTATTGGATAAGGATGGATTAGGACTCGATTATCGGGTTCGGATTGATGTGGAATTGGCTAAGGATTTGGTTACTGGATTCGGAATCGGATATCAACTCGGAGCAGTCAAGAGCGTGGCATACGGATAGGATGGCTTGAAAATGGATCGGATTATGCGTCGGATCGTATGACTATGGATGGAATATGGACTTCGGATGTCGGAATCGGAGCTTTTCAAAACACACCTTACTACAAGGCATGTTTTGGAGGGCAAATGTTATCCCACCTTTTGATTAAGACTGGAATATCAATAAATTGGCTAGGAAGGATGGATATCGGGGTTGGAGATCGATTGAAAACCAGGTTGTGATCGATATCGTTAAAATTTGACCGAGCTCCAATCAAGACGGAATCGATTGGGAACGACGATTAAGGCTAGGAGAATCTACATTTCAAATTTCAGATCAATCGGAGTTCGTATGCTCAAGATACGGACGGGTTAAGATTCGTGAAAAATGGTTCATACTATACTATTCGTATCGATCGACATGCAGCACTTCGAACTGATACTATTCGTATCGACCAACATGGATACGAATAAGACGTTCGTATCGATCAGGGAGAAGGATTAAATGGGTTTCGACTCGATGGTTGTGGGCTTGGATTGAGTCGATAGGCATCCGATGTTTTGTTTGACTCGAGGTAGTTGAATTCAATGTGATTTCGTATCGATCAAGCCTTGTGATCGATGCGAATTAAGGATACGGAGAAGATAGCCAGGACCGATATGATCGAGGTGTTCGTATCGATCAAAGAGAGGGGTGCAATGTACTTCGACTCAGTACAGGCTCGTGTTGGTCAAACAGCGATCGATGCAGTTAGGATCGACGCGAAAGGAAGAACCGATACGAACTAGTAGATGCGAGGTAATGGATGATCTTGGACACGAACGAGCAAGCATTATTCTAGGGAAGAGGAATTCAACTCGGCATGAAAGAGGGATCGAGCCTTGAAGATAAAACCACGTCATCAACAAGCATGTGCATAGTATCAATGCGAGCTAGTATCGGTACGAAATGAACCGATACGAATAAAACACCCCACGGACGTTCTAATTCGTATCGACCATAACTCAAGATTCATAAGCCCAAATGCTATGAAATTTTCACAGGAGCTTACGTACGACCTAAGCAATGTTCATGTCAAATTTCAACTCGATTGGATCAAATCTTGATCAATACGAAATTGGTTGGTATCGATCACGGATCGAGTCGAAATCACCTGGGACCGATCGCGTGGGCCCACTCATGTACCGAAAGAAGTCTCCCGAAGTTTGAGAACGATATTTGCATGGAGCACCTATAAATAGAACCCCAGGGCCTACAGAAAAAGGATCATTTTGCTGCCTGACGTCCAGACTCTGCCGAAACCATTTTCATAATTCAAGACTGCAGTTGTATTTTAATTTTATCACTGTAATCCGCTGTAATCCTTTTGTAATCAGCAAGTGAGTAGCAATAAAGTCATCAACTCAAAGTGGACGTAGACCGGATTGCTGAACCACTACAAACCCTGTGTTTTTTACTGCTTCCTTCTTAATTTATCGAGTATTCTTCATCTTTGATCATCTACATACTTGTTATCTGCAATCTGTGTTCATATACTGGTGCTTTTGCGAAATTTAGTGTTTGTGACCAATTTTGACGCAAACGTATATTAACGTTTTTTTTTTCATTTTTGACTTTTTCTATTTCTGACATTTTCTTCTAGAATCATTTTCTATCTCCTAGAAATATTAGGATTAGAGAAAACCCGCTCATTTTCTTGAATTGTTAATATTTGTTTAAAAACTTCGATTTGAAATTAAATTGATCAGGGGAATGATTAATTCCATCATATTTCTGATTTATTTACATTATTTAATTTTATATTTCTATATTTTTTAACTTTCTATTTACCGTGTTATTAATCGATTATGATAGAATTTTAGATATTACTATTAGTATTATTATTATTACCATCATGGTTTTTTTTAATATCTAGGTTTTTTATCATTATTTTTGTTTTACATAGTTATTATTATTGTTCGTTTACTTACTTGACTTTATTTTATTATTATCATGGCTTTATTTTTGTTATTGTTATGATTTTTAAATTGACTGTGTCATTTAGTTTTGGGTTCTATCTCTAGCCGAACCCAACTTGTTTGGAAATATGGCTTGGTTGTTGTTGTTGCTGTTGTACTGATTCAAAATGTTGTCAATTACTAATTTAGAATGTTATTAACTTATTATAGTATAACCCTATATTTGAAATCTTGAACTGTTTAGAGTTAACTACATAAAATTAGCACAAAAAAACAAGACACGATAAATCGACAGTTCGATTGTTGATCCAGATTTGAACCCACTACCTATTCAAATAATTGTTGATAAAAATCAACAATAAAAGTTTGGAGATTTCTAAAAAGAGAGGATTCAAGTGGATTCAAGTCGAAAGGTTTTCAAATTTGAATCTAAAAGTTCTTTGATCAAACAAGATTCCTTCGAAAAGAGCAGCATGTGGTAATGCCAGAGGTACTCGACAAGGAAAGGGGAAACATGTTCAACTTGACGGTAATGACTACACGTGATTCCACAAGATTTATGGTAATCATAATGTGATGCTTGAGTTGTGGTAGGCATTCCAAAGCATGAAAGATGAAGATAGGAAGAAAAAAAGCTACTTTGGGATAAGTAATACAACTTGGATGAGGGAACACTTTGAACAAGCGAGCGAGTGGTGACAAAATCAAAGAAGGTGGATCTGGCCATGACAACGATGAGAGACTAGCTCTCAAAAATAATACTCAAAATATTAACAATGGTATTGAAAAAAATGGTCCAAAAGAGAAGTCATGCAGAGAGCTAACTAAGAGTTATTTGATCATATTTCAACAAGAGGAGCAAAAATAATGGTAATGAAGATCAAAAGGTAGCAATCGTGTCTATCACTATTTTTTACATTCAAGGTGCTTGCATCCATAATGACTAGGGCTGGTCATTGATATCATGTTACCGTTTTCCAACCATTACCATATTTTAACCAAAAAAAACAATAATGATAAATAATATATTTGAATGATGCAGTTTACTGAACCAAATGAATGTGTGTGGTATGGTATTGATATTTAAAAGTTTAGATAATCACCATACTAAACCACATATGTTAACCAATGTTAATTCTTTATTTTCAATGCATTTTTTCAGTTTACATTCAAGGAAAAATGATAGGTGTATAGTTTTAATGGAAAATCTAATTAGCAATTAGTACGTTGTTTGATTTGAAGATACTATTCCACGTATAAATTCTGAATTTATGTAATAATCTGACTTTTTCCTCAACAATTTTTTCATATGTTTGATTACGCAAAGTAAATAAGTTGACATATAATTATATGAAAAACGCTTCTAGTATTGATTCTTTCTATGTGTGATAATGAAAGTCGATTTCATTATTTCATGAAATTAATTCGTCTTACGAAACATTCATGATCAAGAAGAATCTCGTAGCAAAACAAATCAATTTCACACTGGATACAAGTTAAAAGGAACTCAAGTAGATTCAAGTTGATAGATTTCAAAGTCAAATCTAAAAGATCTTTGATTACCGAGAAAAGATGTCTTTGACAAGGATGACCCATGGCAATACAAAAGGTACTCGACATTGAAATGAGTAATTGTCACTCTATTTGATTCCAAAAGGTTTACAATAACCATAAAGCATAAAGCATCAAAGCATGAAAAGTAGTATAACAAAACCAAGGCTACTTTGGAGAAAGTTGTACAGAACAAAGAGACAATCTATTCATGTTGAGAAGTGACGACAAAATCAAAGATGGGTCTGGTCGTGACAACTACGAAAGACTAACTCTCAAAACAAATATGTTCAAAATGTAAACTACGATACGATATTTCAACAAAATGGGTAGAAATAACGACAATGAAAATCGAAGCGCAACACTCGATGTGTCTACTACCGTTTTTTGATAGATAGGGTGCTTGCACCCACAATGATTAGGGATTGTCATTACCATCATGCTACCACTTACAAACAGTATTGAAAAATTGATAGTCGGTTTGATTGGTACAATTTATCGAACCATGGATGATATATGAAATGATATTGATATTCAAAAGCTAATGGTAATCACCATACTGAACCACATACACAAACCATTGTTGATTCGTATTTAATAGTGCATTTGTTTTAGTTTAATACAATTCAAAAACGGAAAGTTTACTGGTTCGGATAGAATTATTGTATTACTTGATTGATAGGTAACATTTATTCCAAAAAATATAGCATGTTTAGCTATGCAAAATAAGATAAATCGATATACAATTGTACAATAACAAAAAATACTTTCAATATTGATTCTTTCAACATGAAACAATGTTAATTCCATCATTTCATGAAATTAATCTATCTCACAAAACATCAAAAAAACATTCTTGGTCAAGAAGAAATTCATGCAAAAGATGATGCTTAACAAGCCAATACATGAGATCCGTATGCGTAGTGACAACAAAATCAGGTACAATGCAAAGCGCAAGCGTTGGTGTTGCATGCATAGATTTTGACGAGGCATTGGAGTTGATTTGATCTACTCTTTTAATATTGCAAGCTTACCTCCTTTGGAAAATGCTTTAGTGCATGTATTAGGATAATTATTTGTTTTGTTTAAGATTTTCTATTGTTAGAAATTTCAAAAGATTTAGAAGTTATTATCTACGAAAATCAGTAGATTTTACACATTTAAATGGTTAGTTTGTTTTGGTTTGTACCATTTTGATATGTTTATTTCGTAATGCGTTTATGTTACTGCTCTATGATTTTTTAAAGAATTGTTTAGCATTGTCTAGGCGTAAACGTACAATTTAAATTTTACGTCACATTGTCTATGCGTAAACGTAATTAAAAGAGAGTTTTATCATATATATATAAGAATAAACATATAATGTGTTCAATCGTTAATATTAGTTTTCACGTGTGATTAATGTTACATTACATGATAAAACAATGAAGTATATAGACTTGTTTTGAATATAAATATATAATGTGTTCAAACGTCAATATTACTTTGTTCATACGTGGTTAATGTCATATTACATGATAAAATCATGGTTTGAGATTTCGGCCGAATCTCAAAATTCCGACTCTCAGATCGTTTTCGGTAGGCGACGATCCGAAATTGGCCTAAATTCAGTTTCGGTCGAAATATTGATGAAAATACGATTTTTCCATATGTCAGGAGATGGAAAGATGCGGAGGGATAGAAATTTACAAAGAAATTCAAATAAAATACTCAGCAGCCAGTAATTTTGATGCAATAGGAAGTAGAAAGAACGAAAGAGGAGTAAAAAGGAGAGAACGAAAGAAAGAAAAAACAATACAGACCGAAAGAGAGAGAAAGAACACTAAAATGATAGAGTAATAAAATGCAGCACATGGGTCTTATTTGACATACCGACTTTTCTTGCTTTTGAAGTTTTCTCATGTACTTGTTTTTTGCAAAACAATATGTAAAGAATTATATTCTTCTTGTTTTAGCAGGTACTGTATATTTTCTTGTACAACACTAGTTAGAAGGTCAATACCATAAACATAAGTCAAACTATTAACTATATAATAATAAGTTAATGAAAATATTTATAGACATAAATAGAAATAGTTTTAAATTGTCAAACAATAATAGAGGTATATAATCACTTACCGAAATTAGTTATTGAACAGTAGTATTTAATATTGTCTTTCTATTAAATATTCATCGAAATTCCAAAATCGAAACATTTATCGAAACTTCCGAAAGTAACGAAACGAACCGAAATTTTTAAAATTTTCAAGGAGACCGAAACCGAGTTTTCAAACCTTGGATAAAACAATGAAGTATATAGGCTTGTTTTAAGAATATTACATCATCATCTATCCATTGCATAAGGATCCCACTTGAGCGGGGGTCTAGGGTGGGTAAGTTGTATGGTCTAACTCAATTACTGGAGAGATTTGCTTAAAAAGGTAAATTTTGTCATACCAATTACTCTATATGTTTTCTTTAAGCGAAACAATTCGCTGAAAGAAAATTTATGTGTCGATGTAGTTTTCCGCTAGAATATCAACAAACTATCGAAAGTTGGCTTCAGTGAAAGCCTCAATATTAGATGTTAAAATCCAAAGCAGCTTAAAGAAAATAGTAAATGGCAAGAAGAATCAAATAAATACTCGATGCAGCGAAATGAGTACGATAAACAGTGAAAGACACCAAGTTTTATAGTAATCTGGGAAAAAATACTGCATTCATTGCCACTTATCTTCTTTAGAATTATGTAAAAAGATTACAAAATAGGGATAGAAGCCATTATTAAGCTTTTACAGTTACTCTAATCTAAAGTCATCCTTTGATCGCTGCAACAACATTATCCATTTTTGTATCGTAAAAGGAATATGAAAATACAAAAACATTTGGGTAGAAAAGAGAAGAAATATTTTTAAAAGGAATAGCTATTTTGCATCATGCATCATGTGCACCTTTTGTCGCATCTATGTCATTTGGTGTACATTCTCATGTGCATTGCAACATGGATGCAAAATGAGCTCAAACAAATAATCATGCCATGCCATGCAACTTTCATAAGCATGGTTCAAACAAAGCTAATAAGCCAATATTGGCAAAATGAGTTCAAACAAATGCAAAATTGAAGCAAGTTCAAAAGTACTCATGTAAAGGGAAAAAAAGCATATTCAAATGTGCACAAGCAAAAGCTACGTAAAACAAGTTTGATCTCGACGAAATAAAAGATGGAAAATTCAAGACTGGTGAACCTTACTCTAATTATTATAATTATAAAAATCCTTCTTGCTGCTTAAGCCTCATTTAGGCATTAGGCGAGGTTTACCGCCTTTGTGCCCGTCTAGGCACAGATGAGACTTATCGCCTTACCTAAGAATTTAGATGGCAACAAGCAACATTGTTCTAGTGGCTAAGTGATTCGATTTTGGTGCGAGAGGTCACAAGTTCGAAACTTGCGTAGCGTGATTCGAACGTTTATCGACATGTGATATGTTGATCTAGTGACATGTTGTATATAAAGTACCGTTTCAAAAAAAGAAATTAGATGGCTATTTCCAAAATATATAATTATGAATACAAAATTATGTTTCCATAATGAATATGTACCAAATAATATAAAATTTCCAATTAAAAATAGTATATTGCCTTCGCCTCTTCCTTAGGTATTAAAAATTGTATTTCAATTATTCGATATAGATAATATTAGACAAAATATAATAAATTTGGAACAAAATATCTATAATTTTGTTAAAAATGCATGATTTTCTCAAATACATCTATAGCTTTAATGATCCTCAATTAATCATCGATAATTAATCACTAATCGAAACCAACCATTTTGTGATTTTACAACCTTGCTGTAACATATATGTTTATAAAAGTATTTACATCCTTAATAATTAAATAAAATCTACTAGCATGCAAGTAAATTCTAATCAATTTTGCGAGCATCAATTAAAAGAATGACACTAAGCTTATTTATGGTCGAGTAAACATTGCCTCCTTCAACTAACGGTCGTGGGGGATTCTTTGTTGTCTTCTCAGTTGTTTAATCCTCCTCTTTGGTCACCACCTCATCTTTCATTAGCAACGAGCCTCTCCTTGTTTTTGTAGATCAACTTCTCCTTGATTGAGCCCAAGGTGTTGAAATCCCTTGATAGGTTATGCCTTCACATCAAGAAATCGTTACGAATATAGCCTTCATAATCTTAAAAAAAATGGTTCTTTCACTCTTTGATAAGCTCCAACTTTTAGTTTTCGAGCACGAGACCTCCGTCATTACCTTCATGAACATGAGACTCCTTCCAAAAATGATTCTTTCACTCTTTTAATAAGCTCCACCTTTTAGTTTTGAAGTAGGCGATGAACACAATTTTGGCCATTGGCCACTTCTTAAACTCTTTGATGCCTTCTTTTTCAAACCATTTTCCAAACCCAAAGATCTTTAAAGGTTGCGAGAGTATTTTAGTTCTCTTCAAAAACAACAACGGAGCACGAAAATGTAAAAAGAAATTTAAAAAAAATATCATATGTATACATACCACAAGGGCCATCGGGTTTTAACTCTACCACTTGGAGTTTTTTCAATACTTGTACGTTGGGATGTATCTATACTGAAATACATACCATAACTACTGTTAAATATTGTATAGCAAATAATCAGGAAATCTTCAAAATGAAAAGTAAGCCGACTGTGAAGGATTGAATTTTTATTGATAGCAGACCATTTTATGCTATATTGAGGACATATTTAAAAACGGAATTTAAGAACAAATAAAAGATAGAAAAACGAAAGAATCATTAAGATTAAATTTGGAAGAAAGTGACAAATTAAATAGCGAAATTTACTTTATATTCATAAAGTAATGGAGAGGATATAATCCTTGACTGGTTGCCAGTATAATTTGAAATGAAATATAAAAAGGAGAAATTAAATTTTGAAATGTTATTAGAATATGAAAGGAACAAAACGCCAAAGTAAAAATACAAGACATTCAAATTGCATAGTAGCGGAATATTAAGATTGAACAATGCTTGGATCATGTCCCTAATAGCATAGCTTTGGATCCATTATTTTGGCCAGTGGAAGAGTTAAATGAGGTACATAAAATTTCCACTGATAATGTAAAGCCACTTTGGATTGTGAAGTAGAATGCATGCTACAAGCAACCACCATCACATGGCTTAGGCAAACCAATGATTGCATTTGCACAAGAGATGCACGACGAGATACAAAAAGTCTCGCCAACTACTATTGCTACCTTACCCTTATGAATATGGAGAATTTTTTGTTCTTAACAAAGAATGAAGCTTGTGAAGCAATCGGTCTTTGATACCAAATGTGTTTATCAGGAGGAGTGCAATTAGACTTGGCTTCTCGTGATCGCCTTTGTAATGAGTCCGCAACAATGCATAGCCCAGTGGCAGTCTGGTAGAGTGATCGATTATTAACCAATTCGTCACGATAGGAATAGAAGTAGGAACTAAGAAGTCCCATTCGAAAATTGATGGTTATCAAGAGTCCACAAACTCACAAATTTGCATTCCTTAAGAGCATGTTACACTCTAAAATTTGCTCGGCACCTCAATCAAATAAACATGACAACTCTTGAATTTATCATCACTCCCAAGGCACTTGTGAAAGTCTAAAGAACGACTAAAATCCTTGGTCTTTGGTAAATAAAAGGAGGAAATCAAGAGTTCTTACTCAGACGTTGGAAACGTCGTTGACTTTATGGGCATAATGGTTGTTAGGAAAGCATTTCGATATGAACTCGCATTGGAACACTCATCCACTACAAGTTCTCTTTTTTCATGGAAGCTGAGGTAGAAATACTCATTGTCCCAAGTACCTGAGTTCGCCGTCAATCCATTAGAAAGGAGAATTTCGAGTGGACTTGGAGCAGAGCACTCGAGCTAGTGGTGAATAACCTTCAAACTCAAGAATTCTACCTTAGCTTACTAAATTGATCATGTCATTAACTTGATTGAAATCCAAAGCAACACAAGTGTAAACATAGTCAAGAGCTCCTAAACTCTATCGTCTTTAGCACCCTTATGAATGTATTGTGATAGATGTAATATGAACTTTTATATTTAGATAATAGTAAACTTTTGAGGCTTCACGGTCCCTTCATCATTGTTCACATAGAGACCTTCAAGCATTCATTGACCTTTTGTGTTTTGAGAAAAGGAGTCTATATTTGTTTTCTCTATCTTAAGTTCTTTACCATGATGCAAGTAAGATTAGGCAAATCAACTGTTTTGCTGTGAATTCAAATTTAATCAAAGGGTATTTTTACACCAAATTGCCCATGGTATATACTTAGTTGGTGAAAACTATATTGTCGTTATACTTCTATGTTTTAATTATTGCTTAAGTATTCTATTCTTTATTGCTCAAGTATTCTACGTTAAGTGTATCATGTTACAATAAGTGCAAATACTTTAAAAGGAGGTTACTTCTATTGCCATTCCAATTGTTTCTTATAATCCCCAAAATAGATGAATTTTCATGGGGCTACACATTCATTTATTCACTTTTTGTGTTTAAAATGTTTGGCTCGCATGCCTATTTGTACGAACTAATTGGATTTCATTAAGAAAAAACTCAACAAATGATATTTTAACAAAAAAAATCAACCTATGGTATTCGAGTACAATGAATTAATTTTGTACAAATACAATTAAATTATATCAAATAAAATTCAGAATTGAACAAATTCAACAAGATTCATAGCAAGTAGCCATCAACTTCATCACATAAGATAACTCAAAAGAAATTAAGCATGAGATTATTACATGATTTGAATGATTTTATAAAATTTTGAAATTGATGTCCTACGAATTTTTATATAAATTTAAGATGTGAACAGATAAGGAAAAAAACAAAAAAAGATAGGGAATAAGGATATAAGTGGAACAAAGTGGGTGGTAACAAAGACTATCTTAAGAGGAATACGATTTATGTATTACATTCCAGTTATTTATCATAACAGGTAAAGAAAACTATCGCTTTTCAAACTGTATTTTTAGACCCTAAAATTGATAATAATAAAATGACATACAAATTCATCATTATATAAAATTAGTAATCAAAATAATAAATTTAAATTCAAATACTTCAAATTAAGTGCAACAATGACGATTCATGTTTTTTGCACTACAAGGTAAAATAAGCAAGAAAAATACACAAATAGATAATATTTTGAACATCTAGCATTTTTATATCATTTATATACATAAAATATAGCATTTCTATAAATACAATCCAAGTTATTCAAACAAAAACGTATAAATATAAAATATCGCATAATTTGCATTACTTTATTAATAGTTGAAATAGAGCAGGAATTTTTTGATCCGACCGTGAAATTTGAAAATATCTTTGCTTTTACATAGATGGGAACTATAAGATCACAGGTCTGATCTCAATCATGGCAAAAATTAATTACATATTATTTGTCGATTTTGGAATATTATTAGGATTATAGGTTTGAATTTCGATAATGTCAATTTTCACATATCTTTTCTTTTTCTTTTTTGACTACTGTATCATTTAAGGTCGCTTTAGGAGAAAGGTATTTTTTCAAATATTTGAAAATAAAAACTATTTCATCTAATAAATCATTTTTTTTGTAATAAATTATATGACGTTTAGTTTTTTTCCTCATACTTAAAAAGGATTTTTTCCAACTATTTTTAGCTATATGTTTTTCTGCAAAAAAATTAAAAAAAAAAATTAAAACTATAGGTAAAGGTTTTGTTATTTCGGTTTCATTATGTGCTTCGTTCAAAGATGTATTATTACACACACCTGCAATGTACATGCCAAAGTACTCGATACCAAATATAAATATAGGCATTCTATTCAATCTCATTTGTAAACAAATTTCAATCAAATTAGTTTACTTTTAATATTAGTGACCAACGACAAATTATTAGCTAAGTCTAATAAAATGAAAAATAATTGTTAAGGCAAATAGTATAATTAGCATTGTAAACTACATCAGAACAATCTTTAAAATAGTTTCCAACTCTGTCATGTATAATTATTTTGTTGTTGACATCGATGTGTAGGTCGGAAGAAGAATGAGTGTTGTTACAACGATATTTAATGTGTTAAACTACCATAGCATCTCTGTAGTCAAAGTGTTCGCCTAGGCGCCAAAAAGGCCAGCCTAGGGCTTTTCACTGTTTCCAGGCGCCGATGATTCGCAAGGCACCAATAAAACGCTCTAGACGACGAAAAAGCAAAGCACCAATTTAAGCGTGCTTTAGTTAATTGAGGGATGATTTAGGACTTTGGCACAAAACCCTCCAAATCGAACCCGATAGTGGCTTAATTGAGTTGCTGTTCGTAACTTAGGCTGATCGAACCATCAAAATCGACTCTCAACTCTCGATATTTAAAAAAAAAAAACCTAATCTCGAGCTGCTATCGAAACTCGACCAAACCCCCACTGCCGCCGACCCTACTGCCACTGACTGAAGCTCCACTGCCGTCGACCCTACTACCGCCGACCAAAGCTCTGCTGCTGCCAATCGAAGCCCCACTGCCGCCGACCGAAGTCTCCATTGCTGATCTCGAGTTCGTGAACCAGAGGTATATTTTTAAATTTGCTTGAAGTTTTAAACTTTTTTAAGAGCTGATTTTATTTTAAATAAATTTTTTGGTTTTAAAACTGATTTTAAATTTAAGTTAGTTTAAATTATAAAGTTAAAAACTGATTTTAAATTAAATTATAGTTTTGTTTGAATTAAGTTTAAGTTATAAAGTTTTGATTTTAAATTGAGTTTAAGACTTTAAGTTAGTTTTAAATTTAGCTTAATTAAAATGTTTAAATTAAGTGTAAGTTAGTTTTAAATTTTGCTTAATTTAAATGTTTATGTTCAAATTTGAAATTGATTAAAAAGTTTTAACTTTTAAGTTTTAATTTCAGAATTTTAAAGGTAAAAGTTAAAAGTTTTATAGTTTAAACTTTGAAATTTTAGCTTTAAATTGAATTTTAAAATGCAGTTTTTACTTTTTAAAATGCAGTTTTTAAAAAGCAGTTTAATTAAAATTAAATCCACATTTTAGCTTAATTTAAATGTTTTAAGTTAAAATTTGAAATGGAATTTGAAGTTTTAAGTTTTAATTTCAGAATTTTAAAGGTAAAAGTTAAAAGTTTTATAGTTTAAACTTTAAAATTTTAACTTCAAATTGAATTTTAAATTGCAGTTTTTACTTTTTTTTAAATGCAGTTTATTTAAAATGCATTTTTTTTAAATGCGGTTTTTAAAATGAGTTTTAAAATGAAGTTAAAAGTTTTTTTAAAATGCAGTTTTTTAAGTGCAGTTTTTTCTAAAATGCAGTTTTTAAAATTAATTTTAAAATCCAGTTAAAAAAATTTCCAAATGCAGTTTTTTTTAAGTGTAGTTTTTTCTGAAGTGCAGTTTTTTCAAGGCATTTTTTCTTTACTTTTTAGGTCATGGATGCAAACCTACCTAATGCAAATGTTGGAGATTCCGCCATGCCTACAGATGGAAACCGTAGGGTGGATGTTGATTGGAATTATAACCACTTAGCGGATGCAAATAACCCCAATAGTGTGACTTGTATGTTTTGTTTGAAAGCGACAACGGGAGGAATATATAGGGCAAAGCAACATAAAATTGGGAATCCAAAAATGTGTATTTGTCCTAAAATTCCACTCGATAATAGGGATGAGTTAATCGAGGCAATGAATAAAAAACAAAATAGAAAGGTGGATACTTTTGAAGCTAATGCAAGTAATGATTTAGGAAATTATAGTTTCAGAGATGATGATGAAGTTGAACCAATTAGCAAGAGAGCAAACCTTGAAGGGAGCGAAAGGAATGTGGGAAAAAGGACATCAAAAAATCAAGGTCACATGAATGTATACATGAGCAATATGAGCATGAAATCAAGTAATCGAAGTGGAGGATCGGCAATGAGACAAACAAGTATAAATGACGCTTGTGATAAAGAATTGAAAAATAGAACAAACCAATATATTGCTCATTTGTTATCAAGCTAGTATTGCATTCAATGCTGCTCGTATGGATGCATTTAAAGATATGTGGATGCAATGGTAGATTTGGACCTAATTTGAAGTCACCTAGTTACCTTGAGTTGAGAGTTCCATTGTCGAACAAGGAGTTAGAATATACGCATGATCTAATGAAGGGTCACAAAGAACAATGGACGAGATATGGTTGCTCTATTATGTCGGATGGATGGACAGATAGAAGGAGAAGAACATTAATTAATTTTTTAGTTGATTAATCTTTGGGGACGATGTTCGTAGCATCCGTCGATGCTTCTTCTTATGTGAAGATGGGTGAGAACATTTTTGAGTCGCTTGATAAATTTATGAAAAAATTGAAGTAGACAATGTTGTTCAAGTCATAACGGATAATGGAAGCAATTTTAAGATGGCATGTGAGTTTACAAATTTTAATTTCTTCATTTAGAAGTTATTTGTTATACTAGTAAGTGTAACTATTTATCCTTATTTATTAATTATTTTTCTTACATAGAAGAATTGCTTATGGCAAAAAGAAAATCTATGGACTCCTTGTGCTGCTCATTGCATTGATCTTATACTTGAAGACAATGGAAAAATAAAAAAAGTGGGAAACATAGTAAAGAAATGAGTATCTCTTTCTGGATTTACATATGTAATCATACTGGTGTTTTAAGGATGATGAGAAAGTTCAATGGAAATAAGGAGCTTGTTCGATTTGGGATTGTTCGATTTGCAACTAGCTTTCCATGCTTGCAAAGTGTGTATAAGCAAAAAAATTATCTTCGAGCCATGTTCACATCAAAGGAGTGGTTTGAAAGTAGGTGGGAAAAAAAAGCAATTCAAGCAAAGGGAAAAAAACTTGTGATACATTTTTGATGTCATCTTTTTGGAATAATGTTTCTTACACACTTAAAGTGATGGGTTCATTGGTTCGAGTCCTTCGACTTGTTTATGGAGAAAAAAGACCTGTTATGGGCTATACATATGACGCAATGGATGGAGCAAACGAAGCTAATGAAAAATCATTTGATGGAAATGAAGACAAGTACAAAGATATTTTCTCTATTATTGACAAAAGATGAGAATGTCAACTCCATCAAAAATTGCATGCAGCGGGACATTCTTTAAACCACGGTTCTTTTACAAAGATCACACCATTGAGCATGATGAAGGAGTTACATGTGGATTGTATAAATGTGTCGAAAAATTTCTTTCAGAAAATGATCAAGTGAATGTTATGGATGAACTGACATTGTACACGAAAGTGGAAGGACAATTTGGTATTAACTTGGCGATTAAATCAAGGGACAAAAATCTCCCGGTAAGCCATTTGTATGTTTCAATAATAAGAATTTAAATATTATTCTTAAACGTCTATTCTATGTTACATATTAGGTTCTTTCAACGTTTATTGATATTTGAAAATTGAAATGTGTTTTTTTTTAGCCGAATGGTGAAGTTTATATGGCAATTTGGCCTCTACACTACAAAAGTTTGCAATCAAAATTTTAAGTCTCGCTTGTAGTGCATCGGGTTGCGAGCGTCTTTGAGCATGTAAGAATTGTCTTTATATTTATTTATGTTTGATATAAAGTTATAAACCTATACAAAATTTCAAACATTGAAATAATTGTAACATGTTATTTTTTAAAATTTTTACAAGATTCATAGCAAGAAGCAGAACAATCTTGAGCATTAAAGGTTGCAAAAACTTGTGTTCATTAAATACAATTAAAAGTTGAAGGACTGCTTCAAACGGAAGGGTTTGATTGATTCTATTTATTTGAAAAATATTGATGATTCAAATGAGTGGATGACGGGCCTTGTGGAAAATAATTCCGATTGGGAGGATGATTTAATTTTTGAAGATGATATATTAACATGGGATGTTGTGCAACGTGCATTTGGAGCTGGAGAAACTTAACTAGACAACATCAACGACATCACCATGTAACCAGGTAAAAAGGAAAAGAAAATGCCTCAAGCTCCTCATATGTTAGGAATGAAAAAGATGCTAATTTTGATGATGTTTTAGACGAATATGACTTGGATTACAATTCAAAAGAGGATGAAGATTATGAACATAGTTTGGAGGAGGATGAAGAGAAGGATGAGGAGAAGAGCTTTGATGTCGATGATATGAGTGATTAAAAGTTTATGAAAGTTCAAAAATCTATTTAGAGCTTAACTATTTAAGTAATGATGTTCTAATTTCTTTATTTTAAGTATTTTTGTTGGTTGTAGACTTGAATTGGATGACTTTGTGCCTTTTTAATTTGGTTTATGATGATCGTGTGTTATTTTATTCTTAATATTGCATTTATATATAATTATTTTAAGCCAAAATTTGAGTTTTAAGGCTTTTTTAGGTGCGGTTTTTTTTGTTGTAACAAAACTGATGCTCAAGGCGTCCAAAAAAGCTCTAGGTGCCAAAAAGCGCTTGGCGAGGGCTTGGGGCTTTTTCGCCTCGATTACACTGCATTGCATGCTTATATTAAAATTCTCGGACTGGCGTTATGACAGTAAAAAATTAACATTTAAGCTTTTGAATTTCAAATTATGATCTTTTATCTTAAACTCTAGAATATGAGCCATTTGTACCATTCATTAATGTCTTTGATACATAGTGGCATGTCACTTGTATGATTTATTAAGATCACATACCATTTGCATCAACCATTTTTCTTACATGCGCAAAGTGCATGCCATTAGATCTTAATAATGTAAGAAATTAGAACAATAACATGTAGAGTACGCTATAAAATGCAAGGAGCAATAAAAACAACCATGATTGCACACAAAAAACACTATCGTAAATATTTACTAGCACACAACATTTGTGTGCATATAATATGTCATTAAATTACATAACACAAAATATATGTACAAAAATAAATTTAGAAGTTCCAAGTAGTTCACACCGTAATAGGGCAATGTACACGGAAGCCAACAAGTCTTTAAAAAATAAAAATAAAACGATTGAAAACTTAATAATTTATATTATTTACCATCACATATATAACATAAAAAAAGAAATTTTAAGAAAACTAAATAAATTTAAAAAAAATTCAAGTATGTTGCATTGTAAAAATGCTAAAGATAAAATATTTTTTCAGAAAAAAATTAAATAAATAGATAAAAGGCCGCTTTACATTTTGAGAGAAAGAACTGGGGATCAATTTTGATTTTGATAAAGGACAACGGTATTTGATAATTTAGCATAAAAAATAGGGGTATGAACATAATTTACAATCAGTGAAATTATGTCACACTAAAGTACATGACCTTACTAGCATAAGGTTCAATCAGTATAATCACAACCCGACTGCCCAAGCTTGTGAAAAAGGTTAATAAATGAAGATCAATGAGGTATAGTAACCATCTGGTTAAATTAAGTCTCAAACTAACATCAAAGGCCAGATCACTCCAAGCAAACTCATCTCAAATGTTTCAACAAACACAAACTGCATTTTTCATAATCAACAAAAAATGGACATGTTGTTATCATGGAATCATGTTAACGCTATGGCTCAATAAATCTAAGGCTTCGTTCATTCAAAATTCTGAAAGTTGAATAATGAATGCTGAATTTTTATTGCTAATTGTTGAATAATAAATGATGAAAGGTTGTTTGTTTATATTTTTAAAACTTCTACTGAAACTTAATGGAAATGACCATTTTGACAATATTACCCTCGGTTTCACATGATAATTATGAAAAAGAAAACTTTAAATCGTAGAATTAAATTTTATAAAGCTTGAAGTTTGGTTTTTTTTTCTTTAGGAATTAATTGAATTTTGTGGAAACTTGAATGATGGATACGTATTTGAAAGTTTTTATTTTGAAAGATTTAAATTTTGATTTGTTATATTTCAAAAAAATTGTTGTCAAAAATTTGGATATTCTTACATTAAATGTTCAGAAATTTGATTTTAGAAAAAAATTAGAAAATAGTTATTAAAACTCTGTGGTGGAGCCCAGTGCACGAGACTCTCGCATGATAGCGGACTCTGAGGAGGTCGATAATGTACGCAGTCTTTCTCTCGCACCGCAAAGTGTTGTTTCTGGGACTCGAACCTGAACGTCCAGATCACCACGCGGGTGACCTAACCGTTGCATCAAGGCTCCACCTCGGTTAGTAAAATTCTGTATTTCAAAAAATTGTAACTTTAGAACTTTTTATATCATTTGATTCTCTCTTTTTGGGAAAAAAAAACCTGAATTAAAAAAAGTAACTAGAAATTTAATTTAAAAAGTTTGAAATCTCAAGTGAAATGGATTTTCATAAATTTTTGAAACTTTTGTATTAGAAGAAATAATGAATTTTTAGAATTTTTATGGTAATGTGACAAATGTAATGAGTGCTCGCTGTTCTTCTAAAAAATGTAACAAATTTAAGTAATGTTCAGAATTAGAAAAAGCAACATGAAAGTGTAACACTTTTTTACTAAATAAGTATTTTAGATGTGAACACTTATTCTAAATAAACAATTTCAAAGTTCTCGTTCATTAATAGGTGGTCAAATAAATAAGTGATCACTTAATATGAACAAAATGGTACCTAAGTCCAAAATCAACGGTTAAGCACACAATTTAGCAAAATCAAAACAACCCTAGAAAAATACCTGCAAGATAGAGAAGGCCAAACAAGGTTGTGATTGGCGAGCCAATCGTAGAGCACTGGCACCAGAGACTTCCATTGAGTGTACCTTTCATCTACACTTCGTCCCTGTTTTTTGTTACTATTGCTTCCGCTGTCCTTCATATTTGTCGAGCTTTACGGGAATGTGTTTTTTCTTTCTAGAATGAGATCCACGTTAGACCCGTTAGGGTTTACGTTGAAGAGGGATACGGGTTTGGTTTTACAAAGTGGGGCCTTTTTTTTTTAAAGAAGGGGCATACCGAAGGAGTATTCTGAAAGGTGTGAACCAAGGGAGAGAGGGCAATGCCTTCTTAGGCGAGTTAAGGTTGTTTAATGGTGATGGTGATTACTTTCTAACTAAACATGAGTAAACCGTGCACTAATAACTAGTATAACCGCACAACGGTGGGTAAACCGACCGTTGTGGTATTTGATATCAAAGAAAAATATTTTTATTTAATTTTTTTCTTTATTATTAATCTAATACAAAATTAACCGCTTTTTTATATAAAAAAAAATTGAACCTGTGTAAATTCTATTATATCAATATACATCATCATGTTTGTTAAAAAAATCAAAAAAATATCACCGCAATATACATCATCATATTTTTCAATACCTAATTAAAGAAGACTACTAATGCAAAAATTGATTTAATAAATAAATCTCATATTATTGAACTACAATGTTTAAATAAATTACCTAAAAATAACATTATTATATGAAAAACTAACACTGCTGAAGAAAAAATAAGAAATAAACTAAAATTACTGAAACAAAAAAAAAACTAAACTTTGGATTCTGCCATTGTTGATATTTCTTCTAACAAGAAACTTGATTCTGCCACATAATCAATAAGTGATTGAGACATAACATTGATTTTTTTTGTTTTTTTTCATTCATGTACTCTATTTGGGTAACACCAACTCTGAAAAGACGAGGGATCCATAACAACTCCTTTAGTTTTTGTTCGTATATATCTTCATCTTCATCATTCTTCATCTTATAAAGGTCATCAGCACTGCAACCTATGATTTCCTCTGCTGGTTCATTAAAAGCAGTAATCCAAGCTTCAGCGGTTGGATCATTAATTTTCATTACCATAATATATCTGCAAACATATTATTACATATATTACTGATTGCTATAAATAATTAACTAAACTTTGGTGTCATGGGTCACAAGTTCGAAATTTGCGTAGCGTTATTCGAACATTTATTAACTTGTGATATATTATCCCATTGATATATTGTATATAGCGTACCATTTCAAATAATAATAATTAGCTCTTAAATTTTTACCTCAAAATACAAGAGCTTTCATTCTGTTGGCATGCTCACACCAATAGCCCGATCCTGCAGATTCAGTTACCTTTTTTTTGCAACTCTTACAGGCTTGATACCACAACTTCTGACTCTTAATATAAGTAATGTAAGCAAACACGCTGAAGAATGCAGACTATGAATGGAAACAATTAATATGAAATTATTAATGTACAATATAGTTCGAAACGATATGGACAAACCTTGTCATGACCCAATGTTGGATCATTTATTATATGAGAAAGTATAACTCTATCGTAAGTGGTAGATGAGATTATTGTGCTTTTGCCTTCACAATTGTACCAACTTCTAAGCTTTTTAGCTTCTGGTATGTTTGGATTTATATATAAATTGCTTTTACTCAATGTGGATAAAGATAAACCTGCAGTAAGATTATAGTAAAAAATGATGGCTTGGCAAGTACTAAAAAAACAGAATAATTTGTACCTTGAAAATCACCAACTCTGGCATATTTAATAGCTACTATAGGACATTCATCAACCATTTGTACCAGTTCAGCACCGACTTTCATAGCAAGTTCTCCCTATAAAGTCACATTAACAGTTTTACTTCTGTAATTAAATCTAAGCATAAATATGTTGAGTAAACAAAATTAATGGTTTAATATGTGTACTTACGAATCGTCTGCAATTGTTATATCACGTTTTGGAATATTCTCATTGTTGATTTTTCTTCGAATTCATTTGATTGATGATCTAGAATATACTAATGTTAAGTAAACATACAATGATTTATAAAAAATTAATAACATGGATGCATTACCTACAATTTCCTTTCCTGCAATATATTTTTGAAGTTGGTTGATCTTTACAAAGTTGTATACGACATCGGGTATACTAGAGTTCGCAACATCCATGCATTCGCCTAATGAGTACTCATTTATAATCATCTCGTACTCGTTTTTTATAGTACTAAATTCTTTATTCGCAGGCTTAACGGTTCCTTTAGAAATATAATAAACTTTTCCACATTGAAATATAGGATAGTACTTGTCTGCAACTTTATTAAACATTGTAGCTTGAATTTGGGTACCCTATGAATTTGAAAAGAACAATTATTATAACAATAACTTAATTAAAGCACAAATAGAGAAAATATTATTGGAAGCATTAAGCGTAAAAAAACTTACATCTTCATCGGTGAGTTTTATACTAAACACGCAACCTTCTCCTTTAATATTTTTATAAGATCTCAAATTGCCTTTATTTGTCACTCGAACTTTGATGATCCAATTACGATGGTATGGATTCAGTAGTGCAAGAGGAAGAACATTTGTACCCAAATCCATAAGAGTAATAGTGCTAACATTGATTAATAAAATATTAGAAAACAGACATAATACAAATTTAAACAAAGTGAGCTCAACAAGATTATATAAATGATAATGCAATAATGACAGCTTAAGTGTATAAAATAATAAATTTATTAAGTGTTTGAAATAAATTAAATTTCTTTATATATATTTAGAGGAAGAATACAACAATTGAATAGAAATGTGTGTTGTGTGATTAATGAACAAAATAAAGCACTAACTAGTTGCTTTATTCTATTATTCGTAGTATAAGTAACACATAAATCGGTTGGCTACTACACCGTTTTAGTATTGGTTGACGTCTACCTATTTCTTTTACTTTGAACACACATGATTTAAAATGACTTTTGACATATAATTTTGAGTAAAAGGGGTTGAAGTTATATGAATTATTAGAAACAAAATCATATTTTACCGTTGAATCATATACATAATACCAGATAAGAACTACTGTCATCATACTTAATATAATGCGTAAAATCATCATACTTAATATAATGTAAAGTCATTAAGATACAATTATTGGTATTCCTTCAATCAACATTTTTACACTATTGTTTCAAATAATTAAAATTGTTTACTGATGTCTAATTAAAGAATGGTGTGTATTTGAGCGAAAATTTATCTCTGCAATAAGTTTATCTCTGCAGTTTTATTTATGACTACGCTATTTATGCATTATTTATCTTCACCGGAAGTTTGACATCATACTAAGCCAGACACAACTTGTAAATATATCCATGTAGTTGTAAAATATTATTAACAAATTATGAGTCACCCTAGCATAGCAGCTTTGAACGCTGGGTTATGATATTTTTATCTCTGTTGTAATATTATATATTTATAGACATATTATCCTTTTCCATTCTTATAAGCCAAACATAAACCAAACTCTTATTCATTCTTCAAAAATATCAAAGCCGTGACTCTCGAGCTCTATGAAGAAATTATAAAATAATTAGAAAAGAAAGGAGTTACCTGGAGCGAGACGAGAGGCGCAGTCGAACAACCAGGGGAGACTCGAGAGGAGTAGCGTTCGAGTAGAGGAGCGTGTCATTCTATATCGGGCACTGGATTAGGGTTTTATTTGGTTTAGGTCGAATTAAATAGGAGATGGATGGGTGAAATTGAACGGAGAAAATGGAGGGGAAAGTTTCAAAGGGAGAATACGAGGTCATGAGGAGAAAATTATGGGGAGAAGAACACTGGAAATTAAAACGAAACCAATGAAAACGGAATCGAAAATTTGGAAGGTGGAATACGCGGTCAAGAAGATAAGGTACGCATTTTTCGTTTCATTGTTAATGAGGTAACAGTTCATACTTTTTTTGCATTGATCTGTTGGTTTTGGCATTTATAATTTATCTCTAGTTATGCTGCGACTTTCTTTTTTCAAAATATAAATGTTAACCTAGACTTAGTTGTTGGGCAGAATCAGTAAAACAGGAGAGTTGTGGTTTGGTTTAAAATCCATAGAGTTCAGATTGATTAAAGGAGAATATAAATTTAAGGAAATTCAATAGCGAACTTAAATTTCAATTTAAGTAATAACTAGGGGTTCTAATGAACAACTATCCAACTTTTTCGTCGATGAAAAACCACTTCTTTAATGTTTTCCTGTCACTGCAGTTGCCTATGCAGTCCATTAAGTGCAGGTTTCCTAAAAACCGGGAAGAATTTTATTTAGATTAGAAATGTAACACAAATGGAAATGAATTCAAATGCCTAAATTAGCAATTTGTACCTTCTCATTGCTAGCACTTAAAAGCATTTATTGAAGGTAGTTAAACATTTCCTTTGCGTGAAATTTAAATGATGAGTTGATAGCTGCAGAATGTGAGATACAGAGGAAATAATTAGAAACCTGCTTAAGCAGTTAAGAAAATATTATTTGACTTAAACAACATACAAATTAAATAAATAAATTAATTAAACTATTGGAGAAAACTCATTTTCAAGACAGCATTGTAACCTTGTAAATTCCTGATAAATGCATTGTAACCTTGTAGCGTTAAAAGCGGCACAGGCTTATAGTTAAGTAAATCAACCGACAAGTCTCAATGAACCAATCTTGCATTTTTATAATTGGACATGCAATTGCTGCTTATGTATTTCTTAAGTTGCATGTATACTTAACTATTTATATAGCCATTCTTATATCTAAATTTTATGGGGATTGATCATTGAAACAAGCTAGCTGTATAAATTTCAAGAGAAGTGTTGCATCTTCAGTCATTAGCTATTTCAATTCTCTCCTCCAGATTCAAAAGAAGAAAAAAAGAAGAAAAAAAATAACTCTATGTTCATGCATTATTCTTATACATAGTCGATCGATTATGTACATAGTATTTGATTCTAAATTAACATGCTGTTTTAAGTGGTGTACTCTTATCCATTTTTTACTGGAGTATATTGCAATTGAAGGACATATGGCTATCTTTTGCATAGAAAAATGCATGCTTCTGAAGTTACTCACATAATTCAGAATGACTCGAAATTAGAAGGCTACCACTTCACTTTTTTGAATATTTTATTATATATTAAAATAAAATGTGAACAGAGCTTCTTACTTAGTGAGTTTTCAGTATATTGTAGTATAGACAACTACAAGTATAGCTAAAGTTCTCACACTTGTTGTGCGTGTAATAACAAATAAAAGCTTTTGCTCATGATCTTGATTCTTGACTACATGTTTAATTACTATTTAGAACTGTTGTAAAAATCATTCTAAGAGTTCACTTAGGCACCAGCGAAATGCTAGGCTGTTGTCTTCCGAGTACATGAAATTTTCAGCTGAAATACTTAACCATCATAGAGAAGCTCATTTGATTGGTTCTTAGGAAGCTCAAGTTTTCTCTTACTGGTTGATGCGAAATATACCTGCAGTGAAGATTTATTAACATTGTGGTTGAGAAAGAAACTGTATTAAATCACTTTCCATTTGCTATTTTATCAACATCTCGCTGCATTTTTCACAAGAGAGGCGGTTCAGGGAGAAAACCGATAACACAGATTAAAGATCAGATCTTATATCTGAAGACACCCTAACCTACGTAGTTAATTCTCTTGAATTGAATAATCTCTTTTTCCATATTGTAAACTTCCAAAATTTTCATATTCGTGCTCTTGGGACTTTTGTATTGCGTGCTTAACTCTATGATGGTTAAGTAGCTATACTATTTTAGTGGACTGAACTCTGCATATTGCTTATCTGTCTTTTAGATGTAATTTAATTATTTTTGAGTAACATTTAATACTGCACTTGTAGAATAAATCGGTCCTTTTATAAGCCAGGCATGCTTTTTACTAAGATTTTGAGCTAACATGAATTAGAAACTGACAAAAAATATATGCAGTTTACTCTGGCATCAAGAAGCTGCAATAAGTTGTCCAAAAAGAAAGCTGAAGTTGTCCATAAATAATATAGCATGCGCTCAGATAGACAATTCTGAGCATGTAATTATGAAGTATGCAGGTAGTCTGGAGCCTTGCACTGTCTACTGAACGAATTGAAATAGTAGTTTGGGTTTGCTGTCAAAAAGACTAAAGCATGTGGCATGTCGTACTTAAGCCAGTATCTGAAGCCAAGGCAACAGAATGCAACAGGAATGATCATTACAACAGAAATGTTGCATCTGTCATCATTCAAAAAATATTGGAATACTATTTTTCCTAATACTTTATTACAGTTGTACGTTTGTTCTGTAACATATGATGGCCTGCGTTTTTACAATCTTTTATATATTGTAATGTACCATAATCAATGAATGCTATTGTTGAATAACTATGATGCTTGTTTCTCAAGTACAGCAGATTAGCAATTGGTCTCAACATATACGATTATGAAAATACGGGAAAAAATATATATCAGACATACTACACACAAGCAAAGTAGTTGCACAAGTTACTAATTTGATTCAATAAAATTAATTTCTCTAACGGTGAATATTTATTCAGTAATTTATCATCTTTTATTATTAAACATTATACTATCACTTAAATTTGGTTAGGATCAACTAAAGTTGCTTGTACATCCATGTTTGCTCATTGTGGCTATCATTTTCTGCATCATAGACATTACGGTTATAACTGATTTGATACAAGAGATATAATATGTGCATTTGATTTTTGATAAGAACTCATATCAAGGTTAAATGCTATGTTTAGCTGCAATCTATACAGGTTGAAATTTTCTGTTTTGTTTTTGTTTTTTCTCTAAATCATAATCCAAACATAATCTCAGAAGACATCTATACATTTCAGATTTTATTATAAACACAATGGCTGAAGCATAAAAATTTGGTGAATAACTGAGGGAATACGCATTTGTCATGGGAAAAAGAATAACTGAACACTAATTCGATAGTAGTTTGTAAATTGGCTCTTGAGCACAGTGGATTCCATCTCTTGAAACCCTAAAAATATTAAAACGATACAGAAATACCAAGCTAACTGACTTTAGTACAAACAAAATTACTGTTGCAAAAACTTATAATCACTAGTTGACATATTCTTCTACGTCCAAGCATCTACATATTTTATTTAACCAATTGACTGGCTGAGTGTTTTATAACTGAATATACACCCATACATTTGAGTGTTTTTGGTTTTTGATTTGAGATATGACAACAAATTACAGAAGACAAATATAGCATCAATAAATTGCAAAGATTGGAAGAATCTTCTTCTTAATTATTGGCTCAAAAGCTGACCACACTGCAATTACTCTGATATACATAGGATGAATTAAACTGCAACATAAATAGTTCACAAATGAGAAAAAGAAGAAAAAAAATATATAAGTCATACTTGTTGCTCATCAAATGATACAAATACAAAAAAAGATACATCGAATGCAATGGCATCCCTCTTTGGTTCTGCTGTTATTCAACTATATTGGAGAGACTACACAACGATTAACACTCATTTAAAGAATCGCTACAACTACAAAAATGGATGATTGATGTTACATTTGCGACATTGGAGATATATATTAGTACATGGTCAGCCCTTGGTTGCATTCTTATAGTATCGCGAAAGCCCAAGCATGCAGACAAGCAACTAAAACTCTTGCTGTTTCTTTCAATGCCAAAGTCTACATTGTGTCCTCAAATTCATCTGGTAGATTCAATTTCTCCATCGCCAACTGTCAAAAATAACATACAGTTAGAAACAAAAATCAAAGCCACTAAAATTTTATCATACATATATTGGATACCTTGATGGTAGCAATATCAGTAGCAGGTGGCTTCAAATCCAAGGCAATTCCAAAGTAGAACATTGCTTTATCATGCATATTAAGCCTCTTGTATATCTTAGCAATAAGAGCGTATATGCCACTCTCATGGGGAGCAAACTCTTTTACCTGCTCCAAATTTTCTAAAGCTTCTTCGCATCTTCCAAGGCTTAACAATATGCTAGCCTTTTGATAAACCGGCAAATGATTTTTCAAACTATCATTTGATTAAATATTTGCCTTGGCTTGTTGTCGTTTGGAAATAACGAAAAAAAAAACCTTCATATTTTATCACACTGTCCATATTTTCACAAAATAGATTATAATAAAATTCTTGTATAAAAGTTTCACTTTAAAAGCAGCTATTCCTAGATACCCATTTCTGAAATGTACTCAATCCAGAAATTACAAATATAAAAAAAAAGAACCAACTTACAAAATTTCTAGGTTTGTCAGGTTGGCAAGTTGATCAGGCAAGCCTCCACCAAGCAAATTATTGTTCAAATATCTGAGTAATTATATAACAGACTTTTCTAGAGTGAGAAAAACATATTATTTAGTTAATTAATATGAAACATATGATTAGAACACAACTTACAAGTTACGAAGAGAAGGGAAGCCATCCCCAGACCATATAAAAACTCTCAACGTACCGGTCAAGCGATTGTTGCTGACATCCCTACAAATTAAAGGTAGCACTTGGCATGTTATTAGGTAGTATGCATGTGAATGCATGTAATACATTCATCATAATTATCATCAATGGTGTAAGTTATTATCTGACAGTAAGTTGGCAATCACATAAAATATGAGCTAGCATTAAAGCACCATCGATAAAGATAATATACACGGAAATGAAAAAGAAACAGCAGCCGTATTTTTTTGGCTTCAGAGAAATTGATTTTGGCTAGTGACAGAATATTACATGATATATAATAATAAACTAATTTCCACTTTGAAAAAATGCAAGTTATACCATGATATTGAGAAATAAAAAAAATTATGATGATAATAGTTGTTTTTACTTACCATTTATTCAACAGACATTGCATTCAAACGTTCTTCCTCTAATAATCTAGATGGCAAGCCTTTGGATCTTCCAATCTATGCAAGTCTTTCAAAAGTAAACATAGGATTGAAAGCAAGATCCTTTAATTTTCTAGTTCTTGATAATGCAACAAACGTTAAACCAAGACTTTCTCGATCGCCGATATTAATGATTGCTTGATCAAGAGTCATTCCTTGACTTTTATGTATTGTTATTGCCCAACATAGAGCTAAAGGTAATTGTGTTCTCATACAAGTTGTACCAGAAGAAGTTTTCCAATTTACTGTTTGCGGAGTTACTGGAATAATATTTGTTCCCTCATGAAATGGAGTACCACGGTATTTATCAAATTCGACTATGACCGCTAGCGGTAGATCGTTAGGAGAACTTGATGACTGTGAATATACAATATCCATAACAGTACCCATTGCACCATTAACCAATCCATTTTGCACTGAAAGATTAGATCGTAACATCACTCGAGCACCTACAGAAAGATAAATACATCGTTCTAAACCTTTTGCATCATCAACCGAAGCATTAGATGCTGATTCACAGTTATTGAAAGAAGGAATGCGTGCAATAGGTTTTCCAAGGTGAATCAAACGGTTTTTGTTATGTTCGTTAGCAGCAATTCTTGTTGGAAAAAGACAAAGAGCATTCTTAAAGGTATCCTTCTCTTTGTTCGATAAAATTGACCAATCTCTGATTTTGAAAAGTTTCCAATCGTCTAAAATAGATGCACCTCTACTTGGTCTTTCTAAAGCTCCTCTTAAAGGTGCTTGTTCATCTCCAACTTGACGGAATATATACGATAGTCTTACACACTTATCAAAACTCATATATGCAATTCCACCACGTTGTTGTAAGAGATTACCACCTTTCAAGTATAACGAACTATCACAAACGAGAGGTAGTTGTCGCATATCACCGACTAAGACAATATAAACGCTACCGAATAAGTCATTTATTGAATAAATATCACGACACCATAAATCAAAATTTGCCATCATTGTTCTACCAAGCATACTATATTCATCTATTATAATCAACTTTGTATTTTTAAATTCATCTTGCATTCGATGACATTGCTCTGATGATAGGTCTTAGTAGGATGATTTTCTTTCCGTGAGATTTGAAGTTCATGATGAATTGTACTACCACCAATATTATATGCAGCCACTCCAGTTGGAGCCATAATGCGAACTGCTTTGCTGGTTCCAAAATGAGTAACAATTGTTCGAACAATGGCATTTATAAGCGTTGATTTTCCTGTACCAGCACCACCGCATATAATCATTCGAACTGATTTTCCTTTAGATGTTGCTTTAAATATCACATTATGTGAAATTCTCTGTTATGTAGACAAACTATCAAAAGGAACAACAGTAGAACTGTTTATGGTCTCAATTTCATGTTCCATAATTGAACGTAAATTGGTATGGATAAAATTACGTTCAATATCTATATTAGGGTATCTCTGAAATGCTTCATTCCAATTAAACAGTATCGAACTCTCTAAAGCCCATTTCTATTTCCTCTCTTAAAACAAACATTGGACCCATCGCGGCTGCTATCATCCATTCTTCCTTTTGATTTTCTTCTACATCATTGTTTATACTATCATCTTCGAAATCATATTCTACAACATCTAGGAGTGATTGATGTTGAATCAAACCTAAATTAACATATCTATTAGACCAAGCATCGAAGTTTCCTTTTGCTTTATTAAGATTTCTATAGTGATGACGTAGTAATACCTGTATTCATATTAATAAACAAGTTTAAGTATGATTTCATATTTTAAATATAATAAAAATCAATGTAGTTTTTAATTATCAAAGTTTATCATTAATATTTGTAACATTTTTTCTAATAAAAAACAGAGAAGGTGCATTACCTGTTATTCGCAATAAAATTCCCACTTTTCACCGAATGGAGGAATGTTGCTACTTAGATATGGTACTATTCGTACAATTGCCTCTTTTCGAAACTTATGCCACCCTTTATTATAGTAACGGAAGTTTTTTGCCATATCAAGTAGTGAAAGGTTTTCAAGTTCGCTTGGTCGATCCATATACCTTGTAATAAAATTTGGGTCCGAATCAACTGTATCTTCATCTATTGTTGTATTTCGACGACGAATTATTGTTGATAACATGTTTTTTTTCAGTTACGTTAAGTTGCACTATTGTTCTAGATGAACTTACTAGAGGGTAAGACATTAGAAGATGGCATACCTCTTGTACAGAAATGTCTCGCTCGGATACACTCTTGAGAAGTAGTTTCTTGATGGCGGAAGTTGATGTTTGACCAGGTCGATGACTATTTTCAACTATCGTTCTGAATGTTTCTATAAAGCTCTTTGATACTGGTTCAAATTTTGCAGCATATTTTCCAATATAATTTACCACAGCATGCACAGATAACACAGGAGACCAATCCATATTAGCACGCCAAACCTGAAGCACTTTTCTATTATGTGAGCAGATCAGAGGATCATTGCGTCGTGAAATAAATCGAAATATTTTACTATTTGAAGGATCTTCTACAATTTTAGATCGTGGAAGCACGTCAAACGGATATTTAAAGCGACATGTCAATTGTTTGGTTGTTCTATGTACTCGCAAACAGTAGTTTCCACACCTGGAAGGACGGATAACCCAAGTAACTAGATTTGCATAGTCGTCTTCGTCCATATCCAAATTTGCATCTGGTGGAATAACTTGTGCACATGGATGATCTTGTTCCCGTGAAGGTCCACCCATATTTGGGTTTATTGTACAAACAAGACGATCAAAATATTCAATAATTGTAGAATTTTCATATTCATTTTCGGTAACAGAAGTTAAATCTGGTGCATCATGTAACCACAAAAAGCCGTGGATATGTCCACTTCCATGATTTTGCCATTCAAAACGATACCAATAGTCCTTAACAGAAAATTTTGGCACCAAATAATCTATTACAAAAGTTTTAACTCTAGCTTGGAAAAACCAGGCAACAACAAGTGGATTTTAATTTAGTAACTGTGCATTTCTTTTTCTTTGTTCAATGTAGCTTAATTTATGCAATTCTTTATTTTGATCAAGAAGTTTATAAAGTTCTGGCCATTGCAAATCTGCTGAACTTAATGTGAAAAATATAGTTGGTGCACCTAATTGTTTAACCATAGCTGTAAGCTCTTTTAATCTTGCAGACCAGTAAGAATGGCTTCCACAAATTCCTTTTGCGTACTAAGAAATTCGTTGGGACAACTGCTTATCTCCCGATTTTAACATTTCACGGATATCAATTATAGATAAATTTCCATCATCTGGGTTTTTTTGTACGTATATGTTACCAATATCTAACGCACGCCACCTACTAAGTGAATTGTAGGCAAAATATCTAAATCTAGAATCTTTTGCAAACCTTTGATCATGAAATTTCATTAAATATTGAAAATATTCTAGGGGTCTAATTTTTGTTGGTCGTGCCTGTCGTAAAACAGCATTTCCTGATGGAAATAATGTTAGAAATGCCATCGAGATATCCAGGAGTATTAAACTCATCAATAACAACAGAAGAAATAGGCATCTGAACAACCGTTTCATTTATTTCTTTGTTTTCCAAAAAGGATAATAGATAGGCTTGACTGAAGCCGTGGCTGCACCTGATACTTCAAATTCACCGATGTGAGTTATTTCGCTATCGAATTCTGAAGGTCCTAGAAAATCGTCATTGTGAACTTGAGTTTGCGAATTATCTTCAATATGAGGAAGATTTAAAGGTACACCGTCCTCTGGTAACTCATGGAGAGTTATTTCATTAATGTGCACATCGGAATAAAATATATTATTAGATATAAGCCAAACTAGTGCCTGTCTTACATGTTCACGCCTTACGCGAAACTCTTGACTTTCATTTGTTCCACTTCTGTGGACAACTAATACTGCCGATAAATCATTTGGCCTAAAAGGTAGAGAACGTGCTATTGCATTGATATCCTGGGGGAAATTAATAATATTTCCACTATATTTATATTGTTGTCCTTTAAAACGGTAAACTGACATAACTGGGTGAATGCGCGCAACGAGGATTCGCTCCAAGTTAGTAAGGCAGGATAACTCAGGAGGAACAGGACCGCGTTCCATTAGATTTTGGGAACTAAACTTGTAGGGAAGGTCATGTTGTGGTTTATCATTACGAAAATCAGAGCATGAACTTGACGTAACAATTAAATCTGTAAAAAATCGAGAACATTTCTGACAACTTGTCCAATTAATCTTTTGGCATGACCTTATAAATTTGTGAGCATTTGTAATTTTTGGAACAGCAGATATTAACATTGGGGTGTTGATGTTTGAGGGTTGGATATGAGTTGCTTTTTCTTTATGTCTTGCTGCATCAACCACTTTTCTACGTTGTTTTTGTTGATCAGTTTCTCTCAAACGTCTAGCTCTTTGAGTGGATGATTGATTTTCATTGTATTTAGCCATCATTTTGTCATATTGACGAAATATAGGCGAGTCTCTGGTACAAAATATGCATATTCAATTAAAAATAAGTCAAAAATAGTAGGAAATAATATATTATTTGCAGACTATAAGTAAATGTAGCATTATATACCTTTCTATGGTGCATGATAAGTCCAAAGGACAAATTGCATCAAATGACTCTTTTAAAACATAGTGTGAAGTTGAACCGGAAGGGGTGAATAAATCAAGCTTGTTGGATGCATCAAAAGGAATAGAATCTCCATACAAAGCATTAGAGAACGACAATGGATCTTCTACAAGCATAGGTTGACGTAATACGTCATGTGGCATCTATGAAAGTATGCAAAAATTGAAAAATTAAGAAAAAGGGAATTATGGAACAAAAACTGTCAAAGTATCGATAAATATTAATACTACAGTATTATGTTTGATTATTGTAAAAATTAAACATTAAAAATGAAAATACTTGTACTTCGGAAAAAAAAATATAGTATGGAATTTAACCTGTGTTGTTGAAACTTCTTGCATATTATCGACATAACTTGGTATTGATTGCTCCTCATTCTCTAACAAAGGTGGTGCATTCAAATCAATACAATGCATATCAACTGTAAAGGTGAAGACGAATAATATTAATCAAAATAAATTTAAAAACATCATAAAAACTTAGTGTAAAAGTAATAACAATTAATTTTTACTGATATATTATACAATTGTACATTACGGTGAAAGAGTCACCTTGATTGTTATTTTGTCTCTTTTTTGAAGTTTCTTCAAATAGTGCGGCATCTACTTATGATCTTGGATATTCTTTACATATTGCTTCAACCAGATTCTACACATATTAGTACAAATATCAACAAAAAAAATTATCATATGATCATCGAATAATCTTTTATCGTAAAGATTACAAATAAAGCATAAATTTGATAGATGGACAAATAAAATTAGAATTATAGAGAATTTACCTTTTGGATGTTCGACTGCGATGTTGATACCATCTGCACATGATCAACATGATCTTCAGATAATTGCTCATCGTCACTATGCAATGGTGGTGCATTCAAATCAATTGGAAACATATTATGCATCTCATTGATCTGAACATGTGATATAAATTAGTGTTCATGATTGATCAATGCAGAATTATCATCAGTACAAAAATATATGTTTATCCATTATTTTACATGGCATGCATGTCTTTTTATGACAATAGGTTCTTTGAAATAGAATAAATATATTCATACCCACAGTATGAATTATCAATCATTACTCATGTACAATCTTCACTGTAATATATTTTAAAAATGAAACATACAACTATTGAGAGATTGAAATTGAAAATGATTACCGTATCAAAGATTGATGTTGATACCACATGCTTATCATCGTCATGATCTTCAAATGGTTCCTCATCATTGTTCAGTGAAGGCGATGTATTTAAATCAATATGATACGTTTTTTTGTCATATATGCCTGAACATGGTATGTAATTGTTAGGTATGTAATTAAATGAACAAAACAACATTAAGCTCAGATCATGTACCGACTCTTATTCAAACTTCTAACAAAATAACGTAACAAATACCAATCTTGAATATCAAGAGACTTGTGAGTGCTATTATACAGATTTTAAAAGCAAATCTAAAGTTTCAATCCATTTCCTACCATTTTTGATTACTACAGTCTATGTAATATTCTGAATGATCAACAATTATTCCATTAAAACAGGATAAATCTGAAAATATAACAAAATCATTCCAATATAGAGACTGGTAATCGAAGCTCATTGCATGCCATTAAAACAAGATAAACCTAGTTTATTACCACATCCATTTCATGTTTACATAAGCAAAATTACTTATATTTGTAGTTTACTTAACCTAGTTTATTACTATATTCAAGTCATGTTCATATAAACTTGGTCAAGCTAACAAGTTGCAGCAAGCGGAGGAAACCATCTATAAATTATTAAAAGCCTTGCTAACAAGTAATAGGTATAGAACGGTTTGAACAATTGGGAACAGTGGTATGCAACTGAAATTTTAACGATAGATTTTCAGTTGAAAAGAAGATACGCATGTTACAGTATTTAGACGACTTGAGCTAATTTGAACTTAAAAAAGAAAGATGCTAACTTGCCACCATTCAAAGAAAAGTATCCTGGCTAGAAATGGCAACTGATACTGTACACAATGATACTGAACTTTTCATAAAATTATTTGATGGACAAAGTTAAAATTGTATTGACATTAACAACCCATGTATTTTGATCTTATAGTTATGTTTACCTAAACTTAGATATCCATATAATTTCGGTCACTGCTTGCTCTTTAACTGTCAGTAATCATTCATTAAAAAAACCTAAGTTCAGCCTTTCCTTACAGTTTAAGTTCAGCCATATAAATCAATTTTCAAGGATCATCAAGAAATAAATAAATTTATGAATTTAAATCATGATGCTATTAAATAATAATAATAAAAACCTTGTACATTCTGCTTCACCTTTACCATATTTTCCTGCAGATGCTAACTCCAGCTCCGGACTTTCAAGTTTCAAACTTTATATTTTCCTGTACATTATCATAGATAGTTTTGGGTCGTCTGAAGAAAGAAAACACACAGTGAGTCAGTTACATACACAAGAATCATATAAACGACCCAAAATAAAGACATTTTCCACGAAATCCCAATGGTTGCGTTGATAATTTTCTGAATAAATAATTTAGTAACACGATCTCTAATAATTTGTAGTAAATTCTTCTGTTGGGCACATTCAATTTCAAATGATTTTATCCCAACTTATAAAAAATAAATAAATCCAATGTTTAACTATAATCTTCATCAACCGAACTATGAAGTTAACGAAGGTACTCGGATCCAAAAATAAAAGGTCGAAATTACCTTATTAGATTCAGGCTTAAATTTAGATCGCGCCATTAAAGACTGAAGCCAAACAAAGCTTTTCGCAATTTGATCCTGCACGTGAAGCCAAACAAAGCTGGACGAGAGGCGCAGTCGAACTAGAAGGTGAGTCTGGAGAGGAGTAGCGTTCGAGAAGAGTAGCCTTGGTATCAAACAAACTCTGGCAATGGAATATGTTTTTATTTGGTTTAGGGGAATTTAAAGATGAGAGGGAAGGTGAAAGTAGACCGGAGTTAACAGAGTAGATAGTTTCAAAGGTTTTGAGGGAGAAGTACGTGGAGGCGAAAGTTTCAAAGGTTTTGGGGGAGAAGTACGCGGAGTAGAGGATAAGTTTCGAGGGAGAAGTAAATGGAAAAAAGAACGAAACATGGGCAAAGTTTTTTTGGCTTCAGAGTATTTTATTTTGCCTAGTAGAAGTAGGCAAACCTCCCTATGGTCGGTTTGATAAAAAGATAGCAAATGCATCATAACAGATAAAATAATGAGAAATCAAAAATACATTTTCATTCTGTGTAGAATAAAAAATATAAATACGATTATTTAACGAAGTCCTGCTTCTACAAGAACCGGTTCATCCTTTTATGCTATCGTAAACCAACTTCATATTACCTCCAACAATCTTTGAACTAGCTCATTCTCTTTTTCCTTGAGAGCTTTAACTTTGTAGTATTTTTCGAGGTATTCATCCAAAATAAGGTTGGGACCATTGTCAAATCGCAAAATGTCTGAACCTGTGTTTGCAGATGAAGTTGTGAACGGTCACTGTAACAACAACCACTTTTACTTGAATCGGATATTCGAAAGTTAGCATATTATTTAAGATCACAAATTTTCTCTTCATATTCCAAACGTTCATTACCATACCTAAATTTGAATGCTAGAAACCAGAAAACTCTTTTTTTTAATTGAGTTTCACAAAAATCAGAAATATGATATCTTATATTTTGATAAGAGATATATAACTTTCTATCGAGGAATACCCTAAGTCAGCTAAATAGTACCGATCTTATGGAGGATTTGAAAATTTTAAGTCTCTATCGTTTGTTATTGAATTAAGAACTCTATTGTCATGTGCAGTTCCTTCCCAGCCAACCATTACACATGTAGATGTCATATTAAACGAACGAACAACCATAGAATTTTGCGCCACATATTCTTTTCAACCAATAAATAGTTGAGCGCTATCACTGGGCATGTATGCACCTATGTGCGTACCGGTTATTGATCAGATATAATTTTGAAAAAAAATGGATAGCACTCATTTGAATTTCTAATTTGTCCTAGTACATTATTAAATTTTTGGTCGTCCAATTTAATTTTATCTTTACACATTAACATCACGGCTTTTAATGCAGCATGAAAATAAATACAAATAGTACATCCTGACCGTAGTTCTCGAACGATCACACAATGTAGTAAAGCAAAGTCTTTTCATGTGAATGTTCCATTCACAACGCCCCCAGTGCTCGTAAAGAATATCAGAAACTCCATGCACATCAGTGTAAGTTAAAGTATGCATTGGCGTATTTACGTTGTTCATTTCATTTAGAAATTTACTCATGGCCAACAACGTAGTTAAATCTTCATCATCGGAATTAATGTCGGACATTGTTTGTATGAAGAGGAGATTGGTTTCTCCGTGTAGAAGGAGTATGGAGAAGAATAAGAGGATATTACGTGAAGAAGAGGATGATTAATGTTTTTATAGTGGTTAACTAGTTGTTGGCATCCAACACGTCGAACACGTCAGACGTCAACGATAAATTTTCAACACTTCCCCAAATGGTGCAAATGCAACGGTTACCCTATTCCCATGTCAAACACAAGAATGTGGTTACCAATTACTATGAACGCACCTATAATGAAGTACAAATGTGTCCGACGGAAAAGTTATGTAAATTAAAAATTAATTTTTATCCACTTTTTAAATATTTTCTTGCAAATAACACATTTTCAAACTAATTATAAATTAGGTCATTTTGCACTATATTAATGTTATGCTGGAAAATATAGGCTGACGACATTTCAAATATGGTAAGTTTTTTATTTCGTCTAACGTTTTTTGAGATGATGTCGGTTACATTTCGACAAAATAATACTTTAAGAGAGTTGGGGGTATGCTCTAGGCACAATTATGTACATATATCTAACTTTATAACTAATATTGTTCATAGCATAGGTATTTAATTTCTATTATATACTTAGTAAATTATGATGTAATTAATTAATTAGTTAATTCAAAGTATAAAATTAGAAAATCCTTAAATAATATGTTAAGTGATAACTGTTACGAAGACCATGAGAAAATTATCACAGTATACAAATAACATATTATTTTAAATGTTTCGAGAAAGGATATCGATACATCCATTGAGACCGGTCACTAGAGTACATAATGTAACAACCCAAAAATTCTAACAAGTATGTTATTCTTTTATTTATAAACTTTTGGGTTTTAATTTACAAAAAATTTGAATTTTTTTAAATTGAATTATAAATAGTCACCAATTTTTTTTTAAATAGAAGCAAAATTCTATAATTCTTATTTTGGTTAAAGTTTAACATTAATTGAAATTTTAAATCTTTAAATTCTAATTTTCAAATCTTTTAATTCAACTGGATATATTCGGAACAACATTTTCCGCTTTTGTTTTTTTAATGTTAGATTATATACTTTTTAAATTGAGTAATTAATATTTTTACTTATATACATCAGTTCTTGGTAAATGATGAATGAATCAGATGGAGGTAAACAAATCATATTTTAATTAAGTAATAAATTTTAAAATTTATAGTGTATAGATAAGCTTTATAAAATGAGCGTTTTAAATTGTACGTTCGTATCCGTTTGATTTATTTAGTTAGCATATAAATAGTACGTAATCAATGAAATACTCTTTAAACATATATTCTACTAAATATAAATAGTGAATAAATAAGAAAACGTATAAATTTAAATGCGTTACTTTTATTTTAATGTGGACGTATGGTTGATTTGATTAATGCATCTATAGTGCGCATTTTTATAAAAATTTATTACCTTAACTAAATAAATAAATTTATCTGTAGCCTTGCATTCCAAGTGGAAAAGAAATGATTTCCCTAGCCGTTCAATTTCTTTGAAATCTAACTTTGATAAGTTACGTGTAAATTTCTACGCTTCCCTTTTTCTTCATTTTTATAATAGGAATAAAATCTTCAAATTCGCATAGCCGTTTCAAGCAAATTTATTTCTCTTTAGACGTTCAAAATTTGTTTCAAGATTGCATGAAGTTCACGTGTAAACTTTTACACGTTCTTTTTGATTCAATGGTTTTAATTTGGCATAAAAACTCTTTTATTTACTTACCGTTCAAAACAACAAATATTTGCTTGCCGCTTTTGCATTGGATTTATTAACTTATCAGCAATCCAATACGTACGGAAATTTCCTTGCATCTCGGGTATAAATTGATAGGAATACATTTCATAGCCTGATACACAATCAACCCAATCATGTATAATTGATTTAAATTTATTTCTTACCTATATCCTTTCACCTCAATCAACACAATCGTGTATAATTGATTTAAATTTATTTCTTTCCTATATTCTCTTACCTCAATCAATGCAATCGTGTATAATTGATTTAAATTTATTTCTTGCCCATATTCTCTCACCTCAATCAATGCAATCGTGTATAATTGATTTAAATTTATTTCTTGCATATATTCTCTCACCTCAATCAACGCAACCCTGATAAATATAAGCCTCGTACACAAATAATTTTCAATTGCATCTCAACATTTCCTTCATTTCTTCTTGCGTGTGTGAGCTCTGAAGGTATGGCCTCCATTTTCTTCTTTTTATTTTGTATATATATTGTTTTTTCCATGCTTTGCTTCTCCCCTCCCTGTCCTCTGCTTTCAATATATTTGACAAATCCATCTTCATATTTCACTCGGCAAGAAGAGAAGGAAAAAAAATTTAAAATAAAAAAATAAAAGCATCGCTGCTTCATCTTTTGCCGCTTGGATCTCGTTGCCTTCGCCAATTCCAGAGTAAGCCTTGAACCCCGCGCCTAAACCAAATCCAGATCTGCGGCCTTGTCGCTCAACCTCGGCAACCATCATCTCGTCCTCTGCCTCTGTGTGTGTTGTAAGTGTGCTATATTTTTTTTATTTTTTTATTTTTTTATTTTATACTGTTTGTATAAGTTATTTACTAGCAGCCTACGCATGTATAAGTTATATAGGGTTTTGTAATCTGTTAAGTTAAATACTTTTTTTTACTTGATTTTTAGCGACTTTAAAACATTATTATATAAGTTATTTATATAGCCTGCGATGCTTTTGTATATACCAGTTATTTTAGAACCGCCCTAGTATGATTTACATATATTATATATATAGGTTTATGTATTTATCAATACATGGATTTGCTTTAATATGACATGTGTATATACTTATTTTACGAAAATATTATACTTTATATAGTTACTATAAGTTTATGCATATGTATAATAGTTTTACAAAGTTGTTTATATATGTATATAGTGTTATAATAAATATTTTTGTAAAGTAAGTTATATGTATTAGTTTTATTGTTTTGCTATAAGATTTAGATATATTTTCATGAGTCAGTTTCAAAATGTATAGATATATTATATACATAATAGCTTTAATATTTCAAAATATAAGTATGGCATACATGTTTGTTATGCATAAAATTACATATGTTGTTTTGAAATACTTGTATTTTTTCGAATATGGGTAGCTTGTTATTATATAGTGATATTTAATACCCGACTTTGAATAAATGATATATTAAACCTACGATTTTAGTGTAATGTGTTTTAAAAGGCTGTAGGCTTACAAAGTGATGTTAAGATCTACATATAAGTTATATGGATATGTTATAAACTTAAATTGTATATACGTTAGTATATATATGTATAAGTCATGTTATTTTTTTTATGTACGTATATAATATGTTATGGCATTTTAAAAGTAATAAACTATAGTATATAAGTATTTTGTATTTTTAAAATAAATATATACATAAGTATTTATTTCAAAATATATTATTTTAATATTTTGTTTCAAATTAAACATTTATTCATGGAAATGACAATGATAAAATATATTTTCCGTACAAATATCTAGCCGATTCTAATTGATTTCATCAATGCCTTATTATCAGCTTTGTCCATCTAAATTCGTGCCCAGCTAGCTTTGTTTCGAAATACGTGATTGGATCCGTAACTCATTTCATCGTCAAACCTCTCTCTAGCCTCAAAAGGTGAGCAATCACTCACGATTAACGTTCTTTTATTTTTTAAATTTGATTTCAATTGAAACGACCATTGAAATATGTTACTGTTAGTTATTTACATTGCTATATATGGTGTTATCTGCAATTGTTCACTTGTGGAATATGACACCATACATGTTGTTTATATTATATTGGTATTGATGATATATGCCTGTTATTTTATTTTATTATCTGTTATCACTCTGCAAGCTCCCTGTAGTTTAGAATTCACTATGGGTTGAAATGATGCATACCCGAACGGACTTTAGAATAGAAGAATTTCATTATGGGTTGAAATGATAAACCCAAGCGATTTTCAGTTAAATTGAATTTGGGATTGCGGGTCGAATTGATATCTACCCGTATATTTAAACTTCGGATTGAAATGATAAATATCTGTATCCCTTGACCATAGGGTAGGAAATTATATATAGACACCGTTGGTCCACACACACACATATATATATTTTTAAATGTTTGAAAATAATTTCTATAGTTTGAAAGGAAATATATGGTTTTTAATAAATATTGGTTCTTAAAATATTATACATAAATGAAAATTATATATATATATAGTAATAATATTATTGAGATTGAACCAATCCATATAATATGTTTAAGTATTTATTTAAATTATATTTCAAAATTGATTATTGTAATAATTTGAATAAGTTAAGGTTGAGAAGATAAATTTGAATTTATTTGAATGGTATTTAGTTAAGAATTCTACTTAATTGGATTGATTTGAACTATTGAATTTGAAATTTAAGATTTGATTTAAATGATTAAATGGAAGTTTCAAGTTTAAACAAATTGGAAAGGAATATTTAGTTTAAAGGTAAATTTAGGTTATTTAATAAATATTGAATTTATTAAGTGAACATTTCAAGACTAAATAATAAGGTTAAATCGAGATCTATATGAAACTGTTAAATTGAACTTTGGAATGCTGAATATTAAAGCTTTGAAATATACTAAAATTTAAATGGTTAATTTGTGACTTAGATCTGTGTTTGAAATATATATAATTTGAATTTGTTTGGTCAGAAACTGAATTGAATGGAAATTGATAAATTGAGATTGAATTTAATTTGAATAGGGAAGTCGGGTTGATTTTGAAGTGACTTGTTAAGTTCGAGGAAATTACAAATATCCTACTTTATAAAACATTTATATATATTTTGGAAATATTTGAAATGAAATGATATTTTGTTGTGAAGTATAAATTAATTTGAAATGACCTCGGTGTTATAGTGTATATTTCTACTTTGTAGATAGTTCCATGGACTCTTAGAGGATGGTTATCCCAAACATCCTTTAAGTTACTTGTATTTCAGTTGATATTTCACTTGAGTTGGATTTATTGATATAAGAACGTTAATCCTGACTCGAGTGTTTTGTGTTTTTGCTTTACGCTCGGGTCAGACTGAGTGATACAACATTTGAGACTCACCTGTGGAGTTTGGAGCTTCATTGGAGATCCAACTATTGATTCAGCTTTCAGCTTTTCCAGTTGATTGGTTCAGAGAAGTCATCTGTTCGTACTGAAGACTTCACTGTATTTGAGATATTCTGTTGTATTCTATTTCTAACTCTGATATTTGTATAGAAGCTTCATGAACTACTATTTATTTATTCCGCTGCGTATTATTAAATTACTCTGTGTCTGTGATTTTGTGATTGATTTATTTACTGTATATGCTGAGTTTGCAAAATATAAATTAACAACCTGATATTTTGAGCAATTCAAGTCCGACATGTGTGGATGCGAATGGTTAAAAATAACATGTCGTTACAGTTGGTATCAGAGCTTTGGCTCTAGGCAAACTTAGCATATATGGTAAATTTATTTACAGAACCACTTTCGTTCGAGCTTGAATCTCTTCCTATTTGATTCGGTTCTCCTTTGAATTTTGGAACATCCCCCTTGGTTCCAAATCCATTCTTGTCTTTCCTTATTCATGTTTTCTAGATTCTGGAGTATCCCATAGCTCCACTGAATGATTGTAAATGGGTGAAACTCCTTTACAATATCATCGATTCACCGAAGATTTATATACCCTCGGTTTAGATGCTGTTATCGCTAGTTATGCCGAATTCTACATCTGGCGATCGAATGTCGATTTGCCTTGGAATTCCGCATCGATCATATTCCTGAAGTCACGGTTGACCCGGTTAAGGTCGCCCACGATTAATATCCATCTTCTATTTTGGAATTTAATTATCTCATCTACGTTTGGGCCTAGCTTCGAATCAGAATTCTATTTGATTAGCGTTCCTCTAATTTGAATCTCTATCCTTGTTTTGAAATCCATTATTGAATCATCCTTTGAAAAATCGGGTTTGTTTGTATTTTGAAAATTGTTTTTATATATCGAAATTATTATTTCGATAAGTATGATTTTATTCAATATATAAAAGTGAAATGTTTTCGATAAGGATTATATACCTTTTAAAAATGAAAATTTGAAGCTTTGAAAGGATTTGAAATTTGGAAAATTTATAAGAAATTTGATTTATATAAAAATGATTTTTATGGAAAGGTTTTGAAATTGAAATTTGAGAGATTGAACTCCGGCATTTTTTTAAATTGATGTAAGAAAAATATATAGTAATACTATTTGAATGTATTTTCTGAATAAGAAATGTTTCAAATGACTTCAAACGAGTTCCAATGATTTCAAAGAAGTTTTAAGAAAATAGAAGTCCAGAACTCACTTATGTCGCTGGAGAATAATTTCGGTGATGAGTGCACGCATCATCGACATTGATTTCCGAGTTTCAAAGTGGGGGAGAGGCCTCTTTAATAGCTTTGTTATGCGAGTGATTTTGTGAAACCAATTTTGATTTCAAATTCTGAAGTATAATTCGATATTCAAAAGATATATGTATATATATTTGAAATGATTTAAAGTAAGCCGGTGTTCAATCCTCGAGTTTTCGATTTGATTTAGTATAACTCTATTTATAAAAATTAATTTACTGATTTGTTGCTGGTTTTGAACTCTTGGATTTGAAATTTGATTTCGCCGACTATTTTGAAGGTTCGAACACTTCCAAATCAAGGTTTAAAATTTCAAAGCTAAGTAATTTCGAAAAGTATAAATTAATGGATAAAGTATATAAGTTTAAAACTACTTTGTTAAGTAAATGGATAGGACTAATTTGAATTATACTAATATGAAATCTGGTTTTGAATGCTTTATAAATAGTTTAAAGGTTTCGAAGGGGTGGTTATAAACTTGAAAATCATTTGGGTATAATTGATTTTAGAAAATATTTGGTTTCGAAAAATAAGATTTGGAATTTAAAACCCATTATTTATATGATGAATTTGATTGACCTAAATTATGTTGATTTGAAAACTAGGATTATTTTCTAAACCTATTGTTTGGAAATGTTGAAACTGAAGATATTAAATATGGAAGAAATAATTTGGCAAAATCATATATGATTTTGAAACCAAAACGATATTGAAGAAACTGAAATTGAGAACTTTGTTTTACTAAATACTTGATTTGGGAGTTATGAACTTATATAGAATTAATTTGTATAAGTATGAAGTTGATTTGAAAACTATTGATTTGGAAAGGTACTCAATTTGAAAGGTGTAATCTTATATAGGCGAAGTATATATAAGTGTGATTTGATATACTATTGATTTTAGGAAGTATTCGATTTGAAAATGAAATCTTGTATATAATGGACTTTATATAAGTATGATATTTGAAAGTGATTTGAAAAGGTACTATATGATTTTTTTTTGAAGTAATGATATGGAAAGTGCCTTCTGCTTGATATCCGCTCTGTGGCCACATTGTGGATTCATTCTATCGATATTATTCTCTCTGATTTTCGGTTTTTCGGATGTGATACTTGAGTGTCCTACCGTGGCGTAACCCACAGTTTTTTTTCTTCTGGGGTAGCATAATCCGCAATGAAGAGATTGCTTAAAGGGTATGGATGTTTCATGGGGGATCCAGGCGTAACCATTGTTATGTATCCTGCGGTTTACCGGTTTTGTTGTCGTGGCATAATCCGCAAGGTAGAGATTGCTTGAAGGGTATGGATGTTTCATGGGGGACCATTGTTATATATCCTTGGTCCACGGGTTTTGTTTATCATGGCGTAACTCGTAAGGCAGTGAATGCTTAAAGGATATGGATGTTTCCTGGAGGATCCAGGCGTAACCATTGTTGTGTATCCTGCGATCCAGGTGATTTTTTTGGATTGTACTTTCCATATCTGTTTTTAAAGTTTTTAGCATTTTCACTGGATGTTGAAACATGTCTACTAAATACTTGAAGAATCCTAGCTTTGCGCCTGATCAACGCATGGCCAGAGTCTGCAAGAACGAGGATAAACTTGTTGAAACATCGAGTTATAATAGTATTTTCGAAAGAAACTTTTGTTTCGATATAAAGGTATTTTATTATAAAAGTATTTTCAACAAAGAAATTTGTATTAATATTTGAAATTGAGACTCTTATGGTTTGAAATTTACGATTCGTGCCCGATACTATTCTTTTGGATCTACCTTAGCTGCTCAGCTTATTTATTCACCTATATTCTATTTCCTGAATCTACCTTCCTTTCCTTTTTGAATGTAATCTTTAAAATATTGTTTATTTATATACTACCTAGTTTAATAGTAAAATTTTTAGTGTTTTATATAAATAATTGATCTCATAAATAATTGAATGGATTTAATAAAATGAGTTTAACCAAACTATTAAATATTAAGTAAAATTATGGTTTTAAATAAATTGTTAATTTGTTTTCCAAAGTCTAATTTTTCATCTGGTTGTTTCTATTCTCCTACTTTATTCCTTTTCAAGGACGAAAAGTTCTGAGTGGGGGAGAGTGTAACAACCCAAAAATTCTAACAAGTATTTTATTCTTTTATTTATAAACTTTAGGGTTTTAATTTACAAAAAAGTTGAATTTTTTTATATTGAATTATAATTAGTCACCAATTTTTTTTAAATATAAGCAAAATTCTATAATTCTTATTTTGGTTAAAGTTTAACATTAATTGAAATTTTAAATCTTTAAATTCTAATTTCCACATATTTTAATTCAACTGGATATATTCGGAGCAACATTTTCCGCTTTTTCTTATTTTTTTATGTTAGAATATATACTTTTTAAATTGAGTAATTAATATTTTTACTTATATACATCAGATCTTGGTAAATGATGAATGAATTAGATGGATGTAAACAAATCGTATTTTAATTAAGTAATAAATTTTAAAATTTATAGTGTATAGATAAGCTTTATAAAATGAGCGTTTTAAATTGTACGTTCGTATCCGTTTGATTTATTTAGTTAGCATATAAATAGTACGTAATTAATGAAATACTCTTTAAACATATATAGTGAATAAATAAGAAAACGTATAAATTTAAAATGCGTTACTTTTATTTTAATGTGGACGTATGGTTGATTTGATTAATGCATCTATAGTGCGCATTCTTAATAAAAAATTATAACCTTAACTAAATAAATAAATTTATCTGTAGCCTTGCATTCCAAGTGCGAAAGAAATGATTTCCCTACCCGTTCAATTTCTTTTAAATCTAGCTTTGATAAGTTACGTGTAAATTTCTACGCTTCCTTTTTTCTTCAATTTTATAATAGGAATAAAATCTCCAAATTCGCGTAGCCGTTTCAAGCAAATTTATTTCTCTTTAGACGTTCAAAATCCGTTTCATGATTGCTTGAAGTTCACGTGTAAACTTTTACACGTTTTTTTTGATTCAATGGTTTTAATTTGGTATATAAACTCTTTTATTTACTTACCGTTCAAAACAACAAATATTTGCTTGCCACTTGTGCATTGGATTTACTAACTTATCAGCAATCCAATACGTACGGAAATTTCCTTGCCTCTCGAGTATAAATTGATAGGAATATATTCCATAGCCTGATACACAATCAACGCAATCGTGTATAATTGATTTAAATTTATTTCTTGCCCATATTCTCTCACCTCAATCAACGCAATTGTGTATAATTGATTTAAATTTATTTCTTGCTTATATTCTCTCACCTCAATCAACGCAACCCAGATAAATATAACCCTCGTACACAAATAGTTTTCAATTGCATCTCAACATTTCCTTCATTTCTTCTTGCGTGCGTGAGCTCCGAAGGTATGGCCTTCATTTTCTTCCTTTTATTTTATATATATTTTGTTTTTTCCATGCTTTGCTTCTCCCCTCCCTGTCCTCTGCTTTCAATATATTTGACAAATCCATCTTCATGTTTCACTCGGGAAGAAGAGAAGGAAATAAAAAATTTAGAATACTTGGATCTCGTTGCCTTCGCCAATTCCAGAGCAAGCCTTGAACCCCGCGCCTAAACCAAATCTAGATCTGCGGCCTTGTCGCTCAACCTCGGCAACCATCATCTCGTCCTCTGCCTCTGTGCGTGTTGTAAGTGTGCTATATTTTTTTATTTTTTTATTTTATACTGTTTGTATAAGTTATTTTCTAGCAGCCTACGCATGTATAAGTTATATAGGGTTTGTGATCTGTTAAGTTAAATACTTTTTTTTACTTGATTTTTATTGACTTTAAAACATTATTATATAAATTATTTATATAGCCTGCAATGCTTTTGTATATACCAGTTATTTTAGAACCGCCCTAGTATGATTTACATATATTATATATATAGGTTTATGTATATATCCGTAAAGGGATTTGCTTTAATATGACATGTGTATATTTATTTTACGAAAATATTATATTTTATATAGTTACTATAAGTATATGCATGTGTATAATAGTTTTACAAAGTTGTTTATACATGTATATAGTGTTATAATAAATATTTTTGTAAAGTAAGTTATATGTATTAGTTTTATTGTTCTGCTATAAGATTTACATATATTTTCATGAGTCAGTTTCAAAATGTATAGATATATTAGATACATAACAGATTTAATATTTCAAAATATAAGTATGTCATACATGTTTGTTATGCATAAAATTTACATATGTTGTTTTGAAATACTTGTATTTTTTCAAATATGGGTAGCTTGTTATTATATAGTGATATTTAATACCCGACTTTGAATAAATGATATATGGATATGTTATAAATCTAAATTGTATATACGTTAGTATATGTATGTATAAGTCATGTTATTTTTTTATGTACATATATAATATGTTATGGCATTTTGAAAGTAATAAACTAAAGTATATAAGCATTTTGTATTTTTAAAATAAATATGTACATAAGTATTTATTTCAAAATATATTATGTTAATATTTTGTTTCAAATTAAACATTTATTCATGGAAATGACAATGATATTTTCCGTACAAATATCTAGCCGATTCTGATTCATTTCAAAAATACCTTATTATCAGCTTTGTCCATCTAAATTCGTGCCTAACTAGCTTTGTTTCGAAATACATGCTTGGATCCGTAACTCATTTCATCGTCAAACCTCTCTCTAGCCTCAAAAGGTGAGCAATTACTCACAATTAACGTTCTTTTATTTTTTAAATTTGATTTCAATTGAAATGACAATTGAAATATGCTGTTGTTAGTTATTTACATTGCTATATATGTTGTTATCTACAATTGTTTACTTGTGGGATATGACACCATATCCTGTTGTTTATATTATATTGGTATTGATGATATATGCCTGTTATTTTATTTTATTATCTGTTATCACTCTACAAGCTCCCTGTTGTTTAGAATTCATTATTGTTGAAATGATACATACTCGAATGGTTTTTAGAATAGGAGAATTTCGTTATGGGTTGAAATGATAAACCCAAGCGATTTTTAATTAAATTGAATTTGGGATTGCGGGTCGAAGTGATATCTACCCGTATATTTAAATTTCAGATTGAAATGATAAATATCCGCATCCCTTGACCATAGGGTAGGAAATTATATACAGACACCGATGGTCCACACACACACATATATATATAAATGTTTGAAAATAATTTCTGTAGCTTGAAAGGAAATGTATGATTTTTAATAAATATTGGTTCTTAAAATAATTTATATAAATGGAAATTATATATATATTTAATAATATTATTATTGAGATTGAACCAATCCATATAATATATTTAAGTATTTATTTAAATTTATATTTCAAAAATAATTGTTGTAATAATTTGAATAAGTTAAGGTCGAGAAGATAAAGTTGAATTTATTTGAAATGGTATTTAGTTAAGAATTCTACTTAATTGGATTGATTTGAACTATTGAATTTTAAATTTAAGATTTGATTTATAACTTGATGTTGATTCAAATGATTAAATGGAAGTTTCAAGTATAAACATATCGAAAGGAATATTCAGTTTAAAGGTAAATTTAGGTTATTTAATAAATATTGAATTTATTAAGTGAACATTTCAAAACTAAATAATAAGGTTAAATCGAGATCTATATGAAACTGTTAAATTGAACTTTGGAATGTTGAATATTAAAGCTTTGAAATATAATAGAATTTAAATGGTTAATTTGTGATTTGGATCCGTATTTGAAATATATATAATTTGAATTTGTTTGGTCAGAAACTGAATTGAATGGAAATTGATAAATTGAGATTGAATTTAATTTGAATAGGGAAGTCGGGTTGATTTTGAAGTGATTTGTTAAGTTTGAGGAAATTACAAATATCCTACTTTATAAAAAAATTATATATATTTTGGAAATATTTGAAATGAAATGATATTTTGTTGTGAAGTATAAATTAATTTGAAATGACCTCGGTGTTATAGTGTATATTTCTACCTTGTAGATAGTTCCATGGACTCTTAGAGGATGGTTATCCCAAACATCCTTCAAGTTACTTGTATTTCAGTTGATATTTCACTTGAGTTGGATTTATTTGATATAAGAACGTTAATCCTGACTCGAATGTTTTGTGTTTTTGCTTAACGCTCGGGTTAGACTGAGTGATACAACATTTGAGACTCACCTGTGGAGTTTGGAGCTTCATTGGAGATCCAACAATCGATTCAACTTTCAGCTTTTCTAGTTGATTAGTTCAGACAAGCATCTATGACATTATTTGACTTAGATTTCTATTTGCAAATAATATGTCCTGATTGATGGGATCAGATGTAATAAGGCAGAGTCTGTTATTCTTTCATTTATAAATAAAGTTGACTTTTATAATTAATGGAACCTTATTTTTAAGCGTCTAGTCTTGTGCCACATGATTAGCGATAGAATCAGACATTCTGTAATTTGAAGACCAAATGTCTAGATACCGAGGGATAGCTACTGAGGAACTCCTCCGATCAATGATCGGGTCATTAGAGTATAATCATACAAGAGTCGATCAGACAATTCCCCTTTACACATCTAATCTTATGCCTAGAGATTTGCAAGGTCAAAGATTGATGCTTAGAGATAGGAATCTGGGGCACCAGATCCTAAAGATAGGAACCATGTATAATTGTATCTTTTTGCAGGAACGACTACACTTACAGCTCGGTGACATGCTTAGCCAAAGATAAGCAAAGATGGTTGATGAGCATCTTTTATTTAAGCCTAAAGATAGTGGAATCAAAGATGGAATTCCAGAGGTAGACATCTACAACACCTAGTAAAATTTATAAAAATTAATTAATTAATAATAACGCTAAAAATAGGAATTTTATAATGTCATACTTTGGTCATGCAAGTTACACCATTGTGTTAGTGGCAATTTTCTTAATAACTTTCATAAATGGAGTTTCGCTGTCGGAGTTCAAACGGAGAAGTTATCAACGTCTGAAGTTTTCGAATTTAAAAAATTTCAAACAAATTAAATTTACAATTAAATAGCGTTACAGTTTGAAATTAAAAAGGTAATAAAAGATTGTAACGTTAAAGATAAGCTTAACGTTTAAGCAAATGTTAATGACATGACTAATTAAATAAAGAAATAACATGTGGTTAAAAATTAATGTTAACTAATAATTAGGGCCAAGGACAGAAGGCCGGTCAACCGCGCAAAGAGAACAGGTCGACTAGTTGAGTTGAGGTGGCTAGGGTTTTTCAAGGCCCAAATTTCTTGGATTTAATATATTTTGATTGTACGTGTTCTAACAACTATAGATAAGAGGCTAGCTCCCTTACTATTACTCACAAAAAATATAAGCACGCTAACAAATCTCTTTCAGTTTCCTTCCTCTTCAATAAACTTTCTAGATTCAAAAATAAAAGGTTCAAGCATTAGGGAAGAGATGAATAGTGTTAAAGGAAAATGTAATGAATTGTACATATAGGTATGTTTCTCTATTTCTATTCTTTCCTAATCTTTTAATCCTGAATCTAATCTATATCCAAATGAATTATTGTATGTTGTACAACTAAAAAGAAAATAGATGGAAAGAGAGATTAGCGTTAGGGCAATAAGCTAATCCAAGGGAATACGAGGAAGCTATTTATAAATGCAAATCTTAGTTTTTCTCTTTATAGTAGTTTGTGCAGTTAATATATGGACTTATTTTACGCCTTAGGGAATATTATATGCAAAAAATTTAATCTAACACAAAACTCCCTCGAAATTTTTTTATTATCATATTGGTTGGCATTTTATTTGTCATATCTTAATATGGTAGAGTTTAATCCGATATTATTTGCAATATGAATAATCTATATTCTATTCAACTTCCACTTACCAATTTGTGTTTGTTGTGACGGAGTATTCAAAAAAGAACTAGGAAAGGACGTGTAAAGCAAGGATTTTTATCACATCCATAGTTTACATCGCCTACTTACATATGACACCATAACCTGTTGTATATATTTAAATTTTTTACTAATGATATATGTCTGTTGTTGATATGTTATATTTTTATCATATTTGTTCTCACTCTGCAAGTTCGCTGTTAGTTTAGAATGGGTTGAAATGATTCGTATCCGAACGATCTTGTAGATTAAAGGAAAATCGTTATGGGTTGAAATGATAAACCCAAACGATTTTCATTGATTTTGAATTTTGGTATTGCAGGTTGAAATGATATATACCCGTAGATATTTAAATTGCGGATTGAAATGATAAATATTCGTATTACTTGACCATAGGATAGAAAATTATATACGGACACCGTTGGTCTATATTTTGAAAATGATTTCCAAAGTGTGAAAGGAAATATATGGGTTCTAATGAATATTGATTTTTAAAATATAATATATAAATGCTATTTTTATACATATTTATAAAATTTAGATTTCTAAAATAATATGTTTTAGAAATTTAATTTATAAGTTAGTTTGAAAATATAATTTTTAAGATTTTAATTATAATTTTATTATTTATAAAATAAGATTTAATACAAAATAAATTTAATAATAAAATTTAATTTAATTGGTTTACTATGTTTAAGTATTTATTTAAAATCTATATTAATATTTTAAAAATAGATGTTTTATAACTTTAATAATAAAGGTTGGGAAGATAAATTAATGTTGACATGGAATTTAAATTGGTTAATAATTGAATTTAAATAAGAATTCATTTGAATTTATTGGTTTTGAGATTTTAAAAGTATGATATATAACTTGGTTTGATAAAAGGTGATTAAATGAATATTCCCAATTTTAAATAAAATCAAGATTGGACATTTAATATTGATTTAAATTTATAAATTGAGATTTAAATAAATTGTTATTAAAACGATTAAGCGTATATTTTCCAATTTGAATTAAATTAAAGTTAAATGTTGAAATATAAATGAAATTTATATTGTAAATGTTTGAATATTTAAATTTGAATCTTTGAACTTTAAATTGCAATGGTTAAACTGGAATTGATTTAAATTGAACGGTGGAATTTCAGATGATTTGAATTGATTTGCGAAATTGAGGAAACTAATTTTATTATATAAAGTATTTTAATATATATAAATCATTTTAATTTATAACTATTTTAATATATATACTATATTTCAATATCTAAACTGTTTAAGTTGGAAGTGTTATGATTTCAATAGTGTTATGATTTCAAAAAGTGTTATGATTACGAAAGTGTTATGATTACGAAAGTATTATAATTTTTAGAGTGTTACGATATTGGAAATTAATATTATTTAAAATGAATAATGATATCGAATTGATATGGTTTTGAAATGAATATGATATTTTGATATGAAGTATGAACTATTTGAAATAAAATGACCACAGTGTGAAATAAGCGTTTGGTTGCTAAAGAGACCGGGATCGATATTGTCATACTCTCTGCCAATACCGGAAACCACTTTGATAACTGTGTACGTGGTGGAGATTCCAGAACGAAGTAGGATGGTTTCGTGACGATTCTGTATGAGGTATTTACATAGCCCTGACTCCCGCGAGTCAGCTTCATGTGGCTAAAACAGTAGCTATGCCGAGCCAAGTGAGGTCATTCCTTCGATCGGGCACATTCCTTCGATACCATTCTATTACTTTGTGATTTGATTGGGTGCACCTTTGATTTGAGAGTGCGTCACGAGGTGGACGGTAGTAGCTGCTATGCGTTACCACCAATCTGGATCCGCAAACGGTATATCTACCCTGGCATTGCCTTGCGTGTCTTGTCTCATGCCCTATTGCACCTTCTACGAGTTTGTTTTATATCGTACCTATGGAATGCTGCCTGATAGCCCACCCGCGAGTGGAGTTTACAGTATCCGTATAGACTACGATATTATATAAAATGTGTTAAGGGGGATATAGGCAATGCCTTAATGCTATTTTAATACTTTGCTTTACTATAGACATATTATAATAGCACATTGTACTACATCGTAGATAGTTCCACGGATCCTTAGGGGATGTTTATCCCAAACATCCTTATGTTGCTTGTATTTCAGTTGCCATTTTGCTTGAGTTAAATATACTAATATAAGAATGTTAATCTTGACTCGAGTGTTTTGTTGCTTATGCTCGGTTCAGACTGAGTGTCACAGCATTTAAGACTCACCTTCAGAGCTTGGAACTTTGCTTTAAGATCGGTCTTTATCTATCCAGCTTCTCAGTTGTTTTCTGTTGATTTGTTCAGACTTGTCATTGTTTCTGTTTTGATTCATTTATATTTGAGATTCTGTTGTATTTTGTTTCAGACTCTGATGTTTTGTAGTAGCTTCATGAACTACTATTTATCTATTCTACTACTTATTGTCGTAATACTCCGTGTCTGTGATTCTGTGATTGATTTATATACTGTATATGCTGAGTTTTGCCAAATATAAACTAACAATATGTTGTTTTGAGCAATTCAAGTCCGACACGTACGGATGCGAATGGTTCAAAATGCTAGGTCATTACAATATATACATGCATACATACATATATACATATATGTGATATGTATGTGCCACTTACACACATATAAAAACTAATATGCTTAATAAAATTACACATTTTCAGAATAAGAGAATTTTTGATGCAAAAGTGAAGATGGAGATAAATTTACATTAGATCTAGATCTAACCAAATCAGAATGAGAAAGAAAATAAAATAAGGTGATATTTTAAAATCCATTTTTTACAAATACCAATCATTAATAGGTTCAATATCTATGTGGAAATAATTCTATATTTAATCATAACAAAAGTATTTTAGATCTTAAAATTATGGATCTAAAAACATACATAACATGAAAACAAAATTATTATAAAGTATTATCACAATTGTTATATAGGTTCAGTAACTTGATAAATTTTAAAACACTGCAAATATACATACACATACATTTGTTTATTCCAATTTAAGAACTTAAATTTCAAATGCATATACTTTACTAAACAATGAATATATTAATTTGAATAACAAAATCAATTTAACCAAAACATTTAATTTGAAATTAGTTTACAATTTTAAATATCATGTAGATGAAGCATATAAATACACACACATAATTAAACAAATTAATTATTAAATCCATAATAGCAAGCGGATCAAATTATGATAACAAATATAAGTTTTATTAAACAATTTAGACCTATATAATTAATAACTTCAGAGCCAACTAAAATTTTAAACGCATAAAATAAGTCAAAAACAAGATTGATTTTACAATTGAATAACACACGTAAGAGATTTTAGGCCAGGTTTAATAAGTGGCAATCAATATACACATACATGTGTATTTGGTCTGGGTTAATCATTATGAATAAATAAATAAAACGGACAAATTGAACCTAAATAGTCTTTCCCTTTGTAACACCTTGATTTGCGATTCTTATCAAATATTTAAGTAAATATACATCCAACTTTGCTAAGAAAAGATAAATCACCTTGGTTTTTATTTTATTTGATGTCTGATTTGATTTGGAGTTGAATTTTTTCTCGAAAAAGATAAAGAATTTTTCTACCATGGATTGAAGAAAGGGAGGAGGAATTGAGAAAAGGAGAATGGAATCATGAAATAAATGAAAAAAAGTTGTTTCAAGGAAGAATGGAATTCCTATTATTACTTTAATAAAATCTCAACCTTTTAATTCCTAATCAATTTTCAATTACTCCATTCTTCTCTGTCTTGATATGGCCATCTCTAGATTTCCATCATATGACACAAATTCCGAAAATCCCTTCTAGCAATTATCTTTTTAAAAAAAAAATTAAAGTCACACCAATATTGTATCTCGATGCGCAGAAATATTATTTTTAGATATGCATCAAATAATTCAAAACAACTTCTAAACATCAAATAAATTAAATAATATTAATATTTTTTAAATATTAATAATTTAATTAATTTATAGCACATTATAAATTAATTAATTCGTGTGGTTTTTCGGAGAATTCATAAATATGGTTATGAGACTTAGAAGTGTAGTTTCAGTCAGCGATTACTTTTGAACTATTCAAATATTAACTTTCAAATATCACCTTAATATGCCTTGTAACAGTTTGGCTGAATTCTTCCCTTATAGACCTTTTCGATAAAATCATATTTTGTATTATCTTAAGCAATACCAATAAGGATAATAATTTACCCACGTTTTCTTCATCAACACTATATCACAGTAGGACGTATGGAGCATATATTATTCAAAATTCTAATATTATCCACATTCAACTCGTTTAGTTCAGAAACAAAGACATTGGTTTAAAGATAACATTTATTATAAATTGTCCTACTCTGGTAGTTGCCTACAGTTAACCAATATTAACCTCACACAACTAAGGTGATGAATTCTATTGAATAGTGTTTCGCTTACAATGCCATAACTCAGTCCCAATTGTAGTTAGTCGATAGATCACAGTGTCATAATTTGACTAAAATCGAAGTGGAGTATCCACATTGAAGTTTTCGATATTCTCAAGTCGAGGGAATCGTGTAATATCGTCACTTAGAAATTTCTTATGTGACATTTTCTATTATATTACTAGTGTGTAACATGTGCATTGCACACAGTAATGTTGTAAAAGAAATTATCAAATATACATAGTTAAATAGTTGACGTACAATGTAGTATGCTAATGTTAAGCATATATCCGTGCAAATTATGTGTTTCAATTATTGTGTATTTGTTAGTCTATAATAAAATACCAATCTCAAAAGAAAAAGAAAAAGAAAAATATAAACTTAAATGTAGCTTAGTTAAATGAAATTAAAGAAAACTTTCCAAAAAATTTATAAATTATACTTCAATATAAAGTGGTAATGAAAAACGAAGAAAGCCTTCATTATTATGCATGTTGATTATTATCAAATATCATTTAAGAAAGAAAAATATAATACAAACTCGAATGTAAAATAGTTGAAGTTAATTAAACAGTGATAAAATTTATACCTGAAACTAAATGATAGGTCAGAATTGAGGAGATACTTATTAATAATCGTAAAAATCATAAATTATGAACAATAGTGATCTTTATATAAAATACAAAATCGAAATAGTATAGACTTTAACTCTCAAAATTCAAAAGTGAGATATAATTCCTTCTACCTTACTATAATATATTTAATAAATCATTCTATCATTAGTTTAAGTTACATAAGAATAAATTACTGACAATTATGTCTACTATTACTTTGAATTATAACTATATACGTCTAATTTGAAATAATTCTGGAAAAATGTTTTTTCTAATTTAAAAAAATTATACATTAAGTATGGTATGTAATTAATTTATATGTATGTAAATGAGTACACAAATATATTAATAAAATTTATATTGCTATTATCTTTATGTTAACAGAATATTTTTATTGTTGTAGAATAATTTAAAATAATATTTCTAAAATTAAGTCGGTTACATTTCAAATATGATACTTAAATAATTTATATGTTTAAACAGTTATAAATAGTTACAGATACTATTATTTTCTGGTATTAAATATTCACTGTGAAATATATAGTTGTAAATTAGGTTCAAAATACTGTTACATTTTAAAGTTTTATTAAGTAATATTTTAGATTATACGAAATATTCAGATTAGATTTATACGAGAATATAAAATTGACACACACACACACACACACACACACATATATAAATAAATGATAACCAAGAATGATATTATTTTATTTTTGACCTACTGAAATCGTGAAAAAATTCATGACAAATCAATAGAGAGAATAAAGAAGAAATCTTAAAAAGAGAGGATTAAGGAGAAAAATATATTTTGTTCTATATTACTATTATTTAATAGATCATGTTAGAACCTCACAATTTGGTGCGATAGTGACAATTATACAAGTATCATATACTCTATCCATTTCTATAGGAAATAATATCATTTAAACAAAGAGACAAACTTGACGAAATGAAGACCAAAATGACACTACAATGTAATATCGGTCATAGTGTCTTAGTTTATAGTTTAAAATATTGTTAAAATCTCTTCTAGGTGGTATAGACACAAACATATTAAGCTTAATTCAATTTCAGATCACAAAACAAGAATTAACAGAATTCAACCGACTGAATGAGACCACTCAACCGATTGAATATATGCACACACACAAGTTCTGAAGCTCAACAATATTCAGCCGACTGAGTAGCAAAATTCAGCCAGTTGAATATGGTGGAAATTGCACTATTTTGTTTCTGTTTTAAAATTAGCCATCTTTGGTAGATTTCAGATGGCTACTATAGTCCATTCAGTGGACTGAATTAGATAACAACTATTATTTTTTATTTGAAATTATAAATGGATGCTTCCCACCATCAACAGTTGCAACATTTTCTCTTCATCGCTGCTCTTCGTAAACAATTGCAACTGATGGATATCTATATAAAGCAATACATTTCAGCAATTTAATTAACTGGTTCATAATTCTCTCTGTATTTTGAATTCTCAAGCATTCATACAATTTTATATCGCTTTACCCTTTTTATCACACACTCATTTTAAAATATACTTCTTGTGATCAAAACCTTTCCATTTCTTCATACATACTCAATATACCACTCAAAAGAAGGTTATAGGAAGGTTGTACAATATCGACTCATTTGTGTTATTTAGAGAAATCATAAACAATTCTACTTACTTTGTGGTCGAAGTCATTTTGGAGATCTTCAGGCACGAAGTCCTATTCGACAGCTTCGACGGTTTGTAATATAAAATACTGTTCAGCATCTTAGACAATTTATAATACCTATTTCTTTGAGTTATGTGAGAAGGAGGCTAGGACTGGACGTAGAAAGTTGAATTTCGAACCAGTATAAAAATCTTTGGTGTCATTTACTTTATTGCTTTACTTTTATATTTATGTTTCGCACAAGTTTATAACTTAGATAATTATTCATATTAGTTGATCCATATATACTTTCATTTGGTATCAGAACCTGGGTTTCTAGATATCATAACAACATCCTAAAATAAATGGCCATAAAGAGATCTAGTCAAGGGAATAGAAAAAGAAAGAGCAATAAAGAAGAATCAAAGGAGCAAACAAGCAAATTTTTCACGGCCCACTTTTCTGGCTGTTTAAATTGACATTTAAACGTATTTGATCAGCCCAAATTGCATAGAAAGGGGGACAGTAAGGAAAAGAAAGTAGAAAGAAGATAGAAAGGAAATCAAACAATACAGAATCTCACAGTGGAAACGAATAATCCATAATATAGAAAAAAATCTTTACATAAAACAAAACTTTAACTTGTACAAATATCAATTGGAGTATACTAACCAATTCAGCACAGATAGTTATAACACCTGTCCTTACAAATGCTGAAAACCAAAACTAAAATGCAATGGAAATATAATCATCTACGTGAATATGTCTCTGGCCTTCGGCTCCTCTCCTGAAGCTCCAAATATTCATCTAAATCGGGAAATATGCTTGGTTTGACCCGAGCATATAGAAAAAACCACGCTTGGGTCAGTTTGGTAAAACAGGCGTGAAAATTTAAATCACAAGGAATTTTATTCATTATAACATTTCAAAAAATCCTTTTAAAATCAAGGGTATCTCGTAAGACCATGCCACACATAAACACCACGGTTTTTCCCTTACGATAACCAAAACCTTTTATAGAGAATCCAATGATATTATAATAGTGTCTAAGTAAAAATACTTATTCAAATAGCCTAAATTGTAACACTAATTAAATTCCAGCATGCTAGGCTCTACAACCAAAACCGTACATGCTCGTATTGGAGAGTGGACTTCCATACAATGACTAGACACTAGGGTACCACCTACCATAGTAGACATCTAGATAAATGTGCTAAGGACCTTGCCGGGATCCCTTACAAACACAAGACCAGCCTACCCCTAACCTGGATAGTACCGAATATGCTACCACTTTAGGTGTCACCACCCTTATCGAGGGCTCTTTTTCCATGCACCATATTCATAATTTATAATATATATGAGGGTATCTAGAAAGGTGATAACATACCCTAATTGAATGCGACCCACTCAGGCTTGCTACATCTCCCTTGATTTTCAGTCATTCCGGTTGATGAGGCTGGGCTACAATTACCTTTCAATGAATTTTCACTTAGAATGCATATTGTCCTCCAATGACAATGTGCTGAAAGCATTCATCCATACAAGTCCGTTCTGGGTCTGAACGAAACCGAATGCACTATTCCTACTACATCCATTTTGGAATCATCCTCGGGATTAGCAGGGATTAGCCCTTGCACTTCAATGCTCCATCTTCAATTCCATGCTCTTTTCTTTACTTCGAAAACATATTCGTCGGATCGAAATGGTTTTCAGATAACTTATCTGATCCCGGTCTTTTCGAAAAAACGTTCGATATTTCCGGTAAACTCAACCCTGGTTCTTTAGGAAATAAATAGACGAAAATAAGATCGGAGATCACCTCCTAACCATTAGTGGAAAGGATTTCCTTATCATTGTCCTAGAAGAACGAAACGAGTTTATACGTAAAATATAGCACATTCGACGGTAACTGTACCATGTAATTCCCGTGTTTCTCCTAAATATTTCCAAAGTTATGTTTTGGGTCCAGATTTGATGGTCGGTTATTTAACTATCAAATAAACAATCATTCAACTAATGATTTCATTTCCCACCGAAATTACTAAGCCTTATTTAATTTAAATTTCAATTAATTAAATCTCTTAATCAAAAAGCATATACTTATCTCACTGGAATAAATATATTCACAATCATTCCTTCAAAAATATTTGAAAACTTAAAAAAAATTAATATGGAAAGCACCATGCGATATCAACCATGGATTCACAGCTCAATGATTATGTCTCTATCCCAGAGAAATCCAAACTTAACTACAAGCAATCTCTGCCTTTCGATTTCCGCCATGAAGGCATACCATTAGTTTTCGAAAACTTTATTTGATAATTATCTCAAAATAATACTTATAAAGTTTCTATACAAATTTTCCAAGTTTAATTTAGGAAAATATTGTTTTATAAAAGTTTATTATATAATATATTATTTTTAAAACATTACTAATATCTGAACAAATTATTACGAAATAATAATACTTTCAAACTTATTAACTCTTAAATAAAAATTAACTTTTAAATTCAGTCACTACAATATAACCTTAAATAAACAATTAAAATAAAATTTAAATGTTTTAATTTTTTTTCAAACGATTATATAATTTCTTTAAGAATAATGAAATAATTAACCTTAAATCATTATTAAATAATTATTAATCATCTTTAAAATGGCATTAACAAATAATGACTATCTTTTAGTAACTTTGATTCAAATAACAACTTCAAAATTTGAAAAGAGGCTTCTTAACTTTAATGGTACTTAATCATGTTACCATCTGTTCCATAACAATCTAGAATAACAGATTCAGATATTCACATCAATCCGTTTGAACAATTAATTCAACATCATATTACCCAATATAATCATCTAGATAAAATAAATCGATGTCCATACAAATATGATAGCAGAACATGGTTTTATTTCTGCTAGTCAATGTCCAAAAACACATATATTCAGTAAAATTGGCAGAACGATGATTTATGATGCCCACAGGGGTCTAATTTTATACAATCAGTGGAACGGTGTTTTATTTCGCAAATAGATGTCTAATCATCATAAATTACTTAAATTAACTCGTCATTATTTCTATCTGGGCAAATAACTTCAATAGGCAGGTCATATAAAATTAAACAACGTTATTTTATTTTAAACCGACTACTTAAAATTTCTGTCCGTTTTATTTTCTTTGGGCCAATGCCCACCAACGTACCCAAACCCGTTACCCCTTTTTCTTATCCTCCCTTTCTCTTTTTTTCTCCCTTCTTTTACCTGGAAGCAAACCATCCCTCAACCAAACACGAAACCCCTCACATCTAAACATCTCGAGCCCAACCCCATCATGCACACACACTCGATTCCACCATACCATCATCCACCCTCGCTTGGACCCGAACATGAGCTTCTTTCCCAAATTCCCAGCCCTTTGGCAAAAACTCGCGTGCATGCGTGCACATTCACATGCACAGCCAATCGACTCCACCGATCGACCAACTATGGCCACCCACAAACTTCCCCACTCCACCCCATCTCACAGCACCATCGCTAGGACTAACGGCCTCCTCCTTCCCAATTGCCACTTATGAACCGAATAGTAGCTCCAAAAGGAGACAATAACTGAAGTCCCCATAACCACCAAGCACCACTAGAGCCTGTATCACTCGACCACACGAACCACCATTCGCCGCTGCAGCTTCTAGTGCAACTCAAACCAAGTCCGATCGCCTCTCATCACTGCTGTTCGACGAAATTCGAACCTCTTGTAACAACCCGCATATTTTACGGTTGAATATTTAAATATTTTATCGTTAGTCGGATTTTAGTCCGAAAAGTTACTTTTTGCATACGGTCGAATTAGGACTCGCGACCACTTCCATTGGGTCCAAAACGCCATTTGCGATCTTTTTGAGTATAAACTTTGATATGTTTGGAGTTAGTGAAATTTTGCCACTTTTTCACTTTGGGCTTTGGGTTTGGTTCAACCCATTAGCCTAAACTATTAACTCTAGCTCAACCCCCTCTTCTCTTCATTACTTCACTTTCATTTCCTAACACTCACGCTTCATCAAAAATGGAGAGAGGAATGGGAAATTAAAACTCCAATCCCTAGATCATTTGCAAATCCAACATCTAGCTCCAAATCCAAAGAGAAGCCAATGATTCAAGCTCCTTGTGATTGAGATTGAAGCGTGGTTGATTCTTCCTTTGCTTTTAAGCTTCTCCTTCATTGATTTTGTGAAAAGGTGAGATTTTTATCTCACATCTTTGTCTATAACTATCTTTGATTGTTGGGTATGAATTCTTAACACTTATTCATGTGCATTTACTTTTGGTTTGGATTGAATTGGTGAAAATCCCAATTTTTAGTGTTTTGGTTTCAAATCTTACTTTGATGTTTGAACACGTTTTTGGTGATGCATCGAGGAGCCAATAGGACCACGTAGCTGATAGGCGTAATCCCCTAGCGTCCGTGCTCGACCGGTTGCAAATTGAGGGAGTTTTGCACTTCTATCCCCTAGGTCGCTCGGCCTGCACATTTAAGTCACTCGGCCTGCATATAGGTCACACCAATATAGGTCGTGCCATGTGTTAGGTCGTTCCATTACTTAAGTCGCTCGGCCATGTGTTAAGCCGCATCTCTTAGGTCGTTCCATTACTTAAGTTGCTCGACCTATTCTCACCCCTTAGGTCGCACCACTTAGGTCGCTCGGCTTGGTCGCACTCCTTAGGTCGCGCCAAGTTAGGTCGAAACCTCTCAGGTCGCCCCGCTTGCAACCACATAGGTCGCTCGGTTTTCTCTTCTACCAGTTAGGTCACTCGGCCTGCATATAGGTCGCACCAACATAGGTCGCCCCATGCTTTAAGTCACGCCATGCTATTGGTCGCCTATGTTAGGTCGCTTCGCTTGCATCAACATAGGTCGGCAATGTTAGGTCGCTCAGCCTCACCTCCTTAAGTCACTCTGCCCCCTTTTAGGTCGCTGACCACTTAGGTCGCTCTCCTTGCTATGTGTCGGCCTGCTTTAGGTCACTAACCACTTAGGTCGCTCGGCCTGCTTTAAGTCGCACCTGCTATGTCGCTGATCCCTTATGTTGTATGCCGCTAGCTCCTTAGGTCACGTCATGCTATAGGTCGTGCCATGTTAAGTTGCTTTGTTAGGCCGCATTCTATTTCTTAAGTCACTGATCTATTAGGTCGTATGTCGTGGAGTCGCATATGTTGAGCAGCTGATTTCTTGTGTTGAATTATGTTAAGTTGTAAGTCGTGGCTGTTAAGTCGCAAGGGTATTTCCACTTTGATGGATTTGGAATCAAATTCTTTGGATTTTATTCACGTCTTCGAATGTGAATTTTTGTGATTTATCGTTTATACAATAATTTTTGTGACTTGTCACTTTAAAAATATAAAGGTTCCAATACTAGTAGTAAATATCAAAAATCTTTCATCAAAACGATTTCAACCCTATTTTATTACAAAGCTTGTTTCTTAAACCGTTTTCCAATCTACTAGTATATATAAACCTTTACCTCACTCGTACGAGAAATCTAATTAAACGGATTAGTAAAACAAGTGGTATGAAACGCTTGCGTTTACTGCGCCGGTTAATTCTTGGACTTGTTCGATTGAATCTCTTGTGACAATTTTCGAGTGGAGATCTACAATTTGTTCGTAAATATTTAAGTTAAGCTAGTGGTTATGGGACATGAAGCTAAGCTTATATATTTACTAGCTTACTGTAATTGATACTTCTTGATGATCGTTGATGATCATTTTTGTAATTTCGACTAGCAAATGCGCGAAGTCTCTTTGTCTACGAGGGAATCTAAACCCCGTTTCTATGGAGCTTCGGCTCAATTTGGTGGGGTAATGACCCATGGTCTTCGGACCGTTTTGTGGAGCTTCGGCTCAAAATTAATGGTTAGCAACCATGGGATAGCGTTCCATTTTGTGATACACATGTTGGTGAGTTTTCATGCTTCCGTTTTGTGATAGGCCTCCCCCTTTTTGTGATTTCTGGATTTCCATTGATGATTTCTAGAATTTGTGTTTCACCAATTTTCGTGATTTACATTGATAAGTCTTATCAATATTTGTGCATTGGTGAATTTTTGTGTCATTAATTTTGTGATTAGCATTGATATAATGATCAATACTTATGGTTTTAGTGAATAAAAATAAAGAGTATGACATTCTTTTTGATCTTTGAGAAGATTCTTGTGATATTGATTAATCTCTTGTTGATTTTCAATTACATACTTATCACAATATGGTTTTATGGTTATCATACGTTTTTGTCATATCTCTTATTCTATATCATTTCGTCCGATATTTATAGTTAGATTGATCCGTTTATTATTTTCTTATTAAATAATACTCGGGTCAGACCGAGATGTTACAGGTGCTTCTGCTTGACTTCACATCTGAGATTATCACCCTGACTTTTGGCTAACTACTTAGATTAGTAGTTTTTGTTGTATACATTTGAGATATAGACTCATTATGTATCCATATTCTTTTGTCTAGCACTTGTAACTTTCCTTTTGTGATATTGTGGATCTTGTTTGATCACTACTCTGATACACACTTTTAAGTGTTATATTCATATCTATTTCCGCCTTTGTGATATGGATGTCTGTGATTGATTTGTGTTATATTTGTTTCTATATTTGTTTCCGAAGAATATATATAGCCACCGTGTAGTGGCTTTGAGTTTGTATCGGTATGTCAGATTTCCTATGCATGTTGACTATCTGACCTATCGGTGCTCGCACAAAGCAATTACACGAATGGTCACTCCTCAACAGCCTTATTCTCCACGCTAGTTGACGGCATTACACCGTAGTGTCCTTGGCTAGAGTGGGTATAGAGATGGGGTGTCACAGCTTGGTATCAGAGCGAAACTTCGGAACAATGTAGAATAATTTAACAAGGATCATCGTCCTAAGTCCTTCTTAGGAGTCGTGCTTTAGGATTTAATTCGAGTTTTCGCACCGATTCATCCTACTTTCTTTATGATTCCCTGTTTTATCTATCAAGATTGCTTGATATTCATTTGGTGAATAATCTTTTCCTTCTTCTTTCTTTCTTTATAAAGGAAGAGAAATGGTTAGATCTGGCCGTCCCAACGCCAGTCAATCTAGTGCTACTCCCCAAGATGGAGTATTTATGTCTACCCAGCAACTTCTTGATCTAGTAAAGAATGCTCAGGCAGCCGGTTCAAATCCGGAGTCTACGCACCCTATGTCTGGATTTGCACGGTTGTGCAATGATTATACCAATTTAAGTGGGAAGCCATTTAAAGGTTCTGAAACCATTATTGAAGTCTAGGCTTGGCTAAGAACATGCGATTAGATCTTTTCTCGCATGAATCTTATTGATTTTCACCATGTTCAGGTGGCCTCTAGTATGCTCCAAGAATGAGCATTAGATTGGTATGAGCTTCTTATTTCTGAAATATTTGAAGCGGATCTTACTTGGGAGAAATTCCGGGAATGCTTCGAATTAAAATTTGTGCCAGAAGCTGAGAAGGTAACATTGGCTCGTCGTTTTATAGACCTTGTTCAAGGTAAATCCTCTGTGGCAGACTATGTCACATCATTCGAGTCACTTTCTAAATACGGGGTCGAGTACATAAACACCCCATTGAAGAAGAACCAATGATTTTTCTATGGCTTGAACAAAAATCTCAAGAAGCCATTACTTCTAAAGTTAGAAGTTTCTTTTGATCAACTCATTGATATCGCTCTTCATCTTGAAGAGGCAGATATGGAGAGTGATGTTGAAGTTATGGATGGCAGACCAAACTTCAACAACAAGAAAAGGCCTAATAAGTTCAAGGGTCCTTATCCCAATAAGAAAGGAAAGCAATCAACTTCGGTGGCAAAGACTTCTACCTCTAGTAGTGGGCAATGCTACAATTGTGGTTCTAAGGACCATTATGCGAACAAGTGTTCAAAGCCTCGTGCTTGTCGCTATTGCAAAAGCCCAGATCATTATTTATCTTCTTGTCCCGAACTTCAAGGCAAGAAGGAGGGAAAGCTTAATGTTGCTCAAGCCTCTGGCAACACATCTCGTGGTCAAGGTATTTCTCATTCTATCCTTGATGGCATTATTTCATTTTGTGATCACCCTATTCGAGTTCTTTTTGATACAGGTGCGTCCCATTCTTTTATATCAAAATAACTTGTTGATACTTTTTCTTTGAGTGTTGTCGCTTTAATGACTTCTTTGAGAATTGCAAATCCGGTTGGTGGATCCGCAACAATTAGTTTGCTTTGTAAAGATGTCAAGATTATTTTGTGTGATTTTTCTTTCCGAGCCGATTTGCATGTTATGCGCTACTTAGGCTTTGGAATGATTTTGGGAATGGATTGGCTTAACCGCTATGAAGCTCAAATCCTATGTCCTGAGCGGACTATTCATCTTCGACATCCTCAATTTGTTAAGAAGATTTCTATTGACCTTAAAGATTCGGATTCCATCTTGGTTGCAACTTTATATTCTTTAAATCCTCATGATGACGATAATGATGATGAGGAAGATATTATTTCTCTTATTCACGTTGTTCGTGAGTTTTCCGACATATTTGAGCCCGTTTTAGGATTACCACCTAAGCGAGCAATTGAGTTCAAAATTAATCTCATCCCTGGAGCTCAACCTATCACTCGCCCTCCTTATCGCATGTCCAATAAGGAAAATGAGGAGATGCGCAAACAATTATCCGAATTGGAGTCGAAGCAATTTATTCGCTCTAGTTCCTCGCCTTGGGGAGTTTCGTCTATTTTTGTGAAGAAATCTGATGGTACGCTTCGGATTTGCGTTGACTACCGCAAGCTTAATGATCTTACTATCAAGAATAAATATCTTTTACCTCAGATTGATGATCTATTTGATCAACTTAATGGTGCTAGGGTCTTTTCACAATTAGAACTAGCTACTGGTTTTCATCAGCTTCGTATTGCTGAGGATAGCATTCCTTTGACATCGTTCCGTACTCGTTATGGATCTTATGAATGGCTTGTTATGCCATTTGGTTTAACGAATGCTCTGGCTTATTTCGTTGACCTTATGAATAGAGTTTTCAAAGACTTCCTCGATCGGTTTGTTCTCATCTTCATTGATGATATTCTTGTGTATTCAAAAACCGAGGAGGATCATGAAAAGCATCTTCGGATTGTGTTGGAAACTCTTAGGAGTAATCAATTAAAAGCAAAATTTTCTAAATGCCACTTTTGGCAATCTCGTATGAAGTTTCTCGGTCATATTATTTCCAAATTCGGAATTTCCGTAGATCCTTCAAAGATTGAAGTGATTCAAAATTGGAAGAGACCGGAGAGTGTGACGGAGATCCGTAGTTTTCTTGGATTGGCTAGTTATTACCGCCGTTTCATAAAGGACTTTTCCAAAATTTCCGTGCCTCTTACTAGTTTGACAAAGAAGGGAGTTAAATACTTTTGGTCGGAAAAATGTGAAGCTTCTTTCCAGAAATTAAAAGAACTCCTTTCCGATGCTTCTATTCTTGTTATTCCCGAGGGGAATCAAGATTTTATTGTTTATACTGATGCTAGTCGCGTTGGTTTGGGTGCCGTTCTTATGCAAAGAGAACGTGTTATTGCACATGCTTCTAGGCAATTGAAGCCAGCCGAGTCTAGATATGCTACTCATCATTTAGTACTCGCGGCTATTGTTTTCGCCCTTCGAATTTGGCGTCATTATCTTTTGGGAAAGAAGTTTATTCTCTATACTGATCATAAATCTTTAAAGTATTTATTTTCCCAAAAGGAACTTAATTTGCGTCAACAATGTTGGCTCGAGTTCCTTGCATCTTATGATCTTGATATTCTTTATACTCCCGGAAAGGGAAATCATGTTGCCGATGCCCTTAGTCGCAAGCAACAAGCGATTGTTTCCATGATGATATCGGAATGGAATGATCTCGATGTTTTATCCACTTGTGAGATTAGAGATCGTGAGTCCGATTATGTCCGTCTTTGGCTTTATGTAGCCTTATGGCTCATCCTTCTCTCTTAGACCGCATTCTTGAAGCTCAAAAGCTAGATCCCGAATTGGCTCTTCTTGGCCAAAATTTTAGGGCTAAAAATTGGTAGTGAAGGTTTGAAAAACTTTGATATTGATTCTCATGGCGGTATTCGAAAATTTGGTAGACTTATTGTGCCAAATATTAGTGATCTTCGTAAAGACATTTTAGAAGATTCTCATCGTTCTAAATTTACCATTCATCCCGGTAGTAGTAAAATGTACGCGGATATGAAGTGACTTTATTACCGAGAGGGAATGAAATATGATATTGCTAACTTCGTTAAGTGTTGCATGACTTGCCAACTCATTAAGGCCAAGCATCAAAGGCCCGGTGGGTTATTGCAACCTTTAGAAATTCCAATTTGGAAGTGAGATCAAATTTCCATGGATTTTATAGACGGCCTTCCCCGTTCTCGTTCGGGTCATGATAGCTTATGGGTGATAGTCGATAGACTTACTAAAACCACACATTTTATTCCCGTTCGGTCCAATCGAACCGTTCCTCTTTTGGCCAAACTCTTTATCAAAGAAATTGTTAAATTGCATGGAGTTCGTACTTCTATTGTTAGTGATTGTGATCCATTGTTTACTAGTGGATTTTGGAAGAGTCTTCAAAAAGCTTTGGGAACGAAGCTTAATTTTAGCACCGCTTATCATCCTCAGTCCGATGGACAGACTGAGCGTGTGAATCGAACTCTTGAAGATCTTCTTCGTGCATGTGTTCTTTATTTTGGTGGAAGTTGGGAAGATCATATTTCTCTTGTTGGGTTTTCCTATAATAATAGCTTCCAATCTAGTATTGGTATGACACCTGTTGAGGCACTCTATAGAAGGCCATGCCGATCTCCTTCTTGTTGGCTTGAGGCCGGTGAGAAGTTGGTTTTAGGTCCAGATTTAATTTATGATTCCACAGAGAAGATTGACCTTATTCGTCATAGAATGAAAGAAGCCCAGAGTAGACAAAAATCCTATGCCGATAACCAGAGAAAGAAATTAGAATTTTTTGTGGGAGATCTTATGTTTATTCGTGTTTCACCTATGAAGGGCGTTGTACGTTTCAGTCGATCGAAAAAATTAGCGCCTCGATATATTGGGCCATTTTCTATCACCGAACGTATTGGTTCCGTGGCTTATCGCCTTTTATTACCGGCTCAATTTTCTGCTATTCATGACGTGTTTCATGTTTCTCAATTATGGAAATGCCTTCGAGTTTCCGATTCTATTCTTGAGTCCGGTGTCGTGGAAGAAATTGAAGTTTCGTCTAATTTAACTTATGAGCAACATCCTATTCGTATTATTGCTTCGGAGGTCAAACGCCTTCGAAATAAAGATGTTCCGCTTGTTAAAGTTCAATGGTCCTCAAATCCTAAGGATTGCTCTTGGGAATCTAGAGAGTTCATCGAGCGAACACATCCGGACTTACTTTCCCGTGCTCTTTGAGGTGAATTTCTTATTTCAAAATTCTTTTGTATTGATATGCTTTCATGGTTGTTACCTTATATTTTCTTCTTAAATATTGCGTGGACGCAATTTCTTTAAGGAGGGGAGTCTGTAACAACCCGCATATTTTACGGTTGAATATTTAAATATTTTATCGTTAGTCGGATTTTAGTCCGAAAAGTTACTTTTTACATACGGTCGAATTAGGACTCGGGACCACTTCTATTGGGTCCAAAACGCCATTTGCGATCTTTTTGAGTATAAACTTTGATATGTTTGGAGTTTGTGGAATTTTGCCACCTTTTCACTTTGGGCTTTGGGTTTGGTTCAGCCCATTAGCCTAAACTATTAACTCTAGCTCAACCCCCTCTTCTCTTCATTACTTCACTTTCATTTCTTAACACTGAAGCTTCATCAAAAATGAAGAGAGAAATGGGAAATTAAAACTCCAAGCCCTAGATCATTTGCAAACCCAACATCTAGCTCCAAATCCGAAGAGAAGCCAATGATTCAAGCTTCTTGTGATTGAGATTGAAGCGTGGTTGATTCTTCCTTTGCTTTTAAGCTTCTCCTTCATTGATTTTGTGAAAAGATGAGATTTTTATCTCACATCTTTGTCTATAACTATCTTTGATTGTTGGGTATGAATTCCTAACACTTATTCATGTGCATTTGCTTTTGGTTTGGATTGAATTGGTGAAAATCCCAATTTTTAGAGTTTTGGGTTCAAATCTTAACTTTGATGTTTTAACACGTTTTTGGCGATGCATCGAGGAGCCAATAGGACCGGGTAGTCGATAGGCGTAATCCTCTAACGTCCGTGCTCGACCGGTTGCAAATTGAGGGAGTTTTGCACTTCTATCCCCTAGGTCGCTCGGCCTGCACATTTAAGTCACTCGGCCTGCATATAGGTCGCACCAACATAGGTCGCGCCATGCTTAGGTCATGCCATGTGTTAGGTCGTTCCTTTACTTAAGTCGCTCGGCCATGTGTTAAGCCGCATCTCTTAGGTCGTTCCATTACTTAAGTCGCTTGACCTATTCTCACCCCTTAGGTCGCACCACTTAGGTCGCTCAGCTTGGTCGCACTCCTTAGATCGCGCCAAGTTAGGTCGAAACCTCTTAGGTCGCCCCGCTTGCAACCACATAGGTCGCTCGGTTTTCTCTTCTACCAGTTAGGTCACTCGGCCTGCATATAGGTCGCACCAACATAGGTCGCCCCATGCTTTAAGTCACGCCATGCTATAGGTCGGCTATGTTAGGTCGCTCCGCTTGAATCAACATAGGTTGTCTATGTTAGGTCGCTCAGCCTCACCTCCTTAAGTCACTCTGCCCCCTTTTCGGTCGCTGACCACTTAGGTCGCTCGCCTTGCTATGTGTCGGCCTGCTTTAGGTCGCTCGGCCTGCTTTAGGTCGCACCTGCTATGTCGTTGATCCCTTATGTTGTATGCCGCTAGCTCCTTAGGTCACGCCATGTTATAGGTCGCGCCATGTTAAGTTGCTTTGTTAGGCCGCATGCTATTTCTTAAGCCACTGATCTCTTAGGTCGTATGCCGTGGAGTCGCATATGTTGAGCAGCTGATTTCTTGTGTTGAATTATGTTAAGTCGTAAGTCGTGGTTGTTAATTCGCAAGGGCATTTCCACTTTGATGGATTTGGAATCGAATTCTTTGGACTTTATTCACGTCTTCGAATGTGAATTTTTGTGATTTATTGTTTCTACAATAATTTTTGTGATTCGTCGCTTTAAAAATATAAAGGTTTCAATACTAGTAGTAAATATCAAAACTCTTTCATCAAAACGATTTCAACCCTATTTTATTACAAAGGTTGTTTCTTAAATCGTTTTCCAATCTACTAGTATGTATAAACCTTTACCTCACTCGTATGAGAAATCTAATTAAACGGCTTAGTAAAACAAGTGGTATGAAACGCTTGCGTTTACTGCGCCGGTTAATTCTTGGACTTGTTCGATTGAATCTCTTGTGACAATTTTTGAGTGGAGATCTACAATTTGTTCGTAAATATTTAAGTTAAGCTAGTGGTTATGGGACATGAAGCTAAGCTTATATATTTACTAGCTTACTGTAATTGACACTTCTTGATGATCGTTGATGATCATTTTTGTGATGTAGACTAGCAAATGCGCGATGTCTCTTTGTCTATGAGGGAAACTAAACCCCGTTTCTGTGGAGCTTCGGCTCAATTTGGTGGGGTAATGACCCATGGTCTTCGGACCGTTTTGTGGAGCTTCGGCTCAAAATTAATGGTTAGCAACCATGGGATAGCGTTCCATTTTGTGATACACATGTTTGTGAGTTTTCATGCTTCCGTTTTGTGATAGGCCTCCCCCTTTTTGTGATTTCTGGATTTCCATTGATGATTTCTAGAATTTGTGTTTCACCAATTTTCGTGATTTACATTGATAAGTCTTATCAATATTTGTGCATTGGTGAATTTTTGTGTCATTAATTTTGTGATTGGCATTGATATAATGGTCAATACTTATGGTTTTAGTGAATAAAAATAAAGAGTATGACATTCTTTTTTTATCTTTGAAAAGATCCTTGTGATATTGATTAATCTCTTGTTGATTTTCAATTACATATTTATCACAGTATGGTTTTATGGTTATCATGCGTTTTTGTCATATCTCTTATCCTATATCATTTCATCCTATATTTATAGTTAGACTGATCCGTTTATTATTTTCTTATTAAATAATACTCGGGTCAGACCGAGATGTTACAGGTGTTTCTGCTTGACTTCACATCTGGGATTATCACCCTGACTTTTGGCTAACTACTTAGATCGGTAGTTTTTGTTGTACACATTTGAGATATAGACTCATTGATGTATCCATATTCTTTTGTCTAGCACTTGTAACTATTCTTTTGTGATATTGTAGATCTTGTTTGACCACTGCTCTGTACACACTTTTAAGTGTTATGTTCATATCTATTTCCGCCTTTGTGATATGGATGTCTGTGATTGATTTGTGTTATGTTTATTTCTATATTTATTTTCAAAGAACATATATAGCCACTATGTAGTAGCTTTGAGTTTGTATCGGTATGTCGGATTTCCTATGCATGTTGTACTATTTGACATATCGGTGCTCGCACAAAGCAATTACACGGATGGTCGCTCCTCAACAGCTTATTCTCCGCGCTAGTTGACGGCATTACACCGTAGTACCCTTGGCTGGAGTGGGTATAGAGGTGGGGCGTCACACCTCTCCAAACCGCCTCCTTAAACCCTAAAATTGTCACACCCACTCAAATCAAAGGCAAATTCAGAAATTGGCCATAGTGAATCTCTTCCCCATGCCCCCACGCTCCTCCTAGGCCAGGCCGCACCTTCCCTCGACGACGACATCGCCAGAATTTTTTTTAGTGAAAACTAGTCAACTCCGATTTCCTAAAACCTCTGCCACTAAAAATCATGATTTCTTTACTAAAAATCCTATTTTCACCTAACAATCATGATTACATACATGAATCAATGCTTTAAAAATGTTGGAATTTTCCAAAACATGGTTGCTTGCTATAAATTCAAAGTTTCTCACCACATATAACATGAATCAACCTAAATTTTTTTTAGTGGAATCTACACTCAAACCAAACACTTTATCAGTTTACGTCATTAGCTAATTCAAATTGGATTGAGATATAATGATTTATGAAAATGAGGGCATGTATAAAATTCTCTGTGTTGAACATGACAGAGGAAGAATTTTGGACATTTCAGGTATTCCAAAACAACATTATCACCTTGATCATGCTTAGCCCTTTCAAATCTTCCAGTCGATCTTTAGTTTATGATCTGAAGAAAATCTTGCTTTGCCTTTTGAATTTTGAAAGAATGGGGTGCTTTTCTTTTTTTCTTCTCAATGTTTATTTTACAGAGTGTTTTTTTTACAGGCTTTACAATACTAAAGCCCACATACAAGCTTATATATATATATATATATATATATATATATATATATATATATATATATATATATATATATATATATAGACACACACACACACAAGTTTACACAAAATATAATGGTGCGTTTGTACATATTTTGGTCTTAAGAAAGACTTAAAAATCTTTTTAAGGTTGTTGTAAAAATGTTTTTTATGGATTTGAAAATAGGTGGCTTTGATATGAAGTAGAGATGAAGTAAAGTTTGAGATGATATGAAGTTTTCAATTTTCACATTTATCGTTTGATTGACAAGAAAAGCTTATATATATATATATATATATATATATATATATATATATATATATATTCACTTTTACTTGTTTACTTGACCAGGCAATGTTTTTTACTTTTGTTATGTACAAGCTATTTTCTTTTGATTTAAAACATACTTTCACTTTATTTTAAAACAACTGTCAAGTGGTATTGACTAAAAAAATTTTAAGTGTTCATATTCCTATTTATTTTATATTTAGACATTTAAAAATTCAAGGAATTAAAAGTTTGCTAATAACATTTTTACTTGAAACATTATTTTGTAAAAAGATCCTCCTTCACTAATGGTTTTATTGTTTTTATTAAAATTTTCTCATTTTTATCATATATATTTTCCATAAATATTTCTTATATATTCTTCTTTTCCACTTTCCAATATATATATATATATATATATATATTGGTTTTTTCATAAGCTACATTTATTTAGTTCATATACATTTTACACTCTTCTTCCTTAAACTTATATGTACATATATAAGAAAATTCCAATTTTAAACCTCGCTTCTAATTACACAACATTATTTTTCATTAGCTATATTCTTTTCTATTTATAATATTTTCTTTTCTTTTCATCTATATTTATTTGAATTTATTTTTATTTTACATATAATTTCTGTTGTTATACATACATTTATAAGAATTCAAATTAAATAAATTCTCTATTTTATAAATAAAATCTGGAAATTCAAAATATTATCTTGTTTTAAAACTATATATTTTACCAATTATCAATTAACATGGATTTTTGTTTTGATCAAAAGATTGTATTATTGAATATTAAAAACAAATATTCATACTTAAGATGGCAAAAATTCCGTGTCGTTACATTCCTCCCCTTTAAAAGAATTTCATCCCTGAAATTTTCAGTAACTATGCTAGTAGATATAACTAACCAAATTTTTTAATTTATTAACGAATTAATAAGCATCCATATCACACAAGTTCAATCATATATATATTTATATCCCAAAATATCAGCCATACATGAGCATCAACTAAGACACTTCAACACTACAGTCACCAATTTACACGTACACTTATCCATCAGATATCTATAACCACTCGCTAGTTATACACACATATATAACAATATAACACATAAAAGTATCTACTAAGACTCTTCATTAATTTATAATCCAAACACACATCCATGACGTCTATGGGCTACCAATAGGTCAAATAGGGAGCACATTCTAAGAGAACTAACCCAATACGAACTAACATCTCATAGTGGACTCTCTCCATCAAAGTCCTCCACATCTGGTCCTTTCATTTCCCTTAGCTCAGCATCATTGTTCGGAATCCATACCATTTTCCGTCTTGGCTTCCTAGTCACTAGCATCTCTGCCCTAGGCCATAAATCATCCCTCAGTAGGTCATCCCCATCTAAAGTGGCTCGCTAAAGATCTCTCCCATTTCCCAGATAATAGAATCATCATTTTCCGATTCAAGCTCCTTTTTTATCTCATATTTCTTCTTCTACTTCTATCTCAGACTCCTCTTCATATAGTGATGGTTGCTCAATAGGTTCCATAATCTCTCTAGCCACTTCTTTGCTAAAATACTGCCTAATCTTCATCCGCTCTCCTCGGACGACACTACGAATCATCTATAATCAATTAACAAACCTAGGAACGAGATCCTAAGGTTTCCAGGAATTTCATATGCTAAATACATACTATATATAAATCCACTTTTAAATACTATCATTTAAAACTTCACTTAAGTAATACCAAAATCATTTTTCCGCAAAAATTTGTTTAAAACAATTTTTAGAAATCACTGGAGTTTTAAATTCTCAAATATCTCTTCTTTTTGAATATTATAAAATTAGCTTTTATATATGAAAATCTTTCTAAAATATATATATTAAAATATTTTAAATTCCTTTTAGTAAACATAATTTACTCAAAAATTAAATTTCCTAAAGTTTCTATCTACAAGACCCAGATTCTAAAGGAATACTCAAGTCAGAAGACAAATAATAGAGGATACTCAAATCTAGATGGTTATAGTGTAACAACCCTATATTTTGTGATTATTTTAATTGTATATTTTAATTATTTTAATTGAATTCCTGATTTAAAAACTTTATTTTATTTATTAAAATGGATAAATTTTGTTATTTTAAATAAAAATATTGATTTTTATGTGAATTATAATTTCAAACATGAATAAATTGAATATTTTCCAAAAATGTGAATTTTGGTCAATATGGTTAAACATTGGCTTTTAAATTTTAAATTTAAATTTTTGAATTTTATCTTTTATTATGAAAATAAATTAAATTTTAAGAATACTGTTTTTGTTTCGTTGAAATCCAATTTATATTGTGAAAGTTATGCTTTTTGCGATATTGTGTGTAAATTGTTTTATTTAACAAAATTGTTTATTTTAATTTATATAAATAATATTTCGTTTGTCATATCATGTTCTAATTTGTGTAACATGACATGTTACGTATTTATTTATTTTTAAAACACTCAAAGTGTTGTTATAATTTTCTAATGCTTATTGTATATTGTTTTCTATTTTTAAAGTCAAGTTTCAATTTAATAACTATTTTCCTATTTATTTTCTATTTTTCCTTAAAATATTTATTTATATTCTTTTTCACTTTATTTTGTTCAGCCTTTTACTTGTATTTTCTGAAATTTTATTTGTTTATTTTGATTTAAAAGAAATTAGTAATACAAAGAGACAAAAGGACCTTTCATTTGCCTTATGACTTTTCATTTACCTTACCTTTTCATTTGTCTTTTGGCTTTTCACTTCACCTTTTGGCCGTGCATTTTTTTCTGATAGCCGTGACTTTCTCCTCTTCATTTTCACGTGAAATCACTTCTTTCTCACGTCAAATCACGGTAACAATTTCATTTTTGAAAAAAAATGTTAATGGCTTCTTCCCTTATCTCTTTTCTCTTCTCTTCATTGATTTTGTGCATTTGTTTCTTCTTTCTTTGCTTGGTCACTAGCCTCACCACCTTATCCTCCATCACCTCCTCCATCTACAGCAGCCATCAGCCTTCCTCTGACCAAAATCCAAGCCGAGACCATCCATTTGTTGCCAGCTTCACAAATTTGCACAAAACTCCACAAAACATGCAAGCCGAGCCACATATCTCCACCCTACCCTCCATATCTTGCTTCGGCCACCTCCTTAGCCACCACCACCTGATCTACACCACCTTTGACCTTCAACTTCAGATATGTCCAGATTTGACCTGACACTTATGGAGCATGGCCGAGCCTATATGCGGTCATAGCCGAACCAAAAATGCACCAAACTCTACTATTTTGCTTTATTCCTATGCATTCTTCATGTGTATCACTCTTACCCACCTTCATACCCATATTGCCGTGCCTACATCATGCCATACCTGATCTTAACACACATCATGGCTGAGCAAATGAATTCCTTGGTCGAGCTTTTGAATGGTTGTAGCAAGGTCAAGTTATCTTGTCTTTGTTGCTTTTTAGTTTCAGTTTATTTCAATGTTATTTTGTATTGAATATTCATGTGTATATTGTCTTGTTTTGGGTTGTTTACAAGATAATTATCTTGGCTCTCTCCACTCCACTCAATCAATAGTCGTGCTGTGTCGTGCTATCATGATTTCTGGAATTCATTAGTGTTGTTTGATTTGCAAACTCCAGCGTAAAAATGTGAGTAATCACGCTTGACATTTATACTCATATAAATGGTGAATTGACAACATGTGAATCTGTAGAAATATTATATCATGTTATACCTGCCTGTGATATGAATCATATGATGTTAACCTTGTTTATAAACCTGTCATATCATCTGATACTGCCATATGTTGCTATACTGTTTATTTATTCTGTTCTCACACTGCAAGCTCCCTGTAGAATAGAATCACCATGGGTTGAAATGATACATACCAGAACGGACTTTAGAATAAGGAAAAATCGTTATGGGCTGAAATGATAGGCCGGAGTGATTTTTATTTTACTTGGGATTGCGGGTATGAAATGATAGAACCCAGATTTTTCTTTGTGAACTACGGATTGAAATGATATATTATCCGTATCACTTGACCTAGGCTAGAAAATATTATACAGACCCATGGTTATTATATTTTTTTTTTGATTTTTTAAGTATTTAAATGTAAATATTATAATATTTTGATTTAAACTGAATTTAAATTGATTTTTATAAAGTGTTAGTAATTTTCTATAAGTTAAATATGTGAAATAAATGAATGGTTAAGTTGAAATTTGAGTATAAATTAAATTTTGAAATTGTGATTTTGTTTTAAAAAATGGAGTTTAGTTAAGTAAATAAAAATATGATAATTTGATATAATTTAAATTTAAAAATGACTTAATAAAGTATATTTGATTTTCTATGAATTAAAATGGTTAGATAAATGAATACTTAAAAATGTAATTTGAAATATAACTTGACTTGGAAATGTGAATTTTGTTTAAAATAAAGTTAAGCTAAGAAAATAAAATGGAAATTAGGTTTATATTTTGAAATGGAAATTAAAACTTAATTATTAAGTTAATTTTTAAATGCAAAGAGTGGAAATTTGTATGCTTGAATTTAATAAGTGAATTATTTAAAAAAATTGATTTTATGTATAGAATTTACTTTATCAAGATCATAAGTTAACGAGTAGTTAAATGAATAATTTTTGAGTGAGAAAATATGATTTTTATAAGTTAAAAGAATAAAAAATCAAAGTTTAAATTGTTTCTGAAATTGTATTGAAAATCTGGAATTTAATTAACAGCATTTCAGAAATGCTATCATTTCTGAAGTTAACTTGAATTCATAAGTAAAGGATATTATAACATTTTAAAGTGTTGTAGTTGATACAAACGAACTACAACTAAAATTTAACTAAGTGATATTACGGTACTTTGTAAGTGCTATAGTTGTAGAAACCAAAACTTGAACCTGAACAATTACAGCAGTTTTAAATGCCGTCTTTGCTTAATTGAATTGTTTTTTCCAATGCAACTTACCATAGCATTTTCTAAATGCCGCGAAAGCTGAAATTTCACTATTTTAATAAATTTAAATGAATAAATGAATTCTAAAAAGTCTAAATTTTTGGGAATTGAATATTTGATTTTTTTTAAAGTATAATAACTTCATTTTAATTGGTTTAAATGGAGTATTTTGATATGAAATATAAACCATTTTGAAATGTGATTTGGAATGGTATTTAAATTATATAAAAATGAATGAGGTTTTGGAATGATATGATATTTTGATATTTTAAAATGGATTTGAAAAGATATTGAATTTTGAAATGATATTTGATTTTCGAAGTACATTTCTCTGTATGCCTTGTGATTTTTGAATGTACACCTTCAATTTGAGAGTGTGACTAGTGGTGAGCGATTGCTGCAGCTCTACGCTACCCTAGCCACATTAGCACTATTATTTGCTTAGTTTACTTCAATACAGGCATTTCTATGAAAGCGTCTATTACTGTTTAATTGATGGTTTAAAGGATCCTTAGAGGATGGGCGATCCCAAGCATTCTTTAAGTTATTGTGCATTACTACTACAGTTCACTTGAGTTGGTTTACATTATATAAGTATGTATGTCTTGACTCGAGTGTTTTGTGTTTAACTTTACGCTCGGGTCAGCCTGAGTATTCACAGCTTAGCTTTGGATTTCTCTTTCTGGAGTTAGGAATCGCTGGAGATTCTGCTTATCTAGTTATTCATCTATTTCTATTTCAGTTGTTCTATTTCAGCTCTTGTATCAGTGACTTTTATGTATTTGGGATTTCTATTGTGTTTGTTTTCAGACTGATATTATGTATTTTGTTTTGAGACTTTCTTATAGTAGCTTCATTAACTACTATGGTATTTTATTTCCACTGCGAGTTATTCTGACATTTCTATGTCTGTGATTCTGTGATTGCTTGCATTTGCTTCAAATTTTATTACAATGCCGTATTTTGAGCAATTCAAGTCCAGTATGTGCAGATGCAAATGGCTGAAAATATCGAGTTGTTACAGTTGGTATCAGAGCTTTGGTTTTAGGAATTGCATAGCTTGCAGAGCAAAAACTCATTAAAGATAGGTTTGAAATACCCTAGAATGAGTGAATTCAATCTCAGAATCATTTCTTTACAGAGAACGTATTTTCGAAGTATAAATGATTTCCAAATGATTTTCAAGGATTTCAAATATTATATTGGTATAATTTTTTTCTTGTTTTGAAATCAAGATTTTCTAGACTTCATCCCTTCTGTATCCACCTTATTAGTAATCTCTTTGGTTAGGATTCTTATCGATTTGGATTCCTTTGAACTTTGGAACGCTTCCACTTGTTCTGAAATCCAGTCTTGTCCTCCCTATTTTATCCTTTTGATATTGGGGCATTCCATAACTCCACTTTGAATGACCTCTATAAAGATCGGTGATTTCACAAATCTTTGAATGATTTGTAAAGGGGTGAAACTCCTTTACAATTGGCATTGATTCACCAGAGATTTCTATATCCTCGGTTTATGATGCTATATTTTGCTCTACCTGGATTCTATCTCTAGCGATCGAATGTCGATTTGCCTTAGATTTCCGCATTGATTATATTCCCGAAGTCACGGTTGACCACTTAAGGTCGCCTACGATTTATGTTGGCTTATCCATCTTCTATTTGATAATTAAATTATCTCATCTTCTTTTGTGTTTATCTTCGAACCAGAATTCTATTTGATTAGAGTTCCTCTAAATCCGAATCTCCGTTTGTTTGAAATCCATCCTCGAATCATCCCTTGAAAATTTGTGTTTCGTTGTATTTTGAAATTATGCATACATCAAATTATTATTTTGATAAGGATGACCACATTTTATAAATAAAAGTGAAATGTTTTCGATAAGGATTATATACCTTTTAAAAATGAAAATTTGTAGTTTCGAAAGGATTCGAAATTTTGAAAAATTTATAAGAAATTTGATTTATATAAAATGATTTATAACTGAAGGGTTTTGAATTTGAATTTCGAAGAATTGAACTCCGGTGTTTTGAAATCGGTTTTAAGATTTTGGAAAATGTATAATAATAATATGATTTAAAGACATTTTTCGAATAAGAAATGTTTCAAATGTATTCGAATGAATTCCAATGATTTCGAAGAGATTTCAAAGAAGTTTCAAGAAAATAGAAGACCAGAACTCAATTGTGTCGCTGAAAAATAATTTCGGTGATGACTGTACGCATCATTGACATTGATTTTCGAGTTTCAGAGTGGGAAAGAGGCCACTTTGGTAGCTTTGCTATGCGAGTGATTTTGTGAAACTAAATTTTGATTTCAGATTTCGAAGTATGGTTTGATATTCGAAAGATATATGTATATATGTATTTGAAATGTTTTAAAGTAAGCCGGTGTTCAGTCCTCGAGTTTCAGATTTGTTTTGATATTACCTTGTATATTGGAATTGATTTACTGATTTGTTGGTGATTTCCAACTTTTGGATTTTAAATATGATTTCTTCGACTATTTTTTTAAAGTTCGAGCACTTCCAAATCAAGGTTTAATTTTTAAAGCTAAGTAATTTTCAAAAGGTAAATTGGATCTTCCATATATGAAAATAAATAGTTTAAAGGTTTTAAAGGGATTAAACTTGGAAATCATTTTGGTTATAATTGATTTTGAGAAAGATATTTAGTTTTGAAAATAGATTGGATAGTAAAACCTAGTATTTATCTGATGGTTTTGGAAATGAATTTGTTTGACTTAAAATTTGTTGATTTGGAAATTTGGATTATTTTATAAATCTATTGTTTTAAGTAACTTTGAAACTAAATATATGTAATTTGGAAGAAATGATTTGACGAAATCATATATGATTTTGAAACTGAAATGTTATTGAAAGGAATTGAAATTGAGAACCTTGTTTTATTAAATACTTGATTTGGAAGCTACCGAACTTATATAAAATTGATTTGTATAAGTATGAAGTTGATTTGAAAACTGTTGATTCGAAAAGGTACTCAATTTGGAAAGAGAAATCTTATGTAATCGAAGTCTATATAAATGTGATTTAATATACTATTGATTTGGAAAGTATTCGATTTGAAAATGGAACCTTAAGAAAATGGACTTTGTGTAAGTATGATAATTGAAAGTGGTTTGAAAGGTACTATATGATATATATTTTTCAAGTAAAGATATGGAAAGTGCCTTCTGCTTGATATCCGCTTTGTGGCCACATTGTGGATTCATTCTATCGATATTATTCTCTCTGATTTGGGTTTCCCGGATATGATATTCGAGTGTCCAACGAATTCCATGGCGATCTCCATGGTCTTACGAGTGTGACTACATAGCGTAATTCACCTGGCCGAGATGGCTTGAAGATAAGGATGTTTCCTGGGGGATCCAGGCGTAACCATTGTGTATCTGCGATCTATGTAGGTCGTTTTTAGTTGCGAAATCCGCTAGCTGAGATAGCTTAAGGGTATGGATGTTTCCTGGGGGATCCGGGAGTAACCGCTGTGTATCTGCGGTCTACTAGTCATCATGGCGTAATTCGCAGGGCTGAGATAGCTTACGGATACAGATGTTTCCTAGGGGATCCAGGCGTAACCATTGTGTATCTGCGATCCATGGTTAGATAATGTTTTGGTTTGGTTGTTTTGTTTGGATTGTACTTTCCATATCATTTTTTAAAAGTTTTCCAGTATTTTCACTGGGTGTTGAAATAAGTCTACTAAGTACCTGGAGAATTCTAGCTTTGCGTATAATCAATGCATGGCCAGAGTCTGCAGGAACGAGAGTAAACTTGTTAAGACATCGAGTTATAAAAGTATTTTGATAAAGTATTATATAAAGGATATTTTGATCATTTATCTTACCTTCCTAAATAATTTAAAACATTTTAAATGTTGTTTACATCGAACTAACAAATTTGAATCAAATGACTATTCATCATATTATAAAACGTTTAAAATGGTATAAATATAAAATTTTAAATTGAATTTATATGGTTTTAAATAATGGTTCATCCTTGTCTTCAACCTATTTTCCCTTCTAGCTATTCCTATTCTCCTAGCTTCTTCCTCTTTGAGAGTCCTTTCCGCATTGTGGAAAGAGTTGGTTCTTTAGCTTATCATTTGGATTTGCCCGAGAAGCTTTCTGGAGTGCATGATGTATTCCACGTCTAACATCTTCGCTGGTATCTTCATGACCCGTCTCTTTTTGTTCAGCCTTCTACTCTTGATAGCTTGGATATTGAGCCTAATCTGGCTGTCGAGAGGAAGCCACCTCATATTGTCAACAAAGGTACGAAGCAGCTAAGAAGGAAATCTGTTAGTCTGGTCAAAGTACCGTGGAGTACTGATGATCGAGAATGTACCTGGGAATCGGAGGAGAGCATTCGTGCTTCGAATCCGAAATTGTTTTTTCCAGGTACTATTTGTTTATTTCTATCTTGCTTTTCCTTATTTTCCTTGTTCATTCTTTTCGAGGACGAAAAGATTTGAGTGGGGGAGAGTGTAACAACCCTGTATTTTGTGATTATTTTAATTGCATATTTTAATCATTTTAATTGAATTCTTAATTTAAAAAATTTATTTTTTATTAAAATGGCTAAATTTTGTTATTTTAAATATAAATTTTGATTTTTATGTGAATTATAATTTCAAACATGAATAAATTGAATATTTTCCAAAAATGTGAATTTTGGTCAATATGGTCAAACTTTGACTTTTAAATCTAAAATTTAAAAATTTGAATTTTTGAGTTTTATCTTTTATTATGAAAAAATTAAATTTTAAGAATACTGCTTTTCGTTAAGTTGAAATCTGATTTATATTATGAAAGCTATGATTTTTACGATATTGTGTGTAAATTGTTTTATTTAACAAAATCGTTTATTTAATTTATATAAATAATGTTTTGTTTGTCATATCATGTTCTAATTTGTGTAACATGACATGTTATGTATTTATTTTATTTTTAAAACATTTTTAAAGTGTTGTTATAATTTTCTAATGCTTATTGTATATTGTTTTCAACTTTTAAAGTCAAGTTTCAATCTAATAACTATTTTCCTATTTATTTTCTATTTTTCCTTAACATATTTATCTATATTATTTTTCACTTTATTTTGTTCAGCCTTTTACTTGTATTTTCTGAAATTTTATTTGTTTATTTTGATTTAACGAAATTAGTAATACAAAGAGACAAAAGGATCTTTCATTTGCCTTATGACTTTTCATTTACCTTACCTTTTCATTTGTCTTTTGGCTTTTCACTTCACCTTTTGGCCGTGCATTTTTTCTGATAGCCGTGACTTTCTCCTCTTCATTTTCACGTGAAATCACTTCTTTCTCACATCAAAACTCACAGCAACAATTTCATTTCTGAAGAAAAATGTTAATGGCTTCTTCCCTTATCTCTTTTCTCTTACTCTTCATTGATTTTATGCATTTTTTTCTTCTTTCTTTGCTTGGCCACTAGCCTCACCACCTTATCCTCCATCACCTCCTCCATCTACAGCAGTCATCAGCCCCTCCTCTGACCAAAATCCAAGCCGAGACCATCCATTTGTTGCTAGCTTCAAAAATTTGCACAAAACTCCACAAAACATGCAAGCCGAGCCACATATCTCCACCCTACCCTCCATATCTTGCTTCGGCCACATCCTTAGCCACCACCACCTCATCTACATCACCTTTGACCTTCAACTTCAGATTTAACTAGATTTAACATGACACTTATGGAGCATGGCCGAGCCTATATGTGGTCATAGCTGAACCAAAAATGCACCGAACTCCACTGTTTTGCTTTATTCCTATGCATTCTTCATGTGTATCACTCTTACCCACCTTCATACCCATATTGCCATGCCTACATCATGCCTTACCTGAGCTTAACACACATTATGGCTGAACAAATGAATTCCTTGGTCGAGCTTTTGAATGGTTGTAGCAAGGTCAATGTATCTTGTCTTTGTTGCTTTTTAATTTCAGTTTATTTCAATGTTGTTTTGTATTGAATATTCATGTGTATATTGTCTTGTTTTGGGTTGTGTACAAGATAATTTTCTTGGCTCTCTCCACTCCACTCAATCAATAGTCATGCTGTGTCGTGCTATCGTGATTTCTGGAATTCATTAGTGTTGTTTGATTTGCAAACTCCAGCGTAAAAAGGTGAGTAATCACGCTTGACATTTATACTTATATAAATGGTGAATTGACAACATGTGAATCTGTAGAAATATTATATCATGTTATACCTACCTGTGATATGAATCATATGATGTTAACCTTGTTTACAAACCTGTCATATCATCTGATACTGCCATATGTTGCTATACTGTTTATTTATTCTATTCTCACACTGCAAGTTCCATGTAGAGTAGAATCACTATGGGTTGAAATGATACATATCCGAACGGACTTTAGAATAAGGAAAAATCGTTATGGGCTGAAATGATAGGCTTGAGCGATTTTTATTTATTTTTATTTTACTTGGGATTGTGGATTTGAAATGATAGAACCCGATTTTTCTTTGTGAATTACGGATTGAAAATATATATTATCCGTATCACTTGACCTAGGTTAGAAAATATTATACAGACCCGTGGTATTATATATATTTTTCTGATTTTTTTAAGTATTTTAAAATGTAAATATTATAATATTTTGATTTAAATTGAATTTAAATTGATTTTCATAAAGTGTTAGTAATTTTCTATAAGTTAAATATGTGAAATAAATGAATGGTTACATTGAAATTTGAGTATAAATTAATTTTTGAAATTGTGATTTTAAAAAAAAATGGAGTTTAGTTAAGTAAATTAAAATATGATAGTTTGATTTAATTTAAATTTAAAAATGACTTAATAAAGTATATTTGATTTTCTATGAATTAAAATGGTTAAATAAATGAATACTTAAAAATGTAATTTGAAATATAACTTGACTTGGAAATGTGAATTTAGTTTAAAATAAAGTTAAGTTAAGAAAATAAAATGGAAATTAAGTTTATATTTTGAAATGGAAACTATTAAGTCAATCTTTAAAATGCAAAGAATGGAAAATTTGTATGCTTGAATTTAATAAGTGAATTATTTAAAAAAATCGATTTTATGTATAAAATTTACTTTATCGAAATCATAAGTTAACTAGTAGTTAATGAACAATTTTTGAGTGAGAAAATATAATTTTTATAAGTTAAAAGAATAAAAAAATCAAAGTTTACATTGTTTCTGAAATTGTATTGAAAATCTGGAATTTAGTTAACAACATTTCAGAAATGCTATCATTTCTGAAGTTAACTTGAATTCATAAGTAAAGGATATTACAGCATTGTAAAGTGCTGCAGTTGATACAAATGAACTATAACTAAAATTTAACTAAGTGATATTACAGCACTTTGTAAGTGTTGTAGTTGTAGAAACTAAAATTTGAACCTGAACTATTACAGCAGTTTTAAATGCTGTCTTTGCTTAATTGAATTATTTTTTCCAATGTAGCTTGCTGTAGCATTTTCTAAATGCCGTGAAAGCTGAAATTTCACCGTTTTAATAAATTTAAATGAATAAATGAATTCTGAAAAGACTAAATTTTTTGGAATTGAATATTTTTTTTTTTTAAAGTATAATAACTTCTTTTAATTGATTTTAAATGAGTATTTTCATTTGAAATGTGATTTGAAATGGTATTTAATTTAAATAAAAATGAATGAGGTTTTGGAAGGATATGATATTTTGATATTTTAAAATGGATTTGAAAGGATATTGAATTTTGAAATAATATTTGATTTTCGAAGTATAAAATACTATTTTGGAATTTTAACCACGGGTACACTTCTCTGTATGCCTTGTGATTTTTGGATGTACACCTTCAATTTGAGAGTGTGACTAGAGGTGAGCGATTGATGCAGCTCTATGCTACCCTAGCCACATTAGCACTGTTATTTGCATAGTTTACCTTAATATATGCATTTCTATGATAGCGTTTATTACTGTTTAATTGGTGGTTTAAAGGATCCTTAGAGGATGGGCGATCCCAAGCATCCTTTAAGTTATTGTGCATTACTACTACAGTTCACTTGAGTTGGTTTACATTATATAAGTATATATGTCCTGACTCTAGTGTTTTGTATTTTACTTTACGTTCGGGTCAGCCTAAGTATTCACATCTTAGCTTTGGATTTCTCTTTCTGGAGTTAGGAATCGCTGGAGATTCTGCTTATCTAGTTATTCATCTATTTCTGTTTCATTTGTTCTATTTCAGCTCTTGTATCAATGACTTCTATGTATTTGGGATTTCTATTGTGTTTGTTTTCAACTGATATTATGTATTTTTTTTGAGACATTGTTATAGTAGCTTCATTAACTACTATGGTATTTTATTTCCGCCGAGAGTTATTCTAATATTTCTGTGTCTGTGATTCTGTGATTGCTTTCATTTGCTCCAAATTTTGTTATGATGCGGTATTTTGAGCAATTCAAGTCCGACATGTGCGGATGCGAATGGCTGAAAATATCGGGTTGTTACATGTAGCCAATCAAATCCAAGATGATAATGATAAAATACTATCATCACTATCAAACAACACCTCAAAATACTGTATATTTTGAAAATCATTGCCTTTTATATATCAAATATATCTTGGGTACAATTATTTCATTTACCCTCTTAAAACAATATTGTATCTGTTGGCCTTGTTCAAGTGTTTAGAGATCCCCATCAATAACGTTAGTTACTCGTATTGACTAGAATCCATATGCCACTCAACAGATTAATTAACATAATATAAAACATTTTATTTCACTAACAAATACGGACTCTCACATACACACGCGCACACGCACAAAAACTCATTCTAGGGTACTACTACCCTATCTCTAATGAGTAATTCCACCAAATCCTAGGTATTCATTCAACCTAAGCTCTGATACCACAATGGCATGACCCACTTTTCCACACAGTTTAAACTTAAACATATTTGACCAGCCCAAATTGCATGGAAAGGTAGATAGTAAGGAAAAGAAAGTAGAAAGAAGATAGAAAGAAAACCAAACAACATAGAATCTCACCACGCAAACGAATAACCTATAATATAGAACAAATCTTTACATAAAACAAAACTATAACTTATATAGACATCAATTGGAGTATACTAACCTAATCAACACAGACAGTTATAACACCTGTCCTTACAATTGCTGATAACCAGAACTAAAATACAACCGAAATATAATCATCTACGTGAATATGTCTCTGGCCTTCGGCTCCTCTCCCGAAGCTCCGAATATCCATCTAACCTTGAAATATGCTCGGTCTAATCCGAGCATATAGGAAAACCCATGTCCGGGTCAGTCTGATAAAACCAATGTGAGAATTTACATCACACGGAATTTTATTCATTATAACTTTTCAAAAATCCTTTTAAAATTAAGGGTATCTTGTAAGACCACGCCAAACATAAATATGACGGGTTTCTCCCTTACGATATACAAAACCTTTTATAGAGAATCCAATGATATTATAACAGTGTTTAAGTACAAATAGTTATTCAAATAGCCGAAATTGTTACATTAATTAAATTCCAGCATAATAGGCTCTACAACTAAAACCGTAAAGGCTCATATTAGAGAATGGATTTCCATGCAATGACTAGGCACTTGGGTACCAATTATCATAGTACACATATAGAAAAATGTACTGAGGACCTCGTCGAGATCCCCAACAAATACAAGACCAGCCTACCCCTAACCTGGATAGTACCGAATATGCTATCTGTCACGACCCAAAGTTCAGCGTTCAAAAATCGACATCAAATACCTCACTTGTATTCGACTGTCGGAGATTCGAACGTCGAATTTCAGTTCGGATGGAGCTTATAACAACATTAAATGAATATAAACAGCGGAAAATAAAACTGCCAACTTGAATATCCCAGATACAACATCACAATACCATTACAACCATAACACCAACATCAGAGTATTTATATACATATACAACACAACTTCAAAATAGACCATCACGACATAACCACAAGTGATTGTATCTCAAGAAAGTCTTTAAATGAAATGAAATGATAGCGAACATCCAACTAAGAACCTTGAGATCCAAAAGTTTCAAAATATCTCCAAGCTAAAACCTTCAAAAACCAGAAGCTTCCAAACCATACGACTCCAAAATCCAGCTAGCACCAAAACACAGAAGACCTATTACTAGGTTGCCCGTGTGGAAATTATGGACACCCAGAGTTTAGAAAGGAAAAAAATAAACTCCGGGTCAGTCATGGGACTGGTATGAGTAAACCAAAACAGTTGTTTGAAATAAAAGCAGTTTATTTTAAATCAAAAGCAAACAAAAGAATTCGAAAAAAATTCGCAATGCTTTTTGAAAATGAAACTGCCACAAGGCCTCCCGCCACACACAATGCAAACGCAGACTTGGGGGAGATTTCTCCTTATGACAGTCAAAAATGCTTAATACGAGAAAACACTTTATATATTATGATTAGTGCATAGTGTGAAAAACAATTTCGAAAGTATAATATTAATCTTAGCCAGCATAGGTACCATTATACTATGCCTACTATAGCTACCACCTGAGGTGGAAGGTTATACAATTTAAAACCGTATTAGGCTCGCATTGTTTCTTTGGATTTCCAACAAATGGTCAGGCTAAGGAACTTCCTGGGCCACATGGGTATACCTCTGGAGGGACGTCCCGAGAACCTGACCGGATCTCTGCCAACACAAGGCCGGGTTACCTCTATAACTAGGTAACTACTACACGAGTATGCCATCCCCCGGTTGTAACCAACCTTTATCCGGTGCCCCAACATCAATCACAAAGATATATATATATATATATATATATATATATATATATATTTGCGATATCCACATAAGTCAAGTATCTGGGCTCCATACCATGATACCACTTCTATCTAGAAGGAAATGCACATACCCTAAGGGGCGCTACCCCCAATAACCTTGTCGCATCTTTCCTGTTTCGACCATTACTGGGTTGTGAGGTTCGACGGAGTATCATCCACAAAGCTATGCTTTTCACAAAAGCCATGCTTTGATCATCTAATGATCAACAAATGATCATCAATACACAACAACACTTAGCGTGCCACACTACCAAATTAGGAGTATATCGCTGATAACCTTCAACTACATAACCTCTGAGCTCGTACGTCTCAAAGAAGGGTGTTAAGTTAAGAGAATAGATTTTCCGCCACCAACAGATATGTATTTGAAAGAAATCGGCTTTACATCTCAAAGTGTAGTGTCAGACACACGACCATACAAGTCTGTTCGGGGTTCGAACAGAACGGAAGGCATTTCGTCCAATAAAGGAAGAAGTTCTTGCAAATCCGGGCATCCACAATCCCAATCGGACTTCCCATCACTTAAGGAATCCCTATACCGGAGCAACTCGGTGCAGAGACAATCGAGAGGTTATCCTATCATTTTCGAAGACACCCGGTCTTCAATTGCTCTCCATTCGTCGAATCACTATTCGAAATGGGTTATATGACACAAAGGTCCTCTCCCGGCTAATCCGAATAGTGAGCGCCAATTTTTAAAACATGTGGATATGTCATTCACAAAGATTCACAAGTTTGATGTGGGTTTCGGATAACCAACTGGAATCCGACTCCCTGTCGCATCGAAATTCAAAAGCCGTTTTACGGGCCAAAGGGGTTTCACATTCACAAAAAATACTGGATCACAGCTCAGCACAAACAATTCATATCACATAGCATCACAACTACAATCATAGATATCAATTAATACCCATCATACAATAATTATCAATCATACACAGCTATGATGAAAAGATTGTGTGAATTAAACTAACTAATCACATAATTAATGTCATTCATCATCTTTAATCAATGATTGATTTATTCTTAATTAAAATTGATTAAATCTTTAATCATCTTCATAATTTAATCATTCATAAATTGGTTATCCTAATTAATTCATCTTTAATTGCTTATTAATTTAAATCTTAATTATCTGTTCTTTAATTAATTAACTTTTAATTATAGAGTAGTTACAAATCATTAATTTTTCAATCATTATTTAATCATTACAATTAAATTTGTTTTTTAATTTAATAATTTGAATAGGTGATTTACTTCTTGAATATTTTATTAAGTTAAATTTAAAAACAACTTTATTTTAAATATACAAGTTTGAAATATCATTGAACTTCATTTATTTCAAATAATTATTTCAATACCATACTTTACATTCGATTAACAAACTATCATCATTTAAAAAAAAATTTAGGAAATTATTTAAACTTATGTTTCAAACAAAATTTAAAACTGAAATTTGTTGTTTTCAGGTCCAACCCGAGGCTGTCTCAGGTCATCCCCGATCAAAATTTCTCCCTGCTTCGAGTTTTTATAAAATTTGACCCGAGTGACACATTTTTTTTCTTTTCAAATCTTTTTCTAAGTACCATTCAAACGACCCCAAAACGACTTCGAGTTCATGCTCGAGTTCAAATCCCTATTACCCGATAGCTGCTTCGGGTCCCCTTTTTTCCCCAAATTCGTTTCCCCTGACACAACCAAACCTATGTGCACCTGCACAACTTCGTCGACCATCTCTGGACAAACTTCTGGTCGTCAACACATCATCGATGATGTGCTCGAGCCTCTCAAACGTTCACCGGTTCGAACCAATCATGATTCCGAGATTTCGTTCCCAAAACCAAAACTGGAACCATCAGGGCCTCAAACAATCACCACGCACTGACACCAGAGATCACCAGAAGCCACGTCTTTCCGACACGAGCTTCCCATGTCAACCACGCTCCTCCACAACTCGATCTCATCTAGTCCGATGCACCCAAATAGACAAAATTGGCCAATTACTGATCAATGCAAAAACCTAGGCTAAAGCCCTAATTCGATTTCGCATTCAAAACCTAGGGTTATATAAATTTCGCTCACATTTTTCCAGTGATGTCGAACACTCCTCCCAGCAGTGACGACGAACTCAAGGCATACAATTGCTTGGATCATCAGAACTTGGAAAAGATTAGATTTTCTGATCAACCTATTTTTCTCATTGAAAACTTAACGAAAAATTTTGGTTTTGTTTTCAAAAATCATCATTTCCAGTAGTGATTCCAATAGTATTACTGAAATCAAAATTCTTGAGGTTCGAATCTTTGCAAATTTTAAGTTGTGACTATGTTTTACATTTTCTAGAACAATTCCTATTCATTTGGATTGAATTTATTTTTTATAAATTTAAAACATGACAAAACAAACTACTTTTGTTTGAATTTTAAGATCAAACAAGGATCAAGGGTTAAGGAAATTGGATTTTCTAAAAAATTTTGAGTTTCTGTAACATAGAACAGACGCAATCCAATTTTAATTTAACATGCACAGGTAAAAATACATAACTCATTCAATCTTTTGTTGCATGCAAACTCATATTCAAACTTGTTTGAATTCTACACTCAAACAATATGTCAAACATCAGATTTTAGGGATGTTTACTCAGCTGTTTATTTTTTTTCCTTCAGAAATCCTGACAGTGTTCAACAGAGATGAACCTGAACTCCTTCTTCCTCTTTTTCTTACTTGATTTTTTTTAATTTGTTAGCTGCAACAAATTTGCATAAACTTGTTTAAATCTTTGATTAAATTTTACTTACTTAGTTTTTTTAACAGCAAATAACAGAAATGAAATTACTTACAGTAATTTTTTTAGTTGAAACAGAGGAAAAACTCTCTGGCCTGCAACCTTTAAACTTTTGTATTTGCCAGTTTTCTTTCTTTCGTTTTCTTTTTAAGTTGACCCCTGAATCTCTTTATCTCTTTGAAGTTAGCTTGATTTTGTAGTGTTTGTTGAAGATTGGGATTCTTCTTCTAGCTTGAGAAACAAGGGAAATTTGTTACAGATTTTTGTTTCTTTTCTGGAATATGTTTCTTGATTTCAATTTGTTGAAGCAATTGTATTTGTTTTTGATGATTTTTTTCTTCTGATGTAAAGATTGCACAAAATTTTCTCTTTGAAATGAATAAAAGTAAGGGGAAGAAGATATTGTATAAGTTTATTTTCTTTTAAAAAAAATTACTTAAGAAAAGAAATTAATAAAATGACACTTGTTACTTTTCTTCTTTCCTTGAATTACATTTGTCACTATGGTCATTATTAATTTAACACTTTTAATAAAAATATTTTTCTTTATTAACATAAAAATTTACATTATATAATTTATTTTTAAACTTATATTTCCCATTAATAAATATTAGCTTTATATAAATATTAGCTTTATGTCAATGCATATTTTCAAAAGAAAGTGTTTTGAATTTTTAAATACATATTATATAAATTGCATAGATATACATTTATAAATCAAATCATTTTACCAAACATTTATTTAAAAATTTAAATTCAAATTAAAAATCAAATTCAATATACATGAATTTCAACTCTACCCACATATGTACTAATACATATATATTTACATATATGAATCAAAATTTTGATTTAAGTGATTTTAAAACTTTTAGTATTTCCAAATTTTTAACCCAAAAGAAATTTGAAATTCTTATTCACTCAAATTATCATTTATTATTTATTTTTTGAAACTTTTCAAATTTCATTATAAAAGTTCAACATTTACCAATTTTAAATTGATAAATTTTGGTATGTTACAGATTTTCTCCTCTTAAGAAAATTTCGTCCTCGAAATTTGAAAGAGAGAGGAAAGTAAACAAAGAATACATGAATTCAGAAAAGAATAGAGAAATGGCTTACCAATTTAAGCCGAGATATCCACCCTGCATTTGGGATAAGACTTTTGCATATTGTCTTCTGTCTCCCAAATACAGTCCTTTGGATCTCCGCTCCACTATACTTTAACCTGTTTCACATTTTTGTTCCTTAATTTCTTTTCATCCCGATCCACAATCTTAATTAGTTCTCTTTTAACTGATAAATTTGACGTGATCTCCAGATCCTGCTGTGCTACTTCTTCGACAACACTGTCTGGATCGGGCACGTACTTTCGAAGATGTGAAACGTGAAATACATCGTGTACGCCAGATAACCAGTTAGGTAGTTGCACTCGATATGCTAGAGGACTAATCCTTTCCAAAATAGGAAAAGGACCAACGTATCGCTGTGCCAACTTACCAGTTTTCCCAAATCTTAACACACCCCGCATGGAGATACTTTCAAGAAAACAGAATCTCCAACTTGAAATTCCAATGCTCTTCTTCTGCGGTTGTAATAACTCTTCTGGCGACTCTGAGCAGTTATTAACTTCTTTCGAATAAAATCAACCTTTTCAGTGGCTTCCTTAATCATGTCTGGTCCAAGGACGAGTCTATCACCGGATTCAATCCAGCATGCCGGTGATCGACACGGTCGACCATATAGAGCCTCAAAAGGAGCCATTTCGATACTGGCTTGATAGCTGTTATTATATGAAAATTCGACCAAATGCAAATAATCTTCCCAAGAACCACCAAAGTCGAGAATACAAGCTCGTTAAAGATTCTCTAATATTCGATTTATCCTTTTAGTCTGCCCATCAGACTGTGGGTGATAAGCAGTGTTGAAGTTTAGCTTTGTTCCCTACGTGGCCTGAAACGCTTCCCAAAATCTACTAGTGAAGATCGGGTCACGATCACTCACTATACTACTCGGTATACGATGGAGACAGACAATCTCTTTGATATATAGCTCAGCTAAACTTGCTGCTGTCCGAGTGGATTTTACTAGAATGAAGTGAGCAGTTTTGGTTAGACGGCCCACTATGACCCAAATTGCTTCATTTCCCTTCTTCATTCGTGGCAATTCGTCGATAAAATCCATTGATACCTGATCCCACTTACATTTTGGTACCTCCAAAGGCTGGAGTAAACCCGCCATCTTCTTCTGGTTGCTTTTAATTTGTTGACAGGTAGCACAATGACTTACATATATAGATATATCTCTTTTCATTGTCTTCCACCAGAAGGTTCTTTTAATATCTCTATACATTTTATTTACTCCTGGATGGATACTGAGTTTTGACTTATGACATTCATCAAAAACTTCACGCTTCAGCTCTGGAATGTTTGGGACACAAATTCTTCCCTTTAATCTTATAATTTTATTGTTGTCGACTTCAAATCTGGTATTTTCACCATGTCGCATTTTCTCATAAATTTGATGAAGAAACTCATCTTCTTTTTGCTGGATGGCGACTTTCTCAAGAAGAGTAGGAGTAATGATCAGATGAGCAAGAATAGCGTGCTTCCTACTTAAAGCATTAGCAACTACATTGGCTTTACCGGGTGTATACAGAATATCTAGGTCATATGATGCTAGAAATTCTAACCATCGTTGTTGCCGTAGATTTAAATCTTTCTGTGTGAAGAGATACTTTAAAGATTTGTGATCGGTGAATAATTCAAAATTTTCACCTAGAATAAAGAGAGTTTATTAAGTATATTTATTTAGTTAAGTTAAATTTCTTATATCGTTAAGAAAGCTGAAAAAAGTTCTTACCCAGGAGATAGTGTCGCCAGATTTTCAAAGCGAAAATAACAGCTAAAAGCTCTAAATCGTGTGTTGGGTAATTTTTCTTATGCGGTCGTAATTGTCTACTCGCATAGGCAATTACTTTTCCATTTTGCATTAGTACCACACCCAAACCATCTCCACAAGCATCAGTATAGAAGGATAACCCTTGGTTCCCGAGAATGATAGCGAGAATGGGAGCGGTAGTTAATCTCCTTTTCAATTCCTGGAAAGCTTCATCACACTTTGGAGTCCAATCGAATTTAGCATTCTTCATTGTTAGCTTAGTCAGTGGACTGGCCAACATAGAAAAATCCTGGACAAACTTTCTATAATATCCCGCTAAACCCAGAAAACTTCGAACTTCTCTAGGAGTAGTGGGTCTCCTCCAGTCCAGAATTGCAGAAATCTTGCTTGGGTCAACAGAAATCCCTTCTTCATTAACAATATGACCGAGAAATCTAAGTTTTTTGACCCAAAAGTGATATTTAGAGAATTTAGCGGATGAGACATTTCTCCTCAATATTTCCAAAACAATTCTGAGATGTTCAGCATGCTCCTCTTCCGTTTTGGAGTAAATCAAGATATCATCAATAAATACAAGTACAAACTTGTTCAGTACTTCTCGAAACACACGGGTCATTAAATCTACGAAATACGCGGGAGCGTTGGTTAGTCCAAAGGGCATGACTAACCATTCGTAGGACATGTTAGGACCCCTAAAGGCAGTTAAACGAACACAATCCTCGGCTATTTGCAGTTGATGGAATCCCTAAGCTAAATCCATTTTAGAAAAGAATCGAGCGCCATGAAGTTGATCGAATAGATCATCGATTCTAGGTAAAGGGAATTTGTTTTTGAGAGTTTGTTTATTGAGATCGCGGTAATGTACACACAATCTCAAAGATCCGTCTAATTTAGCCACAAATACGACAGCTGAACCCCATTCGAAAACACTAGGGCGAATCAATCCTTTATCTAACAAATCTCGAGTTTGATTGACTAATTCAATTCTTTCCCTAGGTGCTATCCTGCGACTTGTGTGGACGACAGGACGGGCATTGGGTACTAAGTCAATTCGGAATTCTATTTCTCTATGTGGGGGTAAGGATTTTACTTCTTCAAATACGTCGGAAAATTCCAGAACAACAGGTATAGACTCCAAACTGGGTTCAGAATATCCCAAAGTATACATCAATTTATCTCTCTTTGGACTCGGATCCTCACAAGAGATTTCAATAAAATTTCCAAAGTTTGTTTTGATCTAGATCGTTCGATTATTACAATCTAATTTGGCTTCGTATTTTGTTAGCCAATCCATTCCGAGTAAAATTTCGAATTTATTAAAATCAAGAACAAAGAGACTGATAGGGAATCGTAACAAGAATACGAGATAGGGATGTCTCTACATCGTAGACAAAGGTTTGCAGGACCACCTACTAGGTTTTTCACACAAATGGGCTCGATGACAAAATTAGGTTTAAGTTTTAATTCATTTACGGTTAGTTGTGAGATAAAACTATGTGAAGCTCCCATGTCAAATAAAACTCTAACAACTTTATCATAAATAGTAAGGTTACCTTCCAAAACACCTTTTCCCTTATCTACTTTCGAAGTTGAAGGGTCTTCCTTTATCGCATATACATTTGCCACCTTCGCTTGTTTCAACACTAGGCAATTCTTAACAACATGTCCAGGCTTGTGACAATTATAGCATTCTCGAGCTCCTTGATCATTCTTCACAGGTTGTTCCTTTTTGACTTGCTTCTTCGGGTTCTTGCAGTTGTTTGAATAATTCCCCTTCTCTTGGAAATTGTAACAAGTTACATCTCTAGCCGAATTTCCTTGATTGTTCCTCTTATCCTTGCCTTGATGTGGCTTGTTTCCCCCAAACTTTCTTTTCTTCCAATTCTGATTACTTGAATTTCTGCTTTCCCTTGGAATCTCCTGCATATCCAGGGTGGCATACCGATATCCCATATCAATAAAATCAGAGAAAGATTCTTTGATGTGTGCTGTCATCCTTTCGTGACACTTCTTGTTCATCCCACGAATGAATTTTTCATTTTTCTTTAAAGGCATATTCACCAACTCCGGACCAAAATGGATAGTTCGTTGAACTTGTTTAAATACTCTTCAAAAGACAAGCCTCCTTGCTTTAAGTCCAGAAATTCTTGATACATTCGGGAAATTCCTGCCGATGGCATATAACGCTTTTCAAACACCTCCTTAAATCGACTCCAAGAAAACTCTTCTTCAGGTTCATCTATTGTGACCGTTTCCCACCAGGCTGAGGCTTCATCTTGTAATTGCCAAGAAGCAATTAGTCGCATTTGATCATCCTGCAGCTTAAGCCCCTTAAAATCTTTTCACATGATCTTATCCAAGCCTGGGCCTCAATAATTGACTCTTTGCCGGTGAAAGGCCTACCACCCAGCCTTGTAAAGCTCTTATGCAAATCAGCCAGATTCGGCTGATACTGAGTAGGCACAACTGCTTCTGCTGGAGGGGAAATTTGACTAGCTGTTGTAGCATTTCCCTGACTTCTAGCTCTATCCCTTCACCCACTTGTTCTTACTATCTGTAATTACTAAGAAACTTGATTTAAAGATTCGGACAAGAAATCGTAAGGAATATCAGCAGTTATAGAACATAGACTAAGAAAATTTTGGGGTTTCAGTCTCGGTTTATACTCATTCTAGGGTATACTTCACCCTATATCTAATGAGCCATCTAATGTGTTATACTCTGTAGCTAAAGTTCTTACTCAACCTTTAGCTCTGATACCACTTGTCACGACCCAAAGTTCAGCGTTCAAAAATCGACATCAAATACCTCACTTGTATTCGACTGCCGGAGATTCGAACGTCGAATTTCAGTTCGGATGGAGCTTATAACAACATTAAATGAATATAAACAGCGGAAAATAAAACTGCCAACATGAATATCCCAGATACAACATCACAATACCATTACAACCATAACACCAACATCAGAGTATTTATATACATATACAACACAACTTCAAAATAGACCATCACGACATAACCACAAGTGATTGTATCTCATGAAAGTCTTTAAATGAAATGAAATGATAACGAACATCCAACTAAGAACCTTGAGATCCAAAAGTTTCAAAATATCTCCAAGCCAAAACCTTCAAAAACCAAAAGCTTCCAAACCATACGACTCCAAAATCCAGCTAGCACCAAAACACAGAAGACCTATTACTAGGCTGCCCGTGTGGAAATTATGGGCACCCAGAGTTTAGAAAGGAAAAAATAAACTCCAGGCCAGTCATGGGACTGGTATGAGTAAACCAAAACAGTTGTTTGAAATAAAAGCAGTTTATTTTGAATCAAAAGCAAACAAAAGAATTCGAAAGAAATTCGCAATGCTTTTTGAAAATGAAACTTCCATAAGGCCTCCCGCCACACACACAATGCAAACATAGACTTGGGGGAGATTTCTCCTTATGACAGACAAAAATGCTTAATACAAGAAAACAATTTATATATTATGATTAGTGCATAGTGTGAAAAACAATTTCGAAAGTATAATATTAATCTTAGCCAGCATATGTACCATTATACTATGCCTACTATAGCTACCACCTGAGGTGGCAGGTTATACAATTTAAAACCGTATTGGGCTCGTATTGTTTCTTTGGATTTCCAACAAATGGTCAGGCTAAGGAACTTCCAGGGACACATGGGTACGCCTCTGGAGGGACGTCTCGAGAACCTAACCGGATCTCTGCCAACACAAGGCCGGGTTATCTCTATAACTAGGTAACTACTACACGAGTATGCCATCCTCCGGTTGTAACCAACCTTTATTCGGGGAACCAACATCAATCACAAAGGAATATATATATATATATATATTTGCGATATCCACATAAGTTAAGTATCTGGGCTCCATACCATGATACCACTTCTATCCAGAAGGAAATGCACATACCCTAAGGGGCGCTACCCCCAATAACCTTGCCGCATCTTTCCTGTTTCGACCATTACCGGGTTGTGAGCTTCGACAGAGTCTCGTCCACAAAGCTATGCTTTTCACAAAAGCCATGCTTTGATCATCTAATGATCAACAAATGATCATCAATACACAGCAGCACTTAGCGTGCCACACTACCAAATTGGGAGTATATCGTTGATAACCTTCAACTACATAACCTCTGAGCTCATACATCTCAGAGAAGGGTGTTAAGCTAAGAAAATAAATTCTCCGCCACTAACAGATATGTATTTGAAAGAAATCGGCTTTATATCTCAAAGTGTAGTGTCAGACACACGACCATACAAGTCTATTCCGGGTTCGAACAGAATGGAAGGCACTTCGTCCAATAAAGGAAGAAGTCCTTGTAAATCCGGGCGTCCACAATCCCGATCGGACTTCCCATCACTTAGGAAATCCCTATACCGAAGCAACTCGGTGCAGAGACAATCAATAGGTTATCCTATCGTTTTCAAAGACACCCGGTCTTCAATCGCTCTCCATTCGTCGAATCACTATTTGGAATGGGTTATATGACACAAAGGTCCTCTCCCGGCTAATCGAATAGTGAGCGTCAATTTTTAAAACATATGGATATGTCATTCACAAAGATTCATAGGTTCGATGCGGGTTTCGGATAACCAACTGGAATCCGACTCCCTGTCGCATCGAAATTGAAAAGCCGTTTTACGGGCCAAAGGGGTTTCACATTCACAAAAAATACAGGATCACAGCTCAGCACAAACAATTCGTATCACATAGCATCACAATTACAATCAGAGATATTAATTAATACCCATCATACAATAGTTATCAATCATACACAGCTATGATGAAACAAATGTGTGAATTAAACTAGTTAATCACATAATTAATTTCATCATCATCTTTAATCAATGATTGATTTATTCTTAATTAAAATTGATTAAATCTTTAATCATCTTCATAATTTAATCATTCATAAATTGGTTATCCTAATTAATTCATCTTTAATTGCTTATTAATTTAAATCATAATTATCTGTTCTTTAATTAATTAACTTTTAATTATAGAGTAGTTACAAATCATTAATTTTTCAATCATTATTTAATCATTACAATTAAATTTGTTTTTAAGTTAAAAATTTGAATAGGTGATTTACTTCTTGAATATTTTATTAAGTTAAATTTAAAAGCAACTTTATTTTAAAAACACAAGTTTGAAATATCATTGAACTTCATTTATTTCAAATAATTATTTCAATACCATACTTTACATTCGATTAACCAACTATCATCATTTAAAAAAACAAATTTAGGAAATCATTTAAACTTTATGTTTCAAACAAAATTTATAACTGAAATTTGTTGTTTTCAGGTCCAACCCGAGGCTGTCATGGGTCATCCCCGATCAAAATTTCTCCCTGCTTCGAGTTTCTATAAAATTTGACCGGAGTGACACATTTCTTTTTTCTTTTCAAAATTTTTTCTAAGTACCATTCGAACGACCCCTAAACTACTTCGAGTTCATGCTCGAGTTCAAAACCCTATAACCCGATAGCTGCTTCGGGTCCCCCCTTTCTTCCACAAATTTGTTTCCTCTGACACGACCAAACCTATGTGCACCTGCACAACTTCGCCGACCATCTCTGGACAAACTTCTGGTCGTCAACACATCATAGATGATGTGCTCGAGCCACTCAAACGTTCACCAGTTCGAACCAATCATGATTCCGAGATTTCGTTCCCAAACCCAAAACTGGAACCATCAGCGCCTCAAACAATCACCACGCACTGACACTAGAGATCACCAGAAGCCACGTCTTTCCATCACGAGCTTCCCATGTCAACCATGCTCCTCCACAACTCGATCTCATCTAGTCCGATGCACCTAAATTGACAAAATTGGCCAATTATTGATCAATGCAAAAACATGGGATAAATCCCTAATTCGATTTCGCATTCAAAACCTAGGGTTATATTCCACTCGCATTTTTCCAGTGATGTCGAACACTCCTCCTAGCCATGACGACGAAATCGAGGCATACAATAGCTTGGATCATTAGAACTTGGCAAAGATTCGACTTTCTGATCAACCTATTTTTCTCATTGAAAACTTAACGAAAAATTTTGGTTTTGCTTTCAAAAATCACCATTTCCAGTAGTGATTCCAATAGTATTACTGAAATCAAAATTCTTGAGATTCGAATCTTTACTCATTTTAAGTTGTGACCGTGTTTTACATTTTCCAGAACAGTTCCTATTCATTTAGCTTGAATTTATTTTTTTTATAAATTTAAAACATGACAAAACAAACTACTTTTGTTTGAATTTTAAAATCAAACAAGGATCAAGGGTTAAGGAAATTGGATTTTCTAAAGAATTTTGGATTTGTGTAACATAGAACAGAGGCAATCCAATTTTAATTTAACATGCACAGGTAAAAATACATAACTCATTCAATCTTTTGTTGCATGCAAACTCATATTCAAACTTGTTTGAATTCTACACTCAAACAATATGTCAAACATCAGATTTTGGGGATGTTTACTCACCTGTTTATTTTTTTTCCTTCAGAAATCCTGACAGTGTTCAACAGAGATGAATTTGAACTCCTTATTCCTCTTTTTCTTACTTGATTTTTTTTAAAATTTGTTAGCTGCAACAAATTTGCATAAACTTGTTTAAATCTTTGATTAAATTTTACTTACTTAATTTTTTTTAACAACAAATAACAGAAATGAAATTACTTATAGTAATTTTTTTTAGTTGAAACAGAGGAAAAACTCTCTGGCCTGCAACCTTTAAACTTTTGTATTTGCCAGTTTTTTTTTATTCATTTTCTTTTTAAGTTGACCCCTGAATCTCTTTATCTCTTTGAAGTTTCGGCTTGATTTTGTAGTGTTTGTTGAAGATTTGGATTCTTCTTCTAGCTTGAGAAACAAGGGAAATTTGTCACAAATTTTTCTTTCTTTTCTGGAATATGTTTCTTTATTTCAATTTGTTGAGGCAATTGTATTTTTTTTGATGATTTTTTTCTTCTGATGTAAAGATTGCACAAAATTTTCTCTTTGAAATGAATAAAAGTAAGGGGAAGAAGATATTGTATAAGTTTATTTCCTTTTTAAAAAAATTACTTAAGAAAAGAAATTAATAAAACGACACTTGTTACTTTTCTTCTTTCCTTGAATTACATTTGTCATTATGGTCATTATTAATTTAAAACTTGTAATAAAAAGATTTTTCTTTGTTGACATAACAATTTACATTATATAATTTATTTTTAAACTTATATTTCCCATTAATAAATATTAGCTTTACATAAATATTAGCTTTATGTTAATGCATATTTTCAAAAGAAAGTGTTTTGAATTTTTAAATACATATTATATAAATTGCATAGATATACATTTATAAATCAAATCATTTTACCAAACATTTATTTAAAAATTTAAATTCAAATTAAAAATCAAATTCAATATACATGAATTTCAACTCTACCCACATATGTACTAATACATATATATTTACATATATGAATCAAAATTTTGATTTAAATGATTTTAAAACTTTTAGTATTTCCAAATTTTTAACTCAAAAGAAATTTGAAATTCTTATTCACACAAATTATCATTCATTATTTATTTATTTTGAAACTTTTCAAATTTCATTATAAAAGTTCAACATTTACCAATTTTAAATTGAAAAATTTTGGTATGTTACACTATCACCCTGGTGTTCCCACCCTTATCGAGAGCTCTTTTTCCATGCACCATATCCATAATTTATAATATATTCGAGGTTATCTAGAAAGGTGATAACATACCCTAATTAGGTGCAACCTACTTAGCCTTGCTACATCTCTCCTGATTTTTAATTATTTCGGTTGATGAGGCGAGAGGCTATGATTACCTTTTAAGGAATTTTCACTTAGAATGCTTATTGTCTTCCAATAATAATGTGCTGAAAGCATTCATCCATATAAGTCTATTCCGAGTCTGAACAAAACCAAAGGCACTATTCCTACTACATCCATTTTGGAATCATCCTCAAGATTAGAAGCAATTAGCCCTTGCACTTCAATGCTCCATCTTCAATTTCGTGCTCTTTTCTTTACTTTGAAAAGTATTCATTGGATCGAAGTGGTTTTCGGATAACTTATCCGATTCTGGTCCCTTTGAAACAACATTCGATATTTTCGATAAACTTAACCCCGGTTCTTTAGAAAATAAACAGACGAAAATAAGATCGGAGATCACCTCCTAACCGTCAGTGGACGGATTTCCTTATCATCGTCCTAGAAGTACAAAACGAGTTTATACGTACACTATAACACCTTCGATGGTAATTGTACCATATAATTTCCGTGTTTCTCCTAGATATTTCCAAAGTTATGTTTTGGATCCAGATTTGATAGTCGGTTATTTAACTATCAAATAAACAATCATTCAACTATAGCTTTCATTTCCACTGAAATTACTAAGCCTTATTTAATTTAAATTTCAATAAATTAAATCTCTTTATCAAAAAGTATATACTTATCTCACCGGAATAAATATATTCACAATCATTCCTTCCAAAAATATTTGAAAACTTAAAGAAAAATTATAGAAAGCACCATGCGATATCAACCGTAGATTCAGAGCTCAATGATTACGTTTCTATCCCAGAGAATCCAAACTTAACAACAGGCAATCTTTGCCTCCTGATTTCCGCCATGATTGTATACCATTAATTTTCAAAAACTTTATTTAATAATTATCTCAAAATAATACATATAAAGTTTCTATATAAATTTCCAAGTTAATGTAGGAAAATACTCTTTTATAAAAGTTTATTATATAATATATTATTTTTAAAACATTATTAATATTTGAACAAATTATCTTTGAAATAATAATACTTTAATACTAATTAACTCTTAAAAAATCAACTTTTAAATCCAATTACTGCAAAATAACCTTAAATAAACAATTAAAATAAAATTTAAACATTTCAAAAAAATTAAAAAAATTTGAAAAATAATTATATAATTTTTTTAAGAATCATAAAATATTTAACCTTAAATCATTATTAAATAATTAGTTATTATCTTTAAAACGTCACTAATAAATAATAGTTATCTTTTAATAACATTGATTCAAAAATCAACTTTCGAATTTGGAAAGAGGCTTCTTAATTTCAATGGTACTTAATCAAGTTACCAATTGTTCGACAACAATCCAAAATGGTAGATTCAGATATTCACGTCAATCCAGTTTAACAATTAATTCGACATCATATTGCTCAATATAATTATCAAGATAATAAATATTAGAACATACAAATATGATAGTAGAACAGGGTTTTATTTCTACTAGTCAATGTCCAAAAACACATATATTCGGTAATAATGGCAGAACAGTGATTTATTCTGCCGACAGGGGTCCAATTTAATACAATCAGCGGAATTTTATTCCGCTAAACAGATGTCTAATCATCACACATTACGTAAATTAACTCATCACTATTTTTATATGGGTAAATAACTTCAATGGGCGGGTCATATAAATTTAAACGACGTTATTCGTTTTAAATCGATTATTTAAATTTCAGTTCGTTTTAATATACCATAGATTTTAACTTGTTCAAACTTTACAACAAACTGTACAATGACGTCGTGTCCGTCGATACGAACCCATCGCAACACATTTCGCATCAATCGGGTTTCGTATGCATTAGTTATGACAATTTAAAATTTACAATATATATATATATATACATATATAATTTAACATTTTTGATTAAAAACGTTTTTCCTTATTTTCTTTGGGCCGAAGTCCACCAACATACACAAACCCATTCCCTCTTTTTTCTTCTCCTCCCTTTCATTTTTTTCTCCCTTCATTCACCTGGAAGCAAACCATCCCTCAACCGAAACACGAAACCCCTCACATCCAAACATCTCGAGCCCAACCCTATCACGCACACACACTTGATTCCACCATACCATCATCCACTCTCGCCTAGACCCAAACCTGAGCTTCTTTCCTAAAATCCCAGCCACCATTGCCAAAACTCGTATGCATGCGTGCACATTCATGTGCACAACCAATCGACTTCACCGATCAACCAACATGGCCACCCATAAACTTCCCCACTCCACCCCATCTCATAGCACCGCCGCTAGCACTAACGGCCTCCTCCTTCCCAATTTCCACTTACAAAGCTAACAGCAGCTCCCAAATGAGACGGCAACCGGAGTCCCCATGACCACCACGCACTACTAGAGCACACGCCACTCGACCACACGAACCATCACTCGCCGCCACAGCTTCAAGTGCGACTCGAACCAAGTCTGATCGCCTCACATGGCCGTAGTTTGATGAAATTCGAACCTCTCTAAACTACCTCCTTGAACCCAAAAATTGTCACATTCACTCAAATCGAAGGTAAATTCAAAAATCGACCATAGTGAATCTCTTCCCCATGCCCCCATGCTCCTCCTAAACCAAGCCGCACCTCCCCTCAATGATGACATCACCAGAAAATACATTTTTTTAATAAAAACTGGTCAACTCGCGATTTCTCAAAACCCATGCCACTAAAATTCATGTTTTCTTTACTAAAAATCCTATTTTCACCTAACAATCATGATTATATACATGAATCAATGATTTAAAAATGTTGGAATTTTTCAATACTATGGTTGCTTATTGTAAATTAAGGGTTTCTCACCACATATAGCATGAATCAACCTAAAAACTATTTTTAATGCAGTCTACACTCAAAACCAAACACTTTATCAGTTTATGTCATTAGCTAATTCGAATTGTATTGAGATATACTGATTTTAAAAAATCAAGGCATGTATAAAATTCCCTGTGTTGAACATGACAGAGGAAGATTTTTGGGCATTCTAGGTATTTCGAAACAACATTCTCACCTTCATCATGCTTAGCCCCTTTGAAATCTTCCAGTTGATCTCTAGTTTATGATCTAAACTTGAAAAATCTTGCTTTGCCTTTTGAATTTTGAAAGAACAGGGTGCTTTTCTTTTTTTCTTCTTAGTTTTTATTTTACAGTGTTTATTTGTAGGCTTTACAAAATTAAGCCAACATACGAGCTTATACACACACACATGCACACACACAAAAGTTTGCACAAGATATAATGATGCGTTTGTATAGATTTTGGTCCCAAGAAAGACTTAAAATCTTTTTAAGGCTGCTGTAAACATGTTTTTAATGGATTTGAAATGAGGTGGTTTTGATATGAAGTTGAGATGAAGTATAAATTTTGAGATGATATGAAGTTTTTAGTTTACACATTTATTGTTTGATTGACCAGAAAAGCTTATACATATACATATGCATACATACATACATACACACACACACACACACACACACACACACACACACACACACACATATATATATATTCACTTTTACTTGTTTACTTGACCAGGCAATGGTTTTACTTTTGGTTATGCACTAGGTAGCTTCTTTTGATTTAAAACATGCTTTCCCTTTATTTTTAAACAACTGTTAAGTGGTATTGACTAAAACAATTTTAAGTGTTCATATTCCTATTTATTTTATATTTAGACATTTAAAAATTCAAGGAACTAAAGGTTTGCTAACAACATTTTTACTTGAAACACTATTTTGTTAAAAGATCCTCTTTCACAAATGGTTTAAATGCTTTTACTAAAATTTTCTCATTTCTTTCGTATATATTTTCCATATATATTTCTTATATATTCCTTCTTTTCCAATTTCCAATATATATATATATATAGAGTTCTTTTATAAACAATATTTATTTAGTCATGCATATTTTACACTCTTCTTCCTTTAACTTATATGTACATATATAAGAAAATTCCAATTTTAAACCTCGCTTCTAATTACACAACATTATTTTTCATAAACTATATTATTTTCTATTTATAATATATTCTTTTCTTTTCATCTATATTTATTTGAATTTTTTTTAAATTTACATATAAATTCTATCGTTATACATACATATATAAGAATTCAAATTAAATAAATTTTCTATTTTATAAATAAAATTTGGAAATTCAAAATATTATCCTGTTTTAAAACTATATATTTTACCAATTATCAATTAACATGGATTTTTATTTTGATCAAAATATTGTATTATTGAATATTAAAAACAAATATTCATACTTAAGACGACAAAATTTCCGGATCATTACAAAATGCTTCATGGTTAAACTCAGATCATAATTGCTATGCCTAATTCTTTATATAAAGATCGTTTGTTAGCATATAATGAATTATTAAAGATTATAAAACTTTGAATAAAGTTAATAAAATTGTATTAGCTGAGTTAAAAGATTGTAAGCAACAAATTTTCAATTTAAACGAGAAAAGTAAATATTTGGTAAAGAAAACTATTTTTTTTGAAAATACTCTAAAAGAACTTGTTTTGCAAAAAAGATTTTGTTCAAAAAGAAAATGAGCAATTAGAAGCTAAAAATAATGAACTTTCAAAGGAAATCGATGTTTTGAAAAATAAAAATATATTTTTAGAAAATTCTTCAAATAATTCTAACTCTTTAATTTTGTCTTTTGAAAAAGTGAATGAAGTTTTAATTAAAAAGAACTTAGAATTATCTAAAGAATTTGAGATTTTAAAAGGCAATAGTAATATTTTGCAAAACGAAGTATGTGATTCTAAAGCAAATTTTGAAAGATTAAATAAAAAATCGTCAGTTTAACAAAGGAAAAGATATATTATCTTCCTGCAATTTAGGCTATAAACAAGCTAAAAGTAAATATAATACTAGATATGCATTCAGTATAATAGTATTAGTAAAGAAGATAGTCCTAAAACCAATTATAATCACAATAGTACTTTGTTTAGAAATGATAAAAAATAAGCACTAAACTAATGACTATAGTATTAAAATACAGATTCTGGCTAATACGATTAATCATGACAAACAACTTTATATTAACAACTATTTTAAGAATGTATTTTGTAATGAAAATTATATTTATAGATGTTCAACCACACCTAAATGGGCATGGCTTTCCAAGTCCTAACCCTCGGACCCTAACATAGGCAGTGAGTACCGGAACATATATTTTAATTTTTTTGCAGGTATACCACATATAAATGGGAAGATATATTCCAAATTTTATGATACTTATGGAAATGAAGCCACAAACGTGATGTTTAAATTTTCTATGTGAGTATGACATGGGAAGTTGTGATAGTTAAAACTATGACTATGACAAGTGGTGTGATCTTTAAAATTTTGAACAATTTTTTTAATATTTTGTACACCTATGAAATTATATTAGAGAGTTCTACTCTTATAATCATTTATATTACTCCTACTGATGTCAATTTCCTTTTTGTCGATGACAAAGGAGGGAATAACTCTACGACCATATCGATAGGGGGAGTATTGACTTAGGGGGAGAACTATCTGAGTGTTAATTAATTTTAAATTAAACTTATATAGTTGTCATTATAAAAAATGAAGAGAATGTTAGAACAACATACTTTGATGTTTTGAAAGTGACAACTATACATGTATATATCGCATACACTAACCATTTATGTAGAAAATTATATCATTTAAACGAAGAGACAAACTTGATGAAATAAAGATCAAAATTACGCTACAATGTAATATCAGTCATAATGTCTTAGTTTATAGTTCAAAATATTGTTAAAATCTCTTCTAGGTGGTATGCGCACAAATACATATATCATAAATCAATTTCAAATCACAAAACATGAATTAACAGAATTTAGCAGACTGAATATATGCACATATAGAAGTTCTGAAGCACAACAACATTCAGCCGACTGAGTAGCAAAATCCAGCCAGCCGAATATAGTAAAAGTTGCACTATTTCTTTTTTGTTCTAAAATTTGGTTCTCTTTGACAGATTTCAGATGGCTGCTATTATTCATTCAACCGACTGAATTAAATAATGGCTATATTTTTATTTGAAATTCTGAAGTGACGCTTCTCTCCATCAACAGTTGCAACCTTTTCTCTTCATCACTGCTCTTAATAAACAATTATAACCGATTGATCTCTATATAAAGCAATACATTTCAATAATTTAATTAACTGGTTCACAATTCTTTCTTTCTTTTGAATTCTCAAGCATTCATACAATTTTATATTGCTTTACCTTTTTGATCACACATACATTCAAGAATATACTTCTTGTGATCAAAACGTTTTCATTTTCTTCACATTCACTCAATATACCACTTGGAAGAAGATTACAGAAAGGTTGTACTATATCGACTCATCTATGACATTTAGAGCACATAAAGTCATAAACAATTCTACTTACTTTTTAGTTGAAGTCCTGTTGGAGATCTTTAGGCACGAAGTCTTATTCGGTAGCTTTGGCGAATTGTTAAATAGAAGTCCTATTTGATAGCTCAGGCAGTTTGTAATACCTATTCCTTCGGGTTAAGGGAGGATGTTTGTTAGTTAAATCCAAAAGGAGTGAGGGACTAGATGTCGAACGGGATATTCGAACAAGTACGAAAATCTATGGCGCTATTTACTTTATTGCTTTACTTTGAGATTTATGTTTCGCACAAGTCTATAACTTAGATAATTATTCATATTACTCGATCCGTAAACAATTTTAGATCAATAATTAGATAAAAATATATACTAATTACTTTAATATATTTATAGAATAGATTATAAGTACCCATATTTTTTGGGATTGTAAGTATCTAAAATAATATATTTGAATTATAAAATAATTTTGTAATTTATGATATTAAGTATAATACTTCACCAATTTATATTTGTTAAATAAATATATATGAATTTATAGAAAAATTATCATTATTATTTTTTGATTTTAGCATGTTAAAATGTTATTTTTTTGCAGTAAAATATATTAAAATATTATTTTTAAATAGTTAAAATAACCAAATATTTTTTTTCCATATTCTGACTATTTAAATGATATACTTTATATCAAATTAGTTTTATAGTAACATTTCTAAAGTTTAAGGAAATTATACGTTAAACACATTATTTTATTGATTATTCTTTTAAAAATGTAAATGAGTAAAAATTATATTATCGTTATTTCCAAATTTTATGTTTTAAAGTATTTTATCTAATTTCCAAATAAAGTTAGTTTATATTTTGAAATTAAGAAATCATACGTTATATATTACTGATATACCTATATAGGTGAAACAATTGCAAGTATTTATTTATGCAATAATTTTCAAAGAAAAATATTGATGTAATATTGTGCTTTTTGAAGTTATATTAGGAAAATTCGTGATCTAGTCTATATTTATGCTCATGCACACCAGCGCATGTGTGTGATGATGAGTTTTATATGTTAAATTTTAAAATCGTTATTGTATAAATTTTAAATGTAATAAGAATATTAAGGGATTTTTTTTAATTTACTAAAATTATCTTTATCAATAGTTGGCTTAGAAGCGCAAACTTTTTGTGTCAAGAGCCACTTTTTTGTACAGTTCGAACTGATACTTTACCACACTTGTCCAGTCCAAATTGTACAGAAAGGCGGATAGTAAGAAAAAGAAAGTAGAAAGAAGGTAGAAAGAAGATAGAAAGAAAACCAAATAATACAGAATCTCACAGCGGAAACGAATAATCTATAATATAGCACAAATCTTTACACAAAACAAAAACTGTAATTAATATATACAGACATCAACCACAGTTTACTAACCTATTCAGCATGGACAGTTATAACACCCTATCCTCACAATTGCTGATAAACACTGCTAAAATGCAACGGAAAAATAGTCATCCACATGAATACGTCTCTGGCCTCCGGCTCCTTTCCTGAATTTCCAATCTTCCAGCTAAACCTGAGAATATGCTCGGTCTGACCCGAACATATAGGAAAACCCACGCCTGGGTCAGTCTGGTAAAACCAACGTGAGAATTTAAACACAAGGAATTTTATTCATTTTAACTTTCAGAATCCTTTTAAATTAAAAGTAACCCGTAAGACCACGCCACACATAAACATAATGGGTTTTCCCCTTAGGGCAACCAAAATCCTTTTATAGAAAATCCAACGATATTATAATAGTGTCTAAGTACAAATACTTATTCAAATAGGTTAAATTGTTTCATTAGTTAAATTCTAGCATACTAGGCTCTAGAACCAAAACCGTAAAGGCACGTATTGGAGAAAGAATTACATACGAATGATTAGGCACCGGGGTTCCACCTATCACAGTACACATCTAAAAAAATGTACCAAGGACCAAGCCGGCATCCCTTGGAACATAAGACCAGACTACCCCTAACCTTGATAGACTGAATATGCTATCACCCTGAGTGTTCCCACCCTTTTCGAGTTCCTTCCATACACCGTAATAATAATATCCGAGGGTATCTAGGAAGGTGATAAACATACCCTAATTGGGAGCAACCCACTTAGCCTTGCTGCATCTCCCCTGATTTTCAGCCATTTCCGGTTGATGAGGCTTGAGGCTACAATTACCTTTTTAAGGAATTTACACTTAGAATGCTCATTGTCCTCTAATGACAATGTACTGATATCATTCATCCATACAAGTCCATTTTGGGTCTGAACGAAACCGAAGGCACTATTCCTACTACATCCGTTTTGGAATCAACCTCAGGATTAGTAGCAATTTACCCTTGCACTTCAATACTCCATCTTCGATTCCATGCTCTTGTTTTTATTTCAAAAATGTATTCATTTGATCGAAGTGGTTTTTGGATAACTTATCCAATCTCGGTCTCTTCCAAACAACTTTCAAAATTTCTGATAAACTCAACCTCGGTTCTTTAGGAAATAAACAAACGAAAATAAGATCGAGGATCATCTCCTAACCGTTAATGCACGGATTTCCTTATAATCGTCCTAGAAGAACGAAAAGAGTTTATACGTACAATATAGCACCTAGAACGGTAACTATACCCTATAATTCCCATATTTCTCCTAGATGTTTCCAAAGTTATGTTTTAGGTCCAGAATTGATAGTTGGTTATTTAACTATCAAATTAACAATCATTCAATCGAAGATTCCATTTCCCACTAAAAACGCTAAGCCTTATTTAACTTAAAATTAAATTAAATTAAATCTTTTTATCAAATGGTATATACTTATTTCACCGGAATAAGTATATTCACAAACCATTTCCTTTAATAATATTTAGAAAACTTTTTTAAATAAATATTAAAAGTACTCTACGGTATCAACCATGGATTCGCAGCTCGACGATTACGTCTCTATCGTAGATAAATCCAAACTTAACTATAGGCAATCTCTGCCCCCGATTACACCATGAAAGTGTACCACTGCTTTCCAAAAAATTTATTTAATAATTAACTAAAAATAATACTTATAGAGTTTTATATAATTCTTTCCAAGTTTAATTTAGGAAAAATATCCTTTTATAACAGTTTACTATATAATATATTATCTTTAAACATTATTAATATTTGAAAAAATTATCTTGATATAAGATACTTTAATATTATTTAACCCTTAAGTAATAATTAAATTTTAACAATCACTATAAAATAACTTTAATTAATATAAATATACTTTAAACACCTTATATAATTAAATTGCTTTGAAACAATAATTAAATACTTTTTAAGGAAATAAAATAATTAACTTTAAATCATTTTAAAATAATTATAAATTATCTTTAAAATAACTTTGATTCAAAAATCAACTTCCAAATTGGAAAAGAGGCTTATTAATTTCAATGGTACTTAATAAAATTACCATTCATTTCATAACAGTCCAGAATAAAATATACAGATATTCACATCAATCTATTTTAAAAAAATCAATTCAACATCATATTGCCTAATATAATTATTAGGAAAATAAATAGATGTTTGTACAAATGTAATAGCAGAACAGGGTTTTATTTCTGCTAGTAAATGTCCAAAACACGTATATTCAATAATAATGGAAGAATAATGATTTATTCTGCCAACAAGGATCAAATAATATAATTAGCGGAATAGTGTTTTATTCCGCTAAAATAGATGTCAATAACATCGTAACTAATTTAACTCATCGTTATTTTTATCAAGACAAATAACTTCAATCGATAAGACATATAAATTTGAAAGATGATATTTGTTTTCAATTCGGTGACTAAATTTCTATCCATTTAAATATCCCATAATTTTTCACTTATTCAAACTCGACAACAGTTCATATGACGACGTAGTGTTCATCGATACGACTCCATCGCAATGAATTTCGCTTCAATCAGAATTCGTATGCATTAGTTATTGCAATTTAAAAATTTACAAAGTAAATATATAATTTAACATTTTATATTTAAAACTTGATCGTTTTAAAATATCATAAATTATTTCTTAGTCAAATCTAACAACAAACTTCATAGCATCGTAGTACTCAACGATATGAACCCATCGCAAAAAGAATCACGATAATCGGGTTTCATATGCATCAGTTATGACATTTTAAATTTTACAATACATATAATTTAACACTTAAACGTTTAAAAGCAGCATCTTACACTTTTTCCTCCCGGGCCAAAGCCACTCTTCCTTTTGTTTTTATTTTTTTATTTTTTTATTTTTAAAACCTGGGCCGAACCCCTTTTCCATTCCTCCAAAAGAAAAGCACGCTCCCCCTTTCTTCTTCCTTTCCTTTTCTTGTTTCCTTCATTTCAAAACAAGAACCCCAAAATCAATCCCGAGATCTTTGGATCAACCCCTGTTTCACCCATCACATAACCAAACTCCACTCACATACGACTAGAGACCCAACACTTAAGCTAATCATGCATGCACCACCACTTACGATCCACTATGGCTACACATAAAATGTGCGCATCCGTGCATGTGCACATTTGCCCTGTCACCCCTTGCCGCGTCCAAAACCCACCCACAAACTCGCTATTCATCCTCAATGCGATGAACCCGCTTCCCTTTTTCCGACCATCTGGAGCAGAAATCGACTACACATTCCAAAACAAACGTGACTAGAACTCCAGCTGACCGTGGAAAATTGAGTAGCACACACATCCCCTTTGGCGGCCGCACTCGCCGCCACCTCTAACCATTGTGCCTAGATCCCTGTTGCCTTCACCTCAAAGCTCGAAGCCTCCGGTCGCGCCGTGTTCTCCTTATGAAGTCACATCCATCACCCTCCTTCCCATTCCCTTAAACCTTAAAAATACTAGACCACCCCAAATCAAAACAAATTTTGAAAATTGGCCATGATGAAACCCTCGACCTCGTCACCACGCTCCTCCTTGACCAACCGCACCGCCTATCATCACCTAGATCGCCGAAAATAAATTTTTAACCGGATTTTGATCATCTAGAATTTTCTTGTAACCTAGGCTATTAAAAATTATGATTTTTTCACTAAAATTCCTATCTTCATATGACGATCACAAGTATACACATGAATTCATAGTTTGAGGATGTTGAAAATTGACAAAACTTAGGTTACTTACTGTATATTTGTAAATTCATGTAGTATACAAAATGAACGAGCTTTAAATTATTTTTAATGAAATCTACACTCGAAGATAAACATTTCACTAGTTTACATCATTTGCAATTTCAAATCGAGAAGAGAGGTATTGGATTTGAATTTAAGTATATATAAGATTTCAAAAGCTCTGTTAACATTTTACATAGTACAACAAAACACTTTCAGGCATTCTAAATAAAAATTCTCATCTTGACCATTGTTTGATTCTTGAAATCTTCTACTCGGATTTTGTTTAATGATCTGAGCTTGAAAATTATTACTTTGGATTTGAACAGAGAATGCTTCCTTTTCTTTTCTTTTCTTTTCTACTGTGTCTATTTTACCGAGTGTATTTTGTTTCCAGGTTTGCACAACTGAACCTACCTACACAAGCTTATATGCATATATACACGTTTATGCAAAGGAATGGTGACGTACACGTACAATACTCTAGATTGAGATGAGGTGATCTGGCTTTGACATGAAGTTTTGAGTTTGGAAAGAGGTTAAACAATTGTTTTGTTCTTTACTCCTCTTAACCAAACAGGTACATATGCTGATATAATTATTTTACCAATTTTTGCTTGTTTACCCATTTAATTTGTTATTTACTTTTATTTACTTAGCTAATTTTCCTTTGATTTTAAAACTCAATGCATTACAGATCTTCATATTTATATGTATATATTTCTATTAATATATATATATATATATATATATATATATATATAACTCAAGGCATTGCAAGTCTTGCCATTCCTTTTTATATAAAATAACCTTTATGTTTTACATTTCCCCCTTTTATTTTTATTTTATATTTAGAAATGTATATTTCAAAGAAAATGAAAATTTTGCTAATTATCCTTATAAAAATAATATTTTTGCTAAAACATGATTTTGTAAAAGATTTCTTATTAAAATGATTTTAAATGATTTTATTTAATTTCCCTTTCATTCCTATCATATTATACTTTCAAATATATTTCCTTCTAAAATGGATTAAAATGATTTTATGATTTTTCTCATATTCTATTATCATATATTCTCATATATATCTCTTCTTCCGTTTTTCAATATATATACATATATTATCTTTAATAACTATATTTATTTAGTTCATATATTTATGTATATTACACTCTTCTTAACTAGTGTGTGTGTGTGTGTATATAAGAAAATTCCAATTTTAAACTTTCTCTATTTATGATACATTATATTTTCCATAAGTCATATCATTTCTATTTACAATATATTCTTTTCCTTTTATTTTCACTACATATATTATTTTAATATACCATTTATATTTGTTTAAAAAATGTAACAGATATACTTTTACATTTTTCTCTCTTAAACTAACATTTATATACATAAGAAAAATACAATTTTAAACTCTTTTATTTATAATACACTATATTGTTCATAAGCCAAAATCATTTCTATTTATAATATATTCTTCTTATTCATCTACATTTATTTGCTATGAATTTGTTTCCAAATTATACATATAAATTCTGTTGTTCTAAATACACACACCAGCTATATATATATATATATATATATATATATATATAAGAAATTCCATTTTAAATCTATTTTTCTATTTTAAAAATAAAATATGGAGATTCAAATTATTTTCTTGGTTTAAAACTATATATATTATTACTAATTATCATTTATCGAGGATTTTACTTTGATTAAAATACCGTATTAAAATAATATTAAAAATTAATATTCAAAACTCAAGACGACAAAAATTCCAGGTCGTTACATTCCTCCCCCCTTAAAAGAATTTTTGCCTCCAAATTTCTGCAATCAGGCTAGTAAACATAACTAGCTGAACTTTAATTTGTGAACGAATTAATAAACAACCATATCACACAAGTTCAATCATATGTATTTATATCCCATAATATCAATCATACAGTATCAACCAAGATACTCTTACAACTACAGTCACTACATACATATACATATCCAGGAGATATCTATAACCACTAGCCAATTATACATATATACCCATACCAAAACATCTACTATGATACTTCATTACTTTACAACCCAAACACACATCCATAACATTCATTAATCTATACTAATATGGCCTAATAGGGTACACATCCTAGGAGAACTAACCCTACTAACACTCATAGTGGACTCTCTCCATCGGGGTTCTCCACTTCGAGTCCTTCCATATCCCTAGATTCAACATCATGGTCGGGAATCCATGCAAACTCCGGGCTTAGTTCCCTCAGAAGGTTATTCCCATCTGCAAGTGGCTCATTATCAAACTCGCCCATTTCCCAAATGACAGCGTCATCATTTTTCGACTCGGGCTCTTCTTCTACTTCAAATTCCTCTTCCTCCTCCTTGAATTACTCTTCTTTTTCTACCTCAAATTTTTCTTCAACTCCTATCTCAGGCTCCTCTTCATGAAGCGATGGCTGCTCGATAGGTTCCTTAATCTCTCTAGCCATTTCTTTACTGAAATACTGCCTAATCTTCATCCGCTCTCCTCGGACGACACTAACGAGTCCTCTATAATCCATTAACAATAACACTAATGAGTCTTTTTTTAAATTACTATCATTTAAAAACTTTACTTAAGTACGTATTATTTTTCCTCAAAAATCTGTTTAAAACAATTTTTAGAAATCATTGGAATTTAATCTCAAACATCTCTTTTTATAAACCAATTATTATAAAATTAGCTTCTATATATAAAAAAAAAACTTTCCAAAATATTTATCTAAAGTATTGTAATTTCCTTTAGTAAAAAAATTACTCAAAATTTCAAATTTTCCAAGGCTTCTGTGTACAAGACCCAGATTATAAGGAAATACTCAAGTTAGAAGGTCGGGCAATAGAGGGCACTCAAACAACATGGCTGTGACCACTTAAATCCTAGATGATAAAAATATTATCATCAGTTATCAAACACATCTCAAAATGTTATATATTTTGAAAATCATTTCCTTTCATATATAAAATATATCTTGGGTAAAATTATCCCATTTACCCTCTTAAAACAATATTGTGTCCATTGGCTTTGTTCAAATGTTTAGAGAACCCTATCAATAATGTTAGTTACTCGTATTGACCAAAATCAATATGCCACTCGACAGATCAATTAACACAATAAAACCGTAACCACCCATATTTTGGCTATTTTAAATTATTAAATTTAATTTAATTATTGGATAAATATGGGTAGAAATAAAATTTAATGATTTATTAATATTAGTTTATTGGATAATTAAATTAATTTAAGATGATTGAAAATGATATCGAAAATTTCGGATTTGAATGTGAATAATTTAAAATTTGAAATTTTATATTTTAATTGACGTGTAAAAATAGCCATTTTGGCTACTATCTCGGATTTTGATGAAGCTTGTTTCATCAGATTCATAATAGCGAATTATTGTAGGATTTCAAGATTCTTGCATTCGGACTTATCGTTTGGTCGTGCAAGCTTAAAAAGCATAGAATTTAAATTTAGAATTTAAATAAATAATTCGATTCAAAAAGCTATCTTCTGCTACGATCAAATTAGGCCTCGAAACTAGTTACATTATGTTTGGATTGAGGGTATAACATTATAAATGCCAGGCGGCACGCTTCGCTTGAAACTCGAGAATTTCGGACGTTGTAAGCTAGATATTTTCTAACATAATAATAATATATATTTAACAAAAATCACATGTACAGGCCTTCTTCTTATCAACCATACCCACTCCCCTTCCTTCTCCTTTTCCCTTTTCTTTTGAATCTCATTTCCAAACAAAAGATCAAGTATATAAAAATAAACTAAATAGCGATTGGTAAAAAAAATCGATAGGAACGATTGCCCTAGGACGAGTCGCGTAGCTAGGAGACGCTGAGGGTTGCAGGCCGCCATGTGCGAGGGGCTATGAGTGAAGTTTGTGATCGATCACCTTCTAAGGTTTGGTCGTGTTCCTATGAGCGTGTGCGGTTTCTCGACAATGCAGGCGAGGGTATGTCATGCGATGGTCGCGAGTTCTGGTAGGGGTTCGAGCTTTGGTTGGGTCTGTTGTTTGGAATGGTGAGGGGGGGACGAGAATCTTGTCTTTCCTATAGAAGAAGGTGTTGCATGCATGATGGGCTGAAGGAGCAGGATTAAAGTAAATTTGAAATTTATAAATTTTTTGTTTAACTAATTAATTTTTTTGTATTATGTTGGTACGTGGTCTGTTTCATACGAAGCAAATTGCACTAGATTCGTATCAACAAGCACTATGCATTGAAGCTGGATTTGTGATCGTTTGAAGAGTTTCAATTTTTCTGATTCAACCCGAGGTGAGTGTTTTATACGCTCATGTTTGACTATTATATTTTATGTTGGTAAAATTTATATCGTAAAGTAATTTAAATTTATTGATGGTTGTTAGACAAATTTAAATTAACATATTAATTTACTGATAGAATTTAAATTGATAGTTAGAATTGAATTAGAATTTAACTACTAGTAAATCCTTGAATTATCGATAATTGGTTGATTGTTTAATTATTCACTATTTGGATGACTGGTTGTGATGGATGCTATTGGTTGATATTTGGATGTTTATTTATGTTGATATATTATGTTATCATCCTGTATATTATTTACAGTATATAAAACTGTAAATTGAGTTATTTTGAATAAGTTAAGAAATAGGTTGAGATGATATATACGTATGGCATTTATTTTGGATTGAAATGATATATATCCACCACTAGAATTTAAATTGTAATAATTGATTTACTTAGCCATAGGATAGAAAATTATATACGGACGCTGAATTGGTTAAATTAAATGATTTTAAACAAATTTGTTTTGAAATTACTTAAATGATTTGATTTAAAGGAAAAAATTGAATATATGGAAATCGAATTATTTTCGAACTAGAGCTCGAAATGTTGAAATTTAAATTTGGTAAACGAAATTATTTAAATAATCGAAGTTGAGATTATTACGTGGTAATCAAAATATGATGTGAATATCAGAAATTGATTTGTTTTAAAAGATTGGAATTTTATTCGAACTTTGAATATTGCTAAGTAAAAATGATATAGAACAATATTCGAAATTTTCTCGGAATTTAATTATATTTAAAGATTTGGATTTTAAATTGGATATTGAAGGAAAATTTGATTCATGTGTTTTGAAGCGATATTTTGGAAATGGACTCGAAATTGAGATAAATTGAAACGGTTTAAAATATGGAATTTGAGTTGAAATTGAAATTGAAATTAATTTGGAACTAGAAGTGAAATTATTTTGGAATTGGAATTTAAATTAATTTGGAATCGAAATTGAGCTTGACTTGAAATCGAAATTGAATTGATTAAATCTAATGGAAATTGGAACTGATTTGAATTGGAAAATTTAAAGAGTGAACCGGTTTGACTTTGAAACTATTGGTAAATGAATTATTTTAATATAAATAGTTTAAAATCTATATTCTTTAAATAGTCAAATGCTTTTGCCTTGTTTTCTACATATGCTCTAGGGGTGCATAAGTGTTCGGCCATGGATGCTATAGGGTCGGGTATGGATCAAAAAAGGCAAGGCAAATAATGATGTGAAGTGGTGGAAGTTGTAACATAAGGAATATAAATGGTCAATGCAAATAAGAGGGGATTTGGTGCTACACTTGTGCTCGGCCATGTAGGGTTTGGGCTCGGCCAGTGGGATGTGGCTCTGAACAGTGACTGGAGTGATGAAAGGAGGTCTGGAAAACGTGGTGGCGGTGGCCTATGGTGGTGGTGGTGAACAATGGGGTGATGAAGCAACATGAGGTCTGCTATGGCATTGTTTTGCAATTTTGGTGGAGTTTTTGCGGTGTTAACATCTAAAGCAAGTCATGACCAGAAGTAAACAAGCGGAGGGAAGGGTGGTGAGGCCGTGGATGATGGTGGTGCTGGTCGTGGAGGTGGTGGAGGAGCCATGGCCGATCAACATTATGAAGAAGCAAGGCAAAAATATTAATAAAACAAGAAGAAAAGTAGAAAAATATAGAGAAGAAACCATTATCAAAATAACTTTAAAAATGATAGAGGCCGAAACAAATGATAGAATGAGATATTTCTCATTTATGTGAAATGCAAAATGCACGGCGAGAAGTAAATGAGAGAAAACGGCACAAGAAAATGAGAAGTCAAGCATTTGAAAAGTCATAGGAAAAGGAAGAGTTTTTTGTCTCTTCAATTTACCATTTCTTTTAAATCAATTAAAACAAAATAACATCAGCTAATGAATTTAAAAACTGAAACAAAGTAAAATAAAATAAAAATAATTAATTAAATTTAAAGGAAATAGAAAAAGAATTAAAGAAATTGCTTAAAAATTGGAATCAGGGTTCAAAAATTACAAATAAATTATCACTAGCTTTAAAAAATTTCTATTTCACTTTAAAACAAATACAACGTCAAATAAAATAAATGATGAAAAAAATAAAGTAGAAATGAAATAAAATAAGGTCTTGATAAAATAGAAAAAATAAATAAAGAATTTCTTTAATTAATTGAAATTAGAAATTAAAAATTATAAACAGAATACAACTGACATTGGAAAATTTCAATAACACTTTGAAAATGTTTTAAAACTAAAATATATACACAAAATCATGTTACACATGTAAAATATAAATTAGAACACGACATAACAAACAAAATATTATTTATATAAAATTAAAATAACAATTTTGTTAAATACAGCGAATTTCACATAATAGTGTAAAAGGCATAACTTTCACAATATAAATCAGATTTCAATGAAACGAAAAACAGTATTCTTAAAATTTTTATTTAATTTCATAATAAAAGATAAAATTTTAAATTTCAAAATTTCAATTTTTTTAATTTAAAAGTCAAAGTTTGACCATATTGACCAAAATTCACTTTTCTGGAAAAATATTCTATTTATTCATGTTTGGAATTCTAATTCACATAGAAATCAAAATTTATATTTAAAATAACAAAACTATTTAATTTAATAAATAAAAATAAAATTTTTAAATCAAAAATCCAATTAAAATAATTAAAATAATCATAAAATACAGGGTTGTTACAAGTAGCGGCCGAAAATGAAAAACAAATGAAATTCAATTGGCTAATCAAAGGGGATAGACCACTAGTTTATTTTACACTAGGGTTAATGTGATTAATGCTAATAGCAGAGGTAAATATATGTTGAATTCTAATGGACTATGGTATTCAGCATCAGACAAGCTTGTATATGAAGCTGTTAATTATTTCATTGGTCTGTTCTCTTCATCTCAAGCCTCTCATCAATTTCCAGGCACTATTTATGAGAAATTCTTATTTGAGAAATCAAGGGACAATTTATGCCAGCCTTTTCAATTAGAAGAAGTAAAAATTGCTATTTTTCAAATTAATGATAACAACTCTCCCGGGACAGATGGCACTAATTCAAAATTCTTCAAAATACATTGGGAACAACTTAAAGATGATATCTGCAATGCTATGAATGGCATACTTCAATCAGGTAAAATTATTACAGAAATCAATCATACTTTTATCTGTCTTATCCCAAAAAAACCTAACGCAATTGACATGCAAGTTTTTAGGCCAATCTCCCTATGCAATGTCTCATATAAGATTTTAGCCAATCTTCTATGTAATAGACTAAAACCTTATATGAATGACTTGATTTCATATAATCAAAATGCCTTTGTTCCTGGAAGATTAATCACCGAGAACTCTTTACTTGCTTATGAAATGGTTAGAGGATTTAATAGGAAGAATTCTTACAATTTTTTCCTGAAAATTGATTTGCATAAGGCCTATGATAAAATAAGTAGAGAATATGGTATAGATAAGCCAAAAGAGGTATGCATAAAAGTATTTTCCCAAAGAAGTAATCCTAGAATCCCGTCTGTTTTCTAGATTTGGAGAAGTGCCGATTTTTTGTTCATTATATGCCGATTTCCATAGGATTCCCTATATTATTTGCTAACATCATTTATGAATATTAGCTGTTCCCTTGTTTTCAGTGTTAATTGATGGAACTCCATATGGGGACCCTCTCTCGCCTTATTTATTTTCTACCACAGTGGAATTCCTTTCAATTAATCAAGATGTGGAGTATATGAAAGTAATATCACACCTATATATAAAATAGAGCCAATGATTACGTACTTGCTATATGCATATGGTATATTAATTATGGCTAAAGCTACCATTAAAAATGTTGAATGCATCAGACACATCTTCCAGTATTTAATTTATTTTACTGGGCTTGATTTAAACGAAAACAAATCAATCCTGTTTTTCAGTAAAGAAGCTAATTTCAAACAATGAATAGCAGACATTTTAAACATCTGTATTGGAAATTTACCAGTGATCTATCTAGGAATTCCTCTATCTAACAACATTCTTAAAGCAAGAGACTTTGGACACCCAATTGAAAAAATCAATAAAAAAACTAGTCACTGGAATAATAAACTACTCAATATCAGTGGCAGAATAGAATTAGTGAAGACTATGATCCACCCTATGGTTTAATTATGGATGCATTTCACTCAATTTCCTGTGGCTATTATACAGAGAATTAATTCTCTTTGTGCCAACTTTATATGGAAGTCTAAAGCCCATAAGATGTGTTGGGAGATGTCAGCAAAACTATAAATGAGGGTGGCCTTGGTATAAGAAAAATTGATGAAATTGGAAAAAAGTGGCTATTAAATTGATATGGAAATTTACTCAAGGTGAATCTCTATGGGCTAAATGGATGTACAATAAATACTGCAAAAGCTTAAACTTCTAGACTGTTGCTATGAATAACAATGCATTATATACATGGAAAATTCTGTTAAAAGAAAGACAATGGCGCAAAGGCGTTATTGACAGAAAAATTGTAGATGGTGAACACATTGATATATGGTCAGATCCATGGATTAATGGATACTCTCTGGTGGATAAATGTGGATGGAACTCTGTGGCTATTAATGGTGGAAGCCACAGAAAGGTCTACTCTTTTAGCAAGAAATGAATGGAAGAATCACATGAAGTACGTGCCTACCCAGTTTAAAAATATAGTGCATAATATCAAAATCCATCATCAAATGCAAAAGGATTTCTGGTATCGGATGCCTAGCAACAATAGTGATTTTAGTAGCAAATCAGCCTGGAAACATATTGGAATCAAACATTCGGAATTCAACTGGACAAAGATTATTTGGGATAAAATTTGTGCACCTAAAATATCTACATGTGCACTTTTGGCCAAATTAAACAAACTAAACATAAAGGGTAGAATCAGTAGATGGAATACTGCTATTGACCAATCTTTTGTGTTTTGCTCAACCCATAATGAAGATAGAGATCATCTATTTTTTAATTGCAGGTATTCTAGACAAATCTTAGAAGAAATCATGAATAAGCTTCAGATTAATCTCGGAAACACTTGTGAAATTGATCAAATTTTGAACATTATGCATCAAAGTCAGAACAGTAACATATTACTTAACCAATTCAAGAATACTGCTTTTACTTTTCTAATTTGGCATATCTGGTGCAAAAGAAACTCTAGGATTTTCAAGGGCATTAAGCTTCGAATACAAGTAAGAAGTACTCTAATAATTCAAGATTGCAAGCTTCTAATTCAAAACGAGTTGGATACAATGAAATTAAGTAAAGAATTTGAACGTATCCTATCAAATTTTGGCATTCCTATTGAGCCCAATCGGGACTTCCATCCTCCTTGATCTTGGTTTTGACCTTCTCCTCCAGATGTCAATCGGTTGTTCAACTTCCGTGTTTGAGATTATGGGGATTTCTACCATTATTGAACTAACTTGGAGGTGCTATTTTCAGATCTGTTTTTTGGGTTAGATGGCCAAAGTTTCTCTCTCCAAAAGAATTTTTGTTAAAGATATTTTTGAGGTGGAGATTAGTTTTTTAGTTGTATTAATGTAATTGTAACGACCCGATATTTTCAACCATTCGCATCGACACATGTCGGACTTGAATTGTTCAAAATACCGCGTTGAAAATAAAATTTGCCAAATCTCAGAATATACAGTAAATAAATAATCGCAGAATCACAGACATATAATCAGAATACTCGCAGCGGAATTTAAAATAACTTAGTGGTTCATGAAGCCACTATCAATAGTCTCAAAATAAGTATAAAGTACATAGTCTTAACCAAATATAGTTTGAAATCTCCACAGAAAATCTCAATATTAAATTGTCTTGATTTCAAAGCCTAAGAAGAACTGAACAGAAACTTGACGGCAGCTTGAAAAGAGATGATCAGCAGAAGTCCAAGCCCCGGAGGTGAAGTCTGAACTGAAACTCAGGCTGACCCGAGCGTAAGAAATAAACACAACACTCGAGTCAGGACATACATACTTATACAGTGTAAGCTAATTCAAGTGTACTGTAATATAGAGCAAGTAACTTAAAGGATGCTTGGGATCGCCCATCCTCTAAGGATCCATTAAACTATTTACTATGTAGTAATAATTTCGCTATTATAATAGTGTCTATATTAAAATAAACTTACTTTTAAATAGCATTAAGGAGCTACCCAATCTCCCCCTTAACACAATAATAGTCCCAGTAGTCCATCCAATATCATAGTCCCTCCTGATCGGAAAGCCACCAGAGGATACCACACGGGCTACGGGAGAAAACCAAACTCGTACAAGGCTCGCTATGGTAGGTGACACGGCACAACTAGGCAATGCCATGGTAGATATACCAATTACGCATCCGGACCGGTGGAAACGCGTAGCTGCTACTACCGCCCACCTCGAATAACACTCCCAAATCAAAGGTGTGCACCAAAACAATCACAAAAGTAATAGAATGGCATACGAAGAAGTGCGTCCGATCAGAGGTGCTACCTCATTAATCCGAGAATCTCTCCTGTTTTAGCCACCTTATGCCAACTCACGGGAGTCGGGTCCACGCATTTACCTCATAGAAAACGTCACCACCATCCTACTTCATTCTGGAATCTCCACAGCGCACACGGTTGTTAAAGTGGTTTTCGGTATCGACAAAGAGTATGCCCATATCCGATGTTGGTCCCTTTAACAACCAACGTTATTATTACCCGTGGTTATAATTCCAAAATAGTTTATTTTTAAATCAAATACTTCATTTTAAACTGTTTAAAAGTGAAGTTATAATTCTTATAAAAATCCAATAAACATCCCACAGGTTATGTCTTGGTTCATTTACATTTACTCCAGCACTTGCACAGTGCGGTAATATCCTTTACACAGATTTGAGTAAATTAAATTTTAAACTTCACTATAGTTTCTCCAATAATTAAACCAATAAATCATATTCCACCTTTAAATAGTCATTTAAATTTACTCAATAAATTATGATTTTTATAAATTACATTTTACAAATATATATCTAACCTCTCTGTGCTTTACTTATAAAAAAATCAAGCGCAAATTTCCCATAATATTTTACTTAATAATTAAGTTCAATTTTACCACTTCAAAGTAAACTAAACTTCTAGTCAATTTCTTAACTTAACACTTTATATTCAAAATTTAGCTATATTCCAAATTCCCTTTTTAGTATTCACTTTATTTAATTATTTAATTCATAGCCAACTTAACCCTTTATTCATTTACTTATATTCAAATATTTACCAAAACATCATATTCAATTTCTTAACTAGAATTCCATTTTTATTTTACAAATCAATTTTTTTTCAAACTATATTTATACTTTAAAATTCTTAACATTTAATTACTTACATCTTAACTTGTATAATATCACTATACTATAAGGAACATTTTTATTCCAATTTTAAACAAAAGGTCATAGCTTCCTATTTTAAAATATTTAATATTTCTAAAAAAAAATTATATATATATATATATATATATAACCACGGGTCTGTATACTATTTTCTAACCTAGGTCAAATGATACGGATAATATATCATTTCAATCCGTAATTTAAAAAGAAAAACTGGGTTCTATCATTTCAAACTCGTAATCCCAAGTTAAATAATAAATAAAAATAAATAAATATCGTTCAGGTCTATCATTTCAGCCCGTAATGATTTCTATCTACAGGGAACGTGCAGTGTGGTAAAAAGTAAATAATTAATTAAATAAATAACAACACGCATTTAACAATAAATAAATAAATAAATAACAGCATGCATTTAACAGTAGATAATATAACCGATGATGTGTCAATTTAATAATGGGGTTTTAACATCATAAGTTTATATCACAGATAAATAAAATTAAATAAAATTATTTTACAACTACACTTGTTATTAAATTTACAGATATATAAGTATGTTTGTCAGGTGAGGATACTCACATTTACACCACTGAAGATTTAGATTCAAAACTACAATAACCGCACCGGAACAGCGTACAGCAGGCACGATCAAAATTTCAGCGGAGGCGATGATCAGATTCAATTTCTTGAAACAAAAACGAACGAACAAATTTACGCAGATTCAATTATGGTCAAAGCAAAACTTTTTTTTAACGAATTGGAACGAGATTTAAAGAGGATGATTGATAAGATTTTTCTCAACCACTTCACTACACAACTCAAACAATACTTCACAGGCTCGGTTCCGACTACAAATTTTTCCCTGACCACTCAAGCACTCAAACAGAGGAATGTTGAATATATAGTTAGTTTTTAAAACATGAAAAGGTGGTGGATGCAAATTTTTGTTCAAGGTTTTGGTCCAAAAAGAACATCAGATATGCTTGGCCTGTACACCATCATGGTCTGCCGTGCACTCATGTGCATGAAGACTATGAGGGGTTGGAACAAACACCACATGCACAGCCCTTGGAGGTGGAAGGTGAAAGTGGTGGAGGGCCGAGCACACGGTGGTCAGAGAAAAAAAATAAAAAAAATAAAAAAATATTTCTCAGCGGCCATTACTGAGCCGAGAACACACTTCAGAAAATGGAACCAATACTATGTTGTAGGGTGTTTGCACAAGTGTTTAGTGAAGTTAGCCTTTTGATAAATTTGGAAAATGCAAGAAAGAAGACATACCCGATGCACCCGAGCTCATGCAAATGAAGAAGGAGGCCAAAATGAGGTGTAAAAGAATGAAGTTGGATCATAATGCTTGGTTTGTATTTATAGTGAGAGACCCTCATTTCTTTGCACCCAAGAAAAAAAAATTAACATGCGAAATCAAAGCATGCGAGTATTTAGGCCAGAAAGGAATAAGTTTTTTGAACGTGATTTATCACTCAGGAAGAAACAAATAAAATGTTTTGTGACTTGTGTAATTTATACAATGGGTGCGAAATTAAAGGTGAATGTGCAAATATTGGCATGAGATTCTACTTGATTTGGAACGGCAGTATATCAATTGATTGAGGAGAAGACGGCAAATATATTTGAAATTGTTCGTGTGTTATATTTAAAAGAAGGACATGCGAAATTTAAGATGAAAAACTGCAATCAAACCAAATATCATTGGGTATTTTGCATATGTTGACTGAGTATTTGCAAAAGGGTTTGCATTGATATTGTGGGTTTGTATCTAAATCAGCAAAGTTGCGCAATTAGAGGGGAGAAAGATTTGAGAATAAATAATTGTACGCGTTTATATTAGAAGGAAATAAATGGATTTGATAAATGCAATAATTAAGGATATTGAAACGGCTATAGAGGAAGGTACGAGGTTTTTAAATTAAATTAGATTGCGTGAATTTATATATATATATGTATATATGGAAGTAAATTTTACTGGAAAGAGAAAAATAAACGTAAGAAATATGGGTAAAGAGAAAGACGCATATAAAATAGGCAAGCAAATAGGAGAATGGATACTGCGCATGACTGAGATTTAGGAGAAAATTGTGTTATGAAAATGCAAGCAATAAATTTTGTTGAATGGCAAAAAATCTATGGTAATCAAATTTTTAAAGCAATCGTTGAATTAGAGGCAACATACTTGATTTGAATGCTAGACAATTCCTTCCTTTTAAAAACACATGTCACTGATAAATTTACTCATTTACAGCTAAGGTCATATTTTTAAAAATGTGTACCATATCCGTAATATTTTATGCCCAAAATATAATGAAATAACAGATTAAAATTCTATACGTTTTCTTATATATATACGTTATTTATTTCATCTGATAACGCGCCCTTAAACGCGTAATTGAACAGTTTCTTTATACGCTATAAAAATTTAAAATTTATTACTTAAATAGAATAAAATTTGTTTACATTTTTTTTCTTTTTTTTTTGAAATTTTACTTTGCGTTGATTGTTTTGGCAATAGAGGATAGACGTTAAAGAAGTATAGGATCTTTTTCAATGGGTGCGTGATTTATATCCTTAAATAGGCTGAGTGAATTAAGCAAAGTAACGGCAAGAGATGATCTTGCTATGAAACGGTAACAAAATTTATGGATAACGTTCTATTTAAAACTGAAGAGAAAAGGGAAGTGAATATATTTGTCTTTGAACGGAAATGGAATTTGGACAAATTTGCGAACGTGTTTAATAATGAGAAGAAACTAGCGTTGATATTGGAGGAAACGACAATAAGATAAGATTTGAACGTTACTTTAATGAAAGATTTTACACTAAATAAATAGTTGCAGTAAAAAGAGAAACGAGATATCTTTTTTTAAAAAGGTAAATGGCCAGTCACGGTTAAAGGAAAAATTGAAATGGATATGCTTCCCTCCTACTCGAAAATGCACGTTTACTGATTTATTTAACCATTTTCAATTAAGGTATATATTTTTGAAATGCGCACCACAGACGCAAAATTTAAGTCCAAAATAAAACGAAAATAACGGATTTAAATTTTATATGTTTTCTTATACGTTATTTATCCCATCAAATAACGCGCCCTTTAAACGCGTAATTCAACAGTTTATTAATACATTGTAAATTGTGAAAGTTATTACTTAACTAAAATAGAATTTGTTTACATTCTTCGAATTTATCTACCATTTTCTAAGAAATTTATCACTAAATTTTAATATATAATTCATTTTAGAAAGAACAAAAAGAGAAATAAATGTTATTACCAATATATGTAAACATCCTTACAATAAATCTTGTACATATAAAATTCTTATATAAAAGATTTAGAAATTAAAAATTTTAAAAATTCCAATTAGAGTTATCTTTAACCAAAATTAAAATTTCAAAACTCTTGTCCTTTAATTAAAAATTTGGGAAATGTTTTAATCAATGTTAAAATTTTATATTTTTATATAATACACCCCAAAGTTTTATAAATAAAAGTGAAAAATACTTGTTAAAACTTCGGGCTGTTACATTAATGGTCCACATTTCATGTTTTTTTTAGTCCTTTTGTTGTTTTTTTTGTTTTTTAAACCCCAAGTTGATCGTATGGGTGGTTTTGAGTGTGTCGATGATTTGTTTACTCCTCCATCTATTTGACAACTTGGTCTCTGGCTTCTTGTCCGATGTATAGTTAATATACGGACATGATATATAATCTTTTTCCTTGCAAAGCACCTATTTAGGTTAGGGGAATTGCAAGGTTTTAATGAGGCATATCATGAAAGTACATGCATTTCTATTTTTATTAATAAATAACCTTTTTTCAAAAAAATATATTAGTAAATATCTAGAGCAAGTTAAGGGGAGCCGAGAGAAATGCTAGAATTAATGTGAGAGTTAGAATTTCTTCTACTTTTCTATCATTTAATGGATATGAAAATTTTAAGCCTTTCTATCATTTAACTGATAATTTATTAAAATAGAAAGTTATATAATAAAGTTTTTCTTATTGTTTTTTATGTGATCCATATTTTTAATATCTAAATGAAAATTATTTATATCATTTCTTGATTTCATAGATCTAACTCTTGCAATTAGGAGGATTACAACCACACCTATTATAGTTGAATGTTTTTATAATGTTATGAAGAATATTGAGTGGTGAGATAATTCAATTTGCAAGAGTCAAATGATCATAAAGTATAATATTTCAGAATCTTTCAAGCATGTGATATCCATAGGGATGATCAACTTAAATGAGTTCTTTACAATCTAAAAAGCATTTTTCCAAAATCGATAAGGGGAATAAGCCTGCTTTATATTGCTTGAATCCATAAAGTCAAAGCAAGGAAACATAAATGAGTACTATATGGAAAGACGTTGCTTCAAAAGTTAAAATCACTCAAATTATTATTAGTTTTTGGTATATTCTTTATTCAAAGCATAACCAATTATTATTATTTTAAGAATAAAATGACCTCTTATTGAGCTCATTTTGCATTATGGAAAACAAAAAGATTAAAGTATGATAGGATAGAAAGTACCCATTTAAGTACAATGTAAATAAATGCGTAAATAAGAATAAAGAAGTTGCAATGGATCTAAACAGAAGAAATAACATACGAATATATTTCTGGTTGTTTCTTTTATGACACATATGGACATATAAAAGGAATTTTACTAGATATCACACATATAGTGTCTAAAAAGATATGCATATTATTTGGATTTGTTTGACATTTTTTGTTATACTGTCACTTAGATAGATTTTAGTTTCTAACTTTGATATAATTTTTTTTAGTTATTATTGTTTCTTCAAAAATAATAAGATTAATTTATCAATAAATTCATACATTATCAGAATTGAATATCTTGAAATTCATGATAAATACCTCTTATAATGAAGCATTGAATTTGGATATGGTGATTATGTAATTATTTATTCATCTTACTAAATAATTTTAGATTGAGGCCCTAAAGATAGCAAATACTTTATTGATATTCTAAGTAACTTAAAAGCTACAAGATTTATAAACCCATACTAGCGAAAAATATTAAAATGGAAAATGCTACAATTTTTTAGGACGTTGAGTTTGGAGGGAGAAATAAAGTATGGATCATTTTCTTTAAGGAGAATCATTGTCTTTGATTTAACTATGGTTACTTCTTCGAATAATGTATAGAGTTTGTTTGTTTTTATTGACAAGAAATAAATTAGGAACCATAATAAGACAATGTTAAATAAAATTTTAAAGTATTGATCATTGTCTTTAAGGACAATCATTATATTTGATTCAACTACGGTTACTTTTTCAGATAATGTATATGATTTATTTTCTTTTATTAACAATAAGTAAATTAAGAACTATAATAAGATAATGATAAACAAAATTTTCTTCAAATTGTGATGTTTCAAGAACCAACTCAACAATCTCAAGGTGCAAGGTAATTAAGGAAATCTAATTGAAAATGAAGAAATACTATTCCGGATTGTTAGTCTGTGAGATGATGGTTTTGATGACAACAACCTTAGAATAGATTATAAAATATAAATACTAACATTATAGTTTAGAAATATATGTATATGCAGGATTTAACCATACAGGTACCAAGAATGAAGACTGTACAGTATAGAGATTCAAGATATCAAGATTGAAGACTCATGGGTATCAAGAATATCAAGATTATCAAGAGTTCAAGATTTCAAGAATAAGTAATTTAATTAGGAATTTTGTTAAAACTCCTAGGAAAGCATTGGCATCTTAAAATCCAATTTATTCGTGGAATGGAATCCACTTCGAGTCTGTTAAAGGGATGGAACCTACGAAAAATCTAGTGGAACATTGTTTTGTATCCGCTAATTTTTATTCAAAATGATTTTTACAAAATTATATCTTGTTTTCAAAATGTTTTCAAAACCTTCCTTTTAAAAGCATCAAAAACATCTATCCTGATTTCAAATACTTTTAGCCTCCAAATAATCTTTAATTTCTAAATCAAATTATCCTTAATTTTAAACTATTTTTAATAATAATATTTATACTTAGATTTAAATATAAAATTATAGTAAAATTTTGTATATATTATTTTATGTATTTACTTATGTATTTTAACTATAGACAAGTATATTTATAAAATTTAAAATAGTTTTAATATAAGATAGAAGTTATTTTCAAAGAAAAACAAATCACCAAAATTTCCTTGGGGTGTCGACATGCTCAACGTACCCATATCGACATAGTGTCAGTTAGTTTCAAAATTTAAATTTCAAAAGAAGTGTATATTCGTCATATCTCTTCACGAATGGACATGGCTGTTGTTCTTCTACAAATAAGGGATGTTTTCAACGAATTTCAGTATAGATTTTCTGGGTTTTCACTCCTCTTCTTCTTCTACATTTCTATATACATATTCTTACCATTACTCTACCGAAATCAACATTGATCCTAACTAGATCATTTCTGGTTTGATTCTCTATCACTATCTCAACAAGATCCTCAGTGCTATTCAGAGTTATAGGCTTCTTTGTAATCAATTAAACGAGAAAAGGTGTGATTGTGGCCTTGAAAATCAATCAAGCAAGATAAGGTGTGATTGTATCCATGGAAATCAATTAGGTGAACTTGTTGCCCGGGAAATCAAGTATCTCTACCCATAGGATTGTGAATCTAGAGGGTGTACCTCGTTGCCTTGAAATCGAGGGTGTAATTGTAAAGATTTTTTTTGAAAGGAAATCCATACTTGTGTGCGGGACTGGATGTAAGGTAACTCCGAACCAGTATAATATCCGGCGTGTTCTTTCCTTTACTGCTTTTACTTTATATTTGCATCTGTGTTTGGTTCTGTGTTCATATCTATGTCTGAATATTGCATACATTTGTGTTTAAATTAACAAAAACTCAAAATGATTTAATAATTCTCTAAAACACTATTCACCCCCTCTAGTGTTTATCCTAGCTTTAAGATCCTTAATCCAAATTTCTCACACGGATGACTATATAATATTTCTTTGTAAAGTTAAATAATGGATTGATGAATATGGCTCAGTTGGCATAAATTAATCTATACAAGATATTAATGTGAAACGTGGATTTAAGGTAGGAATATATAGTGTAAATCTATAAAGGACAATAAAGTTTAAGGTCTTTTCCCCTACCTTAAGGTAACAAAATAATTAGTAGTAAATAACTATTCAAAACTAAAAAGAATTAAGTTAGTAATGCGGAAATGTATAAGACTCGTTGTAGAAAAGGCTATACACAAAAGAAAATTGATGTTTTATTTTTTAAAGAAACTTTCTCATTGGTTTTACTAACAGACTCTTTAGAATTACTTTGGAACTTGTTTCATATTATAATTTTGAGCAATATTGGAAGGATATTAAAGTCATGTTTCTCAATGAAGACATTAATGAAACAACTAAAGAAACCAACTTATGGATTACTTATTAATATTACTGATTCAAATACAGTGTAATTATTCATGAGATGATATTTGGATTATGACAAAGAGCTGGGTGGATTAGTGCATAAAAATGTTTGGTATGCAAATTGCGAATAAATCGATTCTCTTTAGCCAAAGTAGACAAATGTTGTCTTATATAGTGATATAATTAGAACATCGTTAAAGCTAAAAAATGCAAATGATTCCTTATGTATTTGCGGTGTGGAGTCTATTGAATGCTAAGGAATATACACATATGGATATTGCATGTATTATTTGGCAGATATCTTACTGATGTTGAATATGGATAAATGATTAGTAACCAAAATGGTTGCGACATTAAGGAATAAAAAAATTATATGCTCATAGGTAAAAGATCGAATAAGTTGGAGATCATAAAGTATTACGTTCGAATATATTGGATGCCAGGTGTATAAAAGATCCACTTCAGGTAATAATACAATATTTTGGGTAGTTCTATATAAGGAAAGTTATCATATATACACTTACCTCGTTCTCTATCATGTAACTTGTTGCAAACACACTAGCACACATATGACATATATAATAATATATAGGAAATGTTAATTAACTAACTAAAATGTTAATTAAAACCATTTTCTAGAAGGTAATCAAGGAAGGAAGATTTTTCGCTAATATTTTACTCCTTTTTATGTGATTTGATGACAAGTACCAAAGGCAACATAGACGACACATGGATGTTCGATGTGATGGTTGGAATGACAAAAGTTAGAGTGGTGATTTGGATAAAGAACATAAAGATATTTATCCACTTTTGCCAAAGTCTAGGACCTCTTCACTTCTACCTTTACATTTCCATTATCCTTTTAGCTTTCTTTTCTTCATCATCTTCATCCACACACCATATATTTTATTAAGTAAAAAACCATTGATAAGCACACTCTTTCTCCTTCAAAATTCTAAATCAAATTGAGATAATATAGTCTTTTTCATTATTATTCCAAAATTGTAAAGTTTGGAGCTAAAACCCTCCATTCTTGGAGTTGCATGAACAATAGGGAGGTTTTTTCAAAGTTTTGAGTTCAATTCGAGCAAGAAAGGTGGTGTCTTATGGTGTTTCTAGGTTAAGGAAGGCTTGTGTCGCTTTGGTTTGGTTTTAGCTTGCTTGAAAGTGAGTTGAACTCACTTCAAAATAGTTTAAAAATTGATAAATCATGTAAAATAAATATAAATTGTTGTTTATATTGTTCATACTTGTGTATATTTACTTGTTTTGGATTTGATTCCTACTTGGAAGCAGATAGCATAAGTAACCATTGTTTTGTAGGAGACAAAACAAGAAAGTCGTAGTGTCTTCATGGCAAATAGGTCACTACGGAACACTTTAAAATGCATATACACATATCGGATTTACAGAGGACTTTTGTATAGAGAACCAAAGGGTTTCTCACCAACGTCAATTCACTTTCATATGCATGTTACTTGTGAAATGTATGGATGAATATATATGACATATACCATGTTTTATGGAAGTATCGTTATCGCGATTATCGTTATATCGACACTTTGAAATACCATCTTTCTTGAAATCCGTTGTTTGTTGATCTCGTGTTTGAGTTTTTACAAAACAAATATTTGGTCGTATTTTTGCGCTTTTAGTGCAAAAGTGCGATGGCTTGAAAAAAGTCAGAACCCCTAAAACTAAAGTTATCAAAAATTAGAAATGGCTTCCCTTTATCTATTTCATAAAAAGTCGAGTTTTTAAAGAATTTCAAATGTGTTTGTTTGATTTCAAAACTCTCTAAGTTTATGTGAATGCATACTAGATCCATAGCATGTTGTTTTAAAAATAAAAATAGAGTATTCATACTTTGGAAAAGAGTGGAGAAATTTACATTTGAAAGAAGCCAATCTAGAGAAATTTTCAATACTATTTAGCGACATTTTTTACCACGTTTTCTGATTTTCACAAAAATATTTCTAACTTATTTTTCCCTTTGTATGATTTAATATGGATATTTCTAACTTATTTCCATGGATTTTAAATGTATTTTACAACTTTTTATGATGTGAAAACCTGTAATGACCCAGAATTTTAGTCGTTTGAAATTGGGGTATTTAATTGGTATAAATATTGAGCAATCAATTTTAGAAGTTAAATAACTTGAACTTCAAAGCTAGCAATTTATTTGATAATTAAATGGTTAAACTTAATATTTGGAATTGATTAAATAATTGAATATTGGGTTTTAATTTGGATAAAAATGATTTCAAAGCCTTTGTAATTTCTGTTGAATAAGAATGGTAATAATAAACTTTAGATTTGGGTTTAAAGGTGATTAATTTGGTTTTCAGAAATAATTCTTTTAAATTAACTTGTAAAAATAGCCTTTCGGGATACTGTATCAGATTACGATGAAACTAGTTTCATTGGATCCGTAATAGTAAGTTATTGCATGCCATCGAATTTCATGATGATTGGACGAATCGTTTGGTCGTGCAAGGTCGAAACGTATAGAAACTAATTGTAGAATTAACATAATATAATTGTTTTAAAAATCTATCTTCTGCATATGATCGAATTAGGTCTCGAAGCTAGTTCCGCTGCATTTAAAATAGAAGTATAACATATAAGATGCAAGTAGCATGCCTCATTTGGCGTTTGAGATTTTTGAACGTTAAAGCTTGATACTTTAAATTAAAATTATATATATATATATATATATAATATGGTTTTACACCTTACTTAAGGCCATACCCCATCAACTTCATAGTCATACCTACACGTTCAACCCTAACACCCCTTAGCTATAAAAATCGCGTTTACCAGAGAAAACCCTCCTTCTCCAATTAAAAAACCAAACCAAATCCAACGGCTCACATCGTATTGGACCACTACAAGCATTTTCAAGCAAGGCACTCAACTAGGAAGTTGTTCGTGACATCGAGCTTGACTTGATCAATGGTTGGATGGAGGAAGATTGGCATGAGGTGGCTGCGGTTGGAGATGAACAACGAATTTGGGTTTTGGAGTTTTCTGGTGACGTGGGTGGTTATTGGCCAGTCGTCCTTGAAGGAAAAATGTAGAAGGGATGAGGACCACCCAAATTTTGGTGGCCAATGGTGATCCATGACAATAGGGATACTTATATGAATGGAAAACCAAACTTCAGCTCGTTCTCGAGCTACTGGCCATGGTTGAGGATGGGACCGGTCGAAATTGAAGCAGAGGAGGCTGCGCCGTCTTCTGGCTATGTGCTGTGGTCGGAGCTGTGGCAAGGAGGCAATGGCGATCAATTGAAGTTCGTGGCCTAGGTAGGTTCGTTTTCGTGTACGAGGGGAAGGGAGGGAATAGTTTATAATTTAGGGTAATTATTGTTGATGACGTGTAATTAGTGAAATAACTATATTATTTAAAATAGTAAAATTTATTGATGCAATAACTTCGAGGTCAGAATCGAATGCAATGAGTTGCGTTGCACTCGTAACGACGAACGTTTCACAATGGAACTGGTTTGGAATTTTTTTAAGATAGTTGAAATTTGGGCTAAAGTCGGACGTCGTTTGATTTTGATACCAAACTGGAACACATCCTTGGCGATAACAGAAATTTAGATGAGTTTAGCTCACCTTTTTGGTTAACTGATATTATATATAGTTGATAAAAATTGTTGAATGACTGTTTGAATGATTTACTATATTTATTAGTTGGTTTGGATATATTCCCACTATTGAAGCGGATAAGATCCTATTACGTTCCCGTGTAAGAGCAGATAACCCGTATATACGATCCCTCTCGAAGCAGTTGATTTATATTATTTGATTATATACTGTATGTGATGCATAGGAACAGGTTGGAGGAATCTAGTAAAATTCATCACCACTGTTGATTTTATTTACATATATGTCCTAATATATATACGAGTTGCGATGCCAGGGGACAGTTGGAGGGATCCAACTGGATTCCTCGCTATTGTTGATTCATTTCCAAAGAATTCGTGTTATATGAATTATTCGATATAGAACCTGATTTATGGACATTATCGGTTATGGCATTATTTACGTTCAAAACTAAAATCTAGTAATGATAGAAAATCAATATCGACATTGGTTAAGCGTTAGCTATTAGCACCAAATTAGTATTTTAAAAATACTATAAATTAGAGTTGCAATTGGTTTTTGAGATATGAAATGATTTTAAAATCCGAAATTTTTTGGGAATATTTTTTTTAAAACATTAAATTTCTATTTTATCCCTACCTTTTATCTATCTTTTTCAAAATTATTTATTTATATTTAAGATTATTTTACAATTTATTTATTTATATTTAATATTGCTTTAAGGCTATCTATTTAAATTAATATTTTTTTTAAGATTATTTATCAATATGTGAATATCTTGAAGATTGATTAATTGAATAATTAGTATGGTTTGAGATTATTAATAATATTTATTTATACTATTTTAGAATTAATTTTTATTATTTATAATAAGGTTGAAATTTTGTTATTAATGTTTTATTAATATGTAAGACTGTATTTGATGTTGGCACCAATTTTTTTAATATGTAATATCCTAAATTTATAGTATTATCTTTATGAAATTATTATATCATTTTATGGTAGGAAGAAGGAAATTTTAATATTTTCCCCTTTTAGGATATCCAGTTTAGTTGGGGATCCTTAAGTTTTCATAACAATATCCTAATAACCTCAAACTCTTACATGCCAATGTCGACAATATTGTGCTCAAGTAATCTTCTTTATACATAATTGGTATGGTAGCAAATGTCAAAATAAATCCCCAAAAAAACCTAATGTTATAATAATTATTTAGGTTAATATTGCCTAATTAACTATTTAGTTATTACATGGTGGCTTGAAATTCCGACTCTATCCCATATCTGCCTCTTGGTATCAACTTACCGTTGTTTTTCATTGAACAAGTTGTTTAGTGCAAAATCTCTACTTTGTGGATTATGCTAAGGAACTTGAAATGAATTCCATGCATGTTGATTAAGTTTGAACTCAAATATGTATGTGAAGAATTAGCTTTCTATAAAAGATGGATTACCGACAATCCAAATTTGGATATAAGGGGATTTCAGGTTGAAATTCGATAGGGATGTACTGAATTTAAGTCTGAAATTCGACGGGGTATGCCGAATTAGGTCTAAAATTCAATGGGATGCGCCGAACGCAGTGTAAAAAATATTTTCAATGGGGCACGTCGATTTTTTTTTTGACTTGTCCCTCTCATATTCTTTTTTAGTGTCAGTAACAACCCCTTAAAGTATTATCAGCATAAACAACAATCAATCACATGATACTTTTAATAATAGTCACATACATACACAACGATATAAAAAGACGTATTTATCTCCTATGAAGTATTTTTTACCATAGGAATCAAGTAATTCTGGTTTTAACCATAGATCCATTTGCAAGCTCAAAACCGGCAGACACAGAAAACCCAACTATCCATCCATTATGGATGCTCACATCTATATAATCGGAATGAACTTTGAGCACCATTGCCGTTTGAATAAAGAAAAGGTTATTGTGTTTGCACTTGAGAACCAAGTGTAAGTTAACACAATAACTTTTTTAGACAAGTTAGCTTTTAACTTACAGTTAAATAAACAAAGTCTCTTGCTATTTGTAGTGTAAATGCATCAAGATATCTTGCTGAAAAGGGAAAAGGAATGGAAATTTCGAACAACAATATATAGAAAGCAACACTTGATAAAAATGTTGCTTTGGCTCATATTATTATTATTAGTCTAATGGTATACTTTTGTTGCTACAAAGGTCATGAGATTCAAATAAGGTTTTCCTCCCAAGTGAATTGGAAAATCTGAAATGTATTATAGTGTCACTTGTAAACCAAGATTGTATCTGTACTATATCATAAAATTGTTTGTATTATTTGGTAATTTCCTTTTTTAACTTAAATTTCGAGAAATATGGATCTATGTTACAACACAGTTACTTGATGTATTAGAATAAATATAATTTCCATTTTCTCACATATTTTTGGTTTTGAAAACTTTCAGTAGTTGCATGGATATTATAGCACACTGATATTTATTTATAGAAACAATTTTCCTTTCGTAAATACTCTGTTGATCATAAACTACTATGTTAATCACCCTTCATATTGTCTTATATCTGTGTCTTATCCCCTTCAACATAGTTACTTGATGTACCATTCAAACAATGTTACCCTTCACAAACTACTCTGTTGATTATATCTCTGTCTTATATTTAACATTGGGGTTGTCTTTGTCTGTACGATGTATAAAATTAAGTCTGTAGCTGTGCAGTTAATACACTCGGTAGATTCAAAGCAGTGGAAGTGCAAAAAGTCATAGCGGGGATATAGCGAGGATATAGCGGATGGCTCTAAAATAGCATATAAAACTCGTAAATAATGTTTTTACAAATATATAAATGGTAATTAAATGAAAAATTATCATTCAATTAAATTATAAATAATACATAAATAATTTTAAATAAAAACATGTGCGAATATACTTTAAATAAATGAAAAACTATTATATAACATAATTGAATTTGGTAGAATATTAGAGTATTTTCATTTCAGAAAATATATTAAAAATTAAATCAAATAAATTAGGTTCATAATTTTATAATGTATAAATGTAATTTTTCAATTCATTTTATTAAAAAAGATATAGCGGGAACAGCGGAATATAACGGAAATAACGGGATATAGCGGAAAATAGGGGGGATTAGAGCGGAAAGGCTATATTCTGAGGCTATATGGAAAAATCGTAGCGGTAGAAATCCGCTATGAGATATAGCAGGGTTGTAGCAGGGTAATAGCGGGGCTTTGACTACACATGTCTATAGAATTTAATGCGTTCTTCATTTACCTGTCAAATAAACTGATTGGTGTTCATATGTTTGGCAAGTTCATTTAACTTTGTTATGCTACTAAATTCTTTTCGTTACATGAGGCACCTCAAACTGACCATCAACTATTTCCAAAAATTGGAGCATTCCTTAATATATAAAAGACCACTTGGAAGATGACTCGAGCTTAATATTAGGTCAGCTACTATTTGTGCTAGGTGCGGTAAATAATTTCTGTTTTTTATGTATTAACTTATCATATTAGGTGCTTTATTATTCATTATCATATAGTTATTTATTGTTCTCTATTTTTTACTGTCGTATAATGATTTATTGTTCACTATCAACAAGGGTTTGATAACTATGAATCAACATAGAAATGAATGCTAAGTTGATATACCATAATATAAGGATATGCTTAGATTGATATAGGGAGTTTAATTGCATAATGCTACGAAGTTAGTGGATATTATAGTTTAATCTAGCATATCGATAACACAATGTGCACAACATGTTAGTACACTCTCATACTTTTTTATATATAATGTTCACTTAGTAAATAAATAAATAAAATGTCTCAAACATCTTTATTAATAGTTTGGTTGTAAGCGCAATCTTTTGGTCCGACCATGAATTTCCAAAATTACCCTTTATATATAATTCTTTAAAAAATTTATCCACTAACCGATCCTAAAAAATAACATCTGCATATTTGTTCTTGAACTTAGTGCATCTATTAATTGGTCGTAAAAAAAAGCATCATCATACTTGATTCTAAACTCATGCATATAACACGATACTTTTATTACGTATAATATTATCTTCAACTGTATATTATGGATATTAGCAAATGTTAATCACTTAAAAATATGATCTAGAAAACATTTTTTAGCAAATTTATAATGTTGTTTTACATATATTACCAAACTTAATATCACTTAAAAATATGATTTAACAAATAAAGTTTCTATACATTTTTGCTTTTTATTAATTGATAACGGAAAAAAAACATTCAAAATAACAAAAAATTAAATGATACAACTTCGAAATAAAAATTCAAACAAACAAAAAAAATTAAACGATGCAACTTAGAAATAAAAATTCAAGCTTACTACACATGATTCCAACGTAAAATCATAACCAAATATGTATGAAAAATCATTTTTTTAAAATATGTTAAGCATATATAATTTGTAAAAAAATCAATTTATCCACGAAGGGTGTACTATTGTCACGGGCCGGAACACTTCAGGATAAGAAACTTCATGTATACTAATAAACATAATGGTACCGTGTATACAAAATTTAATTATGCAAGTCATAGAACAAAGTAGATAACAAAATATTAAGTGTTTCTTTTATATGAAAGATATAATGGTTTATATTTCGATCCAGATTTTATTTTGGAAAATTATGAAATGCACTTGACCATTGAAACTTTTCAACGAATATTGGTTAATTACAATAGCATAAATAAACTAAACTTTGTCAATAAGCAACATATTACCTAGATATAATGTGATCACCTAGATATATGTTCCACATATATCTCAATATTAATGATATTTCTAACGCTTGGATAAGTATAAATCATATGCACTGTATTGGTTTCTTTTCAAATATGTAAATGAAGATATACATATCATTTTAAAATTAGCAAACTTGAGGATAAAATCAATCAAATCATCATGAACTGGATTAATTTTTCATTTGAATAACATACATAGATAAGCTCTTCTTGTGTCCTAATAAATTTTGTTTACAACGTATCCGTGGAACACAAATTAATTTCATCAGTGTCATCTAGGTAACTATAAAAGAGATACTCAGTTGCAATTTGATGAATCTAGGCATGAAATATGTAAGTGAGTCCAAGTTCAATGTTTATTCCTATTATACTTAATTAACAATTGAAAAAAATGGAAAATTCTATTTCAAACCGAGTATTTACTTAGTAGTCCCCCAAAAATTAAAAAAGTCAATAAACTCAACAAATAACTTAGTAGCCCCCTACAATTTCTAGAATTACCCTTTCCATCGTGCAAAACATGAAAAAATTGAATTTTTTCTTCACCGATTTAGAAAATAGGGTTAGAATTTTTTTCTTTACTGATTTAGAAACTTAGTAGTGAAAAATTGATTTTTTTTCTTGGTAAAGCCTGTTAACCCAAAAAATAACTTAGTAGTGAAAAATTAAATTTTTTATTCACTAATTTAGAAACTCAATTCATATTTTCTTCAGAATTACAATTAAAAAGTCTATAAACCCAAAAAATAAATTAGTACTGAAAAATTGAATTTGCATTTTCATTTCAATATTTTAATGGAAGAAACTAGCAATAAAAGTTTAAATCGAAACAAGCATATGATCTGCATAACCCATCATCACTTATGAATAAATTTTACATTTCAGGGAGAGAGAAGGAATATGTAGATGGACAGGCAATATTGTCTTGATGGTTAAGTGATTCAATTTTGGTATCGTTATTATAAATGACAGAAAATAATTATCTGCAGAAATATTTCCAGAGTAGAAAATAAATCCATTATTATTAACTTGAGATTCAATGAATGAGAATGCCACCGTTAACAGCTCAAGAAAAGAATTCATCTCTCCCAAGTTATTAGTTTGTTACTATGGGAGAGATCAATTACTTCATGTATGTATGAGTTACTTATTTATTCGTTGTTATGTCTTTTTTGTATATTTTTGTTCTTTGCATTCCTTTTATGATAATAATTTTGAGGTAATTTGGTTCGACCTATCATTCTTCTTATTACAGCACGTAATGGTAATTTTGCATTGAGTTAAAAAATCAATAAACAAATCTGAAAAAAATGATTTTCCTTCATCTTGGTGTTTGCTTGTCTGCTGTTTCCTAATAACTAATGAATTTGATTCCTTATCTATTTGCTTTTTTGCTGGCATTTCTTAAATACCTGAAAAAGGATCTATAGCCAGGGTCGGCTCAAGAAATTGTAAAAACTTGGGTTTCCCCAGGCAAACAAGAGATTAGATCAAGGGAAATAAAGTAAAACAAAATCTAAATATAACAAAGCAAGCAGAAATTGAACCTGCAACCTCATCGTCAAGGAAGACAAACCTAAACGCTACACCAAACCTCACATTGTTAATAGAAAATACAACATTTTCTAAAGATAAATCATGTTAGCCTTCCATCTCCTCACCCATGTTGCCCCCTATCCGGGGGGTTGCCCTAGGTGGCCGTCTGGCTGGACTTGCCGTGGAACCGGCCCTGTCTATAGCACATTTAGGAATATATTAACATCAGAATGGAGGCCACTTGGAGTTGTTATCATCATTGGCAATAACATTCATTTTAGATAAACCGAAATATAGGTAAAAACAGTATAAAAAAAAGCATACTTGATTGGTGTACATGCTTAGGTTTGTTTATGAATTCAAATTTTTGAATCCTTCATTATTAACTCTACTACTATTTTTATATTTTTTTTACAGTCCTTTCTTTAATATTGAACAATATGAAGAGGGATAGGTTCGTCATCGCTTTATTTATATGTAAAACTATTATTCAACCAAACTTACGGCCTTGATATCTAATTTTGTTTTCTACGTATGTTTTAATTAATTTTTATATGTTTCAGATATATGATTTCTTAAATTACATACTAAATACTATTTCTGTGTATGTCTCTCTCTTTATATATATATACATACTCAAAATGCAGTAATATTTTCCTTTGAATAATATGTACTTTTAATCTTTAATGATCGATATGCACCATGGGTGAACATAACTCATTTGCTCATTGTTATGGAAATAAATTAACAACACCAGAAGCAAAGCCGTTATTCTCAAATAAGTTGGGGCCGGCTAGAGAATTTACTTAATGGAAATAAATTAAGTAAAACTAAAATTTAATTATTAGAGGCGGCTAAATTTTGCAAAATTTAGACATGTTAAATTATCTTTTCTCAATTTGATGATCATTTAGAATTATTTATAAATTTGAACTTGCTAGGTGTTAGCGTCAAATTTGGTCACTAACATCGAAATGTAGATGAAAACACCAACTAACAGTCACAGATATCAGATAGAGTGTATATAGAGAGTAATAATGTGAAGAACAGTCAAAATTGAAGTAAAAGCAATAAAGAACAACAAATTTTATAGTGGATCAGCTAACTCCGGCCTACATCCACTCCAATAATTTCCTTTTTATTGCTGTAACAATCGGATATAGTTAACAAAGTGGTAAACCAGCCTTAGCCTTAGATAGTAGAAAGTTAGAGAGCGGTAAGAAGAAGAAGATAATTTTTCTGAACCCCCATACACTGTATTTATAGGCGAGTCCTGAGTTGTTAGGCCTCCTGAATAGTTTGGGCCTACCAAGGCCGTTGCCGAGCCGTGTATATCTTTCATCCTGACCGAGCAGCATTTGCCAAGCCGCATCCCATCAATGTCGAGGGAGGTTGCCATGCCGCATGACACTCGTATGCCGAGCGAGGTTGCCATGCCGAACGGCACGCGTATGCCGAGCGAGGTTGCCATGTCGAATGACACACGTATGCCGAGCGAGGTTGCCATGCCGAACGGCACTCGTATGCCGAACAAGAAGAAATGCCGAGCGAGGAGTGTAGGCCGAACGAAGTACTTGTGTCGAATGGGGCTTTTGAGTCGAGCGAGAAGAAATGCCGAGCGACACATATCTTCCAGATCGAGCCGTGCATCCCTACCATTTCTTAACCAAATGACATATCCAAATAAACTTCATCCTTCGAAACCTAATCCATTATATTCCTGCCTCGATAGTCGTGAAGTTAGTTAAGTTGAATCCGCTTGCTTATGGCTTTGGAAAAAGGCAGGTTAACACTTGCCCCCCAAAACATGCTTTGTTGTTGGAAGGTGTGTTTTGAATAGCCTCGAATCCAATATCCAAAGTCCATATCCCTTTCGTAACCATATTATCAAATCCATGACCTCTCCGAGTTTATCCTTGAATCCGTAGACCTTGTCGGGTCATGTTATCCTATTTCAGCCTTGACCTTCTTGTCAAGGGCTTTTATGTTTTCTGACCTCAGCACTCCGGCCAAGGAATTTTTCATTCACCGGCCTCGACACTCCGGCCAAGGACTTTGATACTTGCTAACATCGGCACTCCGACCAAGGACTTTTTCATTTGCCAGCCTCGGCACTCTGTCCAAGGACTTTGATCTTCACCGGCCTTGCCACTTCTGCCAAGAACTTTGATACTTACTGACCTCGGCACTCCGGCCAAAGGACTTTTTCATTCACCGGCCTCGACACTTCGGCCAAGGACTTTGATATTCACTGGCCTCGGCACTCCGGCCAAGGACTTTGATATTCAGCGGCCTCGGCACTCCGACCGAGGACTTTGATCTTCACCGGCCTCAGCACTCCGGCCAAGGACTTTGATACTTAATGACCTTGGCACTTCGGCCAAGGACTTTTTCATTCACCGGCCTTGGAACTTCGGCCAAGGAATTTGATATTCACTGGCCTTAGCACTCTAGCCAAGGACTTTGATATTCTATCCGAGTCCATTCCATCGCTCTCTGACGATGTGCATTGATGCAAATCTAATCAAAAAACCAGAAATCCATATCAAAAATCAAATATCCATACCAAAATGGCAAACCAAAAACCCAACCAAACTTGGAATTCAATCCGAACTCCAAAAATATACCAAAGAAAAGTAAATGTCCAAAGTTCCAAAGGAAAAATTGAAGTTTGTAGAAAAACAGAAAGGAAACAGGATTTCATAGACCCAAGCAGTACAGTTTTTAGTCATCTCAGTGCACGCCTAGGGACCGTCCTCGATCCCGTACGTGTGTAAGTGACCTAGCTGTATTACTTTGAGTTCTATTACTTATTCAAAACCATAAATCTGTTTAGTTGATAATGAGCTGACGTTGCCTTGGTCCAGTGCCACCTTCCTTCGAGGTAAGCGGTGTCGCTCCTGTCCCACTGCTATAGCTTGATTCCTGACATACTACTGTAGATGACCATTTCTTACATGCTCCTCAATGATATCCCTCAAATGCCTGCAGTCATTTGTGTTGTGCCCATCCTGCTCATGGAATAGGCAATGCTTTCCCGATGTCCGTTCGTATTCTGAAGGCTCTCTCTTTGCAAGCCTTTGAAATTGGAGGAGCCCTCGAGTGTCCAAGTAAATTCTTTCTAGAGTCTCTGTTAAATCTGTGTAAGATGAAAACTTTGACTCCCTTCGAGGCCTCTTTGAAGTGTCACCGTTGCCATTCGTTTTCCTTTATCAACTTTACTTGGATCTTCCCTGGATGGACCTCCACCCTTCACCGCATAAGCTTCAGCCTCTCTCCCTACTCTCTTAGCCTACGCATCCTCCTGTCTCAGGAGCCTTTCCGCCTCCTGATAGAACTCCTCGAGGTCCCTCGGTGGGTCCCGTTCCAATGATATCTTGAAATCTGAATTATCCACGATTCCTGAGATTGCTGCCATCAAAACCATGGACGGATCGAGTCGATCCACTGAGGCTACCGCTGCGTTGAACCTGGTTAAGAAGTTCCTGAGTGACTCCCCCTTCCATTGCTTCATCGATGTCAAGGTCATTACATTCTTGGGTCTGACTATATGGACCCGAAACGGTCTCATAAACTTTTCAATTAGCTCCGTCCATGTACCGATAGAACCATTCTCCAGTTGTCTGAACCACATGGCTGCGATATCCGTCAAATACAATGGGAAGCATCGAGCCATGACCTCATCCGATGCCTCCAGTACCTCCATATGCCTCATATAGTTTGTCAGATGAACGGTGGGATCCATTCTCCCATCATACGTATCCAACGTTGGAAGCTTAAAGTCCGGTGGATTCCTAGCTTGCATTATAGTAGGAGTAAAGGGACTCCTATTCACATCCTTCAAGTCTTTGTTTACCAATCCGGCTCTCACAGCCCGTCTGACCATCTCCGCTAATCCATGGTTGTCCTCGAGTTGTAATCCTTGTCCGTTGCCTTCGGTCTGCCCCTAAGTTCACGAGGGAACTCTGGCACATACTCCTCATCTCGTACTCCTACACTCCTATTAGTGTAAATTGCCTGAGAAGAGCCTGTATCATCTCCTCTTATCTTTTCAACATTGCTTCCATCTCGTCTCTGGTGATATAGATGGATGCTTGACTTGCTCCAGCTCCAGAGGAGGCCTCTTGACTTCTTCCCGATTGTTCATTTTTGTCACTTGCTTCCTTGCTAATGGCCTAGCCATTGCCTCCTAGAATCTGATTTCCTTGCTTCAAGATCCCTGGGTGCTTGCCTTCTCAGTGAAAGCACAAAATGTTAGCGCCAAAATTGGTCACTAACCTTCAAATTAGATGAAAGCACCAACTAACTGTCACAGATAACATATAGAGTGTATGTAGAGAGTAATAATGTGAAGAATAGTCAAAATTGAAGTAAAAGCAATAAATAATAACAGATTTTATAGTGGTTCGGCTAACTCCGGCCTACGTCCACCTCAATAAAAAAATTTATTGCTGTAACAATAGAATATAGTTACAAAGTGGTAAACCAGCGTTAGCCTTAGAAAGCAGAAAGTTAGAGAGCGGTGAGAAGAAGAATATCCTATTTCTGAACTCCCATATGTTGTATTTATAGGAAATCCTAAGTTGTTGGGACTCCTGAATAGTTTAGGCCCACCAAGGCCATTGCCCAGCCGTGTATATCTTTCGTCCCGACCGAGTGGCATTTGCCAAGCTACCTAGGCCGAGCCGCATCCCATCAATACCGAGCGAGGTTGCTATGCCGAACGGCACTCGTATGCCAAGCAAAGTTGCCATGCTAAACGGCACACGTATGCCGAGCGAGGTTGCCATGCCGAACGGCACTCGTATGCCGAGCAAGGTTGCCATGTCGAATGGCACGCGTATGCCGAGCGAGGTTGCCATGCCGAACGGTACTTGTATGTCGAACAAGAAGAAATGCCGAGCGTGGAATGTAGGCCGAACGAAGTACTTGTGCCGAACGTGGCTTTTGTGCTGAGCGAGAAGAAATGCCGAGCGACACATATCTTCCAGATCGAGCCATGCATCCTCTCTATTTCTTGACCAAATGACATATCCAAATAAACTTCATCCTTCGAAACCAAATCCATCATATTCCTACCTCGATAGTCATGAAGTTAGTTAGGTTGAATCTTCTTGCTTATGGCTTTGGAAAAGGCGGGTTAACACTAGGCATATATTTTTTGTATGGATTCTTCCTTTTGTGCATCATTGTTAATGTACGGAACAAAATTGTTTCACTTTATTGCTAACTAGTGATACGTCACATGCTTCATGCATGATGATGGCACGTACTTCACATGTTAATTGTTTTTTTTACAAATTGTAGACATTTAACCCATTCGAAAAAAATATGATTTACATAAATATTTAATCTTATTTTTACGTTAAAATGATATGCAGTTAGTTTTAATTTTACTTTTTAAATTGCAACATTTTATTGTTAGTTAGTTTGAATTTCTATTTCTATTATTAATTAATAAAAAAATTAATTTTTTAGTTTGAATTTTTATTTTTGTTCCTAATTAATAAAAGACGACTTAGATTTTTTTTTATTCAATCCTATTTTTAAGTGCTAGTATGATTTCGATAATAATCATAGAGGGACGTTTTGAATTGGTAAAGAAAACTTATCTGTTAGATCCTAATTTTAAGTGATATGAATATTAATAATATTTATAGATGGGCATTTTCGGTAGTTCACGTTGATACCAAAAAAGTGTGACACCAAAGGTAGTAAAAATATTATCAAAGATATACGAGTGTCATGATACGTGCTTTGCGCGTGAATTGTTTTCTTTATAAATTGTATATGTTTAAATCAGTCAAAAAATGATTTTTCATTTTCAAATGATATTAATATTTGTATATTTATAAAGAAGTATTTTGAACTTATAAAGGAAGCTTAATTTTAGATCCTATTTTTTGAAGCGTTTTGAATTTTAAAGTATGTTTAATTGTTAGATTCTACTTTTAGGGGCGTTTGAATTTGTAACAGAAGTTTAATATTAGATGCTATTTTCAAGGGATTAAGATTTGATAATATATAAAGAGGCGTTCTTGGTCGTTCACGATGATATCAAAAATATGTGACACCAAAGCTATTACAACTATTATGAAAGATGAGAAGTAAAGTTCTTAATAAGTTTGTCTTACTTTTATCCTTACTATGACATTTGCTTTTGTTATTTTGTATTTTGATTACTTCAATAACGAATTACAAAGAATAATATATTTTTTGTTTTGAGGGTTGACTATATTTTTCTTGTTTCAAGTAGGCACATTTCTTAAGAGTGTTAGATGCCTAATCTGAAACTACATCAAGGATGCAGACAAGGATATCATCATTTAGAAAATTATCACCTTGCTACTCCAATGTATATTATAATTTATATTGTTGCTTCAAGTACACATCCAAAGACTAGATCACGTCGGTAAATAAATTTCATTGCAACTAAGCATCCTTAGTTCAAATTCATTGCTGCTACGTTAATGATTGCACTCCAACTGTGGCATTTCAAATTGCTAAAAAAAGCCGAAAAATCAATATGAATGTATATAAAAAGGCGACTATTAAAATCTTCTTTAAACTTTATCTAAAAGCAAATAAAGTACAAATCTTAAGAGACATACACATACATTGAATTTGAATCTTATCCGTCAAGAAGTTCCTTAGTAATAGAAATGCTTAATACTAATCTATAAGTCTTTAATGTGACCGCAACACATGATGCAATGAAAACAGAAGCACCTCACTTTCACAATAATTTGAGCTAGCCTGCAGTCGGTTTAAAACTAAGCATGCAGGCAGCATATGTAGGAGTTATAACATCACAATCCTGAGCTTAGTTCTGCCGTCTGTTCTAGACTAAGTACTTGAATGGAGCGCAAGCAGGCTCAGTTCTGAACTAAGCACTTGATTCGAGTGCCAAAACTTAGTTCTAAACAGAGTGTTTGCTTTCTAGTGCAAACACGTAGTTCTAAACCGAGTGCTTGAAACGAGTGCAAGCACTTAGTTCTAAACCGAGTGCTTGAACCGAGTGCAAGCACTCAGTTTGAATGAAAGCACTCGGTTCTGAACCGAGTGTAGCTTGTGAGCATTTCTGAAATGAGCATAGCTTGAGCATAGTTCTGAAATGAGCCTGAGTATTTGCTTGCACAATTTTTGCATGTAGAACAATGCTGGCAGTATAAGACCAAGAAACTAAATAACATAGCACAGTATGTATGTATGTGTATGCACTCTTTTGTTGTGAAATTTCATACGCTTGCAACTAAATCACACAACATAGAACATGGAATGGCAATTATATCTAAATTAAGCAAATTTGGTGTATTCATGCTCAAGGATTGGAAGAATAAATAAGTTGGTGATATGGAGTGACATTAAATGGAACGATTTCAGGATGAAACCATAACCAAGGTTATTGGTTTTTCCATCTTTTCATCTCACTGAAAGCAGTACAAGATAATGTTGTGTCAAACCAAGTCGTAAATGGGAGATTTTGTATCGACCCTGACTCGACCTTCGAAAATGGGCACTAAATACTTCATCGTATTCGAATGCCATAGATCCAAACATCGAAATGCGGTTCGCACTGGAGCTTATAACACAGTAAGTACAACAACACAACAGAAGAAGAAAATGAATAACTTCTATTGATACACAACAGATACAACATATTGATACAAATGCTATCAACATTATCAAAGATACAAGACAACAATGGAAAAACAACACTCTGATCTTCCAAAGGATAGAAAGGAAAGATAGAATCCAGATCTGCATTCTAATCCAATGCTCCAAAAATCTCGAAGCCAAGAAGCTCGAACCACCCTCAAGTTGTATTAAGCAAGGTCAATCATGAATGCGATCGCCAAGATCCAAAGACTGGATGCCATCGAATCTGCACCTACTGTTTGATTATCTGAAAAACCTAACTCTAGACTGCCCGTGTGGAAAATTGTGGGCACCCAGAGTTTATAAAGGGAATAATAAACTTCAGGTCAGTCATGGGACTAGTGTGAGCAAACAAAAATAGTTTATCTTGAACAAAAAAAACAAAAAGAATTTAAAATTCAAAATCTGCAATGCTTTATGGAAAATGAAACTACCATAAGGCGTCCTGCCACACATACAATGCAAATGCACAATTGGAGGAGATTTCTCCTTAAGCGAAAATCCTTTTGGTATTATTATTAGTGCATGGTGGAAAACATTTGTAAGTATAATATTAATCTTAGCTAACATACATACCATTATACTATGCCTACTATAGCTACCATATTAGATAGAAGGTTCTATAACTAAAACCGTACAAGGTGCGTATTGGTGATTGGATTTCGAACAAATGGTCAGGCTAACGAACTTCCTGGGCCACATGGGTACGCCTCTCGAGGGACGTCCGGAGAACCTAACGGGATCTCTACCAACACAAGGCCATGATACCTCTATAACTAGGCAACTACTAATACGAGTATGCCATCCCTTGGTCGTTAACGACCTTTATCCGAGGGCCCTCAACACCAACAACCACAAAGCAATAGATTTGCAGCAACCACATAGGTTAAGTATCTGGGCTCCATACCATGATACTACCTTTTATCTAGAAGGAAATAGACATACCCTCAAGGGGCGCTACCCCCAAATAACCTTGTCGCATCCTTCCTATTTCGACCATTTCGGGTTGTGAGGACCGATGAGGTCACATCCACAAAGCTACGTTTTGCACAAAAGCCATGCTTCGATCAACACATGATCAGCAGCACTTCGTATGCCACATTACCAAATTGCGAATGTATCACTAGTAACCAACAACTACATAACCTCTGAGCTCGTACGTCTCAGAGAAGTGTGTTAAGCTAAGAGAATAAATTCTCCACCACCAAACAGAAATGTATTTGATAGAAACCAACTTTACATCTCAACATGTAATGTCAGCCACACATCCATACAATTCAGTTCCGAGTTTGAACATAACCGAAGGCACTTCTAAGAAGCCCTTTCAATCTTGGTATTCCCGATCCCGATCGGACTTCCCATCACATATGGAGATCTCTACACCGGCGTGACTCGATGCAGAGACATTCGACGGGTAATCCTTTCGTTCTCGAAAATACCCGGTCTTCATCATCGATCTTCAAATGCTATCCATTTACGTCGTATCATTATTCGAAATGGGTTGTATGAGATAAAGTCCTCTCCCAGCTAAACCAAATCATGAGCGTGTAATTTAAAACCATATAGATATTGGGATCTTATTTAAGTCACAACTTATTACCCAAAACCTTGTTAGTTTGTGAGATGATGGTTTTGATGACAACAACCTTAGAATAGATTATATAATATAAATACTGACATTATAAGTTTAGACATATATGTATATGCAGGATTTAACCATGCGGGTACCAAGAATGAAGACTGTACAGTATAGAGATTCAAGATATCGAGATAGAAGACTCATGAGTATCAAGATTATCAAGAGTTCAAGATTTCAAGCATAAGTATTTTTATTACGAATTTTTGTTAAAACTCGCAGAAAAACACTGGCATCTTAAAATCCAATTTATTCATGGAATGGAATCCACTTCGAGCCTGTTAAAGGGATGAAACCCTAAGTAGGATGGAACCTACGAAAATCTAGTGGAAAATTGTTTTGTATCCATTAATTTTAATTCAAATGATTTTACAAAATTATCTTGTTTTCAAAATGATTTCAAAACTTTCCTTTTAAAAACATGAAAACCCTCTATCCTGATTTTAAATAATTTTAGCCTCAAAATTATCTTTAATTTCAAAGTCAAATTTCTCCTAATTTTAAATTATCATTTTGAATTATATATTTAACTTTTATACTTAGATTTAAATATAAAATATAGTTAAAATATATATATTATTCTCTATATTTACTTATGAATTTTAACTATAGTCAAGTATATTTGTAAAGTTTAAAATAATTTTAATATAATATAAAGGTTATTTTCAAAGAAACTCAAATCACCAAAAATTGCTTTGGGATGTCGACTTGCCTAGGGTAACCATGTTGGCATGGTGTCAGTTGAGTTCAAAATTTAAATTTCAAAAGCAATGTCTATTCGCCATGACTCTTCATGAATGGACATGGCTGTTGTTCTTCTATAAATAGGGGTTAGTTTCAACGAATTTTACATCAGATTTTTTGGTTTTTCACTCCTCTTCTTCTTCCACATTTCTTAATACATATCCTTATCATTACTCTGCCGAAATCAACATTGACTCGAACTCGATTACTTCTTGTTTGATTCTCTATCACTATCTCCACAAGGCTCAGTGCTATTCAGAGTTATAGGCTTTTTGTTATCAATCAAAAGAGAAAAGGTGTGATTGTAGCCTTGAAAATCAATCAAAAGAGAAAAGGTGTGGTTGTGGCCATGGTAAATCAATTGGGTGAACTTGTGGCCTGGAAATCAAGTATCTCTACCCAGAGGATAGAAATTCTGGAGAGTGTACCTCGTAGCCTTGAAATCGAGGGTGTAATTGTATAATTGCTTTTGAAAGAAAATCCATACTTGTGTTGCGGGACTGGATGTAGGGTAACTCCGAACCAGTATAAAATCCGGTGTATTCTTTCCTTTACTGCTTTTATTTTATTTCTGCATCTGTGTTTGTTTCTATGATCATATCTGTGTCTATATATTGCATACATCGGTGTCTAAATTAACATAAACTCATAAAGATTTAGTAATTCTTTATTGACACTATTCACCCCCCTCTAGTGTTAATCCTAGCCTTAAGATTCGTAATCCGCATTTTCTCACAATCGGTATCAAAGCAAGGTTTTCAAAGTTTCATAATATGATTTTTGAAAAAGTTTTTAAAATGGCTGTATTTGTTAATACTAATTTAAAAGTATTCAAACCATCATTGTTTCTTGAGTCTGCATATAATCAATATTCAAATTCAAGTTGTCTACCAAGATTGTTTGATATGCAGGAATCATGCTTTATGGGTGTTGAGGAATCAATCCACAACGGACAAATTAATACAGATCAGAAAGAACAAATGGACACTTGATAGTGGGTGTTCTAGACACATGACCGGCAATCCAAATATACTGAATGATATAATATACAAAGACGGAGGACTGGTTAACTTTGGAGACAATTCAAAAGGATATGTGATTGGCATCGACAAAGTCGATAATTCGGAAAATCCTACTATTACTAATGTTTTACTAGTTAAGAATCTGAAACATAATCTGCTAAGTATAAGTCAACTGTGTGATAAAGGATATAAAATTAAATTTGAAAAAGATAAACGTCACATTTAAGATAATAATTCAACCATTATATTTGAGGGAGTCAGGAAAAAGAATATTTATATTCTTAGTATGTAAGTTTCAAATGATAACCTGTGTCTGTTGGCAAATACAAGTGACCCTTGGATTTGGCATAAGAGATTTGGGCATTTGAATTTCAAATTCTTATCTAGACTGTCAAAACATGATCTAGTAAGAGGTCTCCTTTAAATGAATTTTAAAGTAGATAGTTTATATGATGCTTGTCAATTAGGAAAACTTAGAAAAAGTTCCTTCAAGTTAAAAGATATGATTTCAACTTCAAAACCTCTTAAATTACTTCATCTTGATTTATTTGGTCCATCTCAAATTCTTTCAATAAATCATAGTAAATATGTTTTTTAAATGTAGATGATTATTTTAGATTTACATGGACAATATTTTTGAAACATAAAAGTGATACTTTTGAATGTTTTAAGACATTTTCAAAAAGAATTCAAAATCAATTTTCTCTAAAAATTATAACTATTCGAAATGATCACGGTGGTGAATTTGAAAATGAAAAGTTTGAGGAATTTTGCAATAAAAAGGGAATAACTCACAATTTTTCATTTCCAAGAACTCCACAACAAAACGGAGTAATAGAACGTAAAAATAGGACGATTCAAGAGTGTGCAAGAACTATGCTTACAGATAATAATTTACCAAAGAATTTTTGGACAGAAGCAGTTGCTACCGTCTGTTATATTTTAAATAGAATTTTAATTAGACCTTTAACTGATAAGACATCTTATGAACTTCTTTATTCAAAGAAACCTAAGGTATCTTATTTCAGAATTTTTGGAAGTAAATGCTTTATTTTAAATACAAAAGATAATTTAGATAAATTTGATCCTAAATCGGACAAAGGTATCTTTATCGTATATTCTAATAGAAGTAAAGCGTTCTGAGTGTTTAATTTAAAAACCAATTCCATAGAAGAAACAATGCATGTTTCATTTGATGAAAATTTCTAAATTTTTAAAGATACAAATGATGAAGAGGATTTAATCACTCAAATCAAGAACCAATTGAAACTAATAATGAAATTAATCATCCTAATAAAAGGACTAAACTTTTAAAAGATCATCCTATAGAAAATATACTGGGAGGTATGCAATCTGTTGTTAAAACTAGAAATCAACTAAGTCAAATGAGTAATGTAGCTTTTATATCAAATATTGAACCCAAAAATCCAAAAGAAGCATCAATTGATGATTCATGGATTTTGGCTATGCAAGAAGAATTAAATCAATGTACTAGTAATGATGTTTGGGAACTTGTTTCTAGACCAGAAAATAAAACTATAATTGGAACTAAATGGGTTTATAAAAATAAAATGAATGAACAAGGAGAGGTAGTTAGAAATAAAGCTCGATTAGTCGCTCAAGGTTATTGTCAAGAAGAAGGAATAAATTTTGACGAAAGCTTTGCTCCCGTAGCAAGATTAGAAACCATTAGGATTCTACTTGCTTTCCCAAATCATAATAATTTCAAATGGATGTTAAAAGTGCCTTTTTAAATGTATTTGTAAAAGAAGAAGTATATGTTTACCACCACTTTTTGAAAATGATAATTTACCAAATCATGTTTACAAACTTAAGAAAGCATTATATCGTCTAAAACAAGCTCCTAGAGCCTGGTATGATAGACTAAGATCGTATTTATTGCAATCTAATTTTGAAATTGGTAAAGTAGATAATACTCTTTTTATTAAAAGAAATAAAAATGATATTCAGCTAGTACAAGTTTACGTAGATGATATCATTTTTGGTTCAACTAATTTTGAAATGAATAAAGAATTTTCTGAAATAATGACAAAAGAGTTTGAGATGAGTCATATGGGTGAATTAAATTTCTTTTTAGGATTACAAATAAAACAATTAGATAATGGTATCTTTATTAGTCAAGAAAAATATGCCAAAGACCTAATTAGCAAATTTGGTTTGACTACTGTGAGTGGAAAACCCACCCCCATGGCAACCAATGAGTATCTTAGTAAAGAAGACCTCTCGAAAGATGTAGATCAAAACCTATATAGTGGAATGATTGGATCACTACTCTATATTACTGCCAGTAGACCTGATATCATGCATAGTGTTTGTCACTGTGTCAGGTATCAATCTCAACCTAAAGAGACCCACTTAAAAGCCATAAAACGAATCATAAGATATGTTAAACACATATCTAATTATGGTTTATTCTACCCTAAAAATGATTCTTTTGACTTAATATCTTACTGTGATGCTGACTATGCTGGTTGTAAATCAGACCGAAAAAGTACAAGTGGGACTTGTCACTTTTTGGGGCATTCTTTGGTTTCTTGGCTTAGTAAAAATCAAAACAAAGTTTCTTTATCAACAACTGAAGTAGAGTATATTTCTGCTGCTTTGGCTTGTTCTCAAGTAATATATGCAACAAACCTTAAAAGATTTTGGTTTAAAATTTTCAAAATCACCAATTTATTGTGACAATATGAGTGCGATAAATTTATCCAAAAATACTACTCAACATGCTCGAACTAAACATATTGATACCAGACATCATTTTCTTAGAGATAATATAAGTAAGGAAGTAGTTACTCTCGATTATATCAATTCTGAGAATAAAATTGCTGATATCTTAACAAAACCCTTAAATGAATCAATATTTACTAAATTAAGAAGAGAATTAGGTATTTGTTCTATAACTGAAATATAAAATATAAATAACAAGTATAATTAATAATTAAATATCAAAATAATTCAAAGAGTTAAAATATAAAAGACCATGTCGACATCCCCTGTATACCCATGTCGACATGCAACATTTTTATATTTTGAAATTTTCCCACCAAAATTCAAAATAACTGGTTATAAATTCTTCACATTTTCGAAATTTTATTCATTCTTTCTGTTATCTCTCTATTCTACTCTCTGAAATCAAATAATCAATGGCCTCCTCTTCCAAATCAAACATAAAATCAACCTTTTCATTCCTCTCTCCTACGTCTAGTCCATTTCAACATACTACTCTTGCTTGTGTGACTAAAATAGAGGACTCTCTGAAGGATGTACTTCAGATGATGACTGAAATTCAAGTGACTCAACTTCGTATGGCTAAGGAATAAGAGAGGCGAGGCGAGATTCTTAGGAATTTGCAAAAATTCCTAATGGATAACCAGGCCAATCCTATCTTGATTGATGAAGACTCTTCACTTAATCAAGAACAAGAGGCCAGCGAAGAAGAAGAACCCATAGAAGAAGAAGTGCAAGCGGAGGATGATGACCAAGTCGTGTGTGTTGGAGAAGTGTGTTTTGAAAAGAATGGAAATCTTGTCAAACAACGTGGAAATTTCTGTTTCCACTATCCAAACTGTTCGGTTCATAGATCTCCTATGTTTAAAAACACACAATAGTTTCTTTTCTTTCTTTTCCACTGTCGTTTGTGTTTTATGTTATCTAAACGCTCAAGTATATACAACTTCATACATAATAAATAACTCGTGTTCTTATATGAGTTTTAATTATAAGTACTATCGTGAATTATTAGTTAGGATCGTTAATTGTTTAGGACTATGTTTTAGTATTAGATTTAAGTGATGATTACTTATGATAACACTATCATTATAATCACATGTCATAGTGTGTTAGTTTTATAGCGAGTTATATAGTTTGGAGTGAGTTTTTTGTTGATGACAAAGGGGGAGAAATATAAAATAGGGTAGTTAGGTATAAATTAAGGGGGAGTTATTAGTTTTAGGGGGAGTTATTAGGATAGAAATAATATTTTATAAACAAAGATTGTCATCATCAAAAAGGGGGAGATTGTTAGTCCGTAAAATGATGGTTTTGATGACAACAACCTTAGAATAGATTATAAAATATAAATACTACATTATAAGTTTAGATATATATATATATATATATATATATATATATATATGTATGTATGTATGTATATGCAGGATTTAACCATGCAGGTACCAAGAATGAAGACTGTACAGTATAGAGATTCAAGATATCGAGATAGAAGACTCATGAGTATCAAGATTATCAAGAGTTCAAGATTTCAAGCATAAGTATTTTTATTAGGAATTTTTGTTAAAACTCGTAGAAAAGAACTGACATCTTAAAATTCAATTTATTCGTGGAATGGAATCCACTTCGAGCCTGTTAAAGGGATGGAACCCTAAGTAGGATGGAGCCTACGAAAATCTAGTGGAACATTGTTTTGTACCCACTAATTTTAATTCAAATGATTTTACAAAATTATCTTGTTTTCAAAATGATTTCAAAACTTCCCTTTTAAAAAAATCAAAACCCTCTATCCTGATTTTAAATAATTTTAGCCTCAAAATTATCTTTAATTTCGTAGTCAAATTACTCCTGATTTTAAACTATCTTTTTGAATTATATATTTAACTTTTATATTTAGATTTAAATATAAAATTATAGACCATATATATATATATATTATTCTCTATATTTACTTATGAATTTTAACTATAGTCAAGTATATTTGTAAAGTTTAAAATAGTTTTAATATAAGATAAAGGTTATTTTCAAAGAAAATCAAATCACCAAAAATTGCTTTGGGATGTCGACATGCCTAGGGTAACCATGTCGACATGGTGTCAGTTGAGTTCAAAATTTAAATTTCAAAAGAAGTGTCTATTCGCCACAACTCTTCATGAATGGACATGGCTGTTGTTCTTATATAAATAGGGGTTAGTTTTAACGAATTTTACATTAGATTTTCTGGTTTTTCACTCCTCTTCTTCTTCTACATTTCTTAATACAAATTCTTATCAATACTCCGCCGAAATCAACATTGAATCGAACTCGATTACTTCTTGTTTGATTCTCTATCACTATCTCTACAAGGTTCTCTGTGTTATTCAGAGTTATAGGCTTTTTGTAACCAATCAAAAGAGAAAAGGTATGATTGTAGCCTTGAAAATCAATAAAAAGAGAAAAGGTGTGATTGTAGCCTTGGTAAATCAATTGGGTGAACTTGCGGCCCGAAAATCAAGTATCTCTACCAAGAGGATAGAAATTCTGGAGGTTGTACCTCGTAGCCTTGAAACCGAGGGTGTAATTGTACAATTGCCTTTGAAAGGAAATCCGTACTTGTGTTGCGGGACTGGATGTAGGGTAACTCCGAACCAGTATAAAATCTAGTGTGTTCTTTCCTTTACTGCTTTTATTTTATTTCTACATCTGTGTTTGTTTCTATGATCATATCTGTGTCTATATATTGCATACATTGGTGTCTAAATTCACATAAAGTCAAAAAGATTTAGTAATTCTTTATTAACACCATTCACATCCCCTCTAGTGTTAATCCTAGCCTTAAGATCCGTAATCCGCATTTTCTCACAAACCTTTCTTTCAAACGGGTTAAACAAATTTCCACCTTTATTCTTTTAAACAAAAAGATTCACTTCACTTTGAAAACAAAGTTCACCAATCTTTCACAAAGGTTCATTCATAGATTTCAAAACTATTTACAATTCAAACACACGGTTTGAAATCCTTCCAACAAAAATTGGAAATATTTCCTTCATATGAAAGCCATTATTATTTGAAAACAAATACTTTTCGTTTTGGAAAAAGCCGATCAAATATGCACAAGTTATATCCTTTGAAGTATAAACTTGGGTTAAATATAAATTCCTAAAATAATACTTTTAAATACTTTAAAGACGGTTTTAAAATCCATATATATAAATTACATAATTTGTATAAACCTTTCAAACCAAATTTCCAAAACAATTTCAAAACTTAAAAATGATATATTATATTCAAACTAAGTTTCAATTTTGAACTTCCTTTTCAATAGGTTTTCATATTTAACCCAATTCCATTCCCAAAACCATTTGGATTCAAAATTCAACTTTAAAATAAATAATAAAAATATCTGTGACCTAACCATTTTCCTCGTGCAATCCATATTTATGTGTGTGTGGTGTAGTCCAGAGGTTTTACACAATAGTGCGACATCATCAATCATCATAATCCAAATATAGCAATATCGATAAGTAGTATAATCCTATAACGCTTATCTTCATTCATAGATTCATAGATAAATGATACAAATTCATCATAGATAAATAAATTACATTCATCATAGCTCAAATCCAAATATTCATATCACAAAGTATCACACACCAGGGATATCAACAATTCAGGGCACTCAATACAATCCAACCATCCATATGTAAGGTTGATTAATCATCTAATTAATTGATACCAGATTAATCACTAACCTAGGTTAATTAACATTAATTAATTATAAATTATTTTAATTAATTAACCTTTAATAATAAATTAATTAACTTTTAATTATTAATCTATCCACCTTAATTAAAAACCAGGATCAATCTTTAATCATTAAATAATTAACCTTTAGTTATTTTATTATTCTTTAATTAAAGATCCCTAATTAATTATATTAATTAATTAACCCTTAATTAATTACCATTTAATTAATTATCCTTAATTAATTACAATAAGTGATTATCCCTAATCACTTATATTAATAATCACAAATTAATTTTAATCACTTAATGAATCAACTTTGATCATTAGTTAATTACTTTTAAATTAAGTAATTATCTTTAAATTAATTACGTTAATTAATCTTTAATTAACCACATAAATAAATTAATCACTTTCATTAATTTTCCTTCAATTAATCACATTAATAAATCTTTAAGTAGTTAAATATTAATCCTTTTAATTACATTGGGTAATTATCCTCTAAAATAATTATCCTTTAATCACCTTGATTAACCAAATTTTCTTTAATCACTTTCATTAATTAATAATTCTTTAATTACTTAAGATTTAATCAATTAAAAGATAAACCATTTATCTTTATTATTTTTAATTATCATTTAATCCTTATTTAATAAATCTTGTAATTAATTATCATTAACCACTTAACTTAAACCTTTAAGTTAAATTAAGGATTAAAACCACTTCATCTACTTAACTAGAATATCAAGTTTATTCAAAATAAAAGGTTATATATATAATTAAAACATTTTAAACCTTAAATAATTTATTTTAAACCTTTAATACATCCCAAACTAAAACATACTTTTATTATATAAAAATATTTAAGTAAGAAATTATTTATCTTTCAAAAACTTGTTTAATTTAAACATAAAAACCTGCATAATTACAACCCGAGACAAATGCTTGTTTTACCCGAGCTTTGCTTCGAGTTTCACATAAGAATGGTCACCGTGCACATGCACATGCACGATGCATAAGAATGGTCACCGTGCACATGCACGATGAAAAAACATGACTCTGACCATCTCTTCGGCCCTCACCAAGCTACGGACGACCTCAACAAACAACCCGACCCTTCAAAACAATGAAGTTGATGGCCAATCAAAATCGAGTGACTCGATCGAAACTGAAACCCATACCCGATCGGAAAACCATCGATGGCCGTCACCTCCGTCCTCCCGGACACACGCCGTTCAACCCAAAGTTGCGCCCTGACATCCAGCTCCGATCCCCCTATGTGGTCCATCCCGATGCACCACCGTCGCCGCACAAAGCTCAGTAATCATCTCGGCCAAATCGAGTCGTCGAACCCTAGTTCGCTATAGCCTGGCCACCACGACCATCAATAAAACCCTACATTATTTCCCTCATGACCATCTGACCATCCACTACCTCCAGCCTTGGTCACGGCTGCTATCATTTCTCTATTCGTCGATAATCGGCGAGTATTCAAATTTTGATCAACTCAGAATATCACATCATCCACACACTCTAAAATCATAAAATTTATGTCAAAAATCATCATTTTACATCACAAATCAGTTTATGGAATCAAATTACAGAATTAAAAATATTGGTTCTTGATTTATTATTCCTACAGTTATTTCATATTTTAAATTTAATTACTGGATTAAAATATTTGAAACTATTTTTAAAAATGATATTTCAAAGTTACAACCATTTTCTTTTTAAAGATCATAGCTCAAAATTGTTTGTATAAAGAGAAATTGAATTCTGAATTTGATTTAAACCTGTAAATACCAAGAACAGAGTTACCTACATATGCACAGACATGCAAATCCAAACCTCTGCATATATATATATATATATATATATATATATATATATATAAACATGTTCTATGATGACCCATTCTTCTACTACCAGAAAGACGTATCATTATTAAGAAAGAAAGGGATAGAAATAGAAAAGAATTAAAAATAAAGAACAACAACATTAGATCTCACAGCGGAATGGAACAAAATATAATATATCACATAACTATTACATAGTTTTACATATATCAGAATTATACAATATCATACAAATGGCAGTCATATATACATCTGTCAATACATACATCCCAAAATACAACATACACTAACTAACTGATACAGCGGAACAAGATAGATATATATACGTCTGGAACTCCTGCTCCAAGCTCCTCCAGAAATCAACAATCCAAAACCTATCACTTGGCTGCTCATAAAAATTTGAGTATCCAAGAGTTTATGGAAAACAAAATATAAACTCCGGGTCAGACATGGGTCTGGTATGAGTAAACTATTTAAAGTTGTTTAACTTTGAAAAACATTTGAAAATAAAGGTATCACATAAGACTCCCCACACATAAATACGGGTAAGTTTTTCCCTTACGCTAACCAAAATATTTATAGGAAATCCAGTGATATTATAATAGTGTCTAGGGTTTTCAAGTAAATAGAAAATAGCCGAAATTGTTACATCTATTAAATTCCAGCTACTAGCCACGAAAGTGGGTAATACAAATCAAAACCGTAGGGTCTCGTAGGGAAAATGGGTTTCCATCAATGGCAGGGCTACTGGGGTACTGCCCGTCATAGTACGTGGCCTAGATCACCGTACCGAGGAGCCACCCTAACTCCCCTGCAACACAAGGCCGAAACCATTCCTTACTGAACAGTCCCGAATAAGATAACCTAGGCAGTTGTTGCAATCAACTGCCCCACACAGCCGAAATATAAAGGGACATCTAGACAGGGGTATATCTCGTCCTGCTTGGGCATGACCCACCTAACATTGCTTCACATCCCCTGTTTTAGCCATTCCTGGTTGATGAGGCTTGAGGCTGCGATTACCTTTACATAACATATCTCTTAGAATGCTCATCGTCCACCCGACGATGTGCTGAAAGCATTCAATCCATACAAGTTCGTTCCGGGTTCGAACGAAACCGAAGGCATTATCTCATTACACTCATTTTGGAATCACCCTCAGAGTTAACGACAATAACCCTTGCATTCTGAAACACCATCTCGATCTCCACTTGAGATATCATGACCTATCGTTTAATTTAGATCGATGTGGTTTTCGGATAATCCTAAATGACACCCGATCCCGGTCTCATCGAAATCCAAACGCCATTTTAAGGGCCAAGTTGTTTAATTAATTTAAACAGTTTAAATCAACACTTGAATTCGCATAGCATTTATCACATATAAATCATACACAATCGTTATAGATATATCAAGAGCATATCATAGAACATCACAGAAAATCATCAAATAATTATCACAAATCAGATATTCTACATACACAATCATCCGTAAGCAAGCATCTTAAATTCTTATTGTAATTAATTCAATTTAATCAATTACTTGAGAATCTCTTAACCCTGTTTAATTAATCATTAATTATCAATTAATCACTTATTCCATTTCAAATTATTTAATTAATAAATCATTTCTTAATCAATTATTAAGTCTTAATTATTTAATTAATTACCCTTAATCATTAATTCATAACCTTAATTATTAATTAATAAAACTTAATTACCTATTTATTAACCACTAATTACTTAATTAATCAATTATTAATTCTTAATTAATTACTTAACTTCTTTTTATACATTAATTAACTTTAAGTAGTTAATTACAATTTATTTATCACTTAATCATTAGTTAATCAATCTTTAATTACAACTATAAATCAATTATTCTTAATTACTTTCCAAAGATAATTAATTGATATTGTTTATTCAACTTAATTAACATTTAAAAGTCTTCTTTTAAATTTGAAAATTAATTTATTATTAACTACAAAACTTAAATGTTAATTAATTTCATAGTTAACTTAACATAATTACTTAATTAAAATAATAATTAAGTGTTAAAAAATATTATTAAAGTATTAACTAAAATAATTAAGACTTGTATTAAAATTTTGACGTAAACAATTAAACCCTTTATTAAGTTACAGTGCTTAAAACTTGTAGAAAAACAAGTTACTTAACTTCACCTTTATAATGCAATATTGTAGTTTTGGGATAAACCCGAGACTTTCCCTAATAAAACTCGAGTTGCACTCGAGTTAAACACACATTCCCCCGAGTCACTTTCCCTGTACACAACTTCTTCTTCTCCTTTTTTTTTACTTTCTTCAGTAAGTTAAGTTTTTAAACTTAAGTAAAAATAGCATCAGGTAACTATCTCACGCACTCAAATGCTCGAACACAAACTCGAAGAAATCACCCAGCTTTCTCGAGCACGACTCGAGATACAAGCCATCAACACCGCTGACACCGAAGCCATGTCGTACACGTGCACGGCGACGCAACCGAGCTTCGGCGATCACTAACATCATCGGCAAGTCACAATTCACCCACAAACTCGACATCTAAACTCAGATTACCTCTAAAAATTTTGAAATCGAAAAAGGCCTTCTTGCTCGAACCTGAAGCCTACACCAACCAACATAACCGCCTCGCCTCCAACACTCCGACCACCAGAGTCGCCCAGAATTTATCCGCACCACGACAACGCGCTCCTCTTCCACTCCCTTGAATCGCGTGAAGCTCGATCACGCATAGATGACGAACTCGTCACGTTTACTGACATGTGTAAAAACTTGAAATAAAACTTTAAAATGGATTCGACCCAACAATATATGAAATGGAAAAATTATCTGATAATTTTCCCAAGATCAGTGATGTTCATACTAGCTTCAATTCAAGTTTCAACATTTTAAATTGGATCGATAACCAGAAATTTGCAAAAATGTAATGTTTGTTTATATACAAACTTCTCTTTAAATACTAATCTAAAAATCTTAATATTTGTTCTAAAAATCATAAATTTCAGTAAGGATTCAAGATATAAACTTGAATTAGCTTCTTGTAACAATTGAATTTATCAATTAATTACTTGATTGCCTGTAAAACGATATTACAGTGTATATTTTACAAAGATACTTTAAACAGCTTTACAAAATCTTAGTCCTAGTTTAAATATCTTGTTTTATTGAAAAATTTGAACTTAACAATGATTAGCAGGAAATAAATTTGAGTTTTTGAACAAAATATTCACCCTGTAAAAAAATTAAACAGAGAATCATATAGCAACACAGGATCATATTCAAGATTAAAACATATACAATGCCATAAGAACATAGAATTCTCCTTAACTGTTTTAATTAAACTTAAAGCTTTAAGAATTATGCTTACTCACCTACAAGATTTTGTTGAACAGAGAACACTTTGATGTTCTTGAATCTACAGTATGAACCTGCCTCTTGAGTCTGTCTGTTTTTAGTTTGAATTAAATTTGATAATGCTTCTTTTTTCTCCCTTTTTTTTCACAAGTAAGCAAAGTTTATACTGAATGAATTCAAAATGGAAGATGCATACATATAAATACAAGATAACAGGATACTTAAGGGAGGTGTTATCTGGCTATGCTGTTTCCTTATATTTGTTTTATGTTGACCAGATTTTATAAATATTTTGAAATGACAAAATTTGGGCTTGAGCAGATAGCATTAAATGTTTAGGTTTCCTAATATGTTTACACTATTATTACTTATATTTGTTGCATAAAGATATTTTGTATGAAAGTATTCAATTTGCAGGTAGGTATATGGCTTGTATATGAAGACATTTTTGTATAAAAATGTTTGTTTTGTTATCTTCTAGCTTGAATAGTTTATACACATATTTGTGTCACGTTTACTTTCATACTTTGACTGATTTTCATTTTTCTACTTTGTTTTCATACTTATTCATTTGGCTTTATATGAAGATATCTTTGTTTAAAGATTTTTGTTTTATTAACTTCTAGCTTGAACTTCATATACATGTTTGTCAGGTCTTATACTCTTGTGAATGAAGATATGTTGTATGTAAATATTTGTTTCATTATTTTCTTCCTTGAATAATTCATATGCAAATGTTTGTCTTATTTATTTTATATTTTGTACTTACAAAACTTCAACTTATGTTGTATTTCTATTTTGACAATCACTATTTAAATTATGTTCATATGATTTACTTATATTTTATACTTATATTTATTTCTATTTGTGTTTTAACTATCAATATTTAAATTATATTCATAAGTTTATTTACTTATATTTATATTTTATATTGATAGAATTAGATTCTATTTCAAACATTATTATCGATATATATTTTTGTCAAATATTAACAAGAGAAATCATTTTAATTTAATTATATAAGATAAATTCTATTATACATATTATTTAGAGATTTAATTTAAATGTTCCAAATCAATTTTACTTTTCAAAATACAAATCCATACAAATAAATGGAAATTATTCCAAAAGTCATATTCATTTTGAAATGATAAGTTTACTTTTTATTTAATTAGATTAAATATTTATTAAAATAATAAGGCCAAAATCCAGGGTCGTTACATTCCTCCCCCTTTAAGAGAATTTCGTCCCCGAAATTTAAAACAAAGATAATTCAAAAGCTGTTATACCAACCATTCAAACATACATATCGTTCATACATTAGCAAACAACCAAACAGTCTACCCTAATAAACACCACTAGCTATCTGGACACAAATCCGGATAAGCTTTCCTAAAACTATCCAGAGTTTCCCAGGTGCAATCTCTGGGATCCTCGCTCCATTGCACTTTGACAAGCTTCACTACCTTACTCCTGAGTTGCCTCTCGTCTTGATCAACAATCCGAACTGGATTCCTGACCACGGTAAAATTTGGCTCAACCTCAAAATCTTCCTGGACTACCGGTTCTACAACTAATGATGGATCATGAACAAATTTCCTTAGATGGGATATATGGAATACATTATGAATTCCAGAAAGCTGTCCCGGCAATTAAATCCTGTAAGCTAAAATACCAACTCTTTCCAATATTCGAAATGGTCCTATATATTTCGGGGCAAGTTTTCCCGTCTTTCCGAATCTAATAGCTCCTTTAATCGGGAAACTTTGACCAAAAACTGAATCACCAATCTCAAATTTCAATTGTCTCCTTTTCTTATCCATGTACTTCTTCTAACGGTCTTGAGCAACTCTCATCCTTTTCTTGATAAGCTTAACTTTAGTAGAAGCTTCTCGAATCAAATCTGACCTAAGCACAAGTCGATTTTTCGACTCTATCTAACAGGATGGGGATCTATACGGTCTTCCATACAATGCTTCATAAGAAGCCATCTTAATACTAGTTTGGTAACTGTTATTATAGGAGAATTCCACCAAATGAAGATGGCCTTCCCAAGATCCACCAAAAAATCCAAAACACAAGCTCTAAGCATATCCTCTAAAATACCGTTCAGTCTCTTCGTCTATCCATCTGTCTGAGGATGATAGGCTGTACTCAATCTCAAACCTGTTCCCGTAGCTGATTGCAGAGCCTCCCAAAATTTGCTAGTGAAAATAGGATCACGATCACTTACTATACTAACTAGAACACCATGCAATCAAACTATTTCCCTCAAGAAAATTTCTGCCATAGAAACTGCAGTACGAGTTGCCTTAACCGGTATAAAATGAGCGCTCTTAGTTAGCCGATCCACAATAATCCATATTCCATCGTTTCCTTTCTTAGTTCTAGGCAACCGTCGATGAAATATCGAAATCATCTCCCATTTCCATTCTGGGATTTCCAAAGGCTGCAACAAACCAGCTGACTTCTGTTGATCTCCTTTAACTTGCTGACAGATAGCACAACTGTTAACGAAAGCAGCTACATCCCTCATCATGCTCGGCCACCAGAAAATTCTTCTTATATCTCATACATCTTAGAAATTCCTGGGTGAATATTCAGTTTGGAGCGATGACACTCAGCTAAGACTTCTTGCCTCAATCCATCCATACTAGGCACACACAAACGACCATTAATCCTTAAATCACCTTGATCATCCAACTTGAAATCTGAATACCGACCATCCTTAGTTCCAAGAATTAGTTCCTCAAAAGATCTATCCTCCATTTACTTACTTATGATTCTGTCCTGGAGAGATGGAACAACTTCCAATAGAAACAAGACTGCATCAGACTGCTCCCAGACCAACTATACAAGCATCTGTATATACTTCAAATTTGCTTTTCCCATCCAAAATAACTAGCACTGGTGCATTGGTTAGCCTTGTCTTCAATTCTTGGAAAGCTTCTTCATACTGGGGTGTCCATTTGAACTCGGCTCATTTCCTTGTCAGCTTGGTCAGATGTGAAGAAAACTTGGAATAATCCTTTGATAAATTTCCTGTAGTAGCCAGCTAATCCCAAAATCTGCGAACTTCCATCACTGACTTCGGTTGCTTCCATTCCAGAATAGTCTCGATCTTCATCGAATCTACAGAGATACCTTCTCCAGAAACAATGTGCCCTAAAATTTTTACTTTCGATTTCCAAAAATGTCACTTAGAGAACTTCGCCTTCAAAACATGCCTCCTCAGTGTCTCCAACACTATTCTCAAATGCTACTTGTGCTCTTATTCTGACTTAGAATATACCAAAATATCTTTAATGAATACCAAAACAAACTTATTAAGTACATCCCGAATGACTCGATAATCAACATAGAACCTTAGCGATCCATCCGAGTTAGTGACAAACACCGCAGCAGAACCCCAACAAGAAAAAATGGGCCTAATCAATCCCTTCTCCAAAAGATCCTAAGTCTACTTAACTAACTCCTCTCTCTCTCTCTCTAGGAGCCATCCCCCAACTAGGCTGAATCACCGGCACTGCTTCTAGAATCAAATCAATGCGAAACTCTATCTCTCGATGCGGAGGCAAACACTCGACTTTCTCGAATACATCAGGGAAATCTTGGACCACATCGATAACTTCAACCTTCTCTTGAGAAGTCTCAACTCCATGTAAAAGACTACTCAAGTGAATTCTAGAATTATCACAGGACACTCCAGCAATTCTACCCAGATCGGTTTCCAATGAAACTATTCTCTCATCACATTCAGAACAGCCTTATACTGATCGAGCCAATCCATTGAAGAAATGGAACTACTCTACTACTTCTGAAATTACCTCAAGAAAAACTGCTAACAAGAAAATTTCCTCGACGACACACAGAACACTTCGAGCTATACTGCTGACCCCGATGCCAATAGACTTCCTATCCAAAGCTCTTCGAGAAACTCGGACATCAAACCAAAAAGAAACACCCTACTGAACTTAGCCACAACACCGAAGCAGACATACTTCCTTAACTTATTCCAAAGAAACATCTTCGGAGACATCCATAATCATTGTGTCTCATCACACAGCTACTTCATCCTGAGGTATCAAGATATCATGACTTGCTTCTATCCAATCGACAGATCCAAACTCTAGCTCATCCAAACTTACACTTCAAAGAGAAACTCCGAACCTTAACAGATTTCCTTCAAAGATCGATGAAATCCTTACACCACCCAAAGTTTACTCGAGACGGTAATAGGTCTACATTCTCGACAGATACACTTCCAACCTCAACCATTCAAACTCCAACCATTGCTAGTCGTGTTACACACACCACTACCCTATCTACCCTTATAACTTATATTGGAAAACGAGAACAGGTAGCCCAACAAATAGGTAGAAATAAATATACATATACATATACATACATACATACATATATATATATATATCTATATGTATATCAAAACTACAATTACGCTCTCTCAAGAAAAAAAATCATTCAAGAGCCTAGGTATTCGCTCAACCTAGCGCTCTGATACAAACTGTGACGACCCGCCATTCTACTACCACAAAGACGTATCATCATTAAGAAAGAAAGGGATAGAAACAAAAAAAAATTAGAAAGAAAGAACAACAACATCAGAATCTCATAGCGGAATGGAAAAAATATAATATATCACATAACTATCACATAGTTTTACATATAACAGAGTTATGCAATATCATACACATGGCAGTCAAATATACATCTGTCAATACATATATCCCAAAATACAGCATATACTAACTAACTGACACAGCGGAACTAGATAGCTATATATACGTCTGGAACTCCTGCTCCAAGCTCCACCAGAAATCAACAATCCAAAACCTATCACTTGGCTGCTCATAAAAATTTGAGTATCCAAGAGTTTATGGAAAACAAAATATAAACTCCGGGTCAGACATGGGTCTGGTATGAGTAAACTATTTAAAGTTGTTTAACTTTGAAAAACATTTGAAAATAAAGGTATCACATAAGACTCCCCACACATAAATACGGGTAAGTTTTTCCCTTACGCTAACCAAAACATTTATAGGAAATCCAGTGATATTATAATAGTGTCTAGGGTTTTCAAGTAAAAGAAAATAGCCGAAATTGTTACATCTATTAAATTCCAGCTACTAGCCACGAAAGTGGGTAATACAAATCAAAACCGTAGGGGCTCGTAGGGAAAATGGGTTTCCATCAATGGCAGGGCTACTGGGGTACCGTCCGTCACAGTACATGGCCTAGATCACCGTACCGAGGAGCTACCCGAACTCCCCTGCAACACAAGGCCGAAACCATTCCTTACTGAACAGTCCCGAACAAGATAACCTCGGCAGTTGTTGCAATCAACTGCCCCACACAGCCGAAATATAAAGGGACATCTAGACAGGGGTATATCTCGTCCTGCTTGGGCATGACCCACCTAACCTTGTTGCACATCCCCTGTTTTAGCCATTCCCGATGGATGAGGCTTGAGGCTGCGATTACCTTTATAGATCATATCTCTTTGAATGCTCATCGTCCACCTGACGATGTGTTGAAAGCATTCAATCCATACAAGTTCGTTTCGGGTTCGAACGAAACCGAAGGCATTATCTCGTTACACTCATTTTGGAATCACCCTCAGAGTTAACGACAATAACCCTTGCATTCTGAAACACCATCTCGATCTCCACTTGAGATATCACGACCTATCGTTTAATTTGGATCGATGTGGATTGCGGATAATCATAAATGATACCCAATCCCGGTCTCATCAAAATCCAAACGCCATTTTAAGGGCCAAGTTGTTTAATTAATTTAAACAGTTTAAATCAACACTTGAATTCACATAACATTTATCATAGATAAATCATACACAATCGTCATAGATATATCAAGAGCATATCATAGAACATCACAAAATATCATCAAATAATTATCACAAATCAGATATTCTACATACACAACCATCCATAAGCAAGCATCTTAAATTCTTATTGTAATTAATTCAATTTAATCAATTACTTGAGAATCTCTTAACCTTGTTTAATTAATCATTAACTATCAATTAGTCACTTATTCCATTTCAAATTATTTAATTAATAAACCATTTCTTAATCAATTATTAAGTCTTAATTATTTAATTAATTACCCTTAATCATTAATTCATAACCTTAATTATTAATTAATAAAACTTAATTACCCATTTATTAACCACTAATTACTTAATTAATCAATTATTAATTCTTAATTAAATTACTTAATTACTTAACTTCTTTCTATACATTAATTAACTTTAAGTAGTTAATTACAATTTATTTATCACTTAATCATTATTTAATCAATCTTTAATTACAATTATAAATCAATTATTCATAATTACTTTCTAAAGATAATTAATTGATATTATTTATTCAACTTAACTAACATTTAAAAGTCTTCTTTTAAATTTGAAAATTAATTTATTATTAACTACAAAACTTTAATGTTAATTAATTTCATACTTAACTTAACTTAATTACTTAATTAAAATAATAATTAAGTGTTAAAAAACATTGTTAAAGTATTAACTAAAATAATTAAGACTTGTATTAAATTTTTGACTTAAACAGTTAAACCCTTTATTAAGTTACGGTGCTTAAAACTTGTTGAAAAACAAGTTACTTAACTTCACCTTTATAATGCAATAATGCAGTTTTGGGTAAACCTGAGACTTCCCCTAATAAAACTCCAGTAGCACTTCGAGTTAAACACCCATTCCCCCGAGTCACTTTCCCTGTACGCAACTTCTTCTTCTCCTTTTTTTTAACTTTCTTCAGTAAGTTAAGTTTTTAAACTTAAGTAAAAATAGCATCAGGTAACTATCTCATGCACTCGAATGCTCGAACACAAACCCGAAGAAATCACCCAGCTTTCTCGAGCACGACTCGAGACACAAGCCATCAACGTCGCTAAAACCGAAGCCATGTCGTACACGTGCACGGCAACGCGACCGAGCTTTGACGATCACCAACATCGTCGGCAAGTCACAATTCACCTACAAACTCAAAATCCAAACTCAGATTGCCTCTAAAAGTTTCGAAATCGAAAAAGGCCTTCTTGCTCGAACCTGAAGCCTGCATCAATCAACATAACCGCCTCGCCTCCAACACTCCGACCACCAGAGATGCCCAGAATTTATCCACACCATGACAACGCGCTCCTCTTCCACTCCATTGAATTGCGTGAAGCTCGATCACGCATAGATGACAAACTCGTCACGTTTGCTGACATATGCAAAAACTTGAAATAAAACCCTAAAATGGATTCGACCCAACAATATATGAAATGGAAAAATTATCTGATAATTTTCCCGAGATCAGTGATGTTCATACTAGCTTCAATTCAAGTTTCGACATTTTAAATTGGATCGATAACCAGAAATTTGCAAAAATTTAATCTTTGTTTATACACAAACTGCTCTTTAAATACTGATCTAAAAACCCTAATTTTTGTTCTAAAAATCATAAATTTCAGTAAGGATTCAAGATATAAACTTGAATTAGCTTCTTGTAACAATTGAATTTATCAATTAATTACTTGATTGCCTGTAAAACGATATTACAGTGTATATTTTACAAAGATAGTTTAAACAGCTTTACAAAATCTTAGTTCTAGTTTAATTATCTTGTTTGATTAAAAAATTTAAACTTAACAATGATTAGCAGGAAATAAATTTGATTTTTTGAACAAAATATTCACCCTGTAAAAAAATTAAACAGAGAAGCATATAGCAACACAAGATCATATTCAAGATTAAAACATATACAATACCATAAGATCATAGAATTCTCCTTAACTGTTTTAATTAAACTTAAAGCTATAAGAATTATGTTTTCTCACCTGCAAGATTTTTTTGAACAGAGAACACTCTGATGTTCTTGAATCTGCAGTGTGAACCTGCCTCTTGAATCTATCTGTTTTTAGTTTGAATTAAATTTGAATTTGCTTTTTTTTCTTCTGTTTTTCCTTTTTTTTCACAGGTAAGCAAATTTTATACTGAACGAACTCAAAATGGAAGATACATGCATATTAATACAAGATAACAGGATACTTAAGGGAGGTGTTATCTGGTTATGCTGTTTCCTTATCTTTGTTTTATTTTGACCAGATTTTATAGATATTTTGAAATGACAAAATTTGGGCTTAAGCAGATAGCATTAAATGTTTAGGTTTCCTAATATGTTTACACTATTATTATTTATATTTACTGCATAAAGATATTTTGTATGACGCACCTTGTAGGTAGGTATATGGCTTGTGTATGAAGACATTTTTGTATAAAAATGTTTGTTTTGTTATCTTCTAGCTTGAATAGTTTATACACATATTTGTGTCAGGTTTACTTTCATTCTTTGACTGGTTTTCATTTTTCTACTTTGTTTTCATACTTTTTAATTTGGCTTTGTATGAAGATATCTTTGTTTAAAGATTTTTTTTTATTAACTTCTAGCTTGAACTTCATATACGTGTTTGCCAGGTCTTATACTCTTGTGAATGAAGATATGTTGTATGTAAATATTTGTTTTATTATTTTCTTGCTTGAATAATTCGTATGCAAATGTTTGTCTTATTTTATATTATATTTTGTACTTACAAAACTTCAACTTATGTTGTATTTCTATTTTGACAATCACTATTTAAATTATGTTCATATGATTTACCTATATTTTATACTTATATTTATTTCTATTTGTATTTTAACTAGTAATATTTAAATTATATTCATAAGTTTACTTACTTATATTTATATTTTATATTGATAGAATTAGATTCTATTTCAAAGATTATTATCCATATATATTTTTATCAAATGTTAACAAGAGAAAGCATTTTAATTTAATTATATAAGATAATTCTATTATACATATTATTAAGAGATTTAATTTAAATGTTCCAAATCAATTTTCCTTTTCAAAATACAAATCCATACAAATAAATGGCAACTATTCCAAAAGTCATATTCATTTTGAAATAATAAGTTTACTTTTTATTTAATTAGACTAAATATTTATTTAAATAATAGGGCCAAAATCCAGGGTCGTTACATGTTCACATCCATTCAAACTCATTCCACGAACAAACATCCAATACTGATCACATGCAAACCAAAGTATATATGGGTTTAAGAGTTTGCTCACCTAACTGTAGAGAACAGAGAAGCAAACTTGACCCTGGAAAATGATACTTGATTTCAAAACTAAAACTTGGTTGATCAGAACTTTGTTGCTTGATCTGGAATTCGTGCTAAATTGAATTTGAATGCTTGGCTTCTAGATTTAAAAGCTTGACCTAGTTGAATATTGTTGTTTGATCACTTTATCTCTGTTTCTAGGTTTGCTTTGAAAACTTTATTTGATTGTTTGATCTGCTTTGCATTGCATTTCTCAAGTTTTGAAGATGTTCGCTTTGATCAAGTTTTAATTTTGATTGCATTTGATTTTTCAGCCTTGAGATTTTTGATTTTCGATTTTGTTTTCAGGTTTGAAATGATCTCGAGTTTTTGATTCAGGTTATTTTCAGATTTGAAAGTGAGGATTGAAGAATGTTGAACTGTTTTGTTTTTTTACTTTCTTTTATCTGGTTTGAGAAGTTTTACTTTGAGTGTATCCTGGTTTATCACTTGTTCAAATCTTATAATTTTTAGATTAAAAGAAAAATCTTTTACTTGCCACTTGTCTCTACACATTTTAAACCCTTAACACTTGTTTCTTTTCATGCTAATTTGATTACAAATGTTTTAATACATTCTTTTAAAAATATTTACAATTTTTAAAACAAACATTTTTATGTTTAAATCCTCCTTTAAATAATTTTATAACTTTTGTTTTAAACCCTTGATTTATCAATTACTTACATTTTGTGTGAGTTTGTAATATATTTACATATATTCATGTTATACATCTTCTTATTTAGTTTAAACATATACATAACTAAATTTACTACAAGTATAAAAGAAAAGTGTTTTAATTTTTTTATTAATTTAAACAAATTTTACTTAGTTATGTTTTATATCTTCAAAAGGTATATTCATATCAAAGCTTTATATATACTAACTATATTTGTTTTTAAGTACATAAAAGAAAAGCATTTTAAATCTATAAGTAAATCTCACTTAAATTTTAAACTTAAGTCATTAAAATTATTAATAAATGTTTATTTTTATGAATTTCATTTTAAACTTAATAAATCATAGTCATTATATTTATTTAACCTTTTATTCCATTCACAATCTACTTATTTTCCAAAAAAATTCAAATTGATTCACAATTTAATTCCAAAAATTAAATTAATTACCAATTTATATTTGATTTAAAAACAGGAATGTAACAGATTCCTTCCCTTAAGAAAATTTCATCCCCGAAATTTTCTAGACAGGGAGACAACGAAGAAAAGATAAACACATGAAAAAATAGCTTTCCAGATCAAGCTAAATATTTATTCTACATTTGGCTTACCAAATTAGAATATCATCAATAAATATGAGAATGATCTCATATAATACTACACAAGATACCCGGGTCACTCGGTCTACAAAATATGCAAGGGCATGGATTAGTTCGAAGGGACAACTAACCGTTCGTAGAACGTATCTGAACCCCAAAAATAGACAAATGGATACAATTTAATTCAGTTTCATATTTTGTTAATCAATTCATTTCAATTTTAAATTTCAAATTTGTTAAAGTTAAAACAGAAAGATTCATAAGAAACTGATGATTAGAATACGAAATAGGAACTTACCTACAACGATTCGGAGGGCCACCATCAAACCAAAGCCTCTTCTTGTAGCTGCCGTGAAGCCATCAAAGAATTGATATTGGATGATGAACAAAAGAAATCGATAAAGAAAGCTGTTTCCACTGTTTCAGGGTGTTGACCATTTGTATTGGTACTCCCCTGTCCCCTACCTCGTCGTCTTCTTGCACTCATACTCACTGTCAGTGGATAGTAAGAGAATTTACTGAGGCATACAGATGGATATCTTAGGGATAGACTCATCTAGAGTATTTATAACCATATCTCTAATGATTTACCAAATGTGTTACATTCCTGAGCTAAAGTTCTTACTCAACCTTCAGCTCTGATACCACTGTAATGACCCTGACTCGACCTTCGAAAATTGGCACCGAATACTTCACCCGTATTCGAATGCCGCAGATCCATACGTCGAAATCCAGCTCGCGCTGGAGCTTATAACACATTAAGTACAAGGACACAGTGGAAGAAGAAAATGAATAAATTTTATTGATACACAACAGATACAACATATTGATACAAATGATATCAACATTATCAAAGATACAAGACAACGGCGGAAAAACAACACCAATCTGATCTTCCAAAGGATCGAAAGGAAAGATAGAATCCAAAACTGCATTCCAATTCAATGCTCCAAAAATCTCCAAGCCAAGAAGCTCGAACCACCCTCAAGTTGTATTAAGCAAGGTTAGTCATGAATGCGATCGCCAAGATCCAAAGATTGGATGCCATCAAAACTACACCTACTATTTGATTATTTGAAAAACCTAACTCTAGACTGCCTATGTGGAAAATTATGGGTACCCAGAGTTTAGAAAGAGAACAATAAACTCCAGGTCAGTCATGGGACTGGTGCGAGCAAACAAAAATAGTTTATCTTGAACAAAACAAACAAAAAGTATTTAAAATTTGAAATCCGCAATGCTTTTTGGAAAATGAAACAACCATAAGGCCTCCCACCACACACACAATGCAAAGGCATAATTAGAGGAGATTTCTCCTTATGATAGTCAAACATGCATGATACGCGAAAATCTTTTTGATATTATTATTAGTGCATAGTGGAAAACATTTGCAAGTATAATAACTAGCTTACGTACCATTATAGTATGCCTACTATAGCTATCATATTAGATGGCAGGTTCTACAACTAAAATCGTACAAGGCGTGTATTGATGATTGGATTTCCAACAAATTGTCAGGCTAAGGAACTTCCTGGGCCATATGGGTATACTTCTAGAGGGTCGCCTCGGCCAACACAAGGCCGGGTTACCTCTGTAACTAGGTAACTACTGACACGAGTATGCCATCCCCCGGTCGTTACCAACCTTTATCCGAGGGCCCTCAACACCACCAACCACAAAGCAGTAGATTTGCAGCAACCACATAGGTTAAATATCTAGGCTCCATACCAGGATACCACCTTTTATCCAGAAGGAAATGGACAAACCCTCAGGAGGCGCTACCCTCAAATAACCTTGCCGCATCCTTCCCGTTTTGACCATTCCAGGTTGTGATGTCCGACGAGGTCACGTCCACAAAGCTGCGCTTTTCACAAAAGCCATGCTTCGATCAACACATGATCAGTAGCACTTCGTATGCAACATTACCAAATTGCGAATGTATCACTAGTAACCATCAACTACATAACCTATGAGTTCGTACATCTCAGAGAAGGGTATTAAGCTAAGAGAATAAATTCTCCGCCACCAAACAGAAATGCATTTGATAGAAACCAGCTTTACTTCTCAAAGTGTAATGTCAGCCACACATCCATACAAGTCTATTCTGGGTTCAAACAGAGCCTAAGGCACTTCAAAGAAGCCCATGTAATCCGGGTATTCCCAATGGCGATCGGACTCCCCATTACATATGGAGATCTTTATACTGGCGCGACTCAGTGCAGAGTTATTCGATGGGCAATCCTTTCGTTCTCAAAAATACCCGGTCTTCACCAACGTTCTTCAAATGGTATCCATTTACGTCGTATCATTATTCGGAATAGGTTATATGACATAAAGTCCTCTCCTGTCTAAAGCTGAATAATGAGCGCTTAATTTTAAAACCATATGGATATTGGGATCTGATTTAAGTCACAACTTATTCCGCAAAACCTTTCTTTCAAATGGTTTAAACAAATTTCCACCTTTAATCTTTTAAACAAAAAGATTCACTTCACTTTGAAAACATAGTTCACCAATCTTTCACAAAGATTCATTCATAGCTTTCAAAACTATTTACAATTCAAATCACACAGTTTGAAATCCTTTCAACAAAAACTGAAAATCTTTTCGTTATATGAAAGCCATTATTATTTGAAAACAAATACTTTTCATTTCAGAAAAATCTGATCAAATATGCACAAGTTATATCCTTTAAAGTATAAACTTGGGTTAAATATAAATTCCCAAAATAATACTTTTAAAATACTTTAAAGATGGTTTTAAAATCCATATGTATAAATTATATAACTTGTATAAACCTTTCAAACCAAATTTTCAAAAAAAATTCAAAACTTAAACAAGATATATTATATTCAAACTTAGTTTCAATTTTAAACTTCCTTTTCAAAAGCTTCTTATATTTAACCTAATTTCATTTACAAAACCATTTGAATTCAAAATTCAACTTTAAAACAAGTAATAAAAATATCCGTGACTTCATTTTCCTCATGCAATCCATGTCTGTGTGTGTGGTGTAGTCCAGGGGTTTTACACAATAGTTCAACATCATCAATCATCACAATCCAAACACAGCAATATCGATAAGCGGTATAATCCTATAATGCTTATCTTCATTCATAGATTCACAGATAAATAATACAAATCATCATAGGTAAATAAATTACATTCATCACAGCTTAAATCCAAATATTCATATCATAAAGCATCACACATCAGTGACATCAACAATTCAGGGCACTCAATACAATCCAGACATCCATAAGTATGGTTAATTAATCATCTGATTAATTGAAACCAGATTAATCACTAACCCAGGTTAATTAACATTAAATAATTATAAATTAGTTTAATTAATTAACCTTTAATAATAAATTAATTAACTTTTAGTTATTAATTAATCTACATTATTTAAAAACCAAGATCAATCGTTAATCATTAAATAATTAACCTTTAATTATTTAATTATTCTTTAATTAAAAATCCTTGATTAATTATATTAATTAATTAACCCATAATTAATTACCATTTAACTAATTATCCTTAACTAATTACAATAAGTGATTATCCCTAATCACTTATATTAATAATCACAAATTAATTATAATCATTTGATGAATCAACTTTGATCATTAATTAATTACTTTTAAATTAAGTAATTATCTTTAAATTAATTACCTTAATTAATCTTTAATTAACAACATAAATAAATTAATCACTTTGATTAATTGCCCTTTAATTATTCACATTAATAAATCTTTAAGTAATTAAATATTAATCCTTTTAATTACATTGGGTAATTATCCTTTAAAACAGTTATCCGTTAATCACCTTGACTAACCAATTCTTCCTTAATCACTTTCATTAATTAATAATTCTTTAATTACTTAAGATTTAATCCATTAAAAGATAAACCATTTATGTTTATTAGTTTTAATTATCATTTAATCCTTATTTAATAAATCTTGTAATTAATTATCATTAACCACTTAACTTAAACCTTTAAGTTAAATTAAGGATTAAAAACACTTCATTTACTTAATTACAATATCAAGTTTATTTAAAATAAAGGTTATATATGTAAATCAAAAACATTTTAAACCTTAAATAATTTATTTTAAACCCTTAATACATCCCAAACTAAAACGAACTTTCATTATATAAAAGTATTTAAGTAAGAAATTATTTATCTTTTGAAAACTTGTTTAATTTAAAATTTTAAACCTGCATAATTACAACCCGAGACAAATGCTTGTTTTACCCAAGCTTTGCTTCGAATTTCACCCCTCCCACTTTTGCTTCGAGTCAAACACGTGAATTATTTGAGAAAATTCCAAGCCATACTCTTCTTCTTCACCTAGACAAGTCCAGACACGCGAATGATCATCGTGCACATGCACAACGAAAAAAAACAACTCCGACCATCTCTTCGGCCATCACCAAGCTGCCGACGACCTCGACAAACAAACCGACCCTTCAGAACAACGAAAACGATGGCCAATCAAAATCGAGTGACTCGATCAAAACTGTAACCCATACCCGATCGGAAAACCATCGCTGACCATCACCTCCGTCCTCCATGACTCAAGCTGTTCAACCCAAAGCCCTCCACGACATCCAGCTCCGATCCCCCCATGCGATCCATCCCGGTGCACCACCATCACCGCAACAAAGCTCAGCAATCATCTCTACCAAATTGAGTTGTCGAACCCTAGTTCGCCACAGCCTGGCAACCACGACCATCAATAAAACCCTACACTATTTCCCTCGTGACCACCTGACCACCCACTACCTCCAGCCTTAGTCACGGCCGCCATCACTTCTCCGTTCGTCGATAATCGACGAATATTCAAATTTTGTTCAACTCGGAATATCACATCATCCACACACTCTAAAATCATAAAATTTATATCAAAAATCATCATTTTACATCGTAAATCAGTTTATGTAATCAAATTACAGAATTAAGAATATTGATTTTTGATTTATATTTGATTCCTACTGTTATTTCATATTTTAAATTTAATTACTGGATTAAAATATTTGAAAATATTTTAAAAAAACTGATATTTCAATGTTACAACCATTTTATTTTTTAAAGATAATAGCTTATAATTGTTTGTATAAAGAGAAATCGAATTTTGAATTTGATTTAAACCTGTAAATACCAAGAACATAGTTAGCTACCTATGCATAGACATGCATATCCAAACCTCTACATATATATGTATATATATATATACAAATTCACATCCATGCAAACTCATTCCATAAACAAACATCCAATACTGATCACATGCAAACCAAAGTATACATGGGTTTAAGAGTTTGCCCACCTAACTGTAGAGAACAGAGAAGCAAACTTGACCTTAGAAAATGAAACTTGATTTCAAAACTAAAACTTGGTTGCTTAAGAATTTGTAGCTTGATCTAGAATTCATGCTGAATTGAATTTGAATGCTTGGCTTCCAGATTTAAAAGCTTAATCAGGTTGAATATTGTTGTTTAATTACATCATCTCTATTTCCGGGTTTTCTTTAAAAACTTTACTTGATTGTTTGATCTTCTTTGCATTGCATTTCTCAAGTTTTGAAGACGTTTGCTTTGATTAGGTTTTAATTTCGATTTCATTTGATTTTCCAGGCTGTGATTTTTGATTTTTGAATTTTTTTTCAGATTTGATTTGATCTCTGGTTTTTGATTCAGGTTATTTTCATATTTGAAAGTGAGGATTGAAGAATGTTGAACTGTTTTGTTTTTTATTTTCTTTTATCTGGTTTGAGAAGTTTTAATCTGAGTATATCCTGGTTTATCACTTATTCATATCTTATAATTTTCAGATTAAAAGAAAAATCTCTTACTTGCCACTTGCTCTACATATTTTAAACCCTTAACACTTGTTTCTTTTCATGCTAATTTGATTACAAATGTTTTAATACATTTTTTTAAAAATATTTACACTTGTTAAAACAAACATTTTTATGTTTAAACCCCCCTTTAAATAATTTTATAAATTTTATTTTAAACCCTTGATTTATCAATTATTTACATTTTGAATGAATTTTTTAATATATTTACCTATATTCATGTAATACATCTTCTTATTTAGTTTAAACATATACATAACTAAATTCACTTCAAGTACAAAAGAAAAGTGCTTTAATTTTTTTATTAATTTAAATAAACTTTACTTAGTTATGTTTTATATCTTTAAAAGGTATATTCATATTAAAGCTTTATATATATACTAACTATATTTGTTTTTAAGTATATAAAAGAAAAGCATTTTAAATCTTTAAGTAAATCTTACATAAATTTTAAACTTAAGTCACTAAACTTATTAATAAATACTTATTTTTATAAATTTCATTTTAAACTTGAGTAATCATACTCATTATGTTTATTTAACCTTTTTATTCCATTCACAATCTACTTATTTTCCAAAAAAAATTCAAATTAATTCAAAATTTAATTCCAAAAATTGAATTAATTACCAATTTATATTTGATTTAAAAACAGGAATATTACAGATTTCTACTCTAAGGATTGGTTTAGAAAAAATAGTATTTTTTTTAGTTTCTTGCAGCAATTTTGAATCGATCTTTATTGTGGTCTAATAAAATATTTGTGGGTGACAAATGACATTTCATTCTATTAAAGGTAAATATTCGACACATTGGTTTGGTGAGTTAATATTGATTGAATTGCATACTGATAATAAATAAATGAGTAAACTAAAACCAACTTTGGATATTTTAGCTGAAAGAGAAAGCAATTCGTAAAGAAAATAAGAAATATAATAGCGCAACTTATGAGCATTTCTGAAATGAGTTAGGTTGCGCCTAGTCCTAAAATGAACCTGAATGTTTGCATGCATGGTTTCTACGTATAGATCATTGATGGCAGTATAAGACTTGGAAACAAAATCACATTGTAGTTTTAGAAGTGAAACTATTTAACTCAATATCGTTATATGTTTAAGCAACTTAGCAAGTGAATTTTACTTGCATCTAACTTGTTCAAAATAAAGTAGGAATATTTGATGATTAGAAATGACAACGAACTATGTGATAGGTAATATCAGACATAGAATTTCAATCCAAGCAGTAATATATAATGTTACTATTAATGTCACACAATTTTGTTCACATATTTTCCAATGGTCACACAGTTTTGTTCAAAATGAACATTTTAAAGAAAAGAATGGCAAATTGTCAGTAGCGACTCTTTTAATCCCATACTAAACTGAATATTGTCATTGTAGTACCATAGCAATTACCATTGTACTATGATTGTGTTCAATCCCATACTAAAACTGAATATTGTCACTGTAGTACTATAGCAATTACCATTGTACTATGATTGTGTTCAATCCCATACTAAACTGAGTACTGCCATTGACATTTCTATATTTGTTTGTTCTTCACTGTTTAAGCTCTCATCTTCTACTTCTAAAACTTTTCGTTGCTTTATATATTTGTTTGTTCTTTATTGTTTAACCTCACATCTTCATTTTCTAAAACCGTATCAATGTTCGTTCTTCACTTCCACTCAAGCTCTCTGTAACGACCCGTATTTTTTTCCAATAATTAAATTTGTTTATGTTAATAAAAATTTTGTAATTAAATTTAGAAAGAAATAAAAACTTTATAAATTATAATGAAGTGAATTTTAAAATAAAATAAAACGTAACAATGCCAATTAAAGTTGATCGTTAACGATTTCAATGAAATTCCAATTTACTAAAATAATTTAGATTTCATACTTGGCTATAAATTGATGTAAGAAAACTAATGCAAACATTTAAATTTATAAATGGAATAATATTGAAACAAATAAGTTTTTTTAGTGAATAATGAAATAATAACTAGGACAAAATGAAACAACGAAGTTAATTAAAGCTGAAATTGTATAAATTGAATGAAATTGCAATTAATTGAAATAATGTAAATTGTTATACTAGGCTAAGAATTGAATATAAGAAAACAAAAGTAAATAGTGAATTAATTATTGAATTAATAATAATAAATAGTAATTGAACAAAATCAATGTCTTGTAAGTAATTATAATATTGTTTGGAAATTAAAACTTATAAAAGTATGAATAAGAGTAAGAGTATCGAATTAACCAATGTAATAATATATTGCTAATAGTAACTGAACGTAAATTAAGGTAATAAGGTTATGGCAAGTTGATAAATGACAAATTTAGTGCAATACCAATGAATTGAAACAACTGTAAGGTTATAATTGATTGAAATTAGTAAATTAGGAAATAAATTCAAATTATATTAATTGATGAAGTAATACGTAATAAATTGCAATTTAATAGAATCAATGCTAGATAAGTATTCTAATAATTGTTGGTTGGTAATTAAGTATGAATGTGATTAAATTAGGCAAATAGTGATAATTATCACTTGTTTACCCATTCATTTAATTTATTGAATTAGATCTAAATCCATTGAAATTAAACGTAATTAAACTACGTTAATATGAATTTGGTTGATAACGGGTGATTAGATATATACAAATGTTAAATTTTATCCATAAGATGATGACTGGTGGAATAAAGAGTTTGAATACAAATTGTATTAATTTAATTGAAAATAAAAATATAATTTATTTGAATTTACTTAAGTTGAAGGTAAATACTATAAATTTTGCAATAAATCCTTAAATTGATGGTTATGGAAATTTTTGTTAATGAAAATTAAGTTAATATTTCAAATTAAGATATTTATTTTGATATGCAGTTAGTGAATGAAAGGAATGGAAATCAAGATTTACTGATTATTAGGATCTCTATTGATAATCAATGAATTCATTTAAAATTGAAATTAAATACAGTAATGGGTAAATTTATTTAACTTAAAATTGACAACTAAACTTGTCTAAATTTTGTGAATATTTAAGAAATCAAAAATAATAAGATTTGTTAATTATCGAGTTTGGATTGAAGAAGTGATTTAATTAATTAATTGTTAATTTATTTAATTAACTGTAAAATAGCCATATTGGCCACTGACTCGGATTTAGACGAAACTAGTTTCATCGGATCCGTAACGGTGAATTATTGTAGGATTTCAGGTTTCGTAGTGATCGGACTTGTTGTTTGATCGTACGGACTCGAAACGCCTTGAAATCAATGAAATTGAAATCAATTCGAAATCAATTAATTTTAGCATAACTTCTTCATACGATGGAATTTGGACTTGAAACCTATTCCATCGCGTTTAAAATATTTAAAAACATCTATTTTGATATATGGTTGAACTAATTTCGTTTCGGAGTCAGAACATGCTTTCCGGGCCATTTTATAGTTCAATGTGTATATCAATCGTGTCCATCCATTCTATTTCAGCTTTGTCTATAAATGCCCTATTATAAACCCTAGCCTACCTCTATTTCTCATTTGTCTGTACGTATAATTCAACTATATCTACTCCTCAATTACAGACAAACAAATTCTCACTACCAAATCCAATTGAAAATCAAATCCAAAGCCAAAATTTCAAACTCCACAAACTATGCCAAATTTTATATCAATCTGAAGCTCTTGACGAGCGCATTTCAGAACTGCAATTCATTTTTCCTTTTGATTCATCGTTTGATCAGAAATCCTCGGAGAATTCTCAGCCGTTCATCGCGCGTTGATGAACATTGTTGGATCGTCAAATCATTTCTGGGTTTTGTAGAGTGGACGATGGGAGTTCACTGGCGGTGTTCGCTTGGCGATCTGATGGTTGGATTTTCGCCAAAAATTCGACTAGGTTTTGTGGTTTTCGATGGCTGCTTGTCGTTCGTGCGCATAGGAGGCTGGGGAGATTCGCGTTCGCGTATGGCGTTGCTCTGGAGGTGGTGCGGCGCGTGCGGCGCGGCGGCGCGATGAAGATGCGGTGGCGGTTTCGTGGGTGCCTGATCGAACGGTAGTGCCAGGGTTTTCTGCTTGAATTCACGTGAGCGAGGGAGACGATGACTTGGCTGGAATGGTAGGGGTTGCTGCTTGTTTTTTTTGTTAATTTAATTTAATTTTTGTTTTCAAACGTTTAACTCGAATAATTTTTACATACAAGGTCCGATTCACATGCGGTTTTCTCCGTTAAGTTCGTATTGGAATTCCGGATATTTTGACGCTGGTATGGACAAATTCTGAGGCTGTTTGATTTTTGAGTTTAAATTGAATTTAAATTCAATTTAAATTCAGAAGGTGAGTGTTTTAACCCACTCACAACATTTAAAATTTCTTATGTGTGTTAAATTAATTTCTTATGTGATTTGAAATATATTTATTGCTGTTTGGTATATTTTTATCATCATTCCAATTAAATTGTATTTATTGAATTAAATTGTTATTCAGTTTGTTATTGCAAATAAAAAAATGCCAGTTAAAATAATTTATTATTGAATATAAACTGCCAGTAATTATCTGTTATTCATTATCTGTTCTATATTAATGTTATTAGTTAAATTGAATGATGATTGCGATAAATGTTTGACGATTGATATTGGATGAATGGATGTTTTATTTATATTATTATAAATGGCAAGTTGTTATCCAATTTTATTTCATTCGGGATTGCGGTTTGAAATTAAATATAACCGTATTTTTATTTTAAATTACGGATTGAAATGATAAATATCCGTATCACTTGACCATAGGATAGAGAATTATATGCAGACACCATGGTCTATATATATATAAATAATTCGAAATTGATTTCGATGGTTTTGGAAGGAAATATACGGTTTAATAAATATTAATTTTTGATATTATATAAATATTATTATATATATATAGTTAAATTTTTTAATTTAAGCTATGTATAAATTTGTTTAATAAAAGTAAGTTTAACAATGGAGTTTGATTGTTTTATGTTATATGGTTTAGTACCTATTTAAGATATTGTATATATAGAGTTTTAATGACTTAAATAAAAATTAAGTTGGAAGATAAATATGAAGTTGGTTTGAATTGAATTATTTAAGAACTATACTCGAATAAATTTGATTTGAAATTTAAATAAAATTGAGATTTTAAAGGGTATGATTCTTATAACTTGATTTGGTTTAGAGTGATTTAAATGAATATAAAGTTGATTTAAATGAATATATCCAGTTATCTGAAATTAAAGGTTTTCTTAAATGATATTCGATTTATTATGTCAACATTTCAAATCTAAATAATAGTAATTGAATTTGATGTATATGGATTATCAAAGAATTAGTTTTGAAATGGTGGAATATTTAAAGCTTTGAAATATATGGAAATTGAAATGGTTTATTTGGGAATTCAAATCTGTATTTGGAATTGATTAGTGAAATTAAAGAAGCTAATTTATTATATAAAGTAATTTAATATTAAACCATTTAAGTATTGGAAGTTCTATTTCAAAGTTATGGGTTTCAAGGTATTATGATTTGAAAATGCTATGATTTTTGGAAAAAGGATATTTTGAAATAAAAATGATATCTTATTGACTTGGGTTTTTATAAAAATGATATCATAATGATTTGGTTTTTGAAATAGAAAGGATATCATATTTATATGATTTCTAGATGGATATTATATTCTGGTTTGAAGTATAATTATTTTGAAAGGACTACGGTGTTATAACAACGTTTGGTTGTTAAAGAGACCGAGATCGGAAGTTTTCATTGTAACGACCCGCCGCCCTGACCGCCCCCAGTCGGTAATTAAACCAACTAGAAACGTTCAAAATGACGGATTGTTAGTCAGTTTATAGAGTTTAAACAGAAACAGCCACAGAATCACAGAATAATCATAATATTATTCATAAATGAATTTTTCTTACATACATATATCAGAGTTTGTATAATGCATTAATTTTTTTATACAGCGGAATATATCTTTGATTCTTAAGTACAAGAAAAATTTTCCAAAAAACTTTAGTGGAGTGCTTTCCCCTCTCTCTCTAACTTCGCGGCCTGAAAATCTTCAAGCTGTAAAAATACTCGGTCTGACCCGAGCATTAATTGCAAAACGCAAAAACACTCGAGTCAGGATTAATCTTTATTCAAGTAATTAAATTTGTAATGAACTGAATAAAATGGTAACAGAGATGACGAATCACATGAATCAATTTAAATCTATTATGGATTTTTCACATTAACAACTTCAATTTTTAAAATCTGTCAATCCTGTGTGGCTGCAGTGCACACGTATATTTACACACATGTGCACTGCCTCACCAACACGTGTGCACCAACAAGAGAAAGTGTGCAAGTGCAAATCACAAAGACCACAAAGAAATTCTCAAGGCAAAACTAGTGCCCACTTGAACAAAAACATGAAGTAAACAAACATGCAGCAGCAAGCATGCAACACAGATTATGTACAAGGGCAGTGAAGCCTGTAGGATTGCAGTGAGACAAGTACAGGGAGCAGCAGACACAAGTAGTGTAACAACAGTCAATTGTGACCAAGTACAAGAAGCAAATGCTACCATGACTCGAGTACATACTACAGCAACATACCCAGACCAGGTAATAATGAAGTGGATGTGAAACAGGTCAACACATATAGATATGCCGTGACAAGTAAGAATTGTAGTGAAGCATGTACAGTGACCCAAAGACAAGTGTAAATACAAACATGGTGGGCAACAAAGGATAGTGCAAAGGGGAGACTTGATGAACAAATGTACAACTGAATCAAGTTCAGTGTGACAGTAACCAGAAACTCAAGACACACATGAACATGGAACCAAACAGCAAAGGAACAAGATTCAAGTTCAAAAATGAAACAAGTCAAAGTCTGCAGGTCAACTAAACAGGCAAGCCCAACTCAAGTACACCAGTGACACCCAAAGTACTAACAAACCAATATGCAGACAAAAATGCAAATACCAGTGATAAAAGTGCAACACAGTTGCAAACAACATGGTGAACAACACAGTGAAGATACCAGTGAAACAAAGCAAAGGATCAAATCAAAACAAATGAAACTGGGTTCAAAATTTTCTTAACATTAAAAGCTTCAGATTTAAAATGAACAGATTTTCTTTAAAGATTAAAGCATAACATCAATTTTATAAGGAGGATTTAAATTTCAAAGAAAATAGGTTTAGCCTATACTGTTTAAACAGAGGCATATACACAGATATACAAACATTCCAAAAACATGTATGCACTGATACATTCAACATTCAGGCATATTTAACAACATTCCAGATCATCCTTTTCTCTTATCAAATAACACAACTTAATCATCCATTCAAGATGGCTTTGAGTCATTACCTCCATTCATGGCTATATATATACTGGGTAATAAAAGTGTTTTAACCTTAAAAGTTTCAGTTTTGCTCACAGTCATTTCAAATAACAAAGAAAATTGGGTTGAAATACTTATATATATACACGCATACACCCAAGAACAATGTTTCCAGAAAAGCAAAACACAAGCATTTCATTCATTTAATTCAAGCCATCATATTCATTCAGGAATTCAAGCACAAAAGATTTGAATAAACATAGGTTTACTCACAGAATTTCAACATTGATTTTTTTTTCTGGTTTAACAACTTTTACTTATTTTATCATATATTTTTAAAACTCTGCAACCAGGTATGAACAGAGAATCATGTTATGCAGATTCAAATGCATTCATAACCACAGTTTCAAACTACTGCCTATGCATGCAGGAACACAGACAAGCAAAGGTTATTTTTGGTATAGCATCTGTTCTTATCAATTCAAAAATAAATCCCAAATAGCATCTGTTCTCAACAGTTTAAAAAACAATATCATATAGCATCTGTTCTTAACAATTTAAAACAAATTTCAAGTAGCACCTGTTCTTAACAATTTAAAACAAAATATTAAATAGCATCTGTTCTCATCAGATTAAAAAACAATATCATATAGCATCTGTTCTCATCAGTTTAAAAACAAATTATCAGAGCAAAGAGCAAAAATTTGTTAACAACTATTCTTATCAGTTTAAATGCATCTATTCTTATCAATTCAAAAATAAATCCCAAATAGCATTGTTCTTAACAGTTTAGATTAAAGTAACTGAGCAAATGATAACAGATAACACCCAAATCATAGCATGCAACCAAGCAACCAATTCAAACAAATTTAAAAACTTGAATCAAAATTAATCGTGAGCAAAGAACTCACCTTTCACCGAATCGAAATGGCCGAAGAGTAATGAGCACAATTGAACGAAGATCGAAGCTGAAGCCCTAATTGTTGAAGCACGGAATCGAACAGACGAGGCCGCCATTATCTCGAGAAGGAACGAACAAATGAAGGAGACGAGAAAGATGCCATTTTTTTTCTTCGGTTTGATTACTGATTGATTTGAAGAAAGGGGTATCGAATATAAAAGGGAAAGAGGAGACGTGTTTTTGCAGAGAGGCATGATTTAGGGCGTGGGTTTTGGCGTGGGGGAAGGCATATGTGACGGCGTAGATTATGGTGATAAGGTAAGGCAACATACTCTTTCTCTTTTTTTTTATTATTTATTTATTTTATTTTTTTATTATATACATTATTTTTTCTTATTTCTTTATTTTAAATCCAATTTGTTTGGTAAAATTATTTTCTTAAATAAACATATAAACGTTTTGCGGTTCAAATATCAAACTTAAATTTATAAATTTTCTTTAGTTTGTTTTGAATTTTTTTTTCTAAGTCATTAGTTCAAATTTCAATTACAAATTAAATATTAAATTTTAACTTCAAAGTCGAATTTAAATTTTATTCAACTTTTCACTAGATTAAATTCTTAAATTTAATCGCCAATTTATTCTGATAATTTGAAATTCAAGTCAATCATAATTCGAATATTTAAAATTAATTAAATATCTTCATTTTATAAATTGTTCAAAATTCAGGGTTGTTACAATCTTCCCTCCTTAAAAGAATTTCGTCCCGAAATTATAAGTTAGGAAAAACGATTGCTAAAATCTCACCGATATTTATACCCTACACAATTTTTTTACCAAGTTTTAAACTTATAAATAAATATAGGATTCATTCCATTTATTTTATCTCAGCAGTTTTGTAACGACCCGCCGTTCTGACTTGGTTGAAAGGTGAGTTCTTTGCTCACGATTAATTTTGATTCAAGTTTTTAAATTTGTTTGAATTGGTTGCTTGGTTGCATGCTATGATTTGGGTGTTATCTGTTATCATTTGCTCGGTTACTTTAATCTAAACTGTTAAGAACAGATGCTATTTGGGATTTATTTTTGAATTGATAAGAATAGATGCATTTAAACTGATAAGAACAGCTGTTAACAAATTTTTGCTCTTTGCTCTGATACCACTTTTGTTTATTTTCTTTGCTTTGCAAAAACGATGTTGTTAAAATTTCCACTAGTTGTATTTATTTATTTCGTTATTGACAAAAATTTTATTCTATTTTATTTTAGTTAAAGAAAAATGTTATTTATAACTAAACATCGATTTATAAATTTACATAAATAATAATTCTCAAATCTAATTTATTATCGACTTCACATTCGATTTGGATTTCACGTTACATCGTCAATTCTCAACACATAATTGATGTCTATCGATATATAACCTCTAAGCTCATATGTCTCAGAGAAGGGTGTTAAGCTAAGAGAATAAATTCTCCGCCACCACGGATATATATTTAATAGAGATCAAATGCTATGTCATCAATTCACAATGTTAGACATACAATCCCAATCGACTATCCAAATTTCAAAGCTCAACTTATATTGTTTTTGGTGTCAAAGTTAAACTCAATTTAACTCAAGATTCAATCTTTTTTTTTGAAAAATTAAAATTGAACTGATTGTTCATATTTCTCAAAATAATATCTTTAGAAGATATATATAATTTTCACACTTAATCATTTGAAACCAATTTCAAATATTCATTTTTCAATTTATCTTTAAAAGATAAAATTTCAAACCTTTCATTTCATATTGGAAAACATTTCCATACTTATTTAATAATAAGTAATTCACAAGTTCATTTATTTTCAACACGGAAAATATTCAATATACTTGAATCAAAATTAAGTATATATTCCATCTTTTAAGGAAATCATTCTTTTAAACCCATTTATTTGAGTTAAAACGAATGTTGCGTAAAACATCGTTACGACAACTCAAAATCACTAGTATAGGGATTCGAAATTTAAGATAGATATATAAATCCCAATACTATAAACAACATTTCCTTTCGGAAACCATTTACTATAACAATAGTGTTATAGTCCACCATTTCCTTATTTCTCGAAAACGCCTATTTCAACAATGAATGTTGAAATCTATGTATTCGATACTTAATGCATTTTAAAACATCTTTAAAACTATTAACTTTTTCAACTTCAACTTAATTCATAGTTTGAATTCTTCATACTTTTCACAATATAAATTTTAAACCGATTTCAACTTTTCAATATTAAGTTTTTCACTTAATTTAATTTTTCGCACGTTTAAATTCAAATTCATCACTGAATTTATCAAATCTATTATGGATTTTCATATTGACAAACATCAACTTGAAATTTACTATAACAACAGTGTAACGACCCGCCGCTCTGACCGCCTCTAGTCGGTAATTAAACCAACTTGAAACGTTCAAAATGACGGATTGTTATTCAGTTTATAGAGTTTAAACAGAATCAGCCACAGAATCACAGAATAATCATAATATTTTACATAAATGAATTTTTTATACATATATCAGAGTTTGTACAATGCATTATATTTATTTGCGAGTTTGAAACTTGGTAAAATTGTGTAGGATAATTAAACTATAACTTGGGAATTTGATTCTGAATTCTTTTGAGAAATTGATTTTAAACGTTGTGAAGAACGAGTTAATAAATAAATGGATTATAAGTATTTAACTTATAATATGAACTTTTGGTATATAACTGAGTTATATAAATTGAATTGAATTGAATTAATAAAAAGATTGTAAATCGAAGTTTTATAACTAGAAAAGGAATTTATGAAGATTGTTTATAAATTCGAAATCAATTGAATTTGATAAGTAAACTGTTGTAGCTTATTAAAGGATTATATTCACGATTTTGGACAGTGGATAACCCTTTAAAAATAAAAATAAGTTGAAGAAATGATGAAATTAGTTGACAAAGTATATTCACGATTTTGGACAGTGAATATATTATTGAATAAAACAGATATGTTTTTGGTAAAATGATTGAATAATCCAACCTCTGCTAATAAGAATTGCAAATATTGATAGGAAACTTCGAAAATACCTTGTTAATTATAATGGGGAAAACCGAAGCACAAAAAGCAGCACGCCGTGAACAAAGAGCAATTGCTCGTATAGAAGCAGAAGCGACACGTGCGGAAATTGAAAGGAGATTCAGTTAAAGGCAAGCACCTGGTCCATATGATGAGGTTATTTGCTATCGATGTCATAAAAAGGGACATTATGCCATTAAGTGCCGAAAGAGAAGAAAGAAAAGGAATGTGGATGTCCGATTCGCTCGTCCTGAGATTGTGTGTTTTAAATGTCGGGAGAAAGGGCATTTTCTTAGTCATGCCCTAAAGTGAAAAGGAAAAAGTGCGTACTCGATTTACCCGTCGATAGATTGACAATCTGCTACCATTGTCGTCAGACTGGACATATAGCCAGAAACTACACCGAAAGACAGCAGGGAAAGCAAGCTATAGCCCGACCAGCTAGAGCGAAAAGTGCTAAGGTGATAGATAAGGATGGAAACATCTCATATTTTTGCAATAACTGTAAGGATTGTGGACATGTGGATTTTGAATGTGTTAATTCTCCTTTAACACAACATGAAATAGTGTCATCCGAAGATGAAAGTTTGGCAAAGATGCATACTACCGGACAAGAAGTCGATAGTCCTTAATTATTCTGTATCTTAAACCAACCAATATATTTTGTAATACTATCTTTTGTAATCCAAAATCTTCTGTGTGCGTCTTTTAAAAGTATTAAGCTATGTAAAATTTTGTACGGAGAAAATATTTTAATGAAATAGCATCTTGGGAAGGAAATTTAATTGTTGATTTAACTGAATGAATCAAACTAAGTTTGAGTAAAGTTTATATTTCAAGTTTAAAACTATTGCCTAAAATAGTTAATATGGAAATATAGATCTAATGGAACCAATTCGATGAATAATTTACTAAAGAACTAGTTGACTATTTTGGAAATAGAAAGTAAATGCAAAGTTCAAATAGAATTTAAATTTCAAGTTTGATGTTTGTCAATATGAAAATCCATAATAGATTTGATAAATTCAGTGATGAATTTGAATTTAAACGTGCGAAAAATTAAATTAAGTGAAAAACTTAATATTGAAAAGTTGAAATCGGTTTAAAATTTATATTGTGAAAAGTATGAAGAATTCAAACTATGAATTAAGTTGAAGTTGAAAAAGTTAATAGTTTTAAAAATATTTTAAAATGCATTAACTATCGAATACATAGATTTCAACATTCAATTGTTGAAATAGACGTTTTCGAGAAAAATAAGGAAATGGTGGACTATAACACTGTTGTCATAGTAAATGGTTTCCGAAAGGAAATATTGTTTATAGTATTGGGATTTATATATCTATCTTAAATTCGAATCCCTATACTAGTGATTTTTGAGTTGTCGTAACGATGTTTTACGCAACATTCGTTTTAACTCAAATAAATGGGTTTAAAAGAATGATTTCCTTAAAGAATGGAATATATACTTAATTTTGATTCAAGTATATCGAATATTTTTCCAAGAGTTGAAAATAAATGGATTTGTGAATTACTTATTATTTAAATAAGTATGGAAATGTTTTCCAATATGAAATGAAAGGTTTGAAATTTTATCTTTTAAAGATAAATTGAAAAAAATGAATATTTGAAATTTGTTTCAAATGGCTAAGTGGAAAATTATATATATCTTCTAAAGATATTATTTTGAGAAATATGAACAATCAGTTCAATTTGAATTTTTCAAAAAAAAAGATTGAATCTTGAGTTAAATTGAGTTTAACTTTGACACCAAAAACAATATAAGTTGAGCTTTGAAATTTGGATAGTCGATTGGGATTGTATGTCTAACATTGTGAATTGATGACATAGCATTTGATCTCTATTAAATATATATCTGTGGTGGCGGAGAATTTATTCTTTTAGCTTAACACCCTTCTCTGAGACGTACGAGCTTAGAGGTTATATATCGATAGACATCAATTATGTGTTGAGAATTGACGATGTAACGTGAAATCCAAATCGAATGTGAAGTCGATAATGAATTGGATTATGAATGTGAATTAGGTTTGAGATAACCTTAAATTTTCAAATCGATTTAGAGGATAATTTTAAACGTGATGAAAAAATTTGGAATCCTCTATTTGTTATGAATGTGAATTGAGTTTTCGTAACTTATATATGTGAATATAATAATTCGAAAACTATCAGTTTGGAAAGTCATTATTATGAAAAGTCCTGTGTAGGTTTACATAGGTATGATATGTACGAAATGTGAAATGAAGTACTATATGTGTATGACATGTGTTTTCTAAAAAAACCGAGGATATGGAAATGTACCTTCCATTTATTATTTGTGAAGGTGATTGGAACTCGGTGGAGTGTCCATTGGAAATCGTAGCTACGTAGAATTTCCATTAGTGGAATGTCCATTGGGACTGACTAGGATCCCCCACGATGGATCATCGTGTTTGGGATTAGATGAATTGATGCTGGCGTAATTCGTGGGGCGTGATGCCTACAGTTACAAGCGATTCCACTGGGATAGTGGAGCAACTGCCGTGTAAACTGCGATCTAGAAACCAAAGCGTAATTCGAGGGGCGAGATGCCTACGTCCACGAGCGATTCTACTGGGATAGTAGCGTAACCGCCGTGTGGACCGCGATCTAAGGCGACAACTATGGCGAAATTCAAGAGAGATGAGAAATCTAAGGTTACAAGCGATTCTACTGGGATAGTAGCGTAACCGCCGGGTAAACTGTGATCCATGGGGGAATGTGCTTTCCATATCCATTTTTAAAAGAATTTTTAAAAAGTATTTTTACTGGGAGTTGAAGCAAGTATATTTAGTACTTGGAGATTTTTAGTCTTGCGCCTGGCCAGCGTATGCCTAATGTCTGTAAGAACGACGATGGACTTGTTAAACTTCGAGTTAGCAAGTATTTTCAAACTTTGAATAGAAAATCAATAATCTAAAATTAGAATTACATAATTCTAACTTAATGAATTAAGGAAGAAGATCTTTACAATATCTTGAAAGCACACAGCTTTGGAAAAGATGTATTATGCAAATATTTAGCATGAAAGATTTCAAGTTTAAAAATCTGAGTTTTGTAAGTCAAAAATTTGGTAAAAAGACTTTTGTGTCTTGATTATTAAAATTGATGAACAAAACTGCTGAGATAAAATAAATGCAATGAATCCTATATTTATCTATAAGTTTAGAACTTAGTAAAATTGAGTAGGGTATAAATATTGGTGAGATTTTAGCAATCGTTTTTCCTAACTTATAATTTCGGGACGAAATTCTTTTAAGTAGGGGAGATTGTAACGGTCCTGAATTTTGAACAATTTAATTTATGAATATTTAATTTATTTTAAATATTTAAATGATGATTTGACGTGAATTTCAAATTATCAGCATAAATTGGCGATTAAATTTTAGAATTTAATCTAGTGAAAAGTTGAATAGAATTTGAATTTAGCTTTGAAATTGAATATTGAATTGGTATTTAAAATTTGAACAAATGACTAGGAATAATAATTTGGATTTGAGAATTATTATTTATGTAAATTTATAAATCGATGTTTAGTTATAAATAACATTTTTCTTTAACTAAAATAAAATAGAATAAATTTTTTGTCAATAACGAAATAAATAAATACAACTAGTGGAAATTTTAACAACATCGTTTTTGCAAAGCAAAGAAAATAAACAAAACTAATTGAATTTAAATTGAAAAAAAAAGAAAGAGAAAAAGATAAAAAGTAAATAAAATAAATAAATAAAATAAAATAATAAGTATACACGGCCTTACTTTGTTCAGCTGTAAACACGCCTAAACCTACGCCTTCAAACACGCTAAAATCACGTCTTCCCTATTCTTTTATACCCGATACCTCCTTTTCCCCTTTTCTCATTCGAAAGCCTTCCTCCATCACTTCAGAATTCACACGAAAGAGAAAATTAATGGCGGCTTCATCTCGTTTCGTTCGTTCCTTGTTTCAAAGCTAGGCCGTTCCTCTTTGTCCCCCTTTCAACAAAAATTAAGGTTATTCAAAATTTAAGGCGCCGGAGACAACTTCGAGTTCGATGCTTCGTTCGTCTTCAACTCGCTCGCGGCCTCTACAAAGCTAAGGTGAGTACTTTGGTACTCACATCTAATTCAACGTTTTAATGATTGCTTGCTTGTTAAATTTCGCGACTTTGGATTGCTCGATTTATTGATCCTCACAATTTTGAAAGCTTGTTGACTTCGGTCCTTTGATTTGTTAAAATTAGTTGCTGTGTGAATTTTTCTGGGTTCATAGTTCGAATTTCTGGAAATTTAAACTTTGTGATTTTGTCCTTGCTTTGACTTCGGTCTTGATAAACTGGCCGCCACGGCTCGTCTCTGTTGACTGTGGCCTTCGTAGATGAACATACTACTGCCATTTGATTTCGTTTTAATTTAACATTGCTTCGATTTGTGTTTTGCTGACCACCACAATGTCGACTTATGACTTGTTCAACTAGTAAATGCTTTTACTGTTATGTTATTTACTCCATCTTCTTTCTGGAGCATTTCTTCCATGATTTATTGCCTTGATCTTCTGGCCCTTGTGAGCTTCGTCTCTGGCCATCTTCTCTGTTGTACTTGTAGCTGCATTATATGGTACATTGCCGTTGCACTGAAAGTTTGCATTTTGTTTGCTTTGACACAAATGCTTCACTTGACCATTTGTATACATATATGTTATGTTTCTCTGTTGCACTTTGATCATGGTAGTCTGCACTGCTTCATGTTGTATTCATCCCCTGTTTGCTCTGTACTTTCGGGGCTGATCATCTGTATACATACATTCATGTATGTATATAGTTGTATGACCATTGACTGCACTCTGTAATATTGAGTTGCATTTCATCCTTCACGTGAGCATTGCATTTGTGTGTTTGTGTGATTTGTCTGCATCTTTTTCATACTGCTGTGATGCAGTTTCCTTCACTGTTATATCTTTGGAGTTTGATACTGTTGCATTTGGTATTGCTTCGACCACTGTCTTGCATCCACTCCAAGTTTGTATTGTTTTGGTCTGGCATCTGTATTTAGTCTGGATTCTTTTGGAGTCCAGTTCCATTCTGGTTCATGTTGAGCACTGTTACACTGTCATTCTGGCTTATCTGCATTGCATTTATATTCTTGTATAGCCTGGTCTTGAGCTCCAATCTATGCCCATGTGCAGTTTTGTGGTTTGTATGTTTATACTTGCATTTGTATTGCTGTTGCATGACTTCATGTAGTCTTCATCTTTGCCCTTTTGACTTCATGTAGCATTTTCGGTTATCAAGTGGCATTTAGTGTTGATGTTGTACATCACTGTATTTATGATTTTGAGTCATTGATTTTGAAATAAGTACTATAACTGACATGTTGCACTATTTAGATGTCTTGACCTCATGCTGCTTTGACCTGTTGCACTATAACTACACATGTGAATAAGTACATCACTGTATTTTTGACTTGGTTGAGCTTGTCACTGTGTTGCACTTGCTTGACCTAGTTTGGAAGTTGCACTTGGCATTTATGTGCTTACTGTCCCATACTTATGATCAGTTTTATGGCAGTTCCTTTTTGGTTGCATTTTTTGGATTTTATTGACTTGGGCTCGAATATTTGCTGTGCCCTTGTATCCAAGTGGAGGCTGCATTCTTGTTGCAGTTTTCCCCTTGAAATGTTTGTGTTGGTCTGGACTTGAAGTCTTGATAGCATTGTTTGCTTTACAGTTGCCCTTGCATACTTGTGGTGACTGAAATTTTATTTGTATTGCACAGAGTCAAATTCTTATGTGCTTTGATGCTATTTTTGATTTGTTGAAGTTTTGCTTCTGAGTTTTCTTTCGATGCAGTCTCGTGATCTTGTGGTGGCTGCATTCTTGTTGCAGTTTGCCCCTGATCGCTGCATTTGCGTTGAGTCATGATAGTTGTGACTTGACCTTTGCGTTTTGTGATTAATGATAACATGTATATGCATACATGTTGCCAGTTGCCTTTGATTGGTACTGATGTTTTGTGGCCTAAATATTGTGTGTTGTGGTGCTACATTTTGGTGCCCTCACCTCATTCTGCTGTTTTCTGTAATATGTACCCCTGCCTTTGCGCATTGGGTCATTCGAGCCTTCGTGCTTTGTGTACTTGTGGTGACTGCATTCTTGTTGCAGTTTGCCCTTGTATTTATTAGTGACTGCAGTTTCGTTTTTTTTATGCAGTCTTGCTCTTGTCGATTTGCGTTGCATTGTTGCAATGGGATTTAGTTTTCCCTAAATTCATTTGAGTTGAACCCGACTTCTTCATGGGTTTTGACCTTATGTTTGTCTATGAGCTTTCATAGAGCTTTTGTGTATCTCCACACTGTATTGGCGAGGCAGTGCACGCGTGCGTGCACTACAGCCAATCGACATTGATGTTTTGAATGATATTTCAATTGTTTGAATTGATTTGATTTAAAATGACAATTTTGTTGTTAATTGCCGTTTAGGCAATTTTGTTGTTATCTAAATTTTCTTCATCAGTAATCCTTCTATCTATCTGTGTTGAAAATTTAAATCTGCTGACTTATTGTTGTAACACTTTTAAGTGTTATATTCACCGTTATCCGATTTTCTTTGTTAAAAGGATCGGATAGGTGAATTTATCTTTGACTGTCGTCTAATTGTCAATTGATTATTATTGCCTCTATGCACTAATAACTGAGTTTGAATTAGAATGATCCGTGTATTATTTTCTTTTGAATGTAATACTCGGGTCAGACCGAGTATTTTACAGCTTGAAGATTTTCAGGCCGCGAAGTTAGAGAGAGTTGGGAAAATTGCTTCACTTTAGCTTTTCGAAGAATTTTTGTACTTAAAAGAAATATTCCGCTGTATAAATATAATGCATTATACAAACTCTGATATATGTATAAAAAATTCATTTATGTAAAATATTATGATTATTCTGTGATTCTGTGGCTGATTCTGTTTAAACTCTATAAACTGAATAACAATCCGTCATTTTGAACATTTCAAGTTGGTTTAATTACCGACTGGAGGCGGTCAGAGCGGCAGGTCGTTACAAAAATACCACTTTTTTAACGACCCTCCGTTCTGACCGCCTCTAGTCGGTAATTAAACCAACTCATTAATTCACTTCACTTATTTTTATTTTCCATAAGTCTCAATAATTCGATAATGGATTTTCGAATGAGAAACTATCGCAATCCTAAATTTAGAGAGGGGAATTTTCGAAAATATTTGAATTTTCAAAATACCTTTTATTTTTCAAAGAAAACAATTTCATACTTATTTTAAATTTGAAAACATTTTTCTTTAAAGTGGTTCTAGTAACTATTCATATTAAACATCATAAACTGAGCTTTGTGTAAACCAAAGCTCTGATACCACTTTTGTAACGACCCGCCACTCTGACCGCCCCCAGTCGGTAATTAAACCAACTAGAAACGTTCAAAATGACGGATTGTTAGTCAGTTTATAGAGTTTAAACAGAAACAGCCACAGAATCACAGAATAATCATAATATTATTCATAAATGAATTTTTCTTACATACATATATCAGAGTTTGTATAATGCATTAATTTTTTTATACAGCGGAATATATCTTTGATTCTTAAGTACAAGAAATTTTTTCCAAAAAACTTTAGTGGAGTGCTTTCCCCTCTCTCTCTAACTTCGCGGCCTGAAAATCTTCAAGCTGTAAAAATACTCGGTCTGACCCGAGCATTAATTGCAAAACGCAAAAACACTCGAGTCAGGATTAATCTTTATTCAAGTAATTAAATTTGTAATGAACTGAATAAAATGGTAACAGAGATGACGAATCACATGAATCAATTTAAATCTATTATGGATTTTTCACATTAACAACTTCAATTTTTAAAATCTATCAATCCTGTGTGGCTGCAGTACACACGTATATTTACACACATGTGCATTGCCTCGCCAACACGTGTGCACCAACAAGAGAAAGTGTGCAAGTGCAAATCACAAAGACCACAAAGAAATTCTCAAGGCAAAACTAGTGCCCACTTGAACAAAAACATGAAGTAAACAAACATGCAGCAGCAAGCATGCAACACAGATTATGTACAAGGGCAGTGAAGCCTGTAGAATTGCAGTGAGACAAGTACAGGGAGCAGCAGACACAAGTAGTGTAACAACAGTCAATTGTGACCAAGTACAAGAAGCAAATGCTACCATGACTCGAGTACATACTACAGCAACATACCCAGACCAGGTAATAATGAAGTGGATGTGAAACAGGTCAACACATATAGATATGCCGTGACAAGTAAGAATTGTAGTGAAGCATGTACAGTGACCCAAAGACAAGTGTAAATACAAACATGGTGGGCAACAAAGGATAGTGCAAAGGGGAGACTTGATGAACAAATGTACAACTGAATCAAGTTCAGTGTGACAGTAACCAGAAACTCAAGACACACATGAACATGGAACCAAACAGCAAAGGAACAAGATTCAAGTTCAAAAATGAAACAAGTCAAAGTCTGCAGCTCAACTAAACAGGCAAGCCCAACTCAAGTACACCAGTGACACCCAAAGTACTAACAAACCAATATGCAGACAAAAATGCAAATACCAGTGATAAAAGTGCAACACAGTTGCAAACAACATGGTGAACAACACAGTGAAGATACCAGTGAAACAAAGCAAAGGATCAAATCAAAACAAATGAAACTGGGTTCAAAATTTTCTTAACATTAAAAGCTTCAGATTTAAAATGAACAGATTTTCTTTAAAGATTAAAGCATAACATCAATTTTATAAGGAGGATTTAAATTTCAAAGAAAATAGGTTTAGCCTATACTGTTTAAACAGAGGCATATACACAGATATACAAACATTCCAAAAACATGTATGCACTGATACATTCAACATTCAGGCATATTTAACAACATTCCAGATCATCCTTTTCTCTTATCAAATAACACAACTTAATCATCCATTCAAGATGGCTTTGAGTCATTACCTCCATTCATGGCTATATATATACTGGGTAATAAAAGTGTTTTAACCTTAAAAGTTTCAGTTTTGCTCACAGTCATTTCAAATAACAAAGAAAATTGGGTTGAAATACTTATATATATACACGCATACACCCAAGAACAATGTTTCCAGAAAAGCAAAACACAAGCATTTCATTCATTTAATTCAATCCATCATATTCATTCAAGAATTCAAGCACAGAAGATTTGAATAAACATAGTTTTACTCACAGAATTTCAACATTGATTTTTTTTTTCTGGTTTAACAACTTTTACTTATTTTATCATATATTTTTAAAACTCTGCAACCAGGTATGAATAGAGAATCAAGTTATGCAGATTCAAATGCATTCATAACCACAGTTTCAAACTACTGCTTATACATGCAGGAACACAGACAAGCCAAGGTTTTTTTTGGTATAGCATCTGTTCTTATCAATTCAAAAATAAATCCCAAATAGCATCTGTTCTCAACAGTTTAAAAAACAATATCATATAGCATCTGTTCTTAACAGTTTAAAACAAATTTCAAGTAGCATCTGTTCTTAACAATTTAAAACAAAATATTAAATAGCATCTGTTCTCATCAGATTAAAAAACAATATCATATAGCATCTGTTCTCATCAGTTTAAAAACAAATTATCAGAGCAAAGAGCAAAAATTTGTTAACAACTGTTCTTACCAGTTTAAATGCATCTATTCTTATCAATTCAAAAATAAATCCCAAATAGCATCTGTTCTTAACAGTTTAGATTAAAGTAACCGAGAAAATGATAACAGATAACACCCAAATCATAGCATGCAACCAAGCAACCAATTCAAACAAATTTAAAAACTTGAATCAAAATTAATCGTGAGCAAAGAACTCACCTTTCACCGAATCGAAATGGCCGAAGAGTAATGAGCACAATTGAACGAAGATCAAAGCTGAAGCCCTAATTGTTGAAGCACGGAATCGAAGAGACGAGGCCGCCATTATCTCGAGAAGGAACGAACGAATGAAGGAGACGAGAAAGACGCCATTTTTTTTCTTCGGTTTGATTACTGATTGATTTGAAGAAAGGGTATCGAATATAAAAGGGAAAGAGGAGACGTGTTTTTGCAGAGAGGCACGATTTAGGGCGTGGGTTTTGGCGTGGGGGAAGGCATATGTGACGGCGTAGATTATGGTGATAAGGTAAGGCAACATACTCTTTCTCTTTTTTTTATTATTTATTTATTTTATTTTTTTATTATATATATTATTTTTTCTTATTTCTTTATTTTAAATCCAATTTGTTTTGTAAAATTATTTTCTTAAATAAATATATAAACGTTTTGCGGTTCAAATATCAAACTTGAATTTATAAATTTTCTTTAGTTTGTTTTGAATTTTTTTTCTAAGTCATTAGTTCAAATTTCAATTACAAATTAAATATTAAATTTTAACTTCAAAGTCGAATTTAAATTTTATTCAACTTTTCACTAGATTAAATTCTTAAATTTAATCGCCAATTTATTCTGATAATTTGAAATTCAAGTCAATCATCATTCGAATATTTAAAATTAATTAAATATCTTCATTTTTTAAATTGTTCAAAATTCAGGGTTGTTACATTCATACTCTCTGCCAACTCCGAAAACCACTTTAACAACCGTGTACGCGGTTGAGATTCCAGAATGAAGTAGGATGATTGCGACGTTCTATTAAGGTATATACGTGGACCCGACTCCCGTGAGTTGGCACATGGTAGCTAAAACAGGAGCGATCTCGGGCCAAGGAGGTAACCCCTCTTATCGGACACATCCCTTCGATATTATACTCTGACTTTTGGATTGTTTCGGTGGCCACTTTTGATTTTTGATTTAGGGGTGTGGCTCAAGGTGGGCAGTAGCTGCGCGCTACGCGTTACCACCAGCCCGTGTGCGTAATTGGTACATCTGCCCTAGCATTGGCTTGTGTGCCGTGTCACCTACCCTATCGCGGCTTTTACGATTTTCGTAACCCATGTGGTATCCTATGGTGGCTTTCCGATCAGGAGGGACTGTGATATTGGATGGACTACTGGGACTATTACGTGTTAAGGGGAATATTGGGTCACTCCTTAACGCTATTTAAAAGTAAGTTTATTTTACTATAGACATTATTATAATAGCGAAATATTACTACATAGTAAATAGTTTAACGGATCCTTAGGAGATGTGAATCCCGAACTTCTCTTAAGTTACTGAACTCACGTTAGACACTGGATAGGAGATGTCAAATCCCGTAAACATCTCTGACGCCGTTCCACTCATATTATTATAGTTAATTTAGCTTACATAAGATCTTTTAGTTCTAACTCGAGGATTTTGTCTTTTCAATTCGCTCGGATCAGCCTGAGCATTTTAGGGTTTGAAGACCTTATTTCTGGAGGACGAAGACGAAGATTTTAGTACTACTATTTATTATAGTATTCCACTACATTCATACCGTTCCGCTGCATTTATTATTATTCTCTGGTATGTGTAACTCTGATATGTATTGTATAAGTATAAACGAATATTTTGTAAACAGCTTCATGAACTGTATATTTGATTATTATATTTAATCGTTCCACTGCAAGATTCTTTTTTTTCTTTGCTTTTTCTTATTTACCCCATAACAATCCGCCCTTTTGTATGGTTTGAGTCCGACGTCTGTAATTTATCGTCGATTTAAAACGTACAAATAGGTGGGACGTTACATCTGGTATCAGAGTTTTGATTTAGCGATAAACCATAGCTTTGGGAGGTCTGACTCTTTATTAATAGGGTAGTAATACCCAATGATGAGCCGCTAAGCATATATATGAGAGAGCGTATTTGTTAGTGTTATAAAAGGTTCGATATTGTGGTAAGTTATTCCGTTTTGTATTTATAAATTCCGGTTGATGCATGGGACGCTATGACATTAATAAGGATTTCTAAACACTTTATAGGACAGACCGACACAATATTGATTTTGAATATAGGCGAATGAAATAATTTTGCCTATTATATCTTTTATATATAAAATAAATTTTTTATAAAGGTTATATTTGGTTGTAATATATTGGTTGTTAGGTAGTGTAATCTATAAATATTAGTAAAGTAGGATTTGAAAATAAAATAAACGAAATCGGAAATTGAGGACCTAAGTTTCGGGATTTTTGAAAATCTCTTTCAAGAATTTTGGAATATAATAATATTATTTAGAAGTATTTTCTGATATAAATATTTCAATATGATTTGAAAGAATTATTTTGAAGAAACTTTGGAAAGGGAATAAGTTCTGTACTCCCCTCTCCGTCGCTGGAAAATAATTTTGGTGATGAGTGCACGCATCATCGACATTCATTTTCGAGTTTCGAAGTGGGAAGGCCATTGTAGTAGTTTTACTGCAGATTTATTGTGATAAAAAATATAAATTTTAAATTGTTTTAAACATAATTGGATATATAAATTATAAGTGTATACATTTATATATTATTTTTAAATAATTTGGATAAAACCTGGCATTTAGTTCTTAAGTTTCTGATAATTAATAGTTTCAATTATTGTAGTGCAATGGGTTGTAACTAATTAATAATTGGAACTTCTAATTAAAATAAGAGATTAAATGCTAGGTTATAAAAAAAAATAAGATTTACTTGTATAATTTTCGATTGCATTCTTAAAAAGCATATATAACTTACCAAAATATATAAAAGTTGGAATGTTAATAAGAAAATGTAATAGATATTGTACAAGTTATACTTAAATACTGAAATGGTCAAATAAATTTACTTTATAAATTAGAAATTTGACATGAAAGTAGTTATAAACTTGAGTCAAAATTTCAATGTTACTAATTAGATGAAATAAGAAATGAGCAATGCAAGTAAAGAATTTGAACCTAAGCTAATGTTGAAACTATTTATAACTAAAGTAAATAAATGAAATTAAGTAGTGAATAAATGAATATAATGCAATAAAAAGAAACTGTCAGGTATGAATGAATGAAAATGAGGGTTGTAAGAAATGAATAAGAGTAAATGAAAACTGTAAGAAATAGAATGTAAATTGAAAAGATAAATTATTATATGAATAAAAAGGAAATCAAACAAAAAATGTATGAAAATGAGTTTAATACAAATTAACTTGATCCATTGTTTGAAATTGTTGTTTCTTTGGTTAATGAGTTGTTTGGATAAAAGATACTTTTAATTTGCTTAGATGTATGAATAATCTATTGAATTTATCTAAGACTGTTGAGTAAATGGAATACTTCATAGTTATTTATCATTCTATGTGATTTAAAGTGTCTTAACCCGAACCAACCAACTGTTTCGTTTTGCTTGAATGATTGATTTGTATATGATGTGTATGATGTTGGTTGTAATGATTGTTGTTTTATATTGAATTGTTTGAGACAACTTTAAACATTCCATTTTATATAATTATTAAGTCTTTTGGATTATATAAGTGAAATATAGGTTATGGAAGCAATTGCTACTGCTTTTGGTTTCATAATTAAGAGTAATTGCCCGACCAATAGGTACGTTTTCGGATTACGGTTTTATAGCGCTATTATATTATTTTTCTCGGGTTGGGATATATATTATTGTGGAAAATATATGTTGTATATTGTTATATTTGATATTATATTTTGTCCTAATCCCCTCCGTACAAAGGAGACTCTGCCGAAATTTTCCATAAATTTTGGACTCAGAAAAATATTTGAAAATATTTTTCAAACTTTATTAATTTGAGTATAAAAAGATGTAATGGTTATAAATTGGTATATTTTATTTAAATTAATTAATTTTGTAAATTTATCTGTTTATAAATTTAATATTTTAAGTAAGATATATTGATTTCCTAATTCTTCTTTTCCCTTCTTTCCCTTTTCTGGGACGAAAAGTTTTGAGTGGGGGAGAGTGTGTATGTGACGACCCGGAATTTTCTAGCAATATCAATTTAATAATCTGCATTAAATATTAAATTGATTTGATATATTTTGGTTAATTAAATCTGAATTGATACTTTTCTTTTAATAAATATTCAATTGGTAAATTTTATCTGTTAGAAATTAATTGTTTGTTTTCTATTTATATATGTATATATTTGTATACATTGTAAATAGATGAATTTGTTTTAAAATTTAACTAATAAAATATGTTTAAATACTAATATATATTTTAGTGAATTAGAAACTGTGTTTTATTTAATATAAACTTTTCAAAGCTAATAAATAAATAAATATAGAGTTTTAAATATATAGGTAAATGTTTAAATAGTTCAAGACTCATTTTAACTTAAGTTTAAATTTAAATTTATTAACAAAAAGAATTGTTTACTTTTCTTCTAGTATAACTTGATTAAAACATGGATTTAAACAATATATATGAGTCTATAATATAATTTTGTCAATAAATACATTAACATACACTAATAAATATGTAGTTTATAATAGAAAGGTGATTTATTTATTTATCATTTCAAGTTGATCATATGTTTTATAATATAAATAAGTAAGAATGTATATATATATATATAGGGATGCAAGATTTTAAGTAATAAGTTAAAATAAGAAATAATCATATTGGATAAATTTATATAACATTCGCAAATATTACAATTTATAATAGCAAGACAACAAATAAACTAGAAATCAAATAAGTTTTTAAGTTTGTAAACTATTATCAATGTACTGCAGCATATGTATATGTTTAAGCATCAAGAACAAAAGTTGAACCTGAAAGTAAATACAGTAACAAAAACTTTTGTAAACAAATTGGTCAGTAAGCATACTAAGTATAAATCATTATGAATACATTTAACATTCTGTTTACATATTAACAGTAAATATGTTCAAACAAAGATCTGCAAATATGAAATGACTGAAAACTGACTAGTACAAAACAAAGCTGCAATATCTTTACACAAACAAAATGAAGATATAAAGATATATAAGTGTGCAGGCCAAATTCGGAAAGCCAGAATATGGTTGAATCACAATTCGGAAAGCCAGAATTTGATGTTATGGAAGATATTTGGTAATGCTTTAAAGACTAAAATAAAGCTGAGGCAGTGTGGTCTTAGCATTGATGCTACTTGTAGCTTCTGCCATGCTGATGATGAAGACACTCTACACCTCTTCTTCAATTGCTCGTTTGTCCACAGTTTATGGTGTTGGCTCAATACCATTATCTCTAGTCGGACTGTAGCTCATAACAGTGAAGAAGAATGGGACATTATATATAAGGCTACTAGATGGAGAGGTGAATCTACGTATGTTTTGCTATTTTCACTTAAAATATTCGTTGCGACTATATGGGACGAGAGAAACGCGGTCATTTTCAAGGACAAAAGGAAAAATCAATTGCAGATGAAAAACAGTATTATTGGGAAACTGAAATTCGGAATTGCTGCCTCTAGTCATCGATTTGATTCTGGGTTCTTGCGGGCCCTTTCTTCTTTTTAAGTGTTTCTGTTTAGTGTTGTGTTTTGCATTTTATTTCTTTCTTGTTGATATGCCTGTCTCTCCTTGTACATCTCAGTTCTTCCTTGCCTACCGTCGGTAGGTATGTTTTTCCTTGTAGCTCTTCGTTCTTGGTATATCAATAAATGGTAGGGGTCCATTTCAACCCCGCTGGCTTTGCCAAAAAAAAGTGTGCAGGCCAAATTGAATGAATACATGACAGTAATAAAAAAACAAACTGCATATATGTATGAAGCTTGCTTAGGAAGACATCATTAAATATCCTTAAGCTAACAAACAAAAAGTAATTAATGTAAAAATCTTTTAGTACATAATTGTATTTATATCAGCCTCCAATTTAATAAATATCTCTGGTTTGAAAAACTGTACAAACACAAGATTGTATACAATATTGTACAGTTTCATGAAACATAATCATATTACCTATCTGCATATGCTTTGTGTATTTGTTTATAAATTAATTTCATCTGCATGTCAGTTCGAACTAGGTAAAATCTAGAATAAACTTCATTTTAAAAATAAAACTAGCTTCAGTTTAAACAACAACCAAGAATAATACAACTGAGAATCACAAGAGAGTTCAACCTGAAAATTGCAAGCCTGAAGCAAAGCAAAAGTGAAGTTTCAACTGTTTTCATGCCTGCTTCAATAAAGTGCCTTTGTTTTTCTATATTATCTGTGAGTAACACTTTTAACAAGTACTTAAGTTTTAGATTCTGATGCATGCCTATATTTGAATGTTTAAATGAATTGTGTGAACATTTATATCTTCATTTTCTCTGGATATTTATGAGTTGTGATTCTGCATATCTAAAGCCTGCAAAATCAAATTGTTTTCTTATAAACTTGTTATGTTTTCTATTTGCTGTGAGTAACTTAAAAAAAAAAAGAGCTCAAGTATATTTACATATGATTGACAATTTATGCCTGAACTAAGTATGAATATGTGTTTATACCCTATTGGATGGTTGTGAAATGATCCCTGCATGTTTATAATCTGTAATACACCTCTGTATATTAAGTTTTGAAGTTCATGCTTTATTTCAAAAATCATTTCTGGATTGATCTATGGATTGTTAGGACTTAAGATCCATACAAATATTGCTTGTTTGAATTCTAAGATTTAAAAAAAATTATTTAGTTTAAATTAAGACAGGAATTGCTCTGGAAATAAAAGTTTAAACAGGAAGTTCAAATCTCTGTAAAAATTCAAACAGGATAATTCTACAATTCAGGTGTATAAACTAAATCTTTAAACTATGACATGATTTTTAAAGCTAGAATCAAAGTTTTTAGATTAGAAGTGAAAGTGAAATTCTAGGTTGCACTGTTTTTGGGTTTTTGGAAATCTCAGATGATCTATGGGATTAGAGTTGGTCGGATTGTGCGAGGAGGTAGGGGAGCTTGCCATGGTGATGGGAAAAATAGGCGGAGGTGGCCACGGTCACGGTGGCGACAGCGGCAGACGTTTAAAAATTTTAAACCTAGTTTTTGCTATGGTTGGGTATTGGTCTCGTTCGGTGACCAGAGGCGATCGAGTTCAATGTGGGCTTGGGGATAGGTAGAGGGAAGGTAGTTGGAGCTGTAGCCGGAAGTGGTGGTACTCCGGTGGTCGGAGTTTTGTGTGCGGCGAAGTTTCCAGGGTCGAGTGGTAAAACTGTTGTGCTCCAGGTTCGTTCAGGCAACTCGATTTTTATATGAGGTGCTGCAGTGGATTTGGATGGTCGTGACGACATCTGGAGATGGTCGCCGATGGGAAGCAATTGTAGTGGATGGCCGGCGATGGCCAGAGGGATGGTGCACGTGCACAGACACGTTGGTGGTCTGGGTTGTGTGGGTAGTTGGGGAGAACTCGAAGCAGCTTGATTGTTTTCTCGGGAAAACACGCGTATTACTCGAAGTAAATAGGGGGGGTGTTCGGGTTTAGTGTACAGGTTTGTAAACCTGAAAACTGTTTCAACAGGTTTCAACTATTTTAAAAACTTTGGGTTCAAATTTAAAATCAAAGTGAAAACTAGTACTAAATCAAGTTTAACAGTAAATTTAAGTTTGTTTGAAACGTAGTTGAAAAATAATAATAAAGTTCCCATGATTTAAATCATTTTAATAACTCAAAGGTGGTAAATAAGTAAAGAATTTTTAATCTAGAGTGGAATTCAAAATTAACATAAACTGTTGAGAAATGATTGAAACAAATTAGCTCGAAAATTTAAAACCAGGACTTAGATTTGAAAGTCTAATTTGGGAATAAAATAAGTTTTATAATTTTAAATTTATTCAAATGAGTTTTAGTTGCAATTGAATATGGGAGATTACAAAGAGTTTTGAAAAAATATAAATTAGTTCTAAAACTTTATTAATGATAAATTGGTTTTTAATTAGAAAGTAAATTAAAATAAATGTTTTAAACATATTGGAATTTTACTTTAAGTTTTAGAATTTTTATGCATTAACTCTTAAGTTGATTAAGAAGAATAATTAATGATTGAAATCAATTAAACAAGTAATTATTGTTTAAAAGTATTAATTAAAGTTAATTAATGAATTAATTAACTAATATGTGATTTAGAACTATAGATTAGATTTTTAAATTAATAATGGTTAATTAACTTATAATTAATAATTAATATAAGTTGATTATGTTAGAAGGAAATAATTAAATAAATTATTTATGAAGTTCATTAACCAGATTATGTTATAATTAATTAATGTAATTGATTTTTTATAAATTAATTTGATTAATTAATTCAATAATAATCATTGTAATAGTTTAAATTTATTTATTTATTGAAAAGTAATTAAGAAAATTATTACTTATTAATTGTGTAAATTGATTTGATTTGAGTTAGTTAATTTAGTTTAATTAACTGATATTTTGGAAGTAAATTACTTAGAGAAGTAATTGATGAATAATTACGGGATGTAATTAAGAAATTGATTTATTTGAGAATAATAAATCAACAAGAAAATTAAATGTAAATAAATCGATATAAATGTAATTAATGGATTTATTCAAGATTAATTTCTGTAAATAAATTAAAGGAAATTTCTGGAATGCAGTAAAGGATAAGTTATTACAAGATGATTTGTAAGTAAAGTAATGTGAGTAATTTCTTTTGTAATAAATCAAAGGATTAATTTATGAAATTAATTAATCATGGAATGATTAATTTGTTAATAGGTAATTAAGAGTAGATAATTACTGGTTTGTTATTAATCAAGAGGTGATTAATAATTGTGTTTAAGTAATTTGTTATTAATCACTTAATTATTTTAAATAAGTAATTGAATATAAATAGAAGATCATTAATTAATATAATTAATGATGTAATTAAGAATTGTAAATTAAGGAATAATTAATGGGTAAGTAATTAAATGTTAATCTGCTATAAATGATTTAGAATAATTCATTTGAGAAATAAAATAAGGACTAAATTACTTCTTGTAATTGGAGAATGATAAATTAATTTGATTCATAATTAATTAATAATTGTGAGAGCAGGATTTATGGAATGAGTAATTAATTTAATTTATTTTAAATTAATTAAAATGGAAGTAGTTAATTTAATTCATTTTAAATTAACTATAGTTTGTGATTCATAAATCATTGCTGACGGATGATATTGATATTTCATTATTTGATTTTGATCTCAGAAATGAGTTGGATAATGTCTATGTGATATGAGATGCTTGGTTTAAGAATGATAATGTTTAATTATCTGTTTGGATGATGATATTAATTATCTGTTTATTATGATGATGTGATTATCTGTTATGAGATGTGAATTATCCATCTGTGTATATTGATGATATTGAATTCACTGTTAAGACTAAATAGACAACTTGGCCTTAGAAGACACGCTTTGGATTTCGATGAGACCGGGATCGGTTTTCCGCATTAGGAATATCCGAAAACCACATCGTTTCCAAATTAACGATAGGTCGTGAATCTGAAGTGAAGATGAAGGTTCAGAATGCAAGGGTTATCGTCGTTAACTCTGAGGGTGATTCCAAAATGAGTGTAACGAGATGATGCCTTCGGTTTCGTTCGAACCCGGAACGAACTTGTATGGATTGAATGCTTTCAACACATCGTCAGGCGGATGATGAGCATTCTAAGAAATATGTTCTATAAAGGTAATCGTAACCTCAAGCCTCATCAACCGGGAATGGCTAAAACAGGGGAGGTGCAACAAGGTTAGGTGGGTCATGCCCAAGCAGGACAAGGATATTCCCCTGTCTAGATGTCCCTTTTTATTCGGCTTAGTGGGCGGTTGGTCTGCAGCCAACTGCGGGGTTTATCTTGTTCGGGACTGTTCAGTAAGGAATGGTTCCGGCCTTGTGTTGCAGGGGATGAAGGGAGTAATCCTCGGTACGTTGATCTAGGCCACGTACTGTGACGGGCGGTACCCTAGTAGCCCTGCCATTGTATGGAATCCAAAATCCAATAAGTGCCTACGATTTTGATCGTATTACCCACTTTTGTGGCTAGTAGCTGGAATTTAATCATGTAACAATTTCGGCTATTTTCTTTTTACTTGAAAACCCTAGACCTATTATAATATCACTGGATTTCCTATCAAATGTTTTGGTTAGCGTAAGGTAAAAACTTTTTCATGTTTATGTGCGGGAAGTCTTACGTGATACCTTTTGTTTTCAAAGGATTTTTCAAAATTAAGCAACTTTAACCTGTTACTCATACCAGACCCATGTCTGACCCGAAGTTTATTTTTGTTTTTCATAAACTCTCGGGTACCCAAATTTTTACGGGTAGCCAAGGGATTCAGGTTTAGCTTTGACGAATTCAGGAGGAGCAATGGAGCAGGAGGCTTCAGCGTTATATATATATATATATATATATATATATATATATATATAGTTCCGCTGTGAGGTATCTCTGTGTTGTATTGTGTATTGAGTTGTATTAACTAGACAGAAGTTTATAACTGTCTAGTATGTGATGTATTATATGTATCACTCTGATTGATGTTATATATGATGTAAATACTTATGTGATTATTATATTTTATTCGTTCCGCTGTGAGATTCTGATGTTGTTGTTCTTTCTTCTCTATCTTTTCTATTTTCTCACCCTTTTCTTTCTTATTAACGATGCTACTTCCTGGGCGTAGGAAGTGGGGTTGTCACAGTGGTATCAGAGCGCTAGGTTGAGTGAATACCTAGGCTCTTAAGTGATTTCTTTCCTGAGAGAGCGTATTTGTAAATTTGATATATATATATATATATTTATTTATTTATTTTTATCTATTTGTTGGATTACCTGTCCGGGTTTTCTAATATAAGTATAAGGGTAAATTGAGTAGTGGTGTGTGTAACACGACTACCTGTGGTTGGAAGTATATTTGACGAGACTGTTGACCTAATACCGTCTCGAGTAAATTTGTGGTGTAAGGATTTCACCTAATATCTTGAGGAAACCTGTTAAGATTTGGAGTCCATTTTGTTGTACAAGAGTGGATGAGTAGAATTTGGATTGTGTGAGTTGAGCAGAAGCTAGAATATTATCTTGGCAACTCAAGAAGTAGTAGTTGTGTGTTGAGATGCAGTAGCGGTGGATTGTTTCCGAAGAAGTTCTCAGGGATCTTTGGATAAGGAAGTGTGTCTGCATTAGTTTTGAGTTGAGTTCAGCAGAATGTTGTGTTTGGCGTTGAGGCCCGAGTTTTCCGAGGAATTTTGGATTAGGAATTTTTGAGCATCAGTAGCGATGTTGCAGCTCAGATTGTTCTGCGGGCACGCGAGGAGGTCATCTGTCAGCAGTTCTTTAGAGGTGAGTCCAGAAGCAATTTGTGAATCCATTTCTTCAATAGATTGGCTGAATAAGTTTAAGCTGTTCAGATAGATAAGGGGTACAGTTTTCTTTGGATATTAGCTTGGATTGATTGCAAAAGTGACTTGCGATAGTTAAGTATTCTCTGGGATGGCAGGAATTTTCCTGAATATCTTTGAAAAGTCGGTGGTTTGTCTTAGCATCTGAGGAGTTGAGTTTGATATCGACTGGATTTCAGAAATAATACCGATGGTTCAGCTTAGTAATAGAATGGTTTCTAGAGGGAGAAATTGGTAAAGCAGCTCAAGTTTTGGAGGAATTTCTGAGTTCTATTTTGGATCTGCTGAATCATATTTTTGTCATGTGTTGTAACGACCCAGAATTTTTATAAATTTAAATTTGAATATTTAATTAATTTTAAATATTAATAAGTGAATTTATTAGTCGAATAAATTTTTATTTGAATTATTGGATTTAATTGGATAATTAAATCGATAATTTAATATGTTAAATTATGGAAATAATTAAAAATTGAGTTAAAAATGATTGAAAATAATTTGGAAAATTTTATTTAATCATACTGGAATTATAGAGATATTTTAGAACTTTTAAAATCGAATTAAAAGTTAATTTGTGAAAATTGAATATTTTAATATTTAATAATCGACTGTAAAATAGTCAATTTTTGAACAGTCTCAGAATTGAACGAAACCAGTTTCATTGGATCCGTAATAGTTAGTTATTACCGGATTTCAATTTTCGTGTCAATCGGAGTTATCGTTTGATCGTGGCAGCTCGAAACGCATCGAATTATTTTTAATTTAAATTTGGCGAGTCAAAATAGCCATTTTTCAAAAAGTCTCGGATTTCGACGAAACCAGTTTCATCGGATCCGTAATGTGATATTATTGTAAGGTTTCAAATTTCAAGTCAATTGGATTTACCGTTTGTCCGGTACGAATTAAAACGCCTAGAAATCGATTTAAATCGGTTTAATTTAAATTGAGCGTTTGCAGCCATAACTCGCACATACTTCCGAATTAGCTTCCGAAACCTGTTCCATTGTGTCCGGAACGCGGGATAAACCCTAGGAGCGTCGGTTTCGGCGCGTAAATCAGAGTTTACAAAACCCGGAATGAATAGTGCTCGTTTATTCCTATAAATAGCCCTTGAATATTTTCATTTGCATAAGAAAATTAAAACCCTAGGTCTAAAAAATGCCGGCCTCCTCCATGGGAATAAACGGCAGAAATGCTCTCTCCTTCCTCTCTTAATTACTGCAAATCCATTCATCGATTCACGAAGTCATCAACTACAAAAGTGTTGAGCTCAACAAGCTCTTGGCATCCAACGGTTATGATTGAAAAACTCGAAGTGGATCGCCTGAAATTTAGCCGTGAAGCCACGCGTTCGTGCACGTTTTCTGGAGTGGGGGGGGAGGGGGCGACCGAGTGCTCCCATACTTGGCACGAAGGTCGAGGCAGGGTAGGCGCTTCAAACGGCGGGGGCTGATCAATTTCTCGATGTCGCATGGTGTTCGCGATTTGGAAAGGATCGAAGCGGCTTTGGGTTCGGTTCCTGGGTAAATCGCGTGTGAGATGGGAAGAACATACATACGGCCAAGATCTGGGAAGATGGAATGCACGGCCACGATTAGATTAGGTTAAAATTTTAAAGTTTATATGTTGTAATTGTTTATATTAAATCAGTAAATGTTTAAAAATGTATAACTCTCTCATGCGAGGTCAAAAAAATGCAAATCTTTTTGCGTTGGGATCGTATTGACGAGCTCTTCGCGATGGAGCTGGTTTGGGAATTTTTGGAGCTAGCGAAAATTTCGGGTATAATTAAACGCATGTTTAATTATATTCGAAATAAAAGCTGAAACGAAATTAAAATCAAGGTGAGAATTTCTCACTCAATCGAATCAGTTTCGATTTTATTTTAAATAGTTAGATTTAAAATATTTGAATGCATGTTTGAATGATGAATGATATCTATTGATTGTTAAAATAGACATTATGCGCCGTTAGTAAGCGGATGTTATTTAGTATAAACATATACCGCGAATATTTCATAAACAGTGAAATTGGTATTATATATAATATCAATATATATATATTGGCATATGTATATATTGCAGTTGTTGATTTCCCGCATTTTTTGTTTAGCGGATGAGACCCTATTACGCCGTTATTAAGCGGATAATATTTATTAAGAACATATACCGCGATAATTCCGTACTGGAGCGGAATTGGTATTGTGCTAATGTTTTTGGATGCAGGAAAACAGGTTGGAGGGATCCAACTAGATTCCTCAACAGTATTTATTTTATTTCAGATATTTTGATATTTGATTGATTATCATATACGATATATGATGGATCGTGTAGTCGTGATTGACTATTTGGTGTGTAGCATCATTGGACCCAGATTTTGGGATTTTAAAATGGTTTTAAAGTGATTTTTGAAAATATACTATATTTTTGGAATTGATCCATTATAAATAAATAAACGTTATAATTTTTAAAGTTATAAAAATTATGGTTTTTGTGAAATATAGTTAAAAAGCTGATTTTTAGAAATATGATTAAAAGTCGATTTTTGAGAAATATGAACTAATGATTTTATAAAATAATTTAGATTGGATTTTTGAATATATGATAAAAGTTTAAATATAGGATTTATAAAATTTGATTATTTTATAAATCGAAATGATGAAATTATAAAGGAATTTAAAGACGTTATAGAATAATAATATAAACTGATTTATATTAAGAGATTTATAAATGGATATTTATAAATTGAAATGTAGACATTATAAAACGAGTTTTTATAAGTGTTTGAATTAAGTGAAAATGAATTTCATTAAAGAATGAAATTTATAGAATTATAAACCGTGAAGTTATAATATGAAATTTATAAATAGTAAGATTTATAAATTTGGTGAAATTATTTGAAGAATAGATTGGATAAATCATTAAATCTTATAAGTTATAAGATTTATAAATTGGAAAGTCTTTAAAAGAACGATCTTATAAAATAATCGTTTTATAAGTATTTAACTTATAATATGAACGTTTAGTTTATAATTTAGTTATAAACTGGAATAGGTTAATAAAGGAATTTATAAAAAGGAAGTTTTTATAAATAAATAGAAATGGAATTTATAAACGTTGTTTTATAAATTCGCAAACGACTTATTTTGATAAGTTAATTGTTATAACCTATTAATGGAGTTATATTCACATTTTTGAATAGTGAATAATCCTTTAAAATAAATTGAATAAAAGGATGAAATTTGTTAACGAAGTATGTTCACGATTTTGAATAGTGAATAACATGTTAAAGAAAATGTTTTAGAATGTGATATTTTAAACAGAATTAAAACGATCTAACGATGTTTTAAAGGTGTTGAGATTCGAAACCATAGATTTCAACATTTATTGTTGAAATAGACGTTTTCGAGAAATAAAAGGAAATGGTGGACTATAACACTGTTGTTATAGTAAAATGATTTCCGAAAGGAAATGTTTTGTATAGTATTGGGATTTATATATCTATTTTAATTTCGAATCCCTATACTAGTGATTTTGGGTTGTCGTAACGATGTTTTACGTAACATTCGTTTTGGCCCAAATAAATATGTTTAAGAGAATGATTTTCTTAAAGAATGAATTATATACTTAATTCGATTTAAGTATATTGAATATTTTCCAAGGTTGAAAATAAAAAGATTTGTGAATTACTTATGAATAAATAAGTATGGAAATGTTTTCCAATAAGAAGTGAATATTAGAATTTATCTTTTTGAAGATAAATCGAAATGAATTATTGAAATCGTATATGCATAGATATTTTGGAAATATAAATTCATTATGGAATTTATATGTGAAAAGTGGAATTTGTATAAAAATAAATATTGATTTATTTTTGAAGTGTTGAAATTAAATATCTTGTAAAGATATTTTGGAAAATAAATAATTTGGAAAATTATTTGGAATCTGGTGATGTGTGCATATCCAGTGATAGTTCAATAGCCGACTATCAGTATTTCCCTTTGAATGGGTATTTGATGTGAATTGTTTGAAATTGAATGCACACTTATTTTTGAATAAGCGCTCACTATTCGGGTTAACCGGGAAAGGACCATGGGGTCGTATAACCCACTCCGAATATGTGAAACGTCGTTGTGAATTGCATTGAAGATCGGTGTTGAAGACCGGTATTTGCAAGAGTGATAGGATGAACTATCGATTGACTCTGCACCGAGTAGCTACGGTATTGAGTTCTCCATATGTGATGGTGAATCCGATCAGGATTGTGAATATCCGGATTGCAAGGACTTCTTTGTAAGTGCCTTCGGTTTTGTTCGATCCCGGAACAGACTTGTATGGATTGTATGTCTGACATTACAATTTGAGATATAAAGCCGATTTCTTTCAAATATATTTCTGTTGGTGGCGGAGAATTTATTCTTTGCTTAACACCCTTCTTTGAGACGTATGTGCTCAAAGGTTATATAGTTGGAGTTATCAGCGATATATTCCCAGTTTGGTAATGTGACATGCTGAGTGATGCTGAAATGATCATTGTGTTGATTATTTGTGATAGGATCGTTTATTTGATCGTCTATCCTTGTGATCATTGTGTTGATCATTTGTTGACCCAAAGCATGGCTTTTGTATAAAGTATGTTTTTGTGGACGTGACTTCGTCGAGCCTCACACACCGTGAATGGTCAAAACAGGAAAGAAGCAGCAAGGTTATGAGGGGTAGCACCCTTTAGGATGTGTCCATTTCCTTCTGGAAAAGGGTGGTATCATGGTATGGAGCCCAGATACTTACTCATGTTGAAAACACTTTATGATTGTGTGAATTGATTACGAGCGCTCGGTTGATAAAGGTCCCAAAGGACCGGGGGATGGCATATTCGGTCAGTTGTTACTCAGTTAGGAGTAACCCGGCCTTGTGTTGGTAGAGATCCGGTTTGGTTCTCGGGGATGTCCATCCAGAGGCATTCTCATGTGGCAATGGGAAGTTCCTTGGCCTGATCATTTGTTGGAAATCCAATTCCCAATACGAAACTTGTACGGTATTAGTTGTAGAACCTGCTATTCACTTATGGTGGTCACCACTGTTTGGATAGTAGCTATAGTAGGCATACGATAATGGTCGTATGTTGGCTAAGATTTATATTCTACTTTCGAAATGAATTTGTTATACACTATGCACTAATAATAATATCAAATGTTATTTTAAATGCGTATCAAGCATCTTTGACTATCATAAGGAGAAATCTCCTCCGATTCTGCGTTTGCATGTGTGTGTGTGCGGGAGGCCTTATGGTAGTCTCATTTTTTAAAAGCATTGCGAATTGATTAAAAATATTCCTCTATTTTGATTTTAAAGATAAATAAACTGTTTTGAGTTCTCACACCAGTCACATGACTGACTCGGAGTTTATTGTTTTCCTTCCTAAACTCTGGGTGCCCACCAATTTCCACACGGGCAGTTAAGAGTTAGGTTTATCAGGATATTCTGGATATTCTGGAGTTGCTGGAGGCAAGCTGGATGGCATGGCGTATTACTAGTTTATATAGTATTTCTTTTTCCGCTGTATTGTTTGTTGTTGTATGTTGTTGTACACTCTGATGATATGATGTAATGTAATATGATGAAATGTAATAACTGATATAGTTCTTTGTTTAAAGATTATTCATTTATTATTATATGTTGTTCCGCTGCGAATTGTGAGATTCTGTTGTTGTTCTGTTGTTTGCTGTCCCGTCCTATTTTCTTCTGTTTTCTCCTTTTTCTCTATTCTCTTTTTCTTTCTATTTCTAAATTTTCTATCTTCTTTTCCCTCTATCTTCTACCTTTTTCTCTCTTCTTTCTTTTTCTTAAATTCTTTTTTTAAAACCCATAACATCTCGGTTTTCGGCCTTTGATTTCTCGGCAGTCGATAAAGTGAGTGTCGATGTTGAATTTTCGGAGAACGAAAATCCGTGACGTTACATGTGTTGTCCAGTTATGCTTATGTGCATCATTAGCATTTTCATCCATCCAGATCAGAGTTGTGCAGCGGAAGCAGTTGGAAGTGCATTTGTTTTTCTTTTCTGAGAAAGAAAGGATGTTTTCTACTGATGATAGTAGAAGTTGAGTTCTTGGTTTTGGTTGGTTTTGAGGAAATTATTCTGCTGGATTGTCTTTGAATTCAGATTGTTTTAGGAGTCATCAGCGAAGGTTGAGCTGATCAGTAGGTTTGAAGGCAGCTCTGGATCATCAAAAGAATTTGGATTTGGGAGTCGGAGATTTCATTTTGGATGAATTTTCTCTGATCCAAAGGAGTTCTATAGATTAGTAGTATAGACTGTTTGGATTCTATAGGTCGAGTATTCCGTTATTCCACTGGGAAACTCTAGGGAGCTCTATCCAGAATTTTGTATGGATAGTTAGCTTTGTTGATTGAGTAGATTGGTTGTGATGATTGTTAGCATGTGATTGATATATGCTTATGATTTAAAATTAATCTAAAATCTTAAATATATTATTAAATTACCTTTGCTTTTAAATTTCGGGGACGAAATTCTTTTAAGGGGGGAGGAATGTGACGACCCGGAATTTTCTAGCAATATCAATTTAATAATCTGCATTAAATATTAAATTGATTTGATATATTTTGGTTAATTAAATCTGAATTGATACTTTTCTTTTAATAAATATTCAACTGGTAAATTTTATCTGTTAGAAATTAATTGTTTGTTTTCTATTTATATATGTATATATTTGTATACATTGTAAATAGATGAATTTGTTTTAAAATTTAACTAATAAAATATGTTTAAATACTAATATATATTTTAGTGAATTAGAAACTGTGTTTTATTTAATATAAACTTTTCAAAGCTAATAAATAAATAAATATAGAGTTTTAAATATATAGGTAAATGTTTAAATAGTTCAAGACTCATTTTAACTTAAGTTTAAATTTAAATTTATTAACAAAAAGAATTGTTTACTTTTCTTCTAGTATAACTTGATTAAAACATGGGTTTAAACAATATATATGAGTCTTTAATATAATTTTGTCAGTAAATACATTAACATACACTAATAAATATGTAGTTTATAATAGAAAGGTGATTTATTTATTTATCATTTCAAGTTGATCATACGTTTTATAATATAAATAAGTAAGAATGTGTGTGTGTATATATATATATAGGGATGCAAGATTTTAAGTAATAAGTTAAAATAAGAAATAATCATATTGGATAAATTTATATAACATTCACAAATATTACAATTTATAATAGCAAGACAACAAATAAACTAGAAAACAAATAAGTTTTTAAGTTTGTAAACTATTATCAATGTACTGCAGCATATGTATATGTTTAAGCATCAAGAACAAAAGTTGAACCTGAAAGTAAATACAGTAACAAAAACTTTTGTAAACAAATTGGTCAGTAAGCATACTAAGTATAAATCATTATGAATACATTTAACATTCTGTTTACATATTAACAGTAAATATGTTCAAACAGAGATCTGCAAATATGAAATGACTGAAAACAGACTAGTACAAAACAAAGCTGCAATATCTTTACACAAACAAAATGAAGATATAAAGATATATAAGTGTGCAGGCCAAATTGAATGAACACATGACAGTAATAAAAAAACAAACTGCATATATGTATGAAGCTTGCTTAGGAAGACATCATTAAATATCCTTAAGCTAACAAACAAAAAGTAATTAATGTAAAAATCTTTTAGTACATAATTGTATTTATATCAGCCTCCAATTTAATAAATATCTCTGGTTTGAAAAACTATACAAACACAAGATTGTATACAATATTGTACAGTTTCATGAAACATAATCATATTACCTGTCTGCATATGCTCTGTGTATTTGTTTATAAATTAGCTTCATCTGCATATCAGTTCGAACTAGGTAAAATCTAGAATAAACTTTATTTTAAAAATAAAACTAGCTTCAGTTTAAACAACAACGAAGAATAATACAACTGAGAATCACAAGAGAGTTCAACCTGAAAATTGCAAGCCGAAAGCAAAGCAAAAGTGAAGTTTCAGCTGTTTTCATGACTGCTTCAATAAAGTGCCTTTGTTCTTCTATATTATCTGTGAGTAACACTTTTAACAATTACTTAAGTTTTAAATTCTGATGCATGCCTATATTTGAATGTTTAAATGAATTGTGTGAACATTTATATCTTCATTTTCTCTGGATATTTGTGAGTTGTGATTCTGCATATCTAAAGCCTGCAAAATCAAACTGTTTTCTTATGAACTTGTTGTGTTTTCTATTTGCTGTGAGTAACTTAAAAAAAAAGAGAGCTCAAGTATATTTACATATGATTGACAATTTATGCCTGAACTAAGTATGAATATGTGTTTATACCCTGTTGGATGGTTGTGAAATGATCCCTGCATGTTTATAATCTGTAATACACCTCTGCATATTAAGTTTTCAAGTTCATGCTTTATTTCAAAAATCATTTCTGGATTGATCTATGGATTGTTAGGACTTAAGATCCAAACAAATATTGCTTGTTTGAATTCTAAGAGTTTAAAAAAATTATTTAGTTTAAATTAAGACAGGAATTGCTCTGGAAATAAAAGTTTAGACAGGAAGTTCAAATCTCTGTAAAAATTCAAACAGGATAATTCTACAATTCAGGTGTATAAACTAAATCTTTAAACTATGACATGATTTTTAAAGCTAGAATCAAAGTTTTTAGATTAGAAGTGGAAGTGAAATTCTAGGTTGCACTGTTTTTGGGTTTTTGGAAATCTCAGGTGATATATGGGATTAGAGTTGGTCGGATTGTGCGAGGAGGTAGGGGAGCTTGCCATGGTGATGGGAAAAATAGGCGGAGGTGGCCACGGTCACGGTGGCGACAGCGGCAGACGTTTAAAGATTTTAAACCTAGTTTTTGTTATGGTTGGGTATTGGTCTCGTTCGGTGACCAGAGGCGATCGAGTTCAACGTGGGCTTGGGGATAGGTAGAGGGAAGGTAGTTGGAGCTGTAGCCGGAAGTGGTGGTACTCCGGTGGTCGGAGTTTGGTGTGCGGCAAAGTTTCCAGGGTCGAGTGGTAAAACTGTTGTGCTCCAGGTTCGTTCAGGCAACTCGATTTTGATATGAGGTGCTGCAGTGGATTTGGATGGTCGTGACGACATCTGGAGATGGTCGTCGATGGGAAGCAGTTGTAGTGGATGGCCGGCGATGGCCAGAGGGATGGTGCACGTGCACAGGCACGTTGGTGGTCTGGGTTGTGTGGGTAGTTGGGGAGAACTCGAAGCAGCTTGATTGTTTTCTCGGGAAAACACGCGTATTACTCGAAGTAAATAGGGGGGGGGGGGGTGTTCGGGTTTAGTGTACAGGTTTGTAAACCTGAAAACTGTTTTAACAGGTTTCAACTGTTTTAAAAACTTTGGGTTCAAATTTAAAATCAAAGTGAAAACTAGTACTAAATCAAGTTTAACAGTGAATTTAAGTTTGTTTGAAATGTAGTTGAAAAAAAAATAAAGTTCCCATGATTTAAATCATTTTAATAACTCAAAGGTGGTAAATAAGTAAAGAATTTTTAATCTAGAGTGGAATTCAAAATTAACATAAACTGTTGAGAAATGATTGAAACAAATTAGCTCGATAATTTAAAACCAGGACTTAGATTTGAAAGTCTAATTTGGGAATAAAATAAATTTTATAATTTTAAATTTATTCAAATGAGTTTTAGTTGCAATTGAATATGGGAGATTACAAAGAGTTTTGAAAAAATATAAATTAGTTCTAAAACTTTATTAATGATAAATTGGTTTTTAATTAGAAAGTAAATTAAAATAAATGTTTTAAACATATTGGAATTTTACTTTAAGTTTTAGAATTTTTATGCATTAACTCTTAAGTTGATTAAGAAGAATAATTAATGATTGAAATTAATTAAACAAGTAATTATTGTTTAAAAGTATTAATTAAAGTTAATTAATGAATTAATTAACTAATATGTGATTTAGAACTATAGATTAGATTTTTAAATTAATAATGGTTAATTAACTTATAATTAATAATTAATATAAGTTGATTATGTTAGAAGGAAATAATTAAATAAATTATTTATGAAGTTCATTAACCAGATTATGTTATAATTAATTAATGTAATTGATTTTTTATAAATTAATTTGATTAATTAATTCAATAATAATCATTGTAATAGTTTAAATGAAATTTATTTATTGAAATGTAACTAAGAAAATTATTACTTATTAATTGTGTAAATTGATTTGATTTGAGTTAGTTAATTTAGTTTAATTAACTGATATTTTGGAAGTAAATTACTTAGAGAAGTAATTGATGAATAATTACGGGATGTAATTAAGAAATTGATTTATTTGAGAATAATAAATCAACAAGAAAATTAAATGTAAATAAATCGATATAAATGTAATTAATGGATTTATTCAAGATTAATTTCTGTAAATAAATTAAAGGAAATTTCTGGAATGCAGTAAAGGATAAGTTATTACAAGATGATTTGTAAGTAAAGTAATGTGAGTAATTTCTTTTGTAATAAATCAAAGGATTGATTTATGAAATTAATTAATCATGGAATGATTAATTTGTTAATAAGTAATTAAGAGTAGATAATTACTGGTTTGTTATTAATCAAGAGGTGATTAATAATTGTGTTTAAGTAATTTGTTATTAATCACTTAATTATTTTAAATAAGTAATTGAATATAAATAGAAGATCATTAATTAATATAATTAATGATGTAATTAAGAATTGTAAATTAAGGAATAATTAATGGGTAAGTAATTAAATGTTAATCTGCTATAAATGATTTAGAATAATTCATTTGAGAAATAAAATAAGGACTAAATTACTTCTTGTAATTGGAGAATGATAAATTAATTTGATTCATAATTAATTAATAATTGTGAGAGCAGGATTTATGGAATGAGTAATTAATTTAATTTATTTTAAATTAATTAAAATGGAAGTAGTTAATTTAATTCATTTTAAATTAACTATAGTTTGTGATTCATAAATCATTGCTGACGGATGATATTGATATTTCATTGTTTGATTTTGATCTCAGAAATGAGTTGGATAATGTCTATGTGGTGTGAGATGCTTGGTTTAAGTATGATAATGTTTAATTATCTGTTTGGATGATGATATTAATTATCTGTTTATTATGATGATGTGATTATCTGTTATGAGATGTGAATTATCCATCTATGTATATTGATGATATTGAATTCACTGTTAAGACTAAATAGACAACTTGGCCTTAGAAGACACGCTTTGGATTTCGATGAGACCGGGATCGGTTTTCCGCATTAGGAATATCCGAAAACCACATCGTTTCCAAATTAACGATAGGTCGTGAATCTGAAGTGAAGATGAAGGTTCAGAATGCAAGGGTTATCGTCGTTAACTCTGAGGGTGATTCCAAAATGAGTGTAACGAGATGATGCCTTCGGTTTCGTTTGAACCCGTAACGAACTTGTATGGATTGAATGCTTTCAACACATCGTCAGGCGGATGATGAGCATTCTAAGAAATATGTTCCATAAAGGTAATCGTAACCTCAAGCCTCATCAACCGGGAATGGCTAAAACAGGGGAGGTGTAGCAAGGTTAGGTGGGTCATGCCCAAGCAGGACAAGGATATTCCCCTGTCTAGATGTCCCTTTTTATTCGGCTTAGTGGGCGGTTGGTCTGCAGCCAACTGCGGGGTTTATCTTGTTCGGGACTATTCAGTAAGGAATGGTTCCGGCCTTGTATTGCAGGGGATGAAGGGAGTAATCCTCGGTACGTTGATCTAGGCCACGTACTGTGACGGGCGGTACCCCAGTAGCCCTGCCATTGTATGGAATCCAAAATCCAATAAGTGCCTACGGTTTTGATTGTATTACCCACTTTTGTGGCTAGTAGCTGGAATTTAATCATGTAACAATTTCGGCTATTTTCTATTTACTTGAAAACCCTAGACCTATTATAATATCACTGGATTTCCTATCAAATGTTTTGGTTAGTGTAAGGTAAAAACTTTTCCATGTTTATGTGTGGGAAGTCTTACGTGATACCTTTTGTTTTCAAAGGATTTTTCAAAATTAAGCAACTTTAACCTGTTACTCATACCAGACCCATGTCTGACCCGAAGTTTATTTTTGTTTTTCATAAACTCTCGGGTACCCAAATTTTTACGGGTAGCCAAGGGATTCAGGTTTAGCTTTGACGAATTCAGGAGAAGCAATGGAGCAGGAGGCTTCAGCGTTATAGATATATATATAGTTCCGCTATGTGGTATCTCTGTGTTGTATTGTGTATTGAGTTGTATTAACTAGACAGAAGTTTATAACTGTCTAGTATGTGATGTATTATATGTATCACTCTGATTGATGTTATATATGATGTAAATACTTATGTGATTATTATATTTTATTCGTTCCGCTGTGAGATTCTGATGTTGTTGTTCTTTCTTCTCTATCTTTTCTATTTTCTCACCCTTTTCTTTCTTATTAACGATGCTACTTCCTGGGCGTAGGAAGTGGGGTCGTCACAGTAACGACCCGTAATTTTTTTTTCAATAATTAAATTTGGTTATGTTAATAGAAAATTTGTAATTAAATTTAAAAAGAAATAAAAACTTTATAAATTATAATGAACTGAATGTTAAAATAAAATAAAACGTAACAATGTCAATTAAAGTTGATAGTTAACGATTTCAATGAAATTTCAATTTAATAAAATAATTTAGATGTCATACTTGGCTATAATTAATGTAAGAAAACTAATGCAAACATTTAAATTTATAAATGGAATAATATTGAAACAAATAAAATTTGTTAATGAATAATGAAATAATAACTAGGATGAAATGAAACAATGAAGTTAATTAAAGCTAAATTTGTATAAATCGAATGAAATTGCAATTAATTGAAATAATGTAAATTGTTATACTAGGCAAAGAATTGAATATAAGAAAACAAAGGTGAATACTGAATTAATTAATGAATTAATAATAATAAATATTAATTGAACAAAATCAATGTCCTGTAAGTAATTATAATATTGTTTGGGAATGAAAACTTATAAAAGTATGAATAAGAGTAAGAGTATTGAATTAACCAATGTAATAATATATTGCTAATAGTAATTGAACGTAAATTAAGGTAATAAGGTTATGGCAAGTCGATAAATGACAAATTCAGTGCAATACCAATAAATTGAAATAATTGTAAGGTTATAATTGATTGAAATTAGTAAACTGGAAAATAAATTCAAAGTTATATTAATTGATGAAGTAATACGTAATAAATTGCAATTTAATAGAATCAATGCTAGATAAGTATTATAATAATTGTTGGTTGGTAATTAAGTATGAATGTGATTAAATTAGGCAAATAATGATAATTATTAATTGTTTACCCATTCATTTAATTTATTGAATTAGATCTAAATCCATTAAAATTAAACGTAATTAAAACTATGTTAATATGAATTTGGTTGATGACGGGTAATTAGATGTATACAAATGTTAAATTTTATCCATAAGATGATGATTGGTGGAATAAAGAGTTTGAATACAAATTATATTAATTTAATTGAAAATAAAAATATAATTTATTTGAATTTACTTAAGTTGAAGGTAAACACTATAAATTTTGCAATAAATCCTTAAATTGATGGTTATGGAAATTTTTGTTAATGAAAATTAAATTAATATTTGGAATTATGATAATTTTTTTTCATATTATGCAATTAGTGAATGAAAGGAATGGAAATCAAGCTTTACTGATTATTGGGATCTATATTGATAATTAATGAATTCATTTAGAATTGAAATTAAATACAGTAATGGGTAAATTTATTTAACTTAAAATTGACATCTGAACTTGTCTAAATTTTTGTGAATATTTAAGAAATCAAAAATGATAAGATTTGTTAATTACAGAATTTGGATTAAAGAAGTGATTTAATTAATTATTTATTAATTTATTTAATTAACTGCAAAATATCAATTTTGGCCATAGACTCGGATTTCGACGAAACCAGTTTCATCGGATTTGTAACGGTGAATTATTGTAGGATTTCAAGTTTCGTAGCGATCAGACTTGTCATTTGATCGTACGGACTCGAAACGCCTTGAAATCAATGAAATTGAAATCAATTTGAAATAAATTAATTTTAGCATAACTTCTTCATACGATGGAATTTTGCTTGAAACCTGTTCCATCGCTTTTAAAATATTTAAAAACATCCATTTGATATATGGGCTGACCCAATTTCGTTTCGGGGTCAGAATGGGCTTTTCGGGTCATTTTATCGTTCAACGCGTATATCAGTCGTGTCCATCAATTCTATTTCAGCTTTGTCAATAAATACCCTGTTATAAACCCTAGCCTACCTCTATTTCTCATTTGTATGTACGTACAATTCAACTATATCTACTCCTCATTGGCAGACAAACAAATTCTCACTACCAAATCCAATTGAAAATCAAATCCAAAGCCAAAATTTCAAATTGCACAAACTGTGCCAAATTTTATATCAATCTGAAGCTCTTGACGAGCGCATTTCAGAACCACAACTCGTTTTTCATTTTGATTCATCGTTTGATCAGAAATCCTCGGAGAATTCTCGGTCGTTTATCGCGTGTCGATGAACGTTGTCGGATCGTCAAATCATTTCTGGGTTTTGTAGAGTGGAAGATTAGGAGTTCATCGACGGTGTTCGCTTGGCGATCTGATGGTTAGATTTTCGCCAAAAATTTGACTGGGGTTTGGGGTTTTCGACGGCTGCTCATTGTTCGTGCGCATAGGAGGCTGGGGAGATTCGTGTTCGTGTATGGCGTTGCTCTGGAGGGCATGCGGCGTGTGCGGCGCGGTGGCGCGATGAAGATGCGGCGGCGGTTTCGTGGGTGCGTGATCGAATGGTAGCGCTAGGTTTTCTGCTTGAATTCACGTGAGGGAAGGAGACGATGACGTGCTGGAATGGTAGGGGTTGCTGTTTGTTTTATTTTTTTTTGTTAATTTAATTTAATTTTTATTTTCATACGTTTAACTCGAATTACTTTTACATACCAGGTCCGATTCACATGCGGTTTTCTCCGCTAGGTTCGTATTGGAATTCTGGATATTTTGACGTTGGTTTGTACGAATTCTGAGGCTGTTTGATTTTTGGATTTAAATTCAATTTAAATTCAAAAGGTAAGTATTTTAACCACTCACAACTTCTAAAATTTCTTATGTGTGTTAAATTAGTTTCTGATGTGATTTGAAATTTAATTATTGGTATTTGGTATATTTTTATCATCATTCCAGTTAAATTGTATTTATTGAATTTGTTATTGCAAATAAACTGCCAGTTAAATTAATTTATTATTGAATATAAATTGCCAGTAATTACCTGTTATTTATTATCTGTTCTATTTTAATGTTATTGTTTAAATTGGATGAAGATTGTGATAAATGTTTGATGATTGATATTAGATGAATGGATATTTTATTTATATTATTATAAACTGCAAGTTGTTATCCAATTTTATTTCATTCGGGATTGCGGTTTGAAATGATATATAACTGCATTTTTATTTTAAATTACGGATTGAAATGATAAATATCTGTATCACTTGACCATAGGATAGAGAATTATATACAGACACCATAGTCTATATATATAAAAATAATTCAAAATTGATTTCTATGGTTTTGGAAAGAAATATACGGTTTAATAAATATTAATTTTTGATATTATATAAATATTATTTTATATATATATATATAGTTAAAATTTTGAATTTAAGCTATGTATAATTTTTTTTAATAAAAATAAGTTTAATAATGGAGTTTGAATGTTTTGTATTATATGGTTAGGTACCTGTTTAAGATATTGTATACATAGAGTTTTGATGACTTAAATAAAAATTAAGTTGGAAGATAAATATGAAATTGGTTTGAATTGAATTATTTAATAACTATACTCGAATAAATTTGATTTGAAATTTAAATAAAATTGAGATTTTAAAGGGTATGATTCTTATAACTTGATTTGGTTTAGAGTGATTTAAATGAATATAAAGTTGATTTAAATGAATATATCCAGTTATGTGAAATTAAAGGTTTTCTTAAATGATATTTGATTTATTACGTCAATATTTCAAATCTAGATAATAGTAATTGAATTTAATGTATATAGGATTATCAAAGAATTAGTTTTGAAATGGTGGGATATTTAAAGCTTTGAAATATATGGAAATTGAAATGGTTTATTTTAAATCTGTATTTGGAATTGATTAGTGAAATTAAAGAAGCAAATTTATCATATAAAGTAATTTAATATTAAACCATTTAAGTATTGGAAGTCCTGTTTCAAAATTATGGGTTTTAAGGTATTATGATTTGAAAATGCTATGATTTTGGGAAAAGGATATATTTGAAATAAAAATGATATTTTATTGACTTGGGTTTCTATGAAAATGATATCATAATGATTTGGTTTTTGAAATAGAAAGGATATCGTATTTATATGATTTCGAAATGGATATTATTTTCTGGTTTGAAGTATAATTATTTTAAAAGGACTACGGTGTTATAATAACGTTTGGTTGTTAAAGAGACCGGGATCGGAAGTTTTCATACTCTCTGCCAACTCCGAAAACCACTTTAACAACCATGTATTCGGTGGAGATTTCAGAATGAAGTAGGATGGTGGCGACAGTCTATTAAGGTATATACGTGGACCCGACTCCCGTGAGTTGGCATAAGGTGGCTAGAACAGGAGAGATCTCGGGCCAAGGAGGTAGCCCCTTTTATCGGACACATCCCTTCGATATTATACTCTGACTTTTGGATTGTTTCGGTGGCCACTTTTGATTTTTGATTTAGAGGTGTGGCTCGAGGTGGGCGGTAGCTGCGCTACGCGTTACGACTAGCCTGTGTGCGTAATTGGTATATCTACCCTGCCATTGCCTTGTGTGCCGTGTCACCTACCCTATCGCGCCTTGTACGAGTTTGGTTTTGTCCCGTAGCCCCTGTGGTATCCTTTGGTGGCTTCCCGATCAGGAGGGACTATGATATTGGATGGACTACTGGGACTATTACGTGTTAAGGGGAATATTGGGTCACTCCTTGATGTTATTTAAAAGTAAGTTTATTTTACTATAGACATTATTATAATAGAAAAATATTACTACATAGTAAATAGTTTAACGGATCCTCAGGAGATGTGAATCCCGAACATCTCTTAAGTTACCACACTCACGTTAGACACTGGATAGGAGATGTCAAATCCCGAAACATCTCTGACGCCATTCCACTCATATTATTTACAATTAATTTAGCTTACATTATATCTTTTAGTTTTGACTTGAGTATTTTGTCTTTTCAATTCGCTCGGGTCATCCTGAGCATTTTAGGATTTGAAGGCCTTATTTCTGGAGGACGAAGACGAAGATTTTAGTATTACTATTTATTATAGTATTCCACTACATTCACACTGTTCCGCTGCATTTATTATTATTCTCTGGTATGTGTTACTCTGATATGTATTGTATAAGTATAGACGAATATTTTGTAAATAGCTTCATGAACTGTATATTTGATTATTATATTTTATCGTTCTACTGCAAAATTCTGTTTTGTTCTTTTTTTTTCTCTGCTTTTTCTTATTTACCCCATAACAATCCTCCCTTTTGTATGGTTTGAGTCCGACGTGTGTGGTTTATCGTCAATTTAAAACGTACAAAAAGGAGGGACGTTACACTCTCATAAGTGTTTTATCCTCACATTTAACTTATTCTATATTGATTAGGTTGCATTATGTTAGGCTGATTGACATATATTATATTTGATTGCTAATTATAAATTTCTTCATTATAGGTAATTAAATATTTTTGGTGCAAAAGCTATCTGTTTGTCGTGTTGTTCATGTATTTGAAGCTTTTTTGGCGTCGTAAGCATGTGTTATTTTATGTTTCACATGTTTTTTTATTGTGTACGCTTATTACATATGTTAGGAAAACTTGTCTTATGATATTGCCTTATCTGGATTTCTGGACGATGTGTAAATTTGGATATGTTAAATATATAAACTATTTTGAATCACTTAAATATGTTTATGTGATCGTTGTTTGACATTGATTTTAATATCTGTTATATACTAGTTAATGATACCATATTACATCTAATAATACGTTTCTATGATTTTTAAACATAAAACAAAGTGTTATAAAAATAAAAATAAAAGACAACATTTTTTTACATGTTGTTAAAAATCATATGATAACAGCATTCAGTAACCGCTGTTAAAATATAGAACTAGATGTTATGTGTCATTTAACAACATTTATAAATTGCCGCAACATAAATATTTTATAACATGTTAAAAATGCTATCAATTCAACATTTGTAACAACATTTTCCTATATGTTGTTATTATGTTTTGAACCTATAACAACATCTCATCATACAACGTTCACTATAATGCTGTTAAAACATACGAAACATTTTTTCTACGCTGTTAAAAGTCTATTTTGGTATAGTGTTTTAAATCATCAAACTCAAGCATCTTCTTCTTCTCCCATAAAACTCTTATTTCCAAAAGTCCAAAATAAAAAGAGAAATAATTGTTTGATGGAGAACAAGAATTCTGTTGAAGAAAGATGGAGAGAAATGTCAAATCATTTAATGGTTCGTCACTATTCTATAGAGGGAAAAAAAATTTTGCCATTAGTTTTCATATTTATATAGAGATTTTCAATAATTTAATTAAATAGTTTTTTATCTGTGAGAAACTCTATGGTTGAAGATGTCAAAATTCATAATGCTATTGTTGACAAATTTGATGCATGCATTCTCAAATTTGATTTGTTCTTATATATTATATTTTTCCTTATAGTTTTTTGACATTAGCAAAATAATTTTTTGGCAGAGATGGATGTTGACAATCAGATATAAGTCGAAAATACAACTAGTGTTGTTGATGGTGTATAGGTTGAAGATCAACCAATTCTTTAAGATGATGAAATAAATATTATTGGAAGTGTTATGTGAATTATTTTAATTTTAACTTGATTTGGTTCTCCTAATGATTTACTTTATTGGTGCAAAGTGCAAGAAAAAAACCAAACAACATCATAGCAATAGTCAAGTAGATAAATTGGGCCCGTGTAAAATACCAAGATTGTATTTGGATTATGAAAGATGTTGAACATATTAAATTCATTATTTTAAATATGAAGAGAAAGGATAAATTGTAAAGCATTGTTGAAATAATGTTAATAGAAAGTGTAATAATCATTTTTTGATCAAGGATGCATATCTATGGAAGACAAATGGGAGGTTGATATAGCAAATGGCACACATAATCATGAGCTTTCAGAAACATTGGTGGGGTATTCATATGCTACAAGGCTATTAGATGATTAAAAAAACAAGTTGATAAGACCATTGCGAGCGTGCAACCAAGGAAGGTACTTACTATTATTAAAAATTCATTTTCTAAAATACTTCAACCTTAGAGACAATTTAAAATGCAAAATATAAGATGCAACTTAGCACTAGAATGTAGACTCACAATGCAACAACTAATGAAATTGCTTTTGGAAAAACATTTTGTGTAATTTTCATAGAGTTGACATATCAAATGATTATTTGATTGATTGGCTGTGATTTACAACTTTATGTAAATGTTTCTTGTTCATTTTACTGCTTGATTGCACTTATAAAACAAACTATTATAATATATGCCTTTATAGGAGATAGTTGAGATGACTTCTATGGGTCGAATATTTAGGATTGCTTATGCTTTTTAGCACATGAAAGGGAAGAAACTCATAAATGTTCACTTTGAAAGCTTGAACCATTTTATATACCTGACAAACTATCCAAACTGATAATTACCGATAGAGATTGAGCTTTGAATAATGGAGTGAAGAAAGTATTTCGTAACGTAAAGTTAATAATGTGTCGATGACGTATAGGAAATATTATTGTTATTGTGAAAGTTAGACTAGGTTATTGAATCAAGACAAGTGGAGATAAACTAAGGCTATAGTCATAATGGAATTCACAAGACCATATTTTGATAAATCTAACATGAAGTTCTTTCAATATAATAAGATCCAAGTCAAATATCCAAGATATGATAATGCAAATTATGTGAACCAAGAGTAATCTGTAATAAAATTCTCAATTACAATTTGCCCTAACAGCCGGGGATCCCCAACTCCAAGCTTTCTTTACAAAGTACTAAAATTATGAAAATAGAGGAGAAAAAGAACTTGAGAAATTCGGCCCCTTTTTGGGGGATACCACTCTATTTACAGAAAACCGAGTTGTTGGATTCTTGACATGTGGCACTTAGCTAGAACTGAACAGACATGATCTACCTATGTGGTGCATGCACAAAATGACATGCGGCACATTTTCTTTGAAATTCTTCACAATGGCCTTGATTAGCCAACTTATAATAACACGTGATGACTCCATGAGAATGCTTCGTGACTGCTTTGATTTACTACTTTTTCCATTGATCATTTCTAAAACTACCACGATGACTTCAATACACATTGTAGTGACTTTATAACCATACGATGACTCTGATATTCATGATGACTTTGATTCTCCTCATTACAATGGCTTCAAACAAACATATGAGGAGGCTATATTCTTTCATGTTCAAATTTATCACACATAAGTTTTTATAAATCGCTCTATAAAGGCTTCCACTCCAAGTGTCACAGATGCTTTTACTCTTACCATGCGATAGTGTCAGTCACCCTTCGATAACTTTCGCAATGAATCCTTCCTTATCTTTAACAAACTGACCATAATGACTTTTGAGGAACTCTTCATGATGAATTTGGTTTATCACCTTAAAATAGCGTGCAAAAGCTTCCTGGATCTTCTCAGATAGCTTCTCCACTTTGTCCTATCATCGTTCTAGGAATTAAATCATGATAGCTTTGGTATGCTATATAATGATTCTAGGAGATGCCTTGCTATAATTTCAACTAACCACGAAAGCTTTATCGTTACTCATCACTATGGCCTTATGAACCTTATCACAATGGCTTTGTAAGTCTCCTCACCATGGTTATGATACCTCTTGTACATTATTCTACAAAATATTTTATTGCTCCCATATAATGGTTCCCAAGAATCAACCCACGAATGCTTTTCTTTTGTTAGGCTTCTTCTTTAATGTCCTCCGATGGCTAAAATATTTGGGGTGTAACACTTGCCCCTTATTATGATTTTGCTCTATACATTAGTATGAATCACTTTTCATGTTCTCAAGAATATTCATCAAAGCTGTTGATTCTTCTTTTCCTCTAATCTAACGTGTATATTATTTTTTCTTACTTCATATAATAGTACTCTTCTTCCTCTTTCTCCTATTAATTGATCTTTGTAATTTCCTTGCATTTTATTTTGTAATCATCATTTTGATCCAAATTCTATTACTTAATTTGCATTTCTATTATTTATGGGTTTTAGGTTTAATGGTTTATGTATCCACTTATTACTGGGGCCATCTCATTATGATGCGCTTGGATTCTACACGAGGACTTAATGCACGAAAGCTTAGTCCTTTTATGAAAACATTGTGTCTAGTTTGACAGTTGAAACCTAACCTATACCCTTTACTCACGAGGATAATATTCAAATTAACACACAAAAACCTTTTTTTTTCCAGTTTACTCATGATGGTTATGCTCAAATTGATCATGGAGAATTTATATATGAGGACTATGTAGGTTTTAACTACGAAAGGCTTATATATTTTCTTTCCTTCACGTGAATCTAAATCCTTTTGGTTTGACATGTGAAAGCGTTGCCTTTAGTTTTTCTCATGACGGCTATTCTTAAATTCATCATATGAAAGTTTTGATTTAAATTTTGTCCATGAGAGCTATGCTTTAGGTTTAACTTGAAATTTAGTAAACGAGAGCTTTATATGCGATGATTAATCTCTTATTAATCAATGTTTGCTCTTAAATTGTCGCACATCCGCTTAATTATTAATCATTTTATGCATTCAATTATTTTTCATCAAGTAATCAAGTGATGTGTGAGAATATGTAATTGGTTTATCTTTTGGTTTGACTTTATTTGTGGTGATATATTATTCTAAAGCTAAACAACCTATTATATTCGCACATTGGTTATGCTAATTATCTTGAATCATGATTATACAATTTATATCACATAAATGATACAGGAATAACTTCTATAAAGGAATTAATTTAAGAATGTTCTACGAATGCTAGAAACATACTAACATAATAACCTATCCAATATATAATAAGAATATTATAGAAGGTTTTTTGAAAGTTGGTAAATCTTAATCATATATGTATATATGTATGTATGTATTTGTATATGTATGTATGTATTGGTATATGTGTGTAGTTTGTAGACTTTTAATCCTTATCATATAGAAATTGCCTTGATTTATGTATATGTGGTCTCTTGTATATTTAATTGTTTACTACAAATTTGTTAATTAGGGTTTCATCTTTTATGCCTAACTTAGGAAGGCTTCCTCATCTTTTTATTGGGGTTTTAGTTAAATAATTGTAATTATTCTGTTGAAGACTTCATGGCTGGAGACAGGAAAATAGCTTCCAAAGGAGCATCAAAATACCCTAAATCCCCAAGCTTATGGGCTCTTCCGAAGAAAAGGTTTACACTTCTCATCAATCCTACTTCATGAAGCAGGAAGATATCGACTCTATTCTTTGCCATTTTGGATTTTCAGGGATCAAAAGGAGAGTTTCAGGCCTAAATGATCAGATTAGCACTCTATTTGAAGGGTTATTCACTTTCACTCCTCTTCAAATTTATCACTTATGTTATCTGAATTTCAAGTCTATTATCCAACTTGTCCTTCTTGATGATTGCTCCCATTTAATTAAATCCTAACTCCTACAGTTACATCAATTCTTTATTTATCCTATTCAAAGAACTCAAGCTGGAAGAGTTGAATCCTACTATCCTTTACTCCCTATTTACTCTTTGAATGATGAAGAATCAACTTGAACGTTATGTCTATTATCTTAGTTCTGCCAGCAATCCTTGGAGCATTAGTGCTTCTTCGTGAGATGTTATTCTCCAGATAAGGTTCTTGATCTCCGATATGCACTCTTGCTAGATTTTTATTATTCTCTTTATGCTCATATTACTTTTATATTGATTTATGATTTTTATGATGAATGCTGGCCGCTAAATCAAAGAACGTCGATTCTTAGGCTTTGGCTAGGATTCCTAGCTTTGGGGATGCTACAGAATTCTCAAGGAGTTAGTTGAGGCATCTTACTAAAGGGGATTAAGGAAATACTCTCTGATTGTGCCAACTTATCAAGTTTTGGGCAAACCCCTAACGATGTAAAAGAAAAGGAGTAATCCACTAACCCTTATTGCCGATAAGCTAGATGCATTTTCATAAACTCTCCAGTACAACGCTTAGCGACTGATAGCCCCGTATACTCTCCAGGTTTTGTTTCTTGTTCTCCATTTTCTTTTTGGTGTGTTAAGTAAACTTCTTCAAAAATTTCCATTTGTGAATAGATCCTTCCAAAGTGCATCTTGTAAGCATAGATGTCTTATCGCCTAATAAAGGTACTTATGAATTACCTGCTTCGTCCAAGGATACAGGAAAAGTAATGGCTTAACAAACCACTTCATTGTTTGTTGTTTCTACCACTGAGGATATACAGCAAAGGCTAGGGACGATATGAAAAGGAAAAGTTCTAAGGTTGCCCTTGCCTTATCTGAGTTTCCATCTAAAAGGACAAGAGGGATAGACTTACTGCTCCCCTAACTCATGATCCTTGTTCCGGTACCATCGCCATTGCGATTATTCTCCCGGCACATGATCCTATAACAATATTTCATGTCCTTCTCTTTAAGATTATATAACTTCTTTACACTAGACATTAGGGCTTGATACTCCTCTTGAAGACATTCCTTCTTTTCTCCCTAGATAGGGTTCTTCTTGTTTTTCCAACTTTATGGACTTGTTCATGAAGGTCCTATGCTCTTCTGTATTTTCCTCCCTGAGATTTTTTGACACTACTTCCTCTTTCTCCATAGAATCCTTGAAAAACCTTTTATAACACCTTACTCAGGTAAATTTCTTTCAACTTATTATTGCATAAGTGTTAAGTTTAGCTATTCTTTAACTTCTAAATTTGTATTATTTTCTTTTCCAGATTAGCAGTGCTTATTTGAGTTTCAACATTCATGCGCATCTTCTTCTCAAAATGCGACCAAGTTGCAGGAACTAAACTTCCTTTTATCTAAGAAAATATCTACATTAGATCATGACCTCTGATCTGACAACGAGTTGCTTTCTTCCGAGAAAACAGCAACTATAGCCTCATTGGAACAAGAAAGAGGAAAATATAAAAAGTTGCACGAAAGACAAAGCTCTTAGAAAGGAAACTTGAGGAGTCTCACGAACTAGAAAAGAAAGTGAAATCTTTAGAGGACAAACTTTCCCAAGCTCAACTAGAAAAGTTTGCTTTTGAGAAAACCTTGACAAGGGTTCCCATTTAGAGAAGGATTTAGATGAAAAGAGTCTTTTTAATAGAAAACTTAAATTGTCCCTTCATGCCATGAAATATAGGATTTCCTCCTTTTTAAGCAACTCGCTTCCTCGATGGAAAGGGGAACATGCTAAGGTAGTTTGTAACGACATGGTATTTCGAGCCATTCAAATCGACAATCATCCACTAATGTCAGACTTGAATAAACAACAGATTGTTAAATTATATTAGGAAAAACTTAGCATATACAGTAAATAAATCAATCACAGAATCATAGACACAAAGTATTACAGAAATAAGCAGAGGAATTGATAAATAGTAGTTCATGAAGCTGCTATACAAACATCAGAATTTAAAACAAAATACAACAGAAATCTCAAATATAGAGTAGTCTCAAATACAAATGAGACTAACAAGACTGAACATAAGCAACTAGAAATAACAGAAAACTGAACAGAGATAAAACAGATCTTCAAGCAAAACTCCAAGAACCAAAGGTGAGTCTTAAATGCTCTGATACTCAGTCTGACCCGAGGATAAAGCAAAACACAAATAATTCGGGTCAAGATTAACATTCTTACTAATAAATTTAACTAAAGTGAGATGTCAACTGAAATACAAAATAACTTAAAAGGATGTTTGGGATTTCCATCCTCTAACAATCCGTTAAATTATCTGCATACATAGTACAAAACACTAATATATAATGTCTATAATAAAGTTAACTATTAAAATAACTTTAAGGAATTATCCATATCCCTCTTAACACATTTTTATATATTCCCATAGTCTATATTTTACCATAATTCCTCCGTAAACTAGAGGGCTATCAGAGGCCAGTCCATAGGTACGGTACAAACCAAAATCATAGTGGGCGCGATAAGGCATGTGACAAGGCACGCAAGGCAATGCCCAGGGTAGGATACTACTATTTTGCCAATTCGATCTAGTGGTAACGCATAGCAGCTATTGCCACCTACCTCGAGACACACTCTCATAATCAAAGGTGCACCCAATCAAATCACAAAATAATAGCATGATATCGAAGAAGTAAGCTCGATCGGAGGTGCGACCTCACTTGGCACGACATGGCTCTTGTTTTAGTCACATCAAGCTAACTCACGAGAGTCAGGGCTACGTTCATACCTCATATAGACATCGCCAACCATCCTACTTCATACTGGAATCTCCACCATGTGCACAGTTGTTAAAGTGGTTTTCGGTATTGGCAGAGAGTATGACAATATTCGATCCCAGTGTCTTTAACAACTAAACGCTAATTTCACACCGTGGTCATTTTCCAATATAGTTTATTTTTTATTTTGAAGTATCATATACATTTCAATGTCATATCACTTTCGAAGTCATATTACTTTCAAATCATATCACTTTAAAAATCATTATTCACTTTATATCGTTTCCATTTCCAATAACATAATCATATAATAGTTTATATATTAAAATAGTTTATATATTAAATAGTTTCAAACTAGAATTGGTTTCTTCCAATTTTACAAATCAATTCAAATCAACCTTTTAGTTCCAAATTCAATTTAAATCAATCTCAGTTCATATTCTCATTGAAACCATTTTAATTTATCGATTTCAAATCCAGGTTTGAACTACAAATTAAAACCATTCAAATTTCAATAAGTTACAAAGTTAAATATTCAAACATTTACGATAACTCAATTTGATAAATTTATATTTCCAAATTAAACATTTAATTTTATTTAAATTTCAAATTATTCTCTAAATCATTTTTTATAACATTTAAATAAATTTAAATTACAAATTTAAACAAAATCAATAAATCAAATATCTAACTTCAAATATATATATATATATAAAATATTCACTTGTTCACCTTTTATAAGCATTTAAATAAAAACACAAATTACACATTTAAATAAAAACTAAATATTCCATTTCAATTTATTTAGATTCAAAAATATTCATTTAGTCACTTTCAATCGAAACCAAGCTATCAAGTTTTAAATTTCATACCTTTAAAATCTGTAAATCAATAACCCTGAATGAACTTTTACGGAATTTAATTGCAAATTAATTTTAATTTATCCTTCCAAAGTTAAATTTGTAAAAACTATTACAAAATCTATTTCAAAATATTAATATAAATTTAAATAAATACTTAAATTATAATTTACATACATATATTAGTTAAATTTAAATCTTATTGAATATTATTATATTAATTATTATTAAATTAAATCTTATTCTCAAAATATATTTTATATTAAATCTTATTTTATATATCTAAAAAAATTATAAGTAAAATCTTAAAATTTAAATTTTCTAAACTAACTTATAAATTTAAAATTTCTAAATATATATACAATTTTAAGAATCATATTTTTCACATACATAAAATAAATTTATATATATATTTTTAAAAATAAATATTTATAAACCCATATATTTTCTTTCAAAACCTTGGAAATCATTTTTCAAAAACAGACCAACGGTTTCCGTATATAGTTTTCTACCTATGGTCAAGTGATACAGATATTTATCATTTCAATCCGAAATTTAAATTTAATATTTGTGGTTACATATCATTTCAGCTCATAATCCTAAAATTCAAAATCAATGAAAATCGCTTCGGTTTATCAATTCAACCCATAACGATTTTCCACTAATCTATACGATCGTTCAGGTATGTATCATTTCAACCCATAATGGATTTCTAAACCAACAAGGAACTTGCAGAGTGAGAACAAATATGATAATACTATAACATATCAACAATTGGCATATATCATCTGTGAAAAATTTAAATATAACATGTTATGGTGGCATATGTCATAGGCACACAATTGCAGATAAAGGCTTATCATATTTAACAATTAAATAACTTAACAATTCAAATTTAACAACATATTTAAATCGTCATTTCATGTAAATAAAATTTACTAAATACAAGAATGTTAACCTTGAGTGATTGCTCACCTTTTGAGGCTAGAGAATAACGATGGCGATGATGGTGACACGCACACGGATATAGAAACAAAGAAAGCAAAAGGCTGCAGCGACCAATTTTGGACAGCGGCGAGACAAAAGCAAAGCACGATGAACTGGATTTGATGAAGATCAATTATATAAGTGAACTTATATAAATTATATATATATATATATATTAAAATCATATTTTTATTTAAACCCATTAGAACAAAATCTATATATATATATATATATATTTAAATCATTGTCTAATCTAAAACACATATTAAAATTTAACATAAAACCCTTACATTATACTTTAAAACAAAAACTGATGTATATACTTATATATATACTACTAGATCATATATAACTTATATAAAACTATACATATGTACAAACATAATATATATATATATATAACTTATACTTTATAAACAACTCTTATATATATGTATAATTTAAAAATCAATATATAATAAACAAACATGTTATCTCTCAAAAAATTTCATTTAATATATGAAAACAAAATATGTGTGGAAACAAATATAAATGCGGCTACTCAATCAACATATGCACCCTTTATATACACATATGTAGATAATATATATACGGAAGCAAATGAATATGCGACTAATTAAAAAATATACGCAACATATATACATATATATATATATATATATATATATATATATGCAAACCAATCTATATAACCTATGCAGATTATTCGTATATGAAAACAAATGTATATACATGCTAAAAAAATATGCAAACTACCTCCAAATGCAGACCATCTACAATATATGCATGCTTCAAAAATTATATGCAGACCAATATATAAACTCTTATACTTATATATATATATATATAAACTAACACATAAACTTACATATATATATATATACATACCTTACATTATTATTTAACATATTATATAAATATTTTAAACATAAATTAAAATTGAAATAATATATAAATACATTAAACATTTATAATGAAATACTTTAAATATGTAATATGAATATACTAAAATTAATATAAACTAAAATAAATTCTTTAAACATTTTATGTATATATAACTTGATATATAAACCAGGAATGTAAATATATACACAGATACGCACACACACATACTATAGAACATACACACTGATCAACATATATACAAGACAAAAGAAGAGAATACTGAACTCGGAGCAGCTTTGCTTGTGGCGGAAGGTGACGCAGGACAGGTAGAGTTTTCAGGCAGCGAGCACAAGGTGGCAGTGGGTTAAAAGGAAGTGAAAGGCAGCAAAGCAAGGCTGACTGGAACACTACTGCTTGGGTGATCTGGAGCGAGGGGAGGGTGTTGTTGCCTAGTTTAGGTTATGAGTCACGGTGGCAGAAAGAGGAGAGGTTGTTGTCGGCAGCATGTGGCTATTCGGTTGAAAGTAGAGGAGATGGCAGGTCAGCAGTGGCAGGCGGACGCATGGGTGGAGCAACAGTGGAAGACGACTTGCGTGGGTTTTCTAGGAAGAGGTGAAGTACGGCAGCTAGGGCTTGGAGGGTGAAGCATTCGGTAGTGGTGCTAGAAGAGGATGGAGCGGTTGCATTGCATTCGACGGCTATGGTGATGGTGGTGAGGTAAATAGGCTGGTGCAAGATGAGTGAAGTAAGTTTCATTGGGAAGGAGGACTGGGAAATGGAGAGGGAGAAGACAGGTTGTTGTTTTTGGAGGACAAAGGCTCGAAGCAAAGCTCAAAGAAGGTGAATAAAATTCCCAGGCAACGAATCTATGCAGTTTTCACCATATAGGCAAACTATTATATATTTTTTTAAAGACAATGAACAGAATGGAAATGAAAAGGAGGGAGAAAGATGAACGAACCACCAACAAATTAATTGGAATAAATTGGAATAGGGAATGTGAACAGCCAATTCAAAGAATAATAACGTCTAATGTTCGGTTTTTTCTCACGAATATACAAATGAACAGACATAATGAACCCAAAAGGCTCAAATACGGAACAAATACGACTAATCATTTAGTACATTTTTCCATGCACCAAACACTGAAACACAAAAATGAATATATTATGGAGATCAGCACGACGAGACGAATAGAATGTATACAGATATCAACTACATGATCTTCTATCAAAAGTCGATATTCGCTGCCAAACTGCTGCAAATTCATCGAAAATAAGATAAACAGGGTTATAACAGTCCAAATTTGGCGAAATGAAATACGACATCTCACTCAGGAAACGATTTAGAATTTTATTACATAAAAATATTTAGATTTCAAAGATATTTTATTTTCATCAATTTTAACCAATTTAAATTCAAATTGAAAATTTCATAACAGAACTAACTTACATATTTTCTGATTAAATCTGACACTTGCTACGTTTAAATAGACGTATCACAAATACCAAATTTTCGTTGCCCAAATTTTATTACATAATTTCAAGAAAAGTTTAGTTAATTACGTTATAAAAATAGTTAAAATTCCTGGGTCGTTACACTCTCTCCCACTCAAAATATTTCGTTCCCGAAAAAGAAAAAGATAGGAGAATGGAAGCAACAGAAAGGAAAGATGGATTCGAAATACATAGTACCAAATACAACAATTAATTTAAAATAATATAAATTTCATTTGTGATAATTTATTATCTACATTTATATTGTATATTATTTAATTACATTTTCAATTACATCCAAAAATTTTCCAGGTAAGTTTTATTGATGTAACTGAGTGTAATTGAGCACTGTACAAATTTATCCTTTTATATATAGCGTTTCTGTTAAACAAAAATTAGTTTGAACATTTTTAATACTTAAGTTTTCTCTTGTATAACCTTCAATAATTAAAAACCATTACTTAACACAGAATTTAAGAATTAAATTTTCGATTTCAGTACAAACCATTTGAGATAAACACACACACACACATATTATACATCAAATAGTACTCAATAAATTCAAATCAAATCTATTTTCCAAAACAAGAGGGTAGCAAAGCTAGTAAGTGGTCTCCCTACTTTGAGACTCGAAAATGAATGTTGATGATGCTGCAGTCATCATCGAAATCATTTTCCAGTGACAAAAAAGGAGAGTACCGACTTACTTCTTTTTAAAATTCTTTTGGAAATAATTTACGTTCCAAAATAATTTCATATAATATATTTTCCAACACTTTGAAACCAAATTTAGAAAAGTATCAGAAATTTAATCCTCAAATATTAAATTTAAATTCGTTTTATTTACAGATTATATTTATAAACCATGTTAAAAAAAAATCACCTCCTTATAGCTACAACAATAGTTAATGGTTTAGGAATGTTGACAAAAGCAATAAATGATAATATAGTATTATCATTTCCAACAACCATTTCATTAACTATCAATTTCAGAAAACTATACCTTTATATAGAATATAATCATACATGGAATTATTTCATTACAGATTTTCGAAAACAATATTGTATCAGTTTGCTTTGTTCAAGTGTTTTGAAATTCCTACCGATAGCGTTGGCCAAGCGAATCGATCGTAACCAAAAATTCAAACTTAACAACTCAAATAACACAATATAAAACATTTTTATATAAATTACAAAAGCATTCTCTCATAGGATGATTCAAGAATGGATTTTAAAACAAGAATAGAGATTAAATTTAGAGGGACCCTAATCAAAGAGAATTCTAACAACGAAGATAGGCTCGGAAGGAAGATAAGATAATTAAATTACAAAAGATGGAAGATGATAGACTCATATTAATCAAGGGTGACCATAACCGGGTCAACCGAGACTTAGAAAGACGAGAACATCATTAACGAAAAGGGAGACAAACTTGTTGAGAGCATCGCGGAATACGCGATTCAATAAGATCGACGAAGAAGGCAGGAGCATTGGTTAATACAAAGGGCATGACTAATCGTTCCTAGAAAATATTTATTTGGGAAGAAGGACAACAGTTCGAGCTCCAGGAATAAGATCGATGCGGAGTTTTAAATTAGCCCTTGGGAGGGAGGGAAGTGAATTCACTAATACATCAGGATAATCCCTGACTTTAGGAGTGGAGTCCAGATCACTAGGTTGAGAATCAAGTGGAAAGATAAAACTGACTACTTAATCCTGGGGCAATTGACATTCGATCACGAGAGAATTACCCGGGTCATCCAATAGGTAAACGGTTCAGGCTTTGCAAGAAATGATAGCATCGAAACTGAGGACGTACAAATCTCCAATGGGTCGATGCTTGTTGTAAAGGAGTTTCACCCCTTTACAAATCATTCAAAGGTTGGCGGGACTGCCGATCGGATTAGTCACACATAAGTATGAAGTTGCCAATTGAGATTTGAAGTTATGGAATGCTCCAGTATCTAGAAGAACACGATCAGGAAGGACAAGAATGGATTCCAGAACAAAGGGAAAGTTCTGAAATTCAAGGAAAATTCCAATAGAAGAGGAATCTAACCAAGAATTTCAAGCTCAAAGGAATATGATTCTATAATCGATTCCACCCATTCTAGGGTATCACTACCCTATCTCTAATGATGTTTTTATCCATATGCTAAGTTTTTGCCTAAACCAGAGCTTTGATACCACTTATAATGACCTGGCATTTTGAAACATTCAAATAGACAATCATCCCCTCATGTCAGACTTGAATTGCCTAAAACAACAGATTGTTAATTTATATTTGGCAAAACTTTGCAATATAGTTTATATTTTCCAGTATAGTTTATATTTCATTTCGAAGTATCATATACATTTCAAAGTCATATCACTTTCAAAATCATATTATCAAAATCATATCACTTTAAAAATCATTATTCACTTTAAATCATTTTGATTTCCAATAACAAACTCACATAATAGTTTATATATTAAAATAGTTTATATATTAAATAGTTTCAAACTAGAAATGTTTCTTTCAATTTTACAAATTAATTCAAATCAACATTCTAGTTCCAAATTCAATTTAATTCAATCTCAATTCAAATTATCATTAAAACCATTTTAATTTATCGATATTAAATCCAGATTTGAACTACAAATCTAAACCATTCAAATGTTTCAAGTTAAATATTTATAACATTTAAATAAATTTCAAATTTCAAATTTAAATAAAATCAATAAATCAAATATCTAACTTCATATATATATATATATAATTCTAAAATATTCACTTAGTCACCTTTTATAAGCATTTAAATAAAAACTCAAAGTACAGATTTAAATCAAAACTGAATATTCCATTTCAATTTATTTAAATTCGAAAATATCCATTTAGTCACTTTTAATCGAAACCAAGTTATCAAGTTATAAATTTCATATCTTTAAAATCTCTAAATCAATAAGCTTAAATTAATTTTTACCAAATAAGTTGCAAATCAATTTTAATTTATCCTTCCAACCTTAATCTATAAAAATTATTACAAAATCTATTTCAAAATATTAATATAAATTTAAATAAATACTTAAAATATAATGTACATACATATATTAGTTAAATTAATATCTTATTAAAAGTTATTATTTTAATTATTATTAAATTAAATCTTATTTTAAAATACATTTTATATTAAAGGTTATTTTATATATCTAAAAAAATTATAGGTAAAATCCTAAAATTTAAGTTTTCAAAACTAACGTATAAATTTAAAATTTCCATATATATATATAATTTTGAAAATCTAATTTTTCACATACGTAAAATAAATTTATATATTTTAAAAATCAATATTTATTAAAACTCATATATTTCCTTTCAAAACCTTGGAAATCATTTTTCAAAAATAGACCAACGGTATCCGTATATAGTTTTCTATCTATGGTCAAGTGATACAGATATTTATCATTACAATCCGAAATTTAAATTTAATGTTTACGGGTACATATCATTTCAACCCCCATTCCTAAAATTCAAAATCAATGAAAAACGCTTGAGTTTATCATTTTAGCCCATAATGATTTTCCCTTAATCTATCCGATCGTTCGGGTATGTATCATTTCTACCCATAGAGATTTCTAAACTAACGGGGAACTTGCAGAGTGAGAACAAATATAATAATAATATAACATATCAATAATCGCATATATCATTGGTAACAAATTTAATTATAACAGGCTATGGTGGCATATGTCATAGGCAAACAATTGTAGATAATGGCATATAATATTTAATAACTAAATAACTTGACAATTCAAATTTAACAGCATTTTCAATCGTTATTTCATGTGAATTAAATTTACTAAATACAAGAATGTTAATCATGAGTGATTGCTCACCATTAGAGGCTAGAGAATAACGATGGCAAAGATGGTGACATGGACACGCACATGAATACAAACACGAAGAAAGGAAAAAGCTGCTATAACCAATTTTGGACAGCGATGAGAAAAAATCAAAGCGCGATAAACTGGATTTGATAAAGATCAACTAAAACTATATATATATATATACTAAAATCATATTTTAATTTAAACCCATTAGACAAAAATTTACACACACATACTTCAAAATCAATGTTTGATCTAAAACACATATTAAATTTTTACATAAAACCCTTACATTATACTTGAAAACCAAAAATCATGTATATACTTATATATATATATATATATATATAAACTATAAGATCATATATAACTTATATAAACCTATATATATATACAAACAGAATATATATATATATATATATATATATATATAACTTATACATTATAAACAACTCATATATTTATATATACACAATTTAAAAATCAATATTTAATAAACAAATATACTATCTCTCAAAAAGTTTCATTTAATATATGCAGACAATATGTGTGTGAAAACAAATATAAATATGGCTACTAAAACAACATATGCAGCCTATATATACACATGTAGACAATATATATACACGAAAGAAAATGTATATATGGCTACTTAAACAAATATATGCAACCTATGTATATATGCAAACTAATATATATATATATATATATATATATATATATATATATATATAACCTATGCAGACTATTCCTATATGAAAACCAATGTATATACATGCTAAAAGAAACAAACAAATAGGCTGACTACCTCTAAATGCAGACTATCTACAATATGCATGCTTCAAAAATAATATGCAGACCAATATATAAACTCCTGTACTTGTGTGTGTGTATATATATAAGTAACATATAAATATATACATAACTTACATTATTATTTAACATATTAAATATATATTTTAAACATAAATTGAAATTGAAATAATATGTAAATACATTAAACATTCATAATGAAATACTTTGAACATATAATATAAATACACTAAACATAATATAAATTAAAATAAATTCTTTAAACATTTTATGTATATATAACTTGATATACAAATTGAGAATCAAATGTATATATATACACTGATATATATACACACACACACACACACACACACACTCTATCGAATACACACTGACATATATATACAAAACAAAAGAAGAGAATACTGAACTCGGAGCAGCTTTGCTTACGGCTGAAGATGACACAAGACGGGTAGCGTTTTAAGGCAGCCAAGCAAAGGGTGGTAGTGGGTTACGAAGAAGAGAAAGGTGGCAAAGCAAGGCTGACTGGAAGGCTACTGCTTGGGTGATCTGGAGCGAGGGGAGGGTGCTACTTCCTGGTGTTGGTTATGAGTCACGGTGGTGTAAAGAGGAGAGGTTGTGGTCGGCAGCATGTGGCTATTCAGTTGCACGTGGAGGAGGTGGCAGGTTAGCTGTGGGAGGCGAACGCATGGGTGGAGCAGTGGTGGAATATTTCTTGCGTGGGTTTTCTGGGAAGGGATGAAGTACGACTGCTAGGGCTTGGAGGGTGAAGCGTTCGGTGGTGGTGCTAGCGGACAGTGGAGCGGCTGCGTTGCGTTCGACAGCTATGGTGATGGTGGCAAGGGAATTAGGCTGGTGCGAGATGGGTGAAGTGGGTTTCATTTGGAAGGTGCACTGGGAATTGGAGAGGGAGAAGACTGGTTGTTGTTTGTGGTGGACAAAGGTTCGAAGCCGACCTTCAGAGAAGAAGGGAATGGTCCCAAGAAAAGCACAGAGAAGGTGAAAAAATTCCTAAGCAACGAATCTATGTAGCTTTATCCATATAGGCAAACTGTTATATATATCTTTTTTAAAAGACAACGAACAGAATGGAAATGAAAAGGAGGGAGAAAGATGAACAAACTACCAAAAATTGATTGGAAAAATTGGAATGTGGAATGTTAATAGCCAATTCAGGGAAGAATAAAGTCCAATGTCCATTTGTTTTCTCATGACTATACAAATAAATGGGCACAGTGAACCCAAAAGGCTCAAATACGGAACATATACGGCTAATCGTTTCGTAGATTTTGCCATGCACCAAACACCAAAACACAAAAAAGAATATATTACGGGGATCAGTAAGACGAAACGAACAGAATGGTATAAAAATATCAACGATATGATCATCCTATCAAAAGTCGAAATTCGCTGCCAAACTTCTGCAAATTAGTCGAAAATAAGATAAACCGGGTCATAGCAGTCCAAATTTGGTGAAATAAAATATGATGTCTCACTCAAAAAATAATTTATAATTTTATTATATAAAAATATTTAGATTTCAGAGATATTTTATTTCCATCAATTTTAACCGTTTTAAATTGAAGTTGAAAATTTCATAACAGAACTAACTTACATATTTTCCGATGAAAATCTGACACTTGCTACATTTAAACAGACGTATCGCAAATATCAATTTTTCATTGCTAAAATTTTATTACAAAATTTCAAGAAAAAATTAGTTAATTACGTCATAAAAATAGTTAAAATTCCTGGGTCGTTACACTCTCCCCCACTCTAAACACCCGAAAAGGAACAAGATAAGATAATGGAAGCAACAGAAAGGAAAAATGGATTCAAAATACATAGTACCAAATATAAAAATTAATTTGAAACCATATAAATCTCATTTGTGATAATTTGTTATCTACATTTATATAGTATATTATTCAATTACATATTCAATTACATTCAAACTTTTTCCAGGTAAGTTTTATTGATGTAACTGAGTGTAATTGAGCGCTATACAAATTTATCCTTTTATATACAACATTTATGTTAAACAAAAATTAGTTTGAACATTTTTATTACTTAATTTTCTCTTGTATAACCTTCAATAATTAAAAACCATTACTTAACAAAAAATTTAAGAATTAAATTTCCGGTTTCACTTTAAACCATTTTGAGATGAATATGCGTACATACATACATATATATATACATACATACATACATATATATATGTGTATATTATACATCAAATAGTACTCAAGAAATTCAAATCAAATCCATTTTCTAAAACAAAAGGGCAGCAAAGCTACTAAATGATCTCCCCTCTTTGAGACTCGAAAATGAATGTTGATGATGCTGCAGTCATCACCGAAATTATTTTCCAGCCACCAAAGAGTAGAGTACCAACTTACTTCTTTTTAAAATTCTTTTGAAAACAATTTTCGTTCGAAAATACTTTCATATAATATATTTTCCAAGAATTTGATACCAAATTTAGAAAAGTACCAGAAATTCAATCCTCAAATATTAAATTTAAATTCATTTAATTTACAAATCAGATTTATAAACTGTGTTAAAAAAATTCACCTCCTTATAGTACAACAACAGTTAATGGTTTTGGAATGTTGACAAAAGCAATAAATGATAATCTAGTATAATCATTTCCAACAACCATTTCATTAACTATCAGTTTCAGAAAAATATACCTTTATATAGAATATAATAATACATAGAATTATTTCATTTACTAATTTCGAAAACAATATTTTATCAGTTTGCTTTGTTCAAGTGTTTTTGAATTCCTATTGATAGTGTTGGCTAGACGAATCGATCATAAACCAAAATTCAAACTTAACAACTCAAATAACATAATATAAAACATTGTTATATAAATTACAAATACTTTCTCTCGTAGGATGCTTCAAGAATGGATTTTAAAATAACAATATATATTAAAATTTAGAGGGACCCTAATCAAAGAGAATTCTAACAACGAAGATAGGCTCAGAAGGGAGATAAGATAATTAAATTACAAATGAGGGAAGATGATAAACTCATACTAATCAAGGGTGGCCTTAACCGGGTCAACCAAGACTTAGAAAGACGAGAACATCATTAACGAAAAGAGAGAAAAACTTGTTGAGAGCATCGCGGAATACGCGATTTGTGACGCCCCACCTCTATACCCACACTAGCCAAGGACACTACGGTGTAATGCCGTCAACTAGCACGGAGAATAAGGCTGTTGAGGAGCGACCATCTGTATAATTGCTTTGTGCGAGTACCGATATGCCAGATAAGATGTAACTTGCATTTCTTTTCAAGAGGACATCCGACATACCGACACAAACTCAAAGCTACTACACAGTGGCTATAATAATCTTCGAAAAAAAATATAGAAATAAACATAACACAAATCAGTCACAGATAATTCATATCACAAAGGCGGAAGAAGATATGAACATATAACTAACACATGAAAGTGTACATCATAGTAGTGGTCAAAAAGATCCACAATAATACAGAAGAATAGCAACACGTCCTATACAAAAGAATACAACTATGAGTCTATATCTCAGGTGTAAATAACAAAAACTGCTAATCTAAATAGTTAGCCAAAAGTCAGGGTAATAAAACCCTAGGGAGAAGTCAAGCAGAAGTACCTGTAACATCTCGGTCTGACCTGAGTATTATTTAATAAGAAAATAATAAACGGATCAGTCTAGCTATATATATCAGATGAGACGATATAGAATAAGAGGTATGACATAAAAATATGATAACCATACTGGCATACTACAATAAGTATGTAATTGAAACTCAACATGAGATTAATCAATGTCACAGAAATCTTCACAAAGATTCAAAAAGGGTATCATACCCAAAACTTGTATTCACAACAGGTCAATGACACACGAATTCACCAATGCACAAAAATTGATAAATCATATCAATGAAAATCACTAAAATTGGTGAAGCACAAATTCCAGAAATCAACACACGAAATCCAGAAAATCATAAGAAGGGGGGAGGCCTGTCACACGAACGGGAGCATGAAAACTCACCAACATATGTATCACATGAACGAGACGCTATCTCATGGTAGCTAGCCAATAATTTTTGACACACGAATGGCCCGAAGACCATGGGGCGCTACCCCACATGTGTGAGTCGAAATCACACCGAAACAGGGTCTAGTCTAAATCGCAGACAAAGAGACATCGCACAATTTCTAGTCTAAATCACAAAAATGATCGTCATGTTCATCAAGAAGTGTCAACTACAGTAAGCTAGTAAATATATGAGTTTAGCTTCATGTCCCATAACCACTAGCTTAACTTAAATATTTACGAACAAATTGTAGATTTCTACTAGAAAATTGTCATAAGAGATTCAATCGAACAAGTCCAAGAATTAACCGACGAAGTAAACGCAAGCGTTTCATACCACTTGTTGTACTAAGTCGTTTAATTAGATTTCTCATACGAGTGAGGAAAAGGTTTGTATATACTAATAGATTGGAAAACGGTTTAAGAGAATGAGTTTTGTAATAAAATAGTGTTGAAATCATTTGATGAAAGAGTTTTGATATTTACTACTAGTATTGAACCCTTTATATTTTTAAAGTGACAAATCATCGAAATGATTGTAGAAACAATCAATCACTAAAATTCACGTACGAAGTCGTGAATAAAATCCAAAGAAATCGATACCGAATCCATCAAAATGGATATTCCAAAAATTCCCGAAGAAAAGAAGTCATCAAAGTCAATAACAAATGATAACAACAAATAGGGAAATAACATGAATCGATTAAATTTGGAAACCACGCAAAATAGGCGAAATAGGCAAAACAGCAACAGGTCGGTCGGTCGGCTATAGAGCTCGGTCGACCGGACACTGCTCTGGAAAAATCCTCGGGAAGCAGGTCGGTCAACTGAGCTCTGTAGTTGGTCGACCGGACCTGAGATAGAGAAGTGCTATGCACTTTTAGTAGCAGGTCGGTCGACCGGCCCAGTGGTTCGGTCGGCCGAACCTGTATTCTTGCACTCCTGCCCTATGTCAAAAGAGGTGCAAACTCCCTCAATTTGCAAACGGTCGAGCAACGACATTAAGGGTTTACGCCAATCGACTACTCGATCATAGAAGCTCTTTGGTTCATCACCAAAACATGGTCAAAACATCAAAGCTATGATTTTTAAAGAGTTGAACCCAAAATACCAAAAATTGGAAAATTTAACAAATCAATCCAAACCAAAAGCAATTGCACACGAATAAGTGTTAGGAATTCATACCTAACAATCAAAGATAAATATAGACTAAGATGTGAGATAAAAATCTCACCTTTGAACCCAAACAAATGAAGAAGAAGCTCGAAAGCAAAGGAGAATCAACCACTCTTCAAATCCAACTCAAGAAGCTTGATTCTAAGCTTTAAAAGAAGAACATTCCCAAAGTTAGGTTTAGGAATTTCTGAAATTGATAAGAGAATGAGTTGGAGAAGAAGAAGAGAAGGCTTACCAATGTGTTCTCTTGAATTTGGAGCTAGAAGTTGGATTTGCTAATGAAGACTAGGGCTTGGAGTTTTAATTTCCCATTCCACTCACCATTGTTGCTAAAGCTTGAGTATGAGGATTAGAAATGAAGTAATGAAGAGTTGGAGTGGGGTTGGGTTCATATGTTAGGTTAATGGCCTGAAACCCAAACCAAAGCCCTAAGTGAAAAAGTAGCAAAATTCTACTATCTCCAAACATATCAAAGTTTATACTTAAAAAGATCGCAAACGGCGTTGTGAACTCAATGGAAGTGGTCTCGGGTCTTAATTCGACGGTTTGCAAAAAGTAGCTTTTTCGGACAAAATCCAACTAACGATGAAATATTTAAATAAAATATTTAAATACTCAATCGTAAAATATGAGGGTTGTTACAGACTCCCCTCCTTAAAGAAATTGCGTCCTCGCAATATTTAAGAAGAAAATATATAGTAACAACCATGAAAGCATATTCAACACAAAAGAAATTTGAAATTAGAAATTCACCTCAAAGAGCACGGGAAAGTAAGTCCGAATGTGTTCGCTCGATGAACTCTCTAGATTCCCAAGAGCAATCCTTAGGATTTGAGGACCATTGGACTTTAACAAGGGGAACATCTTTATTTCGAAGGCGCTTGACCTCCGAAGCAATAATACGAATAGGATGTTGCTCATAAGTTAAATTAGGTGAAACTTCAATTTCTTCCACAACACCGGGCTCAAGAATAGAATCAGAATCTCGAAGGCACTTCCTTAGTTGAGAAACGTGAAACACGTCATGAATAGCAGAAAATTGAGCCGGTAATAAAAGGCGATAAGCCACGGAACCAATACGTTCGGTGATAGGAAATTGCCCAACATATCAAGGCGCTAATTTTCCCGATCGACTGAAACGTACAACACCTTTCATAGGTGAAACACGAATGAACACAAGTTCTCCCACAGAAAATTCTAATTTCCTTCTCTGGTTATCGGCATAGGATTTTTGTCTACTCTAGGCTTCTTTCATCTTACAACGAATAAGATCAATCTTTTATGTGGAATCACGAATAAAATCTGGACCTAAAACCAGCTTCTCACCGGCCTCAAGCCAACAAGAAGGAGATCGGCATGGCCTTCCATAGAGTGCCTCGAAAGGTGTCATACCAATACTAGATTGGAAGCTATTATTATAGGAAAATTCAACAAGAGGAATATGATCTTCCCAGCTTCCACCGAAATCAAGCACACAAGCACGAAGAAGATCTTCAAGAGTTTGATTCACATGCTCGGTTTGTCCATCGAACTGGGGGTGATAAGCGGTGCTAAAATTAAGCTTCGTCCCTAAAGCTTTTTGAAGACTCTTCCAAAATCCACTAGTAAACAATGGATCACGATCGCTAACAATAGAAGTAGGAACTCCATGCAATTTAACAATTTCTTTAATTAAGAGTTTGGCCAAAATAGGTACGGTCCGGTTAGACCGAACCGGAATAAAATGGGTAGATTTAGTAAGTCTATCAACAATCACCCATAAGCTATCATGACCCGAACGAGAACGGGGAAGGCCATCTATAAAATCCATGGAAATTTGGTCCCACTTCCAAAATGGAATTTCTAAAGGTCGCAATAACCCACCGGGCCTTTGATGTTCGGCCTTAACGAGTTGGCAAGTCATGCAACGCTTAACGGAGTTAGCGATGTCAAGTTTCATTCCCTCCCAATAATAAAGTCGCTTCATATCCGCGTACATTTTACTACTACCGGGATGAATGGTAAATTTAGAACGATGTGAATCTTCTAAAATATCTTTACGAAGATCACCAATATTTGGTACGATAAGTCTACCAAATTTTCGAATGCCGCCACGAGAATCAATATCAAAGTCTTTCAAACCTTCAATATCAATTTTATCCTTAACATTTTGGCCAAGAAGAGCCAATTCAGGATCTAGCTCTTGAGCTTCAAGAATGCGGTCTAAAAGAGAAGGATGGGCCTCAAGGCTACATAAAACAAGTGATGAGCATAAATCGGATACGCGCTCTGGAATCTCACAAGTGGATAAAATCTCGAGATCATTCCATTCGGATATCATCATAGAAACAACAGCTTGTTGTTTACGGCTAAGAGCATCGGCGACACGATTACCCTTATCGGGGGTGTAAAGAATATCAAGATCATAAGGTGCAAGGAACTCAAGCCAACGTTGTTGACGCAAATTAAGTTCCTTTTGAGAAAATAAATATTTCAAAGACTTATGATCCATGTAAAGAATAAATTTCTCTCCCAATAGATAATGACGCCAAATCCGAAGGGAGAAAACAATAGCCGCGAGTTCTAAATCATGTGTGGCATATCTAGTTTCGGCCGGCTTCAATTGCCTAGAAGCATAAGCAATAACACGTTCTTTTTGCATAAGAACGACACCCAAACCAATGCGACTAGCATCGGTATAAACAATAAAATCTTGGTTTCCATCGGGAATCACAAGAATAGGAGCATCGGAAAGGAGTTCTTTCAATTTCTGAAAAGATGCTTCACATTTGTCCGACAAAATGTATTTAACTCCCTTCTTAGTCAAGCTAGTGAGAGGCACGGCAATTTTAGAAAAGTCTTTAATGAAACGATGGTAATAACCCGCCAATCCCGGAAAACTACGAATCTCCGTCACACTCTCCGGTCTCCTTCAATCTTGAATCGCTTCAATCTTTGAAGGATCCACAAAAATTCCGGATTCGGAAATAATATGACCGAGAAACTTCACACGAGATTGCCAAAAGTGGAATTTAGAAAATTTTGGCTTTTAGTTGATTACTCCTAAGAGTTTCCAACACAATCCGAAGATGTTTTTCATGCTCCTCCTCGGTTTTTGACTACACAAGAATATCATCAATAAATATGAGGACAAACTGGTCGAGGAAGTCTTTGAAAACTCTATTTATAAGGTCAACGAAATAAGCCGGAGCATTCGTTACACCAAATGGCATAACAAGCCATTCATAAGATCCATAACGAGTATGGAACGATGTGGAAGGAATGCTATCCTCTGCAATACGAAGCTGATGAAATCCAGTGGCTAAGTCTAATTGTGAAAAGACTCTCGCACCACTAAGTTGATCGAATAGATCATCAATCCGAGGTAAAGGATATTTATTTTTGATAGTAAGATCATTAAGCTTGCGGTAATCAACGCAAAGCCTAAGCGTACCATCGGATTTCTTCACAAAAATAGCCGAAGCTCCCCAAGGCGAGGAACTTGAGCGAATAAATTGCTTCGTTTCCAAATCGGATAATTGTATACGCATCTCCTCATTTTCTTTATTGGACATGCGATAAGGAGGACGAGCAATAGGTTGAGCTCCAGGGATAAGATTAATTCTGAACTCAATTGCTCGCTTAGGCGGTAATCCTAAAACGGGCTCAAATATGTCGGAAAATTCACGAACAACGTGAACAAGAGCAATGATATCTTCCTCATCATCTTTATCGTCATCGCGAGGATTTAAAGAATATACAGATGCAACCAAGTTGGAATCCGAATCTTTAAGATTAATAGAAATCTGCTTAACAGATTGAGGATGTCGAAGATGAATAGTCCGCTCAGGACATAGGATATGAGCTTCATAACGGTTAAGCCAATCCATTCCCAAAATCATTCCAAAGCCTAAATAACGCATGACATGCAAATCGGCTAGGAAAGAAAAATCACACAAAATAATCTCGACATCTTTTCAAAGCAAACTAAGCGTTGCAGATCCGCCAACTGGATTCGAAATTCTCAAAGAAGTCATTAAAGCAACAACACTTAAAGAAAATGTATCAACAAGCTCTTTTGATATAAAAGAATGGGATGCTCCCGTATCAAAAAGAACTCGAATAGGTTGATCACGAAATATAATAATACCATCAAGGATAGAATGAAAAATACCTTGACCACGAGATGTGTTGCCAGGGGCTTGAGCAACATTAAGCTTTCCCTCCTTCCTATTTTGAAGTTTGGGACAAGAAGATAAATAATGATCCGGGCTTTTGCAATAGCGACAAGTACGAGGCTTTGAACACTTGTTCGCAAAATGGTCTCTGGAACCACAATTAAAGCATTTCCCATCAGCAGAGGAAAAAGTCTTCGCAGCAGGAATTGCCTGTTTACCCTTTTTACTGGGATAAGGACCTTTGAATTTGTTTGGCCTCTTCTTGTTGTTGAAGTTTGGTTTGGAACCCACCACTTCAACATCACTTTCCCTATCCGCCTCTTCAAGACGAAGAGCGATATCAATGAGTTGGTCGAAGGGAACTTCTAATTTTAGAAGTAATGGCTTCTTGAGATTTTTGTTTATGCCATAGACAAATCTTTGGTTCTTCTTCAATGGGGTGTTGATGTATTCAACCCCATATTTGGAAAGTGACTTGAAGGATGCAGCATAATCAGTCACGGAGGCTTCACCCTGAACAAGGTCTATGAAACGCCGAGCCAATGTCACTTTCTCTGCTTCTGGCACGAATTTTAATTCGAAGCATTCCCGGAATTGCTCCCAGGTGAGATCTGCTTCATTAATCTCAGAAATAAGAAGTTCATACCAGTCCAATGCTCTCTCTTGGAGAATACTGGAAGCCACCTGAACACGGTGAAGATCGACGAGATTCATGCGAATGAAGATTCGATCACATGTCCTTAACCAAGCCTGGAATTCAATAATAGTTTCAGAACCTTTAAATGGCTTCTCATCCTGGTTGGTGTAATCATTACACAAACATGCAAACCCAGATTTAGGGTGAGTAGGTGCTGGATTAGAACCAGCTGCTTGAGCATTCGTGACAAGGTCAAGAAGTTACTGGGTAGTCATAAAAACTCCATCATGGAGTGGAGCACTAGATGGTCCAGCTCTGGGACGACCAGGTCTAACCATTTCTCTTCCTTAAGAAAGAAAGAAGGAAGAAGAAGAAGGTTATTCACAAATTGAATATCAAGCAATCTTGATAGATAAAACAAGGAATCATAAAGAAAATAGGATGAATCGATACGAAGACTCGATTTAAATCCTAAAGCATGACTCCGAAGATAAACTTAGGACGATGATCCTTGTTAAATTATTCTACATTGTTCCGAAGTTTGGCTCTGATACCAAGCTGTGATGCCCCACCTCTATACCCACGCTAGCCAAGGACACTACGGTGTAATGCCGTTAACTAGCACGGAGAATAAGGCTGTTGAGGAGCGACCATCTGTATAATTGCTTTGTGCGAGTACCGATATGCCAGATAAGACGTAACTTGCATTTCTTTTCAAGAGGACATCCGACATACCGACACAAACTCAAAGCTACTACACAGTGGCTATAATAATCTTCGGAAACAAATATAGAAATAAACATAACACAAATCACTCACAGATAATTCATATCACAAAGGCGGAAGAAGATATGAACATATAACTAACACATGAAAGTGTACATCAGAGTAGTGGTCAAAAAGATCCCCAATAATACAGAAGAATAGCAACACGTGCTATACAAAAGAATACAACTATGAGTCTATATCTCAGGTGTAAACAACAAAAACTGCTAATCTAAATAGTTAGCCAAAAGTCAGGGTAATGAATCCCTAGGGAGAAGTCAACCAGAAGCATCTGTAACATCTCGGTCTGACTCGAATATTATTTAATAAGAAAATAATAAACGGATCAGTCTAGCTATAAATATCAGATGAGACAATATAGAATAAGAGGTATGACATAAACATATGATAACCATACGGGCATACTACAATAAGTGTGTAATTGAAACTCAACATGAGATTAATCAATATAATAGAAATCTTCACAAAGATCCAAAAAGGGTATCATACCCAAAACTTGTATTCACAACAAGTCAATGACACACGAATTCACCAATGCACAAAAATTGATAAATCATATCAATGAAAATCACTAAAATTGGTGAAGCACAAATTCCAGAAATCAACACACGAAATCCAGAAAATCATAAGAAGGGGGAAGGCCTGTCAACGAACGAGAGCATGAAAACTCACCAACATATGTATCACACGAACGAGACGCTATCTCATGGTAGCTAGCCAATAATTTTTGACACGCGAATGGCCCGAAGACCATGGGGCGCTACCCCACATGTGTGAGTCGAAATCACACCGAAACAGGGTCTAGTCTAAATCGCAGACAAAGAGACATCGCACAATTTCTAGTCTAAATCACAAAAATGATCGTCATGTTCATCAAGAAGTGTCAACTACAGTAAGCTAGTAAATATATGAGCTTAGCTTCATGTCCCATAACCACTAGCTTAACTTAAATATTTACGAACAAATTGTAGATTTCTACTAGAAAATTGTCATAAGAGATTCAATCGAACAAGTCCAAGAATTAACCGACGAAGTAAACGCAAGCGTTTCATACCACTTGTTGTACTAAGTCGTTTAATTAGATTTCTCATACGAGTGAGGAAAAGTTTTGTATATACTAATAGATTGGAAAACGGTTTAAGAGAATGAGTTTTGTAATAAAATAGTGTTGAAATCATTTGATGAAAGAGTTTTGATATTTACTACTAGTATTGAACCCTTTATATTTTTAAAGTGACAAATCATCGAAATGATTATAGAAACAATCAATCACTAAAATTCACGTACGAAGTCGTGAATAAAATCCAAAGAAATCGATACCGAATCCATCAAAATGGATATTCCAAAAATTCCCGAAGAAAAGAAGTCATCAAAGTCAATAACAAATAATAACAACAAATAGGGAAATAACACGAATCGATTAAATTTGGAAACCACGCAAAATAGGCGAAATAGGCAAAACAGCAACAGGTCGGTCGGCCGGCTACAGAGCTCGGTCGACCGGACACTGTTCTGGAAAAATCCTCTGGAAGAAGGTCGGTCGACTGAGCTCTGTAGTTGGTCGACCGGACCTGAGACAGAGAAGTGCTGTGCACTTTTAGTAGCAGGTCGGTCGACCGGTCCAGTGGTTCGGTCAGCCGAACCTGTATTCTTGCACTTCCTGCCCTATGTCAAAAGAGGTGCAGACTCCCTCAATTTGCAAACGGTCGAGCAACGACACTAAGGGTTTACGCCAATTGACTACCTGGTCATAGAAGCTCTTCGGTTCATCACCAAAACATGGTCAAAACATCAAAGCTATGATTTTTAAAGAGTTGAACCCAAAACACCAAAAATTGGAATATTCACCAAATCAATCTAAACCAAAAGCAATTGCACACGAATAAGTGTTAGGAATTCACCTTTGAACCCAAACAAATGAAGAAGAAGCTCGAAAGCAAAGGAGAATCAACCACTCTTCAAATCCAACTCAAGAAGCTTGATTCTAAGCTTTAAAAGAAGAACATTCCCAAATTTAGGTTTAGGATTTCTGAAATTGATAAGAGAATGAGTTGTAGAAGAAGAGAAGGCTTACCAATGGGTTCTCTTGAAGTTGGAGCTAGAAGTTGGATTTGCTAATGAAGACTAGGGCTTGGAGTTTTAATTTCCCATTCCACTCACCATTGTTGCTAAAGCTTGAGTATTAGGATTAGAAATGAAGTAATGAAAACTTGGAGTGGGGTTGGGTTCATATGTTAGGTTAATGGGTTGAAAGCCAAACCAAAGCCCTAAGTGAAAAAGTAACAAAATTCTACTATCTCCAAACACATCAAAGTTTATACTTAAAAAGATCGCAAACGACATTTTGAACTCAATGGAAGTGATCTTGAGTCCTAATTCGACTGTTTGCAAAAAGTAGTTTTTTCGGACAAAATCCGACTAACGATGAAATATATAAATATAATATTTAAATACTCAATCGTAAAATATGCGGGCTGTTACACTATTTAATGAGATCAATGAAGAAGGCAGGATCATTGGTTAGTCCAAAAGGCATGACTAACTGTTCATAGAAACTATTCATCCAGGAGGAAGGACAACAGGTCGAGCTCCAGGAATAAGATCGATGTATAGTTTTAATTTCCTGCTTGGGAGGGAGAGAAGTGACTTCACTAATACATCAGAATAATCCTGACTATAGGCGTGGAGTCCAGATCACTAGGTTGAGAATCAAGTGGAAAGATAAAACTGCCTGCTTAATCCAAAGGCAATTAACATTCGATCACGAGAGAATTACTTAGGTCATCTATTAGGGAAACGGTTTGGGCTTTACAAGAAATGACAGCTTTGAAACCGAGGATGTAGAGATCTCCGGTGGGTTGATGTTTGTTGTAAAGGAGTTCACCCCTATACAAATCATACTAAGGTAGGCGGGACTGCCGATGGGATTAGTCACACATAAGTATGAAGTTGCCAATTGAGATTTGAAGCTATGGGATGCTCTAGTATCTAGAAGAACACGACCAAGAAGCACAAGAATGGATTCTGGAACAAAGGGAAAGTTCTGGAATTCAATAGAAATCCTAATAGAAGAGGAATCTAAACAAGAATTTCAAGCTCGAAGGAATATGATTCTGTAATCGATTCCACTCATCCTAGGGTATCACTACCCTATCTCTAATGAGGTTTTTACTCCATATGCTAAGTTTTTGCCTAAACCAAAGCTTTGATACCACTTGTAACGATTTGGTATTTCGAACCATTCAAATCGACAATCATCCACTCCTATCAGACTTGAATTGCTCAAAACAACAGATTGTTAATTTATATTTGGCAAAACTTAGCATATACAGTATATAAATCAATCGCAGAATCGCAGACATAGAATATTACAACAATAAGCAGCGGAATAGATAAATAGTAGTTCATGAAGCTACTATATAAACAACAAAATTTAAAATAAAATACAACATAAATCTCAAATACAGAGTGGTCTTAAATACAAAAGTAACTAGCAAGACTGAACATAAGAAACTGGAAATAATAGAAAGATGAACAAAGATAAGATGGATCTTTAAGAAAAACACCAAGCTCCAAAGGTGAGTCTCAAATGTTATGACACTCGGTCTGATCCGAGCATAAAGCAAAACACAAAACACTGAAGTCAGGATTAACATTTTTATACCGGTAAATTTAACTCAAGTGAAATGTCAATTGAAATACAAAATAACTTAAAGGATGTTTGGAATTCCCATCCTCTAAGGACCCGTTAAACTATCTACATACATAGTACAATACAGTACATATATAATGTCCATAGTAAAGCAAACTATTAAAATAGCATTAAGACGTTACCCATATCCCCCTTAACACAATTTTATATATTCCCGTACTCTGTATAGTACCGTAATTCTTTCGTTAACTGGAGGGCCATCATATGGCACTCCATACGTACGGTACAAACCAAAATCGTAGTGGACGCGATAAAGTAGGTGACAAGGCATGCGAGGCAATGCCCAGAGTAGGATACTACCGTTTTGTGGATCTGGATTGGTGGTAACGCATAGCAGCTACTACCGCCAACCTCAAGACACGCTCCTATAATCAAAGGTGCGCCTATTCAAATCACAAAATAATAGAATGGTATCGAAGAAGCTTGCTCGAGCGAAGGTGCGACCTCACTTGGCCCGGCATGGCTTCTGTTTTAGTCACATCAAGATGACTCACGGGAGTCAGGGCTGCGTTCATACCTCATATAGACGTCTCCAACCATCCTACTTGGTTTTGGAATCTCCACTACGTGCATAGTTGTTAAAATGGTTTTCGGTATTGGTAGAGAGTATGAAAAAACCCAATCCCGATCTCATTAACAATCAAACATTTATTTCACACCATGATCATTTTCCAATATAGTTTATATTTCATTTCGAAGTATCATATACATTTCAAAGTCATATCACTTTCGAAATCATATTACTTTCAAATCGTATCACTTTAAAAATCATTATTCACTTTAAATCATTTTCATTCCAATAAGATAATCACACAATAGTTTGTATATTAAATAGTTTCAAACTAGAATTAGTTTCTTCCAATTTTACAAATCAATTCAAATCAACCTTTTAGTTCCAAATTCAATTTAAATCAATCTCAATTCAAATTCTCATTAAAACCATTTTAATTTATCAATTTCAAATTCAGATTTGAACTGCAAATCTAAACCACTCGAATTTCAATTGGTTTCAAAGTTAAATATTCAAACATTTACAATAACTCAATTTGATAAATTTATATTTCCAAACTCAACATTTAATTTTATTTAAATTTGAAATTATTTGCTAAATCATTTTTTATAACATTTAAATAAATTTCAAATTTCAAATTTAAATAAAATCAATATATCAAATATCTAACTATAAATATATATATATATATATATATATATATATATATATAATTCTATAATATTCACCTAGTCATCTTTCATAACCATTTAAATAAAAATTCAAATTACACATTTAAATCAAAACTAAATATTCAATTTCCATTTATTTAAGTTCGAAAATATTAATTTATTCACTTTTAATCGAAACCAAGTTATCAAGTTAAAATTTCATATCATTAAAAATCTCTAAATTAATAAGCCTAAATCAATTTTTATCAAATTAAATTCCAAATCAATTTTAATTTATCCTTCCAACCTTAATTTATAAAAATTATTACAAAATCTATTTCAAAATACTAATATAAATTTAAATAAATACTTAAAATATAATTTACACATATATATCTGTTAAATTGAAATCTTATTGAATATTATTATATTAGTTATTATTAAATTAAGTCTTATTTTTAAAATATATTTTATATTAAATCTTATTTTATATATCTAAAAAAATTATAAGTAAAATCTTAAAATTTCAAATTTCAAAACTAACTTATAAATTTAAAATTTCTAAATATATATAATTTTAAAAATATAATTTTTCACATACATAAAATAAATTTATATATATTTTTAAAAATCAATATTTATTAAAACCCATATATTTCCTTTCAAAACCTTGGAAATCATCTTTCAAAAATGCACCAACGGTGTCTGTATATAGTTTTTTATCCTATGGTCAAGTGATACGAATATTTATCATTTCAATCTGAAATTTAAATTTAATATTTATGGGTATATATCATTTCAACCCCCAATCCCAAAATTCAAAATCAATGAAAATTGCTTGGGTTTATCGTTTCAACCCATAACGATTTTCCTCTAATATATAAGATCATTTGAGTATGTATCATTTCAACCCATAGAGATTTCTAAACTGACAGGGAACTTGCAGAGTGAGAACAAATATGTTAATAATATAACATATCAATAATAGGCATATATCATCAGTAACAAATTTTAATATAACAGGTTATGGTGTCATATGTCATAGGCAAACAAGTGCAAATAATGTCATATCATATTTAACAACTAAATAACTAAACAATTCAAATTTAACGTCATATTTCAATCGTCATTTCATGTGAATTAAATTTACTAAATACAAGAATGTTAATCGCGAGTGATTGCTCACTTTTCAAGGCTAGGGAATAACGATGGCAAAGATGGTGACACACACGGATACAGACACGAGCAAAGCAAAAAGTTGATGCGACCAATTTTGGACAGCGGCGAGACAAAAGCAAAGCACGATGAACTGGATATGATGAAGATCAATTATATAAGTGAACTTATATATATATAGACTATATATATATATATTAAAATCATATTTTAATCCAAACCCATTAGAACAAAATCTATATATTTCAAAATCATTGTGTAATCTAAAACACATATTGAAATTTAACATAAAACCATTACATTATACTTAAAAACCAAAACTCATGTATATACTTATATATATATATATATATATATATATATATAAACTAACAGATCATATATAACTTATGTAAACCTATATACATACGAACAGAATATATATAACTTATACATTATAAACAAATCATATATTTATATATATACAATTTAAAAATCAATATTTAATAAACAAATATATTATCTCTCAAAAAATTTCATATAATATATGCAGACAATATATGAGTGAAAATAAATATAAATGCAGCTACTCAAACAACATATGCAGCCTATATACATATAGACAATATATATATATATATATATATATATATGAAAGCAAATGTATATGCGGCTACTTAACAAATATACGCAGCCTATGTATATATGCAAACCAATATATATAACCTATGTAGACTATTCGTGAAACGACCTGCAAATTCGTACCCCTTGAGTTAACACTATCTACAACAATCAACTCAAGTTGTACAGAAATACGAACCGTTTGGGTTAAAGAAGAAGAGGTAGCAGAAGAAAATAGGAAACAACATCAAAATCTAACCATCGCAGCGGAATAAAATATAATAGATAATAAACAAACTTTACTAAAAAAACAAATACATCTGTTTACATATTACATCGTCAGAGTACATCAATCACGGATCAACATCAATATCATACAACTGGATGCACAACTACTCAACACAGCGGAAAATATATATAAAACAAGTACGAGAATACGCATCGTCGTCTAGCTCGTCTCCTGAGCTCCACAGCATCATATCATGTATCCTATAATACTCGGTCTGACCCGAGCATTATAGTTAAATAACACCCGAGTCAGTCTGGAAAACCAGCGTGAGAAAATCACACTCAATTGATTATTAAAGTTTCAAAACTCCTTTGAAAACAAAAGCATCTCGAAAGACCATGCCACAAATAAACATGTCGGGTTTTTACCTTACGATAGCTAAAACAATTTTTATGGAAATCCTCTGTTATTATAATAGGGTCTATATACAAATACTTATAAAACAGCCGAAATTGTAACATCTATTAAATTCTAGCTACTAGCCACAGAGTGGGTAATACAAACAAAACTCGTACACGGCTCGTATGGAGAATGGATTTCCAACTAATGACTAGGCACTGGGGTACCACCTGTCACAGTACGGGGCCTAGATCACCGTACCGAGGAGTACGCCCGCTCCCCTGCAACACAAGACCGGGACTACCCCTTACTAGATAATCTTGAGTGAGATCACCCCACGGTTGGGATCAGCAACCGCCCACTAAACCGAAATAAAAAGGGACATCTAGACAGGAATGACCTCACCCTGCTTGGGTGCTACCTACCTAGCCTTGCTGCATAACCCCTGATTTTCAGTCATTCCCATTCGATGAGGCTTGAGGCTAAGCATTACCTTTTAAGAACATATCCCTTAGAATGCCCATCGTCCACCTGACGATGTTTTGCAAGCATTCATCCATACAAATCCGTCCCGGGTTCGGACGGAATCGAAGGCACTATTCCTACTACATCCACTTTGGAAATATCCTCAGGATTAGTAGCGACTAGCCCTTGCACTTCACTGCTCCATCTTCGAATCCAAAATCATTTCCATGAAATGTAAAAACCGGATCGAAGTGGTTTTCGAGAAATAAATCTCGATCCCGGTCTCTTCGAAACGATCAACGCATTTTCGTCCAATATTGATAGTCGGTTATTAAACTATCAATTAATATTCACAAACAACCATCAAACAATAAATAATTTCCCAAATTATTTATTAACCTCAAAAATATCTTTACAAGATATATTTTCACTTTTCTAACCCTTTTTAAAAACAGTTTTCAAAACTATCTTCCTTTTCTGAATAAATTTCCCAAATATTTTCTATTTCTTCTGAAATCACCAAGCACAAAACTTTAGATTTTTAAAATAATTTAAAACACTTTACTTTGAAATATACTTTAAAACATTTAAGTTAAAACTACTTCAACAATTGGTTAAAATACTTACTATATGAGTATTTGAAAATAAGGTTACTTTAAAAAATATAAAATCCGGTTTTCACTTTCAAAACCAAATACTAAGTCACTTCTTATAAATAATTACTATGGTAATAGATTTAAAAAATATTTACTTTAGAATTTTGATATTTAGAAATAATAAATTCCTAAAACATACTTTTTTTAAACAACATTAAAACCCTTATTTTATTTTAAAAGCTTACTTTGAAAACGTACTTGGCTATCCAGAGAAATATACTTCTCTTCACATTCTTCTTGAAATTTCCAATTCCAAACACCTGAATCAATTTCCAAATTGGTTTCCAATTTACTCCCTTTACTTCAAAATATATTAATTTCATATTTTATTCCTTAATTATGATTTAAAATACTTTTAACTGAGAATACCAATTTTTAATTTCTCACATTACTTCTTAATTCTTTAAATAAATTTAAACTTTGAAATTTAAAATAATTCTTTATTCTTTTAAAATAATATCACTTGATTTTACAATTCATTAATTATTGTTTATTTAAATTCTTTTCTTCCATACTCGAAGTTATTTATTAGTATTTAGCATTACTTCCATCCCTTTTTCAATTAATTCTTAATTTATTCAATTTTCTATAATTATCTCGCTTACAATTTATATATTTTTGGTAATTCATTATACTCAAATATATCGAATCAAACCATCACATTAAATATTCCAATATAAATCATCATAAAATATCAAATACTCACAACAGAGAATATTAAATAATTTAAATAAAAGTTGAGGGGCCCAGTTGGATCCCTCCTACCTGTTTTCCCTGCATCCACAGACGTTAGCACAATATAAAATACCATTTCCAAAATATACCACACTATAGCACATCAATCAATTCAACCATTCAAACAATTATTTAAATTTAATCATTTAAATTTAAATTCAACTAAGTGAGATTAACTCACCTTTGATTATTAATTTCAGTCCGATCCAAACTGGCTATTTCCTTCCCGATTTCATACCTAGTACAGACATTTGATGATTGTATTAATATTCGAAATATAAATCGAACCCTTAACCCCCATTCAATTAAATTTTGAACTAATTTTCTTTTATTAAATCTTTTAGTAACAAAAATGGTTTAAATAGGTCGAATTACACAATTTAATTCCTATAATACGTTATTATAAAATAAATCAGTGAAATTATATTTATTTTACTTATGAACTATACATATGAGCATTAAATTTAAATAAAACAAATTTCATTTGTCCAACCTAGATACATGTATTACATTAAAAGAAATAGATCTACTATTATTATTTTTATCTGCGTACATACAAATCCATATATACTAGATTTAATTAAATAAATCCGAACGATACCTTACTGCTGTTGAAATCGCGCGGCCCAAACTCCACGCACGCATCCGACCATCAAGTCTAGCATGCGAATCTCTGTCGCCGCCCTGACTTCACCCTCGTACGAGGTTGCATAGCAACCCCAGATCGCGACTACGTCGCTCGATCGCTGCTGCTACCCAAACCAAACACGTTATCTTCCCATTCGAGCATCGACCCCTTGATGATTCCGTTCGATCTCAAATCGGTGAAGGGCTGTGTAACAACCCGCATATTTATCGATTTTTATATTTAAATATTTTATTTAAATATTTTATCGTTAATCGGATTTTGGTCCGAAGCTACTTTTTGCAAACGGTCAAATTAGGACTCGAGACCACTTCCATTGAGTTCGAAACGTCGTTTGTAATCTTCTAAGTATAAACATTGATATGTTTGGGGTTAGTGGAATTTCACCACTTTTTCACTCGAGCCTTTGGTTTGGACTTTTAGCCCATTAGGCCCAAGCTCCACCCCCCTTCTTCTTCATTGCTTCATTTCATTTCCTAACACTAAAGCTTCAACAAAAATGGTGAATGGAATGAGAAATTAAAACTCCAAAGTCTTTGTTTTATTGCAACTCCAACATTCAACTCCAAATTCAAGAAGAAGACATCGGATTCAAGCTTGTGGTTGCTTCTCCATTTGCCTTCAAGCTTTGTTCTTCATTTTCATTGGGTTTTGGAGCAAAGGTGAGATTTTTATCTCACAATTCTAGTCTATAACTATATTGGACTGTTGGGAATGATTCCCTATCACTTTTGCATGCACATTTGCATTTGGTTTGAATCGAATTGGCGAAAAACTCCAATTTTTAGTGTTTTTGGTGAAATTCTGCACTTAGGTCGTTCTGCCTATGCTAGGTCGTTCGCGTGGAAAAGTCTCGGCCTCAAAATAGCTCGTTTCCGACCTTAAAATGGCCTACAACGTTAGGTCGCTCGGCACTCGGAATTAGGTCGTAGGTCGTATGGCTCTTAGGTCGTAGGTCGCGGGCTTTTAGGTCGTTAGGTCGCAAACACTTAGGTCGTTTCTGACCTTAAATCCCCTATATAGCCTTAGGTCGCTCGCTCTGGCTCCTTAGGTCGTAAGTCGTGGGCCTTTAGGTCGTAGGTCGTCAGGCCGTTAGGCCTTAACTCGTGTGGCCTTGGTTCTTTAAGTCGCTCGACCTTGCCTTCCATTTTTAGGTCGCATGACCTTCTAACCCGCTAGGTCGTTGGACCTATAACCCGTTAGGTCGTTGGGCCTATAACCCTTAGGTCGTTAGGTCGTTAACCCACTAGGTCGCATGACCTATAACCTGTTAGGTCGCTCGACCGTTTACTTCCTTAGGTCGCATGACCTTGTTCCACTAAGTCGCTCGACCCTTAGGTCGTAACACTTTAGGTCGCACGCCTTTCACACCATTAAGTCGCAAGTTTAATTAGGTCGCTCGGCCTTAAAACGTTAGGTCGCTTGACCTGTGCAATTGTTAGGTCGCGAGTTCCTTAGGTCGCTCGTCTCCCTTAGGTCGCTTGACCTGTGCTATTGTAAGGTCGCGAGTTCCTTAGGTCGCTCGCCTCCCTTAGGTCGCTTACCTGGTTGAGTCGCACCTCACCTTAGCTCGGCCATGATTAGGTCGCGAGTTTCCTTAGGGTCGCTTACTCCTTTAGGTCGTGACTCTTTAGGTCGAAACCCTTTAAGTCGCTCGATCCTATCCTTCCTTTGGTCTTCACTAGGTCGTACCGTTTTGGTCGGGGCGCTGCCCCCTGGACCCCCACGACCTGACCGGGCAGGTCGAACCCCGTAAGCGGTGGCGTTGCCCCCGCAACCCCACCTTGGGGGGTTGCCACCCCCTCTGGACCCCCCCTCCGTAGGGGATCTTATCTGAAAAACATTGAGCTGATTTCCTTGGATTTTATTCACATCTCCGTATGCGATTTTTTGTGACTGATTGTTTCTACAATTGCTTCTGTGTTTTGTCACTTTATAATATAAAGGTTTCAATACTAGTAGTAAATATCAAAACTCTTTTAACAAACAATTTCAACTCTATTTTTAATAACAAAGCTCTTTTCTTAAACCGTTTTCCAATCTATTAGTATATACAAGCCTTTACCTCACTCGGATGAGAAATCTAATTAAACGACTTAGTAAAACAAGTGGTATGAAACGCTTGCGTTCACTTCGTCGGTTAATTCTTGGACTTGTTCGATTGAACCTCTTGTGACAATTTTATTAGTGAAGATTTACAGTTTGTTCGTAAATATTTAAGTTAAGCAAGTGGTTATGGGACATGAGGCTAAACTTCTATATTTACTAGCTTAGTGTAATTGACACTTCTCGTTGATCTTGGTGATCGCTTTATGAATTAGACTAGCAATTGCGCGATGTCTCTTTCATTGCAAGGTTAGACTAGACACCACTTGTGTGATTCCATTCACACATACCTTTCTGCTTTTTGGTTAGTCTTGACCTCAATCTGTGTGATTCCATTCACACATGTGGGGTAGCTCCCCTTGGTCTTCGGACCGTCATGTGATAGGCCTCTTTCCCTTTTTATGATTTCTGGATTTCTTGTGTTGATTTCTGGAATTTATCTCTTTGACTTGTCATGAGTACAAGTTTAGGGTATGATGCCCTCTTTGGATCTTTGAGAAGATTCTTGTGATATTGATTTATCTCTTATCGGTTGATCTCCTGTTGATCATTATTTGCATACTTATAGTAGTATGTCAGTATGGATATTTTATGTTTATGCCATATCTTTTATTTTATATCATGTCATCTGATATTTATAGCTAGACTGATCCGTTTATTATTTTCTTATAAATAATACTCGGGTCAGACCGAGATGTTACAGGTGCTACTGCTTGACTCCTCCCCCCGTGATTCACTACTCAGACTTTTGGCTACTTGTTTAGATTAGCAGCTTTTGTTGTTTACACTTGAGATATAGACTCATAGTTGTATTCTTTTGTATAGCACGCGTTGCTATTCTTTTGTATTATCGTGGATCTTTTTAGACCACTACTCTGATGTACACTTTTATGTGATATATATTCATATCTCTTTCCGCCTTTGTGATATGGATATCTGTGATTGATTCGCATGTTATGCTTACTTCTATATTTGTTTCCGAAGATTATTTTATAGCCACCGTGTGATAAGAAATTACATGGATGTTCGCTCCTCAATAGCCTTATTCTCCACGCTAGTTGACAGCACTACTCCGTAGTGTTCTTGGCTAGTGTGGGTATAGAGGTGGGGCGTCACAGGCTGTCCACGTCAAAATGAAATTGGAGGAAAGCAAACGTGAAACCAAAAATTCTCGGTTACAGGAAACGAAGAGGGGTGAGTGCGTTCGATTTCGTGAAAAGGATTTGAGGGAGAGAGAGGCATGCATTGATTGTGGAACAAGAAAATGAGGGCGCGACCATTTTTTTTTGTTAATGACAGGAACTGAATTGAAGAAACGAGGAAGAAACTAGCAAATTTTAGAAGGAACGAGAAGTGTGCGATGGAAGATAAGAGTAGCGTGTTAAGGAATGAATAAAGGATGGCGCATACAAGAAGCTTGATTTATTAAATTAAATTTCATTAGATTATTATGAATTAAATGTCCAGCGCGTTTACATATCGTACACTCACACACTAACTCCAACCAATACGAAATTTGAAATCCGATAATAAAACAATATTACGGATCTAACGGAACTGGTTTCGTCGAATTGCGAGACTATGCCTCGGAAGGCTATTTTTAAATTCAATTTAAACGATACAAATTTCAAAACCGAACGAATCAGTGTTAAATTCAATCTTAAAACTTCTATTATCCTCAGTATTATCAATATAACTTTTACAAGCCTTCAAATTAATTTTAACAGGCTTAAAGTTCTAAATTCAACAATTTACCCAACTTCACTTATTTAATTTAATAATTCAATTATCAAATAAATTGTGATATTTGTAATTCAAGTTAAAATTACTCTATTGAATATTTAAAGTCAATTAAATATTCCAACTTTAAATGCTCGAAATTTCCGGCTCGTCACATTCCTCCCCTCTTAAAAGAATTACGTCCCTGAAATTACTAGTTAGGAAGAATGGTACAATACCCGTTTATTTTTCCTCAAAACCAAACAATCCAACATCTAGCCAACTATCTTTTTATAAAAACCCATTATTATTCTTATTAACTTTTCAAACTTTTCCATAGTTCCCAAACAACTTGATTTATACAATCATTCAAATTATAATTCAAAACTAAATTTTGAATTATCAAAATTTTCTCAAAATTTTTCTAACTCACTGAATTTCTGAAATTTTTTGCCAGCGTCTCCTTTGCGCGGCTAGCTCGGTACAACTACAAAATGGCTCTACGGCCCCCAAATCTCAAAAAGAAAACAAAAAGCCAAGTGGCTCGATCAAAATCCCAATCAAATTTCACACCAAATTTAAATACATATCTTTTTGTCGAGCATTTCAAATTTTTATCTTTTGAAGTCAAATCCAATTTTCTTTTCCCTTTATAATACCTGCATATCCTGCTTAGCACTAATATCCAATCACAATATTCCCAAAACATCATATCAACTTTCTTACAAAATGTCAGTATTTATTCATTCAAATATTAACTTAAATTATATTTGTAGTATCAATTTCCAATCAAGAATTCACCATTCCCTTCTTAAGTTAGTATAAGCATTTTATACGTTTCTTATATTTATTTTCACCTCACTATTCTAGTTTATATCTATTTCTATTCAAATCGATTCTTTCATTTCCATATGAATTCAATTTATTTTCAACTCTGAACATTTAATTTTATTTTTCATTTATAACTAATTCATATCATTACTTTCAATTAGTTTCATTTACAAATTTATTTCAATTTTCAGTTGGAATACGTTTGTCGTTTAACAAAATTTTCCAAAAATTTTCTAACTCCCAAAATTTTTGAAGATTTTTGACATAGTCTCCTTTGTACGGAGGAGCTTTTGCAATTTGACAAAAGAGATAATTATATATACATCGACCCACCCGGTCGGAAAAACAAAAAAACAGTTCATATTTCCTATTTTTATTGCGTAGGCGTACCTTATTTAGCACTTTTAAGCAAATAGCTTATTTATTTAGCAGATAGCATGCCCAAAATCCAGCCACACGGCTTCCCGGTACCTGTACTTACTCAATTTAAACATGTAAGTGCCAAATATATGCAATTTAACAATATTTCACTTAGTTGCAATGGTTAAACACATGAATTCTAAAAGAAATTCACACCAAACATTTTTCTGTAAGCAACTGGTACAATTTTCATACTAATTCCACTGTTCCAATTAATTTATAACCATTTTCATTCAATTTGAATGGTTTTCAACTCATTCGTATACAACTTCATCAATTTGGAGGGTTTAAAACTCAATTGCTTACATTTTATTTATTTTTAAGCAAACCGAACTCATATTTAATTCAATTACTCTTAAAATCAATTTATTTTACTCCTATCAATCCATGACATTTTAATGACTTTCATTTACATCCAATAACAATTTATTCTTTGCAATTTGACGAGATCTATGTGAATAAATAAGTACTTATGTTTATAACCAATTTAAATTGATTTTAACTCAATTTATACTTGATTCTATTCCATTTTTAAATTTATTCACAATCCATAGATTCTCATTTCCATTACATTTTAAATTTGAATCCATTCACTTACATTTTATTTTTCTAACCAAACTAGTTCATTCAAAATCCATTAACAACTTAGGTTCATCTTAATTACCAATTTAATTTCCTTTTTATTTTAATTTATTCACGACCATTTATTTAGCTCGACACGTTCCATTTCAATTTTATTCACAATCCATTCATTTACATTCCATTCCATATTTGTTTATTCCAAACTATTTTATTTAGCTCGAAGACAATCTAAGCTATTTCATTCAATAACCATTTCAATTTTTCTCAATCTCATGTATGTCATGCTTCATTCAATTCTATACTTAAGTTTATTACTTCAAATCGTTCCAGTTTCATAACTTAAGTTCACTCTCATTTGCCCATAAATTCTCTTTCAATTTAATTTGATTCTATTTAAATCAAATCTCTTCCATTTACTACTTAGATCAATTAATTAATTTATTCAATTCATTTAAAAATTTCAATTTCCATGTTCGATTCATTCTCGAACTTATTTAATTAATTACAAGACCCTTTTTCACTTTATTTATACTCAGTTGGATCTTGTTTGCACTTCAAAGTATTTCATTTTAATCCAATTTCATTTTATTTGCTAACCAATCCCAGATGAATTTCATATTTATAACTCAAGGTTTCCTTCTCCCATTCACTTTAATTCACCATCAAATTTTATTAATTTACCATTCAACTTCTATTTAACCAACTCAAATTTTATCCACATATTTAAGTTACTAATTTATTCCAAATTAGTTTACTCCAAATTTATAATTCAATACTTTGATTTTATTTTATTTTGCTTCAAAAATCTCTTCAATTAAATTTTCTTGGGTTCACTTCTATTTTGTAATTCAGGTTTGGATTTTTATCCACTTCCCAAAATATCAAACAATTTTATTTGACTTATATCTCCCGTTCAAATTTTAAAAGTCACAAATTCATATGTTTTTCCCCACTTTCATCCATTTACCCTTAATCACATTCACTTTTCAGTTTTTACTCAAGACCTTATCTTTATTAAGCCAAGCATACCTGTATTTCAAACATTTAAATCCTTTTGATAAGCCATCGAAGTTTATTTATTCAATTTACTCTTTATCCAGCTTATTTCTATTTGAATAAGGATTTTATTCCATTCAACTTAAATTATTCAAGCTTTTATTAAATAAACTTTCACTTTCCTTGAAGCTATACTCCTATAAAGTTTAATCTTTAGTTGATTTACTTATTTCAATTTCATACTTAAATTCATTTCCATTATTATTTGATTCTTATCTAAATCAAATTTCATTTAACTAATTTAGCCATTCATCTAACTCCATCCTCAATTTGTTAAAATAATATCTAAGGCCAATTTAATTTCATCCATACTTGAATTGGATTTTATTTGCACTTCAAATTACCTTTATTTTAAGTCAATTCCATAACAATTTAATTCATGTTTGATTCACTACAATTTCAATTGAATTTCTATTTAAAAATTCGGCTTCATTTCGAAATTCCACCATTAATTCAAATTTCAACTTAATTCAATACAACTGGATTTATATTTTCAGTTTAATTTTACTTACTTCCATTTTCTGAGCTTAAATTAATTCCAATCCCATTTAAAGTTCTATTAAACTTCTCAATCCAATTCATTCACATTTTATTAATTTTATTTACTTCACTAATTTATTTATATTTATTTATATTTTTTTCCTTTATTTTCATTTTCTCATTTCACTAACATACAAAATTTGATGTTTTATTTCTTCCATCAAATTAAATTTCAAAAATTTAATCTTAATCCAAGTTAAATTTAAATTTTTAACTTCTCACTTTCGATTTTTAATTTCCAACATTCTAAGCTTATATTTTTCCTCCTGATTTAAAAATCATCTCAATTTATAAGCTTACAACATATCTTATCAGGATTTTAAATACCCGGCTTTTGGTTTCAAATCATTTGAAACCTTCAACATCTCAAATCACATTTCTCAAAAGCCAAACCAATGCTGGCTTTATTCCCAACAAATTTCCTTTGAAATTTTCAAAACAACTAGCTCTTCTGAGCAAATTAAATTTTGGCAGCAATCCGTCACTTAGAAATTCGAAAATAAATACTGATGATGCGGCCGTCATCATCAAAATTATTTTCCAATAATCCAAGTGATTTCAATGCTATACCACTTTCAAAATCCCTTTAAAACAAATTTCCTTTTAGAAATACCTCTAAAACAATAATGCTATTATTCATCTTCAAATACTTCGATAAACACTTCCAAATCTCCGGGATTTAAATTTCCAAATCCTTCTTAAATCAATTTTAACTATAATTCATTTGCACAGCTTATGCTCATACAAATTCTCATTTGATTCTATTTCAATTTATAATTTACATTTATAAATTGCATTTAAAAATTTCATTTTATAATGAATTTATTTCCTTAAACTTGGTTATGTTTTCAATTGCTAGTTAAATTTCCACTCAAAAATGATAATAATCTAAATATCATCATTCCTAATATCCAAGCAACCATATATTAGCTAAATAGTTTACAAAAACTTTCTTTATATCAAAAACATATTTTTGGGTAAAATTATTTCATTTACCCACATTTAAAACAATACTGTGTTGATTGTTCTATTCAAGTGTTTAGAAACCCCTTCGATACAGTTGTACAGACTGTGCCAACGAAGGTTCATATGTCACTCAATAAACCAATCAACACAATATTAAAACAATTTATATTCACTAACAAATACGCGCTCATATCTATTAATACGCTCAAACTCATTCTAGAGTACTACGGACTCTAATTTAAATGAGTAATTCCCACTAGAGCCAAGGTTATCCCAACCTAAGCTCTGATACCAAGTGAAACGACCCGCAAATCCCTACCCCTTGAGTTAACACTATTCTACAACAATCAACTCAAATTGTACAGAAATACGAACCATTTGGGTTAAAGAAGAAGAGGTAGAAGAAGAAAATAGGAAACAACATCAGAATCTAACCATCGCAGCGGAATAAAATATAATAGATAATAAATAAACTTTACTCAAAAAATCAAATACATCTGTTTACATATTACATCATCAGAGTACATCAATCACAGCTCAACATCAATATCATACAACTGGATGCACAGCTACTCAACACAGCAGAAAATATATATAAAACAAGTACGAGAATACGCATCGTCATCCAGCTCGTCTCCTGAGCTCCACAGCATCATATCATGTATCCTATAATACTCGGTCTGACCCGAGCATTACAGTTAAATAACACCCGAGTCAGTCTGAAATACCAGCGTGAGAAAATCACACTCAATTGATTATTAAAGTTTCAAAACTCCTTTGAAAACAAAAGCATCTCGTAAGACCACGCCACAAATAAACATGTCGGGTTTTTACCTTACGATAGCTAAAACAATTTTTATGGAAATCCTCTGTTATTATAATAGGGTCTATATACAAATACTTATAAAATAGCCGAAATTGTTACATCTATTAAATTCCATCTATGCCACAGAGTGGGTAATACAAACAAAACTCATGCAAGGCCCGCAGGGAGAATGGATTTTCAACTAATGACTAGGCACTGGGGTACCACCTGTCAAAGTACGGGGCCTAGATCACCGTACCGAGGAGTACGCCCGCTCCCCTGCAACACAAGGCCGGAACCATCCCTTACTGGACAGTCCCGAGTGAGATCACCCCACGGTTGGGATCAGCAACCGCCCACTAAGCCGAAATAAAAGGGACATCTAGACAGGAATGACCTCACCCTGCTTGGGTGCTACCCACCTAGCCTTGCTGCATAACCCCTGATTTTCATTCATTCTCATTTGATGAGACTTGAGGCTAAGCGTTACCTTTTAAGAACATATCCCTTAGAATGCCCATCGTCCACCTAACGATGTTTCGCAAGCATTCATCCATACAAGTCCGTCCCGGTTTCGAACGGAACCGAAGGCACTATTCCTACTACATCCATTTTGGAAATATCCTCAGGATTCGTAGCGACTATCACTTGCACTTCACTGCTCCATCTTCGAATCCAAAATCGTTTCCACGAAACGTACAAATCGGATCGAAGTGGTTTTCGAGAAATAAATCTCGATCCTGGTCTCTTTGAAACGATCAGCGCATTTTTGTCCAATATTGATAGTCGGTTATTTAACTATCAATTAATATTCACAAACAACCATCAAACAATAAATAATTTCCCAAATTATTTATTAACCTCAAAAATATCTTTACGAGATATATTTTCACTTTTCTAAACCTTTTCAAAAATAGTTTTCAAAACTATCTTCCTTTTCTGAATAAATTTCCCAAATATTTTCTATTTCTTCTGAAATCACCAAGCACAAAACTTTAGATTTTTAAAATAATTTAAAACACTTTACTTTGAAACATACTTTAAAACATTTAAGTTAAAACTACTTCAACAATTGGTTAAAATACTTACTATATGAGTATTTGAAAATAAGGTTACTTTATAAATATAAAATCAGGTTTTCACTTTCAAAACAAAATACTAAGCCACTTCTTATAAATAATTACTACGGTAATAGATTTGAAAAATATTTACTATAGAATTTTGATATTTAGAAATAATAAATTCCTAAAACATACTTTTTTTAAACAACATTAAAACCCTTATTTTATTTTAAAAGCTTACTTTGAAAACGTACCTGGCTATCCAGAGAAATATACTTCTCTTCACATTCTTCTTGAAATTTCCAATTCCAAACACCAGAATCAATTTCCAAAATGATTTCCAATTTACTCCCTTTATTTCAAAATATATTAATTTCAGATTTTATTCCTTAATTATGATTTAAAATATTTTTAACTGAGAATACCAATTTTTGATTTCTCACATTACTTCTTAATTCTTTAAATAAATTTAAACTTTGAAATTTAAAATAATTCTTTATTCTTTTAAAATAATATCACTTGATTTTACAATTCATTAATTATTGTTTATTCAAATTCTTTTCTTCCATACTCGAAGTTATTTATTAGTATTTAGCATCACTTCCAGTCCTTTTTCAATAATTCTTAATTTATTCAATGTTCTATAATTATCTCGCTTACAATTTATATATTTTTGGTAATTCATTATACTCAAATATATCCAATCAAACCATAACATTCAATATTCCAATATAACTCATCATAAAATATCAAATACTCACAACAGAGAATATTAAATAATTTAAATAAAAGTTGAGGGGCCCAGTTGGATCCCTCCAACCTGTTTTCCCAACATCCACGGACGTTAGCACAATATAAAATACCAATTCCAAAATATACCACACTATAGCACATCAATCAATTCAATCATTCAAACAATTATTTAAATTTAATCATTTAAATTTAAATTTAACTGAGTGAGATTAACTCACCTTTGATTATTAATTTCAGTCCGATCCAAACTGGCTATTTCCTTCCCGATTTCATACCTAGTACAGACATTTGATGATTTTATTAATATTCGAAATATAAATCGAACCCTTAACCCCCATTCAATTAAATTTTGAACTAATTTTCTTTTATTAAATCTTTTAGTAACAAAAATGGTTTAAATAGGTCGAATTACACAATTTAATTCCTATAATACTTTATTATAAAATAAGTCAGTGAAATTATATTTATTTTACTTATGAACTATATATATGAGTATTAAGTTTAAATAAAACAAATTTCATTTGCCCAACCTAGATACATGTATTACATTAAAAAGAAACAGATCTACTATTATTATTTTTATCTGCGTAAATACAAATCCATATATATTAGATTTAATTAAGTAAATCTGAACGATACCTTACTGCTGTTGAAATCGCGCGGCCCAAACTCCACGCACGCATCCGACCATCAAGCCTAGCATGCCCATCGCGGTCGCCGCCCCGACTTCACCCTCGTACGCGGTCGCCTCGCAACCCCAGATCGCGACTGCGTCGCTCGATCGCCGCTGCTACCCAAACCAAACACGTTATCTTCCCATTCGAGCATCGACCCCTTGATGATTCCGTTCGATCTCAAATCGGTGAAGGGCTGTCCACGTCAAAATGAAATTGGAGGAAAGCAAACGTGAAACCAAAAATTCTCGGTTGCAGGAAACGAAGAGAGGTGAGTGCGTCCGATTTCGTGAAAAGGATTTGAGTGAGAGAGAGGCATGCCTTGATTGTGGAACAAGAAAATGAGGGCGCGGCCATTTATATTATTATTATTATTTCGTTTGTTAATGAAAGGAACTGAATTGAAGAAACGAGGAAGAAACTAGCAAATTATAGAAGGAACGAGAAGTGTGCAATGGAAGATAAGAGTAGCGTGTTAAGGAATGAATAAAGGATGACGTATACAAGAAGCTTGATTTATTAAATTAAATTTCATTAGATTATTATCAATTAAATGTCCAGCGCGTTTACATATCGTACACTCACACACTAACTCCAATCAATACGAAATTTGAAATCCGATAATAATACAATATTACGGATCCAAAGGAACTGGTTTCGTCGAATTCCGAGACTATGTCTCGGAAGGCTATTTTTGAATTCAATTTAAACGATACAAATTTCAAAACCGAACGAATCAGTGTTAAATTCAATTTAAAACTTCTATTATCCTCAGTATTATCAATATAACTTTTACAAGCCTTCAAATTATTTTTAACAGTCTTAAAATCCTAAATTCAACAATTTACCCAACTTCACTTATTTAATTTAATAATTCAATTATCAAATAAATTGTGATATTTGTAATTCAAGTTAAAATTACTCTATTGAACATTTAAAATCAATTAAATATTCCAATTTTAAATGCTCGAAAATTCCAAGTCGTCACAATTCGTATACGAAAACAAATGTATATACATGCTAAAAATAATATGTAGACTACCTCCAAATGCAGATTATTTACAGTATGCATGCTTCAAAAATTATATGCAGACCAATATATAAACTCTTATACTTACATACACACACACAGATATATATATATATATATATATATATATATATATATATATAAACTTATACATATACATAACTTCCATTATTATTTAAATATTATATAAATATTTTAAACATACATTAAACTTGAAATAATATATAAATACATTAAACATTCATAATGAAATACTTTGAACATTTAATATGAATACACTAAACGTAATATAAATTAAAATAAATTCTTTAAACATTTCATGTATATATAACTTGATATATAAACTGGGAATCAAATGTGTATATATACACTGTCGAATATACACATTGACATGTGTGTATACACACGCACAAATATACAAAACAAAAGAAGAAAGTATCGAACTTGGAGCAGCTTCACTTGCGGCTGAAGGTGACACAGGACATGTGGAGTTTTCAGGCAGTGAAGCACAGGGTGGCAATGGGTTACGAGGAAAAGAAAGGTGGCAAATAAGGCTGACTGGAAGGCTGCTTGGGTGATCTGGAGCGAGGGGAGGGTGCTGCTGCTTGGTGTAGGTTGTGAGTCACGGTGGTGAAAAGAGGAGAGGTTGTGGTCGGTAGCACATAGCTATTCGATTGCACGTGGAGGAGGTGGCAGGTCAGCACTGGAAGGCGGACGCATGGGCAGGGCAGCAGTGGAATATGACTTGCTTTGGTTTTTGGGGAAGAGGAGAAGTACGGCTGCTAGGGCTAGGAGGGTGAAGCGTTCGATGGTGGTGCTAGTGGAGGGTGGAGCAGCTGCGTTGCGTTCAGCAGTTATGGTGATGGTGGCGAGGGAAATAGGCTGGTGCGAGATGGGTGAAGTGGGTTTCATTAGGAAGGCGGACTGGGAATTGGAGAGGGAGAAGACATGTTGTTGTTTATGGTGCTTGAAGCGGACCTTCAAAGGAGAAGGGAATGGTCAGAAGCAAAGCTCGGAGAAGTTGAATAAAATTCCCAGGCAACGAATCTATGCAACTTGCACCATATAGGCAAACTACTGTATATTTTATTTTTTCAAAGATAACGAACAGAATGGAAATGAAAAGGAGGTAGAAAGATGATCGAATCACCAACAAATAAATTGGAGTAGGGAATGTTAACAGCTAATTCATAAAATAATAAAGCCTAACATTTGTTTTTTTCTCACTGCTGTGCAAATGAATGGACATAGTGAACCCAAAAGGCTCAAATACGAAACCAATACGGCTAATCGTTTCGTAAATTTTGCCACGCACCAAACACCAAAACACAAAATTGAATATACTATGGCGATCAACACGATGAGACGAATAGAATGGTATACATATATCAGCGATATGATCATCCTATCAAAAGTCGATATTTGCTGCCAAATTGCTGCAAATTCACCGAAATTAAGATAAATGGGGTTATAGCAGTCCAAATTTGATGAAATTAAATACGACGTCTTACTCAAAAAATGATTTAGAATTATATTATATAAAAATATTCAAATTTCAAAGATATTTTATATCCATCAATTTTAACTAATTTAAATTAAAATTTTCATAATAGAACTAACTTACATATTTTCCGATGAAAATCTCACACTTGCTATGTTAAAATAGTCGTATCACAAATATCGAATTTTCATTGCTAAAATTTTATTACATAATTTCAAGAAAAATTTAGTTAATTGCACTATAAAATTAGTTAAAATTCATGTGTGCTTACACAGTTCTATTCAATACATACAAAGACAACGTCGACCGATGCCCGGACAAGGCTTTTAATTCATTTGATAAATTGGTGGTGGATTAAAGGAAAAGATTTTACATTTTACTGGGACGTATTCCTAATGATTACTCGGAGGTTATGAGAGTGGACGTTATTGATCTCGCCAAGTCCTTGGAACTCGATAATACATCAATGGACGATGATGATAGTGATGAGAGACCAAGGGATGAAGGAGTCGAAAAAGAAAATGCAGATAGCGATGATGATGATGATGACGATGATGCGATAAAGATGATAATGATGAGAACGAGGTATCGGTGGCCCTTTTGGAAAGATTTTCCAAGAGGAAATTGGAACAATGACCCAGATCAAGGCGGGTTCGGAGCCCCTCAAGGTTCAGTTTATATGTTTGACTTCTCTTCTTTGAAGACTGCTAAAGGTGTTGATAAATCTTCACCTTCTAGATATTCTCCTTCTAAGTCAATGCCTCTTGAATCAGGTGAGATAGATCAAACTCTTGTGAGGTTCAATCTCCTCTTGAAGCTTAAATTCCTTCTATTGCTCCCCCTGTTTGATCCTTTAGACCTAACGGTACTATTACTCCTCCATATGTTATTTTCTTGTTTCTCTTATTATTTATTTCCTATGTGCATAGACGAAGATTATTAACATGATTTAACTATCAGCGTAGGAAAATGAATAGAAACTACATAGTGATTATTATAGATAAGAAGAAAAAGGAAATTTTAAAACTTATTCGAGAAGGATAAAGGATTGTATAAAGATTTGAACGAATTAAATGAGAAAAATACGGGAATTTTAAAACGCCTCAAGTATCTTAAGGATTTCAAGAACAAAAAGGTTGCGCCTCTCCTTCAGACATCATGCTTTCACCAAGATAATTTTCGCAAGGAAAACGAAGAATTGATGACGCTCTTTTGGACGTTAATTGAAGGCAGGGTCAAACTAATGGAATGCCTATATCTTGTATATGCTTGATTTTCCATAACCGATTTTTCTTTCTTGGGTGACGGTTGCGAAGAACTAATTATACGCCTTCATAGGAGATATTTGGATTTACACATATCTGACCATTACCCTAGGGAGTGCTAGAACTTGCTCCAGGTTCTTATCATGCCTTTGACTATTGATTCCCTTCCTCTTGATAAGGTTAAATATAAAGGATAGATTGTTTACCATGTACTGTAAAGAATCTATTCTTTATAAACCTCTGTGATGTTGTAAACTAATTATCTTTTGTTGTTAAGCTAAATTTGTAATGGTTTTGTAAACTTTGTTTTTTAATACATTCATGACCAATGTGCAAGCATATAACTATATTCCTGTTTACTCATCATCTCAAACATTAAGAGATAATTTAAGTAAATTGGTCAGATTCAAAAGGGACTTTCAGAGAAATCTTTCCATTGTTTAAAAAATCTCGCCTAACAAATATTGCCTCCTTCATGACCCTCATCAAATGTACACTCAATTTTCGTACCTAGATTTCAATTTCTTAGGAAATCATAGGGACCAATTTCTCTATGAAATCCGGACCAACTATGCCAAGTTATAGTGTAGTGGACTTAGCCCTCTCTTAAAATTGGTACTATCGTTGGTTTCCTCCAATCAATACTCCACCTAAAGTAGATGCTCCTTTTAATGCAAAGTTTTCTATTTTTCCTTCCTTTTTTAAGAAGATTCGGGATGTCCTTTCTGATTCTCAAAACTAATTGTGTTGTGGTTCCTATTATTGTTATCTATTCAGGATGTAATACCTTTTATGAAAGATTTATTGTTTTTCAACGTTAACTTTGCTGTCTTTCTTTCTTTTTTATTGAAATTTTGCTATTATTTATTTCACAAATTAGGGCAAAGGATTACCCTTATCCATTAATGCTTTCGATCTCAATTAATGTCTTCAAAATATTCAGACTAAGGTAGAATGATCCTCTTGTTTTATATTTAGTTCTACAACCATAGATAGCAATAAAGCTATTAAGTGGTACAAGAAATACATTAATGTAAAACCTATACTAAAATCAACTTTGGAAGTAGTAACGGATCTTGAGAATAAAATTTTGCAGAAGGATACCAAAATTGCCCAGTTGACTAAAAAGCTTGATTCATGTACCGATTCCTAATGGAAGTTGGAGTTTGATACAAAGATTGCCCATTTAAATCAATTGATTTTTGACTTAGAGGTTGAAATTATAATGTATAAGAGCGAATATCAATCTAACGAGTTGATGTTATCTGAAGGTGAAAAAGGGCTGCCTACTCCTGCCTTGGTTGAATCTTTAAATAAGAAATCACCATGTCTTTCTTCTTCATATTAAGGGAAAACAGTTCCTTAGCCATGGTACATCTGATTCCTCTGAAGTAGATAAATCAGGGGAACTTACAAGGCTAAATTGTAATGACCCGTAAATTTTCGATAATTAAAATTGTTAATTTAATAAGATTTCGTGATTTAATGTTAGAAAAAATTTGTAATTCGTTTGGAATAATAATAACTGGAATGAATTGCGACAATAATTATCCATGCAATGAAAAATAAAAGCTACTTAGTGAATGCATTTGAAATCAAAAGTTGAATAGGATAATAAATGTGGAATTCATTGGGTATAATAGAGAAATCGATTGATAAGTAAAATCTATTTAAAATCAAATATTGAATATTGAACAGGTAAATTGTTTAAATTAAATATTTAAAACTTATTGAATAATTGAATAACGGAAATTGAATAACTGTTTTAATGAAAATGGTTGTTCTATAATTTGAATTTGTTAAATTTTATAAGTTCGTTTTGAATATTTCAAAGGATAGTGATTTACGAATAATCAAATTTGTTTAAATTTAATCTTACAAATGTTTGAATAATTAAATTCCGAATTTGATATGATTAATTTGATATTGAAATTTAATATATGAAAATAGAGTGAATAATTGAAATTTGATTTAATATGATTCAAAAATTGGTTTCCAAATTGAATGTAAGTTATATCGGGATTATAATAGAATTAGTAAGATTTTAAAATTGGAATTTATTGGATAATTGAATAACGGGTTTAATATGATTAAAAATTGATTTGTAAAATTTTATTTTATCATATTAAAGTTAGAATGAGGTTGTAGAACTTTTAAAATCGAATTAAAAGTAAATTTGTGAAAATTGAATATTTTAATATTTAATTGACGAGTTAAAATAGCCATTTTTCAAACAGTCTCGGATTTCGATGAAACCAGTTTCATCGGATCCGTAATGTGATATTATTGTAAATTTTCAAATATCGTATCAATCGGATTTATCGTTTGTTCGGGGCAAGCCAAAACGCCTAGAAATTAGTTTAAATCGGTTTAATTTAAATTTGGTCGTTTATTGCCGTAACTCGCACAAATGATCGAATTAGCTTCCGAAACCTATTCCATTGTGTCCGGAACGCGGGGTAAACCCTAGAAACGCCGGTCATCACGTGTAAATCGGAGTTCGGAATTTCCGGGATGAATAGTGTTCGTTATAATTTCTATAAAAGCCCCTTTAAATTCATTTCTTGAAAAATTAATATGCCCTATGGTTTCTATTCAGCCGCTGCGTCCAATAAAACCAATGGCCGAAATGCATTCATCTTCTCCCCTCGAATTCTCCAAATCCATCAGCTTTTACAACAAACTCCCAACTAACAATTCGTAGAGCATTGTGAGACCTTCAATCTGAACGGTCAAGATCATAAAATTCGAAGTGGGTCAACGGGAAAAGGAGCTTGAAGGCCTGCAGTTCGGCCTCGTTTCGCGTGCTCAATAGGGGGCCGAGCTCCATGGCTTTGCAGCCGAGTGAAGAGGAGGGGATGGGCTTTGGAATGGAAGCTTCTGATCGTTGTCGAAGTCGTCGTGGAGGCTCGAAAAATTAAACCCTCGTTTACTTGATGGGTTCGGCTTCTCCTGTAGAAGATCATGTAGGGGAGAAGAAAATAGGGGAGCGACTGTGATTGCAGGGAGATGGGATCAAGGGCTGAGATCAATTAGGTTTAGAAATTATAAATACATGTTGTAATTTTATAATTAAAAATTCGTGTAACTTTGAAAATTCATATCTTTTTCATACGATGTCGAAACCGCGCGAAAGCAGTTGCGTTGGAATCGTATGGACGAGCACTACGCTATGGAATTGGATTGGAATTGTTTGGAGCTAGAGAAAAATTCGGGTAAAATTAAACGCTCGTTTAATTTTATTCGAAATAAAACGCTGGAACAATATTGAAATCAAGGTGAGTGTTTTATAACGCTCACAACGTACTAAATATCTTTATGCTAGTTAAATTTGACATTATGAAGTATTATGATTTTATTTGTCGTTGTTTGATAAAAATTTAATTGTCATATAGCTTGTCATTTGAATTAACCGTTGGAAAATTAAATTGACAGTTAAATTGAAATTAAAATTGAATTGCGATTAAATTTCCTGACATTGATAACTATGAAAATGCCATGAATTGTATTGTCTATTGGATGATGTATTTTGATGGATGTTATTGGTTGATATTTAAATGTTTCGATGTTTATTTGCTTATATATACTGTTATGCATACATATGACACTGTGATCGGTTTAAGTAATATATACTCATCCTTGACATTTAATTGAAATAAATAATTACTTGACCATAGGATAGAAAATTATATACGGACACCGAATTGGCAAAATTAATAATTTTTGAAATCGTCGATTTGAAATTTATTTAAATGTTTTGATTTAAAAGTGATAAATAGAAATCAATTTATAGAAATCGAATTTATCGAAAAATTGAGTTTGGAATGTTGAAATAAAATTTTGGTTAAAAGAAATTGTTGAATAAATTAAAGTGGAGACTTTGGAATTTAAAATCGGGATATGATTGAATTTCGAAAATTGATTTGTTTAAAGATTGAACCTTAATTCGAGCTTTGAATATTACTAAGTAAAAGTGATATAAAAATGATATTTTGAAATCGAGCTTGGAATTGAATCATATATTGAAATTTGGATTTAAACTTGAATATTGATGAATAATTTTGTTAAGTGTTATAAATGGATATTTTTGAAAATCAAGCTCCAAATCGATATAAGTTGAAATTGAATTAATTGAAAGTAAATATAAAATTGAATAAACTGAAGTCAAAGTTGGCATTGATTTGAATTGAAATCGAAATTGAATCGGTAGAATGGAAATTGAAATTGATTTGAATTGGGAAGTTATAAATTGAAATGGATTGGTTTTGAAGCTGTTTTATTTTGTTTTCCAAATTACTCTGCTATATAAACCATTTTTGAATACTTAATCTATTTTAATCTATTTTAAATCTACTTCACCCAATTTAAATTATTTTAAACTAATTTATCTATTTCAAATCCATTTTAAAATTTTAATTATTTTAACTATTTTAATTATTTAAAATTACTTTTAAACTACTTAAAACTATTTTCTAAAATTCTAAGCTGGTCAATAAGGTGAAGTGTTTATGTTTAAATCTTGAATTTAAAAATACGAATTGGGTTAAATGAAGTTGCAACCTAAAATTGAAATTCGAAATGATTTTGAAACTGAAATAAGATATTGAGACGATAAATGATTTTTTGAAACGGAATCTTACATTTGAATAGATACGATGATATTTGAAATGGATTTGATTTTTGAAGCGAATATGATATTTTGATATCAATAATGAATCGATTTGAAATGTAAAAGAGCCAACGGTGTAATAATACGTAGTTATTAAAGAGACCGGGATCGGATATGGACATACTCTCTGTCGATACCGAAAACCACTTTAATAACTATTATACGCGGAGTGTTGATCCAGAATGAAGTGGATGGTTTGGTGAACGCATTGACTGAAGAAAGAGAACGATTATTGGATGACCCCTGACATGACTAAAACAGGAGCCACGCCGGGCCATTGAGGTTCGCCACCTCTAGCGGACACACTTCTTCGATACCATATCTATTACATTTGTGATTCGATTTGGGTGCACCCCTTGATTTGGGAGTGTTGTTTCGCGGTGTTGGGGTAGCTGCTGGCTATGCTCAACATCAGTCCGGATCACGCAACTACTAGTATCCTAGTTGGTATCGCCTCATGTACCTTGTCATACTGATTATCCTATTCGCAACCACTACGTTATGTTTTGTGTTATACCTATGGGGTACCCTCTGATAACCACCAGTTTACGGTGGGGCTTACGGTGCTGTATAGACTATGGCATTATAAAAATGTGTTAAGGGGGATTATGGTAACGCGTTAACGCTATTTTGATACTTTATATTACTGATAGGCATTATCTACTTAGCGTACATTACTACATAGTAGATAGTCTAACGGATCCTTAAGAGATGGAAAATCCCGTAACATCTCTTGAGTTCTTGCACGCACATTGACACTGGATATGAGATGTCAAACCCCGTAAACATCTCTGACGCCGTCACACTCATATTTATTTACGATTGATTTAACTTTCATAAGGATATTTTAGTCCTGACTCGAGTGTTTTGTCTTTTCATTACGCTCGGGTCAGTCCTGAGTTTTTCAGATTTTTGAAGATCTATTCTGGAGGATGAAGACGAAGATTTGGTATACTATTACTATTATTACCCTTGCATCATGCTATCTGTTGCATTATTTTAATTGTTCTGTTGTATATGTATAACTCTGATAAATGTTGTATAAATAATTGTCAAAGTATAGTAAACAGCTTCATGAACTGTTTATTTGACTATTATATTTTATCATTCCGCTGCGAGATTCTTTGTTGTTTCATTTCCTTTATTTCTCCTTCCCCTTTTTCTTAATTACCCCAATAGCCATCTGCCCTTTTGAATGGTTTGGAACCGGCATGTGTATTTGATCGTCGGTTTAAACTGTCCAAAAATACGGGTCGTTACAGTTGGTATCAGAGCTTTGGTTTAGCGATAACCTTAGCTTTGTAGGGTCTGGCTCTTTATAAATAGGATAGTAATACCCTATGATGAGTCGTTGAGCGTATACATATGAGAGAGCGTATTTGTTAGTGATATAAAATGTTTTATATTATGTCGGTTGATTTGTTGAGTGGCTTATGGATTCTGGTCAATACGAGTAATTAACGTCATTGATAGGGATCTCTAAACACTCCAACTGAACAATTCGACATAGTATTGTTTTGAAATTGGGTAAATGAAATAATTTTGCCCTAATTATATTTTGTATATAAAGAATTTATTTCAAAATTTATTGTGATCTATCTAGCTTATTTGGTTGTTGGAAACGATAATATTGATTGTTATCATTAATTGGATATTGTGTTTTAATAAATAAGGCTTATTGAAAAATAAACAATAATAAAACAACTTGTGGAATGTTTTAAGAAAGAAAATCCTATAAGAATATTTATAAAGGTGACTTATAAATTAAAATAGATTTAAATTGGAAAATATTGAATTTAAGACCCGGAGGTTTTGACAATGGTTTTCAAAAGCTTTGAAGAAATATATGGTACTATTAGTTGGAAATTGTTTATGAAAATATTTTGAAAATATTTTTAAAAAAAAAGAATGAATTCAGTACTCCTCTTCTATCGTTGGAAAATAATTTCGGTGATGACTGCGCAGCATCATCGACGTTCATTTTCGAGTCTCAAAGTGGGGGAGACTTCTAGGAAGCTTTGTTTTTCTTCGAAATTATTTGGATAAATGGGTTTTGGTTTAAACTCCAAAGGTATGATTTGATATATTAAAGATATAAGTGTATATATTTATTTCAAACAATTTGAAAAGAACCGGGCATTTAAATTTCTAAGTTCTGTTAATTAATAATTTTCAAATTATTTGAATGGAATGTGAATAACCTGAATTTATACAATAAGAGGATTAAGATATCTAAGCTTTTGTTTGGGAAAACTTTAAAGTTGAAAGGTAAAGGGGATTTAAACAAATTAAATTTGCGAACATTCTAATTAAGTAAAATGAAATTCTATAAATTTGTATAATACCAAAATTACATTCTGATAACATATAACAAGACTTACCAAATGTTAAAAGTTAAAATGATGTTTTGGATATGTAATGAGATATTGTATAAATAAACAGAACCTGAAAGTAATTGAAATATACAAGTAAGGAAAACTCAAAAAGGAATTAAAATGTATATAAATGAAAGTTTGGTTGTGATAAAAATGTTATAAACTTAAATATAACTTGAAATGATGAATGGATAAATGGAACAAGTAAGTGAACTTAAGAAAGAAGATAAATGAACCGTATTATATCTTTGTAAATTGGTTATAGAAAATAAATATAAATTACAAAGGGATTGAAAAAAATTTGTAACCTTTAAGATAACTGTAAACTAAGAAAAGTCATTTATGAGAGGTTAGACTTTTGTAGGATGATTAATAAACTAAAGTGCTGGTTAATAAAATGTTCCATAAATAAATTTGTTATTAACTAAAATAATGAAATTGAATTTAACTAAATTTTATAGAATGTTTAAATGAACTTGAATAAGCGAATTCTTTGATATGATGTTTAAGAAAAGATAATGTTAAAGAATATGCTATGTAAAGAAATGAATATACTAACTGAATAATGGATTGTGAGTAATTAAGTGGAAAAAAATATAAAAGTCAATAAAATAATTTAGTATAGATAAATTGGATAGAAATCCATTGGAAGGTAATACGTGAGATTGTATGTATATTATTTTATTCACATAACGATTTGATCCAAATTCGAGCACAAAATTTCAAGATGATTTATATCGATCCAAGTAAGGATTTTTCACTCGATTTTCGACGGCAAACCCTAGATATGGATTTTTAATTTGATTCTGGAATTCTCTATCATAATATATGGCTATGCAAGGAGAGTAACAGTTTCCAATCAAGGAACCAAATCTGAGTCCGCACTAGAGAGTCGTGTGAACGATACTAGTTTGGAAGTGAAATTGTGTGATCGAATAAGCGATTAGATTGATATTGCTCACGGATGATATATGTATGGCTTACAGACTTAATTAAAAGTTAATATTGGACATTTAAGATGCCAAATATAAAATGATTCTTTTAAAATTATATAACAGGATATATATATAAAAGAGAGAAACCAAATTGAATGTGAAAATTAATAAGTTGGTTATGTTGGGTATGATTTGGTTGTTATAAGATTGTTAGTTGATTGTAGATAATTCATTAAGTGTAAATTGAAAGCTATAAATCATTGAAATCAAATTGGAAGTTAAATAAATTTAAATAGAATTTAATTTGATTCAAATTGGAGGTAAACTAATGTAAATATAAATTAGTGAATGTTAACTAATTGAATTGAGAATGAATGTTAGTAAAATTCTACGTTAATGAATCAACTGTGATTAAGAATTGAAACCCAAGTCAATAAATATTAATGAGAAGTGAATTTATATTGATTGGTTATGGATTCGTTGGATGATAGTTGATTGATGGTTGCATTTGTTGTTTTGTTGCATTTGCTATGTTGGCATATGTAGTTGTTATGTTTCTATATGATGTATATTGATATTATTTTCATATATTCATGTTTCTCATGGTTTGTTGAGTGTTTAGTAGGTGCGGATTGCGCTTGCTTCGCATTTGGAGCTCGCTTTCGCGCTATATTAGCCGTATATGTTCGCTAAATAATATATAAGGTACATATCTCGGATTACATACCGTACTTTTACACATTTTCCCTACGGGATGCCTCATCACTTGATGAGATGTATATTTGTGATATATATACTGCCATTTTTTTTCCGGATCGAGTCGGGCAAAGGAGACTCTGCCGAATTTTCCGTAAATCCGAGTGTTAGAAAAATTTTATAGTTTTAATTTTTTTTTATAACTCGTTTTGATAAATAGCTTTTAAAGTTGGAAAGCCGTTCGGAGTAACTTAGTGGAAGTGTAGTTATGACTTTATAAATGGAATTTCATTGTTTATAAGTTGGTAACTTTGAATAAAATATATCTAATGTTGAATTCTATACTTAGTTCCTTTTCCCTTCTTTTTCTTTTTCGGGGACGAAAAGTTTTGAGTGGGGGAGAGTGTAACGACCCGTAAATTTTCGATAATTAAAATAGCTAATTTAATAAGATTTCGTGATTTAATGTTAGAAAAAATTTGTAATTCGTTTGGAATAATAATAACTGGAATGAATTGCGACAATAATTATCCATGCAGTGAAAAATAAAAGCTACTTAGTGAATGCCTTTGAAATCAAAAGTTGAATAGGATAATAAATGTGGAATTCATTGGGTATAATAGAGAAATCGATTGATAAGTAAAATCTATTTAAAATCAAATATTGAATATTGAACAAGTAAATTGTTTAAATTAAATATTTAAAACTTATTGAATAATTGAATAACGGAAATTGAATAACTGTTTTAATGAAAATGGTTGTTCTATAATTTGAATTTGTTAAATTTTATAAGTTCGTTTTGAATATTTCAAAGGATAGTGATTTAAGAATAATCAAATTTGTTTAAATTTAATCTTACAAATGTTTGAATAATTAAATTCTGAATTTGATATGATTAATTTGATATTGAAATTTAATATATGAAAATAGAGTGAATAGTTGAAATTTGATTTAATATGATTCAAAAATTGATTTCCAAAGTGAATGTAAGTTATATCGGGATTATAATAGAATTAATAAGATTTTAAAATTGGAATTTATTGGATAATTGAATAACGGGTTTAATATGACTAAAAAATGATTTGTAAAATTTTATTTTATCATATTAAAGTTAGAATGAGGTTGTAGAACTTTTAAAATCGAATTAAAAGTAAATTTGTGAAAATTGAATATTTTAATATTTAATTAACGAGTTAAAATAGCCATTTTTCAAACAGTGTCGGATTTCGACGAAACCAGTTTCATCGGATCCGTAATATGATATTATTATAAGGTTTCAAATTTCGTGTCAATCGGATTTATCGTTTGACCGGGGCAAGCCAAAACGCCTGGAAATTAGTTTAAATCGGTTTAATTTAAATTTGATCGTTTATTGCCGTAACTCGCACATGTGATCGAATTAGCTTCCGAAACCTATTCCATTGTGTTCGGAACGCGGGGTAAACCCTAGAAACGCTGGTCACCGCGCGTAAATCGGAGTTTGGAATTTCCGGGATGAATAGTGTTCGTTATAATTTCTATAAAATCCCCTTTAAATTCATTTCTTGAAAAATTAAAATGCCCTAGGGTTTCTATTCAACCGCTGCCTCCAATAAAACCAATGGCCAAAATGCATTCATCTTCTCCCCTCGAATTCTCCAAATCCATCAGCTTTTACAACAAACTCCCAACTAAACATTCGTAGAGCATTGTGAGACCTTCAATCTGAAGGGTCAAGATCGTAAAATTCGAAGTAGATCAACGGGAAAAGGAGCTTGAAGGCCTGCAGTTCAGCCTCGTTTCGCATTCTCAATAGGGGGCCGAGTTCCATGGCTTTGCAGCCGAGTGAAGAGGAGGGAATGGGCTTTGGAATGGAAGCGTCTGATCGTTGTCGAAGTCGTCGTGGAGGCTCGAAAAATTAAACCCTCGTTTACTTGATGGGTTCGGCTTCTGCTGTAGAAGATTGCGTAGGGGAGAAGAAAATAGGGGAGCGACTGTGATTGCAGGGAGATGGGATCAAGGGCTGAGATTGATTAGGTTTAGAAATTATAAATATATGTTGTAATTTTATAATTAAAAATTCGTGTAACTTTGAAAATTCATATCTTTTTCATACGAGGTCGAAACCGCACGAAACCAGTTGCGTTGGAATGGTATGGACGAGCACTACGCTATGGAATTGGTTGGAATCGTTTAGAGCTAGATAAAATTTTGGGTAAAATTAAACGCTCGTTTAATTTTATTCGAAATAAAACGCTGGAACTACATTGAAATCAAGGTGAGTGTTTTATAACGCTCACACGTGCTAAATATCTTTATGCTAGTTAAATTTGACATTATGAAGTGTTACGATTTTATTTGTCATTGTTTGATAAAAATTTAATTGTCATATAGCTTGTCATTTGAATTAACCATTGGAAAATTAAATTGACAGTTAAATTGAAATTAAAATTGAATTGCGATTAAATTTCCTGACATTGATAACTATGAAACTGCCATGAATTGTATTGTCTATTGGATGATGTATTTTGATGGATCTTATTGGTTGATATTTAAATGTTTGGATGTTTGTTTGCTTATATATACTGTTATGCATACAAATGACACTGTGATCGGTTTAAGTAATATATACTCATCCCTGACATTTAATTGAAATAAATAATTACTTGGCCATAGGATAGAAAATTATATACGGACACCGAATTGGCTAAATTAATAATTTTTGAAATCGTCGATTTGAAATTTATTTAAATGTTTTGATTTAAAGGTGATAAATAGAAATCAATTTATAGAAATCGAATTTATCGAAAAATTGAGTTTGGAATGTTGAAATAAAGTTTTGGTTAAAAGAAATTATTGAATAAATTAAAGTGGAGACTTTGGAATTTAAAATCGGGATATGATTGAATTTCGAAAATTGATTTGTTTAAAAATTGAACCTTAATTCGAGCTTTGAATATTACTAAGTAAAAGTGATATAAAAATGATATTTTGAAATCGAGCTTGGAATTGAATCATATATTGAAATTTAGATTTAAATTGAATATTGATGAATTAATTGAAAGTGAATATAAAATTGAATAAATTGAAGTCAAAGTTGACATTGATTTGAATTGAAATCGAAATTTAATCGGTAGAATGGAAATTGAAATTGATTTGAATTGGGAAGTTATAAATTGAAATGGATTGGTTTTGAAGCTGTTTTATTTTGTTTTCCAAATTACTCTGCTATATAAACCATTTTTGAATACTTAAACTATTTTAATCTATTTTAAATCTACTTCACCCAATTTAAATTATTTTAAACTAATTTATCTATTTCAAATCCATTTTAAAATTTTAAGTATTTTAACTATTTTAATTATTTAAAACTACTTTTAAACTACTTAAAACTATTTTCTAAAATTCTAGGCTGGTCAATAAGGTGAAGTGTTTATGTTTAAATCTTGAATTTAAAAATACGAATTGGGTTAAATGAAGTTGCAACCTAAAACTGAAATTCGAAATGATTTTGAAACCGAAATAAGATATTAAGACGAAAAATGATTATTTGAAACAGAATCTTACATTTGAATGGATACGATGATATTTGAAATGGATTTGATTTTTGAAGCGAATATGATATTTTGATATCAATTATGAATCGATTTGAAATGTAAAAGAGCCAGCGGTGTATAATACATAGTTATTAAAGAGACCGGGATCGGATATGGACATACTCTCTGTCGATACCGAAAACCACTTTAATAACTATTATACGCGGAGTGTTGATCCAGAATGAAGTGGATGGTTTGGTGAACGCGTTGACTGAAGAAAGAGAACGATTATTGGATGACCCCTGACATGACGAAAACAGGAGCCGCGCCGGGCCATTGAGGTTCGCTACCTCTAGCGGACACACTTCTTCGATACCATATCTATTACATTTGTGATTCGATTTGGGTGCACCCCTTGATTTGGGAGTGTTGTTTCGCGGTGTTGGGGTAGCTGCTGGCTATGCTCAACATCAGTCCGGATCACGCAACTACTAGTATCCTAGTTGGTATCGCCTCATGTACCTTGTCATGCTGATTATCCTATTCGCAACCACTACGTTATGTTTTGTGTTATACCTATGGGGTACCCTCTGATAACCACCAGTTTACAGTGGGGCTTACGGTGCTGTATAGACTATGGCATTATAAAAATGTGTTAAGGGGGATTATGGTAACGCCTTAACGCTATTTTGATACTTTATATTACTGATAGGCATTATCTACGTAGCGTACATTACTACATAGTAGATAGTTTAACGAATCCTTAAGAGATGGAAAATCCCGTAACATCTCTTGAGTTCTTGCACGCACGTTGACACTGGATATGAGATGTCAAACCCCGTAAACATCTCTGACGCCATCACACTCATATTTATTTACGATTGATTTAACTTTCATAAGGATATTTTAGTCCTGACTCGAGTGTTTTGTCTTTTCATTACGCTCGGGTCAGTCCTGAGTTTTTCAGATTTTTGAAGATCTATTCTGGAGGATGAAGACGAAGATTTGGTATACTATTACTATTATTACCCTTACATCATGCTATCTGCTGCATTATTTTAATTGTTCTGTTGTATATGTATAACTCTGATAAATGTTGTATAAATAATTGTCAAAGTATAGTAAACAGCTTCATGAACTGTTTATTTGACTATTATATTTTATCGTTCCGCTACGAGATTCTGTGTTGTTTCATTTCCTTTATTTCTCCTTCCCCTTTTTCTTAATTACCCCAATAGCCATCTGCCCTTTTGAATGGTTTGGAACCGGCATGTGTATTTGATCGTTGGTTTAAACTGTCCAAAAAAGCGGGTCGTTACATAAATAGACCTTCGACTAAAGTTCATTCAAAAAGTTAAAGATAGTGGAACAAGAAATTTACCGAGATATTCTCATCGCAAAGAATAGATATTGAAATGTTAGAGTGCCAAAAGAATGAGCCAAAAATGAAGATTAAGGTTCTTAAGGATAACGTTAGCGAGGAGAATCCTAAAATTTCTCAACTTAAGGATGCAAATAAAACTTATGAAATTGCCTTATTAGTTCAAATTGACTATGTTGATTCTCTTAATATTATTCATCTTAAGGAGAGAAAAACTCGATAAGTACCTCCTAGTCATCTTACAACATATTGTTTATCCTCGCTCTATTCTTGAAATACTTATAGATGAGGTAAAAGAACTTGACGATTAATTGGGATTAATGTAGTTTTATTCTACTAGGACTTCCCAGATTGATTCTCTTGTTGGTTATTTAATCGAGGTTACTGTTGCTTTTAACTTAAATATTGATTTCACATTTTTAGGCTTGGAAAGAGATAACAGATTAAAGAAGCGGTCATTTCTAGTTATCAAATATTTCATCATTTTTTCAAATATGGATGTTCCAAATATTTAAAAGGCCTACAATTTTGTACAAAGAAGCGGGTTCAACAAGTGAACAACATTTATGCACTTTATATGTGGAGTGAAAATGGAAAGAGCTCCTCTATCAACATCACCTGATCCCTCATCCTTTGGGACATACATGTTGAAGGAAAAAACTTGTTGTGAAAGAAATTTGCCATGTCAAAATAGTTATGTCACTCTTTATAAACAGTATTATGTCTAACTCTTGTATGATATTGTATAGTATAATTATGCTAATAAGTAAAATAAACTTCACTTTTTGCGTACCTGACTTTGGTGATATGTTGTTTTAAGATACTTTCTCTAGCTCATTGTCATGATTTTCTTGATTTGTGATTGCTTTAGACTAATCTTGGCTAGTTGAATACGAAATTCCATGACCGATGTGCAAGGATTTGCATTGTAATGATGCTTTTCATTCACTTCTTCTAGTCATGTGCTTTAGCCAGGCTTGGCACTGGGACTAAAGGCTTAATTGACCGTTACTCTTTGGATGGATGCTTCCGCTAGGTCTGAAGGCCAGATCAAAGGTTTTTCATCTATCTCTCTTAAACGGGTGATTTGGCAAGGCTTGGAGGTGGGACCAAAGGCTTAATTGGCCATCACTCTTTGGATGAGTGGTTAAACCAGGTTTGAATGTGGGAGCGAAGGATTTTCATCTATCTCTCTTGGATGGGTGCTTTGGCCAGGCCCAACGATGGAACCATAGGCTAAACCAACCATAATTTTTTGGATGGGTACTTCGGCTAGGCCCAAAGGCAAGACCGAAAGCTTTTCTTCCATCTCCCATGCATGGGTGCTTTGGCTGGGCCTGATGGCGAGACCAAAGGCTTAATTGACCATCACTTTTTAATAGGTGCTTCGGCCAGGCCTAAAGGCGAACCGAAGGCATTTTGTCCATCTCCCTTAGATTGGTGCTATGGCTAGGCCTAACGATGGGGTTGAAGGTTTAACTGACTTCACTCTTTGGATGGGTACTTCAACTGGGCCCAAAGGCAGGACCGAAGGCTTTTCATCCATCTCTCGTGCATGGGTGCTTTGGCTAGTCCCGAAGGTGGGACTAAAGGCTTAATTGAACAATTTGACCATTTCTATTCTTATTTTGAAGGCATAACCTTGATTATTACTTGATTTTTACGCACGTCATTGTTTTCCTTTGCTTTAATTCCTAAAACATTGATGCTCTATAAACTCATGTAGTTCTCCTTTCCTTGCATAATACTTGATGATAGCAGATAGTGCTCGACAACCATTAATGATGTATTCATTAGCTTTATGGTAGTAGCAGTACGATCCTCCCTTAAGTCTCTCCTTTTTTTGGATCATTGTTGGACAAATAGTTTAACCTTTCCTTGGTTTGGAAATGCATTTCTTCTTAAGGGACAAGAATAGTAGTGATGGTTTTTTCTTTTGGCCCTTTTGCTATAGGATTTCCTTGTTCATCTTTATCTTTTTTTGGATATTCTGACCTCCTAAGTCTATTTGGGTTTCCGCTTTCTTAACCGAAAATCTCCCTTTTTTTAGAGGCAAAAAAGACATGTTTTATCCATTTTTTGGTAAATTTCTCGAAATCATAGTTCAATTTAGTTTCAAAATAGTTCATCATGCTTGTGATTGAATGCCTTGCCTAGCCGAGAAGAATAGGTCTTATCCAAATCACATATTGCTCTTATAGTTTGGATTCGATTTTGCCGATTGTAATCTATTGGGCCATTGCATAGATTGGCTCTCTTTCTATTTAAAAGGAACTTAGACTCCATTTAGTTGGACTATACTAAGCCCTCTCTTCTTTTCCTCAAATGTTTGCATGGTTATCCTTCTCAAGTTCAACCCTTGTTCTTTACTAAATTGTTGGTGCTTGGTGGTAGGAAAAAAGGTTTGGATGTGGTTCGAAAGATCCTTGTTGAGACCTAATTGTACTAGGGAAATTTAAATAATTGATGTGCACTAGGGAAATTGAACTACATTCCATAGGTAGAAGAGTCAATAGACTTGCTACATGTTTTGGAATTCTAATATTTTAAATAATTGTATGGCATGGTTACAAAGGAAGAAATGAAAACTATGTTAGTGAAATTTAAAAAATAGTTTTACTATTGGAAACTTCATTGTTTGAACCTAAAACAACCCAATCAAGATAAACACCCAGTAGTAAAAATAAGTTATATGCAAGAAAAAGAAGTAATCTTGGTTGGTAGAATGAGATCCATCGACTTTTGAGTATGCAATAATGAGGGAAGAAAAACTTCCTCGATAATGTATTAATAAGAGATTGACTTCGAACTGTAAGAACCCTAATCTGAGGTAAAATTATGGTGAAAAAAAATAAAGTCGATGAATGATGATTCTGAACTTTTAGCTTATTTACCCAAATTCTTGCAAAAATATATTGTTAATGCAGAAGATGTACAAGGAGATAGTAACTATATTTTTGTTGCATTAAAGAATAAGTGAAGAAATTGAACAATGGTTGGATTTAAGCAAGAAATGTTATCTTAAGAGAATTCATTCGACATTGGGATTTATATGCTTGAAATTTTGATATTTCAACTTATGAAACTTTGAATTTAGTTGTTGATTGTGATACTAATCCTTAATTCGAAAAGGATTTGGTAGTAAAACATGAAACAAGATATTCGATAGCAAATGCATTTAACCCAGTAGTCTATATATATATATATATATATAGATATATTGAATAAACAATCTCTGACATTTTACTTGCATCAAAAGGAACAAAATTTAGAAGAAGTACATCACTTCTTTACCTTTGCACAGACACCATACGAAAATTTTATTAAAGTAACATTTACAATTGACAAGCATATTCTACCGGTTGCTAGTTTTTGGCATAGATTTGCAAGAAGAAGAAGCCATTCCTCAGAGCAATTTATTATCAAAAGTCAGACCAACAATTGCGAAATTTTAGGCCTTCGGATATGATAGCCAAAGATGCTTTTGTAAAATGAAAGTATTATTGATTTAAGGCAAATGGGAATGATATTTATTAAAAGGGCGTACACTTGGCCATTTGCTTTAAATGCTTTATATTTTGAAAATTATCAATGAAATCAAGCATTCCTTTGCTTTGTGACAAATTGTTGTTCGTGCGATATTGTTTAAACCAAAAAAGGCACAAACACCTAAGGAAAGTAAGTAGAGAAATAAAAGTGAAGAAGATAAATGAATAATGAGTAAGAAAGAATACATAGAGTTTATAGTGGTTTGGCATACCCTGACCCATGTGCACTTACTGATTTTTATTGCTTATCTGACTGATTATAGGCAAAAGTTCTTATGCGTCAGTACAACTCTCACTATGGGTGGTACAACTCCGACTAAGATTATAAGTAATTAGACTAAGAAGAGAAGAGCCTAAAGATCATGAAAAATGAGTGATACCCCTCTATTTATAGAGGTAGAGAGCCTAAAATCTCGCACAAAAGATCTTCAGGCCTTTCTCCTTGTTATAGACCAGTTCTCCATGAAAATTAGTTGCCACCTCATCAGTTTGATTGGGTTGGTACAAATCCTAGGATATGGGTCAGTATCAACCCATAATATTTCCAAATTGTATGCCTTCAACTCTTCATTTCTGCTCATCTTGTGGTTAGCATTGTGATTCCATGGTTCTTTGCATCAATAATAGCTTGTTTTGAAGTTGTTGTTTCATGAGTTCGTGTAGATCGATAAGTAATTGCATTTAATCGAAAAAATAACATTGGAAAAGGTTTCTAACATTAATTAGGACTAGTATGCAAAAGATGAACTCCAATGGTGGAAGGCTCAGTACTGACCTAACACTTTGGGATTTAGGGTCCTTGGATTTTTTTGTGGTGGACTCGTGTTTATGTATTGATTTTGGTTGTGATTGAGTTTTGGGTTTCATGGTCACCTCTCCGAGCATCTTGCCTTGGTAACTTTTAAATTTGACTCATTGAGTTTGTTTGTGTACTGCCTGGTTGAAAGGTAGGATAACACTTGCCCCCCTAAAGCACACCTTGCAAATGGATGGTGTGCTTTGCTCGAGAACAAATATGATATCAATCTTCGATAGTTGAGCTCTTCGGCCACTTCAAACTTGGTGAATCATCCAGTTCCTTTGGTTTTTCTTACAAATCAAAGGTCGTTGCAACCTATCATAGCCTGAGACTCAAGACTCTTCCTAAATGTTATTTATACATACATCATCATCATTCCAATTTCATTCGGAGTTATTACATCACATATCAAAATCGCCCAGTGCTCATGTGGGATTTACATCATTATCATTCTGATTACAAGGTGTTCTAATCCTTTCCTTAAAATCAAATTTGCTTTCATTCTTAGGATTGATCTTTCTAGATCATTTTATATTCAGTTTAATGTGTGGTCTCCCCGGATCGGTAATCAAATTCATGACCATTCAATATCAGTAGTTAAATCCACAATCTCTTTAGGTTGTTAGTAGATGTTATGGTCGTTCGATGCCGATAATCAAATCCATGGCCATTCGAGACCGATAATCAAATCATGGCCATACGAGACAGATAATCAAATCTGTGGTCATTCGGGACCAATAATCAAATACAGACTCTTTCCAAGCCTAATCCGCTTGCTTTTCAACGAGGGAACTCGATGATGAGCAAGCCTATCCGCTCACTCTCCGATTAGGGGACTTGCTTTTTGCACTCCAGTCCCATCTTTCGAACGGGACTTAAAGTGATCAATATTAGTTATCATGTTCAAGTGGATTTTAATAATAAAATTTAGATATTCAAAATAACATAAAGTCTAACATTAGAATAACTTCCTTGTTGGGCGTTACAGTCCAACATTCAGTTAGAGTGTGCCTAAGGACCATTCGGGATCCCATATGTGAGTAAGTGGCTAGACCGCTTTATTGCACAGTTCATTGGAAAAAGGAAATAGGGTGCAAGAACCCAACCTAATTCCATGCCATCCAGATCAAGAGATGACTATCCTTGAACTTGATCTAGGGCCATTTCCATTCACTGTGGTTGATGGCTGCTCTTATTCTGCCACCGTATTTTGATTTCTCACGTATTGTTGTAATTGATTATCTCTGACCTGTTCCTCAATTAGATTCTGTAGGTGCCTACAGTCATTTTTTTAATGCCCATCCAGCTCATGGAATAGGCAGTATTTTCAAGATGCCCTTTCATGCTTCATGGGCTCTCTTCTTTTTTTGGCTTCCGATAGGGGATCTGCCCTTAGTATTTAGATAAATCAGCACCAGGATCTCGTCTAACTCCATGTAAGAAGAGAATCTCAGTTCTCTTCTTTACTGCTTTGATCCTTCAAAGCTATTATTTATCTTCTGTTTTCCCTTATCCTTGCTAGATCCTGCTCTGAGCGATCCTCCACCCTCCAGAGCATTAACCTCTTCCTTATTGGCTTTAGCATCCTCCTAGCGTAGAAACTTTTCAGCCTCATGATAAAATTCTATGAGATCTCTTGGAGGATCCCATTCCAAAGCGGCCTTGGAATCAGTCTTAGTGGCTATCCATGAAATTAGCACCATCAAGACCGTTGAAGGGTCTGGGTTATCGACCATGGTAGTTGCTACATTAAACCTTGTTAGAAAACTTTTGAGGGTCTCTTCGGCCCTCTGCTTCATACTTGCTAACGTCACTACATTTTTGGGTCATGAAATATTGACCAGGAACCGCTTCACGAATTTATTCACCAAACAGGCCCATGCCCTGATGGAACCTCCGGCTATCTAAAACGTAACGCCACTAAAACTATCAAATATAAAGGGAAACACCATCCCATAATGTCTTCAGACCCTCCATATGCCGAATGTACCTCATCAAACGAACCTTTTGATATGTCTTTCCATCGTACGTTTCTAGCATAGGTAACTTGAAATCAAGCGGAGTCCTAACGTACCAAATGTTTGCAGTGAATAGACTCATGCTCACATCTTTCAAGCTCTGGTTAGGCGATCCACCTTCATAGCTCGTCTCACTAACTTAGCAAGTCTATCATCGTCATTTAAAGGAACTTTAGGGTTAGCATTTTCTGCCTACCCCCTGACTCTATGAGGGAATTTCGGTACATTTTTCTCGGACTGTGCTTCTATATTCTAATCCGTGTTTAAATGCTTCGCTTCAGCTCCAAAATATACATAATTCTTTCCAAGGCCAGGATAACCCATTCCCCTAAGCCTTGGCGGTCGGTTCTGACCCGTGCTTATGGATTGGTACTGACCTATATATTTGGGTCAAGGTTTTTTTATACGTCATTCTACCCTACTCTCAGGGATATGTGCTCCAGCTTCAGATCCTTGATTCTGATTTGCAATGACTCTGGTTGTTCCCATTTATCCCATTCTTCTAAATAAATTCTCCATCATCTCTCCCCGGCGTGCTATCATCCTTTCCTACAGTTCATTCATTACAGTTTCCATCTTACCTTGGTAATGTTGATTTATGGAGGGTTACCTCTTGTGGGCATCTCTTAGTTGCCCCTTGTTTATTTTCTCCAGCAACAATATTTTTGGTTGATTGTCTATCCATTTAGAATCTTACCAAGTCTTAAGTCAGCGAGTTCGAGTGTTTTCACAATAAAAAAACCAAAATGTTAAACCAAAAATGGCATAAACATCAAAGAAAAATAATTAGAGATATAAAATCGAAGAAGATAAATGAAAAAATGAGTAAGAAAGAAAATGCAACGTTTATAGTGGTTTGAGGTACTCCAGCTACGTCCAGTTAATTATTTTTAGTACTTTACTTGTTGATTACAGGTAGAAGTTTTTGTAGGTCGGTACAACTCCTACCATGGATCGGTACAACTTCGACTAAGATTATAAAAAAAATCAAAGTAGGAAGAGTAAGAGCCAAAGGATCCTAAAAAATGAGTCATACCCCTCTATTTATAGAGGAAGAGAGCCTAAAATCTCGCATAAAAGATCTTTAAGCTGTCCTCTTTTCTATAGACCTGTTCTCTAGAAAAATAAGCTTGCATCTCATCGGTTTGGATGGGTTGATACAATTCTAAGGGTAGGGGTCGGTACTGAACCATAACATTGCCGAATTGGCTATTTTCACCGCTTCGCTTCAGCTCGTCCTGTGGTTAGCTTCGTGATTCCATAGTTGTTTGCATCAATAATAGCTTGTTTTGAAGTCCAAATGATGAGGTTGTAGACAAATGAAGTTGCTAATTCAAGAGTTCATGAGATCGATAAGGAATTACAATGAATTGATTAATAATACTGGAAATAGATTTCTAACATCAATAGAGCTATTAGGCAGAATATGAATTCTAGTGGTGGAGTTTAGGGGTCAATCTCTACCATATGGTGGAACGGTATCGACCCAACACTTTGGGATTCTAGGTCCTTGGATTTTTTGTGTTGGACTCATGTTTGTGTTGTTATTTTAGTCGTGCTTGAGTTTTGGGATTCGTTCTCACCTCTCTAGATGACTTGACTTGATAACTTTGAAATTTGACTCGTCTTGTTTGTTCGTACACAGCCTGCTCGAAAGGCGGGATAACAAATATAATAGTTATGTTGTGATTGTGCAATGGTAAATAACATCTAGTTCATTATTTTGAAAATTATTGTGTGGTGTTTTCATAATAAATTGTTCCTCTGGTCTGTATGTTGAAACTTTTTATTTAAATATAACAATTAGTTGGCTGCTTACTATCGACAATATTTATAAACCATTGGTTGTTTATGATCATATAGTGGGAAAAGACATTCGATAAAAGATATCTCTACTACATATAGTTGACTATTAGTTAAAATCTGTGGATATCCTAAAACCATGAACACATATTATTGTACGATTCTTTACACAACTAGCCAGAAAATGGGATATTGAATTTTACTTCTAGTTTGTGACGACCCAGCTTTCTAATCCTTGGAAATGACACTTAATACATCCTCGGTATTCGTGTGTCATTGCCTAAGCATTCGAAAGATAAGTTGTCTTGGGGTGAAACAAAGAATAGAGCAAGACATATAGATAAAACTCACAACAAAATGGCTACATATAATATAAAATGATATAGTACAAAAGGTTACTTCTTATACGGAGTTATTAGAGTTATAAAAAATACTACATCTAACAGATTGGTAGCTATGCATTCTGACTTTTCATTTTTAAGATACAAAATATGCCTACATGATCATACAGCGGGAATAAATAACTAGATAACTAAGGAGCTGCCTACTCGAATACCGTCTTCAAAGAGCTCCAAAGAAAACCTACTATTCTCGGATTACCCAAATATAATTGAGTACCCGAGAGTTTAGGGAAAATAAACAACCCGGGTCAGACAAATTGTCTGGTATGAGTAAAACTATGAAACAAATGGGGTGTATTTAACCAATAATATGTGTAACGCGGAATGTGTTTCCTCCTGCATAAACAACAACCAAACATAACAAAAATGGAAATGAACAATAAGGAACAAATCCAAACATAGATGATGGGTACAATTAGTATAACATTCAGACTAGAAAGAATTGACAAAGTCTAAATAAAAATCCAAATTGGATAGAATGGGTAAAACAAGACAATATCCAAACTCGATAGAATGGACTACACAAGATAACTATCCAGACTCGATTGAATGGAAAAAACCAATAATTGAACACCGCAAAAAGTAGTTGATTCTTCCTATTGTAATTAAAGAAAACAGATTCAGAGGTTTGAATTAAATAAGAAAAGGAAATTTTCTAACAATGACTAAAGGGTGCACTCCCTACCAAAATTATACCTCTAGAAATATACTTGAGAACTCTGATGGCTCTGGGAAACCTCCAAGCCGGACCTCACCAATTGTTACCGAGTATCCAAGTATTTTAGATCTCAATGTGCAACACCGAATCTAATCTAGAGTGGATTTGAAAATACCGAAATGGGAGCAACCCATATAGCCTAGCCCCTACTCAATCTTTGGGATTACTCATTTTCAAAAAATGATAACAAAGCTCAAGTGAGAAACACATCGTACATAGAATGACGGAATACAAAGAACGTTGAGTTAGCCGATAGTTGGGAAACCAACTATCGAGGATATAAGATGATCGAATATGGAAATTAAGTCTTGTATACTTATCACCACTCATCGAATTCTAACTTGTACTAGTTCTTGGTTAACAATAATATTAGACAAGTCAAGGTAGTGTTACCTCAAAGTCTTTTCTCACGATTATTGTTAAATTTTGAAATAATGACGATTCTACTTCTTTGACTTTTAGTGCTAAGTATACAAATAAATCATTCCCATATAAGTGAATTTCTTTATGGACATTAATTCATTTCTATAAATGAATCAAATCTTTTCATTTAAAAATATGAATTCATGCTTGGCCTCACATTACAAGTATTAGTTTTAAAATCCTTTATTAAAAGAGTTTCCTAACTTCAAAACATCAATTTAAAAAGGATTTAATAACTTAAAACATCCTTATTACATTAATTAACCAACTTCAAACTTCATCATACAATTTTAATTCTGAACTTCAAATATCTTTAAATAATAAAAAGGGTAAACCACTTTTAAACCTTATTATTTCAGTTAATTAGTAAATTAAAATTAAATAAATAATTAATTAATTATCATTATTTAGAATGAATTACAAAGTCAAAACATCTTTGTTACTTGATAAATTCACTTTGAAACTTTATAAATTAAGTTGGTTAATTAACTTGACTAACCTTTAATTAAAAAGGGTAAATCACCTTTAAAACATCAAATATAATTAATTAAATTTTTTAATAATTAAATTTTATTATTTTAAAATGATTAATCAATTTAAACCATCATTAATGAAAGATTAACTAAAGTTAAAACAAGTTGATTTCCTTTTAAAAGCATTAATTAAAAAGATAAATTAATTTTAGAAGCGTCATTAATTTATTGATTAATTAATTAAATCCATAATTTTCAAAAGATTGATTAGTTTTAAACATAAATAAATGATTAATTAAATTTAAAACCTTATCAACTAAGTAATTAGTTAAATTTAAAACTCGTCATTAATAAGTTAATTAGTTAACCTTAATCCTTATTAATTAAATAATTAATTAAATTAAATAATCACTACTAAAATAATTATTTATTTTTCAAAACATCATTAATAAAAATCTTGCTTAACTTGTGAAACAATTCCAAGCACGAAGATGAAACCAAATGGTTTAAGAAGTGATTTTCCGAAAGTGCCGATACAACGACTATTGCTATACGGCGGTTTGGTAAGAAAGTTTATAAATTATTCACACAACCAAACATCATAAAGCAATGATTTAAGAATATATTACAACAAGAATTCATAGGCAATAAATATGAACATGAATCTAGTTTTAAAGCTTTGGTTTTTGCGGGTAAAATTTTACATGCTAACTAGTTTGCTAACTAACATTTACTTAACATGTTTGCATCCATCTCATATATACATTTCCAAACCAAAAATAAAAAAATTCACATCACATACAAACTAATCAAGCAATATATATCACATGTAATTGAAGTAAAATATTTCTCAAAAAGTGAAGAGTTTTACTCACCGAAAGCTATACAAACCTTTGTTAACTTAGGGTATGACCTAACACTTCCATTCATAAGTAAAAGATGGAGTCTTAGACCCTTAATACACTAGGTAGGCTTGGCCTCGAAAGAAGAAGGAAGTGAAACTAGTTTCGATAAGATGGAGTGACTTCGGATAATCAGAGAACTCTAAAAAGTAAAGTTGAAAATAGGTCATTTTTCAACTGATTTTTACACAATTTACTCTCCGGTTTTATAAAAGTGGTAAAGAGGAAAGTTTTATAAAATTATTTTCTCTACAATTTCATATAAAGAATTACTCAACTATAATTAGTTTTAAAGAAGATATGGTCAAATGAAGAATAACCATTTTCAGACTTGAAATTCTGTGTCAAAAATGCTCTATAAAGAAATGCGATTTGGACATGGTTATGCTAAAAATTAGAAGAAGTGGTTGAAATAAAGTTGTAGCCACTGGAATTTGCTATAGTTTGAAATAAAATTTCCATTTCATTAAGTTAGGAGAAAGATACGAACTAAAAGAGGTGAAATTGTAAAAGTGAAAGCAATATTTAGAAGCATGTAAATAAAGTGAATTACCTAAATGCTCATGTCCTTTACCCTCCACTACTCCCTTGCCACCTCACCTAGCTTCCTACACCTCATGTCCTTGAGCCACCTTCTTGTCCCCCTCCGCTCTCTTCATTAGAAAACTTAGTTGCTAAAATGTTTCTAATGATGTGACATTTATATTTTTATTTTAAACTTTTATACTTAGTTATGAATACATATACACATACACTAACACACACATATATACATATATTAACTAATTTACATTCTTAACTATTTAAATATTGTTTCAAATGTAAACAAGGCTCGTAATATTTCAAACAACTTTTATATGATGAAACATCGAAAATTCGAAAAAAATTCCGATCACATTTTCGATTTTTCTTCGAACTAAATATTTTTGTAAACTAATTTTGTAAACTATTTTGTCTTCAATATTTATTATTTAAAAGAGTCTTTATTTTAATTATAAAGCTAATTATTTTAATATTTAAAATTAATTTAATATTTGGAAATTAAAGTGGTGAAATTCCGGGTCATTATACTCTTCCGCCTTAAAAGAATTTCTTCCCCGAAATTTACCACAGTCCTATCCTAGAAAACAAACTATCCTAGAAATACCTAGCACATTAATCAAATGTACCTTATCTAGCAAAAACTAATATGATATAAATCTATATGCAACCAAATTCAAAGAATACCCTGATATAAAACAATGCACGTACAATCAAATCAAAAGGTAAATTTAGAACTAAATGCCTAGGCTCTTGTATTCAAAAATTTAATTTCAAATTACTCTAAAACGAAATATATTAAAGCCAAAACCAAAAATAGATAGGAGGAGTCCTCCTACCAAAACATGTAAAACTCTAGAACCAAAACAACATGGAGCATCTAGTAGTATTCTGGTTTCTCCAAATACAACAACTAGAGTTAATAATTGTTGTTATCTCTTTCCCAAAAAAAATTACAAAATCAAATTTTCAAAAGCACCGAGATTTAAGTCCTAATAAATAGTAATTCAAAATCCTTGGTTTATAATCTTTTTAACATTATAAACTATAGTATATAAGAACACAGAATCAATCAATCAAATTCAGTTAAGTCAAATCAATCAAACCGTAAAGGAATACACTAACACTATCAATCATTCAAATTCCATAAGGAAAGAAAATCAAACACTCAAAATTATCTAAAATGTCAAAAAATTAACAATCAACTCCTATTTTAGGTTCAAAACTTTTAAGATTGTCCAAAATATAGATAATTATCTAAGCATACCATTCTTTGCTCATTAGCCTTCGTTATTGCTTAGAAGATTAACCAAACTTACTCGGACAAAATTAAAAGCTGTACTCCAAAATTATTGATTTCTTTACTACACCAATCTTTTAAATCACATAAATTTGCATTTAATATTTTATTCAATACCAAAATTGTTTATGAATTATTTCATAAATTTTCATCTAAGTTTAAAAATATTTTGTAAAGTCATTTCTTTGTAAAACACCAAATAATAACTTATTCCACTTTATTTACTTGTATAACACGCTTTTAAATCCTAAGAGTGTATACAAAACATAAAATTTATTTTTCTTTTCACAATTTAGGTGACGATCAAATCAAAATTTGGGTCTTTTAAAATTGAGTCAACCTCTCGACCTCCTTAACTTAGAGTGTTAAGATGGACAATGTTTACGGATTGACTTAAAATAATAAATAGTTTATACTACTTTCATATTTTAAACAAAAACTGCAGTTTTAATAAAAAATGTCTACAAAAACCTTCCTACCTTTTCACATTAAAGTGTTATAATGAATCATGTTTGTGGATTGACCCAATAACACTAATTAGTTTACACCGCTTAGATACTTAGATAATATCTATGGTTTTGATCAAACAATGTTATCAAAAGTTTCATATCCAATCTAACCCATTTAAATTGGTGTTAACTTATCCCTTATCTTATCTAAGGGTAAAAATTCATTTATTGAAACAATCTCTTATCAACAATAATTTTTATTTTGAAAATCAATTTCATTTTTAGGGAACTTAAAAATTGAATACCCTGTTTTTAGTTTAAAAACTCATTTCTAAAAGTATACTCCTTACTTTTCCTTTATAAAATAACTTCAAACAACTTGTTTGTTAAAACACACTTTGGGTTCGTTCAGATTTGAATTCATTTCGATCGCACAATGATAAAGAGAATAATTTACGAAGTACACCACAACATTCGCCTAAGCAACATCTGATCGTCACTTAGAAGATTATTCAGATTACCACAAAACCAACTGAAATGTTTTTTCTTGAATTATCTCGAAGAAAAATTTTCAAAATATTTATACGTAGAAATATTTTCTAATAATATCACTACCTATTCTCAAAATCCTTTTAAATTATTTCAAACAATTCTGGGATCTAAATTTTTCAACTTTTTTTTTTAAAATGTTCTTTTAAAAGACAAATTTTATAACACTAAGTGCATTAAAACAATGGCCAAAACAAATGTCATTTTAAACATCGTTTACTCAAATCCCAAACAATTTACACTTTGCTTTATTTTTAACAATTCTATTTAAAAACCATCATTTATAAATTTAAGACAATATTTATTATCTCAAAGGATAATAAAACAGTTTAACTACTTTTTATACATCTCAAACAATTTTAATTGTCCTAGGGGATGATTTATAATATTCTTTTTAAAACCGTAAAACTATATAAATTTTCAAAAGAAAATAAATCAAATTAAATTATTTTATTAAGTTTAAAATAATATTAATTATCCTAAAAGATAATAAATCACATTTATAATCTGTTTTATAAATCTAAACAATATTAGCTACCCTAAAAGATAACTAGTCAAATTTACAATTTCCTTTAATAAACAAATCAATTATCAAAATAGTTGATTACTTCCAAAACACTTTCATCAAATCAATTAATTTATTTTAAACTCACTCAATTAATTAACCAACTTAAAATATTATTTATCAAACGATTTATTAAATTCAAATAAACATTAATTGAAATGAATAATTACTTTTTAATATAATTGATTAAAATGATTACAAAATTTTCAAATATCATTAATTAAAATAGTTAATTAAATTCAGATATCATTACTTAAAATGGTTTATTAAGTCCAAATTTCATTAATAAAAAAGATTAATTAATTTAAAACATCATTAGTTAAGATGATTAATTAATTTAAAATATCAGTAACTAAAATGATTAATAAATTCTAAACATATGATTTTGAGAAAACACAAGCTCAAGTTCAAACCACATAAGGGTTTAGAGGATGATATTTAATAAATGACGGTGTAACAGAAATTGCTATAATGATACTTAAACGGTTTTAATGGAATATCCAAATTAATTTCAACTAATCAATCAGATAAATCAAAATATCATCCAAGAAATCAAACATAGTTTATAGCATCATAGATTTGATATAACAAATTTGAATGTGAGTTAAACTTATAGCTATATGATTTTCCTTTAATATAACTAAATTTTATCAAATATTCATGCTCTAAATTTTTATTTATTTTATTATTATTATCATTAATATATATATTTCTACTATTTAGATTATGTTAAACAAAGTTTTATTACAAGCTTACTTTTAGGTTAACATTATCAAAACTGACTTTTAACATAACCCTTTCGCCGAACACCTTAGCCGTGAAACTTAATTCACAAGCGGTTCGTTCCAAGATTCCCTAATTCCCATTTACTTGACCTATATCTTACTAAGGAAAATTCCTTGTGAACTATTCAATAATAGTTAATGCTCAAATTGGACGAGCATAACTAAAAAAAAAATCCTAAATGATAATAATAAAATATTATCGTCTCTAAACAAACAACTCAACTATAAAACTATATTAATTTTAAAAATCTTCTTATATATGTATAATATATTTCTAGGTAAAATTATTTCTTTTACCATTTTGAAGCAATACTATATTAGTAGATTTGTTCAACTGTTTATAAATTCCTATCGATAATGCTGATCAGACGCGTTACTAGAATTCATATGCCACTCAATATATCAAACAGCACAATATAAAACATTTTCATAGCACTAACAAATATGCACTCAATATATCTTTATACTCTCAAAATTATCCTAGGATTTTACTAATCCTATCCTTAGAGAGTTTACCCCACCAGGGTTAAGGGGTTCGCTAAACCTAAGCTCTGATACTATCTGCGATGACCCACCTTTCAGATCCCAGGAAACGACACTTAAACATCCTCGGTATTCATGTGTCGTTGCCCAAGTATCCGAAAGATAAGTTTTCTTAGGATGAAATAAAGAATACAACAAGATAGAACAGATAAAACTCACATTGAAATGGTTTCATATAATACAAAATGATATAGTACAAAAGGTTACTCCTTATAAGGAGTTATCAAGGTTATAAAAATACTACATCTAACAGATTGATGGCTATGCATTCCGACTTTTCATTTTTAAGATACAAAATATACCTACATAATCATATAGAGGAAATAAATAACTAGATAACTAAGGAGCCGCCTGCTCGACCACCATCTACAAAGAGCTCCAAATAAAACCTGCTATTCTCGGGCTACCCAAATATAATTGAGTACCCGAGAGTTTAGGAAAAATAAACAACTCGGGCCAGACAAAATGTTTGGAATGATTAAAACTATAAAACAAATGGGGTGTATTTAAATAGTAATATGTGGGACCACACCACTAACGTGGAATAGGTTTTCTCCCACATACAACAACCAAACATAACAAAATGGAAATATACAATAAGGAAAAAATTAAAAGATTGATGATGGGTACAATTAGTATAACATTCAGACTTGAAAGAATGGAAATAGCCTAAATGAAAATTCAAATTGGATAGAATGGATAAAACAAGACAACAGTTCAAACTCGATAGAATGGACTAAACAAGATAACAATCCAAACTTGATAGAATGGACAAAACCAATAATTGAACACCGCGAAGAGTAGTTGACTCTTTCCGTTGTAATTAAAGAAAAAAGAAGGTTTGAATCAAATAAAAAAATAAAATTTTCCAACAATGACTAGGAGGGTGTGCACCCCTACTGAAAGTATGCCTCTAGAAATATACTTGAGAACTATGATGGCTTTCGTAAACCTCCAAGCCAGCAGCCAACTGTTACTGAGTATCCGAGTATTTCACATCTCAATGCACAACACTGAATCCAATCTAGAGTGGATGTGAAAATAACCTAATGGGAGCAACCCCACATAGCTTAGCACTCACTCGCTTTTTTGGTTTAGTCTTTTTCGATAAAGGACAATAAAGCTCAAGTGAGCAATACATCGTATTAGAATGACAAACAAAAAGACGGCTGAGGTATCCGATGGTTGGGGAACCAACCATCGACGATATAAAACTATCATATATGGAAATTAAGTCTTGTATACTTATCACCACTCATTGAATTCCAACTTGTACTATTTCTTGGTTAACAATAATATCGGATAAGTCAAGGTAGTGTTACCTTAAAGTCATGTCTCAATATTATTCTTAACTTTCTAAATAGCGACGAGTCTACTTCGTAGACGTTTAGTGCTAAGCATACAAATAAATCATTTCCATATAAGCGAACCGCTTTATGGAAATTAATTCATTTCCATAAACGAATCAAGCCTTTTCTTTTTAAAACCCGAATTCATGCTTGGCCTCACATTACAAGTATTGGCTTTAAACACTTTGTCAAAGAGTTTACTAACTTAAAAACATCAATTTAAAAAGGATTTAATAACTTAAAACATCCTTATTTTATTGATTAATTAACTTTAAACTTCATCACATAATTTATTTCCGAATTTTAGATGTCTTTAAATAATAAAAAGGGTAAACCACTTCTAAACCTTACTAATGCAATTAATTAGTAAACTATACATAAATAAATATCATTATCTAAAATGAATAACAAAGTCAAAACATCCTTGTTACTTTGATTCACTTTGAAACTTTATAAATTAAGTTGGTTAATTAACTTCACTAACCTTTAATTAAAAAAGGTATATCACCTTTAGAACATAATTAATTCAATTAATTAGTAATATTTAAATATAATTAATTAAATATCATTATCTAAAATGATCAATCAATTTACCATCAGTAATGATAGATTAATTAAAGTTAAAACAAGTTAATTTCCTTTTGAAAGTCATTAATTAAAAAGATTGCTTAATTTTAGAAACATCATTAATTGATTGATTAAATGTATTCCATAATTTTCAAAAGATTAATTAGCCTTAAACATCATTAAATAAAATTATTAATCAACCATCTTTAACTAAGTAAATAGTTAAATTTAAAACATATCATTAATAAGTTAATTAGTTTACTAATCCTTATTAATTAAGTAATTAATTAAATTAAATAATCATTATTAAAATAATTATTTATATTTTGAAAACATCATTAATCACAATCTAGCTTAACTTGTAAAACAATTCCAAGCACGAAGATGAAACCAAATGGTTTGATAAGAAGTGATTTTCCGAAAGTGCCAGTACAGTGACTATCGCTATACAGACAGTTCGGCAAATGAGTTTATAATATTATTCACACAACCGAACATCTCATAGAAATTTTTTAAGCATATATACAATAAACATTCATAGGAAATACATATGAACATGAATATAGTTTTAAAGCTTGGTTTTTGTGGCTAAAATTTTATTTGCTACCTAGTTTGCTAACTAACTGTAACGACCCGAAAATTTCGATCCAGAAATTTCCAGATAGATAGTGAAAAGAAGAAAAAGAAAGAAGAAGAAATAGAAAACTCAAACTCCGAATCTCACATTCGCAGCGGATAAAATATAATATCACATAAATAATAGTTTTACAAAGAAAAACTTATCAGTATATTCACATTTATATATATCAGAGTTACAATCAATACACAACAGTGGATAGTCTAAGACAACATATTCTAGTTATAACATAGCATATCACAGCGGAAAACACCATACGATCCTGCCCTCCAGCTCGCCTCCTGAGCTCCAGAACGTCCTTACCTGAAAATCTGTAATACTCGGTCTGACCCGAGCATTACATCAAAGTAACACCCGGGTCAGGCTGGAAACCAGCGTGAGTAAACCCATCTAACATAAATGATAAAAACATACAACTTATATAACCCGGGGTACTTGTATCAATTTCAACTTCACAAGTTATTATAGACATCATCAATTTCACCCATTAATTTCTAAGGGCCAAAACTTATTAAATAGTCCAATTTACTTAAATCATTCCATATCAGCCTATTGATTTCACATATCAAATCTATATAGAATCGAAGTGGTTTCGGGTATTTTCTAATAACCGACTCCGGTCTCTTCGAAACCAAAATCATCTTAACTAAAATTATTCAAGCGAAATACAACTCAATTTTAAATACAGGATGTCATATAATTAATCAACAATAGATAGTACCATCATCACAATTCAAATCAAGCATCACAAATTACATATTAATTAATCAAAACTTCCAATATCGATCTATTTATCCTTTGATTACATTTAAGAATTAACCCTTAATTAATTTCACAAACTAATTATCCTCAACCCAATACGGTAATTAATCTTTAATAGATGTCAATTCAACAGATATCATCTAAATTCAGACATTCATCAACTCCTCATCCATAAGCATGTATTATCCATTCATATCATAATTAATTTAATTACTTAAATTAACTCCTTAAGAATGAATCACTAAATCCTGCTTATACAACCATTAATTAATTACTAAGCTTCATTTATTAATTACATCCTTGATTAACTCACTTAATCAATAAATCAATCCTTAATCCCAAATTAATTATCCTTTATCTATCAATTAATAATCCTTAATTAACTGTTAATCCATCCTTGATTAACAGATAAGCTATCCTCAATTACTATTTGATTAATCCTTAATCACCATTGATTAATCAACTAATTACCACTTAACAACTTCTTAACTAATCCTTAATTATAGATTAATTATTCTTTAATTATTAATTAAAGAAAACCTTAATTATTAATTAATAAAACTTAATTACAAGATAAACACTTTTTAATTATTAGTTAAGTAACCTTTAATTACTTAATTTAATTACTCACTAATTACTTAATTAGTAAATCTAATCCACTTGATTTAATTAAATTGAATTACACCTAAATATTTGATTAATGAATCCCTAACCATTAATTAATAATCCAATTAATGAGCTTTTTAATTTCAAATTAATTAATTTTAAAAAAAAACAACCTTAATCCTTAATCATTTATCAATCAAGTAAATTATTTTCCTTAATTAATTTCTTTAACATTCCTTTGAAATGAAACTAATAAATGCTTAAAGGTAAGGTTACTCACTTTATAATTAAACTTAGTTCAAATTTCCAGTTGACATTTTTAAACTTCACTTTTAAATTTTGAAACAGGAAAACAGGTTTTTGTTTTTGTTTAAAACAACTTAAATTTCTGAATTCAAATTATTTCAGAAACCAAGATTTAAACTATTTGAATTCATATTTGAATTTCAGGTTTAACTTAGTCCAAAATTCAGTTTACACTTGAACCTTATTTTTGAATATTAAAAACAGAATAGGAAACTTTACTTTTAAACATTAAAAACAGAACAGGAAACTGTTCTTATAAAACCTGCAAACAACAAGGTATACCCAAGCCTAACCCTTCAATAACTTCGGGTTCCAAACCAACTTTCCCGAGCTACCTTCCCTACAACTTCGAGTTTCCCCACAACTTACTTTTTTTTCTTTTTCTCTTCTCATATTTAAAACTGAGATTTTTAAATTCAAACCTGGATTCTAATTCTCGAACTTGGATTTAAACTGGGTTTTTAACATTAGCTTTACCTTTAAGAGCTTCAGTTTTAAAAAGTTTTGAAAGATAGAAACTACAGGTTTTTTTCTTTTTAAAGAAACTTTAACACTGGTTAACTGTCAATCCACACGAGTGCTTACTCGAGCCAGAACAGCGAAACCCCGTAACCTACTTCGAGCATCCCTTTCCCTTCTTCGAGTAAAAAAAAACTCAAGTAACCCTCCTCTCTTATACCAGCTACCATCAGGTATAAAAATTGCACGGTGCACATGTACCGTTCCTCCGGCCTTCATCGTCCACCTCCGGCGACCTCCAAACATCCACGTTCATCCTCACTGTCCCATACGATCATCGCCTTGCCTCTATTCAACTCGATTTTGAATTCGAGTTGCATTCCCAAAATCTGAAAACAGAAAACCAAAACCAACCCAAACCTGTCATCTCTTCAACACCCATTCTCCAACCACCGGAGATCTTCCACCACCGGCCGCAGACTCACCTATGACCAAACTATCAACCCCTAAAACCCCGTTCAACTCGATCATACCTACAGGTGGTTCTGACCTAAACAAGAGGTCTAGTTTACACTAGGGCTACTGACAAAATCTCATCACCGCAGCCACCACGATGAACTGCAACGCCACTCAATATTTTTCCTGGCATCACTGACTATTCCTCCACCCACCAGAAGAACCTCGACACTTCAAACTGCCTAGATCACCCAAAAACTCAAAATCCCCCTTTACAGTTAAACTCAGAATAGTATCTCAAACCCTTAACTAAAAATACAGATTTTTATTCTAAAATTCAAGTTTTGATAATAGTATTTAATTCTTAATACTGAATTTATAATTTATTCAGTATGAGTTTCCACATATTTAAACTTGATCAATCAAATTTTGGTTTACAGAGATGTTTAAAAGTTATTTTACTTAACTAAAATCTTAAACTAAAGTTTAACATAAACAAACGGGTTTGATTAATTCTAAAGTTTTAAACAGATGCACCATCCATAGATTTTGAATTTAAATCTAAATCCTGAACATATGATCTATAAAAACAGAGAGCACTTTTGGGAAATCACAAGCATATTATAGCCACAGCAGATTCATTCAAATATGCATTCAACACATTTTTATCACAGAGATTAAGCATGCTGTAACGACCCGTTGAATTTGATAATGTTAAATGAATTAAATTAATATGTTTCTAATCTAATTTAGAATAAAATAAAGGTCTTAAGATTTTATTTGAGAAAATGTAGTAATTAGTTATAGTAATTGGAATTTAATGTAACAATTTAATAGTTACATGGAAATAGATTTGAACTATGTAAATTTGCACACCTTGTTATAAGTTAAATATAAGAAACCAATATAAATGTGAATCAGTGAATATTAATAAAAATATTTACTAGAATGGAATTATTTAATATAAAATAAATAGTGGAGATTGTACATTTGGTTGTAATAATAAATAGTGACTAAATAAAAGTGTCCGTTGGAATAAATCAATGCAATAAGTGTGATAAGTAATTTTATTGAATGTTGTCTCTAATAAATGTACTTGATTTGGTAATTTAGATATTTATACGTAAAGTATATATATAAAGATATATTGATTCCAATAGAATTAATTGGAAATCTAATATTAAATATAATGATGGTAGCAATTGAAATTTACTGTTTTGCAAAATAAATGAGAAATCAAGTCAAATGTGAATTATACCGTAAAGGATCAATTCATTTAAACATTAGGATTGTAAATAAATAAACATTCTACGTAGGTTGCAATTGGACAATTTATGTAGTTTAATGGAAAAGCAATTGAAATTAATTACCATAAATTGTGTAGTTAGGGTAGTTTTGATTTGTCACTTAAGATGGAGGATTTTTATAAAATGTAATAAATGCAGTTTAAATTAAGGCATTGACGTTTGGGTATTTAAGAAGTGATAAACTAAAATTTATTTATTTATTTGAAAAATTGAAATCCAATTTGTGGATTTATTGCAAATAAGTGAAATTTGTGTTTAACCATTACATCGATAGGAATAAATTAAATTTAAGGTTATATTAATAAAATTTGGACTAGAGAAATGATATGAATCGGTTTTAGAAGCCTTAAATATAAAATGGGAAGTAGACGAGATTTCACGTTACAACCATTTTTAAAAATCCTGATGTATGTAGAAATATTAATGAAATATAACGTAAACCAATGTTGAATCAAAAGAATAGAGTCAACACTTATTTATTCATTTAATGTGATATAACTACGAGTATGATTTATTGCAAATTACATGGAAATCTAATATATAGGACATTACCTAAAAAGGAAGAGTAGATAAAATTTATGATAAACATATTTGTATATGAAGGTTATTGATTTAAGGAGAAATTGGGCAAGTTTTATGTATTTGGGTTAAGTGCAACCTTTAATAGATAAATTTAGTGCAATTAAAGAAATTGACATTTAATATTTCGATAACTTAAAATTTGATGGGATAAGAACATTTGGGTAATGAAGGGATGACAAATATTAGCTATGATTCTAGAAGGAATTAAATAGATAATGGAAAGATTAAAATCAGGTTCTAAGCAATAATTATTACATAACAGTAGTTTAGGAGTAAAGTGAGATAATTGAAAATTTTAATCATTCATATAAGTAATTTGTTTATTAATATGAGTTAGCTAATAAATTTAACTTGGGCAATACCTATATATTGGAAACACATTTGTAAAGTGTAATTAATTGAATTTGGTGAATTGGGAATGAATCCAAGGTTATAGGAATTGATGTAATACTACGCAAATAAAAGGTAACTGCATAAAATCAATGTTTCGTAATAAATTGTAATTGATAATTAAGTAGGAATGGGTTTGAATTTGACAAAAAGGAAAATTTATTATTTGCTTACCCATCTATTCAATCTATTAAATTTGATCAGATCCATTTGCAATTAAACGAATTTATTTACAAGTTAGTATGTATTTAGCTGATAACTATAAACCAATTAGGGCAATCGGGCATATATATTACCAGTTAAGTTATATAAGATAATGGTTGACTTAATTAAGGGAGTTTATGTAATAATTTCATTTATTTTGTAAGTGGAAATAAAACGTTAATGATAACAAGTATTCAAAATTTACCATCTATTTAGTATATTAAGTATAATTGATAATCAACTGCAGCAAGTAATAAATAATAAATACGTAACGTTAAATGAAGTAATATTTGAAATTTAATATTTAGAAACTATGTAAATATAAGTGCAGATGAAATTGGGGATATTTATATATTGAAATATGAATCCAATGATAAATCAATTCACGTTTCAAAATTTAATGCTACTTTATTACATATATGTTTATGCCTAAATTTAAACTTATGTTTAGATCCAATCAGATCCATCTATTATTTTTCAGCCTTGTCTATATATAACCTGTTATAAACCCTAGCCCCATTTTATTTTCCCTTTCGCTGTACGTTCATTTCTTCATCTCCTTCTCCTCCTCAAATAAATGCAACTTAGATCTACCCCAATCCAAATTTCAGTGAAAATGCAAACACTTCAGAAAAATTCCACAAAAATATATGTTAATGTTCTCGAGGTACGTAATCTACTGGTGCAATTCGATTTCTGTTTTGAACATTCGTTTGACCAGAATTAATTCAAACAGTCCGTGACCATTCATCATCGTCGTCGCAAACTTCGTCGGATCGTCAAACCTTTTCTGGGTTTTGTAGAGTGGACGATGGGGATCGCATCTATATGGTTTTTGTGTCGATTCAACGGTTATATCGTCGTAGATCTTCGATTAGGGTTTCTGGAAGGGGGCCACGTGCGTTTCTGGGAATAGAAGGAGTGACGTGGCACATATATTTGTAAGTGATGAATGTGTGTCGTTTTATTTATTTTCAATTTTTGAATACAATCATCATTTTTCGACGTAACTTTCTCATACGACCTCGGATTCAAACGAACTTTTTTTTGTTAGGTTCGTATTTAAATTCCAAACCCAATGACGCTAGTTTAGACAAATTCTGAGACCGTCAAAAATTTGAGCTTAAATTGAATTTAAATTCGATTTAAATTCAAAAGGTGAGTGTTTTAACCCACTCACAACTACTAGAAGCTTTTATGTTTGTTAAATTAATTTTAGAAATGAATAGAATTTATTTATGAGTATTTGGCATGCTTATTTCATTCATATCCGCTGAATTGCATTTATTGAATTTAACTGTTAATTTAATTTATTTATTGAGTATTAATTGATAGTTAGAATTTATTTGTTTGCCTATAAATTGCTAGTTAACAGTTATATAGATTATTACTGAATATAAACTGTTAGATTAATAGTTGTTAAATTTAATCTGAATAAAATTTCCAGTTATTACCTGTTATATATTATCAAATATAAATTGTTATTGATTGATATTGCTTGATGATTGTGATTGGATGATGGGTGATGTTGATGGATGTTTATGGTATATCATTAAATTGCAAATTATCATGCATATTTCATTTCATTCGGGATTGTGGTTTGAAATGATATATAACCGCAAAATTTTATATCTTTTAAATTGCGGATTGAAATGATAAATATCTGTATCACTTGACCATAGGATAGAAAATTATATACAGGCACCGCGGTATATATATAACTATTTAAATGTGATTTTTATGGTTTGGATGGAATACGGTTTATAATAATCTTAAATTTTATATTGTATAAATATTTTCTTCCATATATATATACATATGAAGTTGAAAATTTTGAAATTAAAAGGTGTATAAAAATCTTTATTAAAAATGGAAGAAAATTAAGAAAATGGAGTTTAATAATTTATATCATATGTTTAAATGTTAAGTTTGGAAATTTTAAGATATGATATTTATAATTGGATTTTTCCTAAAATAAATTGAAAGGAATATTCTAGTATAATTTGAATTGGAAAAAAAAATATATTTTATTACTAGAAATTGAAGTCTTATTATTTATGGATTTTATATGAATATTCAAGACTAATTAATAGAACAATTGATTTGTTGAAAGAATAAAATCCAACTTTAGTTTGAAATATTGATACTCAAAATGGATATACGTATATATAAATAAGTTGAAGTGGTTTTGGAACTTGAGAGAGATGATATAAATTTTGGTTTAGACTTTAATAAAGAAATGTATTTGTAAAGCCATGAGAACTATTTTCTTTACAAAGTAACATTTAAGTTAAACCATTTAATTCATATACCGTTGAATGTCCAAACCATTCAAGTTTTAGAAGTTATGGTTTTAAATTATGATTTTCAAAATATTATGCTTTGAAAATATTTGATTTTCAGACGTTATGAAGTTAAAGCATTTTGATTTTGGAAAAGAATTATATTTGGGATAAGTGATAAAATATGGTTTTGGGTTTTGAAATGATATCGTATTCATGGTTATGAAATGGAATGTTTATTCTGATTTTTTAAAGTATAACCTATTTTTAAATGACCGCGGTGTTATAATAACGATGGGTTGGCAAAGAGACCGGGATCGGATATGGACATACTCTCTGTCGATACCGAAAACCACTTTGACTAACCGTGTACGCGGTGGAGATTCCAGAATGAAGTAGGTGGTGGCGACGTGTCCTGTAAGGTAAATACGTGGACCCGACTCCCGTGAGTTGGCATAAGGTGGCTAAAACAGGAGCGATTCTCAGGCCAATGAGGTCATTCCTCTGATCGGACCCTCCTCTTCTATATTATACTTTGACTTGGATTGATTCGGTGGCCACTTCTATATTTTGTTTTTGGGGAGTTAGTCCGAGGTGGGCGGTAACTGCGGCTACGTGTTTCCACCAGCCTGGATAGCGATTGGTATATCTACCCTGGCATTGCCTAGTTGTGCCGGGTCACCTACCATACCGAGCCTTTACTACGAGTTTCTATTTGTGTCGTACCTATGGAGTATCCTCTGGTAGCCTCCCGATCAGAAGGTATTACGGTACTGTATAGACTATTGGCATTTTACGTGTTAAAGTGGAAAATGTAAAGCCTTAACGCTATTTAAAAGTAAGTTTATTTTATAAATAGACACTACTATAATAGCGCAATATACTACATAGTAAATAGTTTAACGGATCCTTAGGAGATGTAATCCCGAGCATCTCTTGAGTTACTGTACTCATATTTATTTCTGTTAATTTAACTCACATAAGATCTTTTAGTCTGACTCGAGTGTTTTTGTCTTTTCAAATTCGCTCGGGTCAGTCCGAGCGTTTCAGGATCGAAGATTTTAGCTTTGGAGGACGAAGACGAAGAATCCGTATTATATTATTTATAGTATTGCACCACACTCTAAATTTCCGCTGCATTGATTGTATTGGTATGTGTAATTCTGATATTCATTGTATAAGTAAAATAAATATTTTGTAAACAGTTATCATGAACTGTATATTGATTATTATATTTTATCCTTCCGCTGTGAGATTCTGTTTTGTTTTATTTCTTCTCTGTTTTTCTTATTTACCCCATAACAATCCGCCCTTCCGTATGGTTTGAACTGGCACGTGTGTCGGTTTAAAGTGTGCAAAAAGGCGGGATGTTACAGTTGGTATCAGAGCTTTGGTTTAGCGATAAACTTGGCTTTGTGGGGTTTGACTCTTTGTTAATAGGGTAGTAATACCCTATGGGAGTCGCTGAGTGTATATATATGAGAGAGCGTACTTGTTAGTGTTATAAAAAGGTTTTAATATTATGTTACTCTGTTCCGTTTTGTATTTATAAATTCTGGTTGATGCATGGGACGCTATGCCATCAATAGGGATTTCTAAACACTTAATAGGACAGACCGACATAATATTTGTTTTTAATATAGGTGAATGAAATAATTTTGCCTATTATATTTTCTATATATAAAAATATTTTTATAAAGATATATTTTGGTTGCTATAGTTGGGTGTTAGGTAATAAAAATATTTGTAATGAATTAAAGCTAAGTTGAAATTTTAATAAATCAAATTGGAGATTTTAGAACTTAAGTCCGGGATTTTTGAAAATCTTCTTTCAAAGGATTTATGAAATATAATGATTTGGTTTATAAATATTTTCTTATATAAATATTTAGTATAATTCGAAAGAATTGGTTTAAAGAGGATTTTGAAGAAAATAAGTTTGTACTTTCCTCTCTGTCGCTGGAAAATAATTTCGGTGATGACGGCCGCATCATCGACTTTCATTTTCGAGTTTCGAAGGGAAAGGCCACTGTAGTAAACTCTACTGCAGATTTGTTTTGAAATTATTTAAAATTTTAATTGTTTAAAGGTAATTAGAGATATAAAAGTTGTAAGAAATTAATTATCTATTATTTAAAGTAATTTTGGAATTTGACCCGGTATTAATTCTTGAATTTCCATTAATTAGTTGTGTAAAAAAAAAAAAAAAAAGGTTAGTGAAATAAAGGTTAAGTAATCAATGAATTAAAAGGGTTGAGATTAAACTTGTATAAGTTCTTTTGCTTTATCTTTAACATAAATAACTTACCAAGTATAAAAAGTTGAAATGTAAATTAAGAGTGGAATAGAATATTATGCAAGTAGAATTTTTGGAAATAATGAAGTATTCAATAAATTACTGTTATAAATAAGAATTTAATGGTATTAACTTAAGTGATGATTGGAATTTTACTAAAATTAAAGGTTGTATTATTAATAGGTGATTTTAACCGTAGGAAAGTAAAAATGAAATTCCTTAATTTATAAAGTTTGATTGTAGGGTTATTAACTTAAGTACGCCTTAATTTCCCCTATTCTAATATAACAGAAAGTAGGAAAAATATAAATGACTGCAATCCATAGTTGATGAATGAGTAAAATCTTTCACTTATAGGAATGCAAGTTAAAAGGTTAATAAATTAAGTGTAAGTAGAGGGTTACTGTAATTAAATATAATGGAAACTTCAACATTAAATAAATGAATGAGATTAAAGGTAAGTTGAAATTGTAATTTATAAAACAAATATATATTAACTAAAGGAATGGAGAAGAAACTTATAAATTTTCACTTACATTCTTAAAACATACATAACTTACCATATAATAAAAAGTTGCAATGTTAGTAGGAAAATGTAAGGGGAAATCTTACAAGTGAAGAGTAAGGTAATAAAGGTATTCTATTAATTTGCTATTATTAATGAGAATTAATTGTGTAGACTTCAGTTAAATTGGAAATTTTACTATAAGTAAAGGTAAGTAGTATAAATAGATGATAGAAACTTTAGTAAATAAATTGGAATACAAATATAATGAATTTTGTGATAAATGGAAAATGAAAATTTGTAAGAAATAAAGAAATCACTCCATAAATGAAAGAAAGAAAATCAAACCATTGAAGCATGAGATAAATGTATAATAAATAAATTTGGGTGTTGGTTTGAATTGTGTTGTTTGATTTATGTTGTTGGGTAAGAAATTTGAAGTGGTTAAATGTATAAGTATCTATCTTTGTTCCATCTAAGACTGTTGAGTAAAGGATGCACTTGATAGTTAATTTCATTTCATACAAATTTCAAGTTTGAACCCAAACAACTATTTGTTTGATGGATTAAATGGTTGCTTTGTTTGTGTATGTATGTTGTTTGTAAGGTTGATGGTTGTTGAATTGTTTGGTTGATTAATGATTGAATCCACTTGAATAGTTCACTTTAAAATAAATATTTAACCTTTTAGATTTTATAAGTGAATACAAGTGACGGAAGCAACTGCTACTGCTTTTGGTTCCAAAATAATAAGCGTATATTGCCCGACAAATAGGTACGTTTTCGGATTACGTTTAAAGCGCTATTTTTCCCGTGTTGGGATATAATATTTTGATAATATATGTAATATATTTGTATATTTTGATATTATATTTTCTCCCGAGCCTCACCGTACAAAGGAGACTCTGCCAAAATTTTTCGTAAATTTTGGACTTAGAATTTTGTTGAAAATGATTTCCAAACTTTAATTATTTAAGTATAAAAGGATATAATGATTATAAAACGAGTATATTCCGTTTAAGGAATTTTTTTTGTAAATTATTGATTATAAGTTAATATTTGAAATAGATGTACTGTTTTTATTCTTCCTTCTCCCTTCTTTTTCCGTTTCGGGGACGAAAAGTTTTGAGTGGGGGAGATTGTAACGACCCGTTGAATTTGATAATGTTAAATGAATTAAATTAATATGTTTCTAATCTAATTTAGAATAAAATAAAGGTCTTAAGATTTTATTTGAGAAAATGTAGTAATTAGTTATAGTAATTGGAATTTAATGTAACAATTTAATAGTTACATGGAAATAGATTTGAACTATGTAAATTTGCACACCTTGTTATAAGTTAAATATAAGAAACCAATATAAATGTGAATCAGTGAATATTAATAAAAATATTTACTAGAATGGAATTATTTAATATAAAATAAATAGTGGAGATTGTACATTTGGTTGTAATAATAAATAGTGACTAAATAAAAGTGTCCGTTGGAATAAATCAATGCAATAAGTGTGATAAGTAATTTTATTGAATGTTGTCTCTAATAAATGTACTTGATTTGGTAATTTAGATATTTATACGTAAAGTATATATATATAAAGATATATTGATTCCAATAGAATTAATTGGAAATCTAATATTAAATATAATGTTGGTAGCAATTGAAATTTACTGTTTTGCAAAATAAATGAGAAATCAAGTCAAATGTGAATTATACCGTAAAGGATCAATTCATTTAAACAGTAGGATTGTAAATAAATAAACATTCTACGTAGGTTGCAATTGGACAATTTATGTAGTTTAATGGAAAAGCAAATGAAATTAATTACCATAAATTGTGTAGTTAGGGTAGTTTTGATTTGTCACTTAAGATGGAGGATTTTTATAAAATGTAATAAATGCAGTTTAAATTAAGGCATTGACGTTTGGGTATTTAAGAAGTGATAAACTAAAATTTATTTATTTATTTGAAAATTTGAAATCCAATTTGTGGATTTATTGCAAATAAGTGAAATTTGTGTTTAACCATTACATCGATAGGAATAAATTAAATTTAAGGTTATATTAATAAAATTTGGACTAGAGAAATGATATGAATCGGTTTTAGAAGCCTTAAATATAAAATGGGAAGTAGACGAGATTTCACGTTACAACCATTTTTAAAAATCCTGATGTATGTAGAAATATTAATGAAATATAATGTAAACCAATGTTGAATCAAAAGAATAGAGTCAACACTTATTTATTCATTTAATGTGATATAACTACGAGTATGATTTATTGCAAATTACATGGAAATCTAATATATAGGACATTACCTAAAAAGGAAGAGTAGATAAAATTTATGATAAACATATTTGTATATGAAGGTTATTGATTTAAGGAGAAATTGGGCAAGTTTTATGTATTTGGGTTAAGTGCAACCTTTAATAGATAAATTTAGTGCAATTAAAGAAATTAACATTTAATATTTCGATAACTTAAAATTTGATGGGATAAGAACATTTGGGTAATGAAGGGATGACAAATATTAGCTATGATTCTAGAAGGAATTAAATAGATAATGGAAAGATTAAAATCAGGTTCTAAGCAATAATTATTAAATAACAGAAGTTTAGGAGTAAAGTGAGATAATTGAAAATTTTAATCATTCATATAAGTCATTTGTTTATTAATATGAGTTAGCTAATAAATTTAACTTGGGCAATACCTATATATTGGAAACACATTTGTAAAGTGTAATTAATTGAATTTGGTGAATTGGGAATGAATCCAAGGTTATAGGAATTGATGTAATACTACGCAAATAAAAGGTAACTGCATAAAATCAATGTTTCGTAATAAATTGTATATGATAATTAAGTAGGAATGGGTTTGAATTTGACAAAAAGGAAAGTTTATTATTTGCTTACCCATCTATTCAATCTATTAAATTTGATCAGATCCATTTGCAATTAAACGAATTTATTTACAAGTTAGTATGTATTTAGCTGATAACTATAAACCAATAAGGGCAATCGGGTATATATATTACCAGTTAAGTTATATAAGATAATGGTTGACTTAATTAAGGGAGTTTATGTAATAATTTCATTTATTTTGTAAGTGGAAATAAAACGTTAATGATAACAAGTATTCAAAATTTACCATCTATTTAGTATATTAAGTATAATTGATAATCAACTGCAGCAAGTAATAAATAATAAATACGTAACGTTAAATGAAGTAATATTTGAAATTTAATATTTAGAAACTATGTAAATATAAGTGCAGATGAAATTGGGGATATTTACATATTGAAATATGAATCCAATGATAAATCAATTCACGTTTCAAAATTTAATGCTACTTTATTACATATATGTTTATGCCTAAATTTAAACTTATGTTTAGATCCAATCCGATCCATCTATTATTTTTCAGCCTTGTCATATATAACCTCTTATAAACCCTAGCCCCATTTTATTTTCCCTTTCGTTGTACGTTCATTTCTTCATCTCCTTCTCCTCCTCAAATGAATGCAACCTAGATCTACCCCAATCCAAATTTCAGTGAAAATGCAAACACTTCAGAAAAATTCCACAAAAATATATGTTAATGTTCTCGAGGCACGTAATCTACTGGTGCAATTCGTTTTCTGTTTTGAACATTCGTTTGACCAGAATTAATTCAAACAGTCCGTGACCATTCATCATCGTCGTCGCAAACTTCGTCGGATCGTCAAACCTTTTCTGGGTTTTGTAGAGTGGACGATGGGGATCGCATCTATATGGTTTTTGTGTCGATTCAACGGTTAGATCGTCATAGATCTTCGATTAGGGTTTCTGGAAGGGGGCCGCGTGCGTTTCTGGGAATAGAAGGAGTGACGTGGCACATATATTTGTAAGTGATGAATGTGTGTCGTTTTATTTATTTTCAATTTTGAATTCAATCATCATTTTTCAACGTAACTTTCTCATACGACCTCGGATTCAAACGAAATTTTTTTTGTTAGGTTCGTATTTTAATTCCAGACCCAATGACGCTGGTTTGGACAAATTCTGAGACCGTCAAAATTTTGAGTTTAAATTGAATTTAAATTCGATTTAAATTCAAAAGGTGAGTGTTTTAACCCACTCACAACTACTAGAAGCTTTTATGTTTGTTAAATTAATTTTAGAAATGAATAGAATTTATTTATGAGTATTTGGCATGCTTATTTCATTCATATCTGCTGAATTGCATTTATTGAATTTAACTGTTAATTTAATTTATTTATTGAGTATTAATTGATAGTTAGAATTTATTTGTTTGCCTATAAACTGCTAGTTAACAGTTATATAGATTATTACTGAATATAAACTGTTAGATTAATAGTTGTTAAATTTAATCCGAATAAAATTGCCAGTTATTACCTGTTATATATTATCAAATATAAATTGTTATTGATTGATATTGCTTGATGATTGTGATTGGATGATGGGTGATGTTGATGGATGTTTATTGTATATCATTAAATTGCAAATTATCATGATATTTCATTTCATTCGGGATTGTGGTTTGAAATGATATATAACCGCAAAATTTTATATCTTTTAAATTGCGGATTGAAATGATAAATATCTGTATCACTTGACCATAGGATAGAAAATTATATACAGGCACCGCGGTATATATATAACTATTTAAATGTGATTTCTATGGTTTGGATGGAATACGGTTTATAATAATCTTAAATTTTATATTGTATAAATATTTTCTTCCATATATATATACATATGAAGTTGAAAATTTTGAAATTAAAAGGTGTATAAAAATCTTTATTAAAAATGGAAGAAAATTAAGAAAATGGAGTTTAATAATTTATATCATATGTTTAAATGTTAAGTTTGGAAATTTTAAGATATGATATTTATAATTGGATTTTTCCTAAAATAAATTGAAATGAATATTCTAGTATAATTTGAATTGGAAAGAAAAATATTTTATTACTAGAAATTGAAGTCTTATTATTTATGGATTTTATATGAATATTCAAGACTAATTAATAGAACAATTGATTTGTTGAAAGAATAAAATCCAACTTTAGTTTGAAATATTGATACTCAAAATGGATATACGTATATATAAATAAGTTGAAGTGGTTTTGGAACTTGAGAGAGATAATATAAATTTTGGTTTAGACTTTAATAAAGAAATGTATTTGTAAAGCCATGAGAACTATTTTCTTTACAAAGTAACATTTAAGTTAAACCATTTAATTCATATACCGTTGAATGTCCAAACCATTCAAGTTTTAGAAGTTATGGTTTTAAATTATGATTTTCAAAATATTATGCTTTGAAAATATTTGATTTTCAGACGTTATGAAGTTAAAGCATTTTGATTTTGGAAAAGAATTATATTTGGGATAAGTGATAAAATATGGTTTTGGGTTTTGAAATGATATCGTATTCATGGTTATGAAATGGAATGTTTATTCTGATTTTTTAAAGTATAACCTATTTTTAAATGACCGCGGTGTTATAATAACGATGGGTTGGCAAAGAGACCGGGATCGGATATGGACATACTCTCTGTCGATACCGAAAACCACTTTGACTAACCGTGTACGCGGTGGAGATTCCAGAATGAAGTAGGTGGTGGCGACGTGTCCTGTAAGGTAAATACGTGGACCCGACTCCCGTGAGTTGGCATAAGGTGGCTAAAACAGGAGCGATTCTTAGGCCAATGAGGTCATTCCTCTGATCGAACCCTCCTCTTCGATATTATACTTTGACTTGGATTGATTCGGTGGCCACTTCTATATTTTGTTTTTGGGGAGTTAGTCCGAGGTGGGCGGTAACTGCGGCTACGTGTTTCCACCAGCCTGGATAGCAATTGGTATATCTACCCTGGCATTGCCTAGTTGTGCCGGGTCACCTACTATACCGAGCCTTTACTACGAGTTTCTATTTGTGTCGTACCTATGGAGTATCCTCTGGTAGCCTCCCGATCAGAAGGTATTACGGTACTGTATAGACTATTGGCATTTCACGTGTTAAAGTGGAAAATGTAAAGCCTTAACGCTATTTAAAAGTAAGTTTATTTTATAAATAGACACTACTATAATAGCGCAATATACTACATAGTAAATAGTTTAACGGATCCTTAGGAGATGTAATCCCGAGCATCTCTTGAGTTACTGTACTCATATTTATTTCTGTTAATTTAACTCACATAAGATCTTTTAGTCTGACTCGAGTGTTTTTGTCTTTTCAAATTCGCTCGGGTCAGTCCGAGCGTTTCAGGATCGAAGATTTTAGCTTTGGAGGACGAAGACGAAGAATCCGTATTATATTATTTATAGTATTGCACCACACTCTAAATTTCCGCTGCATTGATTGTATTGGTATGTGTAATTCTGATATTCATTGTATAAGTAAAATAAATATTTTGTAAACAGTTATCATGAACTGTATATTGATTATTATATTTTATCCTTCCGCTGTGAGATTCTGTTTTGTTTTATTTCTTCTCTGTTTTTCTTATTTACCCCATAACAATCCGCCCTTCCGTATGGTTTGAACTGGCACGTGTGTCGGTTTAAAGTGTGCAAAAAGGCGGGATGTTACAGTTGGTATCAGAGCTTTGGTTTAGCGATAAACTTGGCTTTGTGGGGTTTGACTCTTTGTTAATAGGGTAGTAATACCCTATGGGAGTCGCTGAGTGTATATATATGAGAGAGCATACTTGTTAGTGTTATAAAAAGGTTTTAATATTATGTTACTCTGTTCCGTTTTGTATTTATAAATTCTGGTTGATGCATGGGACGCTATGCCATCAATAGGGATTTCTAAACACTTAATAGGACAGACCGACATAATATTTGTTTTTAATATAGGTGAATGAAATAATTTTGCCTATTATATTTTCTATATATAAAAATATTTTTATAAAGATATATTTTGGTTGCTATAGTTGGGTGTTAGGTAATAAAAATATTTGTAATGAATTAAAGCTAAGTTGAAATTTTAATAAATCAAATTGGAGATTTTAGAACTTAAGTCCGGGATTTTTGAAAATCTTCTTTTAAAGGATTTATGAAATATAATGATTTGGTTTATAAATATTTTCTTATATAAATATTTAGTATAATTCGAAAGAATTGGTTTAAAGAGGATTTTGAAGAAAATAAGTTTGTACTTTCCTCTCTGTCGCTGGAAAATAATTTCGGTGATGACGGCCGCATCATCGACTTTCATTTTCGAGTTTCGAAGGGAAAGGCCACTGTAGTAAACTCTACTGCAGATTTGTTTTGAAATTATTTAAAATTTTAATTGTTTAAAGGTAATTAGAGATATAAAAGTTGTAAGAAATTAATTATCTATTATTTAAAGTAATTTTGGAATTTGACCCGGTATTAATTCTTGAATTTCCATTAATTAGTTGTGTAAAAAAAAAAAAAATAGGTTAGTGAAATAAAGGTTAAGTAATCAATGAATTAAAAGGGTTGAGATTAAACTTGTATAAGTTCTTTTGCTTTATCTTTAACATAAATAACTTACCAAGTATAAAAAGTTGAAATGTAAATTAAGAGTGGAATAGAATATTATGCAAGTAGAATTTTTGGAAATAATGAAGTATTCAATAAATTACTGTTATAAATAAGAATTTAATGGTATTAACTTAAGTGATGATTGGAATTTTACTAAAATTAAAGGTTGTATTATTAATAGGTGATTTTAACCGTAGGAAAGTAAAAATGAAATTCCTTAATTTATAAAGTTTGATTGTAGGGTTATTAACTTAAGTACGCCTTAATTTCCCCTATTCTAATATAACAGAAAGTAGGAAAAATATAAATGACTGCAATCCATAGTTAATGAATGAGTAAAATCTTTCACTTATAGGAATGCAAGTTAAAAGGTTAATAAATTAAGTGTAAGTAGAGGGTTACTGTAATTAAATATAATGGAAACTTCAACATTAAATAAATGAATGAGATTAAAGGTAAGTTGAAATTGTAATTTATAAAACAAATATATATTAACTAAAGGAATGGAGAAGAAACTTGTAAATTTTCACTTACATTCTTAAAACATACATAACTTACCATTTAATAAAAAGTTGCAATGTTAGTAGGAAAATGTAAGGGGAAATCTTACAAGTGAAGAGTAAGGTAATAAAGGTATTCTATTAATTTGCTATTATTAATGAGAATTAATTGTGTAGACTTCAGTTAAATTGGAAATTTTACTATAAGTAAAGGTAAGTAGTATAAATAGATGATAGAAACTTTAGTAAATAAATTGGAATACAAATATAATGAATTTTGTGATAAATGGAAAATGAAAATTTGTAAGAAATAAAGAAATCACTCCATAAATGAAAGAAAGAAAATCAAACCATTGAAGCATGAGATAAATGTATAATAAATAAATTTGGGTGTTGGTTTGAATTGTGTTGTTTGATTTATGTTGTTGGGTAAGAAATTTGAAGTGGTTAAATGTATAAGTATCTATCTTTGTTCCATCTAAGACTGTTGAGTAAAGGATGCACTTGATAGTTAATTTCATTTCATACAAATTTCAAGTTTGAACCCAAACAACTATTTGTTTGATGGATTAAATGGTTGCTTTGTTTGTGTATGTATGTTGTTTGTAAGGTTGATGGTTGTTGAATTGTTTGGTTGATTAATGATTGAATCCACTTGAATAGTTCACTTTAAAATAAATATTTAACCTTTTAAATTTTATAAGTGAATACAGGTGACGGAAGCAACTGCTACTGCTTTTGGTTCCAAAATAATAAGTGTATATTGCCCGACAAATAGGTACGTTTTCGGATTACGTTTAAAGCGCTATTTTTCCCGTGTTGGGATATAATATTTTGATAATATATGTAATATATTTGTATATTTTGATATTATATTTTCTCCCGAGCCTCACCGTACAAAGGAGACTCTGCCAAAATTTTTCGTAAATTTTGGACTTAGAATTTTGTTGAAAATGATTTCCAAACTTTAATTATTTAAGTATAAAAGGATATAATGATTATAAAACGAGTATATTCCGTTTAAGGAATTTTTTTTGTAAATTATTGATTATAAGTTAATATTTGAAATAGATGTACTGTTTTTATTCTTCCTTCTCCCTTCTTTTTCCGTTTCGGGGACGAAAAGTTTTGAGTGGGGGAGATTGTAACGACCCGTTGAATTTGATAATGTTAAATGAATTAAATTAATATGTTTCTAATCTAATTTAGAATAAAATAAAGGTCTTAAGATTTTATTTGAGAAAATGTAGTAATTAGTTATAGTAATTGGAATTTAATGTAACAATTTAATAGTTACATGGAAATAGATTTGAACTATGTAAATTTGCACACCTTGTTATAAGTTAAATATAAGAAACCAATATAAATGTGAATCAGTGAATATTAATAAAAATATTTACTAGAATGGAATTATTTAATATAAAATAAATAGTGGAGATTGTACATTTGGTTGTAATAATAAATAGTGACTAAATAAAAGTGTCCGTTGGAATAAATCAATGCAATAAGTGTGATAAGTAATTTTATTGAATGTTGTCTCTAATAAATGTACTTGATTTGGTAATTTAGATATTTATACGTAAAGTATATATATATAAAGATATATTGATTCCAATAGAATTAATTGGAAATCTAATATTAAATATAATGTTGGTAGCAATTGAAATTTACTGTTTTGCAAAATAAATGAGAAATCAAGTCAAATGTGAATTATACCGTAAAGGATCAATTCATTTAAACAGTAGGATTGTAAATAAATAAACATTCTACGTAGGTTGCAATTGGACAATTTATGTAGTTTAATGGAAAAGCAAATGAAATTAATTACCATAAATTGTGTAGTTAGGGTAGTTTTGATTTGTCACTTAAGATGGAGGATTTTTATAAAATGTAATAAATGCAGTTTAAATTAAGGCATTGACGTTTGGGTATTTAAGAAGTGATAAACTAAAATTTATTTATTTATTTGAAAATTTGAAATCCAATTTGTGGATTTATTGCAAATAAGTGAAATTTGTGTTTAACCATTACATCGATAGGAATAAATTAAATTTAAGGTTATATTAATAAAATTTGGACTAGAGAAATGATATGAATCGGTTTTAGAAGCCTTAAATATAAAATGGGAAGTAGACGAGATTTCACGTTACAACCATTTTTAAAAATCCTGATGTATGTAGAAATATTAATGAAATATAACGTAAACCAATGTTGAATCAAAAGAATAGAGTCAACACTTATTTATTCATTTAATGTGATATAACTACGAGTATGATTTATTGCAAATTACATGGAAATCTAATATATAGGACATTACCTAAAAAGGAAGAGTAGATAAAATTTATGATAAACATATTTGTATATGAAGGTTATTGATTTAAGGAGAAATTGGGCAAGTTTTATGTATTTGGGTTAAGTGCAACCTTTAATAGATAAATTTAGTGCAATTAAAGAAATTAACATTTAATATTTCGATAACTTAAAATTTGATGGGATAAGAACATTTGGGTAATGAAGGGATGACAAATATTAGCTATGATTCTAGAAGGAATTAAATAGATAATGGAAAGATTAAAATCAGGTTCTAAGCAATAATTATTAAATAACAGAAGTTTAGGAGTAAAGTGAGATAATTGAAAATTTTAATCATTCATATAAGTCATTTGTTTATTAATATGAGTTAGCTAATAAATTTAACTTGGGCAATACCTATATATTGGAAACACATTTGTAAAGTGTAATTAATTGAATTTGGTGAATTGGGAATGAATCCAAGGTTATAGGAATTGATGTAATACTACGCAAATAAAAGGTAACTGCATAAAATCAATGTTTCGTAATAAATTGTATATGATAATTAAGTAGGAATGGGTTTGAATTTGACAAAAAGGAAAGTTTATTATTTGCTTACCCATCTATTCAATCTATTAAATTTGATCAGATCCATTTGCAATTAAACGAATTTATTTACAAGTTAGTATGTATTTAGCTGATAACTATAAACCAATAAGGGCAATCGGGTATATATATTACCAGTTAAGTTATATAAGATAATGGTTGACTTAATTAAGGGAGTTTATGTAATAATTTCATTTATTTTGTAAGTGGAAATAAAACGTTAATGATAACAAGTATTCAAAATTTACCATCTATTTAGTATATTAAGTATAATTGATAATCAACTGCAGCAAGTAATAAATAATAAATACGTAACGTTAAATGAAGTAATATTTGAAATTTAATATTTAGAAACTATGTAAATATAAGTGCAGATGAAATTGGGGATATTTACATATTGAAATATGAATCCAATGATAAATCAATTCACGTTTCAAAATTTAATGCTACTTTATTACATATATGTTTATGCCTAAATTTAAACTTATGTTTAGATCCAATCCGATCCATCTATTATTTTTCAGCCTTGTCATATATAACCTCTTATAAACCCTAGCCCCATTTTATTTTCCCTTTCGTTGTACGTTCATTTCTTCATCTCCTTCTCCTCCTCAAATGAATGCAACCTAGATCTACCCCAATCCAAATTTCAGTGAAAATGCAAACACTTCAGAAAAATTCCACAAAAATATATGTTAATGTTCTCGAGGCACGTAATCTACTGGTGCAATTCGTTTTCTGTTTTGAACATTCGTTTGACCAGAATTAATTCAAACAGTCCGTGACCATTCATCATCGTCGTCGCAAACTTCGTCGGATCGTCAAACCTTTTCTGGGTTTTGTAGAGTGGACGATGGGGATCGCATCTATATGGTTTTTGTGTCGATTCAACGGTTAGATCGTCATAGATCTTCGATTAGGGTTTCTGGAAGGGGGCCGCGTGCATTTCTGGGAATAGAAGGAGTGACGTGGCACATATATTTGTAAGTGATGAATGTGTGTCGTTTTATTTATTTTCAATTTTGAATTCAATCATCATTTTTCAACGTAACTTTCTCATACGACCTCGGATTCAAACGAAATTTTTTTTGTTAGGTTCGTATTTTAATTCCAGACCCAATGACGCTGGTTTGGACAAATTCTGAGACCGTCAAAATTTTGAGTTTAAATTGAATTTAAATTCGATTTAAATTCAAAAGGTGAGTGTTTTAACCCACTCACAACTACTAGAAGCTTTTATGTTTGTTAAATTAATTTTAGAAATGAATAGAATTTATTTATGAGTATTTGGCATGCTTATTTCATTCATATCTGCTGAATTGCATTTATTGAATTTAACTGTTAATTTAATTTATTTATTGAGTATTAATTGATAGTTAGAATTTATTTGTTTGCCTATAAACTGTTAGTTAACAGTTATATAGATTATTACTGAATATAAACTGTTAGATTAATAGTTGTTAAATTTAATCCGAATAAAATTGCCAGTTATTACCTGTTATATATTATCAAATATAAATTGTTATTGATTGATATTGCTTGATGATTGTGATTGGATGATGGGTGATGTTGATGGATGTTTATTGTATATCATTAAATTGCAAATTATCATGATATTTCATTTCATTCGGGATTGTGGTTTGAAATGATATATAACCGCAAAATTTTATATCTTTTAAATTGCGGATTGAAATGATAAATATCCGTATCACTTGACCATAGGATAGAAAATTATATACAGGCACCGCGGTATATATATAACTATTTAAATGTGATTTCTATGGTTTGGATGGAATACGGTTTATAATAATCTTAAATTTTATATTGTATAAATATTTTCTTCCATATATATATACATATGAAGTTGAAAATTTTGAAATTAAAAGGTGTATAAAAATCTTTATTAAAAATGGAAGAAAATTAAGAAAATGGAGTTTAATAATTTATATCATATGTTTAAATGTTAAGTTTGGAAATTTTAAGATATGATATTTATAATTGGATTTTTCCTAAAATAAATTGAAATGAATATTCTAGTATAATTTGAATTGGAAAAAAAAAATATATATTTTATTACTAGAAATTGAAGTCTTATTATTTATGGATTTTATATGAATATTCAAGACTAATTAATAGAACAATTGATTTGTTGAAAGAATAAAATCCAACTTTAGTTTGAAATATTGATACTCAAAATGGATATACGTATATATAAATAAGTTGAAGTGGTTTTGGAACTTGAGAGAGATGATATAAATTTTGGTTTAGACTTTAATAAAGAAATGTATTTGTAAAGCCATGAGAACTATTTTCTTTACAAAGTAACATTTAAGTTAAACCATTTAATTCATATACCGTTGAATGTCCAAACCATTCAAGTTTTAGAAGTTATGGTTTTAAATTATGATTTTCAAAATATTATGCTTTGAAACTATTTGATTTTCAGACGTTATGAAGTTAAAGCACTTTGATTTTGGAAAAGAATTATATTTGGGATAAGTGATAAAATATGGATTTGGGTTTTGAAATGATATCGTATTCATGGTTATGAAATGGAATGTTTATTCTGATTTTTTAAAGTATAACCTATTTTTAAATGACCGCGGTGTTATAATAACGATGGGTTGGCAAAGAGACCGGGATCGGATATGGACATACTCTCTGTCGATACCGAAAACCACTTTGACTAACCGTGTACGCGGTGGAGATTCCAGAATGAAGTAGGTGGTGGCGACGTGTCCTGTAAGGTAAATACGTGGACCCGACTCCCGTGAGTTGGCATAAGGTAGCTAAAACAGGAGCGATTCTCAGGCCAATGAGGTCATTCCTCTGATCGGACCCTCCTCTTCGATATTATACTTTGACTTGGATTGATTCGGTGGCCACTTCTATATTTTGATTTTGGGGAGTTAGTCCGAGGTGGGCGGTAACTGCGGCTACGCGTTTCCACCAGCCTGGATAGCAATTGGTATATCTACCCTGGCATTGCCTAGTTGTGCCGGGTCACCTACCATACCGAGCCTTTACTACGAGTTTCTATTTGTGTCGTACCTATGGAGTATCCTCTGGTAGCCTCCCGATCAGGAGGTATTACGGTACTGTATAGACTATTGGCATTTTACGTGTTAAGGTGGAAAATGTAAAGCCTTAACGCTATTTAAAAGTAAGTTTATTTTATAAATAGACACTACTATAATAGCGCAATATACTACATAGTAAATAGTTTAACGGATCCTTAGGAGATGTAATCCCGAGCATCTCTTGAGTTACTGTACTCATATTTATTTCTGTTAATTTAACTCACATAAGATCTTTTAGTCTGACTCGAGTGTTTTTGTCTTTTCAAATTCGCTCGGGTCAGTCCGAGCGTTTCAGGATCGAAGATTTTAGCTTTGGAGGACGAAGACGAAGAATCCGTATTATATTATTTATAGTATTGCACCACACTCTAAATTTCAGCTGCATTGATTGTATTGGTATGTGTAATTCTGATATTCATTGTATAAGTAAAATAAATATTTTGTAAACAGTTATCATGAACTGTATATTGATTATTATATTTTATCCTTCCGCTGTGAGATTCTGTTTTGTTTTATTTCTTCTCTGTTTTTCTTATTTACCCCATAACAATCCGCCCTTCCGTATGGTTTGAACTGGCACGTGTGTCGGTTTAAAGTGTGCGAAAAGGCAGGATGTTACACATGCAACCATGTTTATAAGTTAAATCTTTTAGGAATAGAAATGTTACTCACCTTAGAAAATGCAGAGCTTAAAAAACTGGGTTGATAGAAACTGGAAAACTTTGAACACATGAATCTTGCATTGCTGCTTCTTCCTATTTTTTTCCGAACTATTCTGTTTGCTTGATTCTTGAGTATGTAATTGATTTTTTTTAACTTTGCAGTTGATACTTGAAGAAATTGCAAATTTGCAGATTTTTAATCAGATTTAGGTTTGCAGATTTTATATTGAAGTTGTTTTGTAGAATTGGTTTTTAGTTTTCTTTAAATATGATTTTCAGATTCATTTGAAAGTAATGTTTTAACAAAATGCATTGTTAAGTTTTTCTTTTCTAAAACAATTTATTTCAAAAATAAATTAACATGCCACTTGGTATCTTATAGTGTGGATTAATTACAAGTGTCTTCCCTTATGAGTTAAAAGCTTAACACATGTTCTTGTTAATATTAAAAGAAATTTATTAATCTCTAAATGTTTTTAAATCTTCCTAAAGCCATTTCTAATTTAGTTTAAAATGTTTTTAAATGTTTATCTATTTTTATCCTTTAATTGATTACATGAAAGCTTCTTTTATAAAATTACTCATTTTAATGTTTATTTGAATATTTCAAAAAAAAATATTTTTAAAACTAATTTTCAAAAGAGAAAATTTTAAAAAGAATAAGAATGTTGAATTCAATTTTATTCCAAAGTTTTGAAACTAAAATATTTTACTCTAATATATAAGAACTAAGTTTATTTCAAAAGAAAACAATTTTTAAATTAAAACAAAATAAACTTCTTATTATAAAATACAATTTAAACTATTTTATTTTTATAAACAAAATAAATATGTACTTATATCCCTTTTGAAAATATAAGATAGACCTTTAAATTAACTCTTGAAAAGTTTCAATACAAATTTTCGATCAATTTAATCAATTCATAGTTTATTCAATACTAATATTATAAATTTGAAAATATCTTTATTAAATCTAGACTTAAATAAAAATCAAATCCCTATTTACAATGTATACACATATATATAATATAAATAAAATATCTTTGAATAAGCTTAGAAAGAAAATTTTACCATTTAAATATTTTTTTTAAAAAAAATCCCAAATAAAAAGTGATCATTATTATAAATTTTCAAAAGATAAATTCTGTTTGAATTAGATTATTAAATCAACATTCCACATTTTAAAATAATTACTAATGGAAATTATTAAATAAATATTGCCTAAATTTCCGGGACATCACATTCCTCCCCCCTTTGAATCTTTTCGTCCTCGAAAAGGAACGAATACCAGAATTTATTAAATATTTTAAAACTAGTTAAAATATTCTTTGATTCATTTTAAAACACTTAAAAATATGTATAATATTTTCAAAATAGTTTTTGTAGAAAATTTCATTTTATAACTCGATGTTTCAATAAGTCCATCCTCGTTCTCATAGAAATTCGGTCATACGTTGATCAGGCGTAAGACTGAAAATCTATAAATACTTAGCAGACCCATTTTCAACATCCAGTGAAAATACTTGAAAAATAATTTTATTGAAAACATAGAAAACAGTTTTTGAAAATAGAGGATATATCTTTGGTGAGAATGCTCTGGAAATCATCACCCCCATCCATGGTCACAGTTAACCTGATGATTACGTTGCCGTCCCGACAAAATCCACAGATAACTGTAGGCCTCCGCACCCCACGATTATACCATGGAACCCGCTACAGATCGCAGCTACAACTGGGATTACGTAGCTATCACAGCTAAAACCCATATAACTGTAGGCATCAGCGCCCTCGAATTTCGCTGCCAAAAATGAAACTTCTCCACTCCACTTGACCATAGATCGCAGTCACCGATGTTGCGTTGCCTTCCCGGCAAAATCAAGTGTAGACCGTTGACACTCATCCTCCACACGATTTTCGCTATGGTCCCCACAGTAGATCGCAGTGACATCGAGTTACACTGTCGTCACAGCATGACCCAAATGCCCCTGTAGGCATCAGCACCCTCGACTTTCGCTACCCAATAATCCTCGGGAACTAGTTTGTCCAGACTCCTCACAGGATCAACTTTAGAACCCCCCTTGGGGCTCAAGGCAGCACCACCCGGTGTTACTCCTGAGAAGTCTATTCCAAGGGAGCGCCTTTTTCCCCAGAGCATCATCAAAACATTTTATACTATACATATATAGTATCTTTAAATCATACACCTAGTATGATCTCATACAAAGCTCCTTTACACAAAATAGATTATTCCAAAATCGATAATTCTCAAACTAGGCTTTTCAAATTCTCATATTGATTTTACCCAAAAATCAAAAGCCTTTTTCCAAATCCAAAGGTTCCCAAAACCCCTTTTTTTCCAAAATTCTCATATGATCCTTTATATATATATATATATTCAGATATATAAAATCTTTTAAAACTTTGGATCATTTCAAACTTGTATAGACTCCTTTTATACTACAAACATTTCCAAAAACCCTTTTCTACTGGCAAAAGATTCAACAAGGGGAGTATCATTTTATAAAACAAAGATATTTAACTCTGTTTACTCAAAATCAATATTCAAATTTGATTACTCCTTTCAATATCATTTTCATTCAAATCTGTACGATGTACACATATCATCCGTACGCTATACCAATCTGATCGCTCACTCGATCACACAATTTCACTTCCGAACTAGTATCGTCCACTCGACTTTCTAGTGCGGACTCAGATCTGGTTTCTTGATCAGAAACCGTCATTCTCCTTGCATAGCCTAACTATGCTAGAGAACATCTAGAACCAATCAACAATCCTTATCCAGGTTCGCCGTCAAAAATCGAGTGAAAAATCCCACACGGATCGATAAAACTATCTCGAAATTCTGTGCTCGAATCTGAATCAAATTACTATGCGAATAGAATAACATACGTACACCCTACGTATTTATCTTTATTGGTTATTAGCCAAATTAATTCTCTTTCTATTCATGTTCACTTTGATTTTCATTCACTTACTCGGAATTACTTCAATCCATTTGGATTATCACCTCTATTCTTATCTCGATTGGGTATTTAACCAATAACAGTTTAAACTCCGACCAATTTATTTAGAAAATAGCTTGAAAAATTTAAAATAGATAAGTAGTTGGAAAATAATTTCTATTTTGTAAAATAGTTCAGTAATTGTAAAATAATTGGAAAATAGTTAAATAGTCGTAGAAATTTTAAATAATTGCAAAGTAGCTATAAAATAGTAATTAGTAGTTGAAAATAGTAATTAGTTTATAAAATAGTTAGAAAATTGTTAAACAGTTTCAAAAATAATTGTAAAATAAGTATAAGAAAATTTGGCTTTTTAAAGGAAAAGTTGTATATATAATAAATAGCTTGGAAAAATAGGTTTATATTAAAACAATTTATATTAAAAATAGTCCAGAGTCAAAACTGTTAAATTCCCAATCTCCATTCTCATCAATTCAATTTAAATTTCCACTTTCATTTAAATTGATCCAATTCCAATTTTAAATAACTTCAATTTCCATTGAAATTGATTCAATCCAAATTCAAGTTGAATTAACCTCAGTTCTTTCCAAATTTAATTTTATTCAACCTTGATCTCAAATTCTACTAATTCAAATAAATTTCAATTCATTTCAACTCCAGTTTGAATTAATCCCAATTTCAAACTCTATTTGCAAATCAAGTTGAATTATTCTTAACTTCCTCCCAAATTCAATTCGAATTCCATTTGAATTTTAAAACTATTCAACTTTAATTACAATTCCAAATTATTCAAATTAATTTGGACTAACTTCAAATTGAACCCACTTCAATTTCAAATCATTCAAATTAATCCAATTCAAATTTCCATTTGAATCTTATACTCATACATCTTCAATCACAATTTCAATCAATTCAAATCAAATTTAATTTGAACTAAATTTCAAATTTTAAACCATCTCGAATTATATAAATTCGAGTTAATACTTCAAATGTTGATTTAATTCTTTTTAAATCAATTTACCTTTTTATCCCAACAATGGATTACCATACTCCATTTCTTATTCATTTAAATAAATCTAATTCATAACTTAAATATTTTTAACAACAATAGGATGATATCATTCAATTCATCTTAAAACATCCATCAATTTACAATTTCCAGATCTCAAACCCATTTTGAGATCTCACAAACTCCCAATTCAGATTAACCTTTTAACTTTCCAAATTAAATCTCAATTTCATTTTGAAATTTCCAAATCAGATTGTTCATTCAAACTTATTTAACTTCCTCCGAGTTAAATTCAATCAATCTCGATTAACCTCACTCAAACTTGAATTCTCCATTTCAAATTTCAAAATTCTAAACTTCACATTAATAATTTTTCCCATTTATAAGTTCAAAACGTATCACTTAGATATCACATCTTATTCCAAATTCAAAACTCAATATTTAGAGTTTATTTCAAACCAACTTTGATATTATGTATATCCATATATATACATATTAATTTCTTTTACATACCAAGTTATACTTTAAAATTTTAAACCACCTTTGGTTTTTAATTCAAAAAAAAATTCTTTATATTTTCAAACAACTCTTGTTTGAAATAAGACCATTTCATTCAATTGCATTAAATAATATTATTACTATTTCTTTAAATTAATTACGTCATTAATTAATCGAATTCGGTAATTAACCTATTTCTTAATTACCTTCATTTAGTAATTGTCTTTTAAATTACTTGCCTCTAGTTACATCATTAAGTAACTCCCCCTTTATTTATCATTTCCAATTATTATCCATTACTTAAATAAAGTTTAATTAATTACATAAATTAATTGATTATCCTTATCCTGAAACCTTTCCCGATTTCAAGATTTAATTTCAGTTTGAATCCATTTCAAACTTGTCTTTAATTTAATTCCAACTTCAATTTGGTTGTATTCTATTACTTCTTAATTTAATTCTTACTATTACCTTTAATTTAATTAATATTACAACCAATTTCCTTAATATAATAGATAATCTATTTCTTATATAAGATTCACTTACTTTTGAAATCATTTAAAAAACTTTATATAAGAAATAACAAGTACGCTCTCTCATATTTATATACTCAACTCATCCTAGGGTATCACTTACCCTATCCTTAATGAGTGATCCCAACAGAGCCAAGATTCTCGATTAACCTTCAGCTCTGATACCAAATGTAACGAACCGAAAATTTCGATCTAGAAATTTCCAGCTAATTAGTGAAAAGAAGAAAAAGAAAGAAGAAGAAACAGAAAACTCAAACTCAGAATCTCACATTCGCAGCGGATAAAATATTTTATCACATAAATAATAGTTTTACAAAGAAAAACTTATCAGTATATTCACATTTATATATATATATATCAGAGTTACAATCAATACACAACAGTGGATAGTCTAAGACAACATATTCTAGTTATAACATAGCATATCACAGCCGAAAACACCATACGATCCTGCCCTCCAGCTCGCCTCCTGAGCTCCAGAACGTCCTTACCTGAAAATCTATAATACTTGGTCTGACCCGAGCATTACATCAAAGTAACACCCGAGTCAGGCTGGAAACCAGCGTGAGTAAACCCATCTAACATAAATGATAAAAACATACAACTTATATAACCCGGGGTACTTGTATCAATTTCAACTTCACAAGTTATTATAGACATCATCAATTTCACCCATTAATTTCTAAGGGCCAAAATTTATTAAATAGTCCAATTTACTTAAATCATTCCATATCAGCCTATTGATTTCACATATCAAATCTATATAGAATCGAAGTGGTTCCGGGTATTTTCTAATACCCGACTCCGGTCTCTTCGAAACCAAAATCATCTTAACTAAAATTATTCAAGCGAAATACAATTCAATTTTAAATACAGGATGTCATATAATTAATCAACAATAGATAGTACCATCATCACAATTCAAATCAAGCATCACAAATTACATATTAATTAATCAAAACTTCCAATATCGATCTATTTATCCTTTGATTACATTTAAGAATTAACCCTTAATTAATTTCACAAATTAATTATCCTCAACCCAATACGGTAATTAATCCTTAATAGATGTCAATTCAACAGATATCATATAAATTCAGACATTCATCAACTCCTCATCCATAAGCATGTATTATCCATTCATATCATAATTAATTTAATTACTTAAATTAACTCCTTAAGAATGAATCACTAAATCCTGCTTATACAATCATTAATTAATTACTAACCATCGTTTATTAATTACAACCTTGATTAACTCACTTAATCACTAAATCAATCCTTAATCCCAAATTAATTATCCTTTATCTATCAATTAATAATCCTAAATTAACTGTTAATCCATCCTTGATTAACAGATAAGCTATCCTCAATTACTATTTGATTAATCCTTAATCACCATTGATTAATCAACTAATTACCACTTAACAACTTCTTAACTAATCCTTAATTATAGATTAATTATTCTTTAATTATTAATTAAAGAAAACCTTAATTATTAATTAATAAAACTTAATTACAAGATAAACACTTTTTAATTATTAGTTAAGTAACCTTTAATTACTTAATTTAATTACTCACTAATTACTTAATTAGTAAATCTAATCCACTTGATTTAATTAAATTGAATTACACCTAAATATTTGATTAATGAATCCCTAATCATTAATTAATAATCCAATTAATGATCTTTTTAATTTCAAATTAATTAATCTTAAAAAAAACAACCTTTAATCCTTAATCATTTATCAATCAAGTAAATTATTTTCCTTAATTAATTTCTCTATCATTCCTTTGAAATGAAACTAATAAATGTTTAAAGGTAAGGTTACTCACTTTATAATTAAACTTAGTTCAAATTTCCAGTTGACATTTTTAAACTTCACTTTTAAATTTTAAAACAGGAAAACAGGTTTCTGTTTTTAATTAAAACAACTTAAATTTCTGAATTCAAATTATTTCAGAAACCAAGATTTAAACTATTTGAATTCATATTTAAATTTCAGGTTTAACTTAGTTCAAAATTCAGTTTACACTTGAACCTTATTTTTGAATATTAAAAACAGAACAGAAAACTTTACTTTTAAACATTAAAAACAGAACAGGAAACTGTTCTTATAAAACCTACAAACAACAAGGTATACCGAAGCCTAACCCTTCAATAACTTCGGGTTCCAAACCAACTTTCCCGAGCTACCTTCCCTACAACTTCGAGTTTCCCACAACTTACTTTCTTTTTCTTTTTCTCTTCTCATATTTAAAACTGAGATTTTTAAATTCAAACCTGGATTCTAATTCTCGAACTTGGATTTAAACTGGGTTTTAACATTAGCTTTACCTTTAAGAGCTTCAGTTTTAAAAAGTTTTGAAAGATAGAAACTACAGGTTTTTTTCTTTTTAAAGAAACTTTAACACTGGTTAACTGTCAACCCACACGAGTGCTTACTCGAGCCAGAACAGCGAAACCCTGTAACCTACTTCGAGCATCCCTTTTACTTCTTCGAGTAAAAAAAAACTCAAGTAACCCTCCTCTCTTATACCAGCTACCATCAGGTATAAAAATTGCACGGTGCACGTGCACCGTTCCTCCGGCCTTCATCATCCACCTCCGGCGACCTCCAAACATCCACGATCATCCTCACTGTCCCATACGATCATCGCCTTGCCTTTATTCAACTCGATTTTGAATTTGAGTTGCATTCCCAAAACCTAGAAACAGAAAACCAAAACCAACCCAAACCTGTCATCTCTTCAACACCCATTCTCCAACCACCGGAGATCTTCCACCACCGGCCGCAGACTCACCTACGACCAAACTATCAACCCCTAAAACCCCGTTCAACTCGATCATACCTACAGGTAGTTCTGACCTAAACAAGAGGTCTAGTTTACACTAGGGCTACTGACAAAATCTCATCACCGCAGCCACCACGATGAACTGCAACGCCACCCAATATTTTTCCCGGCATCACTGACTATTCCTCCACCTACCAGAAGAACCTCGACACTTCAAACTTCCTAGATCACCCAAAAACTCAAAATCCCCATTTACAGTTAAACTCAGAATAGTATCTCAAACCCTTAACTAAAAATACATATTTTTATTCTAAAATTCAAGTTTTGATAATAGTATTTAATTCTTAATGCTGAATTTATAATTTATTCAGTATGAGTTTCCACATATTTAAACTTGATCAATCAAATTTTGGTTTACAGAGATGTTTAAAAGTTATTTTACTTAACTAAAATCTTAAACTAAAGTTTAACATAAACAAACGGGTTTGATTAATTCTAAAGTTTTAAACAGATGCACCATCCATAGATTTTGAATTTAAATATAAATCTCGAACATATGATCTATAAAAACAGAGAGCACTTTTGGGAAATCACAAGCATATTATAGCCACAACAGATTCATTCAAATATGCATTCAACACATTTTTATCACAGAGATTAAGCATGCAACCTTGTTTATAAGTTAAATCTTTTAGGAATAGAAATGTTATTCACCTTAGAAAATGCAGAGCTTTAAAAACTGGGTTGATAGAAACTGGAAAACTTTGAACACATGAATCTTGCATTGCGGCTTCTTCCTATTTTTTTTCTGAACTATTCTGTTTGCTTGGTGCTTGAGTATGTAATTGATTTTTTTTAACTTTGCAGTTGATACTTGAAGAAAATTGCAGATTTGCAGATTTTTAATCAGATTTAGGTTTGCAGATTTTATATTGAAGTTGTTTTGTAGAATTGGTTTTTAGTTTTCTTTAAATCTGATTTTCAGATTCATTTGAAAGTAATGTTTTAACAAAATGCATTATTAAGTTTTTCTTTTCTAAAACAATTTATTTCAAAAATAAATTAACATGCCACTTGTTATCTTATAGTGTAGATTAATTACAAGTGTCTTCCCTTATGAGTTAAAAGCTTAACACATGTTCTTGTTAATATTAAAAGAAATTTATTAATCTCTAAATGTTTTTAAATCTTCCTAAAGCCATTTCTAATTTAGTTTAAAATGTTTTTAAATGTTTATCTATTTTTATCCTTTAATTGATTACATGAAAGCTTCTTTTATAAAATTACTCATTTTAATGTTTATTTGAATATTTCAAAAAAAAATATTTTTAAAACTAATTTTCAAAAGAGAAAATTTTAAAAAGAATAAGAATGTTGAATTCAATTTTATTCCAAAGTTTTGAAACTAAAATATTTTACTCTAATATATAAGAACTAAGTTTATTTCAAAAGAAAACAATTTTTAAATTAAAACAAAATAAACTTCTTATTATAAAATACAATTTAAACTATTTTATTTTTATAAACAAAATAAATATGTACTTATATCCCTTTTGAAAATATAAGATAGACCTTTAAATTAACTCTTGAAAAGTTTCAATACAAATTTTCGATCAATTTAATCAATTCATAGTTTATTCAATACTAATATTATAAATTTGAAAATATCTTTATTAAATCTAGACTTAAATAAAAATCAAATCCCTATTTACAATGTATACACATATATATAATATAAATAAAATATCTTTGAATAAGCTTAGAAAGAAAATTTTACCATTTAAATATTTTTTTTAAAATAAAAATAAAAATCCCAAATATAAAGTTATTATTATTATAAATTTTCAAAAGATAAATTCTATTTGAATTAGATTATTAAATCAACATTCCACATTTTAAAATAATTACTAATGGAAATTATTAAATAAATATTGCCTAAATTTCCGGGACATCACACTAACATTTACTTAACATGTTTGCATCGATCACACATATCATTTCCAAACCAAACATGAACAAATCCACATCATATCCAAACCAAGCAAGCAATATATATCACAATGTAACTAAAGCAAAATATTTCCCAAAAAGTTAAGAATTTCTCTACGAAAGCTATCCAAACCTTTGTTAACTTAGGGCATGACCTAGAACTTCCATTCATAAGAAAAAGATGGAGTCTTGGACCCCTAATACACTAGGTAGAGTTGGCCTTAAAAGAAGAAGAAGTGAAACTTGTTCTGGTAAGATGGAGTTACTTTGGATAATCAACGTACTCTCAAAAATAAAGCCGAAAATAGGTCATATTACAACCGACTTTTAGACTATTTACTCTCGGATTTTGTAAAAATGGTAAAGTGGAAAGTTCTAGAAAATTCCTTTATCTACAATTTCTTATAAAGAATTACTCAATTACAATTATTTTGAAAGAAGATGTGGTTAAAAGAAGAATGACCATTTTCGAACTTGAAATTCTGGGTCCGAAAATGTTCTGTAAAGAAATGAGATTTGGACATGGTTATTCCAAATATTAAAAGAAGTGGCCCAAATAAAAGTTGTAGCTACTAGAATTTTCCACGGTTTGAGAGAAAGAAACTCTATGTTTCATTAAGTAATGAGAATGATACGATAGAAGTAAAAAGGTGAAATTGAAGAAGTGAAAGGAGCATTTATAAACAAGAGAATAAAGTGAATTACCTAAATGCCCATGTCCTTTACTCACCATTACTCCCTTGCCGCCTCACCTAGCCTCCTACACCTAATGTCCTTGAGACACCTTCTTGTGCACCTCCCCTTTCTTCATGAGAAAACATGTTTGAACATGTTTTGTACTTAGTTGCCAAAATGTTTCTAATGATGTGACATTTATATTTTTATTTAAACTTTATATACTTAGTTATGAACATATACATATACACTAATACGCATATATATACACACACACATATACTAACTAATTTACATACTTAGCTGTTTAAATGTTGTTTAAAATATAAACAAGGCTCACAGTATTTCAAACAACTTTTATACGATGAAACGTCGATAATTCGAAAAACGGTTTCTGGACACATTTTTGATTTTTCTTCGAACGAAATATTTTTTAAACTAACTTTGAAAACTATTTTGTAATCAATATTTATTATTTAAAAGGGTTTTTATTTTAATTACAAAAAAATTATTTGAATACTTAAAATTAATTAAAGATTCAGAAATTAATGTGGTGAAATTCCAGGTCGTTACATAGCTGATAAACAAATGTCGTCACTCATTGCATTGCCCAGTGGATTTTTACTGTGAGTTCATAGGTTTACTAGTAAATAACCATTGTTTTTGAATTTTTTACCGGTCTATAAATTCACAATTTGTACGGCCATAAACCATCGTAGGTATTGTATAAAGTCCCTAAATGTGAGTTACTTCATGAGGAATTTTACACACACTAAATGTGGGATATGTGAGTTACACTAACACACTTATGTGGAATGGATCTTTAGGCTATTAATACACTAAAGGAGGTGAACATTATTTGTTAACAATTTAAAAGTTTACTCATGAAATTAAAGTTTATCCATTCAGATCAATATCAAATCATAAATAAAGCAGATAATCAGAGAATAAATATGAACTAAAGTAGTAAAGTAAGTGACCTTAGGAATTTTTATACTGGTTTAAATTCTTAACCTATATCTAGTCTTATACTACTCTTACATAATTTCCACTATAACACTTGCTTTCCATAGGTGTCAAGTACACTTTTATAATCTTAACTTTCTTTGGGTGGAAAGATCCACCTTTCCTTTTGACTTTCCTTAGCTGGAAAGAACACGTTTCTTTTACAATAAATTGTAGACTTTTGTAAGTAGTTGTATCTTTGATAAAGATTCTTATAGATTCAGTACAATGATCATATAGACCGTCCAATCGCAATTTATCTTTGAAGTCAATAAGGAATATGATGATATAATAGGGAGAATGAATGTGAATTCAAGTACAAGTTTTCTGATATTGTGCGGTTTGTAAATCCTTGAAGAATAGGAGTGCAAGAGAATTTTCAAAGAGAGTGTGGAAGGATATTTATTGAAATTTTCTCACAAAGTATAGAAATGAAAGATTAATAGAAAATGAGAGAACTGTCTATTAAAATTCATTTTCCAAATCCTCTATGTAGACAATGAAGAGACATGTATTTTGACAAAAGAATAAAGAGAAGTGTCCATTCTTTTAAATTTGACAATGGCTAGTATGTCGACATATGGTCCAAGAGTTGTTGGCATACGCATCTCTATATTGAAATATGGCTTAAGGATATGTCAACATAACCTATTTAATTTTGAAAACCATTTTATAAAAAAATATTTTGATCCTTTTAACTTCAAAAACTATTATCATATTTACAGAAAATATATTCAAGATGAAAATAGAGTTAATAAAAGAGAGAATTTAAAACATATTTTATAACACGTCGAAAATTTAAGCAAAAATTTAATAAAGGAACTAAATTTAAATGTAATAAAGGTAAAAGTGAAATTTTCACAAACATCAGAATTTTGTTATGAAACTTGCACCATTATGTTCAATTTTCTAAACAGTTTCATATATAACATTTTAAAAATGGAGCTAATATGAGAAAGTTATTGACGTTTTAAATTTAGGGATCGAAAATAATTAAATAAACAAATTTGTAAATAAATATTATAAAAATAGGAAATCCCATTAGTCGACACTGTGACCTTGACCGGTTGACTCCTAACAGTTGACGCTCAAAGGCAACCGGTCGACCAATCAACGTTTTGCGGCTAGTGTTTGGGTAGGCCAACGGTCCAGATTTAAATATTTATCGACAATCGAAGTTTTTTGGAGCTGCTATAAACAGAAACCTAATGCGAACCCTAATTAAAAAAATTAGAACTAGTTTTTCCAAGCTCTACTCTTCCAAAAAATGAAATCCTCTTTCTCCACAAATGACAAATTTCTTGAAAAATTAAATGAAAATAAAACTAGTAGAATTGAAGAAGATTAAAATCGAGTGGATATCTTGCGAATGGAGGAGATTCCAAGTGCATCTCAAGGGAATAGTTTTGGTTTGAGTTGAGTAGGTTCACTATTAATTAGATTATTTACATATAATTCATTTTGGTATACCATATTTGATCTAGGTTATTAAAAAATCGAATTTCATTTCAACCGAATTGGGACTTTAGCAGCGATTATATGTTGTGAACTTGATTCCTTTCTTCTAATCTAGATTTGACTTATATAAACATGTAAATTAACGAATATTGAATTTAAGTATATCCTTTTTATAAAATTTGATACGAATTTAGATAGCATATTAATGCTAAACCTAGGTTATAATGATTTAATGAAAGTTGAAAATATTGCATATGAATCTGGGATGATTATAAATTGTAAATCTATAAATTTGGGTTAATGTATATCAAATTAATTTTCTGGTAATTTAAGTTTTCCATAGATGGAAACAATTAGGGTTAATGTATCAAACAAACTAAAAACAGTAAACAACAACAACCGGTCGACCGCTCTCTAGAGCCAATCAATAACAAGAGGTCTTCTACTGCAGGAGCGAGTGGCAGATCCGTTATCGAAAATGGACACGTTTAAACCTTAGCCTAAGGCTCAAGTTATAAATAAAATAGTGGCGTGTATATATATGTGTGTGTGTTGTGTTTATCTCTGTGTGTGTGGATGATAGTATAAGTAGGGAAACTAGTTCCCTATGTGGCGACACTAGGACGTTGTAGGACTAGGTAAATGCTTTTCATCCAACATGGTAGATATTTGACTAGGGTGATTTTATCCTAAATTGCACTCAAAGGAGATTCTACGGTGGACGTGCAACATTAAAGATGATGCCTGATGGAGTGTGGCTCGACACTAACAGGAGTTTCTTGATATTCACGGTGACGTGACGTGATGTTATGTTGTTGATGGATCCGGATGCGGTGCAACAAGAGGTCTTACATTAGCATCGAGAGGTGGATATGGATGTAGTGACAACGAGACTATTTAGCGAGTCCATATTATAGGTTCCCCTTTGTTGCATAACTAGGATACATGCAATCGTTGTTGTAGGAAGCTTAGTCCCATGGTGAAATTTATGGGGAAACCTATGTTAGAAATTACGTGTTGCCGTAATATGGGGAATGGGGTTCCATGGTTGAATTTGTAGGATAACCCTATGGTAGAATGTTTCAATAGCAATTACCTAATCGTTAGTTGTCTTAAGGTTCGATTAGTTGTTATGAGCCTATATAAATCATTAATGTAGGTATGTATCGAGCTAAACCTTAAGTAAAGGAAAGAAGTAATTCATAGACACTTGTAGAATATCCTAGGTCACATAGAGTTTTACTAAAGTTGATTGCACATTATCACCATATATTAATGCTGAAACCTATTCATCATACTTTTGTCTGACCCACTCGTTTTCCTTTCTTTTTACCCACCACAAGAGGATAAGGCAGCAGATGGGAGGCCTAATGATAGTACTTGGGGAGGTGAGCTTGGCGTCAGATTTGCTTTTTATTTCCTATTACTCTTCATGCACTGTTTATCGTATATAGTATTTTTTTCAGACTATGTGATGTATTTTTGTACACTATAGATTTGACAATATACCATTTTAAAACTCTTTCTTAGATATTTTCTAAGATGACTATTTTCAGTATTTATATTTTCTGCCTTCCATTGTGAGATCTGAAAGCGTAGTACATCTTAAATTTTATCCTTGTAACTTTAGTCCCTAAAATGTTTAAAAATCCTGATAGCTCGTACTTCTTGGTACCAACGTGAGTCCAAAAGTCAACCCTGGACTTTGCATTGGTGTGTCAGAAGGTGTGGGTTGTCACAGTTGGTATGAGAGCCTTGTTTGAAGTTCCTTAAGGATTAGGGGCATATTTGACAGAACATACTAGAAAAGTTTTTGAAAAAAAGTCTTTCAAATGTTTTCCAAAAAGTTTTCCAAAATAGGTAACCCTTTTCCTTGTTCTTGCCAATGTTATATGTGGAAAAGTTGCTAATAAATTCCTACAACCACAGATAGAAAAGATGATTGATCTTGGTAACTCTAGCGATGAAGCTGAGATTTTGTTCTGAATGTAACATAATTAGTGTCACGACCCGACTTCCACTCCCGGAAAATCGCGTCATGAATTAAGAAAGAAAGGGATAGAAGAAGAAAAGAAAGAAGAGAAGAAAGAAACAACACAAGAATCTCAACAGCGGAAACGAATAAATTATATTAATAACAAAGTATTACATAGTATACATCAATTATCAGAGTACACAGACATATACAACACATACTAGACAGTTATAGACACCTGTCTAGTTATACAACTCAAATCAAACACAACACTCAGAGATACCAAACACAGCGGAATTATATAACTATACGCAGAAGCCTCCTGCTCCATATGCTCCTCCACAAATCGTCAAAGCCAATCCTGAATCCTAACCTGAATTCCCTTGGCTACTCATAAAAATTTGAGTACCCAAGAGTTAAAGAAAAACAGAAATAACTCCGGGTCAGACATGGGTCTGGTGTGAGTAACAGGTTAAAGTTGCTTAACTTTGAAAAACCTTTGAAAGAAAAGGTATCACGTAAGACTTCCCACACATAAACATGGAAAAGTTTTTACCTTACGCTAACCAAAACATTTGATAGGAAATCTGATGATATTATAATAGTGTCTAGGGTTTTCAAGTAAATAAGAAATAGCCGAAATTGTTACATCTATTAAATTCCAGCTACTAGCCACAAAAGTGGGTAATACAATCAAAACCGTTGGCACTTATTGGATTTTGGATTCCATACAATGGCAGGGCTACTGGGGTACCGCCCGTCACAGTACGTGGCCTAGATCACCGTACCGAGGAGCCACCCTAACTCCCCTGCAATACAAAGCCGGACCCGTTCCTTACTGAACAGTTCCAAATAAGACAACCCCGACGGTTGTCATGATCAACCGTCCCACACAGCCGAAATATAAAAGGGACCTCTAGACAGGGGTAAATCTTACTCTCAAGTGGGGGCTACCCACGAAGCTTTGCTGCACCTCCCCTGTTTTAGCCATTCCCGGTTGATGAGGCTTGAGGTTACGATTTACCTTTATAGGACATATCACTTAGAATGCTCATCGTCCACCTGACGATGTTCTGAAAGCATTCAATCCATACAAGTTCGTTCCGGGTTCGAACGAAACCGAAGGCATTATCTCGTTACACTCGTATTGGAATCACCCTCAGAGTTAACGACAATAACCCTTGCACTCTGATTCACCATCTCGAATCTATAAGACCTATTCCGTCAAACTCATTACGGAATCACCCACAGAGTTATACTGACGTATAGCCCTTACACCTCGAGTCTTCACTTGCTCCACTAAGATTCACGACCTAACGTTAATTGGAATCGATGTGGTTTTCGGATATCCAAATATGGAAACCCGATCCCGGTCTCATCGAAAACCAAAGCGTGTCTTATTAAGGCCAAGTTGTTTTAATTTTAAAACAATTCAATTCATTATCTAAATATACACAGATAGATAATTCACAACACCACAGATAATCAACATTATCATTATCAACAGATAATCATATCATAATCAGATAATCTATATTATCATCCAGAAGCAACCAATGCATCCATATCACATACTCTATTCATCTCATAACTGAGATTACAAACCATACTAACAACCAATACCAATCATCAAACATAAGCAAATGATCAAATGATCACACATTCTATAATTAATTTAAAATGAATTAAATTAATTACTCAATCTCTAATTAATTTAAAATGAATTAAATTAATTACTTCATCATAAAGATTCTGCTTATCTTAACCATCAATTGATTTCAAATCAATTTATAAATCATCTTAATATTTATTTCAATTAATCATTATTGATTAATCATCTCTAATTACAATAAGTAATTAGCTTATAAGATTATTTACACAAGTTAATTATATTAAACTCCTACATTTATATTAATCACCCTTGATTAATAACCATTCAGTAATTAACTACATTAATTGCTCAACCCATAAATTAATTATTCTTAATTAATTATCTAAATTATTTCCCTTAATTAATTTCAAAGTAATTTAAATCCAAATTACTTCTATATCAAATAACTTTAATTACATTCTGTAATTATTAATTAATTACTTCCTTAAGTAATTACAAATTTCATTAACTGCATAAGTAATTATCAACAATTCAACAAATGTTTAAATCAATTAAACTTAATTAATTAATCTAAACAAATCACATTAACCTTAATTAATTACATTAAGTAATTAATTCACTAATTACTCTCTTAAGTAATTTAATCTAACAATTGATTATTAATTAATTAATCTAATTAATTATCAAAAATTAATCACATTAATTAATTGTTAATTAATCTTGAGTTAATGACTTCATTAACATTCTTAATTACTTAATTAAGAGATTAACTTAAATTAATCATCATTAGTTATTAAGTAATTAATATTTAATTACTATTTAATTAATCTCTAATTATTAATTAACTAGGTGTTAATTAAAACCTTAATTATCATTAATCACTTGATTAATGAATCTTAATCATTGATTAAAATTTAATTAATCATCCTTGATTAATAACCATTCTTAATCATAGATTAATTAAACTTAATTAATTAATCTCAAATTAAATTAATCATCATTAATTATTTAATTAAACATTCCCATTTATTAAATAATTAACATCCATCTTAATTACCTTAATAATTAATGAATCCAATCATTAATTTTTATTTATCTTTAGATAATCATTTCTTATTAAATCATGCATTTAAAAACAAAATGTTTTTAAATTTACATTAAATTCAATTTAACATTCTCTTTTAAACTTAAGATTCAAACTTATTTTAGATAAGATTTTAAAACAATACAAAACTAAATCTTATATGTTTACAAGAATCATATACTTAATAAGTTTTAAAAAGAATTTAAATTTCAATTCAAATTAAATTCAAATCAATTTAAAAATTACTTTAAAATTTGAAATTCAACTTTCAAACTTATTTTAGCTTTAACTCTTTAAACTCTTTCTATAATTTATACCTTTAATTCAAATGCAAATCATTTGAATACAATTTAAATTTAAATCTTTAATTTAAAAACTGAAATCTAAATTTTAAATCCAGATTTAAAAACTCAGTTTAAATCTCACTTAAAATTTAACTTACCTTTTACATATAAAACAGAAAACAGTTTTTCTGTTTTATTTTAAAAAAAAACAAACTTTAAAATTCCTGACTTTAAACTATTTCATAGAAAACAGAATTCAAACTTATTTGAATTCAATTTTAATTCAGTTTCAACTTCTAAATCACAAATGTAATATTGCACTTTATTTTCAAATTTTATAAACCTGAAACAGGTTTTCAATTTCCCCTTTCTCTTTATTCTAATTTCAAACCAAAATTTGAATTCTGCATTTACATAATTTCAAAATAAGAATTCAAACTCTTTGAATTCATTTTCAGATTCAGTTTTATTTCTAAGTTCCATATTTAAATTCAAACTTTACTTTATAAATTTCTAAATTAAACAGAACAGTTCTGTTTAATTCAAAAACTTAAACTTTGAAATCTTTTTAAAAATTTACATTGTTTCAAAAGATCAGAATTCAAACTATTTGAATTCATACTTATTTGAATTCATATTCAAATTCAGGTTCTTAAAGCCTAAGTCCAAATTAAGCTTACATTTAAAACTTTCACTTTCAAAACTGTAAACAGTTTTCCTGTTTCTTTATATTTTTTTTTAACCAACTTAAATCTTCTGCATTTAAATTATTACAAAAGAATTCAAACAATTTGAATTCATTTTCAGACTCTAGTTAGAATTCTAAGTTCAAAGTTTCAAATTAAATTTAAACTTCATTTTTAAAATTTCTAAAACAGAACAGAACAGTTCTGTTGTATAAAAGCCTGAAAACAAAAATACACTGAACACCCTATTGACCTCGAGACAAAACCCTTGTTACTTCGAGTTTCCCTTCCAAAAATCTCGAGACCAACCCGAGTCAATTATCTCTACAACCCAACAAACATTCAAAACCTGAAACAGACCAATACCCAGTCTTCCCCCAACCTGTCAACGGCGACCCTGCGCCTCCGACCACCATTTCCACCTAAACTTCGGCGAAAGCTTCATCAACACACCACCTACCAATTCCCAAAACAGCTTCTAACTCGATGCACTGAGGAGTACACAATCGACCACAAAACAGTATCCCAAATAAACTAGGGTTCCTCAACTAAAATCCCAAATTAAAGTCTCAAACTTGAATTGCAAACCCATTCAATAATTTTCTTATGATTTATGATGGATAAACCATCACCAGAAACAATTTCAACCAAGCTAAAACCATGTATCAACTGTACTAAGCAAATATGTAAAATACAGTACTTTCAAAACTGCATTTCCAACTCTTTTCTAAAAATTTATATTTTGAACTTAAAAATCATGTTTAGTATAGGGTTTCACTTTACATTACTTATTTATCAAATTCTCATACTTGAATTCTTGCTAATTTTAATGTTTGCTCAACTGTTTATAATCCAAAGATAATAATTTACAGCAACTTTGAAAATTAAATAAAAATATCATTGTACAGAAAACTGCATGCACACATATATATTCATAAATAAAAATAGTCACTGCAAATTTCATAAATTATATCCATTTCAGATTAAAGCATGCAATCAACCTACTTAAATTTTTGAAAAGAGGAGTTACTCACCTGTTATTTGAAAATTGCAGAACACAATTCAACTTGCAGAGCCCATTCCATTGCAGGTTCCAGATTTGTTTGAAAATTATGAAATGCAGGCACTTTGTCTTGCTTTAAAATTGAAATGCAGGCTCCTTTGAATGCTTTAAAAATCTTGAATGTTGCTTTTTAAAACATGCAGGCTTGTTTGTTCTAATGCTAAGAAATCAGAGCTCTTTAATCTGGATTTTTCTGTGATGCTATCAGGTTTTACATGCAGGCTTTAAATTAATGCATGCAGGCCTTCAACTTGAAGTTGCAGAGCTTTTTGAAAATGAATGCAGATCTTCTTTGTTTGTTGCCTTTTAAATGATATATGCAGAGCCTTAAATGGTGAAGATTGAAATGCATGTCTGCAGGTTATAATTTTGGGAAAGAGGAGTTTGTTTGATGCAGAACTTGAAATTGCAGAGCATATTCATGTTGATGCAGGTTTGAATATTTTGAAGGAGAGAAGTTGCAGATTTGAATTTTGAAAGAGGAGTTGCATGCACATTTAACAGGTTTGATTGTTTGATGCAGGTAGTAGTTTGGGATATGCAGACTTGAATATTTTGGGAAAGAGGAGTTTGCAGGTTCTCTTGCTTGCAAATGAAATGCAGGTAGTATTTTGGGGAGAAGAGGAATTGAATGCAAATGTATGCAGACTTCTGATTATGGTTGAGGATGAAGTTTGGTTTTTTTTTTTTTTTTTAAGGAATGAGAAAATGAATGAATATGAATGAATAGCAAAATGATATGAATGAAAAGCAAGTTAACAAGAATGTATTTTCAGAAAATGAAATAAAGAAAAAGAAAATAAATTTGACACTTGTCTTTTAAAATGAACACTTGTTAGCTTTAAGCTTTAATACACATACACTTGTCTTTGAGAATTAAATTAATGTTTAATTAGAGTTAAATAAGTATTAAACATTGTTAATTAAATCTTATACATAATTATGTATTAAATAATTCTCAAGAACAAAGAAAAACAATACACAATTAAATCATTTGAAAAAGAAACTTTTAAAACAAATTTATAAAAGAGCTTGTAACATATTTTAATATACAACTTGAATTAAAAATGAATTTTAAACTAATTAAAACATTCATTCCATATTTAAAATCATATAGTATTTTAATTAAATATTTTTGAAAAGCTCAAATTAAAAATAAATCACCATTTCTATTTTCAAAACATATTAAAATTATACTATACTCATTTAACTAAAAACAACTTATCTATTTAAAATATATACAGATACATATACATTTATTAAATAGAAAACAAATTTATTTACTCATTAAAAATAATTTCACAAATTAAATATTTAAATAAAGAAGATTATTTAAATCAAATTAAATTTATTAACAACAATTATCAATTCAATATAAATTTAAACCCAGATTATTAAATTTATATTGTCCAAAATTCCGGGTCGTTACAATCCTTCCCCCTTAAAAGAATTTCGTCCCCGAAATTTAAAACAAAGGCAATTTAATAATCTATTTACAGATTTTATTTTAAAACACAGCATATGTTAATCATATGCCAACAACCAAAGCAATCAATTCACACAATCAGAATAAATCTAATTATCCAAAAGAATTTTGGATAAAACTTCACGAGTTTCCCCGGTATATATATATATCGGGATACTCGCTCTATAGAATACAATCAATCAATACTACTAAGCTATAGAGCTCCTAGCAACAATTCTATACAGAGTATCAGACTACAGACGAGTCTGACACAATAAACAAACCATCCTAAACTGCTAGTTCTAAAACCAGAAATATCAAACACGAACTCCCTCAGAGATACGTGAAACACCCTGAATCCCAGTTATCCAAGCTGGCAATTCAACTCTTGAAAACCAAACACTGATCTAACCCAACACAGAAGAAACCAAAACACTACGGAGCTAGCATCCCAAACTTATAGCTCCTTGGATCAGAGAAAACTTAACCAAAATCAAATCTCCGATTCCAGAATCCAAATTTCTCTGTCTCTTATCCATAAAAATCTTCGGACGATCCTATGCTACCAACATCCATCCTGATCAGCTCAACTCTTGCTGATTCCAAAAGAAACAGACTGAAGCAAAACAATCCAATGATCTCCTCAAGATCACCCAAAAACCAAGAACACAAACCCTGCTTCTCAACAACAGAAGAAAGAACAAACTTCTCCTTATCCGGAAAAGAAAACAGAAACACCCCCAAACTGCTTCCGCTGCCAACTCTGATCCGAAACAGAAGAAAATGCTGACGAAAAGCACAAGCACAGACCGGACAACCCAGCACAAAATATGGTTCCATATATCCATAAAGAAAAACTCAGATGTTCCTCCCAAACCTGAGTTGCTTCACCAACTTCTATCTCAAGGAACCATCCATCTACTAACTGAACCACCAGCTCCAATTCTGGAAAGAAAACTCGATCTCCAGATGCAGACAAACTCTGACTTCCAGAAGACATCCAGACAATCTCCAACAAACACAAGAGAACATACTATCGCAAGTCACTTTTGCGATCAACTCAGCCTAAATCCAAAGAAAACTGCTCTCTCTCTTAACCAAATAGAACAGCTTATGCTGACTTAGCCAACTTACCAGAGAAAAGATCCACTCTGCTGCTTCTGAACTCCACTTCAGAAAAACTACCCAGCCAGAAGACTCCTTATCAACTCAGAATACTCTGCCAAACTCAGCCACATCACCGAGCTGACTCACTTCTTACTCTTGTTCCAAAGAAATATCTTCGGAAATATTCATAGTCACTGCATCTCATCACGCAGCTACTAATTCCTGAGATATCAAGATACCATCACTTGCTTGCTTCTGCTCAACCGACAGATCAAAACTCAATTCAACACTTCAAAGATGAACTCCGAACCTTAACAGGTTACCTTCAGAGATCGATGAAGTCTTTAAACCAAACAAAACCCACTCGAGACGGTATTAGGTCTACAGTCTCGACAAATACACTTCCAACCTCATCCATCAAACAACAACCAATGGTAGTTGTGTTATACACACTTCTACCTCATCTACCTTAATAACTTATATTGGAAATACCCGAACAGGTAATCCAACAAATAGGTAGAAATATATATATATATATATAAAATTACAAATACGCTCTCTCAAGATAGACACCATTCCAGAGCCTAGGTATTCACTCAACCTAACGCTCCCTAAAGAAAGACACACTTCAGAGCCTAGGTATTCACTCAACCTACGGCTCTGATACCAAAATGTCACGACCCGACTTCCACTCCCGGAAAATCGCGTCATGAATTAAGAAAGAAAGGGATAGAAGAAGAAAAGAAAGAAGAGAAGAAAGAAACAACACAAGAATCTCAACAGCGGAAACGAATAAATTATATTAATAACAAAGTATTACATAGTATACATCAATTATCAGAGTACACAGACATATACAACACATACTAGACAGTTATAGACACCTGTCTAGTTATACAACTCAAATCAAACACAACACTCAGAGATACCAAACACAGCGGAATTATATAACTATACGCAGAAGCCTCCTGCTCCATATGCTCCTCCACAAATCGTCAAAGCCAATCCTGAATCCTAACCTGAATTCCCTTGGCTACTCATAAAAATTTGAGTACCCAAGAGTTAAAGAAAAACAGAAATAACTCCGGGTCAGACATGGGTCTGGTGTGAGTAACAGGTTAAAGTTGCTTAACTTTGAAAAACCTTTGAAAGAAAAGGTATCACGTAAGACTTCCCACACATAAACATGGAAAAGTTTTTACCTTACGCTAACCAAAACATTTGATAGGAAATCTGATGATATTATAATAGTGTCTAGGGTTTTCAAGTAAATAAGAAATAGCCGAAATTGTTACATCTATTAAATTCCAGCTACTAGCCACAAAAGTGGGTAATACAATCAAAACCGTTGGCACTTATTGGATTTTGGATTCCATACAATGGCAGGGCTACTGGGGTACCGCCCGTCACAGTACGTGGCCTAGATCACCGTACCGAGGAGCCACCCTAACTCCCCTGCAATACAAAGCCGGACCCGTTCCTTACTGAACAGTTCCAAATAAGACAACCCCGACGGTTGTCATGATCAACCGTCCCACACAGCCGAAATATAAAAGGGACCTCTAGACAGGGGTAAATCTTACTCTCAAGTGGGGGCTACCCACGAAGCTTTGCTGCACCTCCCCTGTTTTAGCCATTCCCGGTTGATGAGGCTTGAGGTTACGATTTACCTTTATAGGACATATCACTTAGAATGCTCATCGTCCACCTGACGATGTTCTGAAAGCATTCAATCCATACAAGTTCGTTCCGGGTTCGAACGAAACCGAAGGCATTATCTCGTTACACTCGTATTGGAATCACCCTCAGAGTTAACGACAATAACCCTTGCACTCTGATTCACCATCTCGAATCTATAAGACCTATTCCGTCAAACTCATTACGGAATCACCCACAGAGTTATACTGACGTATAGCCCTTACACCTCGAGTCTTCACTTGCTCCACTAAGATTCACGACCTAACGTTAATTGGAATCGATGTGGTTTTCGGATATCCAAATATGGAAACCCGATCCCGGTCTCATCGAAAACCAAAGCGTGTCTTATTAAGGCCAAGTTGTTTTAATTTTAAAACAATTCAATTCATTATCTAAATATACACAGATAGATAATTCACAACACCACAGATAATCAACATTATCATTATCAACAGATAATCATATCATAATCAGATAATCTATATTATCATCCAGAAGCAACCAATGCATCCATATCACATACTCTATTCATCTCATAACTGAGATTACAAACCATACTAACAACCAATACCAATCATCAAACATAAGCAAATGATCAAATGATCACACATTCTATAATTAATTTAAAATGAATTAAATTAATTACTCAATCTCTAATTAATTTAAAATGAATTAAATTAATTACTTCATCATAAAGATTCTGCTTATCTTAACCATCAATTGATTTCAAATCAATTTATAAATCATCTTAATATTTATTTCAATTAATCATTATTGATTAATCATCTCTAATTACAATAAGTAATTAGCTTATAAGATTATTTACACAAGTTAATTATATTAAACTCCTACATTTATATTAATCACCCTTGATTAATAACCATTCAGTAATTAACTACATTAATTGCTCAACCCATAAATTAATTATTCTTAATTAATTATCTAAATTATTTCCCTTAATTAATTTCAAAGTAATTTAAATCCAAATTACTTCTATATCAAATAACTTTAATTACATTCTGTAATTATTAATTAATTACTTCCTTAAGTAATTACAAATTTCATTAACTGCATAAGTAATTATCAACAATTCAACAAATGTTTAAATCAATTAAACTTAATTAATTAATCTAAACAAATCACATTAACCTTAATTAATTACATTAAGTAATTAATTCACTAATTACTCTCTTAAGTAATTTAATCTAACAATTGATTATTAATTAATTAATCTAATTAATTATCAAAAATTAATCACATTAATTAATTGTTAATTAATCTTGAGTTAATGACTTCATTAACATTCTTAATTACTTAATTAAGAGATTAACTTAAATTAATCATCATTAGTTATTAAGTAATTAATATTTAATTACTATTTAATTAATCTCTAATTATTAATTAACTAGGTGTTAATTAAAACCTTAATTATCATTAATCACTTGATTAATGAATCTTAATCATTGATTAAAATTTAATTAATCATCCTTGATTAATAACCATTCTTAATCATAGATTAATTAAACTTAATTAATTAATCTCAAATTAAATTAATCATCATTAATTATTTAATTAAACATTCCCATTTATTAAATAATTAACATCCATCTTAATTACCTTAATAATTAATGAATCCAATCATTAATTTTTATTTATCTTTAGATAATCATTTCTTATTAAATCATGCATTTAAAAACAAAATGTTTTTAAATTTACATTAAATTCAATTTAACATTCTCTTTTAAACTTAAGATTCAAACTTATTTTAGATAAGATTTTAAAACAATACAAAACTAAATCTTATATGTTTACAAGAATCATATACTTAATAAGTTTTAAAAAGAATTTAAATTTCAATTCAAATTAAATTCAAATCAATTTAAAAATTACTTTAAAATTTGAAATTCAACTTTCAAACTTATTTTAGCTTTAACTCTTTAAACTCTTTCTATAATTTATACCTTTAATTCAAATGCAAATCATTTGAATACAATTTAAATTTAAATCTTTAATTTAAAAACTGAAATCTAAATTTTAAATCCAGATTTAAAAACTCAGTTTAAATCTCACTTAAAATTTAACTTACCTTTTACATATAAAACAGAAAACAGTTTTTCTGTTTTATTTTAAAAAAAAACAAACTTTAAAATTCCTGACTTTAAACTATTTCATAGAAAACAGAATTCAAACTTATTTGAATTCAATTTTAATTCAGTTTCAACTTCTAAATCACAAATGTAATATTGCACTTTATTTTCAAATTTTATAAACCTGAAACAGGTTTTCAATTTCCCCTTTCTCTTTATTCTAATTTCAAACCAAAATTTGAATTCTGCATTTACATAATTTCAAAATAAGAATTCAAACTCTTTGAATTCATTTTCAGATTCAGTTTTATTTCTAAGTTCCATATTTAAATTCAAACTTTACTTTATAAATTTCTAAATTAAACAGAACAGTTCTGTTTAATTCAAAAACTTAAACTTTGAAATCTTTTTAAAAATTTACATTGTTTCAAAAGATCAGAATTCAAACTATTTGAATTCATACTTATTTGAATTCATATTCAAATTCAGGTTCTTAAAGCCTAAGTCCAAATTAAGCTTACATTTAAAACTTTCACTTTCAAAACTGTAAACAGTTTTCCTGTTTCTTTATATTTTTTTTAACCAACTTAAATCTTCTGCATTTAAATTATTACAAAAGAATTCAAACAATTTGAATTCATTTTCAGACTCTAGTTAGAATTCTAAGTTCAAAGTTTCAAATTAAATTTAAACTTCATTTTTAAAATTTCTAAAACAGAACAGAACAGTTCTGTTGTATAAAAGCCTGAAAACAAAAATACACTGAACACCCTATTGACCTCGAGACAAAACCCTTGTTACTTCGAGTTTCCCTTCCAAAAATCTCGAGACCAACCCGAGTCAATTATCTCTACAACCCAACAAACATTCAAAACCTGAAACAGACCAATACCCAGTCTTCCCCCAACCTGTCAACGGCGACCCTGCGCCTCCGACCACCATTTCCACCTAAACTTCGGCGAAAGCTTCATCAACACACCACCTACCAATTCCCAAAACAGCTTCTAACTCGATGCACTGAGGAGTACACAATCGACCACAAAACAGTATCCCAAATAAACTAGGGTTCCTCAACTAAAATCCCAAATTAAAGTCTCAAACTTGAATTGCAAACCCATTCAATAATTTTCTTATGATTTATGATGGATAAACCATCACCAGAAACAATTTCAACCAAGCTAAAACCATGTATCAACTGTACTAAGCAAATATGTAAAATACAGTACTTTCAAAACTGCATTTCCAACTCTTTTCTAAAAATTTATATTTTGAACTTAAAAATCATGTTTAGTATAGGGTTTCACTTTACATTACTTATTTATCAAATTCTCATACTTGAATTCTTGCTAATTTTAATGTTTGCTCAACTGTTTATAATCCAAAGATAATAATTTACAGCAACTTTGAAAATTAAATAAAAATATCATTGTACAGAAAACTGCATGCACACATATATATTCATAAATAAAAATAGTCACTGCAAATTTCATAAATTATATCCATTTCAGATTAAAGCATGCAATCAACCTACTTAAATTTTTGAAAAGAGGAGTTACTCACCTGTTATTTGAAAATTGCAGAACACAATTCAACTTGCAGAGCCCATTCCATTGCAGGTTCCAGATTTGTTTGAAAATTATGAAATGCAGGCACTTTGTCTTGCTTTAAAATTGAAATGCAGGCTCCTTTGAATGCTTTAAAAATCTTGAATGTTGCTTTTTAAAACATGCAGGCTTGTTTGTTCTAATGCTAAGAAATCAGAGCTCTTTAATCTGGATTTTTCTGTGATGCTATCAGGTTTTACATGCAGGCTTTAAATTAATGCATGCAGGCCTTCAACTTGAAGTTGCAGAGCTTTTTGAAAATGAATGCAGATCTTCTTTGTTTGTTGCCTTTTAAATGATATATGCAGAGCCTTAAATGGTGAAGATTGAAATGCATGTCTGCAGGTTATAATTTTGGGAAAGAGGAGTTTGTTTGATGCAGAACTTGAAATTGCAGAGCATATTCATGTTGATGCAGGTTTGAATATTTTGAAGGAGAGAAGTTGCAGATTTGAATTTTGAAAGAGGAGTTGCATGCACATTTAACAGGTTTGATTGTTTGATGCAGGTAGTAGTTTAGGATATGCAGACTTGAATATTTTGGGAAAGAGGAGTTTGCAGGTTCTCTTGCTTGCAAATGAAATGCAGGTAGTATTTTGGGGAGAAGAGGAATTGAATGCAAATGTATGCAGACTTCTGATTATGGTTGAGGATGAAGTTTGGTTTTTTTTTTTTTTTGAAGGAATGAGAAAATGAATGAATATGAATGAATAGCAAAATGATATGAATGAATAGCAAAATGACAAGAATGTATTTTCAGAAAATGAAATAAAGAAAAAGAAAATAAATTTGACACTTGTCTTTTAAAATGAACACTTGTTAGCTTTAAGCTTTAATACACATACACTTGTCTTTGAGAATTAAATTAATGTTTAATTAGAGTTAAATAAGTATTAAACATTGTTAATTAAATCTTATACATAATTATGTATTAAATAATTCTCAAGAACAAAGAAAAACAATACACAATTAAATCATTTGAAAAAGAAACTTTTAAAACAAATTTATAAAAGAGCTTGTAACATATTTTAATATACAACTTGAATTAAAAATGAATTTTAAACTAATTAAAACATTCATTCCATATTTAAAATCATATAGTATTTTAATTAAATATTTTTGAAAAGCTCAAATTAAAAATAAATCACCATTTCTATTTTCAAAACATATTAAAATTATACTATACTCATTTAACTAAAAACAACTTATCTATTTAAAATATATACAGATACATATACATTTATTAAATAGAAAACAAATTTATTTACTCATTAAAAATAATTTCACAAATTAAATATTTAAATAAAGAAGATTATTTAAATCAAATTAAATTTATTAACAACAATTATCAATTCAATATAAATTTAAACCCAGATTATTAAATTTATATTGTCCAAAATTCCGGGTCGTTACAATTAGATAGATTATATAGAATAATGTGAGGTGATAAGGAGAAAGAGATTTATTAACTAATTTGGGCTAGGCCTTAACTAATCAATTAATAAGATTGTTTTAAAGATAGAATAGAACAAGATTAATGAAAGGGGCATAATGGGAATAATTCCTTAATTTATTCCTCAAACCTTCCTATCTCGTTCATTCTCATTTCATTTTGTGAAATCAAAACAAAACCTAAAAGGTTGTCGACCATTACCTAGAGAAAAGAAGAGGAAATCTAAGGAATTCAAAGAAGAAAGCTTAGGAGAATTATTCTACATCAAATCTCAATCTCTTTTATCCAATTCAAGGAGAATAATATTTAACCATCTCATTTATTATGTGGTTTTCGAATTTAGGATTGTTTTTTGAATTGGCCATGATAATATTTCATGTTTGGATTGATTATCATTATTACATTGAATAATGGTTTGTTGGAATTTTATGATTTTTTTTTTGAGTTTTAAAGGAAAAACTTAATTTTTGATCTCTTATTGACTTGAAATTTGAATATGTTGTGAAAAATATTATTTTGGAGATGGTTTTCAATTTCATAATTTTCCAAGTTTATATGGATATTTATGAATTTTCTAAGAGGAAAATTCTATATGGGTTTTAATTACTAAAGATAATTAAATTAGTATTTTAGTCCTAAAATTTTTGTATATGGAAGAAGAAAAATTCATATTTCTAATGATTTTTGTGGATCTTGCCCTAATTGTTAAGATTTTCTATGAATTTATTATTCTAGAGCAGTCTTTAATTAATATGAGTTAGTAATATTAATTATAGGGTTTTGCAAAGTTAATAGAAAAGGTAGAATGTAATCTACCAAAATTTCTATATAGAATATCCAATGATAATTTTACATGAAGTAAGAGTTAGCAAAAAGTTTTAACTTTGAAGGAAAAAAATCAATTTTTTAAAGTTATTTACAGAAATGCCATTGGATTAATAACATATAGGCTCGTTACCTCTATTTCGTAGAAGCTCGATAATTATAAGAGTTGATGCATGCGATAGATACTCGATATCTATGTGACACATCTGCTTTCATGGGGACTCAACACCTTGTGTTTTAAGGGTTCGACATCTTATGTTTTGAAGAGACTCGAAACACCATGGTTTAGAGGCTTGATAATTTTTTTAAAATATTCAACATCCTCAAGCTTTTAAAAATTAGACACCCTCAAGCATAGAGGTTTGAAAACTCTTTGTGTTTATAGGCATGCCAACCCCATGTGTTTTATTAGCTCGACACCTCATGTTTTTAAGTACCCGGCATCTCATGTATTATAGTGGCTATATATTATAGTGGCTCGATATCTTCAGTACGGATGCTTGACGTCTACAATTTAGCAGTTATATAGCCGTATGTTTTACAAACTTGAAAGCTATGTTTTATAGCCTCAATATCCCATATTTTATAGACGCTCGACATCCATATTTTGATAGCAGTTGTAATAAAAGCTATGTGAAGATGATAGTGCTTTGGCATAATATTTTGTCTAAGTACTTAGGGCTATGTTTCTGTGTTTTGAGAATGATTTCAAGTGGTTTACCATTCCTAAAGATAAATCTTTTCATGTTAACGAAATCATGTTTTAGCCTAATTTTAAATGAATTTTGTTGAAGAAAAAATAATAATATTACTTATTCATAAGTAATTCTGTTATATGTATGATTATTGATTGTTCATATTTTGATGAACGATGTTATATATTCTTGTTATCATTTGATCAGTTAGATTTACATGTTTTATCCTTTTCATACTCACATTTTTATTGTATAACATTACACCTTAGGATTTAGTAACAAAATTACCAACTAGGTTGTCCCAGTATTAAGTACGGTCAAATTAAACACCGGAGTAAGTATAACGACATCCAGAAGATCAAATAGATCAATTGTGTTCGGATGCCTTGAATTGATCAAAAAGATATGACTCATGAATTTAAAACCAGATAAGAATTTAGGTGGGATTGGTGTAGGGTCACGCCCTATGCTTCAACCGATAGCCCTCGGTTGGTAAAGGTCCACGATTCCAATGCGTAGGGCTTTGTTAGTAGTGAGACTAAAAGAAGTGTATGCATATAAAGGAACTCATAGCTCTATATGCTCACTGTATTGTTTAAGTGGTTTTCCTCCTAATCGTATCTAGAGGTTTTGGGACATCTAGTTATATTTGGCCCGAGTTAGCCTGATAGGTTATCAGTTGTCCTGTGAAAACTAATAGTTTTATAGTGACTCTTGGAAACTATGAAATAAGATAGACAGTCAATTTCATGGGGCGGGTAAATTTTGGGAATGCATAACTCTTTAATGACAGACTAGTCACACTTACCCATATTGCATGCATATGATCATATCATGTTTTGTTTTAACATTGTGGTTGCAGTGCATGATTTGTGCTAAGGTTGATATATTTTGACAAGATACTAGTAAGGGGAAAAACCTATTCCATTCTGCAGCGTGGTCTCACTAGAAATTTGTTTTTTTTCGAGATGGTGCATTATCATTCACACCATATTTTTGGCACGATCCAAAATTTTTGTTTTCTCCTTAAACTCTCAGGTACACATTTGAGTAGATCGGGAGTAGGATTTTCAGGTTTGACAAATGATCTTTTGGTGACTTGCAGGAGTCAAGCTAATATTAGGAGTTAATTTCCATTGTGTTGTTTGAATTTATACTTTTTTGAATGGATGTAACGATAGAATTTATAATTGTCAAGTAGATAGACTCTGATCATCCAAGGGAGCATCTTTACATGTCGCTCTTGGAATATAATTGTATTTATTATATTTTCTCCAAATGTGGAATCAATGGGATTATGGAATGAATGCAAAAGTTTATTGATGGAATGTATTTTGAAAATTTCCATATTCGTGTACTCCTGATATTAAAGATACAATTAACTGATCTCATTTTATCAACGGGAAATAACACTATGGATGACTGCAGCATAAATAGCACTTATTTTAAGGCCTAAAATTTAGGGATATTATAACATGGTATCAGAGCATAGCTTTATGTAAAACTTATAAGATTTTGAAAACTTAAATAAATCAAAGAATAAATTTAGGTTATGGGATAGCACTATAATACTATTGCTATATATAAGTATGTAATCTATCTCTATTCTCCCCTCTCTTTGAGACTATTCTTCTGGATCTTACGAAGACTTGTATGCAGATTATGAGAAAGCAATATATGAATGTAGGAAATGAAAGAGTGAATCTAGGTGGAGGAAGCACCACAACTATTGGAAATATTCGGCCTACTACTAGAAGGAATCCAGGTCGACCAGCAAATGTTAATCCAAATGCAAATGCTAATGTGTGTACTGGAACCCCACAAGTAGATATGGGGACTATGTATCAATTCTTCGTGAATATGATGCAAGCTGGAGCTGCGTTTGGTTTGGTTGGAGGAAACACTAATAATGTAGGAGATGCTAATCTCGAGGTACCTGCTCATAACAATTATGCGAAGTTGAGTCGTAATTATATAGTCTTGTAGGAAAGCCTTTCCATGGAATAGAAAGTGCTATAGAAGTTGAGAATTGGTTGTTGCACTGTGAAAGGTTCTTTGCTGACTTAGGCTTGAATGATAAGCAGAAGAGGAGATTGGCATCTAGACAGTTGCAAGGATCTGCCTTGTATTGGTGAAATAGTGTGACTATAGGAATACCAGAGGAGAATTTGACTTGGGATGAATTTAGAAAGAGGTTTGAGGAATTTTTTTTATCCGAGATAGCTAAGTCAACTTTGCTCAGGATGCTTAGTGAATTGGACCAGGGAGAGATGTTTGTGCTGGAATATGCAACCAAGTTTGATGACTTGGCCAGATACGGATATGCCACTATGATACCGTGATAAAAAGGAACGAGGAGTTCACCCATGGATTAAAACTAGAACTTTCCAAGGAAACTATGCCACATCTCAAAAATCCATGCAATATGGTGATGGAGCTGGCGATAAGGAATGAGGAAATTCTTTCAACATTTGGCAGTGATAAGCCTATGGAGACTCAAGGTTTTCAAGGCATAAAAAGGAAGTTTTTTGATAAGAAGAGAGCTTAGAATGGTGGAGCAACCAACAAAGGGAAGGCTAATGTTGTTTTCTATAAGTGTGATAAGAAAGGACACTTTGCTAACGAGTATCGATTTAGAGATGGAAAGAAGGTTATAGAAAAGAAGGGCGTGAAGTTTTATAAATACCACTAGATGGGGCATTACAGGAATGAATATCTAGAACTAGCCAAAGCTGATAAAGATAAAGGTTTTTCTTTAGAATCATCAGCTTATAGACCAATTGCAGAAGAGAAAGGAAAGTTTGTGATGGAAAGTACACTTTTGATTCGTGGCATACCTATTAAAGTATTATTTGAAGCTAGCGCATCACATTCTTTTATCTCGAAATGTTTGGTAGATAAGTTAAATCTAGAATCATCATACCTTGTTACTTCCTTAAGGGTTGTGAATCTGATGGGTGGTTATGCAATTCTTGGGATGAGATGTGACCATTTATAATTTGAGTTGTTAGGTCGTGCATTTTGCATATGTTTGATTTTATGGGTTTTGGGATTATTGTAGGCATAGATTAGTTATGTAGATATGATGCTAGGATATTTTACTAGGATAAGAAGGTAGCATTAAGACACCCTAATAGCCACGATCGAATCATATACTCAGTAGAAATTTCAAATTTAGATGTATGTGCTTTATTGGGTGCTAAGGAAGTGGAAGATAAGGTGGGTTAGATTTTCATTGCAAGAGAGTGTGGATGTTTTTGAACCTGTTAAAGAAATACCATCGAGATGAGCTATTGAGTTTTAAATAGATCTTGTGCCAATACATGCGGTCTCTTTGATCAGTTGATTGGAGCAAAGGTGTTCTCTCATCTTGACTTAACTACTAGATTCCATTAGTTGCGTGTAGTTGAGGATAACATTCAAAAGACTGCTTTTCGTACACCTCATAGACTATACGAATGGTTAGTCATTCCCTTCGGGCTGACCAATGCATTCACCTACATCGTTGATTTGATGAGTAAATTTATTAGAGGGTTACTTAATAAGGTAGTGGTGGTATTCATGGATGGCATATTAGTCTATTCGAAAAGCAAGGAGAAACGCATATTGCATTTAGAAGAAGTGCTTAATACATTTCTCGAGCATAAGTTGAAGGCAAAATTTTCTAAGCTTCACTTTTGGCTCGAGTGGGCATGCTTTTTGGGACACATTGTCTCAAAACGTGGGCTGGTGATTGATCCTAGTGAAGTAGCTATACTACAGGATTGGCATATGCCAAAAAAAGCCATGGAAGTGAGGAGTTTCCTTTGTTTGGTGGGCTACCATAGGAAGTTCATTAAGGACTTCGCTAAAAAATTTGCCCCTCTGACGCACCTTATCAAGAAGAATCTGATTTTCATATGGGACTTGAAGTGTGAGGATGCTTCTATTAAGTTGAAGGAGGTGTTGACTAGTACATCTATTTTAGTGTTATCTGATAGCACAAAGTCATTCACAGTACATATCGACGCTTGTGGAACGGGGTTGGGTACGGTGTTGATTTAGGAAGGAGAGTGGTGAACTATGTTAGTCGGCAATTGAAGGTCAATTAGAGAAACTATCCTACCCATGATCTTGATTTGGCAGATCTTTGCACTCAAGTTATGGAAACACTATCTTTTAAGAGAGCGGTTTGAGATGTATATAGATCATAAGTCTCTGAAGTATTTATTCCTCCAAAAGGATTTGAACTTAAGACAACATAGATAGATGGAGTTTTTGGCATCGTATGACTTCGATATCTCATATACTCTGGGCAAGGGCAATGTTGTAGCCGATGCCTTGAGTAGGCAATATGTGGTGTGTGAGTCCTTTATTCTTAGAGTGGAAGCATTTGGAGTTCATTTCTACGCTTGATTTCCTACCATTATCAAACATCACTTTGAGATTATTAGTTGCTTTGGATGTACACCCTACACTTATGGACCGTATTGGGTCGAGTCAGAAGCAAGACAAGGAGCTCTTGGATATCTACTATAGGTTTAGTAAAGGAGAGCGGTCGAGTCATTTGAGGACCTATGCCATTGAATCGAAGGCATGGTTATGGGGAGTGGTAGGTTATGTGTTTCTCTCGTTATGGATTTGATTAACATGGTACTACCCGAGTCTCATTATTCTAGGATGACTATTCATCCCAACGAAGACAAAATATATCATGATGTGAAGCGAGTCTTTTATTGACCTGATATAAAGAAGCATGTGGTAGAGTATGTGACCCGATGTATGAATTGCTAGTGGGTAAAGGTAGACAAATGAAGCCGGGACGATTATTGCAGCCATTGGATATTTCTCAATGGAAGTGGTAGAGTATTTCTATGGACTTCATCAATGGACTATATAGGAGTTAGAATGAGATTATTTATGTCATAGTCGACCTAGTGACCAAATGCGCTTATTTTATTCCAATTAGTAGTATGAGGACTGCTGCATCTTTGGCGACACTACATGTGAGAGAGACCATTATGTTACAGGGATTTCCTTCTAACATCTTTAGCGACGGAGATCCACTTTTCACCTGCGTGTTTTGGAGGAGTCTATAGGAGGCTTTCAGCACTGAGTTAAGCTTGAGTACCGCTTATCACCCGATGATAGATGGACATATAGAGAGGGTGAACCGAGTGTTGGAGGATTTTCTTTGGATGTATATCTTGGATTTTGAAGGCTCTTAGGAGGATCACTTGCCTTTAGTAGGGTTTACTTATAATAACAGCTATCAAGTGAGTATTAGGATGATACTACTTGAGGTGTTATATGAACGGCTTTGTAGATCGCCGTTTTGTTGGTGGGATACTATAATAGGATTATTCTTGGACTAGATACGGTGAGGGAGACGTCAAAGAAGGTAGACTTGATCGGTAAGAGGATGAAAACCGCACGTGATGGGAGAAGGTATTATGCTATCATGAGATGTATGGAGTTAGAGTTCCTAGTGGGTGACATTGTTTTTGTGAAGTTCTCACCGCAGGCATGTTATCAGATTTGGTAGTTTGTGAAAGCTGGCACCGAAGTTTGTAGGGCCTTTCCAGATTACTAGTAGAGTTGGGAAGTTAGCGTATAGTGTGAAGCTTCCTGAGAAGTTAGTGGGAGCACACGACATTTTTCATATGTCACACTTGCGGAAGTACCTACACGATACCTCCATTGTAGTCGAGCCGAGTCGGTTAAAGGAGGTGGAGGTAGAAAGTGAGTCATTTATCGTCATGCACCCACTCGTATTCTTAAGCATGGTATAGAGCAACTTTAAAATAAAGTTATCAAGCTTGTCAAGGTCTAGTAGGTAGACAACCTAACTGAAAGTACATAGAAGCCTAAGGAGAATATTCGAGCTACCCATCTACAACTCATTCTAGTATATTTTCATTATATATATTGACTGCTTATGTATTAGGTTCTAGCTTAGCATACCCTTTAAGTATGGACCACTGGATTTTAGGAATTGTTGTGAACATGTCAATAGGACATGTTTCGGATGATGGATGTTAATGGATGTATTTATTTGTTCTTTGTATAGGCAAATCTATTCTTGAGTTAGCATACATACACACCATCATTTGTTTTATTTCATTGAGTTATATGTATATGGTTGTTGCATATGGATTGAATGGCTGTGTGTGTGTGTGTGTGTATATATATATATATGTATGTATATAGAATTGCTAGTATATGTTTACGTAGGATGTTGCATACATTTGAATACATGTCATAAGCACTTGCATTTCAAGAGGATGACACGATCAGGAGACTGCTTAACTTTTGCATTAATATTGGTTCATATGCATTTCATGCTTGCATGTATATATTGCATTAGAGACGTAACTAAGGACAATGATTGTCACTGGTTAATGGATGAGTAGATGGTTGTATTTATTGATTTTGTATAATCGAGTTACATTTTTCCATCCTTGGAGATTTCGGGGATGAAATCCTTTTATGGGGAGAAACCCCAAAAATTAAAGCAGAAATTAATGAAAGAATTAAATTTAAATATAACCTAGGTAAAATTGGAATTTTCACAAATGTCTGAAGTTGGCTACGAAACTTACAACATTATGTTCATAACGATTTTATTGACAATTTTCATACATAACGTTTAGAAAACTAAGCTAATATGAGAAAGTTATTGACGTATTAAATTTAGGGATCAAAAATAATTAAATAGACAAATTTGGAAATAAATATTCCTAAGATAGGAAAATCCACCAATCAACACCATGACCTTGACAGATCGACCCCTATGGTCGACCGCTCAAAGGCAACCGGTTGACCCGTTAACGTTTTATGGCTAGGGTTTAGATAGGCCAACGGCTCTCATATAAATAAATCTATAATATACTGTTATAAGTGAGTTGCACTTCAAGAGCACATATGCCGACATGATTACTTTATGGATTTTAAACTAAAGAGTCCCATATTTACATTTTTCCTTCTATCACGACTCTATCTTTCCTCCTTTTAGGTTTTCCCAGTTTATTTTCACTCGTCTTTCAACTCCAACCTTTCCATATTGATCGTAATCTCAAGGCTGATGTTTGGATGTTCAAATGATGATGTACTATTCAATTCCTTTCCTCTTCCTTTCCTCCTTGGTAAAATCCCTTACTTCTCGGTTGTTCTTTTCTATTGTCTACATCTATTTTATGATATCTATTTTCAAAAATGAATTTTATTCCTTGCGGATTTTAACGGGAATTGCTATTTTTTAAACATTAATGCCTTAGTTTTTCAGATCCAAAAGTCTTTCAACTCCAACCTTTCCATATTGATAGTAATCTTAAGACCGATGTTTGGATATTTAATTGATGGTCTATTGATCCATTCCACTCCTCTTCCTTTCCTCCTAGGTAAAATTCCTTAATTGATAGTAATCTGTTTCATACTATTTATTTTCAAAAATGAATTGTAGTACCTGTGGACTTTAGTAGGTATTGCTGTTTTTCAAGCATTAATGTTTTATTTTTTCAACGCGGATGAAATTCCCATACTTTCCTTCTTTTCACTAGCTCTTTACGTTCTGTCTCATTTTTTGTAGGGTGTTTGGCGTGCTACTGCTCTTTAAGCCATTTTAGATATACCTAATTACATTGACTATTTCTATATTCATATCATAGCACATACACTGAATTTGACAAAACAACATCATGTATAGCTGAGAAAGTTCCTTACAAAGTATGGTTGAGCCTCATTCCAGTTGGAAATATTTTATACAAGCTTTTTTTTAATATTTGTAGCTACCGAATGTTGCTTTTGCATAAACACGTAATTATTTGTACCCATTGTCAATATTAATCGAATAAACACATTGCTGAATATATAAAATTTAAGAAACAACAAGTACTATAGCTCAACTATAATCAACCAAAGCACAAAAGATTATACAACCATTGTTCTAAACAAGACTGGTAATAACAACTATCAGTGATGAATTATGAAGAAGACTATCCATATAAGCATTGCTAAAAAGAAAGACAAAACTGTATCATTGGTGCAAGCTTCATGTGACTTATAGTAAATTATGTTTACATGGATATTTATCAAAAGCTTTTGTTAACCAGTTGTCAACTTTATTTGATGCTGTTGCCTATTTAAACCTACTAAACCATGCTACTTTAATCAATATATGTACATATACACATTTCCACTTCACTTGACTTGTTAGAAAAGTAATAGTTATTTTTCAGAGTTAGTTGATAAACTACATGATCAATAATTTACATTTATGATCAAAGGATGCTACATTACCTAGCCAGGCCTCATTTACTTCTTTCATTTGTACATTTGCTTTGTCCATTTCTTCTTTCTTTTTTTCCTTTTGCCCCTACTTTACATTAAATAAGAGAAATAGGATATGCGTCTGCTATAATATCTCCAAGCATTATAATCAACGGCTTACATAGAGTTTCTATATCCAACAGTTAGAATACAATTAGGCTCATATATGTCAGCCCATAACGATTTATGTGTATAAATACAAGTTGTACAACTATCTGAAATGTATCAATTGTAAAGACAATTTTAGTTCATCAATAAAACTAATTCTGCTGTCATATTTTCAATATGGTATCAGAGCAGAAAAAACTTGCCTAACAGCAAGAAACGCCTTGCCTCCAATTCCACTAGATTCAAATTCATCATTTAGAATTAGGCTGCGCCTCTGAATCATCTGAGAACTCTATATTAGAATTCTCATCATCTCATTACTGCTGTAAGCAGTTTTACTCATACCTGTTCAAGATTCATTGCGGTTGGCTGTTCTCATCTGTTTCAAGATCGAGATTAATCTATCTTGACACTTGACTCGCCAAGAATCTCTCTGTCAGATCTTCTTTCATCATCCAGAGAGTCTAGCTGCATAGCTATCATCATTTCTTGCTCACGATATCACTTCTAAAACTGTTTCTTCGAATCAAGACTCAATTTTTGCACCATGGCAGAGGGAAGTCAAGACAACTCACGCAATACTTCTGCAAATTTAGCCTCAAGTATTTTGCAACAACTCTCAGTAGCACACAAGATCTGATCAAGTCTATCATCAAGCCCCAAAGCCAGTTGATCAATATTCAGTTAGATGATTCAAATTATTTACTATGGAAGTTTCAAATTGAAACAGCCATTAAAGGATATGGATTGGAGGAACATGTTCTTGGGACACTTGCCACACCACCTAAATACATCACAAATCAAGAAGTGAAACTGGTCATTAATCAAGATTCAAGATTACACAATTCATCAAAGACATGACAGATTAATCAGTTCTTTGCACTTCTCATCAGTCAGTACAAACATATAGCCATAATTAATTGGGTGCAAAAGTGCACATGAAATTTGGACAACTATAGAACAAGTATTCAATACTCAGTCTGCAGCCAAATTAATGTATTATAAAAGGCAACTGTAAGGCTGTAGAAAAGAAAACTTATCTATGAGAGAATATCTGAAAAAGATTAAAACTCTTTGTGATCAGCTTGCTTCTGTGGGTCATAAGGTCTCAGACATAGAACAAGTTCTCTGCATACTTGGGGGACTTGATGAAGACTATGAATCTGTGGTTGCTCTTATCTCATCAAAGGAAGTTACCCCTTCTATACAGTATGTTCATTCCACTCTCCGTGCTCATGAGGGAAGACTTGAACAAAAGAAACCTGTAATCTCATAATTCTCTGCTAATTTTTTGAGCAACAGTAAAGGCAGAACCCAAGAAAGGAACACTAATGCAAGAAATCAAGCAAGTAATCATCAAAGAGGAAACATGCAATTTAGAGGTAGAGGAAGAGTAAGATGGAGCAACAATAATAGTAACAGACTTAGATGTCAAATCTGTGAAAAGTATAGGCACAGTGCAAATAAGTGTTATTTCAGATTTGACACAAACTTTACACTATCACAGCAAGCCAAAAATAATTCAAGAAGCTTCATTCCCAATGTCAATATGATTAATGCACAACAGGAGATAAAAAGTCATTCTGATAATCAAGAATGCACAAAATTGGAGGATACACATGATGAAAACTGGTATCCAGATACAGGAGCAACAAATCATGTGACAAATAATCTCAGCAACTTAAATCTTAGCAACAAAGAATATAAAGGTATGCATCCTTTACATATGGGGAATGGTAAACCCATCAATATTACTCATATTGGATGTGCTTATATAAATGGGAAGAGGCTGTTTTATCTTAATAACTTATTAAGAGTTCCCATAACTAATTTTTTTTAATAAGTGTATCTCAGTTTGCCAAAGACAACAATGTTTATTTTGAGTTTTACCCAAAATACTGCCTTGTCAAAGATATTCTAACTAAGGAAACTCTTTTGCATGGTAAAGAAGTTAGGGGACTTTATCAATTCAATGTTACTAATTCAAGAAATTCTGCAAATAAGAGAGTGTAATGTTTCTGAAATCAAAACAGGGAGAAAACTGTGAGAAATTTGATGTTTGGCACTGTAAATGGGGACATCCAAGTGTTAAAGTTGTAAGACAAATTTTACATGATAATAATATTTCTGTTGGTAATATTTCTACACCCTATGTGTGCACTTACTGCCAAATGGGTAAATCTCATAAGCTTTCTTTTCCTTACTCTGACGCTGCTTATAATAAGCCACTTGAATTAGTTGTTGTTGACCTATAGGGGCCAGCTCCAATTACTTCTGATTATGGATACAAGTACTACATATCTTTTGTTGATGCCTATAGCAGATATGTGTGGATATATTTTCTAAAAAGTAAGTCTGAAACTCATAATGCAGTTTTACAGTTTATAGTTAATGCAGAAAAAAAACAAACTGTCAATTGAAAATTATTCAAACTGATGGTGGGTCAGAATTCATGCCATTAAAGGAGTACTTTCAAAAGAGAGGAATAACATAAAGAATGACATGCCCACACACATCTGAACAAAATGGGCTTGTAGAGAGAAAGCATAGACACATTGTTGAGACAGATCTCACTCTACTAGCTCGTGCATCAATGCCACTAAAGTTCTGGCCAGATGCATTTGCAACTTCAGTGTACTTGATAAACTGGTTACCCGCAAAAGTGCTGAAATTTAACAATCCATTAGAATTACTTTACAAAGTTAAACCTGATTATCAAGCACTAAAAGTATTTGGGTGTCTGTTCTTTCCCAATTTGAGATGTTATAATACTAAAAAGTTAAGTTTCAGATCATCTCCTTGCACCTTTCTGGGTTATGCAACTAATCAGAAGGGGTGCAAGAGCTTAGACACTAATGGAAAAATCTACATATCTAGGCATGTAGTTTTCAATGAGCAGGTTTTTCCTTTCAACAAATCAGAAATCAAAACCACACAGAAAGTGTACAATCCAAAGTGTTGACTACCACCAATACCCAGTCAACTGGAGGAAATTACATCTAAGCAAACAAATACAGAATATGAAAATCAGAATGAACAACCTACACTAATCTCAAGTCAAAGGGATCTTAGTCCAGAATCAAGTCAGGAGCTCAATAAATCGTCAGAGAGCACAATTCACACATCACAACAAGACAACAATTTTCCATCAGATTCACATCAAGTATTGGATGATGCACAATCATCCAGTACTCAACATGAATCCACATCAAATGAAGAAAGACAGCAGCCTGCAAGAACTGGTCATCACATGACAACAAGGGCAAAGAGTGGTATATTCAAACCAAAAGTATGTAATGCAGACAGAAGAGCCAAACACATATCAACAAGCCATTCAAAATGAGAGATGGGTCATTGCTATGAAAGAAGAGCATGGTGCACTAGTAAGGAACAAGACATGGACACTTGTACCCTTGCCACCTAATAAGAGTATTGTAGGATGCAAGTGGACATATAGACTTAAGAAGAATGCTGACGGTTCAATATCTAAATACAAGGCAAGACTAGTAGCCAAGGGGTATTCACAACAACATGGATTTGATTTAATGAAACTTTTTCACCAGTTGTAAAACCCACATCTGTTAGAATTATTCTAACAATTGCCTTGCAAAGAGATTGGATCATCAAGCAACTAGATCTAAACAACGCATTTTTAAATGGTATACTGCAAGAAGAAGTATACATGGATCACCCACAAGGATTCATACAAAAAGGATATGAAAACTGTATTTTCAAACTACACAAGGCAATATATGGGCTTAAACAAGCCCCAAGGGTGTGGTTTGAGAAGTTAAAATCTACCCTAGCTAAACTTGGTTACAATCCTACAAAATTTGACAACTCATTGTTTACCAAGTTTAGCAATGATATTATTACTTGTGTTCTAATATATGTTGATGATTTTATTATTACAAGGAACAACGCCACTGAAATAAGGAATCTCACATTGTATTTGGACAAGGAATTCTCTGTTAAAGACCTGGGGAACTTACACTACTTTCTTGGCATAGAAGTTAAAAGAATCTCATCCACCACATTACATTTAAGTCAAAGCAAATACATCACCGATATACTGATAAAATCAAAAAATGTTCCAGGCAAATTCTCTATGCACACCAATGGCAAGAAAATTGCACTTATCAACAATCAGAGGCAATCCAATAATCAATGACAAGCAGTACAAAAGCATTGTTGGAGCACTATGGTATGTTACAATAACAAGACCAGAGATCACATACAGTGTAAATAAAGTGAGCTAGTTTATGCACAAACCACTTGATAAGCATTGGAAAGTAGTTAAAAGAATTATAAGATATCTCAATGGGACTGCAAATCAGGGTCTAACACTATAATCATGCAAAACACTCAACATCAATGGTTATGCAGATGCAGATTGGGCTACAGACTGCGATGATAGAAAATCAACTAGTGGATATTGTATATTCTTGGATAAAAATCCTATTTCCTGGTGCTCAAAGAAACAGCCAACAGTGTCCAGGTCAAGCACTGAAGCTGAGTATAGAAGTGTTGCTAGCACTACAGTAGAAATAATGTGGATTGAGTCGCTACTAAGTGAGTTAAAAGCCAAGACTAGCAATAAAGCAACAGTATGGTATGATAACCTAAGTGCAACATTACTTGCAGCAAATCCAGTCTTGCATTCAAGGACAAAATACATGGAACTGGACTTATACTTCGTAAGAGAACAAGTTATGAAAGGGAAACTAATGATTAATCACATACATGCAGCTTACCAGAAAGCAGACATCTTAACCAAACCACTGTCCAAACAAAGCTTCCTCAGATTGAAGTAAGAACTTCATGTCGAAGACATAAAGCTACATCTCAAGGATACAGATCTGATATCAACCAGAGAAGAGTCGCAAAGCAAGGATCTTTCAGAAGCTCAACCCTCAGATAATCGGCGTGCAAAAAACTCAAGGTTCAAGCACAAGTATTCAGATCTGATATCTGTAAAGGATGAAAAATCTTCTACAAAACCAGTGCAAAGCAAAAATTTTGTAGAAGCTCATCACCGAAAATCATCCCATACTCCATTCTAACATAAGCGACTTTCAAATCGCAACTTAATACCCCAGTATAAGGATCTCAAACCCTACAAAGAAAAGTTCAAAACTTTGTAAGAACAAGCATTTATTCTGGAGATTATCTGATTGATTTTGGAAGAGAGAAAAAAATCGCAAACCCTAACATCGTTAGGTTTGAAGGGGGGAATAAGAGAAATAGGATATGCGGCTACTATAATATCTCCCAGCATTATAATCAACGGCTCACGTAGAGTTTCTATATCCAACAATCAGAATACAATTGGGCTAATATCTGCCAGCCCATAATGGTTTATGTGTATAAATACAAGTTGTACAACTATCTGAAATGTATCAATTGTAAAGACATTTTCAGTTCGTCAATAAAACTAATTCTACTGTCATATTTTCAATACATTATACTTATTTGAACCATGTAGTCTTTTGCTTTTGTTGTAGACAAACTTTTTACTTTTATTGATAAAACTTTTCTATTATTTACTATTATATTCAGACGATGGTTAAATGCAATTTTTTTTTCAATTCAACTAGGTATGTGATCCATTTCCTTACTTTATAAACTACTCAACCAGATATGAACTCATTACTGTTGTGTCACTATGAAATCTAACAGTTTTGTTGCTTCAAACAAATATTTATGAGTTATAGAGGATAAATTACTTAGTACTCATTAAATATAGTTTTATTAAAAATATTTCTGGAACAAATTGCTATGGATATAATAGATAAATCAAACACATATTTGCTCCTCATTTAAGTTGCTTATGTATTTTTGTGCCATTCATCAACCACTGTTAATGAACTAACAACACATGTCAAATATGTTTACATGGACACAATTGTAAAACTAAATGCTAAAGTAAACAAATTAAATTCAACTTAACCATACTTCGACAGCATTAGCAATTCATCTGAAAACTGCTCTGTTTGTGTGACAGCTAACAATAATAGGATGTAAAACTACCTTGTGCGAATTAACATAAGAAAGGTATTTTTTTCCTCTTCTCTAGAAAAGAATGGGTAGCAAGTACTAGATATTTTATTATCCAAGCATCATGTGTATTATGCTCTTACTAACTACATGTAGTTTTATGCTTTTTACATAATTAATTTCTTTTGTTGGGGTATAATTTATTAATGATTGATGGTAAGATGATGAAAAGTCATGGCTACATTTACTTGACCATTTAAAAGTGCAATTTGGGAAGCCATCTAAGTTAATGAGAATAAAATGTGTGTTGAGAGTAATAAAAGATGTTCTATTTGTAAATTAATTGTTATCATCACTAAGAATTTTTGTCTTTATTGTTCACCCTTTGACTGTTCAATGGTAACATGTATTTTCCATGGGATAATAACTTTTTCATGTCAGAAATGGAACGGAATGGGCCATTCTTATTTAGCCTATCTTGCTCTTTTTACTCTTTATTTTATTCTCCTTTTTAACCTTTATTGGCTAATAACAGAACATAGAAGAAATTGGGACAAGCTGCGAGTTAAACAACAAGAAGCATCATGACAAACGTTAGGAGAAGGATGTCTAAAGTACTGAAACTATCATTATGATAGCAATGTACAACTAGGTTTGAATCAATAGTGACTACAGGTCCTTAATTTACTTACCTGTTATTTCTCTGTACATGTTTTAAATCATAATTTAATTGTATGTTGTTCTGCTATCTGCGTTCCACCTAGCAATATGCTTAACATATACCTTTTTGTACAGTTAATAAAAATCTTGATCAAGCTACTGAACATACTATATATTTTTGGATTAATTTACTTTCACTAATGTGTCACTTATGCATTACTCTAAACTACTTCTGACAAATGAAAAAAATTCAAAACAGGTCATGATCCCTAAATTGACTGTGCAACGAAATAATGTTTTAAAACTTTTGTTTGTGATGCATTAACATATTTGATGAATTTATAATGTTGATTTTTATCATTTTCTCAAAGTCATGACTAATACTGGACAAGTAATGAAAATATAAGCAATATTATGTGATTATTTCTTTGCTTGGTTGATTTTAAATAACTTCCGTTTGCTTAAGTAAAGAGCCATTCCAATGAAGTTTGCTGCAGTCGAGCATGAATCAAAGAGAATATATTCCACTTATTGAATTACATATCATACTCTAGTGAGGACATTATAGTAAATACCATATATAAATGTTGTATTGCCATATGAGATATGGACCCTCTCATAGTGCGCAACATATATTGTGATCATGCAATTATGGATGGTACATGCTACTTAGTTTTACTGGCTGAAAAGTTTTAAGGTGTGATGCCAACTAAAGAATTTGGCCTTAGTATACACCAATCTTAAAATTTATTTAACATTTCGAACCAATCTATTTTATACTGAAAATATTTGACTTGCATTGATATTATTTGATTATGCAAATCATATTTTCACATAATGTTTTTTCATTTAATACAAGCAAAATTGTGTCTTGGTTAATTCTTTTTGTCACTTTTTTAAACTAACTAAAAATTTATGCTACATATGAGTAACAAATTAATAAATTTTAGTATAATTTTGCAATATACAACCAGTCTTACTTGAGTGCTTTTTTGGGTTGCATTTTAACATTAAATTTCAACCAATCATATGCTTTATCATTGTTTAATTAACATAGTAGCATGAGCATGAGAAGTGATGAGAGGTAGTTTGAAACATCACAAAATTGATTACAGTTGAAGTAATAAGTTGTAACGACCGCCTTTCTCGCACCGAAAGACGAGCCATTAAGAGTAGAAGAAAAGGAAAGATAAGAAGAAAACTAAATAATCACAAAATCTCACCGTGAATCAGAACAACATATAATAGATAATATAAGTATTGCAGAGTCTTTCCATAATAATAATAATACATTAGAGTCTCTACATTACAACTTCAACTGGACAGTTATAACTACTCATCCAAAAAAAATACATAGATCATTCATAAACACAGCAGAAATAAATATAATAAGCTACGGTGAAGCAATATGCTCCAGCTCCTTCAAAATGCTTCCTTAAGAAAGCTGGATCACTTGGCTACTCATAAAATTTTTAATACCCAAGAGTTTTAGGAAAAGAATATAAAACTCCAGGTCAGACATGGGTCCTGTGTGAGTAAAATTAAAACAACTTAATTTATTTCTATAAAACTCTTTGAAATCAAAGGTACCTCGTAAGACCACGCCGCATATAAACACGGATGGATTTTTGCCTTATGATAACCAAATTTTTTTATATAGAAATCTAGTAATATTATTATAATGTCAAGGGTTTCCAAATAAATAATTCACATAGCCGAAATTGCTACATTAATTAAATTCCAGCATAATAGCTATACGACTAAGACCGAAGGTACTTATTGAAAAATGGATTCCAAACATGACCAAGTAAGGAACTACCTTTCGAAGGTGTACCTCTAGATAAAATACACCTGGGGTCTGACAAGAACATCTTGTATCCCTGCTACACATAACCGGCTTACCACTTGACTAATAGTACCGAATACATCACCACCATGGTTGGGATCAGCAACCGTGCCGGAGCATACAAAAATGAGTCAAATAATCATATCTAAATATGGTGATGACATGCACTTATGGGCGAGACCTACATAGCCCTGCCATAAACCATGTTTTGGTCATTTGTAGTTGGTGAGGCCCGAGGCTACATTTACCTTTAATAAAGCAATGCCACTTGGAATGCTAACATTGCCTTTCATATATTGACGCAATGTTAGCACTCATCTTTACGAGTCATTCAGGAGATGAATGAACCGAAGGCAGTATCCACACTACATCTGTTTTAGAATCACCCTCAGGGTTAGTAGTAAATAGCCCTTGCACTTGAACGTCTTTTTCTTGGACTTTGCCTTTGCTTTTTCCGATTCGAACGTTTGTGTTGGTTCGAAGTGGTTTTCGGATAACAGTTAATATCCAATCCTGGTCTCTTCAAGTCAACATTCGATAATTTTAAAAAGTCAAGTTTTTTATACTGGACTATTCCACTATTTGGGTGCAATATTTACTTATGGACATACATTCCATATGTTTAGATTATCATGACCCGCTTATCGAAATTAATCCACTTGTATTCATCACTTTCCCAAAGTGCGGTATTTGTGATAATACAAGTCGACCTACTTCCAATAAAACGCATCACCATTTTATTACAACTATCTTAATTCATTTGGCTACTTAATAGCATGGACAAGAGATCCTTAGTTTTAAAACAATTCACTCAAACAAGAAAATTGGTTAAAAATAAATAACCAATAGGGTTTTAAAAGAAACCTTAAAAACAAATAAACTTTAATTAAATCATTATTTAAAACTCAGTTAAACTTTAATTAAATAACAAGCACCATTATCCCTGTGATTAAGTGATTTGGCTTTGGTGCGAGATGTCACAAGTTCGAAACTTGCGTAGCGTGATTCGAACGCTTATTTACATGTGATATGTTGTCACAATGATTTGTTGTATATAAAGTACCACTTCAAAAACAAACTCAATTAAACCTTAATTAGTCTTAATTAAATAAAAAATAAATCATTAGCAATCCAAATTTTATTTATAATTAGACCCTAATTGTACTTTTATTAATTGACATTTATTTAAGAAATTAAACCCTCATTAAGTGGATAATTAACCTTTAATTAAATAATTAACTCTAATTAATAATTAATTAAAATAAATAAATAACTTGATTAAATAAAATTAATTTCCTTTTTACTTGAATTAATCATCATTTAAAACTTACTTAATTAAAAATAATTTATTTAGTTAATAATTTCTTAAACTCTAATTATGTAACCTAATTACTTAATTAATCAATAATTACCCAAATAAATTTAAAATAAATAAATAAATTACTAGATAAGTAAAACTTAAACTTTAGATTACTTAATTAATTCAAAATGAGTTTTAAAAAATAGTCCCAAAGAAAACACTTAAAACTTGAAATTGTGAAATTCTTCGGACTACATCCATAGCGCTGTAAACGCAGCTCGCTTGAATTAATTTCCAGGTGAAATCTTCCCTTCAACTATAGCTATTACATCTTTGAAAACACAAACAGAAAAGTTGTGGAAACTTAAAACAAAGGTAAAAACTTGGAAAAACATTTTCAAAAATCCAAAACTAGAAAATAGCTTTCATTTTCAAATCGGATCTCAAATCCTTTGCGATTTTTCAAGGTGCAAACTTCACAACATTTACATCATATACACATGGTTTTGTTTTCATAAACATATTATCATAACATCATACTCTATCCATATCTATATACATATCCAAATTCAAGTTCAAACATGCACATATCATATAGTCCATAAAAATCAAGTTAATTTCTTTTCCAAAAATAAAAGTTTTATTCACCGAAATTTTTTCTAAATCAAAGCAACTTTTGCCGAAACTCAAAAATGCTTAAGAATGTTGCAAATTTGAATCTTTTGGACTCTTGAACACTTGAATTGGGCTCGGCCAAGTAGTGTTTAGGCTCAGCCTCGGGCTAATTGGCTCGGCCTTAGGAGGTATAGGCTCAGCCATTTTGGGTGGTAGAGTGTTGTATATTGAAAGAGAAGAAGTAGGAGATGTAGAAGTGATTTTGTAGATTAAAAAGGTTTTTTTGGAAATTTTTTATGGATTTTCTCACTTCAGAATTACGAAGAGGAAGCCATGGTTGATCTTCTCAAGATCTTAGGAATTTAAAGTGGAGGAAGAGACTGTAAAATGAAAAGAATGAAATGAAGGGGGTATTTATAGGTTTAGAAAATTATTAAAATACATATATGTGCTTATATTTATGAAACGGCCCGTCTTTCATTCCATAGAAAGGCGCATCATTATTAAGAAAGAAAGGGATAGAAAAGAGAAAAGATAGAGAAGAAAGAACAAAAACAGATATCAGAATCTCACAACGGAATGAATAAAATATATTAGTCACATAGTTATTACATAATATACAACATTTATCAGAGTTACACAGCTTTATATCACAATACATTAGACAGTTATAAAACATGTCTATCATACAACTCACAGATACAACACAGAGATATCAACACAGCGGAAACACTATATATCTACAAACACTGAAGCCTCATGCTCCATTTCTCCTCCAGAGTTCATCAAAGCTAACCTGAATCCCTTGGTTGCTCGTAAAAATTTGAGTACCCAAGAGTTTAAGAAAACAGAAAATAACCTCCAGGTCAGACATGGGTCTGGTGTGAGTAAACGGGTTAAAGTTGCTTAGCTTTGAAAAACCTATGAAAACAAAAGGTATTTCGTAAGACTTTCCACACATAAACATGGAAAAGTTTTACGATAACCAAAGCATTTGATAGGAAATCCAGTTATATTATAATAGGGTCTAGGGTTTTCAAGTCAAATACAGAAATAGCTAGAATGCATACATCTCACGTTCCAACATTGTTGGGCACAATCAATACGTAAGGCGCTTAATGGAGATTGGATTCCATATAATGGCAAGGCTACTGGGGTACTGCCCGTCACAGTACGTGGCCTAGAGCACCATACCAAGGATTCACCCTAAATCCCCTACAACGCAAGGCCGGAACCATCCCTTACTGGATAGTCCCGAACAAGACAACCCCAGCAGTTGTTGCAATCAACTGCCCACAAAACCGAATAAAAAGGGACCTCTAGACAGAGGAAATCTTATCCTACTTGGGTGCTACCCACTTAGCCTTGCTACACCTCCCCTGTTTTATCCATTCTCGGTTGATGAGGCTTGAGGCTACGATTACCTTATCAGAACACATCATTTAGAATGCTCATCGTCCTCCAATGATGATGTTATGAAAGCATTCAATCCATACAAGTTTGTTTCGGGTTCGAATGAAACTGAAGGCATTATCTCGTTACACTCATTTAGGAGTCACCCTCAGAGTTAACGACGATAGCCCTTGCACTCTAAATCTTCGTCTCGAACTTCACTTGAGATTCACGACGTATCGTTTAATTTGGATCAATGTGGTTTTCAGATATCCAAATTTTGGAAACCCGATCCCAGTCCCACCGAAATCCAAAACGCCGTCTTTTAAGGTCAAGTTGTTTTAAGTTAAAACAATTCAAGTTATTATCTATATTCACACATATAGATAATTCACATTATCACAAATAGATAATCCATATCATCACAATTAAACCAAGCATCTCATATCACAGATCAACACATATCCCATATCAAAGATAACATACAATTCAAGGCATTCAATGTCATTCAGCTATCCATAAGAAAAGATTAATTAATTACATTATCTCTAATTAATTTAAAATAAATTAAATTAATTATTCCCATCATTATAAATCTTGCTTACTTAACCATTAATTAATTACAAACCAATTAGTTAATCATCCTTTAATTATCCATCTTAATTAATCATCCTTGATTAATTATTCTTTAGTTACATTAAGTAATTAGGCTTTAATTAATTACACAAATTAATTATCCTGAACCATTTACAGTAATTAACCCTTAGTTACTCCCATTAATTAATTAACTATAATTAATTACATTGATCCTTAATTAACTACATTAATTAATTATTCTATAATCACTTATTTTTGATTAATTATTCATTAATTAATCACACTAATTAATTAACTAACCCTTTAACTTATTCTCATTAATTGCAATAATTAATGATCCTCTAATTACTTTCATTAATTAATTATTCTTCTAATTAATAACATTTTAAAAATTAATCTTTAATTAATACATTAATCAACCTCGATCAATCACAGTCAGTAATTAACTACCCTTAGTTACTTACATTACTTAATTAACTTCTAAATAAATTTTATTAATTAATTCTTTAACTAAATACACTAAGTAATTAATACTTAATTACTTCCACTAAGTAATTATCCTTCTTATTAATTACACAAAGTAATTAAATCCCAATTACTTCCATTAATTAATTATCCTTCAATTAATTACATCTAGTAATTACCCATTAATTACTTCACTAAGTAATTGCACTTTATAAATTACATTAAGTAATTATACTTAACCAATCATCAAGTGATTATTTTAAATTAATTAAACTAGTTAATTAACTTAAATTAATCTCATTAATTTAATTAATTACATTGAGCCCATTAATTACTTCCTTTAATTAATTACTCCCTTAATTAATTACCTTTAATTACTTAGATTAATTAACACTTAATTAATTAAGTAATTAACAAACCAGTTATCTTAATTTAATTACATTAATTAAATCAACTCATAATTACTAGTTAATGATCCTTAAATTACATTCATTAACTATCTCTTAATTACTTTCATTAATTAATAATACATTAATTTTTATTAAATGATTAACTTTAATTAATCCCACTAAATTTATCCCTAATTAATTACAACCTTACTTAATTTATGATAAATTCTTTATCTTAATTAAATACTTCATTAGTAAAACATGTTGTAATCAATTATATAATTGAAAGTATATAACTTTCTTTAAAACAAAAAAACTTAAACATTTGATTCTTATTATTGAAATCTTTGAAAACTAGTTTCAAACTTGTTTATAAATTAAATAAATAATTATTATTTGAAAATAAATTTATTTTAAATTCACTTTTAAACTTGGAAAATCTTTTTCTTTTGAAACAAATTATTTAATAACTTTAAAACTTTAAAAAAAATTAAACACTTTGCTTGGGACTTTCAATAACATTTTAGCTTGGAAAACTTGAATTTTGTTTGGCTTTAAACTTTGAAATTTCTTTGCACTAAATAAACCTGGTACACTTAATTTCTTATAAAAACTAGGTAACTCAAACACTCTGAAAACCCGAGCCCAAACACGATCACACCTCCATGTAGTCTCTCACGTTACCGCGGCTTTGAGAAAATCCCATAAACGACACAAGACTAACCCTGAGGAGCATCTTCCCCAAACTCCACTTCAAATACTAGATACCTCGCACACGCGTGCACCTGCACCGGTAAACAACGTCACTCTGACCAACTACACCGGCTTCAACACCTCGCCTATGACTCTCGCAAACAAGCACGACCACCCAACTTCATTGATTCGACTCAAATCAAAATCGAGCCACACGGCACACAATAGGCAAACACAGATAAAAAAAATTGTCGCGACAACGATCTACACCACCGGAGACCTCGACGCCTTAACCATAGCCTCTCCTTAACTCCCAACTTCGGTAACCCATCTTGTTATCACCTCCGATGCCTCCCATTCTACATATGACACCGAGAAACAATGTCGCCCCAAACTGTCAGTCAAACCCTCGATCAACGACGCACGACCACCAAGCTCCACTAAAAATCCTCCTTCTATTTTTCCTGAGTTCACCTGGCCACCCGCTTCTTCCACCCTCAATCGCGACGACCAACTATCACACGTTCTTCGGAATTTGGCAAAATTGCCAAATACGTTCAACTCTGATTATCTCGACAAGCAAGAGCCTAAAAATATAGATATTCATATCAAAAATCATGATTTCCTACCACGATTCCATTTATGGAATCCAAACATGAAATCGCACGCATTGATTTTTGACCTATATAAAAATTTACTGTTATTTCTAATTTTTAATTAATCACTAAATTAAAATTCTTGAACATAAATCTATATTAATACAATCATTTTTATTTTAAAGATCACATCCAGATAAAGGTTGGAGAGATAGGAAATGATTTTTGAATTGATTTTCTAGCCTATGAAACAAACAGAGGTATGATTTCCAGTAGACAGACATACCTTCAGATATATATACATTGAACTTCACCATATTCAAACTTATTTCAGTTAAACATTCATGCACATCATAATCTCAACATGACTAGGAGAATTCAGTACTTACATTAAGGATTAAACACATATTCGGTATTTTAAAAGTGTTTACTCACCTGAAATAAAAAGAGGAACAGTTTCATTTCCAGGTTTTGATCTGGAACCTTGCATTTTATTTGAAGTTGATCTTTGAATTTGATTCTGAATTGTTGATTTAAATCCTACAGCTTGATGTTGAGTTGAACATTAACTTGATCACAGATTGAAGCTTTTAAACAGATATCGTTGATTTTGAACAGGCTGAAGCTTTTTTTCCTTTGAATTTTGATTATCAATTTTAATTTAGAAGATGAGAAAATTTTTAGCTGAAAGAATACACAGATTATTTTCTCTAAACATTATATTTAATATAATTTAATTTTTAATTAAGGATTATTTTATCAATTGTTAGTTTATAGGATATTTGGCTTACAAATGTTATTTATATGTGTTCAAAGCTTTATAAGTGTATTTTTTTGCATGATTAATTTTCTTACAAATGTTTAAAGCAATGTATTTTATGTGTAACTCTTCATTTATGAATTTCTTATATTTTTATATCAGTTATGTAATATGTTTATATGTGTTTATATATTTACAAACTATTTTTAATTAGTGAAATATTTAAAAAGTAAGGATATCAATCTATTTAAATTTTAAACTTAAGTGGTTTTCCTTAAACTAAAAAAATGTTCATTTTAACTATAGTTAACTTTTAAAAAATTACTGTATGTATTTATAACCAAAGTATTCATATAAATTTTTAAAAGAAAGCATATAAAAACAAAAGAAATGAATCTTATATTAAATCTTATTTTAAACTTAAGCTAAAATATAATTTCAAATCAATAAACATTTTATAAATATTATCTTTGTTGTGTAAGAAATATAAAGTTTAACTTTTAAATAGTTTTTGAAAGGTTTTACATTAAATTAAATCATAACTTTCAAATTACAAAAATATATTAAAATTTGGAAACATTTTTTTATTTGTTAAATTCAAACCAAAGATTTTCCATTTACAATATACACAAATATATATACATTATAAATAGAAACATTTTAATATTAACTTTGAAAATCATTATATTGAATCTTAAAACTTAATTTTAAATCACAATATATACATACATATATATTATAATTTTGAAAACATATTTTTTTATTAAATTTAAATCAAAGCCTTCCTATTTACAATATATATACCAATATATATATATATATATATATATATATATATATTATAAATAGAAACATTTTAATATTAACTTTGAAAATCATTATATTGAATCTTAAAACATAATTTCAAATCACAATATATACATACATATCTATATATTATAATTTTGAAAACATACTTTTTTATTAATTTAAATCAAAACCTTCCTATTTACAATATATATACCAATATATATACATTATAAATAGAAACATTTTTATTAGCTTTGAAAGAAAATAAATTTTACCAACTAAATATTTATAAAAAAATATCATTAAACCAATTTATTAGTTTTTAAAAGAATAAACTTACCAATTTAAATGATTATAAAAGAAAATTATCAAGCCAATTTAATTATTAATAAAGATTATTAAATTGCTATTGCCCAAAATTCCGGTCATTACATTCCTCCCACCTTAAAAGAATTTCATCCTCGAAATTTAAAAGCAAAGATAATTTAATAATCTACAAAAGTTTTAATTTTCAATTAGCAAAGCATATTTCAATCAGATACTAACAACCACAGCAACCAATTTATTCAAACAAACAAATCTAACTATCCAGACAAAATTCTAGATGGGACTTCCTAATACTACATAGAGTTTCCCAGGTATAAATCACTGAAATACTCACTCTACTAAACCTAAACAAGCTACACTACTAGCTACACCACTAAGCTTCTGAGCTCTTACTCGTCTAGATCTACAATCTGTACAAGATATCAGACCATAGTCAAGACCGACTCAACTACCAAATCTCCTGAACTTCTGGTTCCACAACCAGTGATGGATCATACACGTATTCCCTCAGAGATACGTGAAACACATTAAATCTCAGTCTTCTAAACTGACAATTCAACCCTGTAGACCAAAACACTTATCCTTACAAAACACAGAAAGATCCAAAATATCTCGAAGCTAGCTTCCCAGTCTTACCAAATCTGATAGCTCATTTGAACGGAGAAAACTTATCCAAAATCAAATCTCTGACTTCAAAATCCAAATTTCTCCATCTCTTATCCACAAAACTCTTCCAACAATCTTGGGCCCCCTTCATCCTTCCTGATCAGCTCAACCTTCGCTGATGCCTCTTTAAACAAACAGGACCAAACAACCCAACAAAATGATCCTTTCCAGATCTACCGAAATTAAGAACACAAACTCTTCTCCACAAACATCAGTAGACTTCAAACTTACTACTCCTACCCGAAAAATAAAAAAACTGGTGCACTTGCCAATCTCACCTTCAGATCCTAAAAAACCTCCCATAGAAACCCTCTAATCCAGGAAAACTGTGAATTTCCAACGAGTCTAGGGTTGCTTCCACTCTAGAACAGTTGCCACCTTGCTTCTGCTGTGCAACTCTGAACTGGAATAGATGAGAATGCTGATAATGAACACGACCACAAACTTGATCCACATCCCGGAAGACACAGTTCATCGGATCCATAAAGAGAAAACTCAGAAGTACCATGAAATCCTAAGCTGCTTCACAAACTCTCTCTAGGATCCATTCTTCTACTTAGTTGAACCACCGGAATCACTCCTGGAATCTTAGTCGAAATGAAAACTCAATCTCTATATGCTATGGCAAACCTTGACTTCTACAAAGACATCGGGAAAAATCTCTGACAACTTCTATAACTCCTACCTTCCCTAGAGATGCCTCGATCCCAAGCAAAAGATTACCCAAGAGAACACTCAACTATCGCAAGTCACTTCTGCAATCAGCCCAGCTTAATTTCCAAAGATATTTTTCTCTCTTTACTAATCAGAACAGCTTATACCTGACTAACCAATCCATCGAAGAAATGGATCCACTTTGCTGCTTCTAAACTTCACCTCTAGAACACTGCTTAGCCAGATGACCTTCCTGCTGGCACTCAAATCACTCGGAGCTGCATTGTTGATATAGATTCCATGACTTACCCAAAGCTCTTCGGACCTCAAAGCCATAACTTCCAATCCCACACAGAGCCTAGAGATGGGCAGACATCTCCTCAAGAAACTCGGCCTCAAACCAAACACAAACACCCTGCTTAACTTAGTCTCATCACCGATGCAGACACACTTCCTTAAACTTGCTCCAAAAGAAACATCTTTGGACACATCCATAGTTACTGCATCTCATCACGTAGCTGCTTCTTCCTGTAGTTGCCAAGATACCATCACTCGCTTCTGCTCATTCGACAGATCCAAATTCTTACTCATCCAAACTTGCACTTCAATGATGGACTCTGAACCTTAAAAAGTTTACTTTAGAGATTGGTGAAATCCTTACACCACTGCAAAGCTTACTCGAGACGGTATTGGGTCTACAGCCTCGGCAGATATACTTCCAACCTCAACACTCAGATTCCCTCCATTTGTAGTCGTGCTACACACACCATTACCTTCCTACCTCTAAAACTCATATTGGAAAAGCCGAACATGTAACCCAACAAACAGGTAGAAATATATATATGTATATGTATATGTATATGTATATGTATATGTATATGTATATATATAATTTTACAAGTACGCTTTCTCGAGAAAGAAATCACTATAAAGCCTAGGTATTTACTCAACCTAGTGCTCTGATACCAAATGAAATAACCCGCCTTTCATTCCACAGAAAGACACATCATTATTAAGAAAGAAAGGGATAGAAAAGAGTAAAGATAGAGAAGAAAGAAAAAAAATAGATATCAGAATCTCACAGCGGAACGAATAAAATATATTTATCACATAGTTATTACATAATATACAACATCTATCAGAGTTACATAGCTTTATATCACAATACATTAGACAGTTATAAAGCCCGTCTATCATACAACTCACAGATATAACACAGAGATACCAACACAGCGGAAACACTATATATCTACAAACGCTGAAGCCTCCTGCTCCATTTCTCCTCCAGAGTTCGTCAAAGCTAACCTGAATCCCTTGGCTACTCGTAAAAATTTGAGTACCCAAGAGTTTAAGAAAACAGAAAATAAACTCCGAGTCCGACATGGGTCTGGTGTGAGTAAACGGGTTAAAGTCGCTTAACTTTGAAAAACCTTTGAAAACAAAAGGTATTTCGTAAGACTTCTCGCACATAAACACAAAAGGTTTTTACCTTATGATAACCAAAGCATTTGATCGGAAATCCAGTTATATTATAGGGTCTAGGGTTTTCAAGTAAAATACAGAAATAGCTAGAATGCTTAAATATCACGTTCCAACATGGTTGGGCACATTCAATACATACGGCGCTTATTGGAGATTGGATCTCATACAATGGCAGGGCTACTGGGGCACCGTCCGTCACAGTACGTAACCTAGATCACCATATCGAGGATCCACCCTAAATCCCCTGGAACACAAAGCCGAAACCACCCCTTACTGGATAGTCCCGAATAAGACAACCCCAGGAGTTGTTGCAATCAACTGCCCACACAGCCGAATAAAAAGGGACCTATAGACCGGGGAAATCTTATCCTACTTGGGTGCTACCCACTTAGCCTTGCTGCACCTCCCATGTTTTAGCCATTCTCGGTTGATGAGGCTTGAGGCTACGATTACCTTGTCATAACACATCACTTAGAATGCTCATCGTCCTCCAATGATGATGTTTTGAAAACATTCAATCCATACAAGTTCGCTCGGGGTTCAAACGAAACCGAAGGCACTATCTCGTTAAACTCATTTTGGAATCACCCTCAGAGTTAACGACAATAGCCATTGCACTCTGAATCTTCATCTCGAACTTCACTTGAGATACACGACCTATCGTTTAATTTGGATCGATGTGGTTTTTGGATATCCAAATTTGGAAATCCGATCCCGGTCTCACCGAAATCCAGAACGCCGTCTTTTAAGGTCAAGTTGTTTTAAGTTAAAACAATTCAATTTATTATCTATATTCACACAGATAGATAATTCACATCATCACAAATAGATAATCCATATCATCACAATTCAACCAATCATCTCATATCATAGATCAGCACATATCCCAAATCAGAGATAGCATACAATTCAAGGCATTCAATATCATTAAGCCATCCTAGCAAAGATTAATTAATCACACTATCTCTAATTAATTTAGAATAAATTAAATTAATTATTCCCATCGTTATAAATCCTGCTTACTTAACCATTAATTAATTAAAAACCAATTAATTAATCATCCTTTAATTATCCATCTTAATTAATCATCCTCGATTAATTATTCATTAATTACATTAAGTAATTAATCTTTAATTAATTACACAAATTAATTATCCTTAACCATTTACAGTAATTAACCATTAATTACTGCATTAATTAATTAACTATAATTAATTACATTAATCCTTAATTAATTACATTAATTAATTATTCTATAATCACTTATTTTTGATTAATTGTTCATTAATTAATCACACTAATTAATTAACTAACCCTTTAAATTATTCTCATTAATTGCATTAATTAATGATCCTCTAATTACTTTCATTAATTAATTATTCTTCTAATTAATCACATTTTAAAAATTAATCTTTAATTAATCACATTAATCAACCTTGATGAATCACATTCAGTAATTAACTACCCTTAATTACTTACATTACTTAATTAACTTCTAAATAAATTTTATTAATTAATTCTGTAATTAATTACACTAAGTAATTAATACTTAATTACTTCCACTATGTAATTATCCTTCTTATTAATTATACAAAGTAATTAAACCCAGATTACTTCCATTAATTAATTATCCTTCGATTAATTACATCCAGTAATTACGCATTAATTACTTCACTAAGTAATTACCCTTTATAAATTACATTAATTAATTATACTTAACCAATCATTATTTAAATTAATTAAACTAGTTAATTAACTTAAATTAATCTCATTAATTTGATTAATTGCATTGAGTAATTAATCCATTTAATTACATCCATTAATTAATTACTCGTTTAATTAATTACCTTTAATTAATTAGATTAATTAACCCTTAATTAATTAAGCAATTAACAAACTAATTATCTTAATTTAATTACATTAATTAAACCAAGTCATAATTACTAGTTAATGATCCTTAAATTACATTCATTAACTATCCATTAATTACTTTCATTAATTAATAATACATTAATTTTTATTAAGTGATTAACTTTAATTAGTCCTACTAAATTTATCCCTAATTAATTACAACCTTACTTAATTTATGATAAATTCTTTATCTTAATTAAATACTTCATTTCATCATTATACTTCATTAGTAAAACATTTCGTAATCAATTATATAATTTTGTTTAAAACAAAACAATTTAAACATTTGATTCTAATTATTGAAATCTTTGAAAACTTGTTTAATAAATTAAATAAATAATTATTATTTGGAAAAAAAATTTATTTTAAATTCACATTTAAACTTGGAAAATATTTTTCTTTTGAAACAAATTATTTAATAACTTTAAGACTTTAAATTTTGTTTAAACACTTTGCTTGGAACTTTCAATAACATTTTAGCTTGGAAATCTTGATTTTTGTTTGGCTTTAAACTTTGAAATTTCTTTGCTTTAAATAACCTGGTCCACTTAATTTCTTATAAAAACCTGGTAACTCAAACACTCTAAAAACCCGAGCCCAAACACGATCACTCCCCTATGTAACCCCGAGTCTCTTGCATTACTGCGGCTTTGAGAAAATCCCTTAGACGACACGAGACTAACCCTAAGGAGCATCTTCCCTAAACTCCACTTCAAATATAAGGTGCCTCGTGCATGCGTGCACTTGCATCGGCAAAGTACGTCGCTCCGACCAACTACACCGGCTTCAACACCTTGCCTACGACTCTCGTAAACAAGCACGACCACTCAACTTCATTGATTCGAATCAAATCGAAATCGAGCCACACGACACACAACGGGAAAACACACAGATAGCAAAATATCGCGGCGATGACGATCCATACCATCGGAGACCTCGACGCCTTGACCATAGCCTCTCCTCGACTCCCAGCTTCGATCCCCTATATCGCTATCACCTCCGATGCCTCCCATTTTACATACGACGCCGAGAAACAACGTCGCCCCAAACTGTCAGTCAAACCCTAGATCAACGACGTACAGCCACAAGCTCCACTAAAAATCCTCAACCTATTTTTTTTTTAGTTCACCAAGCCACCCGCTTCTTCCACCCCCAATCGCGACGACCAACTATCACACATTCGTTGGAATTTGGAAAAATTGCTAAATACGTTCAACTCCAATTATCTCGACAAGCAAGAGGCTAAAAATCTAGATATTCATATCAAAAATCATGATTTCCTACCACGATTCCATTTATGGAATCCAAAAATGAAATCGCATGCATTTATTTTTGACCTATATAAAAAATTTACTGTTATTTTTTAATTTTTAATTAATCGCTAAATTAAAATTCTTGAAACCATTTTTAAACGTCAATCTACATTAATACAATCGTTTTTCTTTTATAGATCATAGCCAGATAAAGGTTGGAGAGATAGGAAATGATTTTTGAATTGATTTTCTAGTCTATGAAACAAAAAGAGGTATGATTTCCAGTAGACAGACATACCTTCAGATATATATACATTGAACTTCACCATATTCAAACTTATTTCAGTTAAACATTCATGCACATCGTAATCTCAACATGACTAGGAGAATTTAGTACTTACATTAAGGATTAAACATATATTCAGTATTTTAAAAGTGTTTACTCACCTGAAATAAACAGAGGAATAGTTTCATTTCTAGGTTTTGATCTTGAACCTTGCATTTGATTTGAAGTTGATCTTTGAATTTGATTCTGAATTGTTGAGTTAATTCCTACAGCTTGATGTTGAGTTGAACATTAACTTGATCACAGATTCATGCTTTTAAATAGATGTTGTTGTTGATTTTGAACAGGCTAAAGCTTTTTTGTTTGAATTTTGATTATCGGTTATAATTTAGAAGATGAGAAAACTTTTGGCTGAAAGAATACACAGATTATTTTCTCTCAACGTTATATTTAATATAATTTAATTTTAAATTAAGGATTAATTTTCCACTTGTTAGTTTATAGGATACTTGGCTTACAATTGTTGTTTATATGCGTTCAAAGCTTTACAAGTGTATTTTTTTGCATGATCAATTTTCTTAAAAATGTTTAAAGGCAATGTATTTTATGTTTAACCACTCATTTATGAATTTCTTATATTTTTTATATTAGTTATGTAATGTGTTTATATTTGTTTATATATTTATAAACTATTTTTAATTAGCGAAATATTTAAAAAGTAAGGATATCAATCTATTTAAATTTTAAACTTAAGTGGTTTTCCTTAAATTAAAAAAAATGTTCAATTTAACTGTAGTTAACTTTTAGAAAATTACTATATGTATTTACAACCAAATTTATTTATATAAATTTTTAAATGAAAGCATATAAAAACAAAAGAAATGAATCTTTTATTAAATCTTATTTTAAACTTAAGCTAAAATATAATTTCAAATCAATAAACATTTTATAAATATTATCTTTGTTGTGTAAGAAATATAAAGTTTAACTTTTAAATAGTTTTTGAAAGGTTTTACATTAAATTAAATCATAACTTTCAAATTAAAAAAATATATTAATATTTGAAAACATGTTTTTATTTGTTTAATTCAAACCAAAGATTTTCCATTTACAATATACACAAATATATATACATTATAAATAGAAACATCTTAATATTAACTTTGAAAATCATTATATTGAATCTTTAAACATAATTTCAAATCACAATATATACATACATATATATTATAATTTTGAAAACATATTTTTTTATTAAATTTAAATCAAAGCCTTGCTATTTAAAATATATATACCAATACATACATTATAAATAGAAACATTTTAATATTAACTTTGAAAATCATTATATTGAATCTTAAAACATAATTTCAAATCACAATATATACATACATATATATTATAATTTTAAAAACATATTTTTTTATTAAATTTAAATCAAAACCTTCCTATTTATAATATATATACTAATATATATACACATTATAAATAGAAACATTTTTATTAGCTTTGAAAGAAAATAAATTTTACCAACTAAATATTTATAAAAGAATATCATTAAAACAATTTATTAATTTTTAAAAGAATAAACTTACCAATTTAAATGATTATAAAAGAAAATTATTAAGCCAATTTAATTATTAATAAAGGTTATTAAATTGCTATTGCCCAAAATTCCGGGTCATCACAATTTAATTATATACATATGCATGCATGGCCATACCTCCTTCCCCCTTCAAAATTGTGCACAACACCCTCCCCTATACTTTCTACTATTCATGCCATGTCATGAGTCATTGTGTTGAAAAATGTGTGTTTTTATACGTGTGTGTATATATATATTTCCTTTATAAAATATTTTCTTTTATCCTTATACATACACACTTAAAAGAGAGCATATTCATGCACATGTACACATGTATTTATCATGTTAAAGTGGATTATATTATGTGCATGTATGTTTAACATAGTGTTATGACATTTAAAACAACTTTTAACCAATGAAAAATCGTTATTTCGGAAAATAACTTTCGGTCGCACGTTCTAATTTCCTATGAACTATATATTTCATAAACAAAATTTTAAACGATTTTATTGTCATTAATTGTTATTTAAAATATTTTTATTTGTTAATAAAAATCCATTTATTAATTACTTAAAATATAATTAAATGTTCGTGATTAATTTCCGGGTCGTTACATAATTGCCAAAATAATGCAAACGGTGTTTCTTCATTACATGATATGATGGCATCTTCAATCCAATGTCTTGTTTGCACTAATGGTGTATCTTCGCTGCACCTTATTGGAAAAGTGCTAATCAAATACAACCATGACCCCATGATCATATAGTGACAATCTACTCTAAGTTAGCAATTTTCTTTAGCAAAGGTTTTAAAAGAATTCGAATTTTCAGTTACATAAAAAAAAAATTGAAAATGGTTAATTTGTTATATGGTCATAGATTTGTATAATCTTACAGATATTTTCATTGTTTCTAATATACAAGTAGTAGACTAAAAAAACTATAAGGACAGTGGATAAACGAAAGCTTATGCATCTATGGTTGATTCTTAAAAAGTTTGAAAATAGACGGGTAACTTACTAACTGTGTAGTTACACTTACATAAACTCAAAAATTCAAAACAAATAAAATCAATTGTGAATTATAGCTATTGTACTTGGGCAACCTTAGGCTTAGCTTAATTTCTAGGATCAATATAAAATACAATTATCAAGCATATCCAAACCATATGGACATCAAAACTAATTCTTATTTGATAGAAAAGAGTTCTTTCTATTAGTTGGTGTTGCTAAAACACATGTGTGTCACTCCAGTATTGCCCAACAATGAACATTAATATAATAGACTAATAAGTCTCTGCATTTTGCACATAATCAAATCAATCTGACTACTGTCTAGCTTCAGAGCAGATGCAATAGATACTGTTGAATAACGAACCAATATTTATGGCATTCTTGCATTTTTGGATGTTTACATAAATCAACCATCTAATATTTATTCTTTGAGATAAGGTAGGTGATTTGGCATTAGATTCAATTTTTGGATGATTCACTCCTATTCAGAAGGATGAGTTGACCAAGACAAATTGTAGATGGAAGAGAAAAGTAGTAATCTTTAACGGTGGGAAACAGAAAATGATAAGATGTTGATTAGAAGTGGTTATAATTTTAACTGTGACTTACTTTGAAACTTCAAACTATGCAAAAAAATTAACTAGCATGCAGATTTATTAAACTATAATACATAATGATGTAATGCACTTTACCGAGTATTGAACGTTTTTGGTTTGCTTTGAAGCAATGCATTATTTTGAAGTATTGCTTCATTTTAGTTTTATTTGAACAGAATAAACAACTTCTTTCATTAGGTGCAAATAGAAAATATATTTCCTCAATGGTTAGTGTATCAATGCTTCCTTACTGTTGTTGTTTCCTTATTTTAACTACACTCTAACTAACATGGTGCATTTTTGATTCATGAAGCTTATGTACCATTTCCGTGATTGAAAAAATACAATCAAGAGACATATAACAAGATAAGTTGGTGTATCAATATCTTTATGTACCAAAATTTATGCTTATAACTCAGAAGCATATACATGATGCTCAATAATGCTTAAGTTTTTATGGTTTTTGGTTTAGTAATTATATATTACAACTAATTAAACTGTTCATCAAAGATTGATATCTAGATAATTATACATACAAGTTGTTTACGTATAACTCATGCTATGTTCAATAATGTTTTTCCGTTAGAATTATATTAAAATTATTATATATATTTGGATATGGCCTATACAACTGCAACATTTAGCAACTATAAATAATTGGTACTAAGAACCCTGATGCAAACCTTAATTCAAAAAAATTATAACTGGTACTCCAAGATCTGCACCTCTAAAAACTAAAATCATCTTTCTCCTCAATTACAAATTTCTTCAAAAATTGAATAAAAATAAAACCAGAAAAATTGAAAAGATTAATCGAATAGAGATCTAACGAATGGAGGAGATTCTAGGTGAACTCAAAAAGAATGGCTTTGGTTTGAGGTGAGTGGGATCACTGATAATTAGATGATTTACATACAATTAATTTTAGTATACCATGTTTGATCCAGATTGTTAAAAAATTGAATTAGAGGCATTGTTTAATCGAATTAGGAAGTTAACCGTGATTATTATATAAATATGATTTCTTTCTTCTAATCTAGATTTGAATTATGAAAACCTATAAATTAACAAGTGAATAAATTTCAATATACCCTTTTTTTTTCAAATTTTATAAGAATTCATATAACCTATTGATGCTAAACTTAGGTCAAAATAATTTATTGAAAGAAGAAAATATTGTATATGAAATTCGGGTGATTATTAATTGTAAACTTATAAATTAGAGTTACTGTATATCAATTTAATTTTCTGGTAATTTAAATTTACTGTAATTGGAGACGATGAGGGATAATATGCAAAACAAACTAAAATCTATAATTAAGAACAACAAACAATGACGACCGACCGACCGCTCACTAGAGCTGGTCGACAACAAGCAGGCGACCTCTTCAAGAGCAAGCAATCGACCGATTACTAAAAATAGAAATGGCATGAACCTCGGCGTAAGGCCTACGTTATAAATAAAAGAGTCGTGTGTATGTATATATATCTCGATAATAATATAAGTAGGGAAGCCGGTTCCTTGTGTGGTGGCACTAAGACTGGGTAAATGCTATTTATACAATAGTGTCGATATTCGACCGGGGTGATTCTATCGCAAATTGCACTCATAGGAGGCTCCATGGTGCACGCACAACACCGATGCCTGATGGAGTGTGCGGCTCCACACTAACAGGATTTCCTTAGTATTCATGGTGATGCAATGCGATATTGGATTGTTGATGGATCCTAGCATGGCGCAATAAGTTGCGTTACATCACCATTGAGAGGTGGAAACAGATGCAACGACGATGAGACACTTTAGCGAGTAATCATTAAGAGCTCCCCCTTAGTGTGTGACTAGGATGAGTGTAGTCGTGGTTGTGGGAAGCTTTGTCCCATGATGGAGGGAAACTTATGTTAAAAATAATGTGTAGTCATAATATGGGAAATGTGATCCTATGGTTGAAATTGTAGGATAACCCTATGTTAGAATAGTTCCAGTAACTATTAGCTGATGATTAGCTATCTTGAGGTTTGACTAGTTATTTGACCCTAAGTACGAGCATGCACAAGTTGTTAGTGCAGGTGTGTATTGAGCCAAAACCCTTAAGTAAAGGAAAAAAGTAATTCATAAATACTTGTAGGTTATCCTAGGTCACAAAGAGCATTACTAAAGTCAATTGCAAGTGATCAATATATATTAAAGATGTAACTCATTCATCTGACTTTTGTCTGACCCATCCATTTTCCTTTATGTTTCCTACTGCAAGAGGGCAGGGCAGTAGGTAATAGGTCCAATGACATTACTTGATGAGGTGAGCTTAGCATCAGATTTTCTTTTTATTTTCTATTACTCTCCATGTGTTGTTTATCATATCTAGTTTTTTATCCGACTATGTGATGTATTTTTGTACATGCGGATTTGACTACGTGTTGTTTTGAGAACGTGTTTTGGATATTTTTTGAGATGACTATTTTCAACATTTATATTTTTCTACCTTCCACTGTGAGATATGAAAGTTTAGTATGTCTTATATTTATCCTTGTATCTTTAGTGTTTGAGATGTTTAAAAATCCCAACAGCTCATACTTCTTAGTATCAACAAGAGTTTGAAAGCCATCGTAGACTTTGGATTGGTGTGTCGGGAGGTGCATATTGTCACATATTTGCTATAGGGTCTTTAGCATAATTTCAAGAACTTGGACAAACTTATTAAGACCTCAAATATCTCTGTTGATAAAGCACTTTGTTCCATTCTTCTTGAGTTAATTTTTCTCCTATATTTGCTCTGATTAATCTTCACATATATAATTCATTCTCTTCCATTGAATTTTTGTTTACCTTTGTAAAATGTCTAAAATATATTTGAAAATACCGCACAACTCAGAGAAACGTTCGTAGTAATGTTTATATGATTTGTTATCATCGAAGTCTATACTCAGAGTAATAACATTGTATAGTAACAACGCTAGCTCACTTTGCGGTTATATCAACTAATGAACAGAAGATGGTTGGTTTATATATAGTTTAAATGGTTATAGTATTAAACCAAATATGGTGATAAGTACCGCTAAACATAACATTAGTATAAAACAAGTCATTTTGGTCGATAGTAAACAACAGATTGGACATTACTTGCCACATTAATATTGAAGAAACTTAGCAAGTCAAAAGCGGGTTAAATGGGCGAATTTCAGAAAGGAAATCCTATTTGGATCTTTGTTGGGACTATGAAGTCTAACTGATTTTAGATATAATTAAATTTTATTCAAATAAATCTTATTTTATCCATTTAAATGGGAGTCTAATTTAATTTAAATTAATATAGTTAATGTGAAAATCAATACACTCGTACATGCATTTTACTTGTGCAATATACAAGTGTACATAGTCAATGTGTACGTTTGTAGGTACTAGGATTTGCATCACAACAGATACATTTTCCCTTTATACATGTCTTTGCAATCCAATTTTAGTTTGAACTTATACAAACTAATAATTATATACACACGCACACGTAGTTAACTTATATTTATATATATTATGCGTCATAGAATATTTAATTAATTAACTGCAGTTTACATATATTTATAATATGATAATTAATGAGGTTAAGTGTGCATTTAAGTGAAATAAAGGTAGAAGTCATAACAAAAGTTTATATATATATATATATTTATAATATGATAATTAATGAGTTTAAATAGGCATTTATAAGGAGGAAAAGTTGCGGTCCTTTTTCCCTCTTGTACTTGCCCTTTATTTGCCTTTTCAAATCACATTTAAGACTTAAACCCTTGTTTATATTAAAATTAGTATGACTAATTTTATGTATTTTAAAATTTAAAATTAAATTTTTTGAAATCTAGCTTTAACTTAAGAAGAATTGAAACACGATCTACGATTTTAAAAAGATACTATTTTAAAATTGAATTAAAAAACTAGTTTAAGGAAATTGTTTAAAATTTAGATAACTTGTAGAAAATTAACTTTCAACCTTTGACAGTTGTAACTAATTTCTTAAATTAATACCGCTTCAAAAAAAACAATTGGTATTATAGTGATATTTTCATAAATCTATTGTAAAATTTGAATCAGAACACTTGTTTAAGAAAACTATTTAAACTTTACATAACTTGTTACTAAACTAAAACTTTAACTTTTATAACCATCATTTTAAATGAATACCTCTATAGAAAATAATTTGATGTTAAAAATTGTTTTCATACTTCAAACCTTCTAAAAAAAATCAATTGGTATTATGAAAAAATTTGTTTTCATTTTTCCTTATTTATTTTAAAATTTATACAATTTGAATATACAAATTAAATCTGACAATATAGCATATGTAAAATTTAATCTACACAATCTAATGATGTATATGCAAAGGATAATAAAAATAAAATGATTATCTAAAGAGATAGCCTATGATTGCGCCTTGACTGAAGATTGACTCCTTAGATCTCTATGTTCCACACCTATTCCTTATAAGAGATAGATGAATAACTTAGTTTTATTTTATATTATAGATCATTTAATGTTGGAGTTGATTTTGTTATAAAATTTCATCCATGGCTATGATACGGAGGAGAGAAAAATGATGAAAAGAAGAAGAATAAATGAATAGGTGGATTTATTTTAATTGTAATTGAAAGAAGGAAAGCTTTCCTTTCTTTCAATCGAAACTTCCCTAATCTATTCCTTTAATTCTCTCTCTTCACCCTTCCACTTCTACGCCTGGAAGACCTTATACTAGCCATCACATGGCAACAAATTTTAACAAGTCTCTAAAGCAATTACCTTTTACTTAAGCCCTTAAAATTACATCAATATCATACATCGATGCGTGCAAATATAACTCTTATAATTGCATTCAAATAATTAATAACAACTCAAAAACATCAAATTGATTAAATAATAATTAATATTTCTTAATTGTTATTTAATTTATAATATTTTATAAATTAATCCAATTGTGTGGTTTTTTGGAGAATTCATCATTGCGATCGTGCAACTCAAATGTGTAAATTCAATCAGCGATAAGGTTGAATAATTTGAATGTTGATGTCCAAATGTCACCTTAGCTAGTGGTATAATAGTTGGCCAAATTTATCGCCTACCCATCTTTTGGTGGAATCCAATTTTACTATTTTAGTGGGTGTTTGGTAGTAACGATTATTTACACCAATTCTCTTCATCAAAATCACTTTAGGACTCATAAAATTTGGTTTTGATCAAAGTTCTAATAGCATCCACATTAAACTTGATTATTCCAAATACAAAGTCCTTGGTTTAATAATAATATTTATTGTTAACCATATTGCTCTAGTCGAAGACTTTGACATTGAGTTGACCAATGTTGACCATGATACTAACATCTTATAACTAAGGAGACAAATTCTCTATTGAATTGGTTTCACTTCCAACGCTTAAACACGGATCCAACTATAGTCACAAGATGGATCGTCACACCATGATTTAAATATAATCGAAGTGGAATATCAATAATGAAGTTTCACAATATTCTCAAGTCGAGGGAACCGTGCAACATTATCACTTCGACATCTCCTGTTTGACCTTAATTATATTAAACAACATGAAACTCTTGAGAGAGTCATCGGTTATTCAATAATTATCAGTACATAACCCTTGATGCCTTTCAACAACCATGGGTAGAACACTATCCAATATTTAGACAGCGTTACATACTATAGTCTCAACAAATATACCAATATCTTGTCTCGAAATATCTTGACTAGGAATATTTGAAATAACACATTTTTTTGTATAGTTGTAATTTTTTCACGGTTACAGCTATTTGTAATAATTATCACATAACATATTATTTGATGATTTTCTAATTATATATTTTAAATTAATTACTTAATTAATTGTATCATAATATAAATAAGTATGTTATAGTGATAAAACATCTATATTATGAACATTTTTTTTTATTGAATTGGATATATGTAATCAATTGCATAATTTCCTTTATGGCATACCCTAAGTCTATCAAATAGGCCACTAAAAAGAGTAAGCTACTAAGTGTAACCAAATTAATAGATAGAGAAACATAAATTTTCATGAGAAACAAACAATAATAATCTAATTTTGTCGCTAAGTTCATTAGATAACAAACATACATGTTTCCTAACAAATAATTTATAGTCATTCAAACATTACAAATTCAACATGCCTTCAAACATTAGTTTCCAAACACGGTAGTCAATAGAACACAACAATTTCACCATATTTCAATCGTATTAAGGAATGATACTAACATAGTAATTCAGTACAACATTTCCTCTAACACAAATTTATCTCCTTTGATTATTCAGACTCTTTTTACATTTTTCACATTTGTCAAGTTCGTTCAAAGATACCTCTAACATTTTCACAACTTCTTTCTCTACTTCCAATAACTATGTAAGCTTTTTGGATGAGAATTCAAATTTTGCTTCAGCGTTCCTATCATAATACCGACAATCAATATCCCTAAATGGATCAACTTAGAGTATAATAATGAAATATAAAATGTTGTAAACTACTCAACAACATCGATTTTTCTAGAACTACTTTTTCTCATATCCGGATGATGAATAGTAGGATGTGATACATTCATGACATTTATATGGCAGTAAAATCACAAGTTGACTAAACCTAGCAATCTTGATTTTGAATGCAATACATAATCCTGCCAAATTTTCAGTGTACCAAAAATCATTATTGTATTCAACCTTATGTTGATTAGCATTCCTATTGGATTACTTGGGATTTTTGACAAATACCAAACTTTCATAGTTCTATATTTTAATAATACAGTTCAACGATATCAAAACATAATATAACAATATTGCAGACTTCAACAACCCAAAATTTCGGTTATTTGATTTTAAATATTTAATTAATTTTAATATTTAAATAATTGGATTTTGGAATTTAATAACTTGGATTCAAATATAATGACCACTTAAATATTTGAATTTGTGAACTAAGTATTAAATAAATGGATTTAATAATCTTATTTTACATCTTTTAATTAATAAATAATAATGGTAAATTCATTTTTTAAATTTATTTGCAATAATAATTATTCCGAATAAATAATAAGAAAATAAATTGTTAATAAAACAACTAGATTTTTTTATAATTTATTTTTAATTTAATTTATAGAATTTCTCTATAATTTTCAATTTGGAAAATAATTATATATTTTTTAGGTATTTATGACAAACGATGATATTGGTGGAATCACATAAAGTAAAATAATCTATGATTTTACTATTGATTTGTGATCATGTCGCGTTTTGATGCACGATCATATTTTTATTTCGGTCATTTGCGGTTCATACACAAATGGGATATTACGTTGCGTCGTACCCCAAAATCTTTTAAACCAAAATCTTTCGCAACTTTTGTATACATGTATTTTTCTAACCTTTTGTAAAATGAGAAAAAAAAATCATCACTTGGTCAGATCCTCTTCTTTTTATTTATTTCTTCCTCTCCTTTTTCCTTTTCTTATTCCTGCCAACAACTAAAGAAATGGACGATATTTTGAAAATCAAACTCTGGAAATTACTTAATGAAAAATAATAAAACCAATTCCTTTGATCTTGAGTTGAGGAGGTCTTTAATCCTATGCTTTTTGATTGGTGCGACCTAGTTTTGGGGAGTTCGACAGTAATAGTCTTGAGTTAGGATATCGAGTCGCGGAGGTTTTAGGCAGCATTGGGTCACGAGTTTGGTTGATTTGGTTTTCTCATTCGAAGAAGAGTCAGCGGTGGCATTGTGGCGAGAGCGACAGTTAGGTGGGGTCATGATGTTTGGATTTAGAAGTGGTTATTAGGGGTGCCATGATTTGACCGGTGGTGCCTTATTTGAGATTGATGGTGCCAAGTAGTCGAGTTCGCGAAGTGAAGCAGTTTGGCATAGGTTGTTTGTTGATTGGAGACATGTAGCTCTATTTCAGTGATCGTAGTGCATGCAAATAAAAGATTAGCAGTGGGCTGGAGCGGCATTTCAAATGGGGAAGAAGGTTTAATAATGTTCTTATCGTAATTGTGATTAATGTGGTGATTAAGTTTAAATTAATATAATTAATCTCTAAATCTTAAAATTTTAATATCTTGGTCATACAAGGTCCAAATCAAACATGTTCAGTTGCATTGTACTAGTGGAGTTGATACCTACAGTTTGGAATTGGATTAGTAGGAACTAGAGCTTATAGAATTTCAAGTTAGTGTCGAACACTGTTCGATTTTAGATGGAATTAGAACGTGAAAGGGATAACTGAAATTTTTGTGATTTTACCCACCTTTAAATTAGCTATATAATATTTATGATACTATAAATTTATTATTGAATGCTTGGTTGATAGTTTAGACATTGTTGTTGTTTGATTATTTGTTTGGTTGAAAATCTCATTTGGAAAACGGATGACATATTAACTTAATTGATATGAATCCATACGATTATATATATTGTCCGTAAACATTGTTTACAGTGAATATTTATAGAGAGACCATAAGGTGTTTCTCACCAATAATAATTACTTATTTCTTTATGCTGCTTACATTGATGCTTAGTTGAAATTAATCGTGATAATCTATTTAAATTGTTAAGTGTCGTTATGGCTATTTTGCCTATATCGATATTATTGAATATCTTCTCTTAACCCTTTATGTATGTTGAACTTAAGCATGTACTTTCACAAATTAGAGGTTTAAAATTCATTAATCATTTTAATTAATGATATTTTAGTTTAATTAATCATTTTAATTCATGACAAATTGAATTTAATAAATCGATTTAATTGATGATGTTTTAAAAGTAATTAATCATTTTAATTAGTGATACTTAAGTTTAATAAATCATTGTAAATATTGATGTTTAAAAGTAATTAACCACTTTAAATAATGATATTTGAGTTTAACTAGTTATTTTAATTAATGATGTTTTAAATTTAGTTTAAATTAATGATGTTTGTATCTAATTTACCGTTTTAATTAATGATATTTGAATTTAGTTAACATTTTTAATTAGTGGTGTTTTAAAAGTTAATTAATTAATTTATTAAAAGAATTTAAAGTAAATTAAATATATTTAATAAAAGTATTTTAAAGTTAATTGATTGATTTAGTGTAATAAAGTTAATGAGCTAATTTATAAGGTTTAAAAGTTAATTTAACGATTAAATAAAAGTGTCTTAGAAATAACTAACGGTTTCAATAAAGATAACTGATTTTGATTTTGATTTATTATCTTTCAGGATAATTAGTATTGTTTTAAAATCATGAAAGATTATAAATATAATTAATTATCATTTGAGATAATTAATGTTGGTTAAAATTTATAAAAAGGATTTTAAATTTGATTTATTTTCTTTGGGAAAATTAGCGAGATTTTAAAATTATAAAAGGATGTTATAAATTATCTTTTAGGATGATCAACATTGGTTTTAATTTATAAAAGTAATTTAATTTATTTATTACCTTCTGGGATAATAAATATTATTTTAAAATTATAAATAACAGTTCACAAACAAGAAGATCTTTTAAAAAGACTTGTTTCAAATAAAGTTAAATATAAATTGTTTTGAGTTTATAATAAACAATGTTTTGTCATCTGTTTTGACCTTGGTTTTATTACCCTTAGTAAATATAGTTTTCTCTTTTAAAAGAATATTTTAATGAGTGTTTTTAAAGTAACTTTAAAGGTATTGTGATATGAAAATCAAGCGCAAGTGAAAACAACCATCTTATCATTCCTGATAGTTTATTTATCGACTATCGACTTTGATTCCTCTTTCTTCTTTATATTTCATCACTCTAAGGTGATGCATTGCTCATTTGAGCCTTATTATCTTTTGTTGGAAATTGCTGAAACCAAAGAGCAAGTGAAAGCCAAGCTAAGTGGGGTTGCTCCCATTAGGTATTTTCATGTCCACTCTAGATTGGAATCGGTTTTGCGCATTGAGTTGTGAAATACTTGGATTCTTGCTAAACGTTAGCGAGGTCCGGCTTAGACATGTCTAACAGCCATCGAACTTCCCAAGTATATTTCTAGAGGTATACTTTCGGTATGGGAGGCGCACCTTCCTAGTCATTGTTGGAAAAACTTCTCCCTTTTCCCTTGTTGTTAATTAAAATATTTGAATTGTTTCCTTAATTGCATGGAGAATTGCCTTGTGCTCTTCTCTATGTTCAATTTTTCTGTCCATTCTTTTAAGTTTGAAATTTGATATTATTTATTCCCATTCTTTAAGTATGGGATTTGTTCTTACTTGTACCCACCCTTTTTATTTGGATTGTTTTAACTTTCCGTTGTTTATTTCCTCTTTCATGATTGGATTGTTGTTCTGATTTCTTTCTCATTTCTTCATCTATGGATGTTATTCTCGTTAGGTAAAAACGCGTTCCGCATTAGCGGCATGGTCTCATATAATTTTTATATTTTCATTATATTACTTGAATTTTCTCATGTTGGTTTTCCAGACTGACCCAGGTGTTATTTTATTACAGTGCTTGGGTCAGACTGAATTTTTCCCAGGTTGGCTTGCTGATATGAAGTTATTGGAGAAGAGCTGGATGTTCACCTACGATAGTGTTTTATTCTCCACTGTATTATGTTGTATACCTATCAACAATTGTAAGGTCAGAATTTTATAACTGTCCAGCTGATAAGGTTTGTTTTTAACTCCGATGTACTCTATATTTTGGAGTAAAGATTTTACTATCTTTGTTATATTATACGTTGTTGATTCCAATTTGAGATTCTAATCTCCTTCTTCTCTATTTTTTTCTTTTTATTTTACCCTAACAATTAGCCTTTTCGGTGAATTAATGTTCGACATTTGAAAACCATGGATTTATTCGGTGTTGACTTTTGATGGTCGAAAAGGCGGGTCGTTACAATTTGGTATCAGAGGCAAAGGTAGGGTGGAAATTTGTCTTTGGTAGGATATGGTTCACTAGAGATAGAGTAAATAATACCCTAGAGTGAGTAACTTATTAGAGATAGGGTAAATGACAACCTAGACTAAGTTTGAGAGTATTATATATTGTGAGAGTGTATTTTTTATTTGCAATAAAAACATATAGCGGTAATTGCACGATTGAGTTGTTTATGAATTCTGGTCAAGACGTGGGCCACCACGGTAACGATGTGGATTTCTAAATGCTTGAACAAGTCAAACGGACATGATATTAATTTTTAAGAATTTAGTAAATGAAATATTTTACCTCTATCTTTATATACATAGGAATAATTTTCAAAATTTTATATAGTTATAGAGTTTTTGTTTGTCTGTTTGAAAGCGATAATATTTATTTATTGTCACTATTGTTTGATCAGTCATGCTTGATTAATTTAGGAGCATCGATTGTCATTTGTTGATTGTTGATTGATTGTGTTTAGCTTATTTATAAGCAATTATTGATTGAATTTATAAACTAACTCTTTGTGAGTTAAGTTTCATTATTTGACTATGAGGTGTTTGGAAAAAAAATTGAATTTAACAATCCCCTTTTAACAATGTCAAGTTAAAAGTAATATTATAACAAAAGTTGTTTAATGTTTTCTAAATGTTAGGATAAGACATTCAGAGAATAAATATTTGAAAAAATTTATTATAATGAAAAGAATAATAATTACGATATGAAATGGTTTTATATAGAGGCAATTTTATATAAATTTGGTTTATAAAATGTATTTAATTTAAATTTTTTTTTGAATTTAGATCTCGAAGTTGTTTGAAAATAAATTCAAATGGATTTTGAGAAAAATAATAGTAATATAATTTGGGTGTATCTATAAATAAAATTATTTCAAAAGTGAAATTTTAAATTAAATGCATTTTCTTTTGGGTAATTTGGGAAAACATCTCGATTAGTTTTGTAGTAATCTGATTAATCTTCTAAGTAACAGTCGGATGTTTACTTAGGCAAACATTATGGGGCGCTTTGTAAATTATTCTCCTTATCATTATACGATCAAGGTGAGTTCAAATTTGGACGAATTTAAAATGAGTTCTGATAAATAAATTATTGAAGTAATTCATATATATAATATGTTTTCAAAAAAGAGATTTGAAATAAAAAAAGGGTAATTATACTTAAGTTTGCTTGAAGGAAACTGGTTTAGAATAAAAGTTATTTTGAATAATAATTTGATAAGTGAAAATTTTAGAACTCTTAGATGGAAAAGATATAATTTAACCCAAGTTTTAAATGGGTTAAATTAGATCGAAAGGTTTTTGTTAAATTTATTTAATTAAACCATAGTTTTGTTAAACAGAACAAGGAGTGTAAATTATTTAATGATATCGAGCCAACCCACGAATATTTCTTCCTTAGAGCACTCTATGGTAAAAAGGTCGAAGGGTTGAATCAGTTTTTTCATATTTTGTTTGGACTTCCAATTAAATTTTAAGAAAGATAAAATAAATAAATATCAAATAAGTAAAATAAAATTGGTGTTTTGTGTATATTCTTAGGATCTAAAAGAGTATTATACAAGTAATGAAGTAGAGTAAGCTTTTTTTTTTGAATTACCTAGAGAACCAAGCTTCGCTTGTAAACTCTAGGGAAGTATGTGCCTGCCAAACACATACTTCGGGTACTTGTTACAGAGTTGTCAGTTTCGGGGCTCGAACTCGTGACCTTTGATCACGCTGTCCGGACCATCAACCAACTGTGCCAACCCTGTTGTTTAATAAAGAATTGTCTTTGTAAAATATTATGAACTTAGGTCAAAATTTATGAAGTAGTTCATAAAATAATTTTAGTGTTGAATAAAATACTAAATGGAAATATAGCTGATTTAGAAAGGGATTTGTATAATTAAGAAACAAATCGAATTAAGTATGCAAACTATATGTAGATCATTTTATTCACACGGTTCTTGATCTAGGATTTGAATACATAATATTGGGTGATTCACACTAGTTCGAAAAAGGATTTCTCAATTGATCCTTGTCAACAAACACTTGATTTGGATTGTCAATATGATATTGAATTTTTTTATCATAATATATGGCTATGCAAGGAGAATGGTAGTTTCTAATCAAGAAACTTGATCGAAGTTCGCTCTAAAGGAGGTCGAGTGGGCAATACTAGTTCGAAAGTAGAAGTCTATGTATCCGAGCAAGTAATCAGATTAAATATAACATACAGATGACTTATGTATATCATACGGACTTAATTATAATATTATACTTTGTATGTGGCTTAGTAAATTTGTGAACTTAAGAAAAATTCTAAATCTGGTTGTTAGTGTTGAATATGCGCTTATATGATTTTTGTTTGATGATAATAAACATATATACATTCGTTTAAATGTATTTGTTAATGTACTATTTTAATTTTCATAGATTAAATAAATATTTGTTGAATAAAATAAATTACACAGAGTTTGAATTCAAACAGAAATTTTATTCAAACAAATATTTATTACAATTTTGAATAGTACAAATTCAAGCTCTCACTATACATATACAATTTTGATTCTAATTACATCACAATTCAATTTACATAAATTCCTCACTACATATCACTCACACTCGTAGTTTATCTTCAACTTCATTCCAGTTAGAATCCAGCATTTGAGTAATCTGCAAAAATATTCACTAACGCAATAAAATTGAAAAGAAATATTTTTGCAATATAAAATAAAATATGGATTTTGAAAATATTATTTGCCTCGGTTATTTGGGTTGTTCATCATCATTCATATCTGAATTCATCATACACGAACAATGTGACATGCACAGTGTATCACTGTACATGCCACAAGGCCGTGCACACCGATATACACTTGATAATGTTACAGGAGCAGGTGAGCACAAGGTCAAACCCAAATAAAAAGATGGGTTTAAATCAGGTGCAATATACGTAGAATCTCGGCTTCAGCACAAGGTCAAACCCGAGTTTTGAAACTGGATTCAACTCAAGTGAAATTTCAAAAATCAACATGAAATGATCAAGAACCAAACAAAGATCAGAAGTACAAAATGACCAGCAAGTATGCTAAAACAAAATCAGGCCCAAACCAGTTGCAACATCACTAATACTAGTGAAACAGAAGCTCAAACCAGAATCAATGCACAACAACATGAATACTGTAACAATCAAGTTCAAGCCAGACCAACACAATGCAACAGTGATCTCAATATAGTAATGAGTGCGGATATACACATATATACATACATGAATGATAGGGCAGTGGTCAGGACTGCAACAAGTATAACTGATATATGGTGATGCAGTCAACAACTACTCAAGGCAACAGTGCAGTGCAACTACACAACTACAAACGTGTAGAAGCAAATGATATCAAGCATCAGTACAAAACAGAGTTTGAAAAATGAAGGCCAACATCAAAAACACAGTGCAAAGATGCAATGACAATACAACAAGTCAAGTAATGTACCAGGTATACTCGTGGAATGAACAAAAGCAAGTGGTATATACAAACAAACAAATGGATTGCAACAGATGTATGGTGATGCACAAATCCAAAGACTCAGCAATACTCAGTATACAAGTGACACAGCGAACATGACAGTAAGCAGTGCCACAAGACTGAACAGGAAAATACAACACGTATGAACACTGCAACATGCTCAAAGTAAACACTGGATACAACTCGACTACAGCAAAAACAGAGTCAAGCCAGCAGATACATGAATGAAGTAAATGCAAACAACAGAGGCATCAATATGGCAGTATCAATGTCAGTCAACAGAAAAATGATCAGAGCCGAAGCAGTGGCAATCAAGTGCTAAAGAAGTCAATGCCCTGTAAATCAATGCTACAGGGATGAATGAAATACAACAGTGCAGACATGACCAAGTCAAAATTCAAGTGCGTATCTTTGAAAAAGTCAAAAATCAAATCCAAGTAAAATAGGAAAGTTGATACCGTAATGATCAAGGAAAAATCAAACGCTGCAAATCAAAGCCGTGCGCATCAAGTCGAAAAAATATCAGGCAATCGATAAATAGGAGAGTGACGAAGTCCATATAAATAATCACCCAAAATCATCATAGGCAATGGTGAAAAGAGAACAATCGATAATTCAAGCAATTAAATCCTGAAAAACAGAAAAAACGAACAACGTACCAGCGTTGATTCGCAATCTCGAGGGAAGCAGCCGATCATCAGAGAAGCAGCGAGCAACACACTCGTTCGAGCAAGGCAACACACAAACCAGAGAATCGAATTTGAGAAAGCCATAATTTTTGCAAGGGAACGAAGCCCTAATTCAGATCGAACGAAGATACAACAGAGCTGCCATTATCACAAAGGAACGGGCTAGAGAATAATAACAATTGGGCCGACCTTGTTTTTATAAAAAGGCTTTAGTTTATTTCAATTAGGGTTTTAGTTTTAAAATTGTTTTTAAGTTTATTTTAAATTTAAATTCTCTTTTAAGGTTGTATCATTTGAATCAAATCTTGGTAAATCACCACCTAGGATTTAGGTTGTGTCAGATTGTCTAGTTAGAATTAGTTCAGTGAGTAGAGTTTGCGAGTTTGCAAAACTCTATAGGTGGTAGCAGGGTTTGCGAGTCTGTTAGAGTGTTTGTAAGCGGAAGACTGTTTAATTCTAACAGAAATCTGGGAATGCAGCAGTAGGCAGGGGTTGCTGAAGCTAGGTAAATTTTGTTTGTGATTTACTTTTCAGCATATTTACTTTTCTGCGGTTTGTTTTTGTGTTTAACTCGAGAAAATTTGCTATAACCCTATTCACCCCCTCCTCTAGGGTTAATCTAGTTCCTACAAGTGGTATCAGAGCGAGGTCTTTTTCTTTAACTCTAGAGTCATGAATCTACCAAATAATGCTTTTTCTGAGGGGCAATCTATTGCTAGGCCACCCATGTTTAATGGGAATGATTATGCTATTGGAAAGTTATGATGGGTATTTATCTTAGTTCTGTTGATTATGATGTTTGGGACATTATTGAAACTGGCTATAAATCTCCCACTATAACTGTTGGTGATATTGAGATTCCTAAACCTAAGGATAGGTAGGATGCTAACGATAAGAAATTAAAAACTACAAATGCTAAAGCCATGAATGCTTTGATCTGTGCTCTTGATAAGACTGAATTTAATAGAATTTCTCATTGTAAAACCGCACAGGAAATTTGGCATACCTTGGAGGTGACACATGAAGGAACTTCTCAAGTCAAGGAGTCTCGTCTAGCCCTATTCAGCAACGAATACGAGAACTTTGTGATGGACAAAGGCGAGAGCATAAAAGACATGTTTGGACGCTTTTCAACTTTGGTGTACAATGCTAGAGCGCTTGGGAAGGTATTCACTGAGGTAGAGCTTGTAAGGAAGGTGCTACGAGTCTTACCGATGAGCTTTGAAGCAAAAGTAACGGAAATACAAGAATCGAAAGATCTGAGTAAACTAAGCATGGAGGAGTTGATCGGCAACATGATGACATATGAGCTTGAGCTAAAAGCAAAGGAGGAACGCAACAACTCCGAATCAAAGAAGAAGACGATTGCCTTAAAGAGAAAAGAAGAGAGCGATGAAGAAGAAGAAGATCCAATTGAAGAGCCTGCAATGGCTGCCAATAATCTTAGAAAATGGTCAAGATTCAGGACACGCAAGAAGAAAACAAGTGGTAATAGGCCAAAAGATTCTGAAAATTCCGATAATGAACTGACGTGCTTTAACTGCAAGAAACCTGGCCACTTCAAACAAGAATGCCCACTTCTCAAAAACAACGAAGGAAAGAAAAAGAAGAAGAAGGCCTTTACAGCGACTTGGGATGATGAAGAAGGAGAGGAAGTTTCGAATAATAGCTCAGAGGAGGCTAACTTGTGTCTTGTGGAAAAATCAGATTCAGAAGCAAGCTCAGAGGAATCTAGAGAGGTAAGTGACTATTCTTATAAAGAACTTGTTTTTATGTGTTGTGATCTTACTAAAATAGTTGATACTCTTGAATCTAAAATTGAAAAACTGAAATCTGATAGGAGAAAACTTGCTCATGAAAATTTTAGGTTAGAAACTAAACTTTAAAATATTCAAAACCTAGATTGTAAAAAATGTAAGATTTTAGATTCAGAATTATCAAGACTTAAGAATAGATTTGAGAATCTTGAAAAAGAAAACTTGAGTCTTAAGGAAACCATTGACACTAGGAAAAAGGATTTTATAAATAGATGCACCTCACTTGTAACTGAAAACACAACACTAAAAACCAAAGTCCAAAATCTTGAGAAATCTCTGAATAACTTTTCAAGAGGAGAAAAATCATTCAACATGTTATTGGGAAATCAAATTTTTGCTAACAACAGAAAAGGAATAGGCTTTGGGAAAACACAAGTTGATGATAATGCAAAAGGTAAGAGTGTCTTTGCTAGATGTGAAATAACTGGACATCGTGTTGAAAATTGTAGTCATAGGAACAAGAACACAAAATTTATACAAGTTTGGGCTCCTAAGAATTCTACGAACAAATTTCATGTCTATTGGAACAAGAATAAAAGGACTAAACAAGTTTGGGTTCCAAAGGGATTGTTTATTCACAATGCTTCAGCCACTAACAATCATGGACCTATAAAAACAAATAGGTCACAAAAATCTTTCATCGTGTAGGTATGGTGGCAGGCTAAGGAACAACAACAGTGTTCTCTGGATTTTGGCTGTTCCAGAAACACAACGGGTAACAAAGCAAAGTTCCTTAGCCTAGTACAAAGGTGACAGAATCACAATGGGAAACCATGAAAAATTATCGTAAAGGTAAAACAGGTGAAGATATATTTATTTGATCGATATATTAAATGTGATAATCTGCACCGTATTCTGAATGAAATCAGCCAATATTGAGATGTTGTAAAGATGATGATTTTGATTCTGACTTGTTCAACATAGTTGGCCAATTATATTTATGCCAAAAACACTATTCTTTGAATTACTTCGTACATATACGTTTGGATTAAACATAGTGTTTTGTTGGATGATAATACATTAGGTTATAATGCGGCTAACTCTATATTCACAGTTTCTGATTATTTACATGGCTTCAATTCAAATTCAAAGAATGTCATTTAAATTGTTGATAAATTTGAGTTTGAAATTTTTGATGCACATTTCATGGTTTGGTCGATCAAATTCAATGATGATAATTTTTGAGTGAAAAAGAAATTCAGATGCAGATTACACTGGTAATGTAGTTGATAGAAAAATTACTAGTTGAACGTGATTTTTGAGACATTTAGTAACTGCATCGTTTTTCAAAGAAAATATCTGCATATTTTTCATTTCAAATAATTTTCAAATAGCAGAAAATTTTCTCATATATCCCCCTCGAGAAAATCATTTTTAATCATATTTTCAAATTAGTCATTGTGAAAAATTGATTTCATAATTATTTTTGAATTTGATTTAAATGACAATTTTAACTAGCCTAACTCCCTAATAATTATCGAAAAGATAAATAGTGATTAACAAAGGTGATGAGTGTTGATATTTTTCATATATTACTCAAGACAGTATGTTTTAGAAAAATTTCTTTAGAAATTCAAACAAGAGTTATAAAACTTTTTGTTGGGTAAAAATTCCATAACCATTTCTATGTCTATCATATTTCTATCGACCATCGCTCATCAAAAATTCAATATAGTTTGTCGATATGTGGTAATTTAAACAGGAATCATTCGTTTTTCATTTTACAAAACAAAATAAAATCCAAAGTATTCACTCTCATTTAAAAGTCTTCACATTTATGCATGAGTGAATTACTTGGAATTTGTTATGTGCTTCCATGCTCATTTAAAAGTCCTTACGGTTATGCATGTATGGAACGCATATCAAAATTGATTTATTAAATAAACAAGTTGATTCTAATCCCATTTAAAAGTACTCACGGTTATACGTGATTAGAATATACTTGAATGCATTTTTAAAACTAAATTGGAATACTACTAATCTCATTTAAAAGTCCTAACAGTTATGCATGATTAGTAGATATTCAAATTCCTGATATAAATGAACCACAAACAGATACAACTGTATGGTTTTATATGATGACATCATTTCCATTACTTCTGAAAGTGGAATATGCGCCTAACAAGGGAAGTTATGATTTTTGTTTGATTTTTATTGAAATTTAATATTTATATTCAATTGAGTTTTAATGTTGGATTAATATCGATCACTTTAGCTCTATTTTCTCTAAAACTATTATTCTTTTGCTGATAACAAAAGGGGGAGAGAAAAGTTAAGATTTTGTCAAATAAAATCAAGCAAAGGTCAAATAATTTTCCATTTGCATCTAGGTTCATTTGTATATTTCTATTTGTATGCATATATGTAGGGGAAGCATCGTGTAGAGAGGAAGCATTTAAATAGGGGGAGCAATTAGAGTGTATTATTGACCAAATACATTTAACACAGTCAAAATCTTAAATATATGTTTGTTATCATCAAAAGGGGGAGATTGTTGAATATGCGCTTATATGATTTTTGTTTGATGATAATAAACATATATACATTCGTTTAAATGTATTTATTAATGTACTATTTTATTTTTCACAGATTAAATAAATATTTGTTGAATAAAATAAATTACACAGAATTTGAATTCAAACAGAAATTTTATTCAAACAAATATTTATTGCAATTTTGAATAGTACAAATTCAAGCTCTCACTATACATATAAAATTTTGATTCTAATTACATCACAATTCAATTTACATAAATTCCTCACTACATATCACTCACACTCGTAGTTTATCTTCAACTTCATTCCAGTTAGAATCCAGCATCTGAGCAATCTGCAAAAATATTCACTAACACAGTAAAATTGAAAAAGAAATATTTTTGCAATATAAAATAAAATATGGATTTTGAAAATATTATTTGCCTCAGTTATTTGGGTTGTTCGTCATCATTCATATTTGAATTCATCATACACGAACAATGTTATATGCACAGTGTACCACTGTACATGCCACAGTGCACACCGATATACACTTGATAATGTTACAGGGATAGGTGAGCACAAGGTAAAACCCAAATAAAAAGACGGGTTTAACTCAGGTGCAATATACATAGAATCTCGACTTCCGCACAAGGTCAAACCTGAGTTTTGAAACTGGATTCAACTCAAGTGAAATTTCAAAAATCAACATGAAATGATCAAGAACCAAACAAAGACTAGAAGTACAAAATGACCACCAAGTATGCTAAAACAAAATCAGGCCCAAACCAGTTGCAACATCACTAATACTAGTGAAAAAGAAGCTCAAACCAGAATCAATGCACAACAACATGAATACTATAACAATCAAGTTCAAGCCAGACCAACACAATGCAACAGTGATCTCAATATAGTAATGAGCGCAGACATACACATATATACATACATGAATGACAGGGCAGTGGTCATGACTGCAACAAGTATAATTGATACATGGTGATGCAGTCAACAACTACTCAAGGCAACAGTGCAGTGCAACTACACAACTACAAGCTTGTAGAAGCAAATGATATCAAGACTCGGTATAAAACAGAGTTTCAAAAATGAAGGCCAACATCAAAAACACAGTGCAAAGACGCAATGACAATACAACAAGTCAAGTAATGCACCAGGTATACCAGTGGAATGAACAAAAGCAAGTGGTATATACAAACAAACAAATGGATTGCAACAGATGTATGGTGATGCACAAATCCAAAAACTCAGCAATACTCAGTATACAAGTGACACAGCGAACATGACAGTAAGCAGTGCCACAAAACTGAACAGGCAAATACAACACGCATGAACACTGCAACATGCTCAAAGTAAACACTGGATACAACTCGACTACAGCAAAACAGGGTCAAGAAAGCAGATACATGAATGAAGTAAATGCAAACAACAGAGGCATCAATATGGCAGTATTAATGTCAGTCAACAGAAAAATGATCAGAGCCGAAGCAGTGGCAATCAAGTGCCAAAGAAGTCAATGCCGTGTAAATCAATGCTACAGGGATGAACGAAATACAACAGTGCAGAGACGACCAAGTCAAAATTCAACTGCGTATCTTTGAAAAAGTCAAAAATCAAATCCAACTAAAATAGGAAAGTTGATACTGTAACGATCAAGAAAAAAATCAAACGCTGCAAATCAAAGCCGTGCGCATCAAGTCGAAAAAATATCAGGCAATCGAGAAATAGGAAAGTGACGAAGTCCATATAAATATTCACCCAAAATCATCATAGGCAATGGTGAAAAGAGAACAATCGATAATTCAAGCAATTAAATCCTGAAAAATAGAAGAAATGAACAACGTACCAACGTTGATTCGCAATCTCGAGGGAAGCAGCCGATCATCAGAGAAGCAGCGAGCAACACACTCAATCGAGCAAGGCAACACACAAACCAGAGAATTGAATTTGAGAAAGCCATAATTTTTGCAAGGGAACGAAGCCCTAATTCAGATCGAACGAAGATACAACAGAGCTGCCATTATCACAAAGGAACGGGCTAGAGAATAATAACAATTGGGCCGGCCTTGTTTTTATAAAAAGGCTTTAGTTTATTTCAGTTAGGGTTTTAGTTTTAAAATTGTTTTTAAGTTTGTTTTAAATTTAAATTCTCTTTTAAGGTTGTATCTTTTGAATCAAATCTTGGTAAATCACCACCTAGGATTTAGGTTGTGTCAGATTGTCTAGTTAGGATTAGTTCAGTGAGCAGGGTTTGCGAGCTTGCAAAACTCTATAGGCGGTAGCAGGGTTTGCGAGTCTGTTAGAGTGTTTATAAGCGGGAGACTGTTTGATTCTAATAGAAATCTGGGATTGCAGCAGTAGGCAGGGGTTGTCGAAGTTGGGTAAATTTTGTGTGTGATTTACTTTTCAGCATATTTACTTTTCTGCAGTTTGTTTTTTTGTTTAACTCGAGAAAATTTGCTATAACCCTATTCACCCCCCCTCTAGGGTTAATCTAGATCCTACAGTTAGTCATTTGACATTTTAAATAATGTTAAATGTTAGATTTTTCTCTTATGATATTTGATTAATTGATAATGTCAGTTTATTCTTATATGGAATTTGATTTGATTTGATTTGATTGGTTGCATGATTTATATACCCTAGTTTATAAAGTTTAAATTTATAAACAAAGGTTTTTGAATTGTTGTTTATTAGGACTTAAATCCCGGTGGTTTTGAAATCGTTTTAAAAGAATTTTGGAATGATCATGAAAAGAAATAATAATAGTATTATCTGAAGTATTTGAGAAATATTATTATTTCAATAAAATTTGGAATTTGTTCCAATAGATATTTGCAAAGTGTTTTACAAATACTTTTGTTTATTGTGATAAATGACTAAAACCAAAGCATGATTGGGAGTTTCCCTCATTTTGAGGCTCGCCACGTGTATTTACTCTATTATCTTTAGAAGGTACAAGAATACTAATGGAGGCTCCATTGTTTTTGTTTAGAATTATACCATGCTCGGAAGGAGGTGCACCCTCCTAGTTATGTTGGATGCATAGCATTTGTTACAGAATATTTTCTATATTTTTTTGCATATAGTTGATATGTTGCTTTAGTTGCATGCAGCTTTATTTAATACTAGAGTTGTATGTTGATTTATATGATGCTAGTTTTCGCATGTAGGGTTGCCTTACTATTATCCATTGCATCTTATTATTTTGTTGCATATGATTGTTACATTGTTTATGCTATTTGAATTTATGATAGAAATAGCTACTGTATTGTTTTTTTGTTAGCTTTATTCTCTTTTGGAATGTGTAAGTACAGATAAGGAAGAGATTGCCATTTGATTCTTGTGCAACTGCATTTACATCAAGATAATAAGTTGCTTACAAAAATTTAAAAAAAAAATTAGACGCAAAAAGGTATGTGGTAGAATTAGAAATTTGAACCGGTTGATGATTTTATGCCCCAGATATGGGAGGCCATTTGGTTTTTGTTTTCATTTGATTGGGTTGGGGCCTGTAGTAGCGATTTGTAGTTTTTTTGGTCGAGCCGCACAAAGGAGGTGCTTCCAAAATCTTCTGAAATATGTGGGAATAATTAAGTTGATAACTCATTTAAATTAATAAGTTTTTTAAACTTAAGAGTTTGGAGTCATTTTTTCCTTGAGAATTCTAGGGACAAAACTCTTTTAAGGGTGGAGAATGTAACAACTCAGAATTTTGGTCATTGGATTTTTAATATTTAATTTGTTTTAAATGTTTAAATAATTGGATTTTGGAATTTAATAACCTGGATTCAAATATAGTGATCATTTAGATATTTGAATTGTGAATTAAATATTAATTAAATGGATTTAATAATAGTATTTAACTAATTTTAATTAATAAATAGTAACGGTAAATTTTTTTGTAAATGTATTTATAATAATAATTATTTCAAATAAATAATAAGGAAATAAATTGTTAATAAAACAACTTGACCTTTTACAACGCATTTTTAATTTAGTTTATAAAATTTTTACATAATTTTTAGTCTGAAAAATAATTATATTTTGTTTCACGTATTTATGGCAAACGATGATATTTGTGAAATCTCACAAAATAAAATAATCTATGTATTTTACTATTAATTTGTGGTCATGTCACATTTTGACACGCGATCATATTTTTATTTCAGTCATTCGCGGTTCATACTTGAACGGGATATTGTGTAGCATGGTACCACCAAATCTTTTGAAACAAAATATTTTCTAATTATTTCACACATATATTTATCTGTCCTTGGTTAAACAATTTGGTGGCTCAGTAGAAAAAAATTAAATCTACCTCTTGTAAAATGAGAAACAAAATCAACATTGGTCAGATCCTCTTCTTTTTATTTTATTTCTTCTTCCCCCTTCGCATTTTCTTATTCTTGGCAAGAAACAAAGCAATGGCCGATATTTTGAAAATAAAACTCTGGAAAATTACTATTGAAAAATCATAAAACCAATTCCTCTGATCTTGTGTTGAGGAGGCCTTCAACCCTGTATGCTTTTTGTTTGGCGCAACCTAGTTTTGGGGAGTTTGACAGTAGTAGTCATAAGTTAGGGTTTCGAGTCACGGTGGTTTCAGGTCGTGTTGGGTCACACGTTTGGTTGATTTGGTTTTCTCGTTCAAAGGAGAGTCGACGGTGGTGCTGTAGTGAGGCGCGACAGTTAGGTGGTGGTCGCGATGTTTGGATCTGGAAGTGGTCATTGGGGGTGTCGGAATTCGACTGGTGGTGCCATGTATGAGACTGATGCTGCCAAGTGGTCGAGCTTGCGAAGTGAAGAAGTTTGGCATAGGCTGTTTGTCGATCGAAGACATGTAGCTCCATGTCAGTAATCGACGTGCACACAAATGAAGGAGTAGCAGCAGGTTGAAATGGCATTTCAAATGGGAGAAGAAGGTTTAATATTGTTGTTAGGGTAATTGTGATTAATATTGCAATTAAGTTTAAATTAATATAATTAATCTCTAAATCTTAAATTTTAATACCTTGGTTATACAAGGTCAAAATCAAAAGCGGCAAGTTGCAATGTACTCATGGAGTTGATGTCTACAGTTTGGAATTGGATTAGTTGGAATTAGAGCATATAGAATTTTAAGCTAAAACTGAATGATGGAATAAGAATGTGAAAGCGATAACTGGAATTTTTATGAGTTTACTCAGCTTTAAATTAGCTATACAATATCTATAATGCTATAAATTTATTGTTGAATGCTTGGCTGATAGTTTAGATACTATTGTTGTTTGATAATTTGTTTGGCTGACGAATCCATATAATTATATATATTGTCCGTAACCATTGTTTTGCACGATATATTTATAGAGAGATCCAAAAGGATTTCTCGCCAATAAAGTTTATTTATTTCTTTATGTTGCTTATATTGATGCTTCTTGAAATTAATCATAGTACACTATCGTTATAGCAATCTTGACAATTATTGAATATCATCTCCTAACCCGTCGTGTATGTTGAATTTGGGCTTGTATTTTTACAAAATCAAAGGTTTGAAATTCATTAATCATTTTAATTAATGACATTTTAATTTAATTAATTATTATTTGAATGTAATAAATTGTTTTATTAATAACGTTTTAAAAGTAATTAATCATTTTAATTAATGATTTGCGTTTAATAAATCATTTTAATTAATGATGTATAATGGTAATTAACCATTTTAAATAATGATATTAAAGTTTAATAATTATTTTAATTAATGATGTTTTATATTTAATTAATCGTTTTAACTAACGACGTTTGAATCTAATTTATCATTTTAATTAATGATATTTGAATTTAGTTAATGTAACAACCCTAGATTTTTCATATATTTTAATATTTGAATTTGTTTTATTTTGAAATTATTTTAAACTTATTTTATTTCAAACATTTCATTTTTAAATGTAGGTGTTGATTATTATGTGAATTATAATTTCAAACCGGTATAAATTGGATATTTGACTGAAAGATGAATTTCTGTTCAAACTGGTCAAATGTTGACTTTTAAATTTCAAATTTAAATATTTAAATTCTTAAATTTTATCTTTTATTGTGAAAATAGATTTAATAACTTGAATACTGCTTTTCGTTTCGTTGAAAACGGATTTAATTTCTGAAAGTTATGTACATTTCAATTTTGAGTATAATTTGTTTTATTTTGAAATTTTGTCTATTTTAAATTATATAAATCATATTTTTTTATGTTATATTTTATTTTAATATGTGTCAATATTTTATTTTATGTATATTTTGTCTTTTAATATTTTTAAATTGATAATAAAAAATTTCCAAAATTTACTGTATTTATTTCCTTTTTTTAAAGGCTGTTTTCTATTTTTTTGCTATTTTCTTCATTTAAATTATATTTAATTAAAATTTAAATATTTATTTTGTGAATGTATTTTTATTTTATGTTATTATTTATGTTTAAAAATATTTTACATGCTCGTATGAATTTTGTAAAAATTATTCTATTTAATTTCAAATTTTCTAGTCTAGTTCACTATTTTTAGCTATTTTTCTTAATTTAACTTTATATAATCAATAAATATTATATAAATTTTTATATTTTGATAAATTTTAGAAATTTTATCTGGGATTATTATTATTTCCATAAAAATAAAGTTATATAAATTAAATAAGGATATATGAAGAGTTTTTGACTTTTGAATTGCCTTTTGCCTTTTTGAATTCCACCTCTTCATTTTCCTCACAACTCTTCATTTCATTTGGCATAACTCTCAACATTTCAGCTGACTAATTCATTTTCATTTCACGTATCTTCCTTTCCTCCTTCCCGAGAAAGAATTTCGGCCATCACATGCTTGGGAAGTTGGTAAAAAAATATATTTCTTTTATCTCTTTTTCTACTTATATTGTTTATTCTAGTTTGATTTTTTGCACATGCTTTCACCTCTTCTAGGATCGACCATGCCTCCATTACTGCCTAGCCGCCTCCAGCACCTGATGGCACACCACCAGCACCTCATCCTCACCAACCAACCATGTCGTGACCCCCCTTGGTGATGCCCATCCACAAACTTTTCAAAACAACCCGAATTCCTAGCCTAGCCGAGCACAACATCACTTCCATCACCTCACCACCCCTCTAGCCGCCACCTACCACGCCTCCACCACCTCCAACACTCTCGGCCACACCACCATAGTGGACCCCACGCCTCTGGCCGTGACACTTGGAGCCTTGGCCAAGCCCAAATCCATGACCAAATGCATGTATTCATGCTTATGTGTATTATTTCATTCACCCACTTTGGCACCATCACAAATGACATCTAGGCCGACCCATACCCACCATAACCTGACCCAAACACCTGCCATTATTTTTTATTTCCCCTTATGGATGAGCTTAGTAAAGGTTAAAAGCAAGTGCAAGCAATTCTATTTGATTCTGTGCAGTCTATTCTAGTGTAGTTTTGATCGTAGTTGATTTGAAACTCATCGTTGTTATTTGTTTTGTTTGATGTGTATCCAAGGAATTTGACATTTGGCTCCTCCATTCGAATTTGTGTCTTTATTTTGTGCTTGTGTATATCCCGTTTGTGAAATTTTTTGTTGGGTCATCAGCTCAAACTAGCGAGTTATTCTCACCAGACAGTTTTATACTTATATGAATAGTAAATCAATCGCTTGTGAATATGTAAACTACATCACCATATTTTATTTGCTATGTCACTATCATATGATGTTCACACATGATTAAACACCAGTTATATCATATGTTACTGTTATATTATTGCTGTTTTGTTATTTTATCAATTAATCACCATATAAGTTCCCTTTAGATTAGAATCACTATGGGTTGAAATGATACATACCCGAACGGACATTAGAATAGGAGAAAATCGTTATAGGCTGCAATGATAGGCCTGAATGATTTTCAATTATTTTCATTTACTTGGGATTGCGGGTTTGAAATGATCAAACCCGGTTTTTCTTTGTAAATTATGGGTTGAAATGATATATTACCCGTATCACTTTACCTAGGCTAGAAAATGAAATACAGACCCGTTGTTAAAATATGTTTTTCTTAAAATTTTAAAATATTTTAGAAATGTAAATATTATAATATTTTGATTTAAATTTGATTAAAAATGATTTTTGTAATGCATTATTGACTCTCTGAAAATTTATAAGTGAAATAAATTAATGGTAAAGTTAGAAAATCTGAAATGTAAGTTTTTTGGAAATTATAATTTTATGATAAATGGAATTTAAATTAAATATTAAAATATAATAAATTTATGATATTTTAAATTGAATGAATTTAAAATAATTTTATAATATATTAATGATTTTTGAATTAAGTTAAAATGTGAAATGAATGAATATTTAAGTTGAAATTTTGAAATATAACTAAAATTGGAAATTTGTGAATTTGGCTTAAAAGTGAATTTTATGTTAAGTAAATAAAAATGAAATTAAGTTATATTTGAAAATTTAAACTTAAGTGTTAAGTTAAATTTAATTTAATGAATTTATAATTTAATGTTGGAATTTAATAAGTGAATTACTATTATATTTTGATTTTTGAATAGAGATTTAACTTTATAAAATCATGAATATAAGGGTATTTGAATGATTGTTTTAAAAGTGAAATTATATGATTTTATAAGTTATAAATGCTTTAAATAAAAATATAATTGTTTGTGAAATTATACTGAATATTTGAAGTTAATTTACTGCATTTCTAAAATGCTATTAATTCTAATGTAAAGGATAATACAGCATTTGTAAATGCTGTAGTTGATAATAATGAACCAAATGGCTCAATTTAATTAAAGGCTATTATAGCATTTTTCGTGAATGTTATAATGGTTGAATTTAACCAAGTTTATTTGAAACTAATGGAACCCTATTACAGCATTTCAAATGTTGTCTATTGTTAAATTGAACTGTTTTAAGTGTGACTTTCCGTAGCATTTTCTAAATGCTGCGAAAGTTGTATTTTCATTGTTTTAATAAATTTAAGTGAATGAATGAACTTTAAAAGATTAAAATTTTGGAAATTTAATAATTTAATTATTAAATATAATATCTTCATTTTAGTGATTAAATGAAGCAATTTGTTTCAAAATATAAACTATTTTGAAATGTGTTTTGAAATGGTATTTAAATTAAATAAAAATGAACGTGGTTTGGAAGATATGTTATTTTGATATTTTGAAATGGATTTTGAATGATATTGAATTTTTAAATGATATTTGATTTCGAAGCATAAATACTATTTTGAATTTTTAACCACGAGATGTATTTAATTTATGATTTAACTGATCTTTAAAGGATGGGCGATCCCAAGCATCCTTTAAGTTATGGTGCATTTCTACTACAGTTCACTTGAGTTGATTTACATTATACAAGTATATATTGTCCTGACTCGAGTGTTTTGTGTTTTACTTTACGCTCGGGTCAGCCTGAGTATTCACAGCTTTGGATTCTTTTTCTGGAGCTGGTCTTTGCTGGAGTTTCTGCTTATCTAATTTGTATCTACTTTCTGTTTCAGCTATTCTAGTTTATCTCATGTATTAGTGAACTTCTATGTATTTGGGATTTCTATTTTGTTGTTTTCAGACTGTATTATGTTTTTGGTTTGAGACTCTGCCGTAGTAGCTTCATGAACTACTATGTATTTTATATTCCGCTGCGAGGTATTCTGTTTAATCTGTGTCTGTAATTCTGTGATTTGTATTTCATTTGCTCCAAATTTATTTACAATACGGTATTTTGAACAATTCAAGTCCGACATGTGAGGCTGCGAATGGCTGAAAATACCGGGCTGTTACAGTTAATATTTTTAATTAATGATGTTTTAAAAGTTAATTAATTATTATAATAAAAGAGTTTAAAGTAAATTAATTGAATTAATAAAAAAAATTAAAGTTAATTAATTGATTTAGTGTATTAAAGTTAGTGAACCGATTTAATCAGGTTTAAAAGTTAATTTACCGTTTGAATAAAAGTTTTTTAGAAATAATTAACCGTTTCAAATAAAGACAATTGATTTGGGTTTTGGTTTATTATCTTTTGGGGTAATTAATATTTTTTTAAAATTATGAAAGATTATAAGTTTGATTAATTATCTTTTGGGATAGTTAATGTTGGTTTAAATTTATAAAAGATATTTTAAATTCGATTTATTTTCTTTGGGAAAGTTAGTGAAATTTTAAATTTATAAAAGGATGTTATAAATTATCCTTCAGGATGATTAACACTAGTTTTAATTTGTAAAAGTAATTTAGTTTATTTAATATCTTTTGGGATAACAAGTATTGTTTTAAAATTTATAAATAACAATTTACAAATAAGCAGATCTTTTAAAAGGAATTGTTTCAAATAAAGTTAAGAGTAAATTATTTTGAGTTTATAATAAACAATATTTTGACATTGTTTTGACCTTGGTTTTAATACACTTAGAAAATAAAAAAATTCCTTTCGAAAAATATATTTTAAAGAGCTTTTCTAAAATGTCTTTCAAGGTATTGTGATGTGAAAATCAAGCGGAAGAGAAAACGACCATCTTATCATTCTCGATAGTTCGTTTATCGACTATCAACTTTGATTATGCTTTTTCTTCATATTCCATCATTCTAAGACAACTTGTTGCTCATTTGAGCATTGTTATCCATTGTTGAAAATGACTAAACCCAAAGACAGTGTAACGACCCAGAATTTCTGTCATTTGAAATTCGTATATTTAATTGATTTTTAATATTAACAAGTAAAAATTTGTAAGTCGAATAAATTTTATTTCGAATATCTAGATTTAATTGGAAAATTTAAATCGATAATTTAATATTTGAAATTACAGAAAAATTGAAAATTGGGTTTAATGTGATTAAAATTGATTTGTAAAGTTGTATTAAATCATATTGGAATTAGAATGATGTAAGAGAACTTTTAAAATCAAATTAAAAGTTAAATTGTAGAAATTGAATATTTTAATATTTAATTGACGAGTAAAAATAGTCATTTTTCAAACAGTCTCGGATTTCGACGAAATTGGTTTCATTGGATCCATAATGTTAAGTTATTGTAAAATTTTAAATTTTGTATCAATCGGATTTACGGTTTGTCCGAGGTAAGCTAAAACGCATTGAAATCGGTTTAAGTGAATTTTAAATTTAAAATAGTCGATTTGAAAACCTATCTTTCAAATATGATCGAATTGGCTCCCGATATATATTTCATTGCGTTCGGAATAGGGCTAAAATATTATAAACGCCAGGCGGCACGCTTCGTTTCGAGTACGGAAAAATTTCGGATGAACAGTGTTTTGAGAATTTTCTATATAAGGACTTCATAATTTTCTATTTGCAACACAAATCAAACCCTAACCCTAATTTACCTTCAACCGCCACTTTCAGGTTTAATGGCCGATATCACTCGTTACTTTCTTCCCCAATTTCTTCCAATCTACGAATCTTTACGCTTTGACTTCAACTGCAAAGTTGTAGAGTGTAGTGAGAGCTACATATTCAACGGCTATGATCGCAAATTTCGCCACGGACCGATGGAAATATGAGTTCGAACGCGCAACGTTCGTGCACGGTTTTCAACACCAAGGGGAGGCCGAGCTCAATGATAATCAAGTCGATAGTGGCTCGTGTGATGGGCTTCGACGTGGTATGCTTTGATCGACTTCTAGGTGCTCGATTGGATCGTGAAAATTCGTGAAAGGAGGGCGGCCGATGGGTTTTAGTTGCGTTCGTATAACCTGGGAATGAACGGGATGATGGAGATGAACATGAACGGACAGATGTTGATGAAGGGAATCGAACGGCTGCGATTGGTTTAAGGTTAAAAAAACAAAAAGAAAATGGTTAATTTATTATGTTATAAATTGTATGAACTTTAAAATGCTATAATTCTTTCATACGAGGTCCGTTTTGGACGAAACAATTTGCGTTGGGTTCGTATGGACGAACACTACACAATGGAGCTGGATTGGAATCGATTGGAGCTAGTGATAATTTTGGATAAAATTAAATGCGTTTTTAATTTTATTCGAAATAAACGCTGAAACCGCTATTGGAAGCTGGGTGAGAACTTCTCGAATTTGTTTCGATTTAAATTTTAAATAGTTAGATTTAAAATTGCTTGATTGTGTGATTGAATGATAAATTGCTATCTGTTATATTGAAATAGACCCTATACGCCGCATATTAAGCGGAGGTTATTATATTAAACACATATACTGCGATATTCCACCTTGAAGTGGAATTGGTATTATATATGTACTTGGATTTGATTTCCCGCCTTATATAGTGGATGAGACCCTATTGCGCCGCATAATAGCGGATGATATTTTTATAAACCCATGTACCACGATATTCCGTCTTGAAACGGGATTGTTATTGTGCTAACGTCTATGGATGCAGGGAAACAGGTTGGAGGGATCCAACTGGATTCCTCAAATAATTGAATTTGTTTCAATGTTGTGTGTTGATTATTTATAATCTTTGTGTGATTATCCTTTGTGATTGAAATTGTTGAAGGCTAAAATTTAGCCGAATATAATTTTGGTATCGTTAGATACCGAAAAGAAATAAAATTTGAAAGTATACGTTTTATTGAATTTTGGAATTGATTCATTTTAAATAAATAAACGTTATAATTTTATTGTTATAAAAATTATGATTTTTGAGAAATATAGTTGAAATGTGATTTGTGAAACATGGAGTTAATGATTTTATAAAATTGTTTAAATTGAGATTTTTGAATTTATTATAAAAGCTTTATATATAAGATTTATAAATTTTGATTTTTATAAATCAAAGTGATGAAATTATAAAGGAGTTTTGAAAATGTTTTAAAATGATGTTAAAATGGGTTTTTATAAAAGAATAGAATCTACGATTTGTGAAGTTATAAAATGAATGAATTTGTAAATAAAGAATTATAAGTAATTTGCTTATAATTTGGATTTTGGCGTGTAAATGGGATATGGATAGAATTGGTTAATAAAATGATTTTATAAGTTGAAGTTGTTATAAATTATAAATGGAATTTATAAACGTTGTTTTATAAATCCAAAATCGGCTTATTTTGATAAGTTAATTATTATAGCTTATTAAAGGAGATATATTCACGATTTTGGACAGTGGATAATCCTTTAAATAAAATGTGTAGAAATGTTGAATTTGGTTAACGAAGTATATTCACGATTTTGGACAATGAATAATATATTAGAGAAATTTTTTGGGGAAGTGATATTTTAAATAGAATTAAAACTATTTAAAGGTGTTTTAAAATGTATTAAGTATCGAAACCATAGATTTCAACATTCATTGTTTAAATAGACGTTTTCGAGAAAAAAAAGGGAATGGTGGACTATAACACTGTTGTTATAGTAAATGATTTTCGAAAGGAAATGTTTTATATAGTATTGGGATTTATATATCTATCTTAATTTTGAATGCCTATACTAGTGATTTTTGGTTGTCGTGACGATGTTTTACGCAACATTCGTTTGGACTCAAACGAATGTGTATAAGAGAATGTTTTCCTTAAAGAATAAATTGTGTACTTAATTGTAATTTAAGTATATTGAATATTTTCCAAATGTTGAAAATAAATAAATTTGTGAATTACTTATTTTTAAATAAGTATGGAAATGTTTTCCAATATGAAGTGAAATGTTTTGAGATTTTATCTTTTAAAGATAAATTGAAAATGAATAAATATTTGGAAGTGTTTCCGCGTAAGGAAAATGATTTGAAATTTGTTTTCAAAAGTTGTAAAGGGGAAAAGTGATTTGAAATTTGTTTTCAAATGGTTGAAATGTGGAAAATATATCTTGTAAAGATATTTTTTGGAAAATAAATAATTGAGGAAATTATTTGGAATCTAGTGATGTTGTGCATATCTATTGATAGTTAAATAACCGACTATCAATATTTACCTTTAAATGGGTATTTTTGTGATTTGCTTGAATTTGAATGCTACACTTATTTTAAAAATAAGCGCTCGTTACTCGGTTTAGCCGGAAGAGGACCTTTGGGTCATGAATCCCACTCCGAATAGTGATACGTCGTAATGGATAGCATTTAAAGGCCGATGTTGAAGTCCGGCTATTTTCGAAAACGGAAGGATTACCGTCGAATGTCTCTACCTCGGCCGATCTCCGCTATAGAAATTTTATCACCCTTTGTGATGGAATTCCGGACGTGATTAGTGAATATCCGGATTGCAAGGGCTTCTTTGGAAGTGCCTTCGGTTCCATTCGATCCCGGAACGGACTTGTATGGATGTGTGTCTGACGTTACAATTTGAGATGTAAAGCAGGTTTCTATCAAATACACTTCTGTTGGTGGCGGAGAATTTATTCTCTTAGCTTAACACCCTTCTCTGAGACGTACGAGCTTGGAGATTATGTAGTTGATGGTTACTAGTGATACATTACCAATTTGGTAATGTGGCATACGAAGTGCTGTTGATCATTTGTTGATCAAAGCATAGCTTTTGTGAAAAGCGTAGCTTTGTGGACGAGACTTCGTCGGACCTCACACCCCGGTAATGGTCAAAACAGGAAAGATGCAGCAAAGTTATAGGGAGTAGCGCCCCTTAGGGTATGTGCATTTTCTTCTGGATAGAAGTGGTATCATGGTATGGAGCCCAGATACTTAACTTATGTGGATGTCGCAAATATATATATGACTTTGTGATTGTTGTTGTTTGAGGATCCTCGGATAAAGGTTGTTTACAACCGGGGGATGGCATACTCGTGTCAGTAGTTACCTTTTTCTGCAGAGGTAACCCGGCCTTGTGGCTGCTGAGATTCGGTTAGGTTCTCGGAGCGTCCCGCTAGAGGCGTTCCCATGTGGCAATAGAAAGTTCCTTAGCCTGACCATTTGTTGGAAAATCCAAAGAAACAATACGAGCCCTGTATAGTTTTAGTTGTATAACCTGCATTTACTTATGGTGACGCCCCACTGTTTAGATGGTAGCTATAGTAGGCATACGGTGATGGTCGTATGTTGGCTAAGATTTATATTATACTTTCGAAATGTTTTCCTACACTTTGCACTTATAGTAATAATGTCAAAGAAATTTGTGTATCAAGCATGTTTGACTATCATAAGGAGAAATCTCCTCTGATTCTGCATTTGCATTGTGTGTGTGTGTGCGGGAGGCCTTATGGTAGTTACATTTTTTAAAAGCATTGCGGATCTATTTTAAAATATTTCTTTGTTTGTTTTAAAGATATAACTATTTTAAGTTCTCACACAGTCCCATGACTGACCTGGAGTTTATTGTTCCTTTCCTAAACTCTGGGTGCCCACCAATTTCCACGCAGGCAGTCTAGAGTTAGGTTATCAGGTCATTCTGGAATTTAGGAGATACTGTGGAGCTCAAGAGACGAGCTGGATGGCGTGGCGTATCAACTAGTATATAGTATTTCTTTTCCGCTGTTTGTTTTTGTAAACTCTGATAATGTAATGTAATGTAATGTAATAAATTGATACAGTTCTTTTGATTTAAAGATTATTCATTTTTCTATTATATGTTGTTCCGCTGCGATTGTGAGATTCTGATATTGTTCTGTTGCTTCTTCTTTCTTACTTCTTCTATCTTTTTCTTCTTCTTAAACCCTAAGGGTACGGTTTTCCGGCATTCGATTGTTCGCCAGTTGATACAGTGGACGTATTAATGTCGACGTTCGTGAGTCGAAAATCGTAATCTTTGCATTTGGTATCATTGCATTTGGTTAAGCGACAACCTTGGCTCTGTTAGGTGTTACTCATTAGAGATAGAGTCGGCAGTACTCTAGAATGAGTGTGAGTGTAATAATAGATATGAGTGCGTATTTGTTAGTGAATATAAAAATTGTTTTATATTTTGTTGATTGGTTTGTTGAGTGGTATATGGATTCTAGTCGGCACGAGTAATTAACATTGTTGATAGGGATCTCTAAACACTTGTACAGAACAATTTGACACAATATTGTTTTAAAATAGGGTAAATGAAATAGTTTTACGTAAATTATTTTCGTATAATAAAGAGAGAGAGAAATTTCTGCGAATTATTATAATATATGATTGCGTGGTTGCTAGAAAGTGATGATATTACATTATTATCATTAATGTTGAAAAAAAAATTGAAATCGTAACTCCAAAGTTAAGAAATAAATTCACATACAAATAGAATTGGAGAATATAAATTGTAAATGTGATTTGTAATTTGAAGTAAAATTCCAGAGGAATATTTGGAAATGTTTTGAAAGGTTTGCAATTTGGAAAAGATTTAAATTCTTTTTTGAGTTTGAAAATGGTTTTCCAGGGTTTGGAAAAATGTTTTTGGAGGGATAAAAGCTCTAAACTCTTTTCAGTCGCTGGAAAATAACTTTGGTGATGACTACAGCATCATCGGTGTTCATTGTCGGGTTTCCAAAAGAGGAATTGCTGCCAAGTTGTTTTAAATAGAAGTTGTTTGGAAAATTTGGGTTTGGGTTTTGAAATTCAAAGGACAATTTGAATTGATTTCAAAAAAATGGTTTCGAAATGTTGGAAAGACTCTGGAATCTGATAAAAGTAGTTATGGAATAAAATTTATTAAGTTGAAAATAAATTTGAGGTAGAAATAAATGAATTGAAATTGAGTTTGAATTATGGAAATAAATTTATGAATAAATGAATTTACAATTGCGAGTAAATGAAATTGGAAACTAAATGTTGAAATTCATCTTGAAATTGCAAGTAAATTGAAAATTTGTCAAGTTGGATCAAATGAAGCCAAGTATTAAAATAAAATTAGTAAGTAAAACTAATTGAAGAATTGACAAATTTAATATGGGTTGAAATGAATTGAATTCAACATTTATAAATAAAGGGTAAATTAAATTCATATGGAATTTGAAATCCAGTTTAAATATAAGTGGTTATAAACCGAAATAGTGAATTGAATTGTGTTTGGGAATGAACAAAAGAATAAAAACTGAAATTGAAAACTGAATATCGAAAACCAATTTGAATTGTGCGAGATAAAACGAGTTAGAACTTGTAATGAATTAGTAAAAGAAAATAATTTAAAATAGCAAGATGAATCAGTTGTGAATGAAAAATAATAGATAAAATTCAATATTCAGAAGTTAAATTGAATCCAAATAGAATTGAAATTGTAAATTGAATTCAAATGAAATTGATAATGTGAGATTGAATGAAAATGGATATTATGGTTAGCAGGATATACAGGTGGATTAAAGGTATGTATTTGAATTGCTCGACAAAAGGTATGTATTTGAATTTCAGTATGAAATTTGATGATTTTCTTGTCCAACCACTTGGCTTTTTCTTTTCTTTTTGAAATCTGGGGGGCCGTGGTGCCATTTTTGTAGTCGTACCGAGCTAGCGGCACAAAGGAGACGTTGGCGAAATTTAAGGCGTTAGAATATTTTGGAGAAAATTGGAAAATTTTGAAAAGATAACTAAGTATGATTTGAAAACTTAGTAAAGTTATTGTAAGAAGTTTAACTATGGATTTTGGAAAAGTTAAGATGTCTAAATGAATTTGAAATTTAATTTAAACAAATGGTTTTATAAAGTTAACGGATTTTAAGACTTTTTCTTACTTGGTAATTTCAAGGACAAAATTCTTTTAAAGGGGGAAGTCCGTGACGACCCAAAATTTTTGTCATTTGAAATTCGTATATTTAAATGATTTTTAATATTAACAAGTAAAAATTTGTAAGTCTAATAAATTTTATTTCGAATATCTAGATTTAATTGAAAATTTTAAATGATAATTTAATATTTGAAATTACAGAAATAATTGGAAATCGGGTTTAATATGATTAAAATTGATATGTAAAGTTGTATTAAATCATATTGGAGTTAGAATGATGTTAGAGAACTTTTAAAATCAAATTAAAAGTTAAATTGGAGAAATTGAATATTTTAATATTTAATTGATGAGTAAAAATAGTCATTTTTCAAACAGTCTTGGGTTTTGACGAAACAAGTTTCATTGGATCCATAATGTTAAATTATTATAAGATTTCAAATTTCATGTCAATCGGATTTACGGTTTGTCCGGGGCAAGCTAAAACGCACTGAAATCGGTTTAAGTGAATTTTAAATTTAAAATGGTCGATTTGAAAACCTATCTTTAAAATATGATCGAATTGGCTCCCGATATATATTCCATTGCTTTCGGAATAAGGGTAAAACATTATAAACGCCAGGCGGCACGTTTGTTTCGAGCTCGGAAAAATTTAGGATGAATAGTGTTTTGAGAATTTTCTATATAAGGACTTCATGATTTTCTATTTGCAACACAAATCAAACCCTAACCCAAATTTACCTTTAGCCGCCACTTTCAGGTTTAATGGCCGATATCAATCGTTACTTTCTTCCCCGATTTCTTCCAATCTACGAATTTTTACACTTTGACTTCAACTGCAAAGTTGTAGAGTGTAGTGAGAACTACATATTCAACGGCTATGATCGCAAATTTCGCCACGGATCGATGGCAATATGAGTTCAAACACGTAACATTCGTGCACGGTTTTCAACACCAAGGGGAGGCCGAGCTCAATGATAATCAAGTCGATGGTTTCTCGCGTGATGGGCTTCGACGTGGTATGCTTTGATCGACTTCTAGGTGCTCGATTGGATCGTGAAAATTTGTGAAAGGAGGGCGGCCGATGGGTTTTAGTTGTGTTCGTATAACCTAGGAACGAACGGGATGATGGAGATGAATACGAGCGGCCAGATGTTGATGAAGGGAATCGAACGGCTGCGATTGGTTTAAGGTTAAAAAAATAAAAATAAAATGGTTAATTTATTATATTATAAATTGTATGAACTTTAAAATGCTATAACACTTTCATACAAGGTCAGTTTTGGACGAAACAACTTGCGTTAGGTTCGTATGGACGAACACTACGCAATGGAGCTGGATTGGAATCGATTAGAGCTAGTGATAATTTTGGGTAAAATTAAACGTGTGTATAATTTTATTCGAAATAAACGCTGAAACCGCTATTGGAAGCAGGGTGAGAACTTCTCACTCAATCGAATTTGTTTCGATTTAAATTTTAAATAGTTAGACTTAAAATTGCTTGATTGTGTGATTGAATGATAAATTGCTATCTTTTATATTGAAATAGACCCTATACGCTGCATATTAAGCGGAGATTATTATATTAAACACATATACCGCAATATTCCACCTTGAAGCGGAATTGGTATTATATATGTACTTGGAGTTGATTTCCCGCATTATATAGCGGATGAGACCCTATTGCGCCGCATAATAGCGGATGATATTTTTATAAACCAATGTACCGCGATATTTCGTCTTGAAATGGGATTGGTATTTTGCTAACATCTGTGGATGCAGAGAAACAGGTTGGAGGGATCCAACTGGATTCATCAAATAATTGAATTTGTTTCAATGTTGTGTGTTGATTATTTATAATCTCTGTGTGATTATCCCTTGTGATTGAAATCGTTGAAGGCTAAAATTTAGCCGAATATAATTTTGGTATCGTTAGATACCGAAAATAAATAAAATTTAAAAGTATACGTTTTATTGAATTTTGGAATTGATTCATTTTAAATAAATAAACGTTATAATTTTAATGTTATAAAAACTATGATTTTTGAGAAATATAGTTGAAATGTGATTTTTGAAACATGGAGTTAATGATTTTATAAAATTGTTTAAATTGAGATTTTTGAATTTATTATAAAAGCTTTATATATAAGATTTATAAATTTTGATTTTTATAAATCAAAGTGATGAAATTATAAAGGAGTTTTGAAAATGTTTTAAAATGATGTTAAAATGAGTTTTTATAAAAGAATAGAATCTACGATTTGTGAAGTTATAAAATGAATGAATTCGTAAATAAAGAATTATAAGTAATTTGCTTATTATTTGGATTTTGGCGTGTAAATGGGATATGGATAGAATTTGTTAATAAAGTGATTTTATAAGTTGAAGTTGTTATAAATTGTAAATGGAATTTATAAACGTTGTTTTATAAATCCAAAATCGGCTTATTTTGATAAGTTAATTATTATAGCTTATTAAAGGAGATATATTCACGATTTTGGACAGTGGATAATCCTTTAAATAAAATGTGTAGAAATGTTGAATTTGGTTAACGAAGTATATTCACGATTTTGGACAATGAATAATATATTAGAGAAATTTTTTGGGGAAGTGATATTTTAAATAGAATTAAAACTATTTAAAGGTGTTTTAAAATGTATTAAGTATCGAAACCATAGATTTCAACATTCATTATTGAAATAGACGTTTTCGAGAAAAAAAGGGAATGGTGGACTATAACACTGTTGTTATAGTAAATGATTTTCGAAAGGAAATGTTTTATATAGTATTGGGATTTATATATCTATCTTAATTTCGAATCCCTATACTAGTGATTTTGGGTTGTCGTGACGATGTTTTACGCAACAATCGTTTGGACTCAAATGAATGTGTTTAAGAGAATGTTTTCCTTAAAGAATAAATTATATACTTAATTGTAATTTAAGTATATTGAATATTTCCAAATGTTGAAAATAAATAGATTTGTGAACTACTTATTTTTAAATAAGTATGGAAATGTTTTCCAATATGAAGTGAAATATTTTGAGATTTTATCTTTAAAGATAAATTGAAAATGAATAAATATTTTGAAGTATTTCTGCGCAAGGAAAATGATTTGAAATTTGTTTTCAAAAGTCGTAAAGGGGAAAAGTGATTTGAAATTTGTTTTCAAATGGTTGAAATGTGGAAAATATATCTTGTAAAGATATTTTTTGGAAAATAAATAATTTGAGAAATTATTTGGAATCTAGTGATGTTGTGCATATCTATTGATAGTTAAATAACCGACTATCAATGTTAACCTTTAAATGGGTATTTGTTGTGATTTGCTTGAATTTGAATGCTACACTTATTTTAAAAATAAGCGCTCGTTATTCGGTTTAGCCGGGAGAGGACCTTAGGGTCATGAATCCCACTCCGAATAGTGATACGTCGTAATGGATAGCATTTGAAGACCGATGTTGAAGACCGGATATTTTCGAAAACAGTAGGATTACCATCGAATGTCTCTACATCGGCTGATCTCCGATATAGAGATTTTATCACCTTTTGTGATGGGAATTCCGGACGTGATTAGTGAATATCCGGATTACAAGGGCTTCTTTGGAAGTGCCTTCGGTTCCGTTCGATCCCGGAACGGACTTGTATGGATGTGTGTCTGACTTTACAATTTGAGATGTAAAGCCGGTTTCTATCAAATACACTTCTGTTGGTGGCGGAGAATTTATTCTCTTATCTTAACACTCTTCTCTGATACGTATGAGCTCAGAGGTTATGTAGTCGATGGTTACTAGTGATACATTCCCAATTTGGTAATGTGGCATACGAAGTGTTGCTGATCATTTGTTAATCAAAGCATAGCTTTTGTGAAAAGCATTGCTTTGTGGACGAGACTTTGTCGGACCTCACACCCCGGTAATGGTCAAAACAGGAAAGATGCAGCAAGGTTTTAGGGAGTAGCGCCCCTTAGGGTATGTGCATTTCCTTCTGGATAGAAGTGGTATCATGGTATGAAGCCCAGATACTTAACTTATGTGGATGTCGCAAATATATATGACTTTGTGATTGTTGTTGGTTGAGGATCCTTGGATAAAGGTTGTTTACAACCGGGGGATGACATACTCATGTCAGTAGTTACCTACTTTTGCAGAGTTAACTCGGCCTTGTGTTGGCAGAGATCCGGTTAGGTTCTCGGGACGTCCTGCCAGAGGCGTTCCCATGTGGCAATTGGAAGTTCCTTAGCCTGACCATTTGTTGGAAAATCCAAAGAAACAATACGAGCCCTGTACAGTTTTAGTTGTATAACCTGCCATTTACTTATGGTGACACCCCACTGTTTAGATGGTAGCTATAGTAGGCATACGATGATGGTCGTATATTGGCTAAGATTTATATTATACTTTCGAAATGTTTTCCTACACTTTGCACTTATAGTAATAATATGAAAGAAATTTGCGTATCAAGCATGTTTGACTATCATAAGGAGAAATCTCCTTCGATTCTGCGTTTGCATTATGTGTGTTTGTGGGAGGCCTTATGGTAGTTACATTTTCTAAAAGCACTGCGGATCTATTTTAAAATATTTCTTTGTTTGTTTTAAAGATATAACCGTTTTAAGTTCTCACACCAGTCACATGACTGACCTGGAGTTTATTGTTCCTTTCCAAAACTCTGGATGCCCACCAATTTCCACACGGGCTGTCTAGAGTCAGGTCATCAGGTCATTCTGGAATTCAAAACCTGCTGTGGAGCTCAAGAGGCGAGCTGGATGGCGTGGCGTATCAACTAGTATATAGTATTTATTTTCCGTTGTTTGTTGTTGTAAACTCTGATAATGTAATGTGATGTGATGTAATGTAATAAATTGATACAGTTCTTTTGATTTAAAGATTATTCATTTATCTATTATATATTGTTCCGCTGCGATTGTAAGATTCTGATATTGTTATGTTGCTTCTTCTTTCTTACTTCTTCTATCTTTTTCTTCTTCTTAAACCCTAAGGGTATGGTTTTCCGGCATTCGATTGTTCGGCAGTTGATACAGTTGACGTATTAATGTAGACTTTCATGAGTCGAAAATCGTAATCTTTACAGACAGAGGGGAAGCCAAGCTATGTGAGGTTACTACTATTAGGGTATTTTTCCATTCACTCTAGATTGGAATCGATTTTGCACATGGAGATGCGAAATATTTGGGTTTTCGGTAACCGTTAGCGGGGTACATCTTGGACGTTTCCGAGAGCCATCGGAGTTGCCAAGTATATTTCTAGAGGTATACTTTCGGTAAGGGGGCAAGCGCACCCTCCTAGTCATTGTTGAAAAAAATTCTCTCTTTTATCCTTATTTTTAATTCGAATCTTCGAATTGTTTCCCAAATTGCATGGAGAACTGCTTGTTGTCTTCTCTATGTTCAATTATTTGCGACCATTCTTTCAATCTTAGAATTGGATATTATTTATTCCCATTCATTTAGTATGAGATTTGTTCTTACTAGTACCCACCCTTTTTATTTGGATTGTTTATGCTGTTTATTTTGGTTCTTTCATAATTGGATTGATATATAGAAATACAAGAATATGGAAAAAAATTAAACAGCAAACAAATTCCACATTCCATTTCAAAATATTCCAAATTAATTACATAATCCCAATTCGCAGACTACGTTCAGATAACATATAATTATTACAAAATACGCCAAGAGCGACATATGAAGATGCCTCCTTGGTAGATCAGAGTATATAGATAGGCAAAAAAAAATTTCCTTTACAAACAAAACAAACAATAGAAATAAAAGAACTCTAACAACAAGCTTGCATCCTGCACATCCTTGGAAGCTTTGTTCGTCTAAAAGAACACCTGGAAACCTTAATTCTCAACCTACTCAAAATCAATTGAGCACACGAGAGTTTAAGGGGAAAACAAAAACTTTGAGTCAAATATAAAGCCTGGTATGAATAATAATTTACCACCTCAAACCATTTAGATATCTAATAAGACTACGCCACTTAACGGAATGGGTTTTTCCCTCATTGATATCCTAAAACATTATTAAAACCATATACTATGCTTCTACATCCACAAAGGTTAAAACATAGTATTTCAAAAACTTTATGATGATATGCAAAACAAGAAAATCATAGTTTTCGTAGGCTAACTATGAACCAATTGACCCCTTCCAATATTATAAAGTTTTCATGGGCTTACTGTAAACCTATTGGCCCTTGCCAATATATTTAATTAAGATTTTAACATTTGTTATGTTATATTCACTACTGCATCAACCTAACTAGTTATTCTTCCATTTCCCCAAAATATAGTTATGAGTTAATAACAATGTGAATAATATTTCCAAAATCTTTATTTATGTCGTGGTTTTTCCTTAAAATATAAGAATGGGCTATTTGTTTTTGAAACTCTAAAACTCCACATTCAAAACCGCTGGATGACCTCCTTCGAAAGCATAGAAAACCTCTTTCCAAAACTCTAAGTATATACCTTTCGAAACCAATGGTACCTTTCAATAGTATCAAGAAAACATTCTTTAAAACATAGCTTCGAAAGAAATAAAGTACGCTTTCGACAGCATTAGGTTTACTCTTTAAAAACATTATTTGCATCAAAATGGTTATATACGAAAGTATCTCTTTTGAAACCAACTAAAATTAATTTGGGGAATAGTTGATGGTGTCGGAACCATCTAGTCGAAAGCAAAAACCTATAAAACTTAAAACTTCGAAGGACGGAGTCGAAACCTACTTTCGATTCCATTGCCTTCGAAACCCTTAATCCCTTTCGAAAGCAATTAGGAAGCGGCTTTACCTAAGTAAAAGCAAAGATTGCCTTTCGAAGGTATAGACGACTTTAATACTTTGGAAGGAGAATAGTGGTTAGGTTTCGACTAGGTCGGAACTAACCCTTTAGAAATCTCTTATTTAAAGGAAAACGGCACCCCTTCGAAAGTTGATACTTCTTTACATATTACAGAAACCTTCTTCGAAAACCATTTATAAAACCTTTTCGAAAGCATGTGCTTCGACTATGTCGAAAGATTTGAATAAATTAAGGCTAGACTTTAACTTTTGAAAACAAAGTAGGGTTTCGACCCCATTGGAAGCTTACCTTTCGACGCTAAGGCTTTCACCTTCCTTCAAATCCACTGCATACCACCAGGTGATGCCTTGTGTATTGGTTTTGACTATGAGGGTTTCAACTAAGACAAGGTGGAATCATTATGGTCGAAAAAGGCTATTAATTGAGGCGGAACACTTTTATCTGAATTAAAGCTGAAATGTTGCTTCTTTTAGTAATTGTATTATATCAACTTGCCTATTTGTAAACCATTGATTGGCTGCCGTAAAACTTTTCAAATACTTTACGTTTAAAACTACCGCACTTATACCAGATTAAGCCATAAAATTATAACGCTTAAGCCCTTCCATATAGAAAAACCAATTATTTCAAAAAAGTCCTTCTTTTAAAATAGTTTCCTTAGTAAATCAATTGGGAAAAATCCTTAAAAATCACATAAATTCGATTTCATCATGTAATCGAACTTATTAAAAATGTAGACTCAATTTCTTCTTGAAATATTAATTTTAAACCCAATTATAGCATATTTATCATCAAAAATTCATAATAAAATTTCCATAGCTTGGAAAATTCTAAAAATTAAAAATTGTATCCAAGATCATATTTTATTTAACATACAAATTTTTTATGGCATTTTAAAATCAATAACCCACAGTTTTTCACCTAAAACCATACAAATTTCATGTACTAATAAATTGTTTAAATCAAAAAATTCACAAATAAGCATATCATCATCAAGTATATATTAGAAAAAATAAATACTCAAATTTAAAATTTTCATATGACCAAAAGAAGATGGAATGAATCATTATTCACCTTAGATTTGATAAGGAATTTGAGATTTGTGGCTGATTAATCCTTCCTAGCTTTTATCCTTAGTTTAGATTGAAATTTCTCCTTTTTCCACCTTGTTAATGGTCGGCTCTATTTATCTTTGATTTGCATTTGTGAATAATGAAAAATGGAACGTGAATGGGCAAGAATAAGCTATGTATAGCCGTGTAAAATGGAACGTGTAGATTATTTATCTTATAAACCAATTTAAAGCCCATTAAATTTTTAATATTAAGCACATCCTATTATATAACTTTATTCAAATCTCAATCCCCTTTTTGTTATTATTCTATTTAATTTATCTAATTAAATTCTCAAAATAATGTTATCAAAAATCAGGGATGTTACAGGCTCCCTCCTTAAAGAATTTCGTCCTCGAAATTTAGGAAGGACTAAATACTAAACATAGCAATCATCTATAACAACTCTTAATAACCACACTATTCTAGCTGACAAGAAACTATATATATATAAATCTAATATAGACATACCCTAAAAGCAGATTAGGATAAGTATCTCTTATCATATCCTCTGTCTCCTAAGTACAGTCCTTCTCGTTGTCGTACCATGGAACTTTCACCAACCAGACTGTCTTTTTCCTTAATCTTTTCTTATCCCTAGCTACAACCCAAACTGGTTGTTTAACAAAATTTCAAATTAGGTTCTATACTAAGTCTTCCAACCCTGTCGGAGGAATGGTAGTCTTTAGATCATGCACTTGCGAAGATGAGATAGATGAAATACATTATGGGCACCTACTAAACTTCTTGGCAACTCTATTCTATTTACGAGCTTTCCAATCCTCTTTATAATCTAGAATGGACCTACATATCTTGGGGATAACTACCCTGACTTTTCAAATTATATCACATCCTTCATTGGTGATATCTTAATGAAATTTTTTTCTCCAACTAAGAATTCTAGGTCCTTAAGCCTCTTATCTACGTAACTCTTCTATCTGGACTGAGCTTCCTTCATCCTTCCTCTGTTTAACTCAATCATTTTTGGTGCCTCTCTAACCAAGTTGGGGCTTAAGACTAATCTGTCTCTAGTTTCCAACCAATATGCTGGTGATTTGCATGGCCTTCCATACAAAACTTCAAACGGTGCCATTCATATACTTATTTGATAACCATTATTATAGGAAAACTCAACCAAATGTAGTGATCCTTCCAAAATCCACCAAAGTCTAATAAACAAGCTCCCAGTAGATCCTTGAGTACTTTGTTGACTCTCTCTGTCAGTCCATCTGTCTAAGGGTGATATGTAGTACTCATATAAAGCTTGGTACCCATCACTTCATGTAGACTCTTCCATTATTCACTAGTGAACAAAGCATCTCTGTCACTGACTATACTACTAGGAACTCCATCAAGTCTAACTATGTTCTTCAGGAACAACTTAGCTAAAACTGTAATATCTAAAGGTTGAAGAAACCCACTAGGCTTCTAATGTTCAGCTTTTACTTGTTGACAGTTTGCAAACTGCCTAACCCACAATCCAAAATCCCTCTTTATGCCTTCCTAATGGAAGTTCTCTTCATATCCTGATATATCTTGGTTCCTCCAGGATGAATCATAAAGTGGATCGATGACATTCTTCAAGAACTTCTTTCCTCAAGTCCTCCACATTTGGAACACATAACTGTCTCTTCTTTCTTAGCCATCCTTTTTTATCAAGGATAAAATCCTTTAATTCATCGATCTTTATTCCAACCTCTAGTCTTCTGATCCTTTTAGCTAATATTGGAACCTCCATCTGCTTAGAAGCAATTTTCTTAATCAACACTGGCCAAACTTCTAAACAAGATAATTTGGCGGAATTCTGACTAGAATAGCAGTCAATCTTAACAGCATATCGCAACTGACTAAAGCTTCTAAATCTTTCCACTTTGCCATCATAGCTAACACAACATTCTGATGTTTTCGGCTAAGGGAATCTCCACTTTATTGCCTTTTCCTGGTGTATATTCTATTCCAAAATCACATGCAGCCAAAAATTCCAAGCACCTCAGCTGCCTCATATTCAACTCCTTCTAAGAGAATATATACTGTAAAGACTTATGATCGGTATACAACTCAAATTTCTCCCTTGAGAGTTAATGTATCCAAATTTTCAATGCAAAGATCACAGCCGCCAACCCCAAATCATGAGTGGGATAGCTAACTTCATGCGGTCTAAGCTGTCTAGATGCATAGGCAATGACTTTACCATCCTGCATCAACACCGCCCCTAATCCAGTTCCACATGCATTAGTATACACCACCAATCCTTGGTTTCCATTGGGAACTACTAACACGGGTGTGTTGGTCAACAAATGCACTTAAGGAATGCCTCCTCACGTTTTTCGGACCAAAAAAATTTCACTTCCTTCCCGGTCAGCTTAGTTAAGGGTGCTGCTATCTGTGAGAAATCCTTAATGAATCTCCAGTAGTAGCCTACAAGTCAAAGAAAACTCCTGATCTTAGTCACCGTCTTTGGCCTCTTCCAATTATTCACGGCTTCGTTCTTATCTGGATTAATTGACAATACTTTTTCTGAAACCATGTGACCAAGAAATTTTACCTCTTTCTTCCAAAAATAACACTTGGTAAACTTTGCCTTTAGCTAATTCTGTCTCAGCGTCTCAAGTACCACTCTAAGATGAACTTTATGCTCTCTCTCATCCCTAGAGTAGAGTAGAATGCCATTTATAAACACCAATACAAACCTATCCAAATACACTCGGAAAGCTTGGTTCATCCAATCCACAAAGAAAGTAGGTGCATTCGTTAATCCAAATGGCATCACCAACCATTCATATGAATCATACCTAGTTCGAAATCCTGTCAAAAGGAATACTATCCTTTGCCACTCTTAACAGATGGAACCTGATCGCTAAATCCAATTCGAAAAATACTCTGGTTGCATTCAACTGATTAAACAGATCATTTATTCTTGCCAAAGGATACTTATTCTTAATTTTCTTTTCCTTTAACTTGCGATAGTCAATGCACATCCTTAACGACCATTTGGTTTCTTTACGAACACCGCGTTCGCTCCCCAAGGCGAACTACTTGGTCTAATAAAACTCCTTCCTTCTAGATCCATTAGCCCCACCTTCAATTCCTTCATCTCAGTTGGTGTCATCCTGGTAGGTGGTCTACTTATAGGTTCAGCGCCTGGCACAAGATCAATTCTAAACTCAACAGCACTTTTCGGGAGTTGTTCAGTGACTAGCTCAAAGACATCTACAAACTCTCTTACCACCCGAACCTGACTTAACACATTTCCTACCTCCATAGCATTAAGCATAGCGTTAACACTCCGGTCAATATTCTCTACTGAAAATATCACTCGTTTATAACTATCATGGTGTTTCAGTGATATTTCCCTATCCTGGCAAAATATTCTAGCCTCATACCTGCCCAACCAATCCATACCCAAAATGATTTCGATATCTACGAAATCAGCAACATGCAAACCACATGCAAACTTATGACCTAACAAATCAAGTTCTAACTGCTCACATCTTAACGCTAGAGTTGCATATCCTCCTATTGGATTCGCAACCCTTAAGCAAGTAACAAGTAAGTGGGTTCTAAATATAATCTATCAACAAATATTAAGATATAAATGAATATGATGCACCGATATCAAAAAGTACTCTAACTGGAATACTCTGAATCAAAAGTGTACCATCCATCACATTTTTTCCTTTATCGACTGCAGTAGGCCTAGCTGGTCCTATAACAAAAACTTTTCCTTTGTCCTCCCTAACTTGCTCTGGACATTGATTCTTACAGTGCCCAACTTGATCATAGTTAAAGCATTTCACATTCTTCTAACTCGTAGCTTTCTTCCCATTTCTTGACCATCATTCATTTGTAAAGTGACCCTTCTTACATACTTATAGCAAACTACCTCAGCCTTTGACATTTTAGTAGTACCTCCCTTTTGGGCTCCCTTCTTTTTAAAGAATTTCATCTTCTTTCCCTGAGAACTCTGAGTTTCAACTGACTTTTCCTTAGCCTGATCAACAAGTAACTCCTCAACCAGAATGGCCATCTCCACCACCACATTACACGGATCATGAACATGTGTCATGGTCATTCTAGCTAGCTTGGTCCTCAATCCCCGAATGAACCTCTCATTCCTTCTTATGTTAGTATCTATAACAGCATATCCATATCGAGACAGTTCTTCAAACTTAGTGGCATACTCAACTGCTGGCGTCTCTCCCTGGACTAAATCCATAAACTTCATCATCAGCTCAGACTTGAAAAACTTAGATACAAACTTCTACTCAAATCTCGACTTAAAATTAGCCCAAGTTATCTGATTTTTCGGTACTCCAACAGTAATGCTATTCCACCAATATAATGCTGACCCCTGCAACTGTCTAGAGGCCAACCTTCTCTTTTGCTCATCGTTTAGACCCAAATCAATAAATATACGCTCACAATGCAATAACCAATTCTAAACTTCTATGACACTTTCCATTCCCAAGAATGGCTTCCCACCTAAACTAGTATAATCTCTACGCAACAAAAGCAATATTCTCAACTAGAGCCATAAGATTAGCTCCTCCCACATTTCTAGCAACTCCAGCAGTAGCCCCTGCTTGCATCAAACCGGCAAAGAACCGATACATCACCCACATATCTACTGGTGGGTTTTTGGCACCCACATTTACTTCATCATTTTGGTTACTAGCATTAGCCGGCTGACCCGGGTTTCTCCTGGTAGTGGGTCGAGCATTTCAATTTGTTGTGGTGCTCCTCCACTAAGATTTCCTCTTTCATTTCTTGCTTCCATATCTCCCTTCTTGTAAATCTGCATACGAGCCTTAGTAAGATATAGAAGAATGGTCTAAGAGAGTGGCGGATTTATACTTATATATATATATATATATATATACCAAATACGTTATTATAGCGTTAACGCAAACCCCAATCTTATTATCTAATTCATTGGATTATGTTTGGATAATCTTTTATGTTTAAGTTTCTTTTAAAGTTTCATAAACCTATGCTATGATACCAATGTGTAACACCCCTACAGAACTAACGGCTACGGATGGTGCAACCATCCATAGTTATTAATCATCGGCAACCAAATACGATGGCATTAGATACATGACGCATAGAAACACAAGAATATAGAAAAAAAATAAACGGCAAAAAAATTCCACATTCCATTTCAAAATATTCCAAATTGATTACATAATCCCAATTCGCAGACCACCTTCAAATAACATACAATTATTTCAAAATACGACGTAGATCGACAAGAAAACAATTTTCCTTTACAAACCAAACTTACAGCGAAAATAAAAGAACTCTAATAACAAGCATGCCTCCTGCACGTCCTTGGAAGCTTTATTCGTCTAAAAGAACACCTAGAAACCTCAACTCTCAACCTACTCAAAATCAATTGAGTACCCGAGATTTTAAGGGGAAAACAAAAACTTTGAGTCGGGCATAAAACCTGGTATGAATAATAATTTACCATCTCAAACCATTTGGATATCTAGTGAGTCCACACCGCTTAGTGGAATGGTTTTTTACCTCACTAGTATCCTAAAACATTTATATAACCATATATTATGCTCCTGCATCCACAATGTTTGAAACATAGTATTTCAAAAACTTTATGATGATATGCAAAATAAGTAAATCAAATCTGGATTACCCATCCACATTTCTGGCTATATGTCTCAATTATAGTTTCTAGGATTACTATTAACCTATTAAATGTTGATGGACTATCTATCCAGTATCATAGTTTTCATGGGATCACTAAGAACCTATTGGTAACTCTAATATCTTCTCTTATCCTAGTTTTCATGGGCTAACAAGGAACCTATTGACTGACTTTCTATTTATCCGGATATAGTTTTCATGGGCTAAACACAAATCTACTGGCCCCTACTAGTATCAAACAATAGTTTTCATGCGCTGACTATGAACCTGTTGGCCCCTGCCAATATCATACGGTTTCCTTGGGCTAATTGTAAACCTGGCCCCTGCCAATATCTTTAATTAATATTTTAATATTTGTTAAGTTAAATTCACTACTGGGTCAACCTAACTGGATATTCTGGCCTTTTCCCAAAATACAGTAATGGGTTAATAACAATGTGAATACTATTTCCGAAATCTTTATTTATGTCATGGTTTTTCCTTTAAAAATGAGAATGAGTTATTTGTTTTGAAACTCTAAAACATCATTTTCGATACCACTCGATAACCTCCTTCGAAAGCATAGAAAACCCCTTTTCAAAACTCTAAGTATATAGCTTTCGAGACCAATGGTACCTTTCGATGCTATCAAGAAAACATTCTCTAAAACATAGCTTCAAAACAAATAAAGTACCCTTTCGAAAGCATTAGGTTTACTCTTTAAAAACATCATTTAGGTCAAAATGGTTACGTATGAAAGTATCTCTTTCAAACCAACTAAAATTAATTTGGGAAAAATTTGATGGTGTCGGAACCATCTAGTCGAAAGCAAAGACCTTTAAAAATTAAAACTTCAAAGGACAGATTTAAAACCCCCTTTTCACTCCATTACCTTTGATACCCTCAACCCCTTTTTAAAGCAATTAGAAAGCGGCTTAAACTAGGTAAAAGCAAGATAACCTTTCGAAGGTATTGATGACTTCAATACTTTGAAAGGAAAATAGCAGTTAGGTTTCGACTAGGTCGGAACCAACCCTTTTGAAAGCTCTTATTTAAAGGAAAAAAGGCACCCCTCTGAAAGCTGATACTTCTTCACATATTACAGCAACTTCTTCGAAAGCCGTTTATAAAACCTTTTTGAAAGCATGTGTTTTGATTATGTTGAAACCAATGATTAAAACAAGACTAGACTTTAACTTTTGAAAACAAAGCAAGGTTTCGACCCCATCGGAAGCTTACCTTTCGACACTAAGGCTTCCGCCTTCCTTCCAGTCCACTGTGTACCGTTAGGTGATACTTTGTGTATTGGTTTAGAATATGAGGGTTTTGACTAGGGTGGAGCGGAAATATTAGGGTCGAAAGGGGCTGCTAATTGAGGTGGAACACTTTTATCCGAATTAAATGCTGAAATGTTGCTTGTTTTAGTAATTGCTTTATATTAACTTGCATATTTGTAAACTATTGATTGGCTGCCATAAAACTTTTCAAACACTTTGCCTTTAACACTGCCACATTTATATCGAATTTAAGCCATAAAATTGTAACGTTTAAGCCCTTCCATATATTAGAACCAATTATTTCAAAACAGTCCTTCTTTTAAAATAATTTGCTTTGCTTAGTAAAATAGTTGGAGAAAATCCCCAAAAATGAAAGAAATTCAATTTCATCATATAACCAAACATATTAAAAATTTAAACACAATTTCTTCCTGAAATATTCAGAATGAATTTTAAACCCAGTTACATCATATTTATCATCAAAAATTCATAATAAAATTTCCATAGCTTGGAAAATTCTGGAAATTAAAACACGTCTCCAAGATGATGGTTTACTTAACATAAAAAATTTCTACAGCATTTTAAAATCAATAACCCATGGTATTACCCCTAAAACCATACGAATTTCATGTACAAATAAATTTTTTAATTCAAACAATTCACAAATTAAGCGTATCATCATCCAATATATCTTAGAAATAAATAAATATTCAAATCCGAAATCATATGATCATATATCCAAAAGGAGATGGAATGAATTATTATTCACCTTAGATTTGATAAGGAGTTTGTTGTTGATTAATCCTTCCTAGTTATGATCCTTAGCTTTAGATTGAAATTTCTCCTTTTTCTCCTTGTTAATGGTCGGTTCTATTTAGTTTTGATTTGCATTTTGAATAATGAAAAATTGTCCGTGAATGGGCAAGAATAAGATGTGTATAACTGTGTAAAATAGAATGGCTAATTACCACAATTCCCATATATGTATTAATTATCTTATAAATCAATTTAAAGCCCATTAAAAATTTATTATTAAGCAGGGCCTATTATGTAATTTTATTTAAATCTCAATCCCCTTATCATCATTATTCTATTTAATTTATCTAATTAAATTCCTAATAATGTTAACAAAAATTAGGGATGTCACATTAGGTCAGATCGAGTTTTTGCCATATTGGCTTTGTTGATATAGAGTTATTGGAGAAGAGCTAGATGTTCACCTACCATAGTGTTTTATTTTCCTTTCTATTATACCGTAAACCTATCAACAATTGTAAGGTTAGAATTTTATAATTGTCCAGCTGATAAGGTTTGTTTTTAACTACGATGTACTCTGTATTTTGGAGCAATGGTTTTTACTGTCTTTGTTATATTATATGTTGTCGATTTCGCTGTGAGATTCTAATTTTCCTATTCTTTGTTCTTTTCATTTTATTTTACCCTAATAATCTGCCTTTCCGGTGATTAGATGTTCTGCATTTGAATACCATGGATGTATTCGGTGTTGACTTTCGATGGTCGAAAAGGTGGATCATTACGTAAACTATGACATCAGGGAATAGGTAGTGTGATCTCACATTTCAATGATGATCCTAGAATAACTAACATATTTAAGGAAACTCAACAAATGTTAAAAGTAAATTAACTTTTTGTATGACATTTTAACACTTACATCTTGTGTTGTTAAATCATTATGCTATTCTTGTAAACATACTATGACAAAGACTACATCATCGGATTATTTCATAGGTTTCCATCTACATATCCTAGGAATATTCCTAGGAATATTGTTATTTTAATCTTTGCTATGGAATTTATGACCATAGAAAACCGATCATAAATCCATGCATAGATATGTGTTAATGCGGTATCCCAATAATTGTTAGATAGTATGAAATATACTCACGCTCAATAATATCGAGAATCCTTCCATCTACTTAACATTTCGTCCTGAAACCAAGCCTACTCGACGATATCAGTATGTTAATCTTATTCCCAACTTATTCATCTAAATACAAATTTAATATTTAACATATGTATGTACGTGTATGTATGTGCGTTTGTGTGTATATAGTTTATTTTCGGCTACGTATATAATTAGGTTTAAAACAAAAATTTAATATTTTTTACTTATTCAAAAGATTTTTTTCATTTAAATCACTATAGCCACAAGCGTATTTTAAATAATAATTCTTTTAACTAATTAAATTCGGTCGAAATGGTTTTCTTGAATAACTCAAAATAAATTTGATTCTAAAATTTTGACTCAGTGGACAAATTAAAAAAAAACTATTTATAATAAACCAAGAAAGGAAAATAAATTTTTTAAATTATATATCCGCGCATATATATATATATAGATATATATAAAATCTATTTTTTAGTTAGAAAATAGTAAGATAAAATATAAACTTTTATAAAGCAAATTCAAAATTTTACAAAATTGAATTATTGAATATTACATTTATACATATATATATAAATATATATTAATAAATGTTTATAGTTTTGAAAATTTAATATATATATTTTTTGAAAATAATTTTTTGTATGTGTGTGCACACACACAAGAATGTATATCCATACACCTTAAATATTTTAAAAACAATACGTATATTATTACTATTATATATATATATATATATGAATTAATTTTTTATATCAAGATAAATATGGTTGAAATAAGATATATGGAGCATATTCTTATGAAATAAAAATAAATTAAAAAAAATACATTTCTCTAAAATAAGCTAGCCAGAGTCAATAAGTTATTTTTCAAAAATGTCCTTTGGAGCAGCACTATCTCATTCTGCTCTTCAGGTTGCAAATATAAAGAAATTGCTTCACCATGTTAGGGGGTTGTAGCCAATAATGAGAGAGTGGGCATGCTTAGAAAAGTCTACTTAGTTGGTATGGAGGCTAGGATACTCGTAGCCATGAACCAACACCTTTCTCTCCCCCTCATTCCTCTAGATCTAAAGACTTAGTTTAGTCTTTGCCTAGCCCTATATGTGGCCAAACTTAGGTTAACCAATCAAGGTCAAAATCCTCTTTTATTCCCATTTGAATTGCTATTTTATTAATTAGTTCCTAGCAGTTAAACTGATTGAACCATCGTATAACTTTTATAGATTGTTTTATCCGATTTAAGCTTGAAACAATAACTAAAATTAGCTACATATTAATACCACAGCCGTATTAATTTGTAATATTTATAAATAAATTTTATTCTTAGCTAATAATGCAACTATATTGACCCTTAGTGCGAATATGATCCATAGTTGATATTCGAACAATATAAATACTAAAGCATATACGAACCTTGTTAAAGCATGGTATAGAGTCAAGTTTAGTGCTATAGACCATTTAGGAAACACAACATTTCTGGTCTACTATAAGTTCGCCTAGTAATGACAATTTTTACACCTTTCTTTTCGTCATCACTGTATCACTTAGATATCTAGGGTTTCATCCGTGTTAAAGAACTCTATCAATATCCTTATTATTTTTGATAAATGGCTTTCAAAGTCCTTGGTTTAATTTGATAACATTTATCGATTAATTGTTTTACTCCATCCATGGATTTTAAATTTCAAAGTAGTATACCAGTTACGATGATACTAAGCTTCTAGCAATGGAGAGGAATCATCTCTTAAGTAGTGTTTTACTTTGAGTAGTTCAACATATACCTAACTATGACCCTAACACGGTCGCTATGCCATTGATTGACCATAGTCAAAAGTACAGTCTATGTACTTAAGGTTGATAATACTCTCATATCAAAAGACTTTTGTACATCATTACCTTAAGATCTTCAATTTTGAGTTAGCTATAATAACCTATAAAAGACTCTCATCGAGGCATTTCATGATCGTTTCAAACAATCACTAGTACATAACTTATTGGTGCCCTTAATGCTTATGAGTAAATCGCCATCCATCATATGGAGAGCGTTACGTACACTAGCCATAACTGACGTATTGATATCCTGTTCTAGATACTTCTCGACTAGGAACATTTAAGGAGTAGATGTTTTGGTTTATATCAATCCAATACTCATGTTTACGGACTCATTCGTAACTACAATAGATATAACACTACTCCTAAGGATTTTCTACTAATATGTGTTTAGTGTTATAAATTCATTACTTATATCATAATATAAAAACACATATAAAAGAAAAAAAATCGAAAACATATTTCATTTCAAACAATATTGTTTATAGAATTGAGAATACATAACAAATTTGATAATATCCTCTAGGACAGACCCTTAATTCTATCAATCATTCACCTGCACTTGGGGCTAATCATGGAGCTTCATCCCCATTTTAATGATTAGTCTTCCTATAATAGACTATGAGAGCGCCTTAGTAAATGGATTTGCAATGTTATCGTCTGTATCTACTCATTTGATTGCAATCTCTCCGTCATCGATAAAATTCCTCATCAAGTGAAATTCACGAAGATCTCAACTTCTTATAAGGTCGCGGTTCCTATGCAATCTGAATTATAGTATTATTGTTATAATACATAAGCATGGTTCATTTAATTTTTTGGGATAACATCTTGATCCTTAATGAAATTGCACATCCACACCGCTTCTTTTGCTGCATCTTCAAGGCGACGTATCTCGGCCTCTATGGTTGAATATACCACAACTTCTAGAACTTTTCCAATTGACACCCCTCTTATGTGAGTAAAGGAAAACCACGAGACGACTTACAATCATCGATGTCTCTTTCAAATCTCGAATCCGAATACCAGTTCACTGCTTTTGAAAATCAGAAACTAATCCTTAGAGTTTCTCAAATACATAAGGACGACCTCAATCATTGTCTAATGATTTTCTCCTGAATTAGATTGATATTGACTTACTACATCAAATGCAAAAGCGATATTTGGCCTAGTACATAGCACGACAATTATGATAGATCCTACTGCCGAAGCATAACGAATCTAACTTATGCTTTGTCTTTTCTTGTCTATAGACGGGGAGTCTTTCTTAGAAAAGACAATTCCACAACACATTGGAACATTCTCATATGTAGAATTTTCCATATTGAATCGTCTTAATATGATAAGATAGGCCATTCCTAATATCCTTTTAGGTCTATCTCTATATACTTTATACTTAATATTTTGGATTCCTCACCTAAATCCTTCATCGAGAGATTATGGATAGCTAAGCCTTCACTATTTATAACATTTGCACATACTAACCAGTAGCAAACTATCGATATATAAAACTAAGAATGTTAACATTTTTCCCTTTCTTATATATGTACACTTCCTTTATGTTTGAAAAAAAAATTCTAATTGCCTTATTAGTACATGTGTTCTAACTTTGAGATGCTTGTTTAAAACCATAAATCAATCTTAAGAGTCTACATGCCTTATCATCACTCCCACTGAGCTTAAAACCCTTTTATTATGACATTTAAACTATCTCTTCTAAAAAACCATTTAGAAAACCTATTTTATTATCCATTTGTCAGCTTTCATAGTGATAATACGTGGTGAATCCAAGAAGAATTCAAATGGATTTAAGCATCACGACCGATGAAAAATGTTTGATCATAATCAACACTTTGAATTTGACTGAAACCTCTTGCAACCAACTCTACTTTGTAGGTCTCGGCCTTTCCATCTACATCAATCCTTTTCTTAAAGATCCATTTGCATTCAAAAAGTTCAATACCTTTAGGTACTCAAAGTGTGAACTTTTCTCTTGCATATGGAATCCATCTTGAATTTTATTGCATGAAACCATAAGGCAGAGCTTTTAATCTCCATTGCCTATTGTTGTATAATGGGATAATCATAATAACTGATACAATCTGCATTCTCACCATCAATAAGAGACCTATATTACCTTTTAGGTGCACGAGATTCCCTATTAGACCTTCTAATGGTTGCATGTTTTATGAAAATGTTGAATTATTATCTATGTATTCGGTACCTACGGATATTTATTGGTTCTCATCCAAGTCTACCTTACTGCCCCTAATTTCTAATGATAGAAATTCCTTCTCCAAAATGGCGGCGTGTTTAGAAACTAATTTTTTGTTTCTCGGTATGACAGAATATGTATCCATGAAAATTTCTTGTATACCATATAAAGTTACACAACACTGAACTTGCCACTAACTTACTGGGAACTTCGTTCATAATGTAAGTCGGATAATCCAAAGCTTAAGATAATTAATGGGAGGTTCCTTCCTAATACATAAATCGTATAGAATTTTAGGGAAGAGGATAGATTATTCAACATATGTGCGATGTTTATCCCCAACATGAAAGAGGTAACTCGCACTCATCATTAATCAAACCGCGTCAAACAAGATTTGATTTCTCCTCTAGAAACACCATTGTGTTGTGGAGTATATTATAGGTGTGAATTGAAAGAGAATCCCATTCTCTTTTAGCAACTGTTGTAGTTCAAATCTAATGTGCCCACCTCCTAGGATGGACCAAAGAATTTTTGTTTTCCCCTTACATTGGTTTTCAACATCATTCTTACATTCAACAAATTTCTCATAAACCTATGATTTGTGTTTCATAAGATATACATATCCATATTTTGAAAAGTCATCGGTGAATTAACAAAGTATGAGGTTCAACCGTTGGTACATATGGATATCAGAACGCATACAGCAGCACGTACGAGTCTTAAGAGTTTGTTAACTTTCATTTCTCCTACTAAATAGGTGCTAAGCCATTTTAAATTTAAGACATTACTCATAAATATAAAATGATTTGGCATGAAATAATGCTAGAACCCTTAGTTTCTTAACTTTCAAGTCATTTCTTACTAATATTGGTTATTCCAATATGCCAAAGATAACCATCATTAACTTTAGACCTGGTATTATCTTCAATAGAAAATATAAGATTTAAATTAATAGATATAACTATTTAGAGCATCTAATCCAACTATTTTATTCCCAAAACTAGTCTTCACAATAATGTGTTTATAAATAAAGTTGTATATATCCTCTATCGAATGAGAGATGGACATTATTTTAGAATAAAATTTGGTGCATATTAACAGTTACACATAATCAAATCATATTCACACGCTAGTTTCACATGATATTCTCCCATTTCTCTACAGCTATGCTAGTTCCTTTTTCCACTTGAAGTTCCATATTCCCTCTAGCAATGGTCCATTTTCTCCTAACTTACTATAATGAATTACATATATGAGTTTTAGATCCACTATCTAAAACTCACTAAAAGAAAACATAGATAAAGAATTTTCTATACGGAAAATAGCTTTAGGAGCAAAATCTGATTCTTTCCCCTTTGAAATTTATAATTACACCGAATAGTTCCTCTTCAAATGTGTAGCGTCCTAAAATTATACAAAAGTGTTAAATCGTTTTAACGCGTTAAGACAAGTTGAATCAACCAAAGAGTAATTTTAATCATAAACATCAAATTTTTAAATGATGGAATCTGAACCCAAAACTTCGTGTTTGAAATGTCATTCAAATATGAAAAGCATATAGCAGTCGAAGGAATTGGAGAATGGAATAATTGAGTTGGGTGGGGAAAACATGTAAATAAGTTAGGAAAAATTATTAAGAGACAAAGTCTAAAGATTGAAGGACCACTGTCTCATTTTTATTTTTGCTCCCTTCTTTCTCTTCTTTATCTTCCTCAAGCCCTTGCTTAACTTCCACTCTCCATAGCTCTTTCACCACTTCACAAAAGATACTCAAAAATACGTTCAATTAAAATTAGATCTTCCTCTTTAATACATAAAAGCCAGATTTTCCTAAATTTAAAGTACTCATCTTAGAATTTCTAAAATAAAGATTCAGGGAAGTGGGTTTCAAGCAAGATTGAGGATTTCTTCTAGCTTGGGTAAGTGGGAATGATTTTTACTACATATAATATTCTTTGTACTTGTGCACTTGTTTAATTCCTCTAGGTTTGGGGTTAGTAATAAGTGCTTTTCTCTTTAGTTGAATAGTTGGTACAGTTGTTTAATGAAGTATATTGGTTGGATTGAAGGGAATTTTGAATTTAAATAACAAACCAAATCATAGATTGAATGGATGAATTAAATGAATGACCAAAATATGTGTTAGCATTGCTTGAGAATGATTGTTGTATTGGTTTATGATTCTGCTATGGTTGGTTAATACTCCATATTTATATCATTTGTAAAGTGTTGGGGTTCCACGATGATTTTTCAAAATGCCTTGGATGGCATTAATCCTATGGTAGATTGTCAATTGAACGAGCTCGAACATAAGTGTAGCGGTGGCCGCTAGGTCACCATGCCAAAAGGCACGATATCGAGGAGAGGAGAGATGATGCGATGATCGTGCATAGTAAAGAGGCAGGATGAATTCCCTTAGGGGATTTCACCCTATCAAGGTTTAGGCTGGCCTCTTATAAATAGTTCATCGACTGAGGGAAAGTCATCGATCGCCTAATTATATGGGCTATGCAGGACTTTTAACCTAAGTGGAAATAGGCCAAAAATGGCCTAGAATAGTCGAATGATTGACCCTAACCAGTCGATTGACGATGGAAACTAGTCTAGTGTTTAGCTATAACTGAAATTGGCTATAATGAGGCAGTAGAATGATCATTTTTTATTATTCAACCATTTTCCTATGCTGTGGGACTACGAGGTTTTCTTTAGTTTTTAAGTTCCAGGGAGTCTTTGATAAACCGAAGGAGGCTCACAAGGTCTAGTGTGAATATAGAAAGATGTTTTGGATTTCTTTGACAAAGGAGGATGTGTGGCTTAGGTCGAGACTTCGGGCACCTATTATGATGTATAGTGGCAGAAATTGATCAAAAGTACTATCAAGAATTGTGTCATAAATCAGGCTACTCCAATGATCTATTCAGGAGGAAATTTGGCGGTTGTGCTCGATGTGACTTATGCACGGTTTCGCTGTTGAGTTTGTTTTTAGTATCCGGTTATTAAGGTATCGAAGACACACAGATCATGGTTGCGTATGATATTGGGTTATTCACAACCAAGATATATAGATATGACTTAGGAATTTTTGTTTTCCATCGAGACTATTAGGGATCAGCTATTGCTTTCAACGAGTGTGATAGCCTGAGAGAGATGGGGTTGATCATCTTACCACTACTCATCGGTAGGTGGAGATAACCACTTTGATTTCTCCAACATATAAAAGTTCAATGGAGAAGTGCTGACTCGTTAGTATCAATTCCAAATATGCTGGCGGGTACAATACGGTGTTACCCTACAAATAGGACTAGGATACGATATGGCCCCATCCAAAATTTCAGCTATTGGTATGATATGACCTTACCTTAGAGAATTGGCTCATTTTTATATACATGTGGGTTTGCATATGCTTTTGTATGACATCTTCAACCGTTATATTATCGCTACTATTCATTATGCTTAATGTTGGATGCAGGAGAAGAACAAGATTAGGTATGTTGTGATTTTGCTCTAAAGCTCAATCTTATTTATTATATGTACATTTGGTTTACATATGTTGGACATTCTAGGGTACAACATAGTATATTATTCATGTCATACTAGTGTATCGGATATCATGTTTAGTAGTGATATATCATTTTCACAAAACTTTATGTCTGACCCACTCCATGATTTCCTTTTATCTATTCCTTGAGTATGTACAGACTGGATATGTTATGATATATTACTAGTTGGAGTAGGTTATAGAGCCATAGCTATATATTATTTTGATTATCTATTATATTGTTTATGGACACTCTATACTTTAGCTTATATATGATACATATTATTTTAGAATGTTGTGTCATTTAAACTCCATATTTTTTCAGTTTTATGTATTATGATAATAGATCCTATTGTCTTCATATTATTATGATATTTATAGTCTTGTTAATGTATATGTTGTATGATATTTTGTCCTTTTAATGTGATATATATATATAGAACTACAATAGATGCTCTACTTTCTTTTACCACCCTTAATAGTCAACATTTTTGGTACTTAGGAAACCAAGTTCCTTTCTATATGGATTTTCAAGTATTATGAGTAGTGGGCCTTTTTATTTGGTAGTAGAGTGTAGGTTACCTAATAAGAAACTTAGGAAACACTGAGAGAGTGTATTTGTATGTTCTTACCATATAACCTCTTAAATATGCATAATTTATTCCATGTACTTCGATACCTAAGGAAGTAGCTAAATTTAAACCTTTTATAGATAAGCGACTAGAGGTGACATACAAGAGCAATGGAAAGTGGCGCCAATGCAAATATCAAAAATAAACCCAAAATGCCTTCTTGGTTCCGACAATATCTAGCGACTATGGCATAGGATGACCTTCGGTTGGGGCGTTCCAGATGTTCCGATATGGGATATAGGCGGTGCGGCCTTGGTTTTTCCCGTGCTACCGAATAGGGACTTCTTAAGGATATGCCAAATCCAATGGTTGTATATTACACAACATGGCCCTTAATAGTGTAATGGAGTGTTGGCTTACTTCTTGGCATCTCTTTGGGGAATCCCTTAGTTGGTGGGAGTTAGAGGTTACTAAAGTAGAGAAGGAGGAAATCACATGGGATAATTTCAAGTGCCGATTTAAGGCTTAATTCATTCCAAAGGCTGAGAGAGGAACTAAGATTGAAGAGTTCATCAACCTTCACCAAGGGAATCTTTCCATGTAGGATTATGTGAGAAAGTTTAATCCTCTATCTAAGTTCAGGACGGATCTTATCAATACTCCATTGAAGAAAGCTCTAAGTCTACAAGAGGTTTAAATTTGGATCTTAAAAGCCAAGTACTTGGTCAAACTACAATGCAAGAAAAATTTGAAAATCTTATAGAGATGCCTCTTCCCTATGAGAGGTCTATAAGAGTTGTTGAGGTGATGGCGAAAGTTAAAGAGAAGCCAAGTTCCCATTGAAGTGCAAGGGGAAAGGTGGTAAGAATGAGCAACAAAAGGTAACCAAGGGGAGAGAGATCAGATGTAGAACATGCACTTCAAGGGACATAACACTAAGGATTTCAAGGTGGATCCCACAAAGCGCAGTTGTTTTAATTGTGATAATATGGGGGCATTATGAAAGGAAGTGTCTGTTACTTTGTAGAGGAGGTCCGACAAAGGTCTTCCCTATTGGTAGCTAGTGGGTTTCATACCTTCGGATACATTTTCCAAAGTCCAAACTTTATTCTTGTACATGGAATCCATCTTGTAGTTCATTGCATCAAGCCATAAGACAAATTTTTATACTCTCCTAGGCCTATCGTACGTGAGGGAACCATCTTCATAAATTATGCAATCCGCACCCTCGCCATCAATGAGAAACACATAACACTAAGAATTTCATCTAAGTCTACCTTATTGCCACTAATTTCTCATGAGACAAATTCCTTGTCCAAAAAGGTGGTATGTTTGGAAAAAATATATATTCTTCAGTATGATAAAATATATATCCAAAAGAATTTCTTGAGTAACCTATGAACTTATATTGGACGGTTCTTACCTCTATCTTATTGGAATTTACATTCATAACATAAGCAGACAACTTTAAATATTAAGATAATTAAGATTGGGTTCTTCCAGTCCATAACTCATATGGAGTTTTACAAATAGACTTAGATGGCAATTTATTTAACATGTATGTAGCGGTTTTTAATGCATATCCTCAAAAAAAAGACCTAACTCAACATCACTTATCATCATCGAACCATGTCCAAAAAGGTTCAATTTCCCCTCTAAAACACCAATATGGTGTACATAAAGGAGTGACTTGAAAAAGAATCCTATTCTCTTTTAGAAATAGTTGGAGTTATATCAAATGAACTCACCTCCTCGATCGGATCGAAGAATTTTTTATTTTGTATTGCTTTGTAGTTTTCAACTTTATTACTATATTCAATGGAATTCTCCTAAACCTAAGATTTGTGTTTCATAAAGTGCACATATCCATATCTAGAAAATTCGTTAGTGAATGCAACAAAGAATAAGGTTCTACCTTTAATAGTTGTAGACGACCTAAATCCATACGGAAGGCACTGGTATATTAATTAGGGAGGATTGAATTGAATCGTTCTGGGCAAAGTGACTTTTTAAAGTATAAGGAATAAGAAGCGTAGCACTAAAAATATTTTTCCTAGCGATTCACCTTAGTAAAACCAAGGCTCTCTTTGATCGAGCTCCTTGTATCGAACCACATACATTAGTATGTATGAGTCCATTAACTCTATCATTTCTCTTACCGAATGGGGTCTTAGTCATTTTAACTTTAAGAAATGACTTACCATATCAAATGATTAAGAACCAAAAGATGGCAGAAACCCTTGGTATCTTAACCTGCTAAGTCATTTCCTAGTAATATGGCCTAGTCTACTATGCCATAGATAACTATCACTAACTTTAGATGTGGTATTATTTTCAATAGAAAAAATATGATCTAAATTAAGAACAAAAATACCATTTTTCAAAGCATCAAATCCAACCGTTTTACTTCCGACACCAATTTTCATAATATTTCATTTTCAAGTAAAACTGTATCTATCCTCTTTTAAACAAGTGAAATATATTATTCTAGAAATCAAAATTGAGTACATAGTAACGGTTAACCGAATCAAATCATATCCACTTTTTAATTTCATATGATATTCTCCCACTACTTCTACAACTATGCTAGCTTAATTTACAGCTTGAAATCCTATACTCCCCATAGCGACCGGCTTTTTGCTCCTATGTCCCTGCAATGAATTACATACACGATTCCAGATCTAGTATCTAAAACTCAACTAGAAGCACATATATAAAAATAATTTTCTATATGGAAAGTACCTTTAGGACTAGAATACAATTCTTTCCACTTCAACGTCTCTAAGTACTCTAGATGGTTCCTCTTTCAATGTCCCTTACTTGAGAAAAAGTGAAAATCGCCTTTCTCTTGCATCATTGATTTCCCTTTTCTACCTCTTGACTTATGCTTTCTCTTCTTAAATTTTTCAATGAAGAGCAACTCATGACAGCAATTATTGCACTCGTTTCCTTCGTGAGTGTACTTTCGATAGTTCTTAACATAGTAAGAAGATCAAAGGCAAAACATTTCAACAAATTTGTAATAAAGTTCAACACGAAAGGATCAAACTATGGAGTTAAGACCCAAGAATCAAGTTGGTCAGTAGTTCTATATCTAGAGCAATACCTAGCTCGGCTGACCATTCGAGGCACCCAATTATGTTGCGCACGTGGTCTTTGACTAAAGAACCTTTATCCGTTTTTGCATGGAACAATTTCCATGATACCTCGTCTTTGCGATACGATATTACTTACTATAAAACTTTTCTTAATAGCTAAATATTTCATAAATATTAATTTTATCAAGTTTCCTTTTTAAGCTCGATGCTCATAGTTGACAACTTATAACAATGAGCTAGTTCAGAATCCATTTGCCTGTCCTCATAAACCTTAGTTTATTTGGGTGCGACATTAATCAGTTTTAGTCAAAAGGTCGCTGGCGACAACGTACTAAAGCTTTTGTATATGAGTTCTATTTTAACATTCCACGGCCAATCTTTGTAGTTTATGTTAGTTAGTGTGTTCATTTCGAAACCAGCTTCAATGTTGTCATTTATCTACGCAAACTCATTAGAGTAAAATGAATATCATTGCATGTATTCTTATACTTATTAGAATATTTCATTATATTTATCTAATAAGGCTCCCATTGAAACCTATATCCCTCAAAAGTCTAGAGGAGATTGGAATTTCATAAATTCCTTATGTGGGTGTTTGGATTTTTTTTATCATGTTACTACGACTTTGACGGTGCTTAACAAGTCGTATTCCCCATAAACGATAAAAAATACTTTATTAAATATTACATATGTAGTTCATAACAAAAGTTTATCTATGCTCCTAATCATCTTCATTACCTTAAAAGTGCTTAAAAATTCGTGAAGTACTTTAGAAGCTAGTAAGGTAAGATTTAGGGTAGTTTTGGAACTATTGCTTGTGGACATAATTGTTATGATTCAATCACTTTTGATTCAAAGACACCAATTCATCATGAATCTTTCAATCAAATGCAAATATGGCATAGTCCTAACATAACTTATGACCTTTTATTTTCAATATAAATAAAATGAACGTGCATTGTTTAAACTCAGACATATGTAATATTATTGGTATTAGACTTATATAGTTAGCTTCACTTGCATCACCTATTTCCAATCAATTTTTAGCATGCACAATTTAAGACTAACCTCGTTTACACCAGCTTTAACTCTTTGGAGCAATTTGTGATGTACTGTATAATATGGCAACGTTCATCCAAAACTTCTCATCTTTCATATTTTTACATTTTATGTTTGTTAAAATGTGAACCCAAGCTTTTGAAAGAGAACATAACTAACCCGAACTACGCCTGTTTTGCTTCTTCTTCATATTAGTTCTCTCTCTATAAATCTCATCAATGTTATTAACTTTGAAACTATCATAATAAAAAACAAGCTTAATTTTACCCTTTTGGAAAAATAGATATCCTACTGATTTCTAGTATCTATTCTTAGAACGTAAACTAATTACTAGTTGTGTTTATTTAACGTCTTCTTCATCTACTGCTTAACCTTTGTCTTTATCTTTAGCCTCGTTTTTCTTTCTTCCACAATGTTTCCTAAAATATTTACATTTTATCACTATTTAAAGATGACAATTCTTTTCTCATGTTTTGCATAAAATCTCTATCTAGTTTGTTAGATCTTCGATACTAGATTGTGTTTGTTGTTGGAAATAATCATTTTCTAATAGTAGTTTGACTGCATGAAACATGTTTTTGAAATTGCAAAACATTTTTTTATGATGTTCTATTATGGTGATATTTTGGAGTAGTGTTATGATATTGTTGCTGAAGTGTAGTTTTCTGAAATAGTCAAGGGTATGACTGATTTGAAACTGTTGATGAGAAGCTATACACCCATATTATTAATGTAGAGCAATGTTATGAGAAGCTATGAACCATAGTTTTGTTGAAGATGCCTAGTGTGATTATGATGACAAGGGGAATACTGTTATATATGATATTAGGGTATGAATAATTAATTAGTTGGGTAGAAATATTTGATTTTTGTTTACATTTAATCTAACAATTTTTCTAGAAACGACATTTTCACTTTTTCACTAAAATTTCGAAAGGAGAAATGTAAGTTTTAGCATGGTGGTTGTAAGGGAAGAAATTTATAGTGGAGAGGAGGAAAGAGTCATTGAGGGTGTAGCCATGTGACTTTAGAGTAATGAGTAATTAAAATGGTATAAATAAAGCCATAATAAATGGCTTTATTTATGCCTTTTTCATGCTTATAAGCTTAAACATTTATTATAAGGTTTTTTTAGCAACATATTGTCCTAATTGTTTGGTTAAAAAAATGATTATTGATGGAAGAGACCAATCGCTGCCAATGACAACATGTACTCTGTAGTAGAGTAATGATAGACACGTGTATATGGATCGCATAATAAAATGTACCTCCAAATATAATGATTTAAAACCAAAGACTAAGTTTGAACTCGAGTCATTCCAACAAGTATAAATCATTAGGTTTTTGTGGTTTGCATGATGCAAAGGCAAATACAATTCAAAACATTCTACACTTTTAGATCTCATAGCTAAAGGAGATAGGATATAAGTGTAGAAAATAATACTTATGTCAGAATAGTCGTGGTCCATAAAGTAAGGATAAAATAGAGTCTCCAAACGACAATACAATATAAGTCTATATGACAAATAAAATAAGGTACATAGGAGAATAAATATATATATATATATATATTTAAAGAGCCAAGTCACTTTCTTCATGCATGTTATCCTGATTATTCCACCTACTGCTTTGTCCTTCTATAATATATATATAAAGAGGGAGAAATATATGGGATCAGACAGGGTCTGGTGAGTGAATTATAGCATTAGCGGTATGATGTTGACAAGCAACTAAAGTTCAGTTATAACCTACGCAACCTAGGGACATTCTTTTATGCGCATGTACCCTGTATAATGAATTAGTTACTTTTCACATTATAGGTTAGCATTTGTTAATGCACCTAAATCCAACAACGATCTATGAAAAGTTCCACCCAAAGGTTGGACTTTTTGAAACAAATAAACAAAAAAGTACCTAAAGTGTATGGTCACAACAATAGACTGCCTGATTATACATTGAGTTAAAATTTACAATAGTAGTCACTTTGTTATGCATTGAGTTAACATTCTCAATGGTAGTCGCTTGAGTTGCACCGAACCAAGTATACATTACAATTTCAAGCCTACACATTGGGTTAATGAGTTGCACCAAACCAAGTATACATTACAATTTCAAGCCTACACATTTAGGTTGACAACCAATGATAACTTGAGTTAACATTTACAATGGTAGTCACTTTGCTATGCATTGAGTTAACGTTCTTAATGGCAGTTGCTTGAGTTGCACCAAACTGAGTGTACATTACAATTTCAAGCCTGCATATTGGGTTAGTGTTCCTAATAAAATCATGTAGGTTGACAACCAATGATAACTTGTCACATAAGCATTGAGAACCACCTTATTGGCTCTCATATCTTGTGCCCTATAAATTCAACTTGTTGCAACAAGGGTTATTTAACTGACCCGACCCGATGCCGTTGTAGGATTAGCTTACTCTACTATAACGTCTCCACATAATCTCTTTTGCATTCACCAATAAATGACTAAAACTGGCTACTGAATAATAAGGGCATTTAATTGCGATATAATCGCACGCCTTGTTGAGTGTCACATTAGACAGCCTCATGAAGTGTGAACCTAGGTACGTCTTTGAGTGAAATTTGTCCATCTTGTTCCACATCCCCATATAAGTGGACTTTGGAAAGGCATGAGAGTGGGTGAAAATTTCCCCGATCCATCCTACTTGGCCCGCGCTAAGGCCAAGTTCAACGTGGGCTTGATTTAGCAATTCAAACATATAAAGTTTGGTTCAAACATCTAATCCACTATACAAAATTTAAGTACATGTATTTAGACGTCTGACCTTATATTTAAACGTCTGATTTGGATTCAAAATGTCTGAACAGAAGTTCAGACATCTTAATCTTGTTACATTGAACTATTTTCTTTTTGTTTTTAATTTTTCTAAAATCTAGACATCTAATCTTGAATTTAGATGCCCGAATTCATATTCTAAGGTCTATTTTCTTATTTATTTTGTTTGTCTTCATCGCAGACTTAGGTATGGCTTAAGGTTCATTCCTTTACGGCTTACAAGTATTATGTATAATTTCCATTTTATTCGTACCCAATTTAATGTATTTTATCCCATCGATTGTATAAAATATTTCAAACATTTATCTACGTATCTTCAAAATTTATTGACTCAAATCAAAATAAATTCCAAAGGGTGTATTCATTTATTGTATTTGTCTTATCTAAATCAATTCAAACTTATCATATGACATCAAATATATAAAGATATATGTAGTTTCAACTAAATTTAACTTTCCCTCCAATTTAAAATAATTATCTTATCAACCCATTACCTAGGTTTTCCAGTTATTCCAATCCATGTTTGTTTTTAAGTAAATGTTATCGATTCAGAGTAAGGGAAATATTTTTAACTCTAAAAAGGTATATAATTGAAGTTAAAATACTTACTTATATCATAATTACATCTTTGATAAATCCATTCAACTTTTATTCCTTTATCATAGAGTCTCTAGCTCCTTCTATTGATTTATATATTGATTATCTTCCTTTAACCTTTTTAATTCCAAGTTTTGGTTTGGAAGAATTTGTCTGCTTTTGTAGAGAAAGCGAAAATGAGTTTAGAGTTAGAATTCTATTCCTTCAAGCGGTGGATAAGGTTTAGAGTGAAGGGAGGTGAGAGTTAGGCCTGTATTCATAGCTAAAATCAGGGTTATTAGGGTCTAATCCTGAAATCACCTACATCCCCTTAATCGAGACTCGACCCTTTCCATCCTGTAACGCATGTCATAGTAAATAATTCGTATCACTTTTTTACATTCTCTGTTTTTGATTCGTATATGAATTTGGGCTAGAAAAATACACTTAACACAATGGAAAAGTTAGATTCCCTAAACTGCTTAAATTTCAGTTATCTAGCTTTATATAAAATTACCAAAATGCCCTCTTCAAGTTATTATTTATCTTTACTAAAATTTCAAGGTGTTTCATTGTAACAACCCGATGTTAAGAAAAAATTAATTAGAAATTAATAGTTGTAGTTTATTTAATTAAAAAAAGGTTTTTAAGATCAAAAAGGAATAATTTGGAATTATTTGTAATATTGGAAATTGGATAATAAAATATTAATTTTTGAAATCTGAATTACTTTGGGAAGTTACTAAAGAGCTCATAGAGTGAAGAATTTTGAAAGTTAATTAATTTGAAAACTTTGAATTAACAATAAAATATGGAATTTAATTATTTAATTGATAGTGATAATGCTTTTGAATTTACTTAAATGTGACAACAATGGTTAAATAATTTTTAAAGTCAAATATTATTAGTAAATAAGATCAGAAATTTATTTTAAAAGAAAATGAAATTTTACTTTGTTTGTACAAGGGGTTTTAGAATTTATTTACCAAGTGGGCCTAAAGAAGTAAATATAGATATAATTATTTAAATGAATTAAATTATGGAAAATAGTTCTTATAATTTTTTTTGCAGTGATAGTAAAACACTTATGGAAAATAAATGTGAATTTTATTTAGTGATTTAACAAGTTTTACATGAAAGATAATTTGATTAGCAATAGAAAAGGAGAAGAAAGAAATGAAAGAAGATAGGAAATATGATCTCTTGAAACCAACATGAAGTCCAAGGCCCACAATTCATGCATCTAGACATTTCCAAGAATAGGATGCCTCTTTTAATGTTCATGAAGACTTCTCCCATATGCTCATTTCTCCTCTAACTCCATCAACACAATTATGAAACACTCACCCCCATTCTATTCAAAAATTCATATAAAATTAAATAGAATTACAAACATCATGGAACTTGAATCTAACTCCTTAACACCATGCTACACCCCCTAGGAAGCATCAAAGTTTGATTATGAGTAATGTTTGATGTGATGTGCATTTTTAATGAAGAAGAAGGTTTGGTTTTGATGAGTTATGAAGTGGTTTAGGGAGATGGTGATTTTGCTAGCCAAATGAGTTAATTCAATTCATAAACCTATGTTTAATTCATGTATTTCATCTTGTATATCGGTGTTTATAAATTGAAAGTGTACGCATTTCCCTTGAACCCCATGTATGTTTACATTATGGTTGAATTTGTCTCCCTTTGATGTGCATTTGGGTGATTAGAGTGCACTATTTTGTAAAAGCATGAGGTTCAGGTGGAGGTATCATTGGCAGCCGAAGCTGTCGAAAAATTATGTACACGAATTGGAACCATCATTCCAGGTAGTGGAATGGTTGACTAGTATGATATGACCGGTGGAGCAGTGTACTAGAACAATAGTTCCAAGCAGTGCACACTTAGTTTTTTTTAAAGTATTTATACTTTTGATAAACTAAGTAAAAATACGATTTTGAAAGAAGAAAATTGCCAAATTGCAGATATGGAATTATTTTTATAGAATTTTTTAATATTGAATTAATTGATGTAGAAATTGGTTATTTAATGAAAATTTGGTATTTTATATTTAATAAATCTAACAAAATCCTATAAAATACGAGAAATATATTAAATGGTTTCTCATTGATATTTTATAAATTTCAAAGTATATTTTATGAAAATTTTAATATTATTAAAGTTTTGAAAAATATATTTTATGGATGTGAAATATAATAAATTAATTTGGATGTTATAAATTTTTTAAAAATGGTATTTAATTATAGAAAATTATAAAGTAATTATTATGATTAATATTTAATCTTACAAACTATTTTTGGGGTTTCAAAAGAAAGAAATGATTTTTCAAAAGTTATTTGTTAATAATAAATTGTTATTTAAGTTTTAAAAAAAAGTTGAGTAATTAGTATTTACACTATTTAAAATCTATAAATGCTTTTACTAATGATAGATATGTTTTTATAATTGAGTATAATATATTTATTTCTAAATAAATATATGAATTTTGTTTGCATTAATTCTATATAATGAGAAATTTTAAATAAATGGATTAGTACTACCTTCTGGTCTGAGACTTTCAGCAATACTTTTTTAGTTATTCTATGGACTCATTATATAATATACTGAAGGAGCAAATATGATATGTGAGCACTAAATAAACAAACTAGTAACACACAACGCTATGAATTCCCCTGTGGTATTTATTCGATTATTCTTTGCTCGTGGATGAAAATCATACAGGAAATGTTGTGTGTGGCTTGGTACGGTGAGTCATGTATATAAACGTGTGTCGGCAATTGAACAAGGTCGTGTGTCAACATATATGTAGCGATATGTGTTACCCATTGAGTATATATACTATGTATCTATCTACCTTTGTCCAACTTCCATTATGATTCAGGAGTGAACCAAATTAGTCCATATCCACCATGGTGGCCTTATTGCGGGGTCGCAACCCAAATCCGTCACACTGTATGTCTAGTTAGCTGTGTGCTATTCTATGTGCATTCGCCCCTGTTTTACATAAGCTTATAGTCTGTTACCATAAGGTCATGTGTGGGGTCATGATGGTAGGGTCCTAGCGTTAACGGGCACATAAGTGGATCTTATCACGATAATTAGGGGAGGTAACTGAAGACTATAGGAGTCATGTCAAATGGACACACTACTATTCCTCACGCAAGCAAACGTGATGTCAGTCTCCCATTTAGTTGTGGTGTGTGTGGTAGATAGGCATACACTTGAGTTGTGATTATACTTGAGATAGTGTCCAGTGTATGGTCAACCCCAGTACACTTCTTAGGCATGTGTTGCCACTTATATTTTACCAAAATATGTCGCCAATTACTTATTTGGCATGTGTTCCATTTATTTGTTTAAATGATATTTATATTAAACTTTGATTATTGCGGACCCAAGAATGTCTATTGTATATTTATCAATTTAGGTATTACCGCGTGTTTATATATTGATATCACCTACGTTGATGATGATTTATTTTTATGGATGATTCACCCATTTTATATCGATTTTCAGATTTCATATTGATTTTGATTTATATGGGCGATGACACTTTTTTGCATGGTTTTGTGATGTATGCTATCTTGAGTTATTATACTGTTTATACTATCACCATTATACTATACATTTTTATCATTATGAGCTATTATGACATTTACATTATATATAGAGTCTGACCTATGCGTTATTTATATAGTGCTCAGGTCAGTCAGAGATATTTCAAGTTCAGCGACAAGATGACCAATTTGTGGATTTTGGGCACAGATGGAGGAAAGGATATCACCATGTATGTGTCATTTTATGTATGTATATTATTGCGTGGTATATTTTACACCATGTATCTATTTGTGGTAGTGGGTATTTGACTTTTATTTTGTATCCTTCTCAGACTATGTATATTTTCTATTATATGTATATAATATCACCACATTTAATGACTCTGTGTTTTATTTGATATTATTTATATATAATTTATTATTCTGTCCTAGAAGCACGTGTGTTTATTGTTTTGTACTGAGATCTTGTACATTTATGGTAAAATTTATATGGTATGAGACATGTACCTATGTTAGTCTAAGGGAATATTCATGTGTGTACATTATATCGTCTCATTCTCTGTATCATTCGATAACATTTCACAGTGATACTATTGGGTAGTATAGGTATAGAGGTGGGGATGTTTTGTACATTCCCCATCCCTTAAAGAATTTTGTTCCTAGAATTCCAAACGATAAAAAATGCAACTCACCGTCTCAATTATACTCTAGTAACCATGTTTATGTGTCATACATACACTCATCCCAGACCATATAAAACACCCTTATAGTACATATAAACATACCTAACACTTCTAGCAAAACAAGATATGATATACTAAAGTCTGAATGTTATCATTAACACATAACAATGTTAAAAATAATGTAAATAAACAACACATGTAATAGTAAAATAGGTGCAACAATAATGCGTATCCATCGATCAACGTATGCCATGAGCATGGTATGTGAGTAATGCATAATACAAACGAAACTCGTATATGAATGCAAGATTGTGGCATATAGGCATGGATACTAAATATCCAAGAATATAATTATGATTTATATATGTATGTGATGGCAAGTATGATCAATCAAGTCATATGGCAATATAAATCACATAATCAAAACACATCACATGTTCTAATTTATTAACTAAGCAAATAAAAAAAGGGAAAATGTACCAAAAAAGATAAAGAGATGTGAGTCTATAATCCTCTCATCTGGCCTAAGTATTCTTAGTTGAATCGTCTTCCCATTAAATCTAGCCAATCTAATTACTTTATTATGGAATCGCTTTGTCCCATGCTCAACAATGCGAGTACGTACATGACAAACAAGTGACTGCTTTTCCACCTCAATCTCTTCTCCACCACGGTTTTTGAATCGTGCAAACATTTTCGCAATTGTGACACATGGAAAATATTGCGAACCCATCAAATTTTCGAGAAGCTCCATTCTATAAGCTAACTTCCATACTCTTCCTAGAATAAGAAAAGGCCCTACAAACCTTGGTTCCAACTTCTTAAAGTACCAAACCTCACAACGTGTCTAAGTAACGAGATCTTCACAAAGACCATGTCGCCCACTATAAACTCCAACTCATGCATATCCTATCAGCATATGATTTATCTATGTCTTGCGCAGTTTTCATCCTCTATGGATCAAATTTTCTTTCTCCAAATTCTCTTTAATCATGTTTGGTCAAAGAATGATTCTATGTGTAGTGTCACATTAAAAAGATGGAGACATCATGGCCTCCCGTACAATGCCTTGAGCATTGCCTTACTAATACTTGCTTAATAGTTGTTATTATATGCAAATTCTAGTTGCAATAAGTAATCCTCCCAAGAACTTACAAACTCTAAAATGCACATCCATAACAAATCTTCCAACACCCAATTCACCTTCTTCGTCTGTTCATCCGTCTATGGGTGATAACTTTGCTTTAAATTCAATTTAGTGCCAGATTCCTCCTATTGACTTATCTTTAAATTCAGTTTAGTGCTGAATTCCTCCTATTGACTCCTCCAAAACTCATTAGTGAAAAATGGATCTCGATCATTGAAAATGCTAGAAGGAACTCCATGTAAACAAACTTTCTTCCTTATATATAAGATCGCCGAAGATGCAGCAATCCTCAAATTCCTTATCAGAATAAAACGAGCACATTTGGTTAGTCAATTAAAAATGACCCATATTTCACCATCTACTCCTAGGTAGCACATTAACAAAATCCATAGAGATTATGGAATATCTAAAGATTAAATAATCCCTCAAGCTTCTTTCGCTCTTCCTTTAATCTTTGATATGTCACACAATTAGAAACAAATTTCACTACATATCTTTTCATACTTGGCCAATGAAATACCTTCTTCTTATCACCATACGTTTTGTCACCACCAGTATGAATGATCATCTTAGAACAATGAGACTCTTGTAGTACTAAGTCAACCAACTCCTTATTAAGTAGAATACAAAACCTACTATCTCTTTGCAACAATTGTATGGAATAAATGGAATAATGGTCCAGGTGACTCAAATGTTCTCCTTTAATAAGCTTCTCAAAGATACCTAATAACTATGCGTCTTGCTTCTAACTTGAACTAACACGACCCATAAGTGAATACTGAACATCTAAAGCTGCTAATAACCCCGACGTAAGGTCCGATGAAGGTCGAAAATCAAATGTATAAATGAACTCCAAGTTCTTTCATTTTGAAAATATATAGCCTTACATCGTGTGCTTCCTACTCAAGGCATCGGCTGCAACATTGCATTTGCCTAGAATACATGAGATACTAAAATCACATGACATTAAGAACTCCATTCATATCTATTACCTCAAACTAAGATCATTTTAGGAGAATAAATACTTTTGAGACTTGTGATCCATAAATAAATCAAATCTCTCCCTTAAAGGATAATGCCTCCAAGATTTATGGGCAAAAACAATAGCTGCCAACTCAAGATCGTGTGTTGGATCATGCACTTTTAATTTTCGATTAGCATAACAAACAACTCTACCCTCCTACATCAAAGCAGCACACCCGTCCTGTGCCACAAGCAACAGTTTAAACTAAAAATACTTTCAAACCATTGGTGTGTACTGAATAGATGCACTAGTCAACAAACTCCTTAGCTTAATTAAAGCATGTTTGCAATCCAAGCTCCATGAAGAAATAAATTTCTTTTGATAATAATGTCAACCGTGCATAAATTTTCGCAAACGCCTTAATGAACTTCCTATAATAGCCAACTAAACCATATAAACTTCTTACTTGTGGCATTCTTTGGTACCTCCAATCCTATACTGTAGCAATTTTACTAGAATCGACAATGGTCCATGCTTGGGAACATGTCCTAGAAAGCAAACCTCCTTGTGCCAAAATGAATATTAATATTTTTTTCCTCTGCCACAAATTTCACAGAAGGTGTTAAAACCTTCTCCTAAATGCAACTTGTACACTTCCTTGCTTTTTGGATAAATGTGTACAATCAACAAATCCCACCATGAATTAATTTAGCAACCCTACGAGGACTCAACACATGAGATCGAAAAAATATGTGGGTGCATTGGTCAGTCCAAATGACATGACTAATCACTCATAAAATCTGTAAGGTGTATGAAAAACGGTTTTATGAATACTATCCTTAGCGGCATAGAACTGATGGAATTTGTAACGTCCCGCCTTTTCGCACGCTTCAAATCGACACACATGCCGATTTAAACCATATGGAAGGGCGGATTGTTATGGGGTAAATAAAAAAAACAGAGAAGAAATAAAACAAAACAGAATCTCACAGCGGAAGGATAAAATATAATAATAAAATATACAGTTTATAAAACTGTTTACAAACATTTATATAATACATATCAGAGTTACACATACCAATAACAATGCAGCGGAACAGTGTGTAGTGCACTAGTATAAATAATAATAGTAATACTACAAATCTTCGTCTTCGTCCTCCAGAGCTAAAACTTCAAATCCTGAAATGCTCGGACTGACCCGAGCGAATTGAAAAGACAAAACACTCGAGTCAGAACTAAAAGATCTTATGTGAGTTAAATTAATAGAAATAAATATGAGTGCAGTAACTCAAGAGATGCTCGGGATTTACATCTCCTAAGGATCCGTTAAACTATTTACTATGTAGTATATTGCGCTATTATAATAGTGTCTATTTGTAAAATAAACTTACTTTTTAATAGCGTTAAGGGGTTACCCATATAGCCCTTAACACAGAATATATTCCCATAGTCTATACAGTACCGTAATATCCCCCGTACTGGGCGTCGTCAGAGGGCACTCCATAGGTATGGTACAAAACCAAAATCGTATAAGGCACGCTAGGGTAGGTGACACGGCACAACTAGGCAATGCCAGGGTAGATATACCAATTGCTATCCGGGCTGGTGGTAACGCGTAGCCGCAGCTACCGCCCACCTCGAACTAACACCCCCAAATCAAAGAAATCAATAGTGGCCACCGAATCAATCCAAAGTCAGAGTATAGTATCGAAGGAGTGCGTTCGATCAGAGGAATGACCTCATTGGCCCGAGAATCGCTCCTGTTTTAGCCAACTTATGCCAACTCACGGGAGTTGGGTCCACGTATTTACCTTACAGGAAACGTCGCCACCAACCTACTTCATTTTGGAATCTCCACCGCGTGCACGGTTGTTAAAGTGGTTTTCGGAGTCGGCAGAGAGTATGACAACTTCCGATCCCGGTCTCTTCAACAACCAAACGTTATTATAACACCGCGGTCATTTAAAGATAGTTTATACTTTAAAACCAAATAAAATTTCCATTTCAAACTATGAATACAATATCATTTTAAAACCCAAAACAATAGGATATCGTTTTATTCCAAATATTTTTCCTTTCCAAAAATCATACTGCTTTAAAATTTATAATATCTGGAAACCAACCATTTGAATTATACTTTCAAAGCATAATATTACGAAATTCATAATTTTAAAAACATAACTTCTAAAACTTGAATGGTTCGGATATTCAACGGTATATAAAATAAATGGTTTAACTTTAAAGTTACTTTGTAAAGAAAAATAATTTCCATGGCTTTTCAAATATATTACTTTGTTTAAAGTTTAAACCATAATTTAAATATCACTTCAAGTCCCAAAAACCCCTTCAATTTCTATATATATATCCATTTGGAGTATTAATATTGCAAAACTAAAGTTGGATTTTCTTCTTTCAACAATTAATATTCTATTATTTAGTCTTGAATATTCATATAAATTCCATAAATAAAACTCCAATTTCTAGCAATTAAATATTTTCTCAAATTTACTTTATACTAGAATTTTCATTTTTAATTCATCTTGGAAAATCCAGTTATAAATATCATACCTTAAAATTTCCAAACTTAAACATATAAGATGAATTTCCAAATTCCATTTTCTCAAATTTTCATTTTTATTCAACAGGTTTATACACAACTTCATTTTCAAATTTTTAACTTCATATGTATATATATCAAAGAATAATATTTTATACAATATCAAAATCAAATTTTCATAAACCGTATCCCATCCAAACCATATAAATCACTTTAAATAATATATATAGAGACCACGGTGCCTGTATATAATTTTCTATCCTATGGTCAGGTGATACGGATATTTATCATTTCAATCCGCAATTTAAAAATAAAATTTTGCGGTTGTATATCATTTCAAACCACAATCCCGAATGAAACGAAAAATGCATGATAACTTGCAGTTTAATGATATAAAATAAAACATCCATTCATCAACATCATCCATCATCCAAATCCCAATCATCATCCAACAATAATTCAATATCAGTATATACATCTGATAATATATAACAGGTAATAACTGTCAGTTATATTCAAAAATGAATTTAACAACTATTAAACCAACAGTTTATATGCAAATAAATAACTATAACTGTCGATTTATACGCAGTAATAAAATTTATGAACAGTTAAATTAAATAAATGCGGTTTAACAGAGATAAGGAATAAAACATGTCAAATAGTCATAAATAAATTTCTACTCATATCAAAAATTAATTTAACAAACATAAAAACTTTTAGAAGTTGTGAGTGGGTTAAAACACTCACCTTTTGAATTTAAATCGAATTTAAATCTGATTTAAACCCAAAAATTAGACGGTCTCCAAATCAATCCAAACCAGCGTCAAAAAATCTGGAATCTAATTTCGATCCTAACAAAAAAAATCGTGTGTGAATCCGAGTTCGTATGAAAAAGTTATTCGAGTAAAACGATTTGAAAACAAAATAAATATAAAATAGAACTAACCAAAATACACGTCCACGTCACCCTACTATTCATCTCCCCTCCCACGCGAAATTAGCTGTAGCGTGCTACCGAAAACCCTAATGAGCCGCCACCTTCTTTCGAATTAACGCCGCCACCTCGCCACGATCTAACACCGCCGACTCCTCCCCCACGTTCGCCAAGGCCTGCCGCTCCATCCTGCACAGGTCCGGTCGTCTATGGTCTCGCCGCCGCCGCCCCCATATATGCATGCCGAAACCCTAATCCAATCTAAGCGGGAGATCCAACCGTCAAAACGACCCAACAATTATATAGATGCACTCCACTCGGTTATCTCCACAATACCCAGAAACAGTTTTCCGATCGGGCGAGGTTTGTTACGGCGATGATGAAAGGCCGAAAATGATTTGAATTTTACTGGACGAACGATAGCTCCAATCGAAAAACAAATCACACTAGCAGATCACGAACACTGAGAACTATGACATATATTTTTATGAAATTTTTCAGGAGAGTTTGAATTTTCATTGAAATTTTGAATTGTAGATAGATCTAGGTTTTGCAACCATTGTGGAAGAGAAAGAGATGAAGAAAATGAACGTACGGACAAATGATAGAAGATGGAGGCTAGAGTTTATCACAACATATATATAGACAAATTGTAGTAGGCTAGGTGGGCACGAATTACGAACGTGCTAAACGGTAGTTGGCCCAAAAAGCCCGTTCTAACTCCGGAACGAAATTTATCAAACCCATATGTCCAAATAGGTATTTTAAAATAATCTGAACGCGATGGAAAAAGTTTCACGTCCAAATTCGATCGTATGAAGAAGTTATGCTGAAAACAAAATTTCCAAATTGATTTCAAATTGATTTTAATTAAATCGATTTCAAGGCGTTTCGCGTCCGTACGATCAAACGACAGGTCCGATCGATACGAAACTTGAAACGCTACAATAATTCACTGTTACGGATCCGATGAAACTGGTTTCGTCGAAATCCGAGTCCGTGGCCAAAATGGCTATTTTTACATAAATTAAATAAATTAATTCGTTATTTGAATTTCAAATTCTACAATTCATAAATTTGTCACCTTGTATTACCAAATAAATTAAAAATCCTTTAAACCAAATTCTAATACAAAGGTAAAGTACATAAATTCACAATTTATAGTATTTAACATTAAATTCAATAATCCAATTATTTAATAATCATTCCTTTAAACCTGATTTAAATTCTCCTATTAATCTATTTAACCCTTTCTAGAATCATATCTAATATTTGTCTTTCCTTCATTACCCAAATGTTCTTATTCCATCAAATTTTATTTACTGAAGGTTGCACTTAATCTAATTTATACATCTTGCCCCTTTTTCTCTTTAAATCAATAAATCTTCATATAGTATATAGATTTATCATAAATTTTATCTATTCTTCCTTTTTAGGCAATGTTCTATATATTAGATTTCATTTAAATGCAATAAATCATACTATCGTAGTTATATCCAATTAAATAAATAAATGTTGATTCCTACTCTTTTTATCCAACAATTGTTTACGTTTTATTCCATTAATACTTCTACACACATCCTGGATTTTGTGTAAATGGTTGTAACGTTAAATCTTGTCTACTTCCCATTTTATATTTAAGGTTTCTAAAACCGATTAATATTATTTTCCTAGTCCAAACACCCTTTTGCCCAATTTATATTAACATATCCTTAAATTAGATTAATTTCTATTGATGTAATAGTTAAACATAAATTTCACTTATTTGAAATAAATCCACAATTTAATTTCAAATAAATCAATAAATTTTGGTTTATCATTTCTTAAATACCCGATCGTCATAATTTAATTAAAACTACATTTATCACATTTTATAGAATTTACCATCTTAAGTGACAAATAAAAACTACCCTAACTGCACAAATTTAGGGTAATTAATTTCAATTGATTTTTCCATTAAACTACATAATTTATCCAATTGAAACCTAAATAAAACGTTTATTTATTTTAAAAATCCTACTGTTTAAATGAATTGACCCTTTACGGTATAATTTACATTTGACTTGATTTCTCATTTATTTTGCAAAACAGTAAATTTCAATTGCTACCAACATTATAAATGGGATTTTCCTTGGTTACATCTTATTTGGATTCAACATTCTTCATTTATAAATTTATTTCACTTTAACTACAGTAATTTAGCGGATAAATTGAATTTGATTTCAGATTAAAATTGACAACTAATAAAATAAGTAACGTACAATAATTATAGTTATTCACTCTATTTCACATATCTACATTCAGTTACTACCTTAGATAAGTTTACGCTTCTCCTTTAAATCTTATCCAATTATGACCTAGCAGTCGTTTCAATAAATTGGATTGCATTCAATTTGGTTACCAATCAATGCCATTTACATTACTTAAATTTTCTCGTCATTTAGTCATTTGCTTCATTATAAATTTCAAATCTTAATTTCTTTCTAAATTAAATTATTTAGATCTTATTAAAATGACCAATTTACTTTATTTCAATCTATTGCCATATAAACATTTAAATTGTTAACCTTTAATTACAGTTACTATATCTAATTCCTACATTTTCTCAAATAAAATCTTAAGACTTTTATTTCATTCTAAATTAGATTAGAAATCATATTAAATTAACTCATCAAATATCATCAAATTTAACGGGTCGTTACACTCTCCCCCACTCAAAACTTTTCGTCCCCGAAAAGGAAAAAGAAGGGAGAAGGAAGAATTAAAAACAGTACATCTTATTACAAATATTAACCTATAAACAATAATTTACTAAATTAATTTCCTTAAATGAAATATACACGTTTTATAATCATTATATCCTTTTGTACTTAAATAATTAAAGTTGGAAAACCTTTCAACATAATTCTAAGTCCAAAATTTACGGAAAATTTTGGCAGAGTCTCCTTTGTACGGAGAGGCTCTGGAGAAAGTATAATATTAAAATATAACAATTATTACATATATTATCCAAAATATTATATCCCAACCCGGGAAAATTATATAAAATAGCGCTATAAATCGTAATCCGAAAACATACCTATTTGTCGGCAAATTACGCTTTTTATTATGGAACCAAAAGCAGTAGCAGTTGCTTCCATAACCTGCATTTCACTTATAAAAATCCACAGGTTTAACAAATTATCTTTAATGAAATATTTAAATGGTTTCAATCCCTAATATCCAATCAATACAACAATCAGCAATTTCAACAATCAGCATACACAAAATGCAAAACAATCATTCAATCAAACAAGCAAATAGTTGTTCGGGTTCAAAATCTGAAATTGTACGGAATGAAAAATAACTATCAAGTGCATCATTTACTCAACAGTCTTAAATGGAACAAAATAGATTATTATTCATCCAACAACTTCAAATTTCCTTACCCGACCAACCATAAGTCAAACAATAACAATTCAACCAACCAATCAAATTAACTTATATAAATTCACTACATACTTTAGTTGTTTGATTCCCTTTCTTTTATTCAAACCACATAAATTTCCTTTTTATAATTACATTTATTTCTAACAACTTCAAATTTTATTTCTCATTCAAAGGTTGTTTCCTTATTTCTACTTATTACTTACCATTATTCCTTTTTATTTATTCAAGTTATGTAAGTTTCTTGTATTACATTTAATGCACTTCTCAAAGTCAATCATTTATTCAATGCTTACATTCTATTATATTTAATTACAGTAACCCTTTTTAATTTCACTTAATTATTAACCTTATAACCTCCATTCTTATAAATAAAGGATTTTATTAATTTATTACCTTGGGTTTACAGTCATTTATTTATATTACCTACTTTTATTATATTAAACTAGTAGCTTTAAATCATACTTAAGTTAACAACCCTACACATCAACCTTTATTTATTAAAGAATTTCATTTTATTTCTTAAGTTTAAAATCACCTGTTTATAATACTTGCCTTAAAATTTCAATTTATAACTTAAGTTTAAAATCTTAATTTCTCATAACAGCAATTCATTGAATAACTCATTATTTCCAAAATTTCTACTTGTATAATATTCTATTTCAATTTCTTACTTAACATTTCAACTTTTCATATTTGGTAAGTTATATATGTTAAAGAAAATGCAAAAGAACTTATACAAGTTTTATCTCTTCTTTTAATTAAATTTAATGTTCAACAATATTACTTTTTTTTTCATATGTTAAAAATTTCAAATTTCTCTTTATAACCTTGCATTAATACTCTTACCTAAATTAGAGGTTTCAATTCATTAATTACTTACTTTTTTTTCACTAAAATAATTTAAACAATTAATTAATGGAAAATTTAAGAATTAAGTACCGGGTCAAATTTCAATTTATTTTAAAATAATAGATAATTAGTTTCCTACAACTTTTATATCTCAGTTTTATTTTAAAACAATTAAAATTTTAGATAATTTCAAAATAAATCTGCAGTAGAATTTACTACAGTGGCCTTTCCCCTTCGAAACTCGAAAATGAAAGTCGATGATGCGGCCGCCATCACCGAAATTATTTTCCAGCGACAGAGAGGAAAGTACAAATTTTATTTCTCCAAAATCTTTCTTAAAACAATTCTTCCGAATTTTAAAATGAAATATTTATATAAGAAAATACTCATAAACAAATCTATTATATTTCATAAATCCTTTGAAAGCAAATTTTCAAAAATCCCGGACTTAAGTCCTAAAATTTCCAAATTTCATTGATTTTATTTTCAATCTTAATTTACCTATTATATATAAATTTTATTCCTAACAACCAATCTATTGCACCCAAATATATATATATATCTTTTGGAAAATTTATTTTATATATATAAAAATATAATAGGCAAAATTATTTCATTTACCTATATTAAAAACAAATATTATGTCGGTCTGTCCTATTAAGTGTTTAGAAATCCCTATTGATGTCATAGCGTCGCATGCACCAACCAGAATTTATAAATACAAAACGGAACAGATTAACACAATATTAAAATCTTTTTATAACACTAACAAATACGCTCTCTCATATATATACACTCAGCGACTCCCATAGGGTATTACTACCCTATTAACAAAGAGTCAAACCCCACAAAGATAAGGTTTATCGCTAAACCAAAGCTCTGATAGCAACTGTAACGTCCCGCCTTTTCGCAAGCTTCAAATCGACACACATGCCGATTTAAACCATACGGAAGGGCGGATTGTTATGGGGTAAATAAGAAAAACAGAGAAGAAATAAAACAAAACAGAATCTCACAGCGGAAGGATAAAATATAATAATAAAATATACAGTTTATAAAACTGTTTACAAACATTTATATAATACATATCAGAGTTACACATACCAATAACAATGCAGCGGAACAGTGTGTAGTGCACTAGTATAAATAATAATAGTAATACTACAAATCTTCGTCTTCGTCCTCCAGAGCTAAAACTTCAAATCCTGAAACGCTCGGACTGACCCGAGCGAATTGAAAAGACAAAACACTCGAGTCAGAACTAAAAGATCTTATGTGAGTTAAATTAATAGAAATAAATATGAGTGCAGTAACTCAAGATATGCTCGGGATTTACATCTCCTAAGGATCCGTTAAACTATTTACTATGTAGTATATTGCGCTATTATAATAGTGTCTATTTGTAAAATAAACTTACTTTTTAATAGCGTTAAGGGGTTACCCATATAGCCCTTAACACAGAATATATTCCCATAGTCTATACAGTACCGTAATCTCCCCCGTACTGGGCGTCGTCAGAGGGCACTCCATAGGTATGGTACAAAACCAAAATCGTATAAGGCGCGCTAGGGTAGGTGACACGGCACAAGTAGGCAATGCCAGGGTAGATATACCAATTGCTATCCGAGCTGGTGGTAACGCGTAGCCGCAGCTACCGCCCACCTCGAACTAACACCCCCAAATCAAAGAAATCAATAGTGGCCACCGAATCAATCCAAAGTCAGGGTATAGTATCGAAGGAGTGCGTTCGATCAGAGGAATGACCTCATTGGCCCGAGAATCGCTCCTGTTTTAGCCACCTTATGCCAACTCACGGGAGTTGGGTCCACGTATTTACCTTACAGGAAACGTCGCCACCAACCTACTTCATTTTGGAATCTCCACCGCGTACACGGTTGTTAAAGTGGTTTTCGGAGTTGGCAGAGAGTATGACAACTTCCGATCCCGGTCTCTTCAACAACCAAACGTTATTATAACACCGCGGTCATTTAAAGATAGTTTATACTTTAAAACCAAATAAAATTTCCATTTCAAACTATGAATACAATATCATTTTAAAACCCAAAACAATAGGATATCGTTTTATTCCAAATATATTTCCTTTCCAAAAATCATACTGCTTTAAAATTTATAATATCTGGAAACCAACCATTTGAATTATACTTTCAAAGCATGATATTACGAAATTCATAATTTTAAAAACATAACTTCTAAAACTTGAATTGTTCGGATATTCAACGGTATATAAATAAATGGTTTAACTTTAAAGTTACTTTGTAAAGAAAAATAATTTCCATGGCTTTTCAAATATATTACTTTGTTTAAAGTTTAAACCATAATTTAAATATCACTTCAAGTCCCAAAAACCCCTTCAATTTCTATATATATATATCCATTTGGAGTATTAATATTGCAAAACTAAAGTTGGATTTTCTTCTTTCAACAATTAATATTCTATTATTTAGTCTTGAATATTCATATAAATTCCATAAATAAAACTCCAATTTCTAGCAATTAAATATTTTCTCAAATTTACTTTATACTAGAATTTTCATTTTTAATTCATCTTGGAAAATCCAGTTATAAATATCATAACTTAAAATTTCCAAACTTAAACATATAAGATAAATTTCCAAATTCCATTTTCTCAAATTTTCATTTTTATTCAACAGGTTTATACACAACTTAATTTTCAAATTTTTAACTTCATATGTATATATATCGAAGAATAATATTTTATACAATATCAAAATCAAATTTTCATAAACCGTATCCCATCCAAACCATAGAAATCACTTTAAATAATATATATATAGACCACGGTGCCTGTATATAATTTTCTATCCTATGGTCAAGTGATACGGATATTTATCATTTCAATCCGCAATTTAAAAATAAAATTTTGCGGTTGTATATCATTTCAAACCACAATCCCGAATGAAACGAAAAATGCATGATAACTTGCAGTTTAATGATATAAAATAAAACATCCATTCATCAACATCATCCATCATCCAAATCCCAATCATCATCCAATAATAATTCAATATCAATATATACATCTGATAATATATAACAGGTAATAACTGGCAGTTATATTCAAAAATGAATTTAACAACTATTAAACTAACAGTTTATATGCAAATAAATAACTATAACTGTCGATTTATACGCAGTAATAAAATTTATGAACAGTTAAATTAAATAAATGTGATTTAACAGAGATAAGGAATAAAACATGTCAAATAGTCATAAATAAATTTCTACTCATATCAAAAATCAATTTAACAAACATATAAACTTTTAGAAGTTGTGAGTGGGTTAAAACACTCACCTTTTGAATTTAAATCGAATTTAAATCCGATTTAAACCCAAAAATTCGACAGTTTCCAAATCAGTCCAAACCAGCGTCAAAAAATCTGGAATCTAATTTCGATCCTAACAAAAAAATCGCGTGTGAATCCGAGTTCATGAAAACAAAATAAATATAAAATAGAACTAACCAAAATACACGTCCACGTCACCCTACTATTCATCTCCCCTCCCACGCGAAATTAGCTGCAGCGTGCTACCGAAAACACTAATGAGCCGCCACCTTCTTTCGAATTAACGCCGCCACCTCGCCACGATCTAATACCGCCGACTCCTCCCCCATGTTCGCCAAGGCCTGCCGCTCCATCCTGCACAGGTCCGGTCGTCTATGGTCTCGCCGTCGCCGCCCCCATATGTGCATGCCGAAACCCTAATCCAATCTAAGCGGGAGATCCAACCGTCAAAACGACCCAACAATTATATAGATGCACTCCCCTCGGTTATCTCCACAATACCCAGAAACAGTTTTCCGATCGGGCGAGGTTTGTTACGGCGATGATGAAAGGCCGAAAATGATTTGAATTTTACTGGACGAACGATAGCTCCAATCGAAAAACAAATCACGCTAGCAGATCACGAACACTGAGAACTATGACATATATTTTTATGGAATTTTTCAGGAGAGTTTGAATTTTCATTGAAATTTTGAATTGTAGATAGATCTAGGTTTTGCAAGCATTGAGGAAGAGAAAGAGATGAAGAAAATGAACGTACGGACAAATGATAGAAGATGGAGGCTAGGGTTTATCACAACATATATATAGACAAATTGTAGTAGGCTAGGTGGGCACGAATTACGAACGTGCTAAACGGTAGTTGGTCCAAAAAGCCCGTTCTAACTCCGGAATGAAATTTATCAATCCCATATATACAAATAGGTATTTTAAAATATTCTGAACGCGATGGAAAAAGTTTCACGTCCAAATTCGATCGTATGAAGAAGTTATGCTGAAAACAAAATTTTCAAATTGATTTCAAATTGATTTTAATTAAATCGATTTCAAGGCATTTCGCGTCCGTACGATCAAACGACAGGTCCGATCGATACGAAACTTGAAACGCTACAATAATTCACTGATACGGATCCGATGAAACTGGTTTCGTCGAAATCCGAATCCGTGGCCAAAATGGCTATTTTTACATAAATTAAATAAATTAATTCGTTATTTGAATTTCAAATTCTACAATTCATAAATTTGTCACCTTGTATTACCAAATAGATTAAAAATCCTTTAAACCTAATCCTAATACAAAGGTAAAGTAAATAAATTCACAATTTATAGTATTTAACATTAAATTCAATAATCCAGTTATTTAATAATCATTCCTTTAAACCTGATTTAAATTCTCCTATTAATCTATTTAACCCTTTCTAGAATCATAGCTAATATTTGTCTTTCCTTCATTACACAAATGTTCTTATTCCATCAAATTTTATTTACTGAAGGTTGCACTTAATCTAATTTATACATCTTGTCCCTTTTTCTCTTTAAATCAATAAATCTTCATATAGTATATAGATTTATCATAAATTTTATCTATTCTTCCTTTTTAGGCAATGTTCTATATATTAGATTTCATTTAAATGCAATAAATCATACTATCGTACTTATATCCAATTAAATAAATAAATGTTGATTCCTGCTCTTTTTATCCAACAATTGTTTACGTTTTATTCCATTAATACTTCTACACACATCCTGGATTTTGTGTAAATGGTTGTAACGTTAAATCTTGTCTACTTCCCATTTTATATTTAACGTTTCTAAAACCGATTAATATTATTTCCTTAGTCCAAACACCCTTTTGCCCAATTTATATTAACATATCCTTAAATTAGATTAATTCCTATTGATGTAATAGTTAAACATAAATTTCACTTATTTGAAATAAATCCACAATTTAATTTCAAGTAAATCAATAAATTTTGGTTTATCATTTCTTAAATACCCGATCGTCATAATTTAATTAAAACTACATTTATCACATTTTATAGAATTTACCATCTTAAGTGACAAATAAAAACTACCCTAACTGCACAAATTTAGGGTAATTAATTTCAATTGATTTTTCCATTAAACTACATAATTTATCCAATTGAAACCTAAATAAAACGTTTATTTATTTTAAAAATCCTACTGTTTAAATGAATTGACCCTTTACGGTATAATTTACATTTGACTTGATTTCTCATTTATTTTGCAAAACAGTAAATTTCAATTGCTACCAACATTATAAATGGGATTTTCCTTGGTTACATCTTATTTGGATTCAACATTCTTCATTTACAAATTTATTTCACTTTAACTACAGTAATTTAGCGGATAAATTGAATTTGATTTCAGATTAAAATTGACAACTAATAAAATAAGTAACGTACAATAATTATAGTTATTCACTCTATTTCACATATCTACATTCAGTTACTACCTTAGATAAGTTTACGCTTCTCCTTTAAATCTTATCCAATTATGACCTAGCAGTCGTTTCAATAAATTGGATTGCATTCAATTTGGTTACCAATCAATGCCATTTACATTACTTAAATTTTCTCTTCATTTAGTCATTTGCTTCATTATAAATTTCAAATCTTAATTTCTTTCTAAATTAAATTATTTAGATCTTATTAAAATGACCAATTTACTTTATTTCAATCTATTGCCATATAAACATTTAAATTGTTAACCTTTAATTACAGTTACTATATCTAATTCCTACATTTTCTCAAATAAAATCTTAAGACTTTTATTTCATTCTAAATTAGATTAGAAATCATATTAAATTAACTCATCAAGTATCATCAAATTTAACGGGTCGTTACAGAATTTAATAGCCAAGTCATGCTCAGATAATACCTTTGCCCCAACTAACTGATCAAAGAGATCACCTATGCATGGCAGTGGATAACAATTCTTATTTGTTAACTTATTCAGTTCTCGGTAATCGATACAAAGCCTTAAAGAGCCATTTACCATGGTATCAAAGATAGTAGGTGATCCTTATTCTGAAATACTTATTTGACTAAAACCTTTCTCTAACAATTCATTCACCTATTCATTTAGCTCGAACCTTTCTCCAAAACTTTAAATTTGGGAAATCACAAACTATAGATACAGAAGCTAAGTGATAGGTCTAGAGAATGTAGGTCACTCAACATAGCAGAGTTTTTGGGATCAGAGTAAGGTGTCATAATACTGAATATCTAACACACACACTAGTAACAGATGGGAGAAAATAGACACATTACTCCCAGGGTTTACACATGTGTTTAGCAAACACAAGTTCTATTAACATTGCTACTACCATTTTCGTTACCTCAACGTCATCGTGACTCATATCCATCAGTGTACTCGACTATACAAGGACTTGGTCATGACCCTACATGTGCATCAAATGGTTACAGACCACTGACCTAGGTGAAATGAAAAGGGTGATACGATACCTATATGTGGCTCTGTATACCACTGATACACGGCTCTATATACTGCTAACACATAGCTATAAGAATAAGGTGTCATGGATCTGAGACATGACTACGACAATCAGGTCACTAGGATGTATACTTGCTAATCTTGTTCAATCCTACACCATAAAGGGAATCAGACAATGATAGACAAATACAACAATAATATATATAATAGGTGACACGCAACTATATATGCTTGCCGATGCATTGCTCTATACATATGCTAACACACTAATTACATATATTGGCACAGGGCTCCAAGTATAAAATATTACTCAGTGCAATGAGTATCATATCATACACGATGAATCCCTATGAGTGTCATTAATAAGTAAAGAATAACAGAATAAATATCACAACCACATCCCATACCACTTATGTCACTAGTCCGTTTATTCGTTGCTCATAAATTACACTCGATCTTCTCAATATTATATATAACGAGTTCAAAGAATAACCCAAGAAATAATACTGAAAGTCCTATACCAAACGGTATTATAACTCCGCTTATTCAGATTTCTCGTTAAACAGAATGAAAATAATCAAAACATTCAAATATATAAATTAGGAAAAGAGTACATTTATTAAAATGTAATAAAACTTTGTAAATCAATTTTATTTTAAAAAAATAATAAAAGCATTTAATATACTTATATATATTGAACAATATATTCACTTTGTTTATTTAATAGCAATAAATATTTAAATACTATAATTTGTTATATAATAAAAAGAACAAAAGACATTAAAGGAGAGAAGAGCTTTTATTATTCAACTCAGATCACTTTACAATACAAATGAGCTACATATTTATAGACTCCAAATCATAAAGAAAATTACAATACTGTCCTTGACCATTTAGCATATTCACCCATATTATGATATATTATAACACTCCCCCTTGAATATGCGTTTGGTAATAATAATAGCCTCATTGAAATCTTATGGTATTATGGGGGTTGATGCTTCTGGATCAATATAATGCCTCATTAAAACCTTACTAACAAAAACCTAGAGGAAAAAAATATTAGTGAAGGAAAAAGAGTACATTATAGCATATATTTGAATGCTCCCCCTGATTTATAACGCATTATTCAGTTAGTTTGTCCGACGCATACCAATTTTATACACCATCTTCTGAAATGTTGATTTTGGAAGTGCTTTTGTGAATAGATCAGCCGGATTTTCTTGAGACTGGATTTGTTTCACCTTTATTTTATTGTCCTTCTGTAGTTCGTGTGTGAAGAAAAATTTAGGAGAGATGTGTTTCGTCCTATCACCCTTAATGTAACCTGCTTGAATTTGAGCTATACAAGCTGCATTGTCTTCATAAATAATGGTTGACTCTTCTGTTACTGATGGGAGTTGACAGCTTTTTCGAATATGCTCAATTAGTGATCTCAGCCAAATACATTCTTTACTTGCTTCATGTAGTGCTAGTATTTCAGAATGATTGGATGATGTTGCTACTAATGTTTGTTTTGTAGATTGCCATGAAATTGCTGCGTTGCTGTTATTAAAAACATATCCAGTTTGTGATCTTGCTTTATGTGGGTCAGAAAGATAACCTGCATCAGCATAGCCAACTAGATTTGGATTATTGCCTGTGTTAGAATAAAACAAACCCAAATTTGTCGTTCCACGAACATATCTCATGATATGTTTTATACCATTCTAGTGTCTTTTTGTTGGTTCTGAACTATACATTGCTAGAAGATTTACTAAAAATGCAATATCTGGTCTTATGCATTGGGCCAAATATAATAATGCACCAATGGCACCAAGATATGGTATTTCTGGACCAAGCACATTTTCATCATCTTCTTTTGGACGGTAAGGGTCCTTTTTAATATCCAAAGATCTGACAACCATAGGCGTACTAAGTGGATATGCTTTATCCATTTGAAAACGTTTCAAAATTTTCTCAATATAGTTTGACTGATGAATCAGTATGCCATTGGTATTATGTTCGATTTGTAGACCGAGGCAATATTTAGTTTTGCCAAGATCTTTCATTTCAAATTCTTTCTTTAAATAATTTATTATTTCATCAATCTCTTCTGGAGTTCCAATCAAATTTATATCATCAACATAAACTGCTAAGATAGCAAATCCCTTTACCGATTTCTTTATAAAGACACATGGACAAATGAGATTGTTTTCGTATCCTTCTTTTACCAAATATTTACTAAGACGGTCATACCACATCCTTTCAGATTGTTTCAAGCCATATAGTGATCGTTTTTGTTTTAATGAGTACATGGACTTTGATTTTGCTTCAGGCAATTTATATCCATCTGGAATTTTCATGTAAATATTGGTATCTAATTCACCGTAAAGATAAGCTGTCACAACATCCGTTAACCTTATATCGAGTTTTTCAGAAACTACAAGGCTTATTAAATATCGAAATGTTATGACATCCATAAAAGGGGAGTAAGTTTCCTTAAAGTCAAAGCCTGGTCTTTGCAGGAAACCTTATGCGACAAGTCGTGCCTTGTATCTTACGACTTCATTTTTATCATTTCGTTTTCTAACGAATACCCATTTATAACCTACTGGTTTAACATTTTCTGGTGTTTTCTCTATTGGTCCAAATACACCATGTTTTTGAAGTGAATCTAATTCCACTTGGATAGCATCTTTCCATTTTGGCCAATCTTGTCTTTTTCGACATTCATTTATGCTATTTGGTTCATTATCGTCATTCTCATTATTTTCATTATGGTCATGACTTTCAATTATTTCAGTAGCTACTGCGAATGAGAATACATCATCAATTATTATTTTATTTCGATCTCATATTTCTCCATAGTTTGTATAAAATATTGAGATCTCATTATTATTAGGTACCATTTTATCGTTGGAAGCTTCTTTTATCTCTTCTGGGATAATAGTTCCTTTCGCACTTCTAGGAGAATTGAGATTTTCATTTAAGTGATCCTTTTGATCATTTATAACCTTTTCAGAAGGTTCCATAATTGATGATTTTTCATTTGACTTTCTTTTTCTAGGCGCCAAGTCTTTTGAACCAATTGGCCTTCCGCGTTTTTGTCTCGCTTTAGATTCATTTGCTGCTATATTTACTTTTGATCCTTCAGGGACATCGATTTTTGCTGGTGCATTTCCTGCTGGAATGTGAGATTTAGTTATTTTTGCAGTGTCACTAAATGCATCTGGCAGTTGATCTACAATATTTTGAATATGCAAGATTCTTTGTACCTCATATTGGCATTGTTTGGTACGTGGATCCAAATAAGACATAGATGGATTATTCCATGATATTTCACGCCATTCTACTGGAAAGGTCTTTCCTCCCCCTAACGGCAGGAAGATAGTCTCATCAAATTTACAGTCTGAAAATCTTGCAATGAAGACATCACCTGTAAGAGGTTCAAGATAACGAATTATCGATGGGGAATCAAATCCCACATAAATTCCCAGCCGTCGTTGAGGACCCAGTTTAGTACGAAGTGGGGGATTAATAGGTATATGCACAGCACAACCAAATTTTCGTAAATGTGAAATATTTGGTTGAGATCTAGTTAATAGCTGTGATGGTGAAAACTGGTGATAAGCTGTTGGTCTAATTTTAACCAATTTCGATGCATGCAAAATTGCATGTCCCCAACCTGAAACGGGTAGTTTTGACTACATAAGCAATGGTCTTGCAATAAGTTGCAAGCGCTTAATTAATTATTCTGCCAGACTATTTTGAGTATGAACATGAGCTACTGAATGTTCAATTTTAATTCCCAATGATAGACAATAATCATCAAATACTTGAGAAGTAAATTCTCCAGCATTATCTAGTCGAATTGATTTAATTTGATGATCAGGGAAGTGTGCTCTCAATTTTATTATTTGAGCAAGCAGCTTGGCGAATGCCAAATTTCTTGTAGATAGTAAACAGACATGTGACCAACGAGTTGATGCATCAATCAATACCATAAAATATTTGAATGGTCCACATTCAGGGTGGATTGGGCCACATATATCACCTTGAACTCTTTGTAGGAATGTTGGAGATTCCGAGGTGATTTTACTATATGAAGGTCGAGTGATTAATTTTCCTTGTGCACATGGGGCACATAAGTAATCACTTGGTAAATTCAATTGATTTGATAAATTATGTCCATTCGAATTTTTAGCGATTTTACGCATCATGGTTGATCCAGGATGACCCAAGCGATCATGCCAAAGAATCAATGTCTTTGTATTTGTGAGCTTCTGGCTCATGTTTACAGAGTGAGATTCAACTACGCCAATTTTTGTAAAATATAAACCAGTTGAAATTGTACCAAATTTTTCTAGGATAAGCTTCTGGCTTTCAATTCTAGAAATAACACAAAGTTATTCTTTGTTGTTTTCATTTATAGTTTCAATATGGTATCCATTCATTCTTATATCTTTGAAACTCAGCAAATTTCTTTTAGAGTTGCTTGAGTATAATGCATTCTGAATAAAGATATGTGTACCATTTGGTAATACTATATAGGCTCTTCCGGACCCTTCAATTATATTTGCAGATCCAGCTATGGTGGAAACTTTAGCTGAAATCTTTTCAGATAATTCAGAGAAAAACTTCTGGTTTTTCAAAATCGTATGAGTAGTTGCACTGTCTAGTAGGCATATATCATCATTCAAGTATTGGTGGTCCATACCTTGTCTGCTTGTGAAAGAATATAAGGTGAGCAGCTTTTGTGTTTTGCTGATAATAAGAAAAATACCTAAACCTTTTCGGATGAATTAGATATATAATAGAGCTGATATCAGATTTATGGCTAGAGAATAGATCCAAGCTAATTATTAGGTAGTAAAAAAAATATCCATCGGTTTGACTAGGTAAAAAAAAATCGGTTTGAAAAAAATATCCATCGTGCTAATAACGTGTTATATAATAAAAAGAACAAAAGACATTAAAGGAGAGAAGAGCTTCTATTATTCAACTCAGATCACTTTACATTACAAATGAGCTCTATATTTATAGACTCCAAATCATAAAGAAAATTACAATACTGTCCTTGACCATTTAGCATATTCACCCATATTATGATATATTATAACATAATTTATTTGTAAATCCATATAAACATATTTTCAAATTTTGACAAAATTACTGTACAAATAAAAAATAATTATAGAACTATTTTATTATTTTCTATAACCATATAATACTTTAAAACAAATTTATAAACTCTAAATATTTTCTTTTCAAATTTAACCATAATTTATAATTCAAAACCTTCACCATATACTCAAAATTTCTAATAAATCATTTTGAAAATCAACCAATATAGCTTTAAATTCATTTCATAATCTTCTATAATAAAATACTATTTCAAAATGAATTTATAAGTTATGGAGGAAATTATATTTTTTTCAAACCATGGAATATAATTCAAAACCTTCACTTTATACTCTAACTAGCTAAAATAAAACATTTTCTTTTGAATTACATCATATTTGGAATTCTTATATTATAGAAGGAGATTTTTAGTTATTTAAAACATATTATTTTTGAATATAAATACTTTATTTCTAAAAGAAAATTCATTTGAAAATATTTAAATAACATTTAGGATCAAAACACTCTAAATAAGATAATTACTTTACTAATATATGTTACAAAATAGTAACAATATACCGATTTTTGTTGTTAAAATAATTTCAAATTTATAATATAATTATAATAATGACTTTTAAAGGATTTTATAGCTGAAAGAAAATTATGTTTGTATATTTAAGCCAGATTTTTAAATATGAAAATAACTAAATTGGATAAAATTTTAGTGAATTATTTATAAAATACTTATAACTTAATTTAAAAACCCTTAAATAAATTTCAAAGCTTTTTAAACATCTTTTAAACCCAAAAATTGATAGAACATCCCAAATATAAATCATGAAGCAAAACTTTCCATAATGATTAACCAATCACCAATAAAAATTTATCGTTTGGCCCAAATCGAATTACATCGAATTTCAGCCATTCGTACAATGCATACACACATATAAGATAAACTACACATCAAAATTCAATCAAACAACATCTCCTTTGCATTTTGGACAATCCAACATACATAAAATATCCTAACCTAATCCAAAATCATATCTAATATCCTGAACAAATAATTCATCCAAACAATTCAATCAACGGCCTTAACCAATTCAACTAATCAATGTAATCTAATTGAGATAAATGTACATATGATGCAAAGGAAATTAGATATAGATATAAGTATAGAACTCACCGATTTAGAACAGAAGATGATATCCATAGCTTATACACCAGGCCCAAACGCTGTTGCAATCCACTAATGCACTGCCTCTTCAATCTTCTTCACTGCCTGCTCATGCTTCGTCCTCGACAACTCCCCCAAATGCGGCCACCTCTATGCTGAAGTTGTCAGCACCCTTCATTGCCTAGCTCCTTTTGAAGCTGCAGCCGAAATCACACCAGCATAACATCATCGACGAGCTTCACAGGAAGAGCCTCAATTTACTATTCTCATTAACTAGCTCTAACTGCACTCTCCCTAGCTTCGCTAACCACCCCTTATCGATGTCTTTCGTTTTCTACCTGCCTTTATTCCCTTACAATCATCGGCGCTCGCCGTCCTCCATTATTGTAAGGACTAACGTGCACTTTTGACCTGACGTCACGTGCCTACAGGAGTTCATGCTTGGCCATCGTTTTTTCTTCTTTAGTGCATGAATTGATTTAGGGAAATAAAGTTGAAGTGTGTAAAATGGGGCTACAGGGTGTGGAGTTATTTTATTGTAGAAGTAAAGAACCATCTAGTATGAACAGAATAAGGGAAGCGGGTTCTGGGCTTAGGCCTAATTTAGTTTAGCCTATAGATTCCAATTCAATTTGGTTTAATTAATTTCTTTCACACTTAAATTTAAAATTTTAATCGTTGACAATTGTCGATAAATGTATTTCATTTTAATTTTAGTTTATTTACACTTTATTTTACAATTATATTTCAATAATTGGACAATTTTATTCAATTCAATACTCCTTTTCTATTTAATTATTCATTGTATTCAAACTATTTTGATTATTTGAAAAATTATTTATTGTATAAAACATTTCATATTTATTAAAACATTTTATTCAATTCCAAATATTATCTGAAAAGAATTTATTAATTAATTCAATTTTTTAAAAAAATCTTTTATTAAATAGAATATAATTAACTAAAAATTTATTTTCAAAATATTATCAAGTATCGAATTCTAACAAATGTACTTTAATTAAATATATTTATTTATACGGCATCGAAAGCAGGGTTATTGCATCTCGTGTCATATGAAGTGCGAGTACATAAATTAGAAAGAGTTAACATACTTTTTATAACAACTTTCTTTCTCTTTCCATAGCTGGAGCAACGCTCGAGCTAGGAATAACATCCAATGCATAAGCTACAAACACTTGGGTAGAAATGTTAAACATAGTCGGACGCTCTAACTTCATATAGACAAGTGGGTTATAGTTATAGCATTTGTTCTTTGCTAGATTCTTTTGCAGTTCTTAGCCACATGCCTCCTGAAACTACACTTCATACACTTGAGCTCTAGCATTTTTATCTTTCGTTGATCCCTCATTCCACCCTTATGTTGATTCTACTGCATTATCTTCCCTTCCACCTTCTTAGGTTCTTCCTTCGTAGTTGAATTCAGTAGTGCCATCTCAACTAGGCTCTCAAAAGTAGCTTTAGTTGGTACACGGTTCAAGGCAATATCCCTCAAAGATGGATTTAATCTGTTCGCAAACTTTGTCGCCTTTTTCACTGGTGTATTAATTAAGCATATGTCATATATTACTAGCTGCTTAATCTCATTGAAATACTCTTTGACAATCCTATCTCCTTACCCCAAATGAATGAATTTATCCATCTTCAACCTCCGATATACACTTAATCTCAAAGAGCCTCTTAAATTGGTCTAAGTAATTATAGACTCTTCTGCTTAAGTACTAACAATGTCTCACATGTTCAAGGCATCCCCTTGCAAATGCCATGAAGCCAATTGTCCTTCATTGCATCTACCACATCCATCATAGAAAATATCCGATCATAATTTCTCATCCATGCCCGCATCTCAACAAATGATTTGGTCCTAAAGTAATTCTTTGCACCCAAACTCTAGAAATCCCAACATAATTTAGGAAAGTCCAAAGCAGGCAAAGGGGCTTTTTATGTGCTTTTACTGCAGGTCCTCTATTAGGGTTAAGTTCAGATTGACTTCTTACTTGCAGATACCTGTGGAACCTTATCGGAACGTTCATGCTAGAAACCTCGGCTGCTTCACCAAAACCACATCAAATTTGATTGCTCATTTCAGTCATCTATAAATAGGAATTATCGCAACTTTCCTCGGATAGTATTAAGAATTATCAGAATAAGTGGGTGTGCTTGTGGTTTACTTATTTATAAATATACATATGTATATATTAACTTTTGAAAATATACATGTATGTTCTCTCTATGTATGCTTAATCCATAAGGTGTCCTAAACGTCACTCTATTACCAAATGCAACAACCCACACCTCCGTACACATCAATTTAATGCCTAAAATGGAACTTGAGTCATGCCAAGAAGTACGAATCATTAGGTTTTTATGGTCTGCATGATATAGAGATAAATACAATTTTCAAATATTCTACACTTTCAGATCTCATAGTGAAATGAAATAAAATATAAGTCCTGGAAATAATACCAAATCAACATTATCTCTGTTATCCCGCCTTTTGGCAAGGCCGTGACACCAAAGAATTGACTAAAATCTAAAGATAATCAGTCCTGAAGATCAGTTATACATAGGTTCACTATGGATACTAACAAATTTATTACAAGTCCGAATCGAGCTACAATTGATATGGTACGACAAGTAAAACTATAAAAGTCAACATTCCAAATTTCAAGTCAATCAGAGTTCGTATGCTCGAGATATGGGTCGATCAAAATCAAGATAAAAGCCACCGGTTCATATTCATCAATGTCTACTCCATTTCGTATCCATCATGTTTAATCCAGTTCGTATCCATCCATGCTCATTCTACTTTGTATCCATCATGATCGCTTCACTTCATATCGATCAATAAGCAATGATTCATATCGATCTCATCCATACGTACTTTGTATCTCTCCTCATCAACTTGGTTCGTATCGGTCGGCCAACGATCGATACGAAGCAAGCTAAAAACAATCAATACGAAGAGGATAGTCATACATCGATATGAGGCAGCCTCTAGATCATCTATACGAAATGAAGCATTCCAGGATGATACAAACAAAGCGTGAAAAAAAGGAGGAAGCAATCACCCGGCACGAAAAGCGGATCGACCGTAGAATGTAGCAACACGAATGGCAATCGATCTGAATATGATCGATACGAATGGAAGCAACACAAAGACACCGGCCTTTTGCAAGTTCAAGCTTGGATTGATCATAACTCAAGAACTATAAGTCCAAATGCCACCAAATTTTCACAAGAGCTTGCGTACTACCTCTACTTGGTCTCTGATCGATCTCATCCCAAATGGAATCGTTTTTTATCGATATGAATTGTATATGTATCGATCATGGATCGATCTCAAATATCCAGGGATCGATTACGTAGGCCCACCCACGTGTGAGAAGGAGTCTTTCGAGATCCGGGTAAGATATTTCCATGCCACGCCTATAAATAGCAGTCCAATGCCTCCAGAAAAGGGATCCTTTTTGGCTCGTCTACACTGTTATTTTGCTGAACTCCATTGTAATTCTGATACTATCAATTGTACTCTTACAAATAAGTAGAGAATCATCAATAACATAGTAAATCCTTCAAAGCGGACTAGGCTACAACATTGTACCACTATAAATCTTGTCTTTCTACTACTTTCCTTTTAATTTTTTGAGTGTTCTTCCTATTTAATTCCACTACATACAATCTATATGTGATATGTGACTGTGATTTGGTGTTTTCATCTGCAATTGGATATTTGTGACCAATTATAGTTCAAACATTTTGATGCTTCCACTGAGAAGGCTAGCATTCAGGGATTCTACAACTTGACCTTTGGATTTGAAGGCTCGAAGACTTGGATCTGGAAAGCTATGACGAAGCAATCAACAAGGAGACAGAGAGCGGAAAGGAGTCAGCACGAAGGGAGTCATGAGGCTTCCTCAGAAGCAAATCAAGCCTCAATTATCATCACCAGAGATGAGATGGAGATGATGATAGGAGCTATGCATGAAGAATTGTTGAAAAGGTAGGAGGAGATGATGTAGAACATAATCCAGCAGATTGGACAAGTTAGAGTGTAGAATCAAGGGAATCCAACTGCAGGAAGTGCTGGGAATAGGAATCAGGGGCATGGAACAAGCAAGATTCAAAATAGAGCAGGACCATCAAGAGTAGCCCTTGAGCTAGGGGCACTCCCCCGAATCATGTTGATCCAATCTCCGGTAGGATACCAGCTGGAACTATGCAACATGGCATTGATATAAGAACAGATCCCCGTCTAGAAGAGCAGATTCAAGGATTCCCTCATGAACTTAGGGGGCAGATTGGAGTCAATGGACAATGAATACAGATTGGCGACAGTGACAAATTGGCGGAGATGGTCAGACGAGCCATGAGAGGTGGATTAGTGATTAGAGATCTGGAAGATGTGAACAAGAGCCCCATTGCTCCCGTAACTAGGCAGGCTAAGAATCCACCAGAATTCAAGCTACCAACACTGGAGACGTATGATGGAAGGATGGATCCTACAGTTCATATGATGAGGTATATGAGGCACAGGGAGGTAGTGGGGGCAGCAGAGGGGGTCATAGCCCGGCACTTCCCATTGTATTTGACAGACATAGCAGCACTGTGGTTTAGACAGTTGGAGAGCGGCTCTATTGGAACATGGACCAAGTTGGTTGAGAACATTATGAGGTAATTCAGAGTTCACATTTCGAGGCCCAAGAATGTGATGAGTTTGGAAGCATTAAAGCAGAGAACTTGGAAGATTTTGATAAGTTTTTAGACATAATTTAATGCAGCGACAGTATCGATGGATCGACCAAATCCATCCATAGTTCTAATGGAAGCTGTATCGAGCATAGCTGATGGCATGGAATTCAAGGATTCATTGACAAGGGATCCGCCTATGGATTTATGAGTGTTTTACTATGTGGCAGAAAGGTTTCTGTGACAAGAGGATGCAAATGCTGAGAAGGAGGAAGGAGAGAGAGTTAATGTTTATGCAGTTAAAAGCCGAGATCTCCCGGAAAGGATTCAAGTAAGGATAAAGGGAAACGGAAAGCAGAGGATAGCTGTGATGTGCCAAGCAGTCGTGAAAGGAACCGAGATTCACCTCTTATGTGGAGCTGAATGAGACTTTGGAACGAATCTACCAAGACATAAGGGAGCAGGTTCCCTACCAGAGGCCAATGAGGAGGGATCCAACCAACAACGAAAGGAAATCAAACAAGTATTTCCTATTCCATGAGCTAAACAGTCATAGCACAAATGATTGTAGGCACTTAAGGGATGAGGTCGAAGGACATATCCTGAACGAAATGCTTTTATAGTACGTGAAAAAGCGAGCAACAACGGTGCAACAGTTCGACCACCAACCGCACCAAATGAGGATGGCTCTGGATCTAGGCATCGTCGGCTCATCATCAATTGATTAGAATAATGACGAATAAGTGGCAACCTCTACACTAACACGGTTAAGTCGCTTACACATGTTCAGGATCACGAACAGTCCTCAGGCATGCTTTGAGACGACTATCAACCATATCAGTATAGGTGTTTGCACTCTAACGTCATTGTTCTGCTTCTGTTTTCTATTTTTTACATCTGGACTTGATTTGGTTGGACATTTTTGTTATAAGACTCATTTGAATGTAAATCTAATTTTCATAATTCAGTGACTACCAAGCCACTTACACATGCAAGGGATCACGAACAGTCATCGGGCAGGCTTTGGGATGGCGATGAACCGCCATCACAAACGATTTAGAAACTCACTCGCACGTGAAATCTGACATTTATGATACTATATCCCCTCCCCTAGGGTATACACAATTCGCCTCGAACAGAACCCGACCATGAACGGTCATATTTTGCCACGAACGGCCCCCAACCATGAACGGTCACTACTCGCCTCGAACGGTCACATACGACCTCGAATGGCATATGATCTCAAATGATCATTATTCATCGTTAGGTAAGATTATCAATCTCTTTATAGTTCATTAACAAAATACGAACATCCAGCTTATCGAACTATAAAACACACCTTCCTATCGCAAGGCATGTTTTGGGGGGGGGGGGGGCAACTACTATCTCGCCTTTTAGCAAGGTCGTGACGCTAAAGAATTGACTAAAAACCGAACATAATCAGTCTCGAAGATTAGTTATACACAGGTTCGCTTTGGATACTGACAAAAAATTTCCAAGTCTGGATCAAGTTACAATTGATATGGTATGACAAGCAAAACTATAAAAGTTAACATTCCAAATATCAAGTCAATCGGAGTTCGTATGCTCGAGATATGGGTCGATCAAAATCAAGAGAAAAGCCATTGGTTCGTATCCATAAATGTCTGCTCCATTTCGTATCCATCATGTTTAATCCAATTTGTATCCATTTATGCTCATTCTACTTCGTATCCATCAAGATCGATTCACTTCATATCCATCAACAAGCAACACTTCGTATCGATCTTGTCCATACGTACTTCATATCGCTTCTCATCAACTTGGTTCGTATCGGTCGGCCAACGATCGATACAGAGCATGCCAAAAACAATTGATACGAAGAGGTTAGCCATACATCAATACGAGGCACCCTCTAGATCATCGATACGAAATGAAGCATTCCAGAGCGATACAAACAAAGCATGAAAAAGAGGAGGAAGCGGTAATGCGGCATGAAAAGTGGATCGACTCTGGAATGTAGCGTCACTACATCGATCTAGCTATGATCGATACGAATGGCCATCGATCTGAATATGATCGATACGAATGGGAGCGATACGAAGACGTTGGCCTTTTGCAAGTTCAAGCTTGGATTGATCATAACTCAAAATCTACAAGTCCGAATGCCACCAAATTTTATAGGAGCTTGCGTACTACCTCTACTTGGTCTCTGATCAATCTCAGCCCAAATGGAGTCATTTTTGATCGATACGAATTGTATACGTATTGATCATGGATCGAACCGAAATATCCAAGGATCGATCACGTAGGCCCACCCACGTGTGAGAAGGACTCTTCCGAGATCTGAGTCAGATATTTCCAATCCATGCCTATAAATAGCGGCCCAATGCCTCTAGAAAATGGATTCTTTCTGGCTTTTTTATGCCGTTATTCTGCTGAACTCCATTGTAACTGTGACACTATCAATTGTACTCTTGCAAATAAGTAGAGAATCATCAATGAAACAACAAATCCTTCAAGTGAATGTAGGCTACAATGCTGAACCAAAACAAATCTTGTCTTTCTACTGCTTTTATTTTAATTTTTTGAGTGTTCTTCCTATTTAATTCTACTACATACAATCTATCTGTGATTTATGACTGTGATTTGGTGCTTTCATCTGCAGTTGGATGTTTGTGACCAATTTTGACGCAAATAGTCTCAAAATAGCCGTGGTCTATACAAGTACCGATAAAATAGAATCTTCAAATGACAATACAACAAAATTCTGTATGATAAATAAAATAAGATAAATAGGAGAATAATTATAAATAAATACATCTCTTAAGCACCAAACCACCTTTTCCATGCACTTTACTCGACTACTTCACATATTGTTGCATCCTCATGTGATAGTATAAATAGGGAGAAATGAAAGGGATCAATCAAGGTCCAATGAGTATTATATCACTAATGGTTTGGTGTTGATAAATAAATTAAGTTTATTATAGCCTACACAACCAATGATGTTCTTTTCCGTGCGCATACTGTATAAGGAATTAGTTACTTTTCACATTACAGGTAGACAATCCTTAACTTTCCTGAATCCAACAATTATATACAAAAGTTCTCGTCTGAAGATTGGATATACCAAAACTAAATAAATATATAAATATCTCTAGTGCACAGTCTCAACAATAGATTGCCTAACTATCACTGAGTTAACATTCTCAATTATAGTCGCTTTACTATGCATTGAGTTAACATTCTCAATGGCAGTTGCTTGATTTACGTTGAATCAAGTATATATCACAATGTCGAGCCTATACGTTGGGTTAAGATCTCAATATAATTGTTTTGGTTAATAATCCTAATGATAACCCATCACCTAAGCATTTAGTAACCTTATCGTTACGCTTGTATCCTATTCCCTATATCATTCAACTTGTAGCAACAAGAGTCAGTTAAATGATCTGACTCATTAATAGGATTAACTTATTCTACTATGATGAAAATCTATGCCTACTCTCTTCCGCTATCACCAATAGGTAACTGGAACCTGCTACCAAACAATAAGAGCATCTAGTTGCGATATAATCGCATGTCGTATGAGTGTCATATTTAATAACCTCATGATGGAATGTGAACCTAGGTATGTATCTAATTGTAAAAATAGTCCATCTTGTTGCACTGCCCCGTGTAGTTGCATGAACTCTCGAAAGAAAAGAGAGTGTAAGTTTCCCAATCCATTCTACTCAGCATGCACCAGGTCTAAGTTTAAACTTGGCTTGTTTCAGCAATTTAGACATCTGAATTTTGGTCCAAATGTCTAATCCCTATAAAAAAAATTAGCTATAGGTATTCAAACATCTCACGTTATATTTAGATATGTGACTTAGATTCCAAAAAATCTGAATAGAAGTCTAGACATCTAAATCTTGTCAGCACTGAATTATTTCCTTTCTGTTTTATTTTTTCTAAAATCCATACATCTGATCTTGAAGTCAGACCACCGAATTCATATTTTCTAATCAATTATCTTATTCGTTTTGTTTGTCTACATTATGAACTCGGGTATGGTTGTAAGGTTCATTCCTTTATGGTTTACAAGTATTTTGGTGCAATTTCCATTTTATTCATACCCAACTTCATGTAGTTTAACCCGTCGATTGTATAAAATATTCAATCATTTATCTACGTATTCCTTAAATTTTATAGAGTCAAGTCAAGGTAAATTCCAAAAGTTGGATTCATTTACTTATTTTTTTTCATCTAAACCAATTCAAACTTATCATATGAATTCAGATCTACCAAGTAAGATGCAGTTTCAATCTAATTTACCTTGAACTCCCAATCTATTTTCAACGTACGGCTTTTAGATTATTCCAATTCATGTGTATTTTCAATTAAAAGTCATAGATTCAGAGTGACTCATACTAAATGAAGTACAAATAATTATTTACATCATAATCAGAACGTAAACAAGTCAACTCACCTTCTATTGCCTTGTTGTAGTTTCTCTAGCTCCTTTTAATTAGTATGTTGATATCTACCTTTATCTTATTTAATTTCATGTTTTGGTTTGGAAGAATTTGTTTATTTTTGTAGAGAAAGAGAAAATTGAGTTTTAGAGGTAGAATTCTTTTTCCTCAAGTGGCAGATAGGGTTTAAAGTGAAAGAGAGGTGAGGGATAAACCTGTATTTATAGCTAAAATTAGGTTTAGTATGGCTTGATCCTAAAATCCTCCTTAGCACCCAACTGGGCCTCGACTCGTTTTTCTCCATAACATGTGTCATAGTAAATAATTCATATCTCTTTCATATGTTATCTATTTTCAACATTTTATATATGAATTCGGACTAGAAAAATCCACTTAACACTGTGAAAAATGTCAGATTCTCAAAATTCTTTCATTTGTAAATTGTTATTTTTCCTGCTTTATATAAACTTGTTAAAATTCTCTCTTCTAATTATTACTATTTATTATCAAAATTTTGGGATATTATAGATCACCACTTTATAATCATAATCGCCATATTTATAATCATACAATACATTAATTATGCATAATTGTGCCACTAAATTGTAATTATGGTGACCCCAGTAAGTGGGAGATGTCAACTTTCTTTAGTAATAATATGATCATTGAACTAGTCAAATACTATTACACGTACACACTCTCATGCACAACATTCCAGAACTTAGTATATGAAATACAATGGTATGCAATCTGCGCATGTATGATAAATTAATTACAGCTAGCATTTTAGGTGTAATGAAAAATGATAAAAGCAATTGGCATTCTCATGCATAAAAGGCGAAATAATTATACAATTGATGTCTGCTTTGCATAAGAAAGGCATAACAATTAGTACAACTGTAAAATGTTCGACACATTAACGACAAAAACTAACAAGTTAAAATTTAAAAACTCAAATGATAATAGCTAACATGATAATAATAGTTCACCATGATGAAATAAATTTTATAGAATAATAATGGCTTGTACTACAACTAGATGATGGCTACACAATTCATAACTGGCTATTTATAGCCTTATTTCTTAGAATCTCAATAATTATAGAATAGAAAAATATTGAATTATTCCAAATTTATTCCTTAATATGTAATAATGATCTCTTAACATCCCTCTTAAACATACATTGTGGCTACCGTAAGCATTGAAAATTTGCCAACTAAGAATTGAAAATGAGAAATTAAGTGCGACTTGGTAAAATGGTCTACAATCTACATGGAAGAGGGATTGAAAGGTAGAGTAATATGCCCTTCTCAAGATGACAACATCTAAGGTGACAATCAATCTTAATATGCTTAGTCCATTCATGAAAAATTAAGTTGTGATGAATCAAAACAACACTCTTATCATCACAACCATGGAAGTAGGATCAGAAATAGGCACATGTATATTTGCAGGTAACCTAAGCAGCCAAACAATCTCTATGATTGTAGATGTTATAACATGATTGTTTACACCAAAATGTGGCACAAAAACCAAAATGAATGTAGTCGAGAAAAGAGTGAAGGAAGTAAGAAAAAATAAGAAAAAACAAGTCACAAAAATTTTATAGTGGTTTGGCTAATCATTGCCTGTGTCAACATAGTTATATTGTTGATTTGGTTGCTATTTACAAATGTTGTTCTTATGGATAGGTAAGGATCCTCAGGATCATAAGAGATTAAAATGAAAATTGTTAAGAGCCTAAAGATCCTTAAATTGATGTCCCTCTATGTTTATTTATTGTTGTAGGTCATCGAAACTTTCTCATTCGTAATCACACCCACGTTCCCCACTATCATAAGAAGTTGTTCAAAAAAGGACGTAGCCATATCATTACTTATCATGAATTGGTACCAATCCATAAGCATGGATCCATACCGATCCACAAGATTGTTTCATAAACCTTTCCTACGGCTTTATGTCGATGCAACTTATTGTTAGCTTCATGTTTTCCATGTCGATTGCTTTACTAGAAGCATGTTTCTGAGTCAATTTTTTGGATCTATAATGAAATAGAGTTCCCGACTTCATGCGGTTGAGATGTTCAAAGGAAAATGGCATGTGATCGATCCTATGAAGCTTGGACTAGGTTATTATCAATAATATTTAAAGAAGAAGGGATTTGAGGTATTTTGGGTGAGATTCTACGGACTTGTGCCGATCCAAGGATGGATTGGTACTGATCCATCATCTAGATAGATTGAAGCTTGTTGAACTCCAAGGTTTCCTTGCATTCACCTTGTGGTCTTGATTGCACTTGGTTTCTAGGCTTGTTTGCTATTTCTTTGGGCTCTCTGTCTAGATAACTTTCAAGTACGAACCATTAAGTTTGTCCAAACATTATCTAGTCAAAAAGCTGGATAACACTTGATCTTCAAAGCATGCCTTATGAATGGAAGGTGCACTTTTCTTAAGAACAAATATTGAAGCTGATGAAACGTTGGTGATTGAATTTCTTAGCCATCAATTGACCAATCTTCGGTGAATCATCTGGTTCCTTCGGATCCACTGTATATCAAAGACTGTTCCACGCCACAATAGCTAAGGGCTCGAGTCCTTGTTTAAGTGTTAGTCATAAACGATCATCATTATGTGATCTTCCATAATTATCATATAACATGGTACATTGTAAATTAGGATCATTCCATGTTCATCTGGGAGTTAATAAACATGTATTATAATCAATAAATCCATTCGATAATTGCCATCGAATTGTTTCGTAGTCGATTGGTGTTCGAAACCGAAGTCTAGTTTTCGAGATCTCTAGGCCATGCACTCGATGACCAATTCAGTTCTTGATCACTCTGGACCATTAATCAAATCTTTCTTCCTTTCCAGGCCGCAAGTCCATTATGGGTCTCTCCGGATCATTCTTCGACCTCTTTGGATTGTTTTTTAATCTCTCTGGATCACTAATCCAATCGTCAATCTCTTCGGATTGTCAAATCAATCATCGATCTCTCTAGACTATTAAATAAATCATTGATCCCTCTAAATCATTAGTTTGATCACTGATCTCTTTGGACCGTTTTTTCAATCTATAATTTTTTGGACCGTTTAGCATCCAATCTAGGGTCCGATCTTGTTAGATCGTCTAACGTTCAGTCTAGGGTTCGATCTCTTCGGATTGTTGGATGATCAACTTAGGATTCGATCTCTCTAGATCCTTCTTTTCCAATCTTCATGGACTCCGATGAAGAGAAATAACAATCAAGTAAGTCCGCTTACTCACTCTCCGATGTGGGGACTTACCTTCACACAAGCCCAATCCACCTGCTCTCCAGCAAGGGGGCTTGCACCTTGTGGTCATCGCTCTTCGAATAAGACAACCACGATCAATATCAATCATCACATTCAATTGGTTTTTAAAATCAAGAACCTGCATAATTTAAGTTTTAACATCTATCACAACATTCATTCTGACATTACAGCATAACATCTAGCTTTTAAGTGTGCCTAGAGACCAATCGAAGTCCCATGCACGAGTAAGTAGTTTGACTGTAATGTCATATCATTTATTGAAAGTAGAAAGCAAAGTGTGGGAATCTAATCTAACTACCTGCCGTCTCGACCATGGGAAAAAATTTCTTGGCCTAGCTCCGAGGTAGCATTTTCCTTATTTTCTCTCTCGATCGGTGGGTTCTCTTCACATTGGTTTTCGATAGGGAATTTGCCTCTGGTAACCAAGTGAATTCTCTATGGGGTTTCATTCAATTTTGTGTAAGAAAATAATTTATGTTCCCTCCTTACCACTTTGGCCCTCCAAAGTCATATTCATCTTTCCACTTACCTTTATCTTTGCTAGATCTATCCTGCCCTCGATGGTCCTCTACAATCCATAGTGTTGACCTCCGCCCATTCAGCTTTAGCATCTCCCTGACGCAGGTACCTTTTGGCCCTGTGGTAAAATTCTACGAGATCCATCAGAGGACCTTACTCCAAAAGCAACCTTAAAATATGTTTTACTGACTGTTCCTAAAACCGTTGCCATCAGAACCACTAATGGGTTTGGCCTATCAACCGTGGTAGTTACGGCATTAAACCTTGTTAAAAGTCTCCTAAGGGTCTCTTCAGACCTCTGCTTCATGCTCGATGATGTCATTACATTCATGGAATGTGAAATATGGACTAGGAACCGTTTCATGAATTTGTCCACTAATATAGCCCATGTGCTGATGGTGCCATTTTCTAACTGTCTAAACCATAATGCTCCTAAGTGTTTCAGATACTAAGGGAAACACTGTCCCATCGCTTCTTCAGATGCACCCAACACTTTCAAGTGCGGGATATACATCATCAAGTAAACCGTTGGATCTATCTTTCCATTATACGTCTCAATATCAATAGCTTGAAATTAGGAGGATTCCTAACATACCGAATGTTTGAAGTGAATGGACTCATGTTCACATCCTCTAAGCCTCATTTAGGCAATCCTCCCCTAATTTTTCATCTAATAATCTTGGCAAGTCTATCATTATCATTTAATAGAACTCTTTGGTTTGAATTATTAGCTTGCCCTCCGTCTACATAAGGGAATTCTAGCACGTATTCCTCTAATGGTGCATCAACATTCTGATTCACATTCAAATGCTCAACATTATTTCTTGAATGTGCTTCATTTCCACCTAATTTAAAGTTGGTTATGTCCCAAAGTTCTTGGGTATTGTTACCGATCTGTACCTATGGATCGGTATGGATCTATACGACTTCTTAGGGGGTCACCTTAATTTGCTCCATTTTGCACAAAGATGCATTTTCTATGGCTTCAAACCTTTGGTTTTGGTTTGTAGCAACTCCAGCAATTCAATTTTTTTCCATTCTTTGGAAGAATCCCTCCATTAACTCTTCCTAGCGAGCGATCATCCTTTCCTACATTTCCATCATCACCATTTCCATCTCATCCCTGGTTATGTAGATTGAAAAGGGGTAGATCCGAAGGATGCCTTTTGGATGCTCTTTTGTTGATTTCGTCTAGCAGTAGTCCTCCTAGTTGATTGTCTCATTATCTTAAATTTCCTCAAGTTTCAAGTTGTCGAATTCTAGTATCTCTCAACAAAAGCACCAAAATGTTTACACAAAATATGGCACAAACACGTAAATGAGTATAGTAGAGAAAAGAGTGAAGAAAGTAAGCAAAAACAAGAAATAACAAGACATAAAAGTTTAATAGTAGTCCGACTAATAGTTACCTACGTCTACTTAGCTTTGTTGTTGATTTGGTTTGTGTTTACAAATACTATTCTTATGGATCAGTAAGGGTCCTCGAGATTACAAAAGATTATAATGAAAATTGTTAAGAGAGCCAAAAGATCCTCAAAATGATGCCCCTCCATCCCTATTTATAGCTTCTGGTCACCAAAACTTGCTTATCCACGATCACACCGAGATTCCCTACTACCTGAAGAAACTGTTCAAAGAAGGACGTGACCATGTCATCATTTATCATGGATCGATACTTATCCATAGGCACGAATTGGTACTGATCCATAACTTTGTTCCATGGACTTTTCCTATAGCCCTGCGTAGACGCAACTTGTTGTTAGCTTCATGTTTTTCGTCTTAATTGCTTTGCTAGAAGCTTGTTTCTAAGTCAATTGCTTAGATTAGAGGTGAATTAGAGTTCCTGACTTCATGTTCTTGAGATTCTCAAAGGAAAATGGCATGCGATTAATCCTATGAAGATCGGAATAGGTTGCTATTAAAAATACATGGAAGTAGAGGGGATTTAAGGTATTTTGGGAGAGATTCTATGGATCGGTACCGATTCATAGGGATGGATCGGTACCGATTCATAGGGATGGATCGGTACCGAACTATCATTTAGATTGATTAAAGCTTGTTGAACTCCATCGTGGCCTTGCGCTCACCTTGTGGTCTTAATCGTACTTTGTTTCTTGGTTTGTCAGTTATCTCTCTGGATTCCCTACCTCGATAACTTTCAAGTCCAACCCATCTAGTTTGTCCAAACATGGTTTGATCATAAGGCTGGATATCAACGATACTATGCTTCAGTTGAAGAATGAAAAATAGCAAACTTCTTCTTACTCTTTCAGTATATAAGAGAATCGTCATAAAAGATACAAAAGTCAGTAATCGATTTGTGGTTTGTGAGGTAACTATCATAATCAGCACCAAAGTAGGCACAACATTCCAAGGAGGTGGTGAATGAAACTAGAAGGCCATGGAAAATAGTACCTTAAACATATCTTAAAATATGAAGGACGATTGCCCGATGAACTGTAGTTGGAGAAGCTATGAACCGACTAACATCTTGAACAACATATGATATATTTGGACGAGTAAAGGCAAGATACACCAAGCTTCCAACAATGTTGTAGTATGAAGTAGGATTTGATAGTGGTATACCATCCATAGGAGCGTATTTTGCATTAACTTCGATCGGACTGTCAACGACCTTATTACCAGTAACTCTACCTTACTCAAGAATATTTGTAACATATTTTAAATAAGAAAGAAGATAAACTTTTGGTGAGCGTGATACCTCAATTGCTAAGAAATATTTTAGGAGAACTTGATCCTTTATTTCAAATTTCTAGTTAACTCCTTTTCCAAGGAAGAAATGTCATGCATATCATCTCCTGCAATAATCAAATCATCAACATATAGCAATAGTATGATACATCATTCATTAGTGTTTTTAACAAAAAGGCATTATCATGAAAGCTAGAAATGAAACCAAGACATTTAATCGTAACAGAAATTTTTTCAAACCAAGTGTAAGGTGTTTGCTTTAGCCCGTACAATGCTTTCTTAAGCTTGCAGACCCTAGATTCATATGGAGCACCTGAAAGATGTTGCATATAAAATTATTCTTTAAGATCTCCACTCAAGGATGTATTATTAACATTAGGTTATGAAATAGCCATCGAACGGAATATGAGAGTACAAATGATAGTCATTTTTGCAATAGGAGCAAATGTCTCCTTATAATCCATGCCATACTTTTGAGAGTAACTTTTTGCAATCAATTTTCCTTTATGTATTTCAATTGATCAATCAAATTTGGTTTTGATTTTATATACCCAATGACAATCAACAATACTCTTACCATGAGGTAGAGGAACCAAATTCTATGATCCTATCCTCTGTATGGCAAAAAGTGTACATCCATAGGATCTCATGAACAAGAATTACAAACCGCATCTTTATAAGTTGGTCTAGAAAGATTATGAATGAAAGTTAAGAATGAAGAAAAGGATGAAAAGTAATAAGAATGTGCAAAATCAGGTAATTTTATAAACTTATGAGTGCATAAGGAATGACGAAGAGGTGAATCTAAGACATAATTAGAGATTGAGGGGCATAAAGGGAGAGGAGGAAACTTCAAATGTTCCAGTTTTTGTGGGACTATTAGTATTATTATTATTATTATCCTAAGAAAAAAGATTAATATAAATAAGATAAAATCTTGTTAAACTATGAATGTTGGATAAAATAGAGTAAAATGGTGTATGTTCAAGGAGAATAACATTTCGAAACAAATAAAGTTTTAGGGTTATTGGGTCAAAACAACTGTAACCCTTTTGATCATTACCAAATCCAATAAAAACACAAATAACAGACTAATAAGATAACTTTTTATGTTCTACATAAGGAATAAGAACAATATAAGTACACCTAGACACTTTAAAATTAGAATAATCAAGTGCTTGTCCATACAATTTTAAAAAAAGTGAAATACCGAAAATGTGAGATGATGGGATAGTGTTAATTAGTCTAATAGTAGTGAGAATAGCTTCACCCTAAAATTCCTTAGGATTAAGTAATATAAAATGAGCAATTTCAAGAACATGTTTATGTTTTCTTTCCGTAGCGCCATTTTGTTGAGAAGTATTAGTAAATGAGGTTTGTTGAATAATTTCATTCAAAGGGAGTAATTCAAAAAAAATCATAGAGGTGTATTCTCCATCTAAATCACACCTAAAATATTTTATAACAACTGAATATTTAGTCTTGACAAATGCTCTACTGTTTTTGTATATTTCAAAAAGGTCAAAATGATGTTTCAATAAATTGTTCCAATAATAGCATGCATAATTATCAATAAAAGACGTATAATATTAAGACCCTCCATTTGTTGGAACTAGAGAGGATTCTCATACATATGGATGAATCAAATCAAATGGAGGAGAAGAAGCAGAGACTGTTAAAAGGTAAAGTGGAAAACTCTGCTAGTTTACATCTAGTACAATTAGAAATACCATAAGTTTGAAAATTTCCTAACACACATGGATTCTAAAAATCTCAAATGAGAAGAAGAAACATAACCCAAACAAGAATGCCATAAATAAAAGTTTAAGGAAGAAGGACACAAACGGAAGGAAGATAATCAATACTAACTGCAACACTAACTGAAACCTTTAATTCATTCAAAACATATAGTCCTTCTTCCCTATGGCTTGTCCCAATCAGTTTTAAGACTATAGATCCTGCCTAAAACAAGAATCAGAAGTAAATGTTACTATATGTTGGAACTGGACCAGCTCATAGCGGAAATTATGGGTAAATTTCAAAAATTTTATCCTATTGGATCTTTATTGGGCCTATGAAGTCTAACTTAATTATAACATTTCTAAATTTCATTTAAATAAAATCATTTATTTTATTTAAATTCATATATATTAAGATATGAAATTAATTTTATTTGATTTAGTTTATACATAAATGTATCATATACATATACGTGTGAGTGCATGTGTAATATAATAATCCGTGAAAGGTATAATATGCCCATATGTAGATGTTGAGATTTACATCGCAACAGACATATTAGCTCATTTTGTATGTCATATATGTTTTCCAAATATATGGATGTATATGTGTTACAATACATATACACACACATGTATGTACAAATATATTATATATAATATATGAACATAAAACATTTATATAAAGATAAATATATACATAGAAAAAGAGAGAACAATTATTAAAAATTATATATAATTCAAAATTAACTTATTTTTGCAAACATTATAATTTTAGTTCTTTAATTTGTATATCTTATGAATAAAATAATGTTTTTATCCATAAATAATTAACATATAGTAATTTATTTATGAAAATTCAAATTTTACAATTTTCGAATATCTAAAATCATATAATAGAGCTTAGAAAAAATCGATCGATATATATATATTTATAAAATTTGAATATAATTTGAGAATAAATAATGTTATATATATTTATAATATTTATAAATATATCGATCAATATACAATATCGACAAGCGATTAATTTAGATTTAATTACATAGTATTTTGGCTTGGGCTTAGATGAGTTTAAAACCCATCATTAGGACTGCAAAATTTCGGATTTAGGAAGTTCTAGGGGTTGCTAAAACATAGGAAACTGTCTTGGAGACAAGGGGTTGAGATCAAGTGAGAATGGTAAAAAGGTTTTCCTCGTTTCTATCTAATACAACCCTATATAAATATATAATGACTAACCTTTTTTTTGGCTATCATTACCTTCTACATTGCTGGTTAAAACATAGCTCTCAATCCACTCCAAAATTCTCAAATATATTTCAAATTAAAATAATATTATTCGATAGTTAGACGTTGGTGATTCCGGACTTGCAATCTTATGAATCAAGAACAGTAAAAGGAAAGAAAGTCATTGCTTCAACGTGGATTCAAAGGCATCAATAAATTAGTAATTTTAACTCATATTATAGTAATTAAATTATATTCTATGATCCTATAATGAGCAATTTCATATCTGTTTAAATATATTGTTGTTATGTATTTAGTTAGGTGAGATTTGGTAAGTAGATCTAGTTCTCACAAATCAGTTCGGTCATGTACATAATTTGTTTATTATATTATTCGTTTTATGTATAGAAAAATGTTTTTTACTATACAAAATCAATTATATATATATATTAATGTCTTTATTATTAACTCAAGTTATTATATATATATAATATATTGTATGATTTGATTTCTCTCCAAATTAGTTTTTCCCAATGGCGGCTAGATCTTGTATTCCCGAAACCCTAGGCGTGGATGATGAAGATGACGGTGGTGGCGGCTGGAAGGAGGTTAAAAGTAGGGGAAAGACAAAGATATCGTTTGCCGAAGCTCTCAAATCAAACAAGGAGGTGGTCAAGGCTAGATCATGGATTGAGGCAGTCGGATCTAAAATCGAGCTTAAAGGAAATGCAAACTATTACGCACGCAGTCAAATGGAGAAGAGGTATATCAATTGATAGATGAGGAAGATTATGCTGAATCAAAAAAATTATGGCAACACTTGATCTATGCTTATATGGCAGGGAAAAGACCTTATTTCGTTCACTTTAATGCATATATTAAGCGAACATGGAAACCAAAAGGATCATGGGATGTTTTTCCTCGCGGCAATGGATTTTACTTGATAAAATTTGAATTGGAAGAGGATTTTCAGCGAATTATCAACAGTGGTCCTTGGTTTATGGATAGCAGGCTTATTTTGATGAGGAAATGGGAAGCTGATTTCAACTTTGAACATGCTATGTTAACAACATATCCTATTTGGATTAAATTCAATAATCTGGATCTTGCTCTGTGGAACATGAGATGTATAAGTAAACTAGCAAGTATTATAGGAAGGCCAATTGACATTGATGAAAACACAAGAAAACTAAAAAAATCAAATTTGATAGGGTACTTGTTGAGATTTCAGCTAGTACAGTGTTGCCAAAAACAATAAAAGCGATCGACAAGCAGGGATACATATATAAACAGGAGGTGGAATATGAATTCGTTCCACCAAAGTGTGGTGAGTGTCTATGTTTTGGTCACACTAATCATCAGTGCCAAAATAAAGTAACAGAAAGAAGAAGATTTGGGTAGAAAAACCAAAAAAACATAACCGATCTACCTGATTCAAGCAACCCCAAAAACAAGGAGGAGACTACAAAAAATATACAAAATGTCTCCCCTGACAGAGATGGCCAGCCTAAAGATCATCAGAAGGATCCTATGGTGTCGGACTGTGTATCATTGCAAGCATCTCTTCTATCTCCTGCTCAGATAGTGAAGACACCTTATATAAAGGATCATCTGAACAGTTCTGAATCCTAGGACCCACTTCACGATCATCTAGAGCAGGACCAGGCAGAGGATCCACCAACTGTTGAGAAGAAAAGGGGGGAGGAGGAACTTCCAAATTCTCTATCAGACATCCACAAGATGGACATTGAACTGGATTCAACTGAAGATGAAGAGGAAGAAGAATTGTCAGAAGATACAAGTAAGTTCACTGAGTGTAATATTGATTATGATAATCAATTCATAAAGAATGATAAAGGTAGACGTTCTGTCTCGGTAGGTACTGCTCCGGTTACTCGGAGTAAATCTACCAAAAAATAATATGTCCATCATTTGTTGGAATGTGAGAGGTCTTAACAATGACACACGTATGTTAGACCTCCACATGTTAAAGGCTAAACATAGACCTACTATTTTAGCCCTTTTGGAGAATAAATTAAATAACAACAATTTGGAGATAATGAAAACTCAGTTTGGAAATCAGTGGCAATTCATTCTATCTCAAACTAATGGTAGAATTACAGTAGGATAGGAAAGTAACTACTGGTCTGGTCATATCATTGATAACAGTGATCAGCAACTAACCATTACCTTTCATAATAAAAGGGGATTAGAAATAACAATCACTTTTGTATATGCTAAGAACTTAGCTTCGGAAAGGTTGATCTTATGGAAACAAATTACTGATATCTCCAAAAACATTAATACTCCTTGGATAGTAACTGGGGATTTTAATACGGTTCTTAAAACTGATGAAAAGAAAGGCGGCCTTACACTGCATGTTGCACAAGTGGCTGAATTTAATAACTGTGTATTATCTGCTGGTCTTGCTGAAGCATTGCATTCAGGCCTGAAATATACGTGGAGAAGTGGTCAGTCCAAGAAAATAACATCAAGATTAGATAGAGTTATTGGAAACTCAGAGCTGTTTAAAAAAATTCCAAAACTTAAAGTAACAGTTCTACCTTGTTCGACAAGTGACCACTGTCCCCTTTTGTTACAATTCAATGATGATGACACTATGCAAAAGGGAAAACCATTCCGATATGCTAATCACTGGCCTCTGTTAGATGGATTTGATGAAGCTGTGAATTTCAACACAGTTAAGATTCCTCCAGGTAACCACATGTATCGTTTTGTAATGCTCATTAAAATTATGAAAAACAGACTCAAAGACTGGAATAAGTGCAGACCCAAGAACACTGATAAAATCACTGATATCCAACATTATTTAGAAGAAACTCAACTTAAACTTGATGAAGACCCTCTAAATGAAGGCTTGAATGTAGAATTTTATAAGTTACAAAGAAGTCTCAAAGAAGAAATTCACAAGAAAGCTGTTGAGTTGAAACAAAAAGCAAAAGAAAGGTGGTTGAAACAGGGTGATGAATGTAACAAATTCTTCTACGCTAAAATGTCCATACGACAACATCATAACAACCTGCTGAGCTGCATAGATGAATAAGGAGATACATCAAGACTTATAAAGAACATAGAGGAACAGGCTATTACCTATTTTACAAATTTATATAATGGGGATAATGATGATCAATTACCTCAGGTCATTTGCTGAAGGAGAATCTCTGCTGAAGGAAGCAATATGTTGACAGCTCCTATTATGGAGGGAGAATCGAGGGATGCTGTCACCTCCATCTGTAGTGACTCCTCCCCCGGACCTGATGGAATGGGGGCAGCCTTCTTCAAAATGTACTGGATAAACCTGAAAGATATTATGTTAAAAGCATATAATGAAGCTTTAAATTCAGGGGAGTTCATTCAAGAAATCAACCTTACATTTATATCCCTCATTCCTAAAGTCCAAAAACCAGAGAGAATTGAAGAATATAGGCCGATAGCTTGTTGCAGTGTCACATACAAAATCCTTAGTAAAATTATTTGCAAAAGGTTGAACAAAGTCTTACCAGACTTAATATCACAATGTCAAAGTGCATTCATCAAAGGTAGACTCATCTTTGAAAATTCTCTAATGGCTCATGAATTGATAAGGAACTTCAATAAAAAGGGAGCAAAAAAATTATGCATAAAAGTGGATTTGCAAAAGGCTTATGATAAAGTCAACAGCAATTTCATTACTCATATGCTAGAATCAATGGGGTCCCAATGAAGCTAATAAAACTGATAAGATTCTGCCTAGACACTCCAACTTTCTCCATACTGATCAATGGTAGCCATATAGGATATATTCAAAGTAATCGAGGAATAAGGCAGGGTGACCCTCTATCCCCCTACCTTTTTGCAGTAGCAATGGAATGGTTTACATTACAAATGGAACTGGCATATAATCAGGGATTTATTCAACCAATATATAATAACCTTCCATGTGTTACTCATTTACTATATGCAGATGACCTCCTAGTGGTGATTAAAGGAAATTTAAAAGCAATTGATAAGATTAAAACAATCTTTGGAGAACTGGAAAGGTATGCAGGCCTCAAATTGAACGAAATGAAAACCAAATGCTACTTCAGCAAATACTGTCTTAACAAACAGTCCATGCTTGACAAACTTGGCTTCACTGAAAGACATCTCCCAATCAAGTACTTGGGGGTACCTCTGTCAAACAACAATATTACAGATGCGGAATGTGGTAAGCTAATTAACGAAATCAGGGACAAATTACAAGGTTGGAGGTCAAAACTCTTATCTTTTGCTGGAAGAGTGGAGCTAGTACACACAGTCATAACTTTCAAAGTTAAATTCTGGCTCCAGTCTTTTCAAATTCCCGATTGTTCTATTGCAAAAATCAACTCAGTATGTGCTGATTTTATTTGGAGAGGAGGGATGCACAAGGTGAAATACTCAGACTTATGCAGGAAAAAGAAAGAGGGTGGAGTTGGATTGAAAAATCTTTTTTGAACTTAAAAAAGTGTACTGCTCCAAATTAGCCTGGAATGTATTAACTTCAAACAAACTATGGGCTTCCTGGATGAGATCTAGATATCTGAAAGATAACTTCTGGACTACTAGAATAGATAATAATGCTTCAGTAACTTGGAAAAACATTCTTAAGACTAGAGAGGATTTTCAAAAGTATTTAGATAGAAATATTGCCAATGGAAGGAAAACTGACATCTGGAGAGATCCATGGCTTAACTCTAAAAGTCTGATAGACAGGCTTGGTTGGGATGCATTCTCAGCATATGGAACACCAAACTGGAAAGTAGCAGATATTGTTGAAAATGGAGAATGGCAATGTAACAATAACTTACTAACTCTCAATTACCAGGAAGAAATTCGAAAGTAATATATTTACAGAAAAGAAAATGAAGATAAATGGATATGGAAGGTGAGTGCAAATGACCATTTCAAATTCAAAGACATTTGGGAAGAATCAAGAAAGAAAAGCGCTGAGGTTAAATGGTCTGATATAGTATGGAGCAAATCTAATCCCCCGAAGATGGCGCACACACTCTACAAGGCGATTCTGGGTAAATTACCCACAAAAGACAGACTAAAAAAATGGAAAATTTTGGAAGACACAACATGTCTCTTTTGCTGCAGGGAAGAAGAAACTCATGACCACTTATTTTTTGACTGTGAATACCCGAAAAGAATCTGGAACAACCAAAAGAACAGACTTCAGCTCAACAAATGTGTTACTAACCTAAAAGAGGAGCTGGATTACCTGCACGATGGGAGTAACTTCTCTAAGCTGATGAAGGAGCTTCGAAAAATTGGCCTCACAACCTGCTTGTGGTTCATCTGGAAGGAACGAAACTGTAGGACTTTTGAAGATAAAAAGTTAGACACGTTAGCTCTCACAAATCGAATTAACAGAGAAATTGCTATTATTATCGAAAGAATCCCAAAGAAAATAGTCACCACCGCATCGGCACAAGAAGAATTATTACTGGCGAAGTTGAGGAAGATGGAACTGAGCGGACAAATTCAACCAAGGAGTTGGCAGCCGCCATAGTTGTAACCTATTATGGAAAGGGAGTAGAAGAAGATAGTTTGACTGTGTTGTTTGTCGGCATATTGTTTTATTATCTTTATATGCTGTGTTTTGTTATGGGCCGCAAAGCCTGATTAGTAATCTAATTAACCTATTTTCAATATATATATATATATATATATATATATATATATATATATATATTAGTGCATATTTCTCTCTCATAATAGCATATACGCATATGTATGATATATATATGATTTAAAAAATTTAATATACTCATTTATATATAATATGAATTTAAAATTCAAAAATTAATTATCATAAATATATTCATATTTTAAAATTCACATTTATTGAATTTTTAATTGTTTATTATAATTATTACACTAAAAATTCAATTTTATATTCTTTAACAATATCATATAGTTCCAAAAACGTATAGAAAAATTTAGGATTTTTTTCAATAAATTTTATTATTTTAAATAATTAATATTATATCATAAAAACTGTTAATGATTTATTAAAAATAATAATTTAATTGAAAATTTCTTTAAAAAATTTCATAACATTTCATTCATTATCCTAGAATTTATTAAATTTTAAAATTTGAATTTTTAAAAATATGTTATTTTATATTAAACAATTATTTGCTGAAATCAATGTATTTTCTTTTATAAATAATATTTCAACTTTGAAAAAAATTCAGATGTATTTTTAAAAAAAAATTAAAGAAATTTTCAATTAAATTATTATTTTTAATAAATCATACATAGTTTTTCCAAAATAATATTAATTATTTAAAATAATAAAATTTATTGAAAAAATCCAATAAAATTTCTATACGTTTGTGGAATGATATAATATTTTTAATAAATATAAATTGAATTTCTAGTGTAATAATTATTTTATATATAGTAAACAATTCAAAATTCAATAAATGTGAATTTAAATATATGAATATATGTATGATAACCAATTTTAAAATTTTTAAATTCATATTATATGTAAATAAGTGTACTAATCTTTTTAAATCATATATATATATATATATCAAATATACGCTGTTATGAGAGAGAAATATACACTAACATATATATATGAATTTATTAATAAATATATAAAATAATCATTAATGACAAAATTTGATTTTGTACAGTAAAAAACATTTGCCTATACATAAATCAAATTGTATAATAAACAAATTGTGCACATAACCAAATTGATTTGTGACAACTAGATCTACTTGCCAAATCTCACCTAACTAAATATATAGTAGCAATATAATTAAACAGAAATAAAATTGCTCATTATAGGATCATAAAATATAATTTAATTACTATAATATGAATTAAAATTACCAATTTAATAAAGCCTTTAAATCCATGTTAAAGCAATGACTTCCCTTCCTTTTACTGTTCTTGATTCGTAAGATTGCTAGTCTTCAATCACCGACCTCTAACTATCGAATAGTATTATTTTAATTTGAAATATATTTGAGAATTTTAGAGTGGATTGAGAGCTTTGTTTGAACCAGCAATGTAGAAGGTAATGACGGCCAAAAAAGGTTAGTCATTATATGTGTGTGTATGTGTGTGTGTAGGGTTGTATTGGAGAGAAACGAGGAAAACCTTTTTACCTATTCTCACTTGATCTCAAACTCTTATCTCCAAGACAGTTTCCTATGTTTTAGCAACCCCTAGACCTTTCCAAAACCGAAAATTTGCAGCCCTAATGATGGGCCTTAAACCCATCTAAGCCCAAGCCAAAGTACTATACAATTAAATCTAATTTAATCGCTTGTCGATATTGTATATCGATCGATATATTTATAACTATTATAAAAATATATAACACTATTTATTTCTCAAATCGCATTCAAACTTTATAATTAATATTTCATAAGTATTAACTAATTTATAACAATTATAAACTAATTAAATCGTTCGGTCTTAAGGGAATTCAGCATTTCGGCTGTGTAACTCTTGGGTGTAAATTTGATCAGCGATTAACATCGAACTATTCTAATGTTAATGTCCACACGTCACTTAGCAGGTGATGTGACATTATGGCCAAATTTATCTCTTAATCATTTTTGGTAAAATCCAATTTTAATTTAATAAGCGTTACTCGGTTATGACATTTGTTTACACCAATTATCTTCGTCAAAACTATATCACTTTGAACTTATGGAATTTGGTAATGGTCAAAATTCCAACTTCATCCACATTCAAGTTTATAGTCCAAATACAAAGTCCTTGGTTCAATAATAAAAATTATTATTAACTGAAATGCTCTGACCAAAGACTTTGACTTTAAGTTGACTTGAGTTGACTGTGATACTAACCGCATATAACTAAGAAGACGAATCCTCACTTGAATAATTATACACTTCCAATATTTCTACTCGACCCAATTATAGTCACTCGATGGACATCATGCCATGATTCGGCTATAATTAAACGAAGCTTTCATATTGAAGATCCACACTATTCTCAAGTCGAGAGAACTATGTAAATCAGTCGCATCGATATTTTCTATTTGACCTTAGTTATATTAACCAGCAAAAAACTATCGAATGGTTCGTTTCATAGTTATCTAATAACTATTAGTACGTAACCCCTAGGTGCCTCCAGTAGTCATGAGTAACACATTTCCCAACATTTGGAGAGCGGTACGTACTATAGTCTCAATGGATACATCGATATCCAATCTCAATGCATCTTGACTAGGAACATTTAAAATGGTATATTTGTTTCATTATGATAAATTACTCAGGTTATAACACTTCGTAACTACTATCATAAAATATATCATTGATGGATTTTTCTATTAAATACACTTTTAATTAAGTTAATAAATTAATATAATCACATTATATCAAGTACATAATAGGAATAAAATACCTTTTATTTCGAACAAGATTGGTCAACGAGTTAGATATATGTAATAAATTACATAATTGCCCCTTGGGCATACCCCTAACTCTATCAATCGCCCACTTGCACTTGGATAAATTATGAAATCTAATTCCATCTTCTCCAATCAGTTTTCTCAAAACCAATTAGGTCAGTCCCTTAGTAAATAGGTATGCTATTATATTTTAATTATTTACTTTGTCGATTAACTCTCTCTGACACTGATAAACTGCCTTTATCATGTGGAGTAGTTCAAAGTATGTCTTTCGACTTCTAGTGAGCTTTAAGTTCTATCATGACCAATTTCATGACATTGTTATCTTATAACAATATTTTGGGATTCTCAACATTTGGAATCACCTTTGACTCAATTCTAAATTTATGCATTTATATCTATATACATTGGTTTATTGTAGCCTATTCAAGTTTATGTTTTCAACATTTCGTTGAATAGATCACAATCATCTTTATTTTGAAACATTTACAAATTAAATATTTTAACTTGAATTTTATCATTGACATGTTATGCTCAATATCACCTATAAAAGTTTATGTCCAAACGTTCTATCATAACGAGTTTGTTGTTTCTATAAACAATTCTCTAGTATTTCATAAATACACAAAACACCTCAAACAATTAGTGATATCAATTTGGATTTTATATTTCCTCCATGTATGAAATACATAAACAAAAAACAATATCATACACAACATAACCTGTATGACAATTCCTATTGCTAATGCATAAGGAATCCAACTTACATGTTCTCTTTTTAATAGGGTGCTCTTGTATACCGTTTTGGGACAATCCTTATATCTTTTATGCTCACCATACAAGACATCATTTACAATCCAAAATTTAGTGTTAAAACAAATAAAGTTAATTTTAATATAAGCATATTGTTAAAATCAACAATGTGTTGTTTATTTATAGTTTAGAAATACCAATGTACCTTTTAATGTTCTTTCTTATAAACACACGCTTCCTCTGCACTTTGATTGAAAAGCAACCTATCTGATATTTCTATCAAAATACTTATTCAATTTTGATGCTTATAAAATGGTACGCTCATATCATTTCTTGGATCATATCCAAAGACAAACAAACCCAATGTCGCTCCCACTGACTTTGAGGTATTTTTGGTTAATATGTGTAAACAGCATACTTTAAATCAATATTTAGAACTTTCTATTTCAATACACAAGTACCAAACGCCAAGTCTTATCGAGAGATAATTTTGTGAGTAAATCTGATTTAACTTGAGCATGTTGAATACTGAATCTATTATTCTAATTTCAATAATTGAAATTTGCGATATTATTCTTATCAACATTGCTCATTTAATTTCAACCACATTAACCTATCCAATAAAGACACAATCTTGGCCGATGGATCACATCTCTTTGGTTACGACCACCAAAATCATATTTTGATAGCATAATTGGAATTCTTTCATATTTGCACATCATACCATATAGAGTCAACAATCTTAATGGTTTAATTGTACAACGGAGGGTAATATATATTTTCGATATTAATAAGAAACTCATAGTTTCTCTTCGATGTACGAGAATACTTATTTGATATTCTACTGCTACGTGTCCATCAGTTGTATCTATGAATCGGATCCAATTCCATTTAACTACCAAAAATTTCTTAAAGAAATTCCTTCATAATGAAGTTAACATATGTTGAAACAATAGTTGTTTCTTAGTGCAAATAGAATAGGGATTCTGTAACGCCCCACCTCGAGACCCAACTTAGCAAAGAGAATTAACAGGTGATTCCGTCTACTAAAGCGAAGAATAGGGCTGGTTAAGGGTGACCATCTATAATTTTGTCTTAAACATCTACCGAATACGTCGATAAATGCAATATAATTTTCTTTTCAAGTAAAGTGGATTGACATACCCAGTAAATGCTTAATCCAAAATTATAGATGGCTAATGGATCTATCAGAACAAAATACAATAACTAAATGTAAAGCACATCACAGAACAGTAATCAACATCATACATATACATACATACTGATACATATTTAGTACAATACAGTATGAATACAATAAAGGCGGTACTCGACCACACTATATACATCGAATCAAATGTAAAAACATCAGAGTATGCGGAAGAAATAAGCTACTCAAGAGAATGAAGAGCTGATATCCAACATCAACTTCAAGCTAAGTCCAATAGATGATACCTGAAACAACTCGGTCTGACCCGAGTGAAAACACACGGGTCAGGCTAGCTAAAATGATCAGTTAAACAGAATAATCAATAAGGACAAGTAGGTGAAAGCTTCTGTATCCTTTTTCTTAAAGGATGTCGTGCCCTAAACAAGGTTTCAACATCATAAGAAAGGATAACATCTCTTCTTGGAAAGTAGAAGAGATAATGATGATAAAGTCATACTGAAGTGGCATAACTGACACTTAAGCAAATGGAACATAGACGAGCAAAGTTTTAAAGATAAGATTCAATAAACATCGCTTTCTCCACATATCATCGGCAGTATAAAGGAATATGGATAATGACTTCAAATGATTCAACTATCTTCTTAGAAGTGGTTGTCAATATAAAAATACATCAAAGTTACATATCCTTCATACATAGAATAAAACGCATATGGATGTGCGTCATCTCATTGTCACATTCCAAGGATCATTTAAGGAAATATAAAACCCAATCATAAAAGAAGCATTATACTTATTCATACCTCATCTCATCGGTATGAATATAGATACATCTCAAATCCATCACTAAAACTCATCATAAAAGATTCTTCATAATCATTTATACCTCATCTCATTGATATAAATTTATAAATACATCTTAAATCCATCTTAACACCAAGTAGTCTATAAACTCATCAAATCATCGATCCATAATGCAAAATAACTCAATCAAAGAGCAACATCATAAATAATTTCACCATATATGTATACATCTCATCTAGCACTAGGCTATCAATATAATAATCATCTAAAGACGGTGAAGTCTAAAATGAAAATGTATAGGACTGTATAATATGGATAAACAGTAATACAGAGTATAGATAGTAAATAACGCGGAACAAAAAGCTGTATAGTAAAATGACACCAGAGATTTTATACTGGTTCGGAGCACCATCCTACGTCCATTCCCAGACTCCTTCTGGAATTTCACTACAACAACCCTCACTTAACCCGGCGGAACAGGTCTATATAACCCTGAGCAGCAGAACAGGGACCTGAGCAGCAGAACAGGATTTCGCCTCAGCAGCCGAAGAGAACTTCACGCCTGAGCAGCAGAACAGGACTTCAACACATACAAAAGTATATTTGACACTGTGTGCTCTCGATAACACTCGAACTTCCTATAATCAAATCCTCAAGTGTATGAAGTGTATGTGAAGATATGAAAGGAAGGTAATGCTAAGAATCGAAGATTATGAAAGTTAATTTGGAGATTCCAAGCAATAAAAATGTATGCTCACTGTTTGAATGTAAATATTAAAGCACAAGAAGAGTATTAGAGAGTTAGAATGAAAATCGATGAATATGAAGTGTTTGGGAGTACCTATATATAGTAGTTGAAGAGTTACTCCCATTGGTGAAGGGTTCTGACGCAGAGGAGCGTCCATTTCCATTCAGAGAAGAGTTGCTTCCCTTCGCAGAAGAAGATGACAGTTGGGTTCAGGTCAGTCGACTGGTCGTTTTTGGTCAGTTGACTGATTACAGAGTGTAAAAACTCTCGGGTTCAAGTTCAGTCGACTGACTTAGATCAATCAGTCGACTGAATTTAAAAACATGCATATTTATGTTAAAATGCACAGATTCAGTCGACTGGATGATCTGGTTTAGTCGACCGAATTCTGTTAATAAACAAAAATCCTTATAGCTCATTTGGTTAGTACACTTGCCTTATAAACTAGTGACCCAGGTTTGAGCCCTGCTCCATGCATTTTTTGAAAACTTGATTTTGATTAAAATATGCATGCAAGTTTATTTGAACGTGAATGATGATTCTTGAGGAAAGATTTTAACAATGCACTAAACTTGACTCTATATACATATTTGATGACTCTTGTTAAAATATATAACTATATGAACCATACTTTGAGTCGTTGAGTCAGGATGTTGTCGTAGTTGTAGATTCATGAATTTTTGTCAGCAATCAAAACCTAGGATCCAACATTCTCCCCCTTTTTGATGATGACAACTCCATTTTCTACGAACGAATCTTTGACAAGCTTTGTTGATCTTATCTCTCTCACTGAATATCTTCCTATAATTGTGCTTTAGATTTCTCCCTCTGAATCTATGCTATATATTCTTGTAAATAATTAATCTTTTCTCCCCCTTAATCTGTGCTTGCATGGTTTATTCCTGCAAATAGTGTTAGAGCAATATCTTTCTCCCCCTTTGTCATCGACAAAAAAGAGAGTTTATATGATGATATAAATTATATTTCACATAAGTGTTAACATAGAACAATATAAAACAAAATAACTACTACTTATAATGTAAGGTATCAGAAAAATTAACATTTAAAGCATGCGATACCCAGGCTTCTTATAATTTCCTAATTTTTAGGAAATCATACCCATTTGGGTGTGGTTGAACCTTTATAAATATAATTTTCATTATTAACTATCATATTAAAATAATTATCAATGTATTTTTCTCTATTTTTCCAATTAATAGGAACCCAAATACTTAGATAATTTTTATTCATGTTTCCTGTTAATGATTTTGTACTTCTAGAGAAATTATCAACATTATAGATCATAGTAGCATTGGAATTTCTATAAAAATTAGATTTAGGCTTTACTCGAAATTTAGTACTAGCACTATCATTTTTACTATACATGAAAATATATATCTAGTGCTATTTCTACGATCAGTTTTATTATATCCTAAATCACTTTTATCATTGTGAGCTTTTGAATTCTTAACATAACCTAATCCCTTTTTATTTGAAGCAGGTTGAGAATTTTCAATAATTTTTGATAATGTTTCTCTTCCTTTATTAAAGTTTGAAACATTATTGGTGATGCTTTCTAACTTAGTTTTGAGACTAGTATTATCTCATTCTATCAATTTTATTTTTGTTTTTAGTTCATGATTTTTAGAAACAAGAGCATCATTCTTCTCTTTTTGAGTTTCAATTTCTTGACTCAAAAGAGTGAGTTGAGAATTGATATTAGAGAGTGATTCTTGTAATTTTTCAAGTTCTTCCTCTAATATTTCTTTTCATCTCTAAGCATATTTCTTTCGAATTCTGCTTTGTTCTGATATTCACGAGTCTCCTTATATTTTCTTTTGAGATTTTTTAGAGTGTCAACAGGTTCCGAATTTATCTCAATCATAGCATCAAAAGTAAAATCACTAACCTCGTTTTCAGTGGATATGAAACAGACGTTTGCTTGCTCGTTTTCACTGCCACTGCTGTTTTCTGATGAAGAAGTGTCTGAATCACCCCATGTTACTGAGAATGCTTTCTTTTTCTTGTCTTTTCTGCCTTTGAAATATTTCTTCTTCAATTCTGGGCATTCCTCCTGAATATGACCTTTCTTATAACAATTGAAACATTCTAGAACTAAGGATGATGGTTTGTTTGGAAAATTCCTTTTTCCATTATTTTTGTTATTTTTTTGGAATTTTAAGAACTTTTTGAAATTTTTGGCAATAAATGCTAGATCTTCTTCATCCGAATCTTCAACTTTTTCTTCCTCGGCATGAAAAGCTATGTTCTTTTTATCTTGTTCTTGTACTCGTTTTGCCTGCAAATTCACTTCATAGGACATTAGATTTCCTATTAACTCTTCAGGTTTTATGGTAGAAAGATCATTAGCTTCTTCAATAGCCAAGACTTTTCTCTCCCATTCATTCATTAAAGAGTTTAGGATTTTTGATACAATATCAAAATCAGTGTACTTTTCTCCTAATCCTAATAGTGAATGATAGATATCTTGTCATCTAGAGTACATATCATTGATGGATTCATCTTGTTTCATTCTGAAGTTTTGAAACTGATTTTTGAGCATGGAGATTTTGCTTTGTTTGACCTTATTAGTTCCTTCATGAGTGATTTTAAGCGTTCTTTATATTTCATAAGCAGTTTGACACATGCTAACACGATTAAATTCATTTCTATCTAGTGCATAGAATAACATGTTCATAGCTTTAGCATTAGCAGTAGCATCTAGTTTTTGTGTGTTTGACCAAGTGGAATATTCTCCAGTAGGAGGAGTGTATTCATTTTGTGTGATATTCCATGATTCAAAATTATTTGATTGCATATAGATTCTCATACGAGTAGACCAATAATTATAGTTTAAACCATTAAAGAAAGGAGGTCGTGCAGTGTATTGACCTTCAATAAAACTAGTGTTAGTGACAGTGTTAGTGGTAGTGCTGGTGTTACTTTCCATATTAATAAGATATCAGATAACTTTGTAACGGTTATAAGAAACCTGGCTCTGATACCAAGTGAAAATGTATAGGACCGTATAATATGGATAAACAGTGATACAGAGTATAGATAGTAAATAACGCAGAATAAAAGGCAGTATAGTAAAATGACACCAGAGATTTTATACTGGTTCGGAGCACCGTCCTATGTCCAGTCTCAGGTTCCTTTTGGAATTTCACTACAACAATCCTCACTTAATCCGGAGGAACAAGTCTATACAACCCTGAGCAGCAGAACAGGATTTCGCCTCAGCAGCCGAAGAGGACTTCACGCCTGAGCAGCAGAACAGGACTTCAACAAGTACAAAAGTATATTTGACACTGTGTGTTCTTGATAACACTGATTTGTCTCTGATAGTACAAACTTCCTATAATCAAATCCTCAAGTGTATGAAGTGTATGTGAAGATATGAAAGGAAGACAATTCTAAGAATCGAAGATTATGAAAGTTAATTTGGAGATTCCAAGAAATAAAAATGTATGCCCACTGTTTGAATGTAAATATTAAAGCACAAGAAGAGTATTAGAGAGTTAGAATGAAAATCGACGAATATGAAGTGTTTGGGAGCACCTATATATAGTAGTTGAAGAGTTACTGCCATTGGTGAAGGGTTCTGACGAAGAGGAGCGTCCATTTCCGTTCAGAAAAGAGTTGCTTCCCTTCGTAGAAGAAGATGTCCGTTCTTATACATCCGAAATTCATAAAAATAAGTAATTTTATTTATAAAATAATTTTATTAGAGAAATAGAAATTCAAAATGATTTTTCAAAAACGCGTATTAAAACCAATATTTGAAATTCCTTTATTATAGGAAATAAATCAATCTTTATTTAGGAAAATAATTAAAAAATCCTACATAATAATAATTTGAAATGTCCATGTATTTCAAAAATGGTTTAGTGAAAACCGTTCTCGAAAGCAATGAAAACTAAGAGCGATATCTCAAAACCGATAACTTGAATTCAATACGAATTCAATTCAAATTTAACCCAAAATCAATTCAAATTCCATTTAAATTTGAATTTCAAATTCTCCAAATATAGCTAGCCTACCGGTGGCATCATATCTCTCAAATATCTCAAAAACATCATCAAAACCGAAGAGAATAAGAGCAAAAACGAGCTAATACAATCTAAGGTTAACGATTGTTGTTGCTGTCATTTTGCTCTCAGGACAGCAACATACAACCATAATTATGACCAAGCAAACTTCAAAATTCTAGAAAACACAATAATAAAACATGTAGCACATGACCTAAGCTTTTCAAAACAACCAAAATAATCAAATTTGTTTAAGAAACGAAGAAGTTATGGTCAAATTCGTTTCGGTTTCAAACACAGAGCAAATATTGATTTTGCTCTCGGGTTAGCAGTAGAAAAATTAGATTTTGACATAGCTAATCTGAAAATTACAAAATACTCAAAACATAAAAGTTATATAACATAATTTATTCTTTCCATAAGATCTAAAATTATCAAAATCGGTTAAAAAACGAAAAAGTTATGGCCAATTTCGTTTCAGTTTCAAGGACAGAGCAAATATTGGTTTTGCTCTCGGGTTAGCAGTACAAAATTTAGATTTTGACATATCTAACTATAAAATTATATAAAACTCAAAACATATAAGTTATAGCCTAAATCATATGGTTTCCAGAACTTCAAAATTTTCTAAATTCCACTAGGTGGCAAGAAAATTATGATCAAATTACTTTCCAGGTGAATATATAAACGCTCTCCGTCAATGACAGGACAGTCAGAAAGATATGGACTTTTCACCATATAAACATCAAAAATACTCAAAACTCAAAACATAAAAGTTATTGCCTAAATCATAAGGTTTCCAAAACTTCAAAAATAAATAAATTTCGATAGGTAAAAAGAAAGTTATGGCCAAAACAATGTGGCGACAGAAAACAGAAAATAACAAAGACGAAACATAACCTTATTAATACGAAAATTCAACTCAAAACTTTTATTTTGGCTAGCATTTGTAAGATTTTACACTTATCTTTTGATTTGCAGTGAATAAGAGAGGATTTACAAGAAAGTTTGAACCTTTAACACAAAATTGGAGCCCTAAACATCTGAAAATAGAAAAATACAGTACATGCAAAGAAGCAATTGATCAAAACAAAATTTATAGAAAACCATACTAGGATTTACATAGATTCTAAGATAGATTAGTTTGGAGATTACCTTTCTCTTATCTCTCTATTTGATTGATTTAATTCCTTAATTTGCAGAGATTTTGAGTGAAATTGATTTATAAGAAGGAAGCCATTGATTTTCTCTTTTTATGGAGGCCATTGATTAGAATATTGAAGTTTTTATAAGAAAAGTGTTTAAATAAAAAAATAGTCAGAGAGAAACAAATGTATATCTCTTTGAACATTCTAAAAATTGGGTCTGTGGACACAAAATAATCCTATAAGCCCAATCCTCACACTGAGAAAATATTTAGAGTAAATATGCATATGTGTTTTAGTAATTTACACATAACTTTTGCATAAAATTTCCAAATCACATGAAATAAGTTGCATTGTTCATGTTTTAATAAAGGGAACATGTTATTGACATAAAAATTTTAATTTTCCAATTAAAATATTATTTTCCCCATATAAAATATTTTTTAACAACATTTACCAATATTTCCATTTTAGTGAAAAATCACTGTTTTCATCCATTTCAACCAAATAAAATTTATTTTTAAGTCTAATGAAGTGTATTAAAATATTTTAACATTTTTATAACATTAATACATCATTCCAAGCCTAATTACACTTCTAAATTTTATTTTCTTCATACTTTTCTTTTTATTTCATAATAGAAGGCTAACATTGGAATAAATTTCCAATATTACTAATTAACTAAAATTAAACCATCACAATTATTTATTTTCAATCCAAATCCATAAATAAAGTTTTTAAAACTTTATTTCATTCATTTACACTTTTTTCAACAATCAAACGTTGAAACAGGCTTCAAATAAAATAATATGACTCATTTAAATTTCAAATCTCAAATTATATTCATCAAAATATTATTTATATAAGATATATAATATAATCCCTCATTTTATTATCCAATTCATTTTTAAACACAATATTAAATTATAATTTGCATTACAATTTAATATTAACAGTAATCTCCAAAATCCTGCGTTGTTATAGACTCTTCCCCTTAACAAAATTACGTCCTCGCAATTTCTAATGGAAAAGGCTGTAAACAACACAAAAATTCAATCGATAAAGGATAAAAGACAAGATGGAAACTCAAACCGTTCATACTCTCGACGTAGAATGGTAGATGGAAACAAGGAAAAATTCACTAGTTAATCCAATGACCCATCAAATGCTAATATAGTGATTAGCAAACCATCAAATATTCCAAGTAACTCATAAGAATTTCGAAGATATCCCGTCTTCGAATCAAAACTCAATATGATAATCAACAATTAATTAATCAAAAATGATTGATTTCGCAAAACTCCACGAATAGAGTCGGGATCAAAGTCACTTAAACCCAAACTCTAAGCAATAAAGAAGATCATCGATAAGATTTTCTGCATAAATATAAAGAAAGAACATCCTCACAACAGGGTAGACACAATAGAGAAGATTGATAAATCACAAGATGGCTTCTCACAAGGCCAACAACTCGAACGACCGCGAAAAATGCACGTTGTTAATAATATCTCAAAGATAGAATATACTCAAGAATAAGGATATAAGTTCGAATTATCTTTTAATCGAAGATATTTAGAATTTTTAAATCTCAATATCTTTTAAATTTTAAATCTCAGTTTTCAACATTTGAAAATTTTCAAACTTTTTACTATATTACTTAGTAAGTTATTTAAAACTCAAAGTAAAAGTTCAAATTTCTTCTCTTACTTCAAAGTTAATTTCCAAAGAAATTTGTAAATCCATAATAATATTCCTCAAAGTAAATTAAAGGTTTAAATTCTCTTTACTCTTTTTATTAAACCACTTAAATAATTTAAAAATAATATTCAAATTCTCTTATAACTCTTCTCTTAAAATATCCAATGTATACAATATAGATTCTAAATCTCAAAATATACTTCCAATAAAGCACAACTCAAAAATAATCTCATTTATATTCTCATCTTTATAATTTAAAAATAAATAAATGGAATTGCCTCACCATTGAATATCTAATAAATAAATATATCTGTTGGCTGCAGAGTTGATCAAACGATCAAAACTTCCTCGCCACTCTATTACTCGTCTCTAAAATTAATGGCTGCAATTACAATTTCAAATAAATTTAATATTTAATCTCAAAATATTATTTTTCAAAATCTCAATTTTTAAACACAAACCATCGTGTCTGATTGCCTTATCATAGCCTTTAGGAGATTCCTATCGATAACGTTGATCGGGCATATCGACCAGAACTCTTAACTACTCGATGGACAACCCAACACTCTCAAATTATTTCTATAAAAGAAATACTACTAATGTAAATATATTCTCAAAATATTCTCTGATTTTTTGTTAAATATCTCAAAGCTCAAATTTCTCTTTAATACACATATTTATATAGCTTCAAAACTCAAATCAAAGAACATTAAGAGAATGCATCGAGATATTCCCAGAATACTCGATTCTCAAAATCATCAAAAGGAGATAGAGTGTTCGTTAATCTTACGATGTCACGACCCACTCCCAAAAATCATCAAGATACATGATAAGCAAGAAATTCTTCTCGAAGGAGAAGAAACACACAATCCACGAATCATTACTTCAAACGGAGTAATGCTAAAGGATAACATTGATTGAGTATCTAAAAAGAACACTCAAACGAAGCAGAATGATAACTCAACCAAACTCGAACAATCTATAAACTCACCTCATTCCTCAGTGAATATCCTCATGGAAGGATAACCGAAGAGCTAAGAGCCAGGAATAAGGTTACCTGAACACTCGATTGCCCAATTGGATGTCAATTCCAAATGGACTCAAAAAACTCAACAAAGTCACTGTGACTGGAATTTGAGATAGATCATCATCATATCGATATTCAAGAGTGAAATCCAAAACTTTGGAATCATCATTAACATTCCAAAGTGATAAAAATAATAAACCAATCAAATTAGGATGCCAAAATAAATATAGGATCGTATAACAACAAAAGGATCAGACTTTACATCAAATAAGTCAATCCATCTCAAATCAGATACATCTCAAGATGGTGAGTAATAACAAATACTCACTAAAATAGCAACAAATAAAGAACTCAGAATGCTCACAACAAGCCAATCGTTGTGGATCCCTTCAATAGGATTCACAACTCTCAAAGGAATGCAACAAGAATGCCCAAAGAAATCAATCAGTTCCATCGATACGAACTCACTCGTATCGACAAAAATAAGAATAGAAAATCCCAAATAAGATTTTATATAAGATAAGATGACATCAAACTCTATTATGGAATACTACGGAATACAACATATCTATATCCCTAGACATATTCCATCTCAACAATCCCAAAACTCGAAAAAGAATCGAGGCTCGATTTGAAAACAAGCTTGAATAAAGGACAATGATTCACCCGTATTGTACTTCGATGTATCATGATATATGTATTGTTCTGTGTTTATTCTACTTTGTTCTGACCACAGCTCTGATACCAAGCGGTAACGCCCCACCCCAAGACCCACCTTAGCAAAGAAATTAACAAGTGATTTCGTTTACTAAAGCGGAGAATAGGCCTGGTTAAGGGCGACCATCTATAATTTTGTTTTAAACGTCTACCGAATATGTCGATAAATGCAATATAATTTTCTTTTCAACTAAAGTGGATCAACATACCCTGTAAATGCTTAATCCAAAATTATAGGTGGCTAATGGATCTATTAGAACAAAATACAGTAACTAAATATAAAGCACATCACAAAACAGTAATCAACATCATATATATACATACACACTGATACATATTTAGTGTAATACAATATGAATACAATAAAGGTGGTACTCGACCACACTATATACATCGAATCAAATGTAAAAACATCGGAGTATGCGGAAGAAATAAACTACTCAAGAGAATGAGGAGCTGATATCCAACATCAACTTCAAGCTAAGTCCAATATATGATACCTGAAACAACTCGGTCTGACCCGACTGAAAACACACGGGTCAGGCTAGCTAAAATCATCGGTTAAACAGAATAATCGATAAGGATAAGTAGGTGAAAGCTATGGTATCCTTTTTCTTAAAGGACGTCGTGCCCTAAACAGGGTTTCAACATCATAAGAAAGGACAACATCTCTTCTTGGCAAGTAGAAGAGATAATAATGATAAAGTCATACTGAAGTGGCATAACTGACACTTAAGCAAATGGAACACAGACGAGCAAAGTTTTAAAGATAAGATCAATAAACATCGTTTTCTCCACATATCATCGGCGGTATAAAGGAATATGGATAATGACTTCAAATGATTCAACTATCTTCTTAGAATTGGTTGTCAATATAAAAATACATCAAAGGTACATATCCTTCATACATAGAATAAAAAGCATATAGATGTGCTTCATCTCATTGGCACATCCCAAAGGTCATTCAAGGAAATATAAAACCCAATCATAAAAGAAGCATTATACTTATTCATACCTCATCTCATCGGTATGAATATAGATACATGTCAAATCCATCACTAAAACTCATCATAAAAGATTATTCATAATCATTTATACCTCATCTCATTGGTATAAATTTATAAATATATCTTAACTCCATCTTAACATCAAGTAGTCTACAAAATCATCAAATCATCGATCCATAATGCAAATAACTCAATCAAAGAGTAACATCATAAATGATTTCACTATATATGCATACATCTCATCTAGCACTAGGCTATCAATATAACAATCATCTAAAGACGGTGAAGTCTAAAACATCAAAACTTAAAGAAATCCCGGATTGGCCAAATCCTCGATTGCATGCCGAAGCAATGCTACGCACGCTTCATCGTGACTAGTACTACTATTTGGAACCATAAACATCGTGATGACTAGAGTCAAATAACATCTTAACATCGTGAACATCGTGAATGACTATAGTCTATAACATCATAATGACTCCCAGTCACAATGACCCGATTTAATAACATCGTGATGATCGAAGTAGCAACTACATCGTGATGACTCCAATCAAGTACTCATGGTCTGTAGTACTAAACACCGTGAATGTGTCTCAACTTCTCGGATATGAATCCAATAGGTGTTAACGTACGTCCCATACCATACGTTCGCCCTAATGGTTTACTAGCTGTTAGTTGGTACCACACTAGTAAAACATCATAAACATCAAGAAAATATAATCGACCTCATCTCATTGGCGAGTAAATACAATACTATGCTCGTCTCATCTCATTGACGAGTACTAGGGGCATTGTGACTTGTCTATTCTCATCGGTAAGTAAAAACTATCATAATACATCTCAACATCGTAAAATCATCATAAAGAAGCTTACCTTATCTCATTGGCAAGTAAAAATAACATCTAGATGGTTATTTATAACCATAAGTCCAAATAGGAATTTCTAGCTCTTAATTCATCTCATTTCATCGACGATTAAGAAACACATCTTAAAATGGCCCTTCATCTAATATACTCCTAAATTAGAGTTCTCAGACCATATAATCTACCCAAAATTTAATAACATCTTAAATCATCTCAAATAGTTCATCGAAAGGGTTTCGATCGTGTAAGTTCAATATTAAGCGATAAGGCAAATTCATGTGTCCCATACCATCTGTTATACTTTACCGTTTAATTGTCCTTCTTATACATCCGAAATTCATAAAAATAAGTAATTTTATTTATAAAACAATTTTATTAGAGAAATAGAAATTTAAAATGATTTTCCGAAAATGATTATTAAAACCAATATTTGAAATTCCTTTATTATAGGAAATAAATCAATGTTTATTTAGAAAAATAATTAAAAAATACTATGTAATAATAATTTTAAATTTCCATGTATTTCAAAAATGGTTTAGTGAAAACCGTTCTCGAAAGCAATGAAAACTAAGAGGGATATCTCAAAACCGATAACTTGAATTCAATACGAATTCAATTCAAATTTAACCCAAAATCAATTCAAATTCCATTTAAATTTGAATTTCAAATTATCCAAATATAGCTAGCCTGCTGGTAGGCATCATAGCTCTCAAAATATCTCAAAAACATCATCAAAATCGAAGAGAATGAAAGCAAAAATGAGCTAATACAATCTAAGGTCAACGATTGTTGTTGCTGTGATTTTGCTCTCAGGATGGCAACACACAACCATAACTATGACCAAGCAAACTTCAAAATTCTAGAAAATACAATGAATAAAACATGTAGCACATGGCCTAAGATTTTCGAAACATCCAAAATTATCAAATTTGGTTAAGAAACGAAGAAGTTATGGTCAAATTCATTTCGGTTTCAAACATAGAGCAAATATTGATTTTTCTCTTGGGTTAGTAGTAGAAAAATTAGATTTTGACATAGCTAACCTAAAAATTACAAAATACTCAAAACATGAAAGTTATAACACATGATTTATTCTTTCTGAAATATCTAAAATTATCAAAATCGGTTAAGAAATGGAAAAGTTATGGCCAATTTCGTTTTAGCTTCAAGGACAGAGAAAATATTGGTTTTGCTCTCGGGTTAGCAGTAGAAAAATTAGATTTTGACATATCTAACTTCAAAATTACATAAAGATCAAAACACGAAAGTTATAGCATAAATCATAAGGTTTCCAGAACTTTAGATATTTCTAAATTCCGATAGGTAACAAGAAGTTATGATCAAAATACTTTCTAGGTGAATATATAAACACTCTCTGTCAATGACAGGACAATCACAAAGTTATAGATTTTTCACCATATAAACGTCAAAACTACTCAAAACTCAAAACATAAAGGTTATAGCCTAAATCATAAGGTTTGCAGAACTTTAAAAATTTCTAAATTCCGATAGGTAACAAGAAAGTTATGGCCAAAAACATGTGGCGACAGAAAATAGAAAATAACAAAGACGAAACATAACCTTATTAATACGAAAATTCAACTCAAAACTTTGATTTTGGCTAGCATTTGTAGGCTTTTACACTTACCTTTTGATTTCTAGTGAATAAGCGAGTATTTGCAAGCAAGATTGAACCTTTAACACAAAATTGGAGCCCTAAACATCTGAAAATAGAAAAATACAGTACATGCAAAGAAACAATTGATCAAAACAAAATTTATAGAAAACCATTATAGGGTTTACATAGATTTTAAGATAGATTACATTGGAGATTACCTTTTTCTTATCTCTCTATTTGATTGATTTAATTCCTTAATTTGCAGACATTTTGAGTGAAATTAATTTATAAGAAGGAAGCCATTGATTTTCTCTTTTTATAGAGGCCATTGATTAGAATATTGAAGTTTTTAGAAAAAAGCGTTTAAATGAAAAAAATAGTCAGAGAGAAATGAATGTATATCACTTTAAACATTATGCCTGCCCTAACTGAAATCTTTGGAGATGATTCCGTCCTACAGTTCGGTGGAGGAACTTTAGGGCACCCTTCTAGAAATTGGGTTTGTGGACACAAAATAACCCTATAAGCCGAATTCTCACACTTAGAAAATATTTAGAGTAAATATGCATGTGTTTTAGTAATTTACACATAACTTTTGCATAAAATTTCCAAATCACATGAAATAAGTTGCATTGTTCATTTTTAATAAAGGGAACTTGTTAGTGACATCAAAATTTTAATTTTTAATTAAAATATTATTTTCTCCATATAAATATTTTTTAACAATATTAACCAATATTCTCATTTTAGTGAAATATCACTATTTTCATCCATTTCAACCAAATAAAATTTATTTTTAAGTCTAATGAAGTGTATTAAAATGTTTTAACATTTTTATAATATTAATACATCATTCCAAGCCAAATTACACTTCTAAATTTTATTTTCTTCATATCATTCCTTTTATTTCACAATAGAAGGCTAACATTGGAATAAATTTCCAATGTTACTAATTAACTAAAATTAAACCATCATAATTATTTATTTTCAATCCAAAGCCACAAATAAAGTTTTTTAAACTTTATTTCATTCATTTACACTTTTTTTTCAACAACCAAACGTTGAAACAGGCTTCAAATAAAATAATATGACTTATTTAAATTTCAAATCCCAAATTATATTAATCAAGATATTGTTTATATAAAATAAATAATATAATCCCTAATTTTATTATCCAATTCATTTTTAAACACAATATTAAATTATATTTTGCATTACAATTAAATATTAACAGTAATCTCCAATATTCCGAGTTGTTACAGATAAACGCTTTATGAACCGTTTTATTTATAAAACTGATTTTAGTTTACAAAAATTATATTCAAAACATTAATATGTCATTGATGACAGATCATTCCAAAAAACTTTTTGGAGATCCATACAAGATCCCCCATGAACAGTTATTACACGCAATCTTTTGACTCACACAACCTGCCAACTCCTTGGCCTAGGATATTTTGGGATTTCTTACAAACCCTTATCCTGTATGATTTTGTAAACTGTTGTTTAGATGAAATAATATCAACCTTGCATACTTCTCTTAAGTATATGATCTTATAGAAAGTAACTAACTCAACTTCATTCACAATTAATCGTAAATTGTCCAACAATGCCTGATTACTCCTTGTCGATGCATCATTGTGTATCACGTAGAGGAGTGACTTTTGAGGTTGAATCTATATTCATTTTTAGGTACATTTGGAACTCTTTTCAATATACTTACTTATTTGACCAAATCAAATCATTTTATTCTATTGCATGTTATTTTATTTACTTTTCATTTATATTCTATGATTTTATCATAAACTTACTACATTCATATCCAATGCATATGTATATGTTGGTAATAAATCATTAACGAATATAACATAGTATGTGGAACCCATCTGGCATTAATAGACTTGTGATTGCATACATCAATATGTATTAATTCAAAGAGTTCATCAACTCTTATGATGCACCCACTGAATGGGTGCACAGCCATTAATTTTTTGAGATATAATTAACCTGTATCATATTCATAATCATATAATAAAATTATTTCTCAAAACTATGGCTTAGTCTATAATTCCAAAAAATATAAATAATATTAGACATATATGTATATTTCTGTTGTATCACTTTTACTATGAAAACAAATTCCATAATATAGTTCTATTTCATAATGAATATTCATAATACTCATATTGAAATATGGTTATATCTATTTTCAATCAATACCAAAAATAAACATTATTTCACAAATAATGTTCGGTATATATTACGAAAACAATTTTCATAATTTGATGCAATCATTAGGTGCTATATAGCATGCTCCCACTATTTCTGTCATTACTATAATTGCGTACTAAATTTAGAGGTCCACCATTCACTTAATATTATTAATATTGTTTACTTATTTCATATGCTGCAACTAGTTTATAGTGGAGAGTTCTTTGATCAAATATCTTGAACTCGAATAAATAAATGTTGTAGAAAACAATTTTCTATATGAAAATACATTTCGAAATAAAAATCATATTTTATATTCCAATATTAAGTATCAATTAGTATTGCAATTCTTGTTTCTAATGTTTCTCTATGAAGAAGAAGTGACTATTCATTCTCTTCATTCCAGCTTTACCTTAAATTACATCTATTCTTATACATTCATTTTCTTTCAAATGGTCAAACTATTGAAATGAAAACCTTACTACAATATCATAAACAAACCTTTTACAAAAGTGCATTTGATTATTCTTAACATTTAAGACATCAAATATGTTTCACTTTATGTAAACCAATAAAGATGACATTTCAACGATCGAGTTCTTAGATGTATCTCATAGTTTATGGTCTTGTATTATATTAACACAATATGGTCCTTTTGTAATCATTCAAGTTGAATACATGATCTTAAAATATTGTTTATTGGCTTACTTTGAATGAACTAACTTCATCGAAATATTGTACCCAACAAACTATGATTGTTCACCATATAACACTATATGTGAAAGTACATGGATCAAATATCCATAGTCTTGAATTGCATTTAGAGTTCAAAAACTCATGAAATGCAAGACACGGTCTAAACCAAATAAACATATAAGTGGCCAACTTATGAATGTATTAAGTAGTTGAAATTAGGCACTTGCATGGGTACAGAAACATTATATAACATTGCAATTTGAATTATTAGTGAGTATATATTATATTTTTATTTGTCAACTTTTAATTCAGTTTGTATATATTTGTTAATTGACAAACGTTTTATCAATCATATTAAATGCAAAAATTTATCATTGTAGATAATTATAATATTATATAACATATGTTCTTACAATATTAAAAAGGTTAAATGTTACCATTTCATTTTTCTAATAAGGCTCCCACTAGTTTTTTATGTTTCTCCAAACACTAAAATGAAACATAGAAGTCTTACAACTTCACTAGTTTGTGTTAGGACTCGTTTCTTTTGATATTCTAACAATGAGTTTTCTCAACAAATCATATCCCCACAAACAATGGATAACTCCTTATCGGTTGTATCACATACAACTCCTAACCCATTTTTTCTTATTCTAGTCTCATTTCGACCTATAGTTTTCTCAACAAATCGAAAAAGATTATTCACTCATACCTACCATATCGTGATGGCCTAAATACAGTATATGTACCTTGACTTCGCTTAATAAATATATATAGTTATCTTACCACATCTATTCAATATATTAATAATACTACGCATAACATCCCTAGCTTGAGTTTGCTCAACAACTAAGGAGTATATAAGTAATTTATTTTATTAATATATATATGGTAGAGGACAACATTATATTGAAGATTCATAATCTTTAATATATAAAGATTCATGATCTTAAATATATATATTGAGTGACATCGGCTTATAGAATACTATATTTCTTATGAAATAGGCCAGCGATACAAGTTTTAGACACATTAGAAATCACGGTATATGTACATTTACATATGTATTTACTTCTCACGTCTGTTTCAGTTCCTTTAACGTTCCACGTTTAGTTTATACACATATCATATAAGTTTTATTGTTATATAAAATTTATATTTTATATTACTTATATGGTAGTCTTATGTATAATATATCATTAATTAAATCTTGCCTAATTAATTTTAACCAATTAACTCTTTAATTAATTTCAAATTAGTATTCCAATATAACTTTTATATTGGACATGTCTATTATAACATTTATATTGCATACTATAAGCTTTATAGTGTAACACACATATATTATATACATGTATATTTTATTTAATTAATTAACATTTAATTAATTTATTCAATTAACATTTTGTATTTAAATTTATTAATTTCAAAATTTATCTTGTATACATACATATATACTTATGTTATTTTAAGCATTTTAAAATAATATAACACATATCAACATATATAATACATGCATATATGCATTAATTAATTAACATGTTAATTAATTTATTTTATTAATATTATTAATAAATTTGAAATTTGAAATTATTATATAAATATTTTCAAACATTTTGAAAATATCATTATCCTTTCAAACATTTTGAAAACTTATGTAGTATTATAATTTTGTTAACAAACATGTCTTATTTTAAATTTAACTATTAAATTTGAAATCTTTAACATTAATTTTCAAAACAATTTTGAAAATTAGCCCAAGGCCCAAATTAAGTTCGGCCTTTTTTATTAGGAGCAACTTTTAGACTCACTTCACCTTTCGGGCCAGGTCGATAGCTAGGTAGGACAGGATACTTGATTATCCAATCCAATCCTAGACATTACCTTTATAGACACCGTACTAAGTGGGAAAGCTTAATTAGTTAGCCCTAATATAATTAATTTATGTTGATACACGAAGATTTTGATCAATGACAATAAGCTTCAACAAATAAGGAAGAGAATGCAAAAGCTAGAAGAAGATAGATGAAGACCAAAGTATAAACATTAGTATGATTTTTCTATGTGTCTTAGTCTAGATTATTTGTTAAAATCTATCCTCAAGAGATTTGCACGAACATTGGAACACAATTCATAAAAACTTCATTCACATGTTCACTGTGCATACTTTAATACTTCAGTCGACTGAACAGACATGGCCAATCGACTGAAACTATACACATATACAAAAATGCACAGTTTCAGTCGACTGAATTACCTGCACAGTCGACTGAAATTGTTCCTGGAAATTTTTCTTCACATTTTCAGTCGACTGAATCTCCTGCTCAGTCGACTGAATTTAAACCTGCGAATTTTCTCTGAAAAGACACCTTCTTCTTCCCAAGAGTTGCAACCATTCATCAATGGAAATGGAAGCATCTCTTGTTTGCAACCTTTGACAACTTATGCACCTCTTCTACAAGTATATATACATGATTCTAACATCATTTAATTCACCGAATTCTCTTGCTTTAATCTTACTATTCTCTTGTTCATATTCTCTAGATATTCTCAAAGCAATCACCAATCTATTGCTTGAATCACTGTTTTTGTTTATAACATTCTTTTGATTCATAGCAATTCACATTTCCTAAATCTTCACGAACACATTTCATATTCTCGAGGATAAGATTATAGGAATATTGTACTACATAAGACTCATTAGTGTTGACAAGAACACAACAAGTCAAATATTGTATTTTAGTAATTGAGTTGAAGTCCTCTTCGGTAGTTGAGGCAAGAAATCCCGTTGATTGTTCGGGTAAGTTGTAAACCTATTCCTCCGGGTGAAGTGAGGGTGTTAGTTAGTGAAATTCCTAAGAGAAGCTTAGGGACTGGACATAGGACGAGAGGTCCGAACCAGTATAAAAGTCTTGGTGCCTCCTTGCATTTACCTACTTTATCTACCTAGACTATTTCATTATTCCATATTACACGATCCTACCGCATACCCCCTCTTTCAATTGGTATCAAAGCAAGGTCGTCCTATAACCATAACACCGTTATTAGACATATTGATAATATGGAAAATAACGCAAGCACAAGTACAATATCTGCCTATAGTTCTACACTTGCGGAAGGACAATCCACCCAAAGGCCTCCTCTATTCAATGGACTAAACTATAACTATTGGGCTACAAGGATGAGAATTTATATGCAAGCAACAAGTTTTGAAGCCTGGAATGCTACTCAAGCAGAGTTCGTTGTACCCAAAACCGATTATCCTACATGGACACAAACTCAAAAGAATGAAGCAAGTGCAAATGCTAAAGCTATGAATATGTTGTTTTGCGCCCTAGATAGAAATGAATTCAACCATGTTAGCATATATATTACTGCACATCAGATATGGGAAACACTTAAAGTCATACATGAAGGCACAAACAAGGTTAAACAAACAAAGATATCCATATTGAAGAATCAATTCCAAAACTTTAGAATGCGACAAAATGGATCCATCAATGACATGTACTCAAGATTTCAAGACATTCATCATGCTCTAATCGGACTAGGAGAAAGATACACAGACTTTGACATTGTGTCTAAAGTTCTAAATTCACCCACTGATAATGGGAGAGAAAAGTACTAGCAATCGAGGAAGCAAATGATTTATCTACAATGAAACCAGAAGAATTGATTGGAAATCTTATGTCGTATGAAGTAAATATGCAAGCTAAAAAGGATCAAGCTCAAGAAAGAAAGAATATTGCTTTTCATGCGGAAAAGGAAGAATCAGAGTCTGAAGATGAGGATCTAGCATTTATAGCCAAAAATTTCAAGAAATTCCTAAAGTATAGAAAAGGAAACAAAAACGGATTCAAAAAGAATTTCTTGAACAAACCATTATCGTCAAATATAGAATGCTTCAATTGTCATAAGAAAGGACATATGCAAAAAGATTGTCAAGAACAAATGAAGGAAAATTAGAAAAACTTCAACAACAAAAACAAGAAGGATAAATTCAAAAAGAAGGCATTTTCTGTAACATGGGATGATTCAGATTCATCATCATCCGAAAGTGATAGTGATGGCGATAATGAACAAGCAAATGTATGCTTCATGGCTCAAGAATCTGAGGTAAATAATTTAACTTTCGACGATTTAATTGAAGTAAACACTGAACTCTTAAGCACAATAAAAATTCTTAAAAAGAAAATTAAGGAAATTCGTGAAAATCAAAACAAAGCTGAGTTTGAGAGAGATATGTTAAATGATGAAAAGAAAATTCTTGAAGAAGAACTTGAAAAGGTTCAAGAATCTTATTCAAATTCGGAAACTCAATTATCACTTTTGAGTCAAGAAATTGAAACTCAAAAATTAAAGAATGATATAATTATTTCTGAAAATCATGATTTAAAAACTAAAATTAGACAAGTTGAGTTAGAAAATAATAGTCTTCAAACTAGATTAGAGAACATCGCTAAAAATGTTTCTAACTTTAACAAAGGAAGAGAAAATTTATCTAAGATTTTAGAAAATTCTCAATTCTCTTCAAATAAACATGGATTAGGATATAATAAGGAGTCAAAAATTCCTAAAAAGAAAAATACAAATTTTAAAAGGAATATGGATTCAAAATAGCAAAATATTAGGAAACCTATTAAAACAAAAGTACAAAACAAAGTAGTTACAATTTGGGTACCAAAAACTAACAATGTATTAATAAGAAATAAATATATTAAAACATTTATGGATAATGTTCATCATAATAAAAACTATATTTATAAAAAAAGACACTAAACCAAACTGGGTTTGGTTTCCTAAAACTCTAACTTCTTAGGACCCTATTAAAAAGTGGGTACCAATAATCTCATATTTATTTTCTGGTCCCACTTAAAAAGAAGAAATGGATACTAGACAGTGGTTGTTCAAAACACATGACCGGAGACAAAGATATGCTTACAAACATCACATACTTTGATGGTGGCTCGGTTACCTTCGGAGACAATTCAAAAGGCTATATCATTAGCAAAGGAGATGTGAAAAATTACGGTACATCAAATTTACCTTTTATAACAAATGTTTCATTAGTTGAAAATTTAAAACATAATCTACTTAGCATAAGTCAATTATGTGACAAAGGTTTTAAAATAACTTTCTCAAATAATAATTGTAGTATTTTTGATCAAGACCAAAATCTTATATTTGAAGGAAAAAGAGATAGAAATATTTATGTTCTAAATATGAGTATTAATCATAATTCAAGTATGTGTTTACTTGCCAAAGACAATGATCCTTGGTTATGGCACAAAAGATTTTGTCACATAAATTTTAAAACTATTAGAAAACTTTCTAAAAACGAATTAGTAAGAGGATTACCCAAAATAAATTTTAAAATAAATAATTTTTGCGATGATTGTCAAAAAGGGAAATTAACGAAATCATCTTTTAAATCTAAGAAAACTATTTCAACTTTACAACCATTAGAATTACTACATATGGACTTATTCGGACCAACACAAGTTCAATCCATTAATCATAGTCGATACGTATTTGTAATTGTTGATGATTTTTCAAGATATACATGGACTATTTTTATGAAAAATAAAAGTGACACTTTTGAGCATTTTAAAACATTTGTCAAAAGAATCCAAAATATTAAAAACTTGAAAATTAAAAATATTCGAAGTGATCATGGAGGCGAATTCGAAAATGAAGATTTTGAAACATTTTGTAAAAAGAAAGGAATTAATCATAATTTCTCTTTTCCTAGAACTCCTCAACAGAATGGAGTTGTAGAAAGAAAGAATAGAACATTACAAGAATGCGCGAGAACATTGTTAAATGGATGTTCTCTACCAAAACATTTTTGGGCAGAAGCAGTTGCTACTGCATGTTATGTATTAAATAGAATTTCAATTAGACCTTTAACTAAAAATACTTCTTATGAACTATTCAATAATAAAAAACCAAATATATCTTATTTTAAAATATTTGGATCAAAATGTTTTATTTTAAATACAAAAGATCAACTAGGAAAATTCGATTCAAAAGCTGATGAAGGAATTTTCGTAGGATATTCTGAACGAAGTAAAGCATATCGAGTATTTAATAAACGAACAAACTTACTTGAAGAATCTTTACATATATCTTTTGATGAAAACTTTAATAAAAATTTAAATATAAAAGATGATGAAGAATTGATAAATATAGAAGAAATAAACCTTGAAAATAATAATGAACTAAGATCTCCTCCTAGAATATTACGAGATCATCCAACTCAAAATATAATAGGAGAAATAAATTCTCAAGTTAGAACAAGAAATCAACTAAATCAAATGGGTCATGTAGCTTTCATTTCATCTATAGAACCTAAAAATCCAAAAGAAGCATAACAGATGATTATTTGATTATCGCAATGCAAGAAGAATTAAATCAATTTGAACGTAACAATGTTTGGGAATTAGTTCCCCGTCCGAATAATCAATCTGTAATTGGAACAAAATGGATTTACAAAAATAAAGTAGATGAACAAGGTAATATAACAAGGAATAAAGCAAGACTAGTAGCACAAGGGTATAATCAAGAAGAAGGTATTGATTTTGAAGAAACATTTGCTCCTGTTGCAAGATTGGAAGCAATACGTATACTATTAGACTTTGCTTGTTATCACAATTTTAAACTTTACCAAATGGATGTTAAAAGTGCATTTTTAAATGGTTTTATTAAAGAGAATGTATATGTAGAAAAACCTCCGTTATTTATACATGAAAAATATCCGGATCATGTATTTAAATTGAAAAAAAGCACTATATGGTCTTAAACAAGCTCCTCGTGCTTGGTATGAAAGACTTAAAAGTTATTTATTAAACTCAGGATTTAAATTGGAAAAGTAGATCAAACACTGTTTATTAAAAATACTGCCAAAGATATTTTAATAATTCAAATTTATGTAGATGATATTTTTTTTGGTTCAACAAATGAAAATTTGTGTAAAGAATTTTCAAAAATAATGACTAATGAGTTCGAAATGTCTAATATGGGAGAACTATCTTATTTTCTCGGACTTCAAATCAAACAATTAACAAATGGAATTTTTATAAACCAAGAAAAATATTGTGATAATTTAATATAACGATTCGGCATGGAAAACACTTCTGCTAAACCTACTCCTATGAGTACTACTACACATCTCGAGCGAGATGAAAATGGCAAAAGTGTTGATCAAAAATTGTTTAGAAGTATGATAGGTTCTTTGCTCTACTTAACCGCTAGTAGACCTGACATAATGATGAGTGTTTGTTTGTGTGCACATTTTCAATCCGATCCTAAAGATTCACACTTAAGAGCGGTAAAACGTATAATGCGATATCTTAATCAAACTAAAGATTTCGGTCTTTTCTATCCAAAAGAATGTTCATTTGAGTTAGTATCATTCAGTGATGCTGATTTTGATGGATCCCGAACGGATAGAAAAAGTACAAGTGGTACTTGCCATTTCATTGAAAAATCACTTGTATCTTGGTTTAGTAAAAAACAAAATTGCGTCTCCCTCTCCACATGCGAAGCCGAATATATATCAGCTGCTTTAGCTTGCACTCAAGTTATATACATGCAACAAACACTTAAAGATTTTAATATAAATTTAACAAATTCTACAATATATTGTGATAATACAAGTACAATAAACTTATCTAAAAATCATGTTAATCACTCTCGTACAAAACATATAGATATTTGTCACCATTTTTTACGTGACAATATCGAAAAAGGAATAATTAATTTAGAACATACTTCTACCGAAAATCAAATTGTCGATATATTTACTAAACCTCTATTAGAAAACTCCTTTATAAAACTTCAACGAGAATTAGGTATAATATCCTTTAAAGATATCAATTAGAGATGCATTTGAAATATTCACTCATTTCAGTCGACTAAAATAATCTGTTCAGTCGCTTGAATGAACATATCAAATATTTTTCGGAAATGTTATATGCTACATTATATAATTTGTAGACCACTCATTTTAAAAACTGAATTTTTAATAAGAACCCTACTTTTCTAACAAAATTCTCCTAACCATTAAATCATTATGCGGTTAAAAATCTAAATAAATTATAACCATTAGTTGTTTAGTAAAATTCTACTATAAATAAATTCTAAATTTTTTATTATTCATCTCGATTTTACGATTAAAAGCTTAAACAATTTCAATATAAAATGTCGTCAAACAACTCCTTCTCTCCGATCAATATCACCTCGTCAGTTGATAACACTCCAACATCGCCAAAACTTCCCACACCAACACCAGCACATGAGCCGGTTTACAAATGGGAAAATTATCGTACTGGTTTCACACCAGAATCGAAAAAGGCGAAAAGAGGACTCTTTATTTCACCTGACACAAAAAGAAAGATTGATGAAATTCATCACTTTCAACAACAACAAATCGATTTTCAACGAGAGCTATACTTCGAGCAAAAAGTTACAGCACGACGTTTGAGTTTTCTAGAACAAATCGGTTTACGCTTCTGTGGATCAAAGAAGAACGAAGTGACTGAACCCCTACCTCGCCCTGTTAGCTCACTTGATCCATCTTCATCTTATCGTACACCAGTCGATCCTATGAATCCTTGGGCATCTCCTAAGACTCCTCAATATAGTCCCAATTCATGAGATCTAAATTACATGAAGAATGAAGGAAAGAAGACTCCAAGTCCATCCCAAAAGAAATAGTTGAATTTTGAAATATTTATATCAATATTTTTGTAAATATTCCTTTAAATAAATTGTTTAATTTCAAAAATCAACTGAAACAACAACATTGCATGTTTCAGTCGACTGGATTCCTCTGCTTAGTCGACTGAAAATATGACAGAAAATAATATATGCAAAGTTCAGTCGACTGGAAACATCTGCACGGTCGACTGAAAATTCAACAGCAAAATTTTTGTACCAAAATTCAGTCGACTAAAAGTACTGCTCAGTCGACTGAATATATCACAGAACACTTCGGCCTTTGATTCAGTCGACTGAACAGAACATTCAGTCGACTGAACGCTGCTTCCCAGGCAGAATTTCCCCTTTTAACCACCAAAATTTACCATACCTATTCGCTTTTTGTAACGACCCAGGAATTTTATTAATTAAAATTTGAATATTTAATTAATCTTAAATATTTATAAGTGAATTTATAAGTCGAATAAATTTTAATTCGAATAATTAGATTTAATTGAATAATTAAATCAATAATTTAATACGTTAAATTATGGAAATAATTGAAAATTGGGTTAAATACGATTGAAAATGATTTGTAAAATTTTATTTTATCATATTGAAGTTAGAATGATATTTTAGAACTTTTAAATTTGAATTAAAAGTTAATTTGTGAAAATTGAATATTTTAATATTAAATCGACTAGTGAAATTAGCCAATTTTTGAACAGTCTCAGAACTGAACGAAACCAATTCCATTGGATCCGTAATAGTTAGTTATTATCGGATTTCAATTTTCGTAGCAATCGGAGTTATCGTTTGATCGTGGCAGCTCGAAACGCATCGAATTGTTTTTAATATTAATTTGGCGAGTTAAAATAGCCATTTTTCAAACTGTCTCGGATTTCGACGAAACTAGTTTCATCGGATCCGTAATGTGATATTATTGTAAGGTTCAAATTTCGTGTCAATTGGATTTACCGTTTGTCCGGTGCAAGCTAAAACGCCTAGAAAATCGTTTATATCGGTTTAATTTAAATTGAACGTTTATTGCCATAACTTGCACAGATGTCCGAATTAGCTTTCAAAACTTGTTGCATTGTGTCTGAAACGCGGGATAAACCCTAGGAACGTCGGTCACTGCGCGTAAATCGGAGTTTGGAAATCCCGGATGAATAGTGTTCAAGAATTCTCTATAAATAGCCACCATCACAACTAAAAAAAAAAAAATATAAACCTAACCCTAATTTATGCACAGCCGCCACCTTAGCCATCAATGGCCGAAAAAAACAACAGACTTCTCCTCCTCTTATCTCTTCATCCACTCAACGATTCAACAAACTCTCAACTAGTAAATCGAAGAGCACGAAGAGCTCTATAATATCAACGGTGATGATCGGGTTTGCTTGAGTGGATCGTCGGCAAAATCGCCTTGAAGTCAGGCCGTTCATCACGCAATTCGAGCCTCATATGGTGGCCGAGCTCCACATGGGGGTGGCCGAAGTTTAAGCATGTTGGGGGCTTCAAAATGCAAGTTCCTGATCAAATTTCTATCGAGCAAGGAAGTTGAAAAAATCAAAACCTAAATTTGAAGAAATGGGTTCTTATGCGTATTGAATGTCTGTAGATGGAACGAGAGGGAGAAGGGGCATGCGCACGGTTCTGATGAAAGGGAGCTTGTGATCTACGGCTATGATAGTTGAGGGTTTAAAATTATAAATTATGTTATAAATTTATGTATATAAATTCGTGTAAAATTTTGAAAATGCATAACTTTTTCATACGAGGTCGAAAACGCGCGAAACCAGTTGCGTTGAAATCGTATGGACGAGCACTACGCGATGGAGTTAGATTGGAGTCGTTTGGAGTTAGTGAGAATTTCGGGTAAAATTAAACGTCCGTTTAATTTTATTCGAAATAAATCGCCAAAACGAAATTAAAATCAAGGTGAGAACTTCTCACTCAATCGAATCAGTTTCGATTTATATTTTAAATAGTTAGATTTAAAATATTTGAATGTATGTTTGAATGATGATTGTTATCTATTGATTGTTAAAATAGACATTATGCGCCGTTAGTAAGCGGATGTTATTTATTAAATCCCATATACCGCGAATATTTCATAAACAGTGAAATTGGTATTATATATAATAGCAATATATACATATTGGCATATGCATATATTGGAGTTGTTGATTTCCCGCATTTTTTAGCGGACGAGACCCTATTGCGCCGCCTATTAAGCGGATAATATTTTAAATCCCATATACCGCAATAATTCCGTACTGGAGCGGAATTGGTATTGTGCTAATGTTTTTGGATACAGGAAACAGGTTGGAGGGATCCAACTGGATTCCTCAACAGTTTTTATTTGAATTCAGATATTTTGATATTTGATGGATTATCATATCGATATATGATATCGTTGTTGTCGTGATTGACTATTTGGTGTGTAGCATCATTGGACCAATTTTGAAATTTTAAAATGATTTTTAAAGTGATTTTTGAAAATGTACTATATGTTTGGAATTGATCCATTATAAATAAACAAACGTTATAAATTTTAATGTTATAAAAATTATGGTTTTTGAGAAATATAGCTAAAGGTTGATTTTTGAAAATATGGGATTAATGATTTTTATAAAATAGTTTAAACTGGGATTTTTGAATTTATTGTAAAAAGTTTAAATATAGGATTTATAAAATTTGATTATTTTATAAATCAAAAGGAGGAAATTATAAAGAAGTTTAAAGACGTTTTAGAATAATAATACAAATTTATTTGTATAAAAGATTTATAAAATGGATATTTATAAATTAGAATATTTTGGATTATAAAACGAGTTTTTATAAGTGTTAGAATGAATTGTAAATGAATTTCATAAATGAATGAAATTCATAGAATTATAAACGGTGAAGTTATAAATGGAATTTTATAAGCAGTAGGTTTATAAAATTTGAAAAGTTAATTGAAGTATGGATTTTTGATAAATAAATGAATCTTATAAGTTATAAGATTTATAATTTAGAAAGTCTTAAAAGGAACGATTTTATAAAATAATCGTTTTATAAGTATTTAACTTATAATATGGACTTTTGGTTCATAATTGAGATATAAAGTGAATAGGTTAATAAAGAAAATTTATAAAGAAAGATGTTATAAAATAAATAGAAATGGAATTTATAAATGTTGTTTTATAAATTCGTAAACGACTAATTTTGATAAGTAAATTGTTGAAACCTATTAATGGAGTTATATTCACATTTTTGATTGTGAATAATCCTTTAAAATGAAAAGTATAAAAGGATGAAATGTGTTAACGTAGTATATTCACGTTTTTGAATAGTGAATAATATGTTAAAGAAAGTGTTTAGAATTGATGTTTTAAATAGAATTAAAACGATCTAACGATGTTTTAAAATGTGTTGAGATTCGAAACCATAGATTTCAACATTTATTGTTGAAATAGACGTTTTCGAGAAATAAAAGGAAATGGTGGACTACAACACTGTTGTTATAGTAAATGATTTCCGAAAGAAAATGTTTTTTTAGTATTGGGATTTATATATCTATCTTAAATTCGAATCCCTATACTAGTGATTTTGGGACGTTGTAACGATGTTTTACGCAACATTCGTTTTGGCCCAAATAAATATGTTTAAGAGCATGATTTCCTTAAAGAATGAAATATATACTTAATTTCGATTTAAGTATATTGAATATTTTCCAAAGGTTGAAAATAAATAAAATTTGTGAATTACTCATGAATAAATAAGTATGGAAATGTTTTTCCAATGCAAAGTGAATAAGTTGAGAAATTATCTTTTTGAAGATAAATTGAAAACGAATAATTAAAATCGTATATTCATAGATATTGTGAAATATAAATTCATTATGGAATTTATAAATGAAAAGGGGAATTTGTTTAAAAATAAATATTGATTTATTTTTGAAGTGTGAAAATTATATATATCTAGTAAAGATATGAAATTTGGGATTCCAAATAATTTGGAAAATTATTTGGAATCTGGTGATGTTGTGCATATCCATTGATAGTTCAATAACCGACTATCAATATTTACCTTTGAAAGGTATTTGTTGGGATTTGTTGAATTTGAATGCACACTTATTTTTAAATTATTGCGCTCGTTATTCGGATTACCCATTCCGAATAGTGATATGACGTAATGGATAGCATTGAAGATCGGTGTTGAAGACCCGGTATTTGCGAGAGCGATAGGATGACCTGTCGATTGACTCTGCACCGAGTTGCTCCGGTATTGAGTTCTCCATATGTGATGGGAAATCTGATCAGGATTGTGGATATCCGGATTGCAAGGACTTCTTGTAAGTGCCTTCGATTTTGTTCGAGCCCGAAACAGACTTGTATGGATTGTATGTCTGACATTACAAATTGAGATATAAAGCAGATTTCTTTCAAATATATTTCTGTTGGTGGCGCAGAATTTATTCTTTTAGCTTAACACCCTTCTCTGAGACGTACGAGCTCAGAGGTTATGTAGTTGAAGGTTATCAGCGATATATTCCCAATTTGGTAATGTGACATGCTGAGTGTTGCTGTGAAATGATCATTGTGTTGATTATTTATGATAGGATCATTTGTTTGATCGTCTATCCTGGTGATCATTTCTATGATCATTTGTTGACCCAAAGCATGGATTTTGTATAAAGTATGTTTTTGTGGACGTGACTTCGTCGAGCCTCACACCTCGGGAATGGTCAAAATAGGAAAGATGCGGCAAGGTTATGAGGGGTAGCGCCCTTTAGGATATGTGCATTTCCTTCTGGAAAAGGATGGTATCATGGTATGGAGCCCAGATACTTACTTATGTTGAAAACACTTTATGATTGTGTGAATTGATTGCGAGCGCTCGGTGAAAGGTCCCAAAGGACCGGGGGATGGCATATTCGGTCAGTTGTTACTCAGTTAGGGGTAACCCGGCCTTGTGTTGGTAGAGATCCGGTTTGGTTCTCGGGGATGTCCATCCAGAGGCATTCTCATGTGGCAATGGGAAGTTCCTTGGCCTGATCATTCGTTGGAAATCCAAAGAAACAATACGATCCTTGTACGGTATTAGTTGTAGAACCTATCATTCACTTATGGTGGCGCCCCACTGTTTGGATGGTAGCTATAGTAGGCATAGTTCGGAATGTCTATGCTGGCTAAGATTTATATTCTACTTTCGAAATAAATTTTTCCTACACTATGCACTAATAATAATATCAAATGTTCTTTTTAATACGTATCAAGCATCTTTGACTATCATAAGGAGAAATCTCCTCCGATTCTGCGTTTGCATTGTGTGTGTGTGCGGGAGGCCTTATGGTAGTCTCATTTTTAAAAGCATTGCGAATTGACTTTAAAAATATTCCTCTATTTTGATTTTAAAGATAAATAAACTGTTTTGAGTTCTCACACCAGTCACATGACTGACTCGGAGTTTATTGTTTTCCTTCCTAAACTCTGGGTGCCCACCAATTTCCACACGGGCAGTCAAGAGTTAAGGTTTATCAGGATATTCTGGATATTCAAGAGTTGCTGGAGGCAAGTTGGATGGCAAGGCGTAATTACTAGTATATAGTATTTCTTTTTCCGCTGCACAGTTTGTTGTTGTTGTTGTTGTACACTCTGATGATATGATGTAATGTAATGAATTGTATAAAATGTAATAACTGATATAGTTCTTTGTTTAAAGATTATTCATTTATTATTATATGTTGTTCTGCTGCGATTGTGAGATTTTGTTATTGTTCTGTTGTTTTCTGTTCCGTTCTATTTTGTTTTATCTTCCATTTTCTGTTCCCTCTCTTTTCTATCTTCTTATCTCTTCTTCTAGCTCTTTCTTTTTCTTAAAACATTGATAATTCGTATTTCTGTTCATCTTGAGTTAATCTATGGAGATTAGTGTATATTCAAGGAGTACGGATTTACGGGTCATCACAGGTGGTATCAGAGCATATGGTTAAGCGGCAACCATGGTTCTGTTGGGTATTACTCATTAGAGATAGAGTCAGTAGTACTCTAGAATGAGTTGAGTGTAATAATAGCTATGAGAGCGTATTTGTTAGTGAATATAAATTGTTTTGTATTGTGTTGACTTATCGGTTGATTGTTTATAGATTTCGGTCGATGTAGTCTAGCTAACTATCGTAGAAAGGGGTTTCTAAACTCTTAAACAAGATAAACCGACACGATATTGGTTTAAAATTGGATAAATGAAATAATTTTACCTTGATTATATTTTATATATAAAGGAATAATTTTTCAGAATTATTAAAGTGTATATAAGTTGATTGTTTAGTTGTTTGAATAATCTAAGTAAAAGAATAATTGTATAAGCAAATGAATTATAAGAATTGGATTATAATTAAAGTGATTTACAATTGTGAAATAAACTTATATATGTAAGAAGTGAAACTATATGAATATATTTATGAATATTAGTTGTAAATAAAAATGAATTTAAAGTTAAATGGAATATAACTTAAGAGATCAAAGTAAATTAATAAAGTGAAGTGATAAATGTGAACTTGAGTTATATAAATGAAATTCAACTTTAGTAATTGAATTGAATGAATGGATTAAATATAAATCAATTGAATGTGAATTAAGTTGATATGAAATAATGAATGTAAGTGTTAATTCATTAAAATCTAATGTTATTGAAAGTTGAATAGTTGAATAAAAATCAATTTAATTAAACCAATTGAAAGTGATGGTGTTGAAACCAAATTGAATGAATATAAGCAAAGTAATTTGGTTGAGATTAATATACATTGGTTGATATATGGTTGTTAGTTGATTGATTGTATATAATTCATTAAGTGTTAATGAAATTGAGTTAATGAAATTGGAAGCTAAAGTAATTGAAATTCAATTGAAAGTTAAGTGAATCTTAAATAGAATTGAATTTGATTGGGAAATGAACCAACTTGAATATGAAGTAGTGAATGTAAACTAAGTGAAAATGAATGTTAGCAAACATCCACTGTTAATGAATCGAATGTGACTAAATTGAAAACCCATTTCATTAAATATTAATGAGAATATGAATGAATATTTATTGGTTATGAATGCTAGTTGGTTGATGGTTGAATATATTGCTTTTACTGCATTTGCTATGTTAGCATATATAGTTATTATGTTGCTATATGTTGTATATTGATACTATTGTCTATATACATGGTTCTCATGTTGTTTGTTGAGTGTTTAGTATGTGCGGATCGCGTTTGCTTCGCATTTGGAGCTCGCTTTCGCGCTATATTAGCCGTATATGCTTGCTAATAAAATATAAGGTACATATCTCAAATTACATACCGTACTTTTACATTTTTTCCCTTCGGGATGCCTCATTACTTGATGAGATGTATATTTGTGATATATATACTGTCATTTTTTTTTTCGGATCGAGCCGCGCAAAGGAGACTATGGCGAATTTTTCCGAAAATTTAAGGCGTTAGAAAAAATTTGAGAAAATTGGAAAATTTTGAAAACTTTAACTTTGATTTGGAATTGAAAGTTAAACAATAGTAGTTGTTTTTGAAAAGATAACTAAGTATGATTTGAAAACTTAGTAAAGTTTTGTAAGAAGTTTAAATTTGTTTTGGGAAAGTTAATGGATTCTGTAACCTTTCTTACTTGATAATTTCGAGGACGAAATTCTTTTAAGGAGGGAAGATTGTAACGACCCAGGAATTTTATTAATTAAAATTTGAATATTTAATTAATTTTAAATATTTATAAGTGAATTTATAAGTCGAATAAATTTTAATTCGAATAATTAGATTTAATTGAACAATTAAATCAATAATTTAATACGTTAAATTATGGAAATAATTGAAAATTGGGTTAAATACGATTGAAAATGATTTGTAAAATTTTATTTTATCATATTGAAGTTAGAATGATATTTTAGAACTTTTAAATTTGAATTAAAAGTTAATTTGTGAAAATTGAATATTTTAATATTAAATCGACTAGTGAAATTAGCCAATTTTTGAACAGTCTCAGAATTGAACGAAACCAGTTCCATTGGATCCGTAATAGTTAGTTATTATCGGATTTCAATTTTCGTAGCAATCGGAGTTATCGTTTGATCGTGGCAGCTCGAAACGCATCGAATTGTTTTTAATATTAATTTGGCGAGTTAAAATAGCCATTTTTCAAACTGTCTCGGATTTCGACGAAACTAGTTTCATCGGATCCGTAATGTGATATTATTGTAAGGTTTCAAATTTCGTGTCAATTGGATTTACCGTTTGTCCGGTGCAAGCTAAAACGCCTAGAAAATCGTTTATATCGGTTTAATTTAAATTGAACGTTTATTGCCATAACTTGCACAGATGTCCGAATTAGCTTTCAAAACTTGTTGCATTGTGTCTGAAACGCGGGATAAACCCTAGGAACGTCGGTCACTGCGCGTAAATCGGAGTTTGGAAATCCCGGATGAATAGTGTTCAAGAATTCTCTATAAATAGCCACCATCACAACTAAAAAAAAAATATAAACCTAACCCTAATTTATGCACAGCCGCCACCTTAGCCATCAATGGCCGAAAAAAACAACAGACTTCTCCTCCTCTTATCTCTTCATCCACTCAACGATTCAACAAACTCTCAACTAGTAAATCGAAGAGCACGAAGAGCTCTATAATATCAACGGTGATGATCGGGTTTGCTTGAGTGGATCGTCGGCAAAATCGCCTTGAAGTCAGGCCGTTCATCACGCAATTCGAGCCTCATATGGTGGTCGAGCTCCACGTGGGGGTGGCCGAAGTTTGAGCATGTTGGGGGCTTCAAAATGCAAGTTCCTGATCAAATTTCTATCGAGCAAGGAAGTTGAAAAAATCAAAACCTAAATTTGAAGAAATGGGTTCTTATGCGTATTGAATGTCTGTAGATGGAACGAGAGGGAGAAGGGGCATGCGCACGGTTCTGATGAAAGGGAGCTTGTGATCTACGGCTATGATAGTTGAGGGTTTAAAATTATAAATTATGTTATAAATTTATGTATATAAATTCGTGTAAAACTTTGAAAATGCATAACTTTTTCATACGAGGTCGAAAACGCACGAAACCAGTTGCGTTGAAATCGTATGGACGAGCACTACGCGATGAAGTTGGATTGGAGTCGTTTGGAGTTAGTGAGAATTTCGGGTAAAATTAAACGTCCATTTAATTTTATTCGAAATAAATCGCTAAAACGAAATTAAAATCAAGGTGAGAACTTCTCACTCAATCGAATCAGTTTCGATTTATATTTTAAATAGTTAGATTTAAAATATTTGAATGTATGTTTGAATGATGATTGTTATCTATTGATTGTTAAAATAGACATTATGCGCCGTTAGTAAGCGGATGTTATTTATTAAATCCCATATACCGCGAATATTTCATAAACAGTGAAATTGGTATTATATATAATAGCAATATATACATATTGGCATATGTATATATTGGAGTTGTTGATTTCCCGCATTTTTTAGCGGATGAGACCCTATTGCGCCGTCTATTAAGCGGATAATATTTTAAATCCCATATACCGCGATAATTCCGTACTGGAGCGGAATTGGTATTGTGCTAATGTTTTTGGATGCAGGAAACAGGTTGGAGGGATCCAACTGGATTCCTCAACAGTTTTTATTTGAATTCAGATATTTTGATATTTGATGGATTATCATATCGATATATGATATCGTTGTTGTCGTGATTGACTATTTGGTGTGTAGCATCATTGGACCAATTTTGAAATTTTAAAATGATTTTTAAAGTGATTTTTGAAAATGTACTATATGTTTGGAATTGATCCATTATAAATAAATAAACGTTATAAATTTTAATGTTATAAAAATTATGGTTTTTGAGAAATATAGTTAAAGGTTGATTTTTGAAAATATGGGATTAATGATTTTTATAAAATAGTTTAAACTGGGATTTTTGAATTTATTGTAAAAAGTTTAAATATAGGATTTATAAAATTTGATTATTTTATAAATCAAAAGGAGGAAATTATAAAGAAGTTTAAAGACGTTTTAGAATAATAATACAAATTTATTTGTATAAAAGATTTATAAAATGGATATTTATAAATTAGAATATTTTGGATTATAAAACGAGTTTTTATAAGTGTTAGAATGAATTGTAAATGAATTTCATAAATGAATGAAATTCATAGAATTATAAACGGTGAAGTTATAAATGGAATTTTATAAGCTGTAGGTTTATAAAATTTGAAAAGTTAATTGAAGTATGGATTTTTGATAAATAAATGAATCTTATAAGTTATCAGATTTATAATTTAGAAAGTCTTAAAAGGAACGATTTTGTAAAATAATCGTTTTATAAGTATTTAACTTATAATATGGACTTTTGGTTCATAATTGAGATATAAAGTGAATAGGTTAATAAAGAAATTTTTAAAGAAAGATGTTATAAAATAAATAGAAATGGAATTTATAAACGTTGTTTTATAAATTCGTAAACGACTTATTTTGATAAGTAAATTGTTGAAACCTATTAATGGAGTTATATTCACATTTTTGATTGTGAATAATCCTTTAAAATGAAAAGTATAAAAGGATGAAATGTGTTAACGTAGTATATTCACGTTTTTGAATAGTGAATAATATGTTAAAGAAAATGTTTAGATTTGATGTTTTAAATATAATTAAAACGATCTAACGATGTTTTAAAATGTGTTGAGATTCGAAACCATAGATTTCAACATTTATTGTTGAAATAAACGTTTTCGAGAAATAAAAGGAAATGGTGGACTATAACACTGTTGTTATAGTAAATGATTTCCGAAAGGAAATGTTTTGTTTAGTATTGGGATTTATATATCTATCTTAAATTCGAATCCCTATACTAGTGATTTTGGGACGTTGTAACGATGTTTTACGCAACATTCGTTTTGGCCCAAATAAATATGTTTAAGAGCATGATTTCCTTAAAGAATGAAATATATACTTAATTTCGATTTAAGCATATTGAATATTTTCCAAAGGTTGAAAATAAATAAAATTTGTGAATTACTTATGAATAAATAAGTATGGAAATGTTTTTCCAATGCAAAGTGAATAAGTTGGGAATTTATCTTTTTGAAGATAAATTGAAAATGAATAATTAAAATCGTATATTCATAGATATTGTGAAATATAAATTCATTATGGAATTTATAAATGAAAAGGGGAATTTGTTTAAAAATAAATATTGATTTATTTTTGAAGTGTGAAAATTATATATATCTAGTAAAGATATGAAATTTGGGAAATAAATAATTTGGAAAATTATTTGGAATCTGGTGATGTTGTGCATATCCATTGATAGTTCAATAACCGACTATCAATATTTACCTTTGAAAGGTATTTGTTGGGATTTGTTGAATTTGAATGCACACTTATTTTTAAATTATTGCGCTCGTTATTCGGATTACCCATTCCGAATAGTGATACGACGTAATGGATAGCATTGAAGATCGGTGTTGAAGACCCGGTATTTGCGAGAGCGATAGGATGACCTGTCGATTGACTCTGCACCGAGTTGCTCCGGTATTGAGTTCTCCATATGTGATAGGAAATCCGATCAGGATTGTGGATATCCGGATTGCAAGGACTTCTTGTAAGTGCCTTCGGTTTTGTTCGAGCCCGGAACAGACTTGTATGGATTGTATGTCTGACATTACAAATTGAGATATAAAGCAGATTTCTTTCAAATATATTTCTGTTGGTGGCGGAGAATTTATTCTTTTAGCTTAACACCCTTCTCTGAGACGTACGAGCTCAGAGGTTATGTAGTTGAAGGTTATCAGCGATATATTCCCAATTTGGTAATGTGACATGCTGAGTGTTGCTGTGAAATGATCATTGTGTTGATTATTTATGATAGGATCATTTGTTTGATCGTCTATCCTGGTGATCATTTCTATGATCATTTGTTGACCCAAAGCATGGCTTTTGTATAAAGTATGTTTTTGTGGACGTGACTTCGTCGAGCCTCACACCTCGGGAATGGTCAAAACAGGAAAGATGCGGCAAGGTTATGAGGGGTAGCGCCCTTTAGGATATGTGCATTTCCTCTGGAAAAGGGTGGTATCATGGTATGGATCCCAGATACTTACTCATGTTGAAAACACTTTATGATTGTGTGAATTGATTGCGAGCGCTCGGTGAAAGGTCCCAAAGGACCGGGGGATGGCATATTCGGTCAGTTGTTACTCAGTTAGGGGTAACCCGGCCTTATGTTGGTAGAGATCCGGTTTGGTTCTCGGGGATGTCCATCCAGAGGCATTCTCATGTGGCAATGGGAAGTTCCTTGGCCTGATCATTCGTTGGAAATCCAAAGAAACAATACGATCCTTGTACGGTATTAGTTGTAGAACCTATCATTCACTTATGGTGGCACCCACTGTTTGGATGGTAGCTATAGTAGGCATAGTTCGGAATGTCTATGCTGGCTAAGATTTATATTCTACTTTCGAAATAAATTTTTCCTACACTATGCACTAATAATAATATCAAATGTTCTTTTTAATACGTATCAAGCATCTTTGACTATCATAAGGAGAAATCTCCTCCGATTCTGCGTTTGCATTGTGTGTGTGTGTGCGGAAGGCCTTATGGTAGTCTCATTTTTAAAAGCATTGCGAATTGACTTTAAAAATATTCCTCTATTTTGATTTTAAAGATAAATAAACTGTTTTGAGTTCTCACACCAGTCACATGACTGACTCGGAGTTTATTGTTTTCGTTCCTAAACTCTGGGTGCCCACCAATTTCCACACGGGCAGTCAAGAGTTAAGGTTTATCAGGATATTCTGGATATTCAGGAGTTGATGGAGGCAAGCTGGATGGCATGGCGTAATTACTAGTATATAGTATTTCTTTTTCCGTTGCACAGTTTGTTGTTGTTGTTGTACACTCTGATGATATGATGTAATGTAATGAATTGTATAAAATGTAATAACTGATATAGTTCTTTGTTTAAAGATTATTCATTTATTATTATATGTTGTTCCGGTGTGATTGTGAGATTCTGTTATTGTTCTGTTGTTTTCTGTTCCGTTCTATTTTGTTTTATCTTCCATTTTCTGATCCCTCTCTTTTCTATCTTCTTATCTCTTCTTCTAGCTCTTTCTTTTTCTTAAAACATTGATAATTCGTATTTCTGTTCATCTTGAGTTAATCTATGGAGATTAGTGTATATTCAAGGAGTACGGATTTACGGGTCATCACACTTTTACCTCCTACAAACCTTCTTCCCCAAATCTATTCGAAACCCTAGCTCTCAAATTCCTCAAAATCAAATCGATTCTCACCAAAATGGCACCAAAAAGATCAAGAGCCTCATCTTCTTCATCCTCCGAGCCAATTGATGCTCAAATAGCACAATGGCTTTATGATGGAACTGCTGTCACCCGATGGAACAAGATGAAGAATTCTCGAATCTTTGAGCATTCTTTCGTTGATTTTTATAGCTTTCAAACCTACAACCTTCAAGCATTAACAGATCAGGCAGGTTTGACTCCACTTCTAGACTTAAAAAGAAATGATCATGCCATTAATCATGTAATGGTAAAATTATTTTACGCTAATCTTAATTTTGGACACCAAACTCCAAGAAATCCAAACAATAGTGTTTGGAGTATGGTGTGTGGAAAGAAAGTTTGGTTCTCCTTGGATAGAATAGCACACATTTTAGAGTCCCCAAATGTTGGAAGAAAGCTCGAGGAGATAGAATTCAATCCACACATTCGTGACAACATCAACCATCGATTTATGGAGGATAATATCAACTTTAGGGATTTTAAGTCCACCTCCCTTCGACCTATGGCGAGAATTCTCCATAAAGCCCTAATGAGAACAATTACACCTCGTACGGGATCGTATGAAATTGTCTACCAAAATAACTATCGAGCACTATATGCTATTTTTGGCAATATACAAGTTAATTGGGTACAGCTTATTCTTGATGAGTTTCTCGCTTTCAATAATGGCAAAATGCGCACTATTTACTTTGGAAAGTACATCATGCGACTTCTCCTAAATGTCGATAGGCCATTACCTGAATCAGAGAATACAATGGTTCATCAGATAACCATCGGACCATAAGCTTAATGCAACTCCCATCTCGACCTCCTCGCATAATATCACTTGCCGAATGGGAAACAAGGCATCAAGAACGACAACAACAACAACCTCCTCAACCTCGCCACGAAGAACATCTCGAGCAAGATGATGAAATTCGTCTTGTTGACCCAAGCTTCACTACCAACCAATCCTTGGGGATATTGTCAAGAAATCAACAAATTCTTGACACTCGTCTTAAAAAGGTAGATCATAAGCTTGATAAAATCAAAGGATTCTTCAACAAGCTTTGGGATGCAATCTCATGCTCAAGCACCACTACTGCTTCAACATCTCGCGGCAAACGTCCGGCACCCACGTTTACATGGACGACATCCGAAGAGCATACAAGTAGCAGTGCAAGTGGAGCTAGTTGTGGCCAAGGAGGAAGAGCACCTAGACCACCAATAGGAGGACCCGTCATACGTGAACCAACTGGAAGGGAAGGTTCATATGACTGGGATAAGGATGAGTGATTTTGTTGTTTTGATGTCTATTTTTAAACTTTCTAATGGCTTGAATAAATAGCTATTTTATGCTTGTCTGTCATAACATTTTTATTTCTCTTAATTCATGCTTATATTCTCTATGATTTAGTGATTGTTTTGATATATTATTACTGCTATTAGTTCTTCCTTTTTGTCGATGACAAAGGGGGAGAAAATCTATGGTACTAACTTTGTTTTGTAGAAAAGACAGTGCATACATTCAGGGGGAGAAAGTAAGTATATACATTTCTAGAATAGTATTGTCATCAATCAAAAAGGGGGAGAATGTTGATACACGAAGATTTTGATCAATGACAATAAGCTTCAACAAATAAGGAAGAGAATGCAAAAGCTAGAAGAAGATAGATGAAGACCAAAGTATAAACATTAGTATGATTTTTCTATGTGTCTTAGTCTAGATTATTTGTTAAAATCTATCCTCAAGAGATTTGCACGAACATTGGAATACAATTCATATAAACTTCATTCACATGTTCACTGTGCATACTTTAATACTTCAGTCGACTGAACAGACATGGCCAGTCGACTGAAACTATACACATATACAAAAATGCACAGTTTCAGTCGACTGAATTACCTGCAATAGTCGACTGAAATTGTTCCTGAAAATTTTTCTTCACATTTTCAGTCGACTGAATCTCCTGCTCAGTCAACTGAATTTAAACCTGCGAATTTTCTCTGAAAAGACACCTTCTTCTTCCCAAGAGTTGCAACCATTCATCAATGGAAATGGAAGCATCTCTTGTTTGCAACCTTTGACAACTTATGCACCTCTTCTACAGTATATATACATGATTCTAACATCATTTAATTCACCGAATTCTCTTGCTTTAATCTTACTATTCTCTTGTTCATATTCTCTAGATATTCCCAAAGCAATCACCAATCTATTGCTTGAATCACTGTTTTTGTTTATAACATTCTTTTGATTCATAGCAATTCACATTTTCTAAATCTTCATGAACACATTGCATATTCTCGAGGATAAGATTATAGGAATATTGTACTACATAAGACTCATTAGTGTTGACAAGAACACAACAAGTCAAATATTGTATTTTAGTAATTGAGTTGAAGTCCTCTTCGGTAGTTGAGGCAAGAAATCCCGTTCGGTTGTTCGGGTAAGTTGTAAACCTATTCCTCCGGGTGAAGTGAGGGTGTTAGTTAGTGATATTCCTAAGAGAAGCTTAGGGACTGGACATAGGACGAGAGGTCCGAACCAGTATAAAAGTCTTGGTGCCTCCTTGCATTTACCTACTTTATCTACCTAGACTATTTTATTATTCCATATTACACGATCCTACCGCATAGCCCCTTTCAATTTAGACCACATAGGCTATTGGGCTTTGATATCATTGTTAGAACTGGACCAGCCCGTAGTGGAAGTTATGAGTGAATTTCAAAAAATTTACCTTATTGAATCTTTATTAGGTCTATGAGGTCTAGCTGAATTAGAACGCTTCTAAATTTCATTTAAATAAAGTCATTTATTTTATTTAAATTCAAATATATTAAGATATGAAATTAATTTTATTTGATTTAGTTTATACATAAATGTATCATATACATATATGCGTGAGTACATGCGTATAATCCATGAAACGTATAATAAGCTCATATGTAGATGTTGAGATTTATATCGCAACAGACATATTAGCTAATTTTGTATGTCATGTATGTTGTCCAAATATGTGCAGGTATATGTGTTACAATACACACACACATTCATACATGCACGCATATATGTATGTATAAATATATTATATATAATGTATGAACATAAAACATTTATATATATATAGAAAGAGAGAGAACAATTATTAAAAATTATTTATAATTCAAAATCAACTTAATTTTGCAAACATAATAATTTTAGTATTTTAATTTGCATATATTATGAATAAAATAATTTTTTCATCCATAAATAATTAACATAAAATAATCTATTGATGAAAATTCAAATTTTACAATTTCTGAAAATCTAGGATCATAAAATAGAGCTTAGAAAAAATAAACTGATTTTTCAAAATTGAAATACTATTTTTAAAAACAAATACATCGATTTAGGAAATAATTATTTAATATAAAATAATTTATTATTAAAATTTTAAAATTTAAAATTTTAGAAATTCTAGTATCATTGATGAAAGGTTACAAAAAAAATTAAATAATTTTTCAAATAAATTATTATTTTTAATAAATCATAAACTATTTTTTTGAAATAATATTAATTATTAAAATTAATAAAATTTATTAAAAATCCTAAATTTTTTCTATACATTTTTAGAATGATATAATATTTTTTAAAAATGTAAAATTGAATTTTTAATGTAATAATTATTTTATATATACTAAACACTTAAAAGTTCAATAAATGTCAATTTAAAATATGAATATATGTATGATAATTAATTTCAGAATTTTTAAATTCATATTATATATAAATAAGTGTACTAAATTTTTTAAATCATATATATATATATGCATATATGTTATTATGAGAGAGAAATATACACTAGTATATATATATGAATTTGTTAATAAACATATATAAAACAATTATTAATGACAAAAATTGATATTGTACAGTAAATAACATTTGTGTATACATAAATCAAATAGTATAATAAAAAAATTATGTACATAACCAAACTGATTTATGACAACTACATCTACTTACCAAATCTCACCTAACTAAATATATAGCAACAATATATTTAAGCCGATATGAAATTGCTCATTATAGGATCATAAAATATAATTTAATTACTACAACATGAATTAAAATTACCAATTTAATGATGCCTCTGAATCCACATTGAAGCAATGACTTTCCTTTCTTTTACTGTTTCTTGATTCGTAAGATTGTAAGTCCGAAATCACCGACCTCTAACTATCAAATAGTACTATTTTAATTTGAAATATGTTTGGGAATTTTGGAGTGGATTGAGAGCTATGTTTTAGCCAGCAATGTAGAAGGAATGGCGGTCAAAAAAAGGTTAGTCGTTATATATACATATAGGGTTGTATTAGAGAGAAATAAAGAAAATCTTTTGATGTGCACGTAAATGTGCATATATTTACATCCATATTTTATTTCTTTTCATTTAAATAAACATCATATTTAGGCATTTTAACGTGTTTAAAACCAAAATTCAATTATTTTCAAATCATTGTATTTTCATCTTCATTCAGGGGCAAAATTGTCATTTTTGTAAATGCGTCAATTTAAGAATTTTTATTTGGACATTTTTTGATAATTTTTATAGGAATTTGGATGCATATGAAAGAGGCTTATATGAAGATACATGCATGCACAAATGAATACAAAGGAATGACGATGAAGTAATTCAAGTTCAAGATCATGGAGGACTCCACCCACTTACCTAAATTAACAATTATAAGCTATTGGACAACTAAGTGGAGGTTAAAACTTCATGCACAACAAATGATGGATTAATTAGTGGCTAATGGTTACTTGATGGCCACATTTCCTAAAGGGCAGTTTAGGAAGCCCCCTAAAATTAGAATTAGAATTTTATGCACGTATATATAGCCCTTTTATGTACATGAAACCATATTCTACTCTTTCATTTTACTTAGGAAATTAAGAGATCAAAGTGTAAGCTCAATGTTCAATGAAATAAAAATGGCTTTTTAGCCTCTTTCTCTTCTCTTATTTACATGCTTTTACTTACTTCTCATGCTTTTGTGCTCTTTCCTTTTCTTTGTTGGTAGATTAGTCTTACATTTATGCAAAGTTGTGTAGCTTAATTCCTTTTATTGTAAGTAGTTTAATTACATTCTCTTTTTCACTTATTTTTCAATTTTCTTCTCTATTGGTGTTGAAATTTACTTGTGTTGCTTCAATGACACACATGAGTAGCTAAACCCCTTCAATTTAGGGGTAATGAAGCTCTCGAATATTATGTAATTTCTATATTTTATGATTTATGATCTCATTTGGTTTATGCTTCATGAAGTGGATTTTGATGCAAGTTTATACAAGTGGGTTTGATAGCTTATATTGCTTATGCAAATGAGCTATTCTTATTTAACATAAACACAGGTTGCATCATCATTTGATAATCCATTTTTTATTGTGAAATTAAAGTAAAAATGAAATTTGATGATCTATATTACTAGTTACAATAGCAAATATATCATACTTAAAATAGCTTTTTGCTTTGGCTTCATTTTCATGAGAATTTGTATTATAGTTTGATGGTTTGACTTATGTTAATTAATAACATAAAAAAACCACACTTATGATAAATACAACAATATTTCACTTAAATCAAAGCTGGAGATCATAAATTATTTGTTTGTTGATTTACAAAAATATAAGAGTGGATTTGCTTCTAAATTGTTCTATAGTTCGATAGTTTTTAAATCAAATTTTAATTCTAGTTTTAGTTTCGTTTTAGTTCTGGTCAACAATTTCTCCTCCATTTGGTCTAATTTGATTGAATAGATTTTTAAAACTCTAACAACTCCCTGTGGATCGACCCATATTCGCCACGTATTTCAATAGTACGTCGTGCGCTTGCAGTTATTTTAATTTGAAATTTATCGGCAGTTTTCTAATTTGACAAAAAATTTACTGTTAAACAAGTTTTTGGCGCCGTTGCCAGAGAGTTGTTTTGATTTTAATTTTTTTTCTTCGAACTATTTTCATTTGATTTTTGTGTGTTTTTATTTTGTATGTGTTTGCCTTAAAAAAAAGAGTGTCGCTTGATTTTTGTTTGCATTTGTTTGAGTGTTTGTTGTTGTTTTCTAGTTTTTAAATTTGCATTGCATTTTCATATTTAAAAACAAAACAAAAGGAGCGTACAGAATTTAAAAATAAAGAAGAGTTTATTGCATTCAAATTTTGGCATTTACATTTTCCATTTTCTTTTTCTACATTTTCAAATAAAAAAAGAAGAAGCACTTCAATTCTCTGTGCTAACTCCTCATCACACAACTCTATCAGTTCAAACCATCTTCAGAATTATCCTTCAGACTTCATCATTCTTACTTCACTATCGATCACTGTTGTAATACAAGCCTCTCCATACAATCTACTAATAGTCACCATACATTCTACGGACAGTCACCTAACCACTTCACTACACACTGCACCTCCCCTGCCAGTGCTCACATCGCATTCAACCTGCCTCGCTCCTTTCTGCTCCTCATCCACATATACTATTCAACCAGACCACCAGTCCACCTCCAAACGTCCCCTCATCAAACTGAACTACTATCAGCACATTGCTGTGCTCAACAACCAAATCTCACCACAAAAGCTACTTGTTCGAGCCTTTATCACTAGCAATATCACCAGCAACTTCAACTACATATACCCGAACTTCGGCATCACTGCGACATTTCAACCTCTACTACAATAACTGACTTCGAAACACAGCAACGCGACCTCAATCCCCCTTCCTTCAACAAGAAGATACTCCTCTTCCTACATCCTCCTTGTTGCCATCAGTTCAACTTCTACCATATTGCCTGCATATACAAGTACAGCCTCTTCATATTAACAAGCATCCGACCACCAACTGATACAACTAACATCTATCCATAAATACTCTTCACTACTACAACCAAGATAAATAGTTCAACTGCCTAAAATCAAACATTATGCTCAGAAAATTTCTGCCACAACTGTCAACTTCACCAAACCACCCATTCATCATACTCCTATACTCAGCAGTCACCACTTCCTTCATCACAGTCACAACCACACTTTCACTATCTCAACTCCACAACCAATACTGTTGCCACTATTCCCATTGCTGCAAACCACCCATTGCTGTCAACTCCACAACCTCAACCAGTTCAAATTGCAACTCTTCAACACCCCTCCACTCTCAATATCCTCCACCTCTCTTACATCACTTCATTGTCAAACACACCCATACATAACTGCCATCAATTCCTGCCTATCGCTCCTCTGTCAACATCTCCCTTCCTTCTTCAACCTTTGCATTCGCAAAGCCGAACATCACCAACCACCTCGACTTCTACAAAACCACGCCACATACAAACTGCACGTTTCCTCCACTGCATCTTCCAAATCTCGACACAACCTCCTGACCAAGTCGCCTCGACTACTAATCGAACTTCATCAAAATCGCCAACTCCAAAATCGAGCCTCCCATTGTCGCAACTCCATCCACCTACGAGCCTCCACCAGTCATCAACAACCCATCACACAACTATTGCCGAAACTAAAACCCCCTTCTTCACTGACCAGAAATCACCATACTCAAATTCCTCAAACACCATGTATGAACATCCACACCCAAATCGCCTTCTCCAACATTGAATTGCCACTCCAGAAGCAATTGCGACCTCACGTCGAAACTCAATTACAATCTCCAGTAACCCAAATCGAACTACCACCACTTCAGACCATCTCTTCGAAGACCACCATATCGCAATTCGATTTAGATTAGGAATTCGAGAATGGAGAAAGTTTGTTTTATTGGTGAAATTTGTAGTTTGATTCGAGAAGGGTTCATACTTGGTTTCGTTTGGTAATTGATGTGTGAAAGTTGGAGCATCTGTTACCACCCCTTGTTTTGCTTTTCAAACAAATTATTTTGATCAAATTGCCCTCAACCCAGTTGCTGTATATCGTAAAACCAACAAAAATTAGGTCTTTTAAAAAACCAAGTTTAGAGCGAGCGAGAAAATATAAAAAACCAAGCTTCAAGCGAGTGAGGAAACATAAAAAACCAAGCTTCGAGCGAGTGAGGAAACCTAACAAACCAAGTATGGAGCGAGTGAGGAAACCTAACAAACCAAGCTTGAAGCGAGTGAGGTAACCTAACTCGCTACACTGTACGCGTTTTTTATTAAAAACCTAACTTGGTTCAAGCGTAGTTTCATATAAAACCTCGCTCGTTCCAAGCGAAGTTTCTTACAAATCCTTGCTCGGTCCGAACAAGATTTCATGCGGAACATTGCTTGATCTAAGTGAGATTTTATATAAAACAAAGCTCAGCCCGAACGTGATTTTTATTTTAAAAACTAACGTCAGAAATTGAGAACCACATGTTTATTTATGCAATAAAATGGAGGGTTAAAAGAAAATAGCGGGGTGAGTAGTTTTTCTTTAACTAACTGGGGTGTGTAAGGCAAATTTCCGGGTGCAAATAGAGCTATGCTACGTTTTTTATTTACTCAGCTAATTGTTGTAGTGGGCCAGGCCCTGATTTAGTTTTTTCTAATTAATTGTTTTAGTTTTAGTTTCTTAATTAGTTTAGTTTCTTTTAGTTTAGTTTCTTTATTAAAAAAAAGAAGTAAAAAAACATTTTTTCGCTATCATTGATTTTGCTTGGATCATTTGATTTCAATAGTTTTGTTTTTCAATTATCTTAATTTCTTCTTTGATTGTATATATTAAAAAAACTGTAAATATATCTTGTTTTTCATTTCAAGTTGCCAAAGCAGAAATTCAAAAGGAAAAAGTGCTTGCCAAAATAAACTGCTTTGCCTTGCTAAAAAATTGCCACTAAAAAAAATTTGCTAAATAATCTGCACGCTTTGCACTTTTCCCTTGTTTTTATTGCGTTGTTGGTTGCTTGCATTTGCATTTATAAAAAAAAAATCAAAACTCAAAAACAAAACAAACTTCATTTTAGTTGCATTGTAAATTCACGTTTAATTTCTGTTTTGCATTCAACTCATCTTATTTTCTTTTCTAAGGGCAATACCCCAATTCACATAAGGTGAGAGATTTCATCACCCTTTTCTTAGCCTACAAACGTATTTCATCATAGAATTTGTCTAATAATAAAGGTTAGACGCTGGACCTAAGGGTGTCGCGAGCTCATCTAGGGCTTAATTGCATCTTCACAATTGTTTTCTATGAACAATTTTATTTCTTGGCGTCTAGGCCACGGTAGAGTAATAACCATTTATAAATATTACGGTGATTCATAAATATTATAATGGTTGTTCCTCCGAAGTACTTAAACCTTCGGCTGCATTGCTACGGTGATTCATGGTGCATTAATAACTCATGTCCATTACCAGGCTGAGAAATATTTTTATTGATTTAAGACGAAGTGTGATTATATAATTTCGGGTTAGGAGCTACTAAGGACAAAAAATTGTAGTTAAGTCCTTTACATTCATTTAGTTGCATTAATTCATGCATATTTTTTTTTAAAAAAATCAAGAATCCAAAAAACAAAAAAATTGTAAATTTTACTTAACTTAGTTTTTAATCCAAAAGAGAAAAAAAAATCATTTTTTTTCCTTTCCTTTAAAAATTTTCAATCAAAAACAAAAATCCAAAAAAAAATTATAAAATCTTTTCAAAAAGAAAAAATTTGAAAATTCAAAAACAAAAACAAATATCAATTTTCATTTTCTAAAAAGAAAAAAAATCCTTTTGATAAATATTTGAAAATTGAAAAAAAACATATAAATTTTTCTTTGAAAAACCAAAAACAAAACAAAATCAAAATTTTCTTTTGAAAATAAATCTCACTTGGTAAATAGTTTCTTCCTTGTAAAAAAAAGAGAAAGTTCAAAAAACAAAAACAAAAACAAGTTTTCAAATCTTCTTTCATTCTCTAAACTCGATTCTAACTCCTTTATGTTCTTAACATTTTACTTGTGCATGAGTACTTGGACTCGTGACACGACAACAAAGCGTTGGACTCACGACTCAACAACTAACTGTTTAACTCGAATAGACGATCCTCCCGATATGGCGAACGAGAACTCCCCTCTAACTCATATGGATAGAATCTTTTCCGATAGAGTTTCTATTCCATCTTGCATCATATTACCCGCCTTGACGGGTAACCATTTTGAAATTCACTCGAACCATATTTCCACACTTCAGAAATTTGGCAATTTCAAGCACGATGATCCATACATCTTTTTGACTAAATTCGAACAAGTTTGTGCAACCATTAAACTCCAACAACGTTTCGATGACGAAATCAAACTTCGATTAATCCCTTTCGCTCTTATAGATTACGTTGAAAAATGGTTGTACAGCTTACCATCAAACTCGATTAAAACTTGGAAAGAATTCATAAAAGATTTCTTAAAAAAATTCTACCCTTTGGAAAAAACGAGTAGAATTCGAAATGAAATTGTAAATTTTCATCAATTCAAGGGAGAACCATTCAAAAAATATTTTGAAAGATTCAAAGAGTTTCTGATAAAATGTCCACATCATAACTTCGAAAATGGACGACTTGCCAAATCTTATACGATGGACTCAAAAACAGCTCATGAACCATGGTCGAATCAATGTGCCAAGGCAAATTTCTTGTCCAACATCACGACGATCCTTGGCAATTTCTTAAAAACCTCGCCGAAAAGTCATCTTAATGGGAACGTTCGAACGAAAAATCAATTTACTCATGATCGAGTGCAAACTCGATAGGATTTTCATTTGCTTTAGAAGCTAAGATCGACGCAATGATTAAAAAATTTGATAACATTTTCTCATCGAATCAAATGAACCAATCTCCCAACCGATGTCTTATAAATGTAACAATTCTAATCATATAGTGAATTAGTGTCCCAATTCTGTCGAACAAATCAATACTTTCAACAAAACCAAAAATGACCCGTTTTCTTCAACGTACAACCTTGGTTGGAGAAATCATCCAAATTTTGTGTGGAACCAAAACAATCCTAACACGAATACGATTCGTCCCAATTTTCAAGCATTTCCGAATAATTCTTTGAACCCTCCCTTTCAGCCCAACAATTTTCAACCAAACTTTGCGGGTCCGTCCCATAATCAATCGCAACAATCAAATTTTCAACCAAATTCTGTCCATCTTCCTCAAGACGAAAAACGTTTAAGTTCATTTGAGAAAATTCTTAAATTGTTGGCTAAGGCAACTACTCAAAACCTTCAATCAAACAACAATTTGCAAAATTTGTTGACTTCATATTTGCAAAACACAAATTAATCGATTACAAAACTCGAAATGCAAATGAGTCAATTAGCCACGTCTGTAAGTGAACGCGAACGAGGAACATTTCCAAGTCATCCCCTTCCAAATCCCAGAAATAAAAACGAAAATTCAAATCAATCCCATGTTGTTCAAGATAGCAACGTCACCCAATTGAATGCTATCACAACTTTATGTTCTGGTAAACAAATCGATAATCAAATTGTTAACCCAAACGACTTACCGGAAACTTCTCTCGACACTTCTAAAACAATGAAAGAATCTGAACAGAACATGGAGCAAAACGTCGAATCGAATTCCAACCAAAATTCTTCTTCTACTACTCAAGCAGACCCGCCTACCAAGTATCGAGTCCCATTTCCACATCGTCTTCGACCAAAGAAACACTGGGACCAAAAGGAAAAGATGTTGGAAAGTTTTAAATAAGTGAAAGATAACATTCCACTTCTTGACATCGTTCAACAAGTCCCCGCTTACGCAAAATTTCTTAAGAACTTGTGCACCCAAAAGCGACACACTCAAGTGCCTAAAAAAGTCTTCTTAGCTGTCAGTTTGAATGAAGTCCTGTCCCAATCCATGCCTGTTAAATACAAAGATCTTGACTACCCTACGATTTCTTGTACAATTGGAGATAAGATGATTAACAAATGCTTGATAGACTTAGTGCGAGTGTCAATTTGATTCCATCTCCATGTACGGACCATTAGGCTTAGGTGAGCTCAAACCCACAAAAGTTATGCTTCAATTCGCTGATCGTTCGATTAAGAAGCTCGTGGAAGAAATCGAGGACATGCTCATTCGAGTAGGGCAATTCATATTCCCAGTTGACTTTATCGTTCTCGAAACACAACCCATGACAAAACCCTTAAATCAAATTCCTTTGATTTTAGGCCGACCATTCTTAGCCACATCAAATACCTTAATCAATTGTCGTAACGGATCGGTGAAAATCTCTTTTGGAAACATGACATTGGATCTTAACATTTTCAATCTAGAAAGCCAATCGAATGAACCTCATGATGAAATGTTGGAAGTTAGTGTCATTCACGAAAACTTCAAAAACGAGACACTTGACATTAACGACGAACGCGAAGCCGAGTACGAAAAATTGTTTCCCGAAATTTCCAACAAGATTGAATACACTTTTCCCTTTGAATCGCTTCAAGTTGAGTCCGAATCTCAACCCAACTCTTTGATCGAAAAACTCCCGAATTGGACCCCAAACCACTTCCCGATCACCTTAAGTACACATACTTAGGCGAAGACGAAATGTGCCCGTCATAATTTCCGCAACTCTCTCCCTTGATCAAGAAACCTCGTTACTATCTATTCTTTCGAAAAACAGAGAGGCAATTGGATGGTCGATTTGTGATATAAAGGGGATTAGTCTCGCTATTGATCAACATTGCATCCATTTAATCGACGATGCCAAGCCTATTCGCGATGCACAATCTCTGATAGTCCAAGGGTCGCTATTGATCATCATTTACCTAATCTCTGATAGTTCAAGGGTCAGCCCAATTCACGTTGTACAAAAAAATCTAGGCTAACCGTTGTCAAGAACGACTCAAACGAACTTATTCCAACTCGTATTCAAACGGGTTGGCGTGTTTGCATTGACTATCGAAAATTAAATGCCGCAACATGTAAGGATCACCTCCCACTCCTTTTCATCGACCAAATGCTCGAACGTTTAGCTGTCAAGAATTCTATTGCTTCCTTGATGGATATTCCGGCTATAACCAAATTCCAATCACTCCCGAAGATCAAGAGAAAATGACTTTCACTAGTCCATTCGATAGCTTTGCTTATCTTCGGACTTTGTAACACTCCTACAACTTTCCAACGATGCATGGTTGGAATCTTTTCCGACATGGTAGAACGCTTCCTAGAAGTTTTATGGACGATTTTTCCATCTTTGGCGATTCTTTTTCCCAATGTCTACATCATCTCGAGTTGGTTCTAAATCGATGTAAAGAAAAACATTTGAATTTGAATTGGGAAAAATGCCACTTTATGGTCAAACAAGGCATAGTCCTTGGACATATAATCTCAAATAAAGGCATTGAGATAGATAAAGCGAAAATAGACATAATTGCTAATCTACCCATTCCCAAATCTGTTAAGGACATTCGATCATTTCTAGGACACGCTGGCCTTTACCGACGCTTTGTGAAAGACTTTAATAAAATCTCTCGTTCTTTGACGACTCTTCTTGGAAAAGATGTTCCGTTCGATTTCAATTCTGATTGTATCTCTTCTTTTGAACATCTTAAGAACGAACTCATTTCTGCTCCAATCATCTGCGCACCCAATTGGGATCTTCCTTTCGAAATCATGTGCGATGCTTTGAATTTTACCGTTGGTGCTGTCTTAGGACAACGCATCACCAAGATCCATTATGTCATGTACTACGCGAGTACGACTTTGAACGACGTTCAACTCAACTAATAACCACTAAAAATGAGCTTCTAGTTGTCGTTTTTGCTCTCGCAAATTCCGACAATACTTGATAGGTTCACAGATTACTGTGTACATGGACCACTCTACACTTCGATATCTCTTTGCTAAAAAGGATGTTAAATCCCGTTTGATTCGTTGGATCCTTTTACATAAAGAATTCGACCTTACAATTAAAGACAAAAAAGGATCCGATAACTTCATTGCTGATCACTTGTCTCGTCTTTCGAATGCACCATCTTCTTTGCTAATCAATGAAAACTTCCCCGATGAACAACTCCTTTCAATTTCTATCGATCATGGTACGCTGATATAGTGAACTACTTAGTCACTAAAGAAACTCCCTCATCTTGGTCCAAACAGGACAAATACAAATTCATGTCTCAAGTGAAATATTTCTATTGGGACAAACCATACTTATTCAAATATTGTCCTGACCAAATCATCCGACGTTGAATTTCAGATAATGAGATCAGGAGTGTTCTTTCGTTTTGCCACGATCAAGCGTGCGGTGGACATTTCGGTCCTCAAAAAACCGCAGAAAAGGTGCTTCAGTGTGGTTTCTATTGGCCTTCTCTTTTCAAAGACTCGTTTGAATTTTGTAAAACTTGCGATCGATGTCAAATGCTTGGACGAATTTCTCGATGAGATATGATGCCTTTAAACCCCATTCTTATGAATGAAATCTTTGATGTTTGGGATATCGACTCTATGGGACCTTTTTTCAATTCTTTTGGAAACTTGTATATCCTTCTCGTTGTCGATTACGTCTCAAAATGAGTCAAAGTTGTTCCGTGCAAAACCAACGACCATATAATTGTTGTTAAATTTCTTAACGAAAACATCTTTTCAAAGTTCGGCACACCCCCGCACAATACCAGTGATAACAGAACCCATTTTTGCAATGGATCTTTTGAAACATTAATGAAGAAATACTCGATAACCCACAATTATCCACTCCATAATATCCTCATACTTATGGGTAAGTTGAAGTTTCAAATCGTCAAACAAAACAAATATTGGAGAAAACTATCAACAAAAATCGAAAAGACTGGTCTCAAAAATTGACTGACGCGCTTTGGGCTTACCGTACTGCTTTTAAAACTAACCTTGGGATGTCCCCATTTCGTTTAGTCTATGGTAAAGCTTGTCATTTACCCGTTGAAATCGAACACAAAGCGTTGTGGCCAATAAAGAACTTAAAATTTGACCTTGAGAAAGCTAGCAAAAATCAAAAACTATAACTCAACAAACTAGAAGAACTTAGGAACAACATGTATGAAAATGAGAAAATTTACAAAGAAAGAACAAAAGTTTTTCATGACAAGTCAATCCTAAGGAAAATATTTTCGCCTAAATAAAAAGTTCTTTTATATGACTCACGACCTTATTTATTCCCTGAGAAACTTAAATCAAGATGGACCGAAACATTTGTGGTACAAACTGTCTTTCCACATGGTGCCTAGAAATAGAAAACCCTAGGGACTGATTGATTTTCAAAGTCAACGGTCATCGTTTGAAACCTTTCTTGGAATTGCCAAGTAACCAAGAGGAGGAGCTCATGATTCTTCATGAGCCAAGCTACATCTAGTAAGAATGTTAACCCTCTTTTGTAAATTTGTACATAGTTTTCCCCGTTACACTCATTATATTATGCATTGACTGTGGGGACACAGTCAAAATTAAGTGTGGGGGGAGTCTCATTTTCATTTTTTTAGTTTTCATGCATTTTTTAAATTTTGTTTTCTTACTTTAAAAAAAATCTCAAAACTCCTAAATCTCAAAAACATTTTGTTTTTACCAATTTGATTTATTTTTAAAGAAACATTATGGGATAAGTATAAGTTTTGGTTAATAATTTAAAATTTTTGAAAATTTATTTGTCTTAACAAAATAAAAATGAAGTTTGATTACAAATAACAATGGTTTAGCTAGTATATAGGAAGGTTGATCTATGTTAATTATGAAGTATGTTCTAATTGAAATTCTTTATTTAAAAAGTGGTAAATTTAAAGTAAAGGATATAACATTTTTGTCTTCTAAGTTAAATGGTGCTAAGATGATTTTGCAAAACTCTCTCTCTTAAAAAAAATATAAAAAAAAAATGAACATCCAAAGTATTCACTCTAATTTAAAAGTCATCACGGTTATGCATGGGTGAATTACCTGGAATCTTTGATTATGTGCTTTCATACTCATTTAAAAGTCCTTACAGTTATGCATGTATGGAACACATGTAAAATAAACAGACTTACTAGAAACCATTACGGTCAATAGGTGTATGCATGAAAGTGTATGCGCTCGCCATGCTCTATACTCCCCTAACATAAGCCCGAAAGACAGTGCATGGGTGGTATATCTGGCCTCAGTTTACCCGAGATAGGTGTTTTTGTTGCAAATAATGAGAGAGCAAGAAGTTGAAATCCTAGCACTATTTTAACTTGTTTGATTTAACTTATTATTGAAATGAAACGAAAATACCACTTTAATAAACATTGATAATAAACTAAGGATCCATTTCATAATTACATTGTGTTATCAACCGAAACAACTAGCCAAACTATGGTCTATCTGTTATGACAACTTGATTTTCATTAGAAATTTTGACTAGTAAATGACTTAAATTTTCAAGACAATATTAACCAAAAGTGTATTTAACTTACTTGTGTCTATTTAAAAGTAAACCTTTCATTTGTAAATATTTTCAGAAATTCGCATTCGTCTCTTTATGAATAAATCTTTCATTTTGTAAATATTTTCACTTTGCATTGGATTTTGTGGGTAGTACCCGCTGAAAATTCTCACGAGACAACACTCATCCTACTGGAGCCACCCAGAGGTTTAACGGCTTGTTGCATATGCTCTATACAATCGTGCTCCCTATGAAAATGGATTTATCTTAGTTTTCCTTTATTCGAGGACGAATAAAACATAAGTGTGGGGGTATTTGATGTGCACGTAATTGTGCATATATTTACATCCATATTTTATCATTTTTTACTTAAATAAACATCATATTTGGGCATTTTAACATGTTTAAAACCAAAATTCAAATATTTTCAAACCATCGTAATTTCATCTTCATTCAGGGGAAAAATGGTCATTTTTGTGCATGTGTCAATTTAAGAATTTTTGCTTGGACATTTTTTGGTAATTTTTATAGGAATTTGGATGCATATAGAAGAGGCTTATATGAAGATACATGCATGCACAAATGAAATACAAAGGAATGATGAGGAAATAACTCAAGTTCAAGATCATGGAGGACCCCACCCACTTACATAAATGAACAATTATGAGCTAATGGAAAACTAAGTAGAGGTTAAAGCTTCATGCACAACAAATGATGGATTAATTGGTGGCTATTGGTTACTTGATTGCCACCCTTCCTAAAGAGCATTTTAGAAAGCCCCCTAAAAATAGAATTAGGATTTTATGCATGTATATATAGCCCTCTTATGTACATGAAACCATATTCTACTCTTTCATTTTACTTAGAAAATTAAGAGATCATAGTGTAAGCTCAATGTTCAATGAAATAAAAATGGCTTCCTAGCCTCTTTCTCTTCTCTTATTTACATGTTACTTACTTCTCATGCTTTTATGCTCTTTCCTTTTCTTTGTTAGTAGATTAGTTTTACATTTATGCAAAGTAGTGTAGCTTAATTCCTTTGTTATAAGTAGTTTAATTGCATTCTCTTCTTTACTTATTTTTTATTTTTCTTCTCTTTTGATGTTGAAATTTACTTGTGTTGCTTCAATGCCATAAATGAGTAGCTAAACCCCTTCAATTTAGGGGTAATGAAGCTCTCGAATATTAGTAATTTCAATATTTTATGATTTATGATCTCCTTTGGTTTATGCTTCATAAAGTGGATTTTGATGCAAGTTTATACAAATGGGTTTGATAGCATATATTGCTTATGCAAATGAATTCTTATTCAACATAAACACAAGTTGCATCATCATTTGCTAAAATCCATTTTTGATTGTGAAATTAAAGTAAAAATGAAATTATACGATCTATATTACTAGTTACTATAGTAAATAAATCATATTTAAAATAGCTTTTGCTTTGGCTTCATTTTCATGAAAATTATAAGTGGGTTATTTGTTGTATTATAGTTTGATGGTTTGATTATGTTAATTAATAACATAAACAAACCATACTTATGATAAATACAACAATATTTGACTTAAATCAAAGCTAGAGATCATAAATTGTTTGTTTGTTGATTTACAAAAAATATGAGAGTGGATTTACCTCTAAATTGTTCTCTAGTTCAATAGTTTTTAAATCAAATTTTAATTCTAGTTTTAGCTTTATTTTAGTTCTAGTCAACAATTTCTCCTCCATCTGGTCTAATTTGATTGTATAAATTTTTTAAACCCTGACAACTTTCTGCGGATCGACCTGTATTCACCACGTACTTCAATAGTACGCCGTGCGCTTGCAGTTATTTTAATTTGAAATCTATCGATAGTTTTCTAATTTGATAGAAAATTTATCGTTAAACACCTTTTTACCTATTCTCACTTGATCTGAACCAATTGTCTCCAAGATAGTTCCCTATGTTTTAGCCAGACATAGATCTTCCAAAACCAAAATTTTGCAGCCCTAATGATGGACCTTAAACCCATCTAAGCCCAAGCCAAAATACTATGCAATTAAATATAATTTAATCGCTTGTCTATATTGTATATCGATCAATATATTTCTAATTGTTATAAATATATATAACATTATTTATTTCTCAAATCATATTCAAATTTTATAATTAATGTTTCATAAATATTAATTAATTAATAACAATTATAAACTAATTAAACCGTTCGTTCTTAACGGAATTCATCATTTCGACTGTGTAACTCTTAGGTGTAAATTTGGTTGACGATTAACATCGAACTATTCTAATGTTAACGTTCACACGTCATTTAGCAGGTGGTGTAACATTATGACCAAATTTATCGCTTACTTATTTCGGTAAAAATCCAATTTTAGTTTAATAAGCGTTACCCGGTTGTGGCATTTGTTTACATCAATTCTCTTCACCAAAACTATATCTCTTTGGACTTATGGAATTTGGTAATGATCAAAATTCTAACCCCATTCACATTCAACTTTATAGTCCAAATACAAAGTCCTTGGTTCAATAATAACAATTATTATTAACTGAAATGCTCTGGTCAGAGACTTTGACTTTGAGTTGACTTGAATTGATTGTGATACTAACCGCATATAACCGAAGAGACGAATCCTCTCTTGAACAGTGCTTCACTTCTAATTCTTCTACTCGACCTAACTACAGTCACTCGATGGACGCCATGCCATAATTTGGCTATAATCAAAGCGGAGCTTTCATTTGAAAATCCACAGTATTCTCGAGTCGAGAGAACTGTGTAAATCAGTCATATCGATATTTTTTGTTTGACCTTAGTTATATTAACCAACAAAAAACTATCGAGTGAGTCATTCCATAGTTACCTAATAACTATTGGTACGTAACCCTAAGGTTCCCCCAGTAGTCATGAGTAATACACTGCCCAACATTTGAAGAGTGTTACGTACCGCAGTCTCAATGGATACATCAATATCCAGTCTCAGTGCATCTTGACTAGGAACATTTAAAATGGTATATTTGTTTCATTGCGATAAATTACTCAATGTTACAATACTTTGTAACTACTATAAAAATATATATACCATATATGGATTTTTCTATTAAATATACTTTTAATTAAGTTAATTAATTAATATAATCACATTATATCAAGTATATAATAGGAAGAAAATACCTTTTATTCCGAACAAGATTGGACAACAAGTTAGATATATGTAAAAAATTACATAATTGCCCCTAGAGCATACCCTTAACTCTATCACTATATTAACATAATTGCATAACTGACCAATAAATACAATGTTCACATGAGATTTAGGATGTGATAGACATTGAAAAGAGATAAGTTGAGAGTAGTAACAGAACCATCTCATATCAAAGTCTAAGAGTGCCATCAGTAATCATAACAGGGATAGAGTATGATGAAGACAAAGAAGCAAAAGATGAAGGGTCTCAAGACATGTAGTGCAAGCATAGGACTTCAAGACCCTTAAGGATGACTTACCTGAGGAGTTGTTATGTATTTGACTTGAAAATTAAGAAGCGGACATAACCTATAGCTATAGAGAGTAAAAATTCTAAATGGACTTGTAGGTGGTGAAATGAAAAGTTGTACTCGAAGAATTATGAGAAATTTTGAACTCCTTTTCAAATATTAAATTTTGACATATCTTAGTACATTTTTCTAAAGAAAGTGTTCCAATAACAAATTTCTATTTATCAAATGTTACAAATTGAACAACATTCTTAGCTACGTTCTTTGATTCCACGATCAAAGTCAGTGAAAGATGTAAATACTTATCAATACATGGTTCACATTTAAGAGTTTATTTGCATTTCAATTCTGCACCCCAAAATCCCTTTATTATTATTTTTCACTTTTTTCTATATGTCCTTTTAGCTAAGCCTAAAACTTTTCTCCCCTAAAATTGAAATTCAGATAAAAGAGGAGATAAGTAAAATTTTATTTTTCTCCTTTAATCCCCAAAATTGCAAACCTATTCACAATAGGTTTTACCAGCATAAGTTTAAGATTATGAGTAATTTAGCATTTGGATACGGTTGGTATGATGGAGAGAGGAAGGATAAGGTGGGTCGTATAGAGGTGTATTTGAATTTGATCTAATATGGAATTGGAGCTTAATTGAGGCAAAGCTCGATAAAAGTTTAGCTTGAGTGTGATTAATATGATACAGATGCTAAGCCGAGGTGAAGCCAATGCGGCTATGTTCAGGCTGACGTTGGTGAATTCGGTTTCAATCTTATTATGTGTAAGGTTTAGGCCATTTGATGTCGTGATGGATGCATGTGGGTTTGGGTGTGGTGGTTGCGGTTGGATCTGACAATTAAGGTTGGTGGAAGATCGCGGTAGTGGTGTTTTTATTTTCTGATGATGAAGATGTTGGTATGGGTTGTTATTTTCTAGTGATTGCTGATGTTGGGTGGGATGTATGAACAAAGAGGAAGAAGACAAGCGGGGATTGAATGATAAGACAATGTATTAGAAATATTCATGGTTTAATACCACGATGAAATAAACTTTATTAGAAGAATAATGACTTGTCTTACAACTAGATTATGGTTATACAATTCCTAATTAGCTATCTATAGTTGCACTGCTTAGAGCCTACATAATTATACAATATGAAAACTATTGTAATATGGAAAAGCCTAAATGTTAGGATATCTTGAACTTACTCCTTAATATATATTAATGATCTCTTAACACAACATATGTAAACCTACTACAAAATGATAATGCTTTGATTTCAGAGGTTTTTAGACCCTTTGATGAATTTCCTTGAAACTTTAATTTCAACCTTGCTTTTAAAGGTGTTTCCTTAACCCAGTTTATTTTATTTTGTACTATAACTTAGAAAAGGAGAGAGATAAAACGATTTGGTGTTAGGATAATAGAAAATATATTCCCCAAAATCTGTTATAAAAATTTAAACTTCTTAAGAACCAAACCAGACATTTTCAAATATATTTGGAAAGTAAATGCTTCACTCAAAATAAAGCTACACATATGGTTGATCTCACATACAAAATTAAATACAATTAAATCTCTAAGGAATAAGAATTTGTTTATAGATGAAAAATGCGTCTTTTGAAATTTGACCTAGAATATGTAACCGGCCTATATTTAGCCTATGAAAGTAGGTTTTAAAAAGTATAAAATTAAATACAATTGAATTTCTAAGGAAAAAGAATTTTTTTTATAGACTAAAGATGTGCCTTTTGCAATTTAGACCAAGAAGATGCAATTGGCCTATATTTCATGCGCCCCTTAACTAATTTCATACTTGTAAGCACTCTCAACATTTTTTTAGTTCAATGGAAACAACATTAATTTTAACTATAACTACTAATGAAATAATTTTAGATTTCAATATGCTAAAGGTAATCGAATTATGCTCGATACTATCTTCATTGTCACTTGTCGGTATTTATGGTTGAAATAAACAAAAGAATGTTTAATAATGCTTATATTCCATTTGGTAAACCTATTTATGCTATTTTGTAATTTCGTTAAAACTGGGTAGCAAATAGTCGCTATAAATTGGCTAAACATGTCCAATTTAAGGAATGTCTTGGAAAAGTAAAAGGTCATGTTAATATCTTAAAAGATAACATTGTTTGCGATAATATGAGAAATAATATGGCCTTAAGCATCAACGTAGTCGACGTTATTAAACATATATATTCAAATGTTGTTTTCTTAATTGATAATTAATTTCGTTTCTCTTTTCATTTTCGCTTTACTTTTATCTGACATATATGTATTTGTCATTCAATTTTCACTTTACTTCTCTCATGCATTTATGTATATAAATATTTATATTACACACACACAGATATATATATGGACATGTTTGATAATCTCATGTGTTTTTAGATTTTCAGTCAAGGAGTTACTTTAGACTGGTTTGTTAGGTGTGTCTGCATTGTAGGTGCGTGGATTGGACAGATAAGTCTTACATCGCAATAAATATGACGCGTAACATGGTGTGTGTATATATGTGATGGGTGGCACGTAACATTGAGAATTCCTTTTGTTACAAGTAAGTATTACCAAGATCATGTACGTGCTCGTTGGAAGGCGGTGAAGGGATGTTAGATCGAGTTGCCAACATATTTGAAGCTTCGTTAGGTGACGTCATTACGTACACAATAAAAGCGCACATACACAAGGACGCGTTGGAGTGTCGAAACTCAACATGGTATCTGAGTCGATGGCTCAAGGGACCATTAGATGATGTGAGAGTAACCGAAGCATGATTCCTTGAGGCTTGAGACAAGAATGAATGACTCGTCAAGGTGGAGACATGGTTAAGTAGTATGATTTTACTACTAAAAGAGGACTCATGATATGCTGCCCTCCTCCACTGCGTTGAGTACTCGATATTTTCAAGATGACTTGAGTGGAAGTACTCACCTTAAATTGGAAATAGATAAAAGTGGATGTTGCCTGGCCTAACTGCAGAGCTTCTTCAAAATGCTCGTCAAGAAGGTTTGAGGAAATGCTCATCAATCTGAAGATTGTTAGGTGTAGCTCACAGTACGAATGTGTGGGGTGGACGGATAGACCCCACATTGCAAGAAATATGGCACGTAACGTAGTATACATATGAGATTGATGTCACTAATATTGAGAATTCATTTTCTTACAAGTGTTGCTAAAATAGTATATGTGCTCGTTGGGAGGCGATGAAGAGATGTTCAATCGGAACGCCAGCACATTGAAAGCTTCGTTAGGAGCCGCCATCACACATAATGAAGCGCGCGTACACGAGGACGCGCTAGATTCAATATGGTTTTCTTGTGCAATGGACTTATTATGAATTGGATTGCTAATGACGACTTATGGTTATTGTTTTCCCATCGAAAGCTCAACTTGAAGGATGTGGCTTTTTTGGAAACTTCCATAGGGAATTTTGATGTTTGTTTTCTATCATCACTTCTTATCTATAGTAGATCTATGTTACAATAGTTCCACTTATTATCTTAGCATGGACTATTATTAAGATAGGAGCGGACGCCATTTTCTACTTCTTTATAATGTAAGGGGTGGGGATTTCTACCTATCGAGCTTGTTGACAGCTCCTTTCTAAAGTCTAGAATAAAAGTATATAAGTGCTTCTCTTAAAAATGATCGCTTATTTTCCTAAAAAAATACATATGTAAACTTATAAGGAAGTTTAATTTAAGCAAGGTATGGTGGCAATTGTTTTCTCTTATTATTTTCTCAACCTTGGTAGTGACATTAATGGAAAAAGAACATATGTGGAAGAGTAGGAAACAATTTTAAATAATATTTTGATGTTATTCACAATGTTAACCATAACTATTAGACAATTATTGCACTTTTTCTGATTTAGCTTTAGAGCTTATTATTATTTATTAAATAAAAACCATATTGACTAAATTTTTTTTAGGAATTAAGATGAAAACCAATTTTAGGTTTTTTGTTAGGCTGTGAGTATAATTTTCTTTTGAGCAACTTACGTTGCAAGTACACTGGTTGTGTAAACAAGTTTTTTGAATGAAATATATATTATTTGAAGAATCAAACTAAACATCATGTACTGATTAGATTTAATTTAAGAAAGTTTTTGATAATATATGCATAATTAGTGATGATTTCAGAATATTGCATTCTAGATTGAAAAAAAAAAAAAATTTGATACAACAAACATATACATATGCATATAATCTTTATTTTTAGTTGTAATATTTTTTCAAATGGCTTTTAAGTGTAAAAAGGTATTTGATTGTCATACAGAATATTTTTTTTAAATGATTTCATTTAAGGTAGATGAAGTAACATTTAATTTTAACATATTTTAAATTTTTTACGTCGCAAAGTAAGCTAGAACTATATGAAAAAATCAAAATAAAACGGGACTTCTGCTTAAATATGAAACAAACGAAAAATCAATATTGATTATTGATACTGGTAATGAAAAACGTTAAAATTTATAAATAATAGAAAGGAAAAAATATGTGAATATTTGTTCTTGATTCGAACATAAGATCCTAATTTATTCTAGGTTTCAAAATAAAAATAGATTAATTTTTGTTGTTACACTACTCGAACTTTTAGCATAATTTAGGAGTATTTCATATAGTTCAAAATCGAACAAAACATTGTGCTTTTATTCAAAATATCATCAAACATATGTTAATTATGTTCAGACCATTTAAATTCTCATCACAATTGTTGATCTTAGTAAACCAGAAAAAAAAAAAAAAAAATTCGAACAAAATGAGATAATTCACCAGAAACCATTTTACCGTTTGACTGGGCAAATACAACCCAGCGTTTAAACGTTCAAACCATCCAACACCCCATATCAATCAATCAAACTTCCCAAATTTAGACATGCAAAAAAACCACTACATCGAAACATTTACTTAATTCCTTAAATATCTCAACTTCCAATCTCCTCAAAAAAAAGTGCAAATCTCTCTCCTCTTGGGTAGTTTCTGCATCCCCTTCCCCTACTCCATAGCTCTCGCATCTCCTCCCATTAACACACATCTTATTAACAGTACCCACAGATCCATGAGCAAAATCACAAACAACTCAAACACTCCTCACACCAACAATCACCACCACCACCATTCCTCCTCCTCCTCCTCCTCCTCCCGCACCTCCTCCTCCACCACCCAAGCATGTGCCGCCTGCAAGTACCAGCGCCGCCGCTGCAACCCCGACTGCCAGCTCGCCCCCTACTTCCCCGCCGACCACCAGCGCCAGTTCCTCAACGCCCACCGCCTCTACGGCGTCAGCAACATCCTCAAAATCCTCAAAAAGCTCGACCCTTGCTACCACGCCGAAGCCATGCGGACCATCATTTACGAATCCGACACCCGCGCCCAGTTCCCAGTCGGCGGCTGCTACCAGGTCATCCTCGACCTCAACCGGTTCTGCGAGCATCTAATGAACGAGCTTGCGATCACCGTTCATCATATAGAGCTGCATAGAGCGCAGCAGGCGCTTGTAATGCAGCAGAGCGATGAGATATATGGGAACGATATCATGGCTGCACAAGCGCAACAGGCACAACAGCAGCAGCAGCAGCAGCAGCAGCAGTGTTTTGATTATTTCTGCTTTGATGGGAATAACGACGACGTCAATGGATTAAACGTCAACATTGGAAATGGAAACGGTAATGGTGACGAGAGTGAGATTAAAGGGAACGATTCTGGAAGCGTAGGGAATAATTATAATGCAGGGAATGGTGGTGAGGTCGATGTTGATTTCTTTAACTTGCAGCAGCAGAATAATAATAACGGTAATGTGGTCGTTGATGATGTGAAGCCATTGATAGATGTGTTCGATATTACCAATGCGTTGGATATTGTTGATGAGGATGTGGGGGAGATTACGTCTAAGGTGGCTGATATTGATATAGTTGCAGCATCTGCTTCTTATCAATGCAGGTTAGGTCATATATACAATAACAACCAACTCTATCTTATATTTGATTCTTTAACTTGAATTGATGGAATTTTTTTAATAAATTTTATAGAAAATTTTGATCTATGTTTTGGTTATGTTGAATGAAATGTATATATTTTAAGCAACAAAGGAAATTAAATCTGCAACCGTATAATAATTGGTTGATGTTTAAACTTTAAACCGTTTGTGATAATATATCTGATTACTATCACGATCACATTTATAATTTAAGCTGAGACTATGAAGAAAACTAAAGATTTGAGAAAAGTAGAATTAATATGACAGGGATTTTGGTGGGGATAATATCTTTCTTTGTCTTTGCTTTATCAACATTCCAAGAAACTGTTAAACACCTAGTCTGAAAATCGATGGTTATTATTTGACTTATGAAGCAAAACACTATATTGTTTTACCACAATTTGCAATTGCACACGGTGTTCCCTTTAAATAATGTTATACTACATTGTTATACTATATTTTATAGTTGGCAGAGGTAGTATTAGTATTACGAGATATTGGCTTTTGATATACCAAGATTTGTTATGATCATGCTGACATCCCTCAAATTTACGAGCACAAATCCTGATTGAATGTAAACTGCATTATGCACTGGAAACCCTTATGCTTCATGTTAACTAAAACATGTTATCGTAATAATGCAGAAACGACCAACCCCACCACCCCCTACCAGGAAAAAAAAAAAAAAAAAAAAAAATGAAGGAAAAAACGCACACACAACAAATGTTAGTTTAGCACTCCTAACACTTTGGTTGGCCCGGACAAAAATATAGTCGGAAAAAATTAAGGTTCTAAGAGTTGAACTTGGGTTGTCAAGGCCATACATAAAAATTGTAAACCACCATGCTACAATTTGTTCTACACTTTGTTGGCTTACAACATTTATATATCAATATTTCTAAAAACATTTAAAACATTTTGTTGCTGCCTTCGCTATCTTCGACGGTGGTGTCCTAGACAAAGACCTTGCTTGTCTTGCCTTTGGGTCGGACCCGACTCCCAGAAGGGTTAGATTCACGAGGAACACACAATAATTTGATTGATTGTAAACTCTATTATTATTATTATTATTATTTTGAATTAATGGAAGTTTGGTAGTTTACAATCAATGATATTGTGATGACTATTAAAAGGGTGTGAGCTAGAATTTCTCATTACCACCAGTTTTATGAAACAAAATCATCTTAGAGCTCCCAATTTGTGTCCATGTTTTACTGAAATGGGTTATTGATATGAATAGAAAGTTATCTTTCAGTGAATTTTGTATTCTGAAACTACTGACATGTATTACAGTATTAGAGTAAACTTGGTATTCGGTGCAAAAATTATTCTGGTAAAAATCGAAAGCAATTATTTTGAGCATGTTGATGATGAATAGTTTAATGGGCATAGCAAGACCATCTTCATATCTGGATCATAATCATGTACATCTAAATTTTGACTGCAGCTCTGAAGAACCAAGGAAGGATGAAGTGAATTCAATGGGACAGATACTTCAAGAACATGATTTGAAGGGCGCGGCCTCTTTGTTTACTCTCACAAGCAGAGATAGCTCTTACGTATAACGCTTTCTTCTTCCTTTTCCTCCCTTTTTTTTTTTTTTGCCTTTTTCCCCCTCCAGTTTGGTTTCCAGGCAAGTGTTTGCCGTTGTTGATATGTGCATGTGCTATGTTGTTATGGGCGGAGCAGAATGCCAATTGAGCGTTACTGTTCCTAAAAGTTCAAGACATAAACAAGGGACACTATAAAATGCAAATGGGTGTTGTAACACCATTACGTGGAAGACAGTTCTAAGTAGAGCTTTGGTGAATCCCAATAGAACTCAAACGAAGCCTTTAACAGCATAGACATGTACCTTTCCAATAATTAACAATAGAGAGTTTTTTCTGTTGTAATAATGCTAACGTTAACATGAGAATGTTTAAACAAGTTTGATCGACATTTCTTAATGAATTTCGTGAAATAAAGTATTCGTAGCCTCCAAATTCAGTTCATGCACATAGGAAAGTAAAAGGGGTGAATTTCCAAACTCTGTGGTCATTCATACTTACTGTACTATATCTACTACATATGCATAATGAGCAATGAATAATGAGCTAAGATGAATAACCCAATTTATTTACCACCATTTCGTAACCAAATATTTAAATACAAACTTGTGTCTAACATCAAATGACTATATAATGATGTTAAATAAAAAAAACTATTGATCCTAGCTAATATACACCTATTAATAACATGTACCAATCTTTCTATGAGGCGCTACACATACACACAACTATGGGACGTTGCCCCTAAACACCATTTATAGAAGTGTTGCTTCCACACACCATCTACGGATGTTATCACCCGTCGGAATCCCTTTTCGCAGTGAGTAACATTTAAAAAAATCGTTATTCATCATTAAAATTATTATTATTAAATTAGAATGCATAATTACAAGGAAATAGGCATAAAAACAGTCAGTAGTAAAAAAAAATCTCGGACAATAAGTTATTACTAGCATTTTGTATATTGCAAAATTTGAATATAATGCTAGTTGTAACTAGCATTTCTTCGTTCAGTTCGAAAATAAAACTTAATGTGTCATTCGATCTAATTTTTTTCAAAGTTCGTCATTTTCACTAGTTCTCCTAATAATTACTTGAGTATTTTTCACCCAATTTTTTACTAAACCAACAACCTTTGGAACCAAAAGAAAACAAACTAGCCATAGAACAAATTTAGAAGAAAACTGCAAATAAATAAAATGATAAATTGTTTGGGTTTTTATTGATTACAATAAATGACAAACATTTTACCATTTTGTTGCAAAAATTAAATAAAACAACAAAGTATTTGCTTTCTTATTGGATTTGCAACAAAAAGGCAACACTTTCCCATTTTATTGTAAAATGAATGACCAGTGTTTTTCGTTTCAATTATACGGCAAATACTTTGTTGTTTAAATTAGTTTTTAAATAAAAGGGAAAATTCTTTATCATTTTATCCGCTACTTGTTCAGTTCACTAGCCATAGACAAAAGTTGAACAAGCCCACTACAAGAAGCATAGCATTTTCCGACGGCTCTAGACCGTTGGCGTCGTCAGAAGCCGTCGGGAGCCGTCAGAGTAAGACGCTGTAAAATAATCTGTCGGTAAACAGATTTTCCAACGGTTCCGACAGCGTCCGTCGTTAGATTTTCTGACGGCTTTCGATGGCTGCCCGATGGCTTCCGACGGCCGTCAGAAGACACGTGGACGATCACATTTTGTGCCGAAAGGCGTTGGAAGCTGTTTGGAATTATGCCGTTTGGAGCCGTCGGAATCGGTCGATAATTTTTAGCCTACAGATCATCAGCAGCTGTTGAACGTCGTCGGAAGACCTAAAAAAAAATTATGCGTTTCTGCTGCGATTTGGCCTTCCATCCACAATCCATAAATACAGTATATTTCACCCAACTCAATATATCCAACTCAGATATTCGATATAAAATTAGACCATAGAATGATAATCAAATGCCATAAAGAAATAAATCAAACCTGATTCATATAAATCAAACCAAACTTCACTACCATAATTTACATACATCAAATTGTACAATATACATCAATCCTTCACCAACTCCTCATCATCAACTTTCAAATGTCAAAATTACTACCACCAAATGTATCGTCAAACAATATACGCAACAGTTCAAATCCAACTCCACCAACTCAATATATTATCCAAAATTACAAAACAACGACACAAAAAAAACATACCTATCACTTCGATCAATCAACTCTAGAATCTTCCGAACCAGCAGAAGATGAAAAGCGGCCACCATATTGTTGCATGTACTCAGCAATACGCTGATTCAACAGCTGTGTCATCTCGATAGTCTAGCAACGATTCTGCTCTTCCAACCGAGCCACCCTAGCTCTCAACTTCTCGATCTCTGCTAGATCTATATCAGCTTTGGTCGGTTGACTGACTCACCTCTGTCTGCTGGCCTGCAACACTTATTTAATTTAGTTTATAATCTTACTGTCAAAGTTACAACATAATATGTTAATTGTTATACATATAAACTTATTACTGAAACTAAAGCGATGTGAAGTTCTTTAGAACTAAAAGATTATTAAATTGTTATATCTTAATATATTATTTAGTACCACTTGATTGCGAAAGCCATAGCGCTTATTCCGTGATGGTGGATCCATGACTGGCTCAAAAATAATGTTCTCCTCATCCTTCGTGAGCTGCTCTCGACCGGTATCCTTCAGGAGTTTCTGGTGTTGTTCCATAAACCTTGCCTGCATAAACAAATAAAAATACAGTTAAAATTAATACCATGATATCTTAATTCATTATAATTTAACAATTAAAACAATTACTAGTAGTACATAAACTAAAATATGCTGACATGTCTCTATCTCGATTTATCGTTGTGCCACATATATGAAACTATTCCGTCCGAATTTACATGCTTAACGGCATGCGTACGGGTAAACACATTCGTATGCGACACAGAACCCTACGCCTCAGTTTTCTGAAATTGATTATTATGTACTATTATTGTATATTCAAAAGTATATAGCAAATAACTATTTACAGTTCACATTTAATAAATTTACCAACTCCTGACGATACTGCTGGAACGACTTTGACCCTCCTCGATGAGTGATGGGACTTTTGTTCCTATTTGCAGAGTTTCTTTCCGACTCTACATGTACATTTAAATTTAATACATTATTTACTTACCGAATATTTTTTGATATTTAGGTATCAATCAAATAATTAATTAAAGTTTAGTACACTTACTTTCGCCTCGTCACTATCCCAATGTGTCAGCCACCCTTCCTATACACTCCTCCCCATCCAGTTTGGCTTCTGCTCTTTATGCTTCACTGTCGACATGGAATCCCTATAGTTCTTCCTCATCTTCTACATCCAGTAATGTCGTACCAACTATAGGTCATCAGACTGTATGTCCACGGCAGCCTGTTTTCATGATAGACAAGCAACCAAAAATTAAACTATAAAAGGTGCATAATAAATAAGCGACAAAAACAAATTAAGAATGGAAAACAGAAGATTATACTTACAATGAAATCCTACCAAATACATTAGAGGATGTGGAGAGGGATGTTATCCCGCTTCGGCCAACAAGCCGATATCCTACTCTTGTACATCTCTCTCGAAACTGATAGAATTACAACTGATGGTTGTAGCTCAAACCTCCTATATTAAATATGTCACAGACTAGTATACTGTACACAAAATATTTAAGATGCCAAAAAAATTAAATACTTACTCCTCGGCTTTGGGTACTACAGTCACAATAGGTCGTTGTGGCGCTTTCGACGGATCGCTGCCATCGCCTCCTGAGGAATAGAAAGAACATATTCTTCTGGACGACATGATATATGTCACAGACATATCATTTTAAAAGTGAAAAATAACATAATAATGAAATATATTTTAACATAAATGATATAAAGTACATAAAGTGCAAAGTATACCTGATTCAGTTAGGGTCCCATATTCCGACGATAAGCAGAATACATTGCATTTTTAAATAAATTGCAAAATAAATGACAGAAATGGTAATGTCATAAAAGATGTAAATGACGATAAGTAGATTCGCTTTCATAAATGACGTAAATAACATAACTGCATATAAATCTCATCAATTTCATAATACACCAAGAATTTAACATAATTACATCAATTGCATAATTTTATAACTAGCAAAATGAATCTCATCATTTATATCAATCCACACCGTCTTATGATTCAAATACAGTCTCATATTGTACGTTATTTTCCTTCCTACTCTCGAATGCTTCTACCAAAATTTTTGATTCATCGTTCAGAGGTCGAAAATCAGTACGATTGTCTACAATTATTATTTCGTTGCTTTGCAAAAAATCTGCTTGATGAGCTTGTTCGTTTGAAATATTATTCTCATCAAACGTAAATCTTGCCTTTGTTTTAAAAACCATCGACCGATCTGCTTTATCTCTTTTTAGAGACCGATAAGGAACGTAATAAACTTGCAATGTTTGTTTGGCTCGTAAAAAAGATTGTACTTGTGAGAATGCGATGTGTGCTTTATTTCAATAAGATTGTGATTCTTATGCACATTAATTCCAAAACTTAGAACATTGCTAAACCAATTGCATCTAAACAGAAATACCTCCTCCGCGGATCGTGAGATGTATGTCAGTTGTAAAATTTGTGTTAAAATGCCATAAAAATCATTTATGTAATTTTCTAGATTATCACTACCTTTAACAAATACACCTGTATTATTAGTTAATTTTTTTGCACCTTATACTTTGGTGTTAAATTTATATTCATTGACGAAATATATTGGATATGTCTTGACGTTTCTTTTTCGTTCCAAAACAAGGGGTTTCAAATCTTCGTCGACCACATAATTTATCCGTTCATAAACGTACTTTGAAAACCAATCAGAAAATTCTTTACTGAGATCTCTGCATGGATGTTCACTATCATAAATGCTGCATATATGAATAAAATATTGCATTAAATTCTACATGCGCATACATTATGGAAATGAATAAATCATAAATTATTATTTCAGATTACCTAACAAATGGTGCAACCTCAGCACAATTTAGAAGAATATAAGTGTGTGCTAAATGAAGATCTCTATCTTCTAGCCATACTTCTACACATTTCTCAAAAGGTCGACCATGTTATCTAAAAATAGAAAACATTGTTTGGAAGGACTCTTGTTCGTCACCTTCGTCATTACGAGGAACACTTTCAAATGATATGTTCACATAGTCACTGAAATAGTGAGAGAAAAAGAACGAAGCCTCTGTTTCGAGGTAAGATTTACATGTCGAACCTTCAACTCATGCATTTTGTTTCACTTTTTTCTTCAGATGATTCAAGTATCTATGAAAAATTAATTTACATTAACTTTCTTCCAAATATAATTAAATTAATAGGTAACATATTACATGCCTCTCAAATAGATACATTCATCCATATTGCTCAGGACCTCGAAGTTGTGCTTCAAAAGGGAGATGAGCAGTTAAATGTTCCATTACATCAAAAAAACACGGCGAAAAATTTTCTCCAATTTGCAGAGCAATATAGGAATATCTACTTCAAGTTTACGTAAACATTGCACTTTTAAAGTAGTCGAGCAAATCTCTTTGTAAATAGACTAAGCTCCGTTATTACCTTCCAAAATTTTAACGGCAATAATTCTTTGAATAGAACAGGTAATAAATTTTCCATCATTATGTGACAGTTGTGGCTTTTCATTCCGCTCATCTACTGTTTTTAAAGTCAACACATCTATAAAGATTTGATGAAATTCCATTAGGAAGTCTTAACCCATCTGCCCATTTTAACATAACTTTAACTTGATTATTATCTAACTTGTAACATGCTTTGGGTTTTTAATGTCATTTGGTTTTATATGAAGCTCGGGACGTTTGCTTAATTCTTGTATATCACGTCTAGATTTCAAATCGTCCTTAGTCTTCCCCTTGACATTCAAAATTACGTTAAAAACATTATCAAAAATATTTTGTCATTGTTTATAACATCAATATTATGACAAAGCAGAAGTTTTTTCCAATAAGGCAACTCCCAAAATATACTCTGTTTGCACCAACTGTGAATAATCAATTTGCCTACAATTTCTGTTTGCACTCAAGTTTCGTATATCTTTGGAAAGTCCCTTACAAGTTCGTATATGTCTTCGTTTGACTATATCGTTGGTAGTTGTTTGGTTTCTACTCTATTAGCTAAAAATATTTTCTTATCTCCTCTGAAGGGATAATAGACATGGAAAAAATATCGATGGCAGACAAACCATGAAATTTCTTACCATTTGGTAAAGAAAATATTCATGTTTCTTCCATGCAATATAGCTATGCTAGACGACCAGATGTACTCCATCCTGAAAGAATTGCATAGGCAGGAAAATCATTTATAGTCCACAACAAAGAAGCAAACATATGCAATTTTTTCTTTGAAACGTCGTATGTTTCTACTCATTCGTTCCATAGTGTTTTTAACTCCTCAATCAATGGTTGTAAATAAACATCGATTTCTTTTGTCAGATCGTCAAGGCCAGGAACGATAACAGAAAGAAACATATATTGCGTTTTCATACACATTCACGGAGGTAAATTATAAGGTGTGATGATAATGGATCAAGATGAATATTAGCACCGAATTGAGAAAATGGTGAAAAACCATCCGTACCTGTGCAGTTAATGCCCCGTTATTACCCTGCTATAACTTGCTATATCTCATAGTAGATTTCTGTCGCTATGATTTTTCCATGTAGCCCTAAATATAGCATTTTCACTTTAAGCCCCGCTATTTCCGCGATATCTCGTTATTCGCACTATATTCCGCTATATCTTCTTTAAAAGAAATGAATTAAAAAATGACATTTATACATTATAAAAATTAAAAAATTAATTTATTTAATTGAATTTTTAATATATTTTCGGAAATAAAAACTCTCTAATATTCAACTAAATTCAATTATGTTGTATAATCGATTTATATTTATTTACAGTTTATTCGCACATGTTTTTATGTAAAATTATTTATGTATTAATTATATTTCAATTGAATGTTAATTTTTCATTTAATTACCATTTAGATATGTTTAAAAACATTGATTACGAGTTTTATATGCTATTTTAGATTCATCCGCTATATCCTGCTATATCCACGCTACGACTTTTTGCACCTCCGCCGCATTGAATCTGCCGAGCGCTTTAACTATACAGATCCATACATAATCTGAGTCTAACATTACGACTCTCCGCTGCACAATTAGGATAATTTTTTTCGAATGCTTCCCTCCATCAGCTGGATGTGTCAACTTACCCTCTTCCTCCATTCTCACACTATGCCATTTCTTATGAGGTGCAATTATAGAAGATGCGTATAATCTTTGAAGCCTAAGAGTAATGAGAAAATAATGGATACGTTTGTATGGAACAGCATTTCCCTTCTTTTTTCTAGGTTTGTACATTTCCTCGTTCCATATTTTACACTTCCTAAGAGTGATGTACTCTTTCCAAAACAACATGCAGCCATTTAAACATGTATCTATTTTCTGATAAGGTAAACCCAATGCCGGCCTAAGGGTATTCAATGCCCTAGTCAAACAAGCATTTTTATTTGTCTTAATGCCCCTTAAATCAATCAAAAAAAATGCACGTAACAAAATATAAAAATGCACACAACAAATTGTAAATTCTTTATAAAATTTAACATCCATCACAAAATATTGATCATATAAGTCATTTTGATTGCATGCCCAAAAATCAAAATGTAAACATAATATCATGACACATTAATACAAATTAACGATAATGACTTCTTGCATTTTTTGAAGCAAACTCCTTTGTTACATCTTCATAGGTAAGTTTGTCTAAATACTCATTTTCAATTGAAATCATTGCTAGGCCATTTAGTCTCTCTTGCAACATAGTAGTCCGAAGATATGTTTAATCAATTTCAATTTTGAAAAACTTCTTTCCGCCGAAGCCACCGTAACCGGAATAGTCAATAGAATTCGATAAGCAACCCAACCATTTAGAAATCCACTTACATCCCTATAAGATCTCAAGAAATTAAGTATATCAATTGATGAAGTTACTTTCGATGATAAAATTCCTTTTAGTTGTCGAGGTTCAAAAAATAACTCTTTACCACAAATATCTTGCTCTTCATTGTGCTTCAAAAAATCTTCTAGATTCATGCATTTATCCTTCAATTCATCATTGTTAATATTTTTAAATCTTAGATTCAACAAAAATCCAAAAGTTTCTTCATAATGTTTAAATTGGTGAAATTGATCTCTAAGTGAAGTTAAAGCTTGATCAACTATTAGAAGAAGATAAGTAACTTTAAAAGTATTCTCGAGGGATCGCTTATCATTATCCTCCACAATTTCTTCGTCAAACTGTTTTTTCTTTGCACAACACTCTTTTCAATAAATTTTGGATCAATATCAACATCATTTGCAAGCATTTTAGCCTATTCCATCATGTTTTCAAATCCATCTTCTCTGAATTTTTCAAATAATGCGACAAGATCTTTAAATTTTGTAATTGCATCTTCGATATCCATATTCTCTCGTTGAAATATTTTACTTATTCGATTAATATTATCTAATATTGTGTACCAAATACACAAACTAATTAAGAACTCAAAATTTTCCAAAGCTTTTGACATATCCTTTGGCCTCCATCATCACAACATCATCTTTGGAATTATTTGCAATATCAATCAAAGCATCTCTTAACTCCGATGTTTGAGTTCTTATTGCTTTAACACTTTTAATGTGACTTTCCCACCGAGTTGCCGATAATGGTTTTGGCGTCAAACCCTTCACATAACTTCGAAGTATTTTCCATCGATGAGTTGAGCTGGAAAATAAAGTATAATTTTTTTGCACAAATAAAAAATATATTCTAGCTTTCGTACTCGATTTTTCCTTATGACATAAAGCAAGGTTTAAACTGTGACATCCACATGAAATGTAGAAAGCTCTAGGATTTTCATTAAGTAGTCTTTTTTGTACACCTTGGTGTTTACCTTTCACGTGTGAACCATTATCATACCCTTGTCCTTTCACAGCATTGATATCAAGTTTAAGATCAATTAAATTATTTTCAAGCTCCTTAAAAAGGCCAAACCCATACGTATCATCAACCATTATGAATCTAAGGAAATACTCTTCTACTTTTATATCATTTGCATCATGAACATTCAAACATCTTATTATAATGGACATTTACTCCTTGTGACTCAAATTCAGAGTACAATCTAGAATAATTGAGAAGCACTTTGCTTTCTTTATTTGTGTAAGCATTGTAATTTTGATCTTGTTAGCCAACAAACCTATCAACTCATTTTTGAATTTTATGGCTAAGATAATGGTTATTGATTTCATTATTTATAGCACTTTTAAATGATCTTCCATAATTGGATCAAACTCGGCAACAAATTCAATAATTTGAAAAAAAAAGTCCGTTATTTTTTTCATATCTTCTCATTTGATCCACGAAATGGTAGATTATTTCACGCAAGTATCTTACAACACCAATTATACGCACAAGTATTTTTTCCAACGTTGTTTCACTTGGTCAATTTGGGATTCATTGCTTTATCAATTGTTTCCTTTTGTTGAAGTCCTATATGAAAATCAACCCATTTAATAACATTTGTGTTGTGCAAAGGAATACTTTCGTGTTCTCTTAGCTTCCTAGGTAAGTTATACCAATCGTTGATTCCTTCTCCAGCCAATTGGGATGGTCTTTGGCTATGGTCAAATAACTTACAACAAAAACAAAAAACTTTAACACGTTCATTTGAATAAACAAGCGATTTTCTTTCATGTTCTTCTTCACGTGGATAACCACCAATATAATGTCTAGAAGAAAAGTGTCTGCCGTCAATCTTATTTTTTGGAAACGCATCATTATCGTTCAATATTTTTATTGGACCGCGTTGCGTTAAAATTATTCTTTTGGTACTAGTAGTTCTTCCCCACAATCCTGAATAATAATAAACATCAATATCCTTACAAGATCAATAATAGTCACATTGCCCACATCTTCATCATTGAAATGATCATTACTATATTCATCATGCCCCTTCAATGACTTCTACATGGTCATCAATTTCTACTTCAACAATTTCATTTATAGGCTCCTCATGGATATCGATGCTAGGACCAATATTTTCCTCCCAATCCGTTTCATCAATCTGACTTGAATTTGAACTTTGAGATTTTTTATTTCTCGCTTGAAATAAATTTGAAATTGAACCGATCATTGATTTTGCTTCGTCACATCTATGTTTCTTTTTCATTCTATTTTGATATCCCGAATTCTATTTTCGGTTCCTACCTCAATTTAAGATACAATGTAAAATTAATGTTCATTAATAAATACTATGCTACTTTATACATGAAGAATCTAAAAAACAGAAATCTTTAGACTAAAAGGAATTTTATCACCAACAGTAAATTATGTTGCTGACTTCATTATGCATTTGTGAATCGATAATCAATTACCCATAGAAAATATCTCAAAGTAATTGTGTATAAGTTTTTAAACGACAATCTCAAAGCAATTTTTTTTACAAAATAAGCTTATTTCAAAGCAATTACCCATAATGAATCAGTAATTTTTTCTTACAAACTCAATTAGACTAAAAAGCAACATGCTAACAATTTCATCAAGGCACCTGTTAGTTTGGCCATTAATTTGCATTCCATCTTTATAACGATTGTTCAAACAGAATTGACAATTTTCTTCTCTTTTAGGAACTAGGGGTTTTTAGATAAAAAAAGAGTAGAAGAAAACTACATGTTGCTTTTTATTCCTGACATTGTTCAAAAAGATGGAATGCAAATTATAGTTATATCAAAAGCTCAGTAATATTACTAACACTAACGGAGCTTATTTCAATCGACAATCGTAGAAAAAAAAGCAGACAGTTCCAAAAAAAGAAAAAAAGCAGACTAATCAAAAGAAAAGCAGATTACTCAATACTCACATTGTTTGAGGTTTGAGCCGAGACTTATCTAAATTCTTCTTTGCCTACTATGAAACTGAATTAGATTTAGGGTTTGCACTTTGAGCAGCTGAGGTGCGATGCGATTGAGAGGGATGAGAATCGAGATGATGGAAACCTGAAGGAAATCGCAGGTGGCAGCGACTTGCGAAGATGGAATTGACATAGGTGGCTGCAAGTTGCGATTTGCGAGTGTGGTGTCCTTCGCTGTTTCGTAGTAGCCGATTGATAGAAGAAAATTGCGTTCTCTTTTCTTTTTGTTTTTTTTTTTGATTTTTTTGTTGCCCTACCCGCGTGCGTTGCCCTAGTCTTGTGTCTCTCCGGACTCTGTTGTGGGCCGGGCCTGGGTAAACAAAAAGGCAACATAAGTTTTTTTAACTTCATAGCAATTTTCGCGCATTAAATTATCGAGCGGCATATGTCTACAACGGTTGTAAATCTGGTTTCGGTGATGTCGTATTTTGACTTCATCACAGTGTATTCTGCGGCTTCTGATAGCTGGGTGTCGCTTTTACAACCATCTCAAAGAGGATTCTTAGCAGCATCCAGTAAATCATAAAAAAATTTGGCATCATTAAAATCCATGACTAATTGTCACTAACGCAACTATCTATCGGGTAAATACTAGACTATTTGTCCGTACTTACAAAATTTAGGTCTACTGACCCTATTAGTTCAATGTACATATTTTTGAAAATTCGGGCTAAGTGCCAGTGTAGGATCGTTTTCACCTAAGTGGGGGGTGGTGGTGAGTAGAGTGTACTTAAAATTAATACGGAAATAAAATTAAAAACAAAAAGCAATGCAAAAAAAAGATCGCACATAGTTTTTCCGAGCTTCGGCAAAAACTGCCTACGTGCTGCCCTCATAGTTTCTACTAGAAATTAGGTAATCAAATGCTTACAAAAACATGTGAACTAACGATGCCTGCTAACTCGATTAACTTAACTCTAAGCTCAAAACCCTACCACAACTTAGTCACTAAGTTATGAATTCTCAAACTACGCCCCATAGTTTGTACCTAGTTGCACAACTAGAAATTTACAAAATTTTAAAATAGAAAATTACAAATAAAATAAAAGCTAAAACAAAACCCTATATTTCTAACTTAAACCCAATACACAAAAGAGCACCAGCCCATATAATTGACAAAAAGACAGCCTTCCCTTTTTTGTTTGTGAAATGGCTTCGGCCGATTCTTTTGTTTGCTCTCAAAAATTAGGGTTTTCTTTTGTTTGCTCTCAAAAATTAGGGCTTCGATTTACTTGATGCGGCCGCTTGGAGTTAGAAGTTCTAATCAATTGATGCTTTCGTTCCTCAATTTGCTTCATTGCTTCTTCAATCAATGTTCTTCGATTTGATTCGGCTACTTCAAGATTGAGTTGGAATGGTATATAAAATAAGTATGTGATTTTGTACTTTATTTGCTCTATTTTTTTGCTTGAGTTCGAACTCGATGATTTTTGCTAATGATGATTTTGGAATTTATAGGGATCGAAACCCTATAATTTCAATGGTATATTTTGGTTGAACTATCAGTTACTTTGCTCGGCCATTCGATTTTCGATTGAACGTTTGTGATGATTCTGACTTGTTCGTTAGTTAATTTATTCGAGTATTGTTTGAATCGGTTCCGTTCTTTACTGCTAATGACTTGTTCACTTCGCTTTCAGCTTGCATTTGAGTTTGAGATATACCTGACTTGATGAAGTTTGATTTGTTATCCTCTATTCCATTTTTTGAATTTTGATTCATTACGACCTTTAATTAAATTTCCTTGACTTGATCATCATGTTACCCTCTATGGCTTTTTCTAGAATTTTTTGAATTGTTGTATGCGTTTGTACAATGCTCTGACCCTCCATGATGGTGTAATTCCTATGCCTGAACTGATGTGTGTATATAGTTGGTTCCATGTTGATTTAAGTCTGGTTCGTTGGCAAGTTTTGGTTGAATTGATATATGCTCTAGTGCATTGTTGTGGTCTTATTTTTGAAGTCTGGTGTAGTTGTGGTTTCATTGAAGTCTGGTTGGATCTCCATTTCATTGTTGTGATTCCTGCTTTAAAAAAAATTAAATTGGTTCCTTTTGAGGTCTTCATGTGTGTTCATGCATGCTCCATTATGTTCACCACTGTTGTGTCTGGTCTGGTTCTATTTGCCCGAATCCCTAGTTGTATGTTTTTGTGTGATACATGCTTCTTGGTTAGTTTTGGTTTGGTTGCAGCCCTTCTGTGTTGCTTGATTGCTTGCATATTAAACCGGTCTGCATTGCACTTGTGTTGAATCTAGTATCGGCTTGGGTTTGACCTTGTGCTCACTTGTCGCTGCAATTTTAACAAGCAAGTGTATATCGGCGTGCACGACCTTATGGCTTGTACAATGATACACTATGCATGTCACAAATTGTTCGTGTAGGTTAAAAAAATGACTACGAACAACCCAAATAATTGAGGCAAATAATATTTTCAAACACACACTTTATTATGCACTACAAAATATTTCTTTTTCAGTTTTACCACGTCAGTGTTTATTTTGTAGATAGTTTAAATGCTGGATATAAACTGGAACAAAGTTGAAGATCAAATACAGTGATGAGTGAATTATGTAGTGAGGTGAAACATGCATGTAAAATTATTTTAGTTAAAATTATGTTGTAACTGAAACTTGTATACTGAGAGCTTAAGTTTGTACTATTCAAATTTGTAATAAAATATTTGTTTAAATAAAATATTTGTTTAAATATGAATTCTGAGTTATTTATTTTATTTAATAAATATTTATTTAATTATATGGAAAAATAATATAGTACAACAATAAATACATTTAAACGAATATATATATATATATATGTTTATTATCATCAAACAAAAATCATTCACTAATATATTCAACAATCTCCCCCTTTTGATGATAACGAACATATATTAAGATTTTGACTCTATTAAATATATTTGGTATTGATGAATTCTATTTGCTACCCCTATTTGAATACTCCCCTTACAAAAAAGCCCCCCCTTCACATATGCACGAAAATAAATATAAAAAATATGCAATGAACCTAGATAAGATATGCAAATAAAAAATTTGAACTTATTTGCCAAAATCTTAACTTCTCTCCCTCTTTTGTTATCAGTAAAAGAGTAATAGTGTTATATAAGAGTGATAAAGTGATAAATATTAATACAGCATTAATACCTAATCGAGTATAGATATTAAATTTCAAGAAAAATCAAACCAAAACCACATATACCCTATTAGGCGGATATTCCATTTTAGAGTGATAGGGGTGATGACGACATAGAAAGCCATATAGTCGTGCCCATCTGCGGTATATTTATGAAAGGAATCTTTTTAAATACCTATTAACCGTGCATAACCGTTATGACTTTTAAATGAGATTAGTATTATTTCTTAATTTTATTAAAAAATGAATTCCAAGCATCTTCTAACCACGCATAACCGTGAGGACATTTAAATGGGATTAGAATTAACTTGCCCATTTCATCTAATTTTAATATGTGTTCCATACATGCATAACCATGAGGACTTTTAAATGAGCATGAAAGCACATAATCAGGGATTTCAAGTAGTTCACCCATGCGTAACCGTGAGGACTTTTAAATGACAGTGTGTACTTTTTGATGATTTTATTGCTAATTTAAAAAATGAATAATTTCCTGTTTAAATACCACATTTTGACATACTATATTGGATTTTGATGAGTGATAGTCGTAGAAATATGATAGGAATAGAGATGGTCATGGAATTTTTACCAACAAAAGTTATTACAAATTTTGTTTAAATTTTTAAAGAAATTTTCTAAATATACTCTCTCAAGACATAATGCATGATCAAGGTCACCACTCATCCCTTTTTTCAGTCACTATTTATCTTTTTGATAATCAGTAGGGAGTTAGATTAGTTAACATAGGCATTTAAGATCAAATAAAATTAAAAATTAAAAAATCACATTTCTAAAATGCCTAAACTAAGACGAAGTCGACAAAAAACTATTTTCTGGAACAGATTTTGTAAAAATGTCGGCCAATTGAGAATTTGCTGGAATGAAGTTTATGCAGATATTTTCCTTGAAAATATGATCTCTAATGAAATGATGTCTAACATTTAATGCTTGGTGCGAGAATGATTTACAGGATTATTGGAGAGATCAATTGCTCGTTTGCTATCACACATAAGTGGGACTCGTTTAAAATTTAGACCATAGTCTTGCAAGGTTTGTGTCATCCATAAGATTTGAGTAGAGCAACCGCTTAGAGCAACATACTCTTCCTCAGTGGTAGATAATGCAATACAATTTTGTTTTCCACTAGAATATGCAACTAACGAATGTCCCGACATAAAACACATCCACCAGTACTTTTTCTATCAACTAGAATACCAGCATAATCTACATCTGAATACTCTTTTAACTCAAAGTTATCATTAGTTGGACAACATAGGCCAAACCGTGAGGTGTGCAACAGATACCTTATGATCCTTTTTACAGCTTTTAAATTCTATTCTTTTAGATTTGATTGAAACCGTACACATAAACAAACAGAGAACAAAATGTTTGATCTAGAAGCAGTAAGATAAAGATGTATACCTACATGTGTCTAGAGTAATCATTAACCAATACAAAATAATATCTCTAACCACCTAAACTTGCAATATCGTTAGGTCCAAACAGATCCATATGAACTAGTTCAAGAACTCTAGAAGTACTTACGGTGTTCTTGGCATGAAAAGATGATTTTTTAAATTCTCCCAAGGTACATGCTTTACATAGAGTTTCTGTTTTGAATTCATGAGATGGTAAACCTCTTACCAAATCTTTTCTTTTAATTTGTTTAACAGATTCGTGCTAGCATGTCTTAGTCGTTTGTGTCATAAGTTTACTTCTACATCCTTAGCTATCAAACATTTTAAAAGAGTGAGATCATCAAAAGATAGAGATTATATATTACCTTTCCTCTTACCTAAAAATAAGGTTTCTTTTGATGATTGGTCAACAAATTTGCACAAATCAGAATGAAAAACAACATTCATTCCCTTATCGCATAATTGGCTGATTGAAACTAGATTATGATGTAGATTTTCAACATATAATACATCATTTAAGGTAAATGTGCCATTACCTACTTTACCTTTACCGATAATCTTACATTTATCGTTGTTGCCCATTGTGACTCTGCCACCTTTATACTTCTCTAGGCTAAGAAAATTTGGTTTGTCGTCGGTCATGTGCCTAGAACAGCAGAATCCAAGTACCATTGTAGTTGTTCCTTAGCCTACCAACACACCTACACGAGAGAAGAGTTTTGTGACCTATTTTTTTTCATAGTCCATGATTGTTGGTGACAGAAAAATTTGAAAAATAAGAAGGACCAAGACAGTCTATGTTTGTTCCTTTTGGCAGTCAGATTTGTTTGATTTTAAGGGATTTTACATTGGTGCCTGTAGGAACCCAAAATGGTATAGTTTTCGTGTGTTTGGGTCTATACCAGCAATTATTTTGATTGTGTCCAAATTTTTCACAAATCATGCACTTGGAGTTGACATGATTAGTTTTACTTCTACTTTTTTCAGATTGAGTATACCCCAAGTCCTTGTCTAATACTTTTAGTAGTTTGTTTCCCTAAGAGCATATTTAGTGTCTTTCTCCTTTGGAGAATTTTCCTAAAGTTGTAGACAATTGTTCATTTTCATTCAATAAAAAAGTGCACTTTTTATTAGAATTTTCTCTCCTAGTATTTTCACTTTCTTTCAAAATTAGAATTTCATTTTCAAGCGATTTAATTTTAATTTCTGATTTTTTTTATTTCCTCTTCGAATGATGGACACTTATCACACTTAGCGCACTTATTTCTATAGTTTTGAACCATTTGATTAAGCTGCATTTAGTTCTATCAAACTATCTTTTGTGATTCAATTTTAGCCTACTTCTCCTTAAGTCTTTCAAAACAACCATTTATTTCACAAAAATATATAAATAATTGCGAATGAGTAAGTTTTGATACCTTGGGTTGATCATCATCGCTGTCACTTGTTTCTCCTAAAAGACACCGATTTTCTCTTTCACTCTCACTGCCAGTTCTTTTTTCATCATCTTCATCACTTCCATCCAAATTTGCTGCAAAACTTCTCCTTTTCGGTCTCTTTCCTTTGCTGACTTGATTTTGAGGACAATTTGGCTTGATATGACCAGGTTTTTTCACTCGTGATAAATGATCTCCTGCTTTTCTAAGCTGTTTAGAACTTTGACAATTCTGCTCTTCAGTTGTTGATTTTTGGCTAGATTTCCATATTTATGGTTCCACCTTTTGAATCTCTTTATTATCGGTGCCAGTTCAATTGCTCCTTTATCATCACCATCTTCACTTTCCATCATTCTTGTGAGAGTTATTGATTTCTTTCACGTATCTTATTCTTCATGTTCTTCTTTGAAATTGATTTCTATCTAATAAGTGGTGAGGTTTTCGACAAGTTCTTCAACTTTAACATGTTTCAGATCCTTTGATTCTTGGATTGCTGTCATCTTTGCTTCTAATGCCATGGAAGAATTCCAAGGATCTTTCAGACTATTTCCAATTCTGTGTATAGTCTCCCTAAGGATTTTGATTTGTATACAAGATTAGAAAGTCGTCCATACATTTCTTTGACACTTTCATCCTTTTTCATTGTGAAGTTCTCGTACTTACTACAAAGCATGGCAAGACGAGATTCTTTAACCTCGGAGGTACCTTCGTGAGACACTTCAAGACAATGCCAAATTTCCTACGCAGTTAGACAATGTGAGACACGATAAAAATTCAATTTGATCTAATGAGTAGATAATAGAATTCATAGCCTAAGCATTAGCAGTTTGTAGTTTATTTTCAAGATCTATCCACTGATCCTTAGGTTTTTTAACTTCTTGATTGCCTACCATTACTATTGGTGTACTATATCCCGTTTCAACAATATTCCATGCATCTGTAGTTTTCAGAAAAATTTTCATTCTAGTTTTCCAATATGCATATTCACTATTGAACATGGGTTGTCTAACTATGGACTGATCCTTAGCAAAGGCATTATTAAAAGAAGCCATTGAAGGAAAAAATCGATACAAAAAAAACAGAAAATGGGTTTTGTGATTTTGTTCCTAGCTCTGATAACACTTGTAGGATCATTTTCACACTAGAAGGGGAGGTTGAATAGGGTCTACTTAAAATTAAATTGGAATTAAAATTAAAAACAGAAATCTATGCAAAAAATGATCACACACAGTTTTACCTAGATTCGACGAAAAGTGCCTATGTGTTGCTCCCAAGGTTTCCACTAGAAATTAGGTAATCACATGCTTACATTAACACATAAACTCGCGTCACCCGTTAACTCGATTAACCTAGCTCTAAGCTCAAAACCCTACCACAACTCAGCCACTGAGTTGCGTATTCTCAAACTACGCCCTAAATTTGTATCTAGTTACACATTTAGAAATTTACAAAATTTTAAATAGAAAAATACAATTAAAATAAAAACTAAAATAAAACCCTATATTTCTAACTTAAGCCCAATACACATAAAAGCACCAGCACACATAAAAGCACCAGCCCATATAATTAACAAAAAGACAGTCTTCCCAGCCGATTCTTTTATTTGCGCTCAAAAATTAGGGTTTCGATTTACTTGATGCGACCGCTTGGAATTAGAAGTTCAAATCGGTTGATGCTTTCATTCCTCAATTCGCTTCGCTGATTCTTCAATCAGTGTTCTTCAATTTTCTTCAGCTGCTTCAAGGTCGAGTTCGAATGGTATATAAAATCGATATGTGACCTTGTACTTTATTTTCTTTGTTGTTTTGCTTGAGTTCGAACTCGATGATTTTTGACGATGATGATTTTGGAATTTATAGGGTTCAAAACTCTATAATCTCGTTCGTATATTTTGGTTGGAATTCGAGTTACTTTAATCGGCCGTTCGATTCTCGATTAAACATTTGTGATGATTCTGACTTGTTCATTAGTTGATATATTCGAACATTTTTTGAATTAGTTCCCTTCTTTACTGCTAACGACTTGGTCAATTGGCTTTCAGCTTGCATTTGAATTTGAGATATATTTGACTTGATGAAGTTTTACTTGTTATCCTCTGTTCCATTTTCTGAATTTTGATTCTTTACAACATCCGATTGAATTTCCTTGACTTGACCATCATGTTACCTTCTGTGATTTTTTCTACAATTTTCTGAATTTGTTGTATGCACGTGTACCATGCTCTGACCATCTATGCTTGTGTGATTCCTGTAGCTGAACTGATGTGTGTATATAACTGGTTTCATGTTGATTTGAGTTTGGTTCTTTGGTCAGTTTTGGTTAAACTAATATAAGCTCCAATGCATTGTTGTGGTTTTGTTTTTGAAGTCTGGTGTAGTTGTGCTTTCATTGAAGTCTAGTTAGATCTCCATTTCATTGCTGTGATTCCTGCTTTTAAATAATTGAATTGGTTGCATTTGAGGTCTTCATGTGTGTTCATGCTCCATTGTGTTCACCATTGCTGTGTCTGGTCTGGTTCCATGTGAATGAATCCTTGGTTGTATGTTTTTGTGTGATACATGCTTCTTGGTTAGTTTTGGTTTGGATGCAGTCCTTGTGTGTTGCTTGATTGCTTGCATATTAAACCGGTTGCATTGCACTTATGTTGAATCTAGTCTCGGCTTGGGTTTGACTTTGTGCTCACCTGTCCCTGCAACTTTAACAAGCACGTGTATATCGGTGTGCAAGACATGTGGCATGCACAGTACTACACTGTGCATGTCACAAGTTGTTCGTGTAGGATGAACTAAAAGAAAATGATGACAAACAACTGAAATTGTTGAATATGCGCTTATATGATTTTTGTTTGATGATAATAAACATATATACATTCGTTTAAATGTATTTGTTAATGTACTATTTTAATTTTCACAGATTAAATAAATATTTGCTGAATAAAATAAATAACACGGAATTTGAATTCAAACGAATATTTTATTCAAACAAATATTTATTACAATTTTGAATAGTACAAATTCAAGCTCTCACTATAACTATACAATTTCAGTTATAATACATTTATGATTACATCACAATTCATTTTTTACATATCATTACCTCACTACATATCACTCATACTCGTATTGATCTTCAACTTCATTCCAGTTAGAATCCAACATCTGAGCTATCTGCAAAGATATTCACTAACGCAGTAAAATTGAAAAAGAAATATTTTTGCAATATAAAATAAAATACGGATTTTGAAAATATTATTTGCCTCAGTTATTTGGGTTGTTCGTCATCATTTATATTTGAATTCATCACACACGAACAATGTGACATGCACAGTGTATCACCGTATATGCCACAAGGCCGTGCACACCGATATACACTTGATAATGCTATAGGGACAGGTGAGCACAAGGTCAAACCCAAATAAAAAGACGGGTTCAACTCAGGTGCAAATATAAATAAAATCACAACACACGCACAAGGTCAAACCCGAACTATTAGCTGGATTCAACACAGGGCAGGTGTACAGGCTACGACTACAAGCATGAAACAGTTCCATATCCAAGAAACATTGAAAAGTAAGGAACCAACTACAAAAACTAATGTCAAAGTCAACCCAGATAAAAATGAAGCCACAGCAATCAGATGCCAACAAGCCAACATAGCTGCAGTATGCATCAGTGCATATATGAAGTGACTCAAAACAGATAACCAGTGATACAAGTAACATGAGCATACCCAAACAATACATACACCAACCTCAATAATGAAGATACCAAAACCAGAATGCAAGTGGATGAACAAAGAGATATACACAATGAAGGCAAGAATAGTAGCCTCGACACAAGTACACATAGGTGGTGAAATTACTCAACTGAAGAGGAGTGACCTCAACAAGTTGGTATGACAGATTGTCAGGTAAGCATGATAAGACCAGTAAAGACATAAATCAGAGAAACAGCTACAAGGCAGACTACAATATCAAAGTTCAGGTCAGACCAAACATCAAGACCAACTGCATAATGCAAATGAATTCGAACCAAGTCCATGAAGCACAAAGACTCCAAGCCTTCAAGCTACAACTGAAATGATACAGACCAATGAATGCACCAGAAACACAAGACCACAATACAAAGACCACAACAAACTTTAAATGACACAGTGTACATGAAAATTCGACAAGCACACGAGAAACTATTTTTCACAAGCAAGAAGCTGACAGCAAGGATTATAATGCATCAGTGTGCAAAGAGCTCGAGCAAAAGATATGGCAACTCAACAATACAAAAACTACAACAATCAAATGAAGACAGCATCTTGTACAACTGAAATGCAAGTAGATCAAATGATGTGTTAAAAGCAACAGTCAGCAGTGCAAACAAATGTATAGGGTACCAATAAATGTGTAGTGTTTTTTTAGATAGTTCAAATGCTGGATGCAGACTGGAACAGAGTTGAAGATCAAATACAGTGATGAGTGAATTATGTAGTGAGGTGAAACATGTATGTAAAAACTGTGTAGTTAAAATTGTGTTGTAATTGAAACTTGTATGGTGAGAGCTTAAATTTGTACTATTCGAATTTGTAGTAGAATATGTTTGAATATAATATTTGTTTAAATATGAATTTCGAGTTATTTATTTTATTTAACAAATATTTATTTAATTATGTGGAGAAATAATATAGTACGATAACAAATACGTTCAAATGAATATATATATATGTGTGTGTGTGTGTGTGTGTGTGTGTGTTTATTATCATCACACGAAAATCATTCACTAGTATATTCTACAAATATTTGGTTCTTTAACATTTTCATCGTCGTCATCAACTTCAACCGCAGGGAACATTGACCATGCTGCATCTTCAACCATATTTTCTATACGGTTCGTCATAACAATTTCATTTCCAGCAATGTCTAATTCAAACTCTGCAGAAGTATTTGCTATAACTTCTCCATGACGATCCCAAACATAATACCCCAGCACAAAACCATTTTTGCACAAATGGACTTTCACAATATCGGGTAACAAATACTTCAAATGTTTATACCTACTATACGTACAACAAATTTCTACATCGTTTTCGTTATTACTTAAAAGCAAATTCAACAAATGCGTTTACACCATTATAAAAAATCTTCTTTTATTAAGCCTCTCAACCCCCTTTTTTAATACATCCATCTCCTCCGATCAATAAAATAATCGATCATTTTTCCTATTTAAAAAATATATCACAAATTCAAAAATAAATATTGGTCATATTTTGAGTTCACATTTTGTTTTTCAATGTATTGATACAAAAACTTATACGCGTCAATTTTACCCCACTTAAGAATACAATATAGAAATGTTGGTTTATGGTTATCCTTTTTCTGATCAGTCGTCCCACTTCCCATTACAAATACAGTAAACACTTACATTTTGTACATTATTTCGTTTAAACGATTCAAAAAAATTTCGACAGCACTTCCCTTTATTTTCCTGCATTGTACATAAATGCGTATACGCAAGAAACATAAAAGAAAAGTGACGGCGAAATTTTGTGAACCGTTCGAAATGAAATAATGTGCGAAATGTAATTGTTTACTGCATTTATAAATTGTCCGATATAGGGACAAATCCAATAAGTATTGTACTAGATGAATATAAATGGTCACTTTGTGACAAAAACGACTATTTATATAAAGATTATGAACAACACCCGTCGGATGAGCTCAAAAACTCTCTAAGGGATGTAAAAAAGTATATTATAAAAAAGACTATATATTTACTAATTTTACACATTTCAAAAATTGCTAATTTACCACATTTGTTCTGCGTATTTCACCGAATAAGGTTGCTTTGATATTGTTGTCATTTTCCAATACAGTCAAATTTCTTTTAGACTTGTGCATTCATTAATGTTGCACAAGTCAAGATGTTATACGATTCATGTCTTATTCCAATTAACACAATACAGTTATAGAAACAATGCGTATACAATGGTTTACATATACATATACAATCACAAATTAGACATACCCATTAAAATTTAATGATAACATAGAAAATAGGTATACCATGAGATGCTATAAACCATTATTACGCTATTGGAAATAATTGCAATCACTAATTTGCCTTTATTTATCAACTTATGCAAATCTAGATTTAGGATAAAAATTAGATTTTTGGTGAGAATAAGAAATTACACCTGGGTTAGAGAACAATAGACGTTGATTACATAGTCGTGGAGGATTCAAAATCTTGAATTGGTGATTGGAAGCTTATAGGGGAGATTTGGGGATTAATGGAGGAAGAAATTCGTTCAGCCAAATGGGGAAGTAAGGCCTCGGCCTGACCAGATTTCGTGAATTTTCGACGGCTTCCGACGGCTGCCTACGGCCCGTCGGAAGCTATCGGAAATTAGCTTCTCAAAATCCATCGCTAGGCTTTGTTGGAATATTAGCCTTTTCTTGTAGTAAGCCACTTGTAGATGCATTATTACTACTCTAATTCAACTTTTTGACTGAAGAAGTCATTGTTGCCTATACTCTAAGAGAGAGAAGGCGGGAGAGAGAGTCTAAAGCTATTGAAGTTGATGGCATTGTGAAACCTTTAAATTTTTAACCAAAGAAAGATGCTCCAAATCTAATGAATTGTAAATACCTAAGTAGTAAACCTTCCTCCTCCCAAGCATCCACGACATTAACCCAAACGAACAACATAAAACTGACAATGATGAGCAGTTGGTATAAATCCAATGCGAGAATCAGTTATGAAAGAAAAAGGATTAAATCTAGAAATCCAAAGACTAAAAATGGTTAAGAGAACCAAGTCAAACAAGGGCTCTGGCAGAAGAAATCAGCTGACTTAAAATGTAATAACCCGAATTTTTGATCATCTGTAATCGATTAACGAACTGGGTTAATTAATAGAATATTGAATTATAAATTGAATGAATGAATCTGATCAGATAAATATTTATATTTGTAATTGTTTTGTATATATATATATTTACATAGATTTTAATAAAATTATTGATTACAAATTTAATTTGTGTTGCTTAATACATACATGTATTTAAGTTGATTCCAAAATAGGACTTTAATTTAAAATGAATTTGAATTTGGGTTAAAATTTAAATCTAAAGGATAAGACCTTAAAATAAATTAGATACAAAAATATAATTATATGTATATATATGTGATTTCATCAAAACATAATTTGTTTATATTATTTTCTTTAAAATATTTTATATAGATTAAGGAAAGTAATTATTAAACAGATATATGTAAGAGAAGTTAAATATTTGGAAAATACTTAAGGTAATTATAAAATTATATAAATTGACATCTTAATAAATAACAATGTAAGCTAATTCTATGCATAATGACAAATGTAAATCACTTATGATGACATTTGTAGGGATTCTAACAAGTGTCATGAATTTGTTTTAAATTATAATTAAAGGTATAAGAAAATATACATTTCTATGTCTTCTCATTTTCTTTTTCAATCTCCATCTTCCAAAACAAAGAAAACAAAAATTTGAAAAGAAAAAAAAATTGTAAATCTGTAAACTAATTCAAACCTGGGCAGATCAAAGCAGATCAATGCAAATCAGTAACTGAAGTAATTCGAATACAAGATCAAGATTAAAAGATAAAAACTCTGACCTGAAGCAATCAAGTCTTCAAAGCAAGCAAATTCAGGATTAAAACAGCAATTAATCAAGAAGCCTCAGTTTTGATAGAAACAGCCCAGATCAGAAATAACTTTCCTCTGTTAATCAATTACAAGTGAGTAATCTCATCTTTAAGCCTGATCTGTTTTTTTCCTGTGAATGCATGAAGTAAATCTTGAAAATATGTTGAGTAGTTTGGTTGCCTGTTTGTTTAGGATGAAACATATATATAATATAATAATGATGCATGCTTGTTTCCTGATGCATGTCTGTTTCTTCAAATTTTAAGCTTCTGCCTGATTTTAAATCCCTTGTATCTTGATTTAATCTTGGTTTAGATAGGGCTGTAACAAGATATGTTTATTCCATCATAAACTATAGTTTAAAATAAAAAAAAATATTACTTAAGCTTTGACAACTCTGTATATCTCTGGAAAGTTATAAACAGATGAACAATCTTTAAATTGTGAAATTTTCAAATACATTGATTTGAAGTTTCAGGTTTATGAAACAAAACTTCATACAAAATCATGAATTTTTAAACTAAGAATTACAAATTTTAATACTTTATTCAAAGAGTAGTTGCCTTTTGTCTGTGATATGAGTTTTTGGGAATCTTTGTTACCACAAGTGGTTTGAGATGACGAGCTTGTTCTTGGAGGTGGAGGTGTGATCGGAGAGTAGTGAAAAATTATCCGATGGTGATGCAATTTGCTGTGGTGGCAACGACGATGGATTATAGTCAGTAACCCTAGTTTTTACTGGGTTTTATGTTTTGATTGGTTTGGCTCCTTTGGTTGATCGAGTTCTGTCGAACTCTGGGAGATGGAGGTAGGGGGTTTGAAAAAGTCTTCGCCGGAGTTACGAAGGCGACGGTGGTCGGAGTTTCAAGTGGGAGGCGCTGACAGGTTGGGGTGGAAGAGGGTAGTTCTGTTCCAGGTTTGGGACTTCATCTTGATTTTGGTATCGAGGGAGAACAGGGTACTGGTGATGGATTTGGGTTGCATTAGTGATCGGTGACTTGTAGAGATCATCGTAGTTGGTCGGAGATAGGTGGAGGGTCGGTGCATGTGCACTGTGTATCATTTACTGGTGAGGTTGTTTGTTCGGTATGGGGTTTTTGTTTACTCGGGTTTTGTATCGAGTGAATTGGGAATTATCTCGAAGCTGATAGGGTTGTGACTCGAAGCGTTTTTGGCCAAGGCTCGAGTGTTGTTTGGGTAACAGGTTTAAAAAAAAACAGAGACCTGTTCTGTTTAAATATTTTGAAGTAAAGTTTTTTTTATTTAAATGCAAGCTGGAAATTTAAAATAAGTTTAAATGAATTTAAATCTGATTTCAAATTGATTTGAATCGGAGGTTTGAAATAATTTAATTTTTTTTCAATTTAAAGATGGTTTAAAAACTTTTAAGTATAAAAGTATTTGGATTTGGATTTAAACTGAAGTATAAATTGTAAATAGAAGTTTAAAATAAGTTTGAATCTGAGATTTTAAAATCTGGAATTTAATTTGAATTTCAGTTTTTAAAAATAAAATAATTTTTTTATATTTAATTTGTTTTAACTATTTAGAAATGGTTAAATTATTTGAATGTGTAAAATGAAGATGAAAATGTAGGTAAGTTTTAAAGACTTCAGTTTAAATCTGGAATTAAGGTTAATTAATCTGTAATTAGGGAAAATCCTGGAATTTTAAACAATATCAATTTAATAACTATTAATTAAATAATTATAGATTAATTAATTGGTAATTAAATATTAATTAATTTGTAATTAATGATGGTTAATCTGAGTTAATTTCTTAAGAAAGAATTAAAGAATAGTTAATGAAGGTCATTAACTTAAGATTATTTAACAATTAATTAATGTGGTTAATTTTAATGATTAATTAGATTAATTAATTGATAATAATCAATTGAGAAATTGTTTAAGTTTAATTACTTAATAAAAGTAATTAAGAATTAATTACTTAATTGGGTTTAATATGATTAGTTTAGATTAATTAATTAAGCTTAATTAATTTAAACACTTGATGATTGATGAATAATTACTTAATGTAATTAAAGGAAGTGTAATTACTTAAGGAAGTAATTAATGGTAATTACTGGATGTAATTAAAGATGTTGGTGATGAAAGTAATTAGGATTAAATCCCTATGTAATTAATCAGGGAATTAATTGGGATAATTAATTAAGGATAATTAATTTTTGAAATAAAGTAATTAAGGATACTTGATGGGATTAATCAAGGGATTAATTAGAGAATAAATTAAGGATTAATTTATTCAATGAAGTAATTAAGGGTAGTTAATTACTGGGTATTATTAATCAATGGTGTAATAATTATAGTTAGTAATTAATTAATGAGATAATTAAAGGTTAATTACTGTATTTGGTTAAGAATAAATTAATTCGTGAAATTAATTTGTGAAATTAATTTAAGGAATAAATAGAATGGTATGGGAAGCCTTTGATTAATTGTTATTTCTAATATGTGGTTTGTGATGCTATGTGATAAGATATGTTTGATTTAAACTGTGATGATGTGGTTATCTATTGATGATGAATTACTGTGACATTCTGTATTAAAAGTAGAATTGTATTCACTTGAATAATTTAAGTTAAGTGGACAATGGATTCGAAGAGACCGGAGTCGGGTATTAGTAAATATCCGAAACCACTTCGATTCTTTATAATTTGATGTGTGGAATCAATAGGATGAAATGGAATGATTTAAGTGGATCAGACCCTTTAATCTAAGTTTTGGTACTTAGAACCTGATGTATGAAATAAGTAATGTCTACTACGACTTGTAAACATTGATATAAGTTACCCCGGGTTCATATTAGTTGTATGATTTTGTATTCCTTGTTAGATGGGTTTACTCACGCTGGTTTCCAGCCTGACCCGGGTGTTACTTTGATGTAATGCTCGGGTCAGACCGAGTATTACAAATTTTCAGGTAAGGACGTTTTGGAGCTCAGGAGGCGAGCTAGAGAGCAGGAACGTATGAAGAGTTTCTGATGTTAATATATTATAGTATCTGAAACAGATAGATTTATCTGTTCTGTGATTGTAAATCTGTTGTAACTCTGATATAATAAAGTGTAATTTGACAAGTACAGTTTCCTTTGTATAACTATTATTTATGTGATATTATATTTTGTTCGCTGCGTATGTGAGACTTTGGGTTTGGTTTTCTGTTCTTCTTCTTCTATCTCTTTCTTCTTTTCTCTAACTATCTGGAATTTTCGTGATCGAAAATTACGGGTCGTTACATTTGGTATCAGAGCCAGGTTAAGCGAGAATCTTGGCTCTGGTGGGATTACTCATTAAGGATAGGGTAAGTGGTACACTAGAATGAGTTGAGTGTGTGTGTGTGTGTGTGTGTGTGTGTGTGTGTGTGTATATATATATATATGATAGAGCGTACTTGTTATTTTCTTATATAAAGATTTTAAATGGTTTTATACAAGATTATATTTTGATATATAAAGCAATATTTCTTCCTAATAAGTATTAGGTAATTGGTTGTTAAATTATTGGAATTAAATTAAGAAGTAATGTAATACAACCAAACTGAAATTAATTAAAGATAAGTTTGAAATGGAATTCAAACTAAAATTGAAATCTTGAATTGGAGAAGTATTTCAGAATAAGATGATAATGGATGGTTTTAGATATGATAATCTTGGATATTATCATAAATGGTTGTTGTATTTAACAATGAAATGTTTTAAGGTAGTAACCATTTAAAAAGGAGAATAAACTTGTAAATTTGGAGGGATGTAAATTTAAGTGGGTTTCCAACGGTGAATTTTTGAATTCTAAATCTGAACTTTTGAAATTGTTTTCAAAATGTTAAAGGAAATAATATTTCAAAAAATATTTTGAATATGATCCTATTTTTAAAATAAGAGATGTTATTAAATATATATGAATGAAAGGGTTCAATTTCAAACAAGGATTGTTTGGAATTTTAAAAGAATTTGTTTGAATTTAAAACAAAAGGTGGCTTAAAATTTAAAGGTAACCAGGTGTGTAAAGGAAATAAACTCTAAGGTTGAGTTTTGAAATTTCTTTGGAATGTGAAGTGAAAACCAAAGAGAAGTAGGTTTTAAATTTAAGTAGGAAGATTATTTATGGGAAGTTTAAAATTTGAAATGCAAGTTCAAATTGAGTAAGGTTGACTGGATTAAGTGAATTGAGTTTAACTTGGGAAAAAGTAAAATATGTTGGGATGTTCAACCTGATTTGTAAATTTTAAGATGAAATTAAGATTTAACTCGGGAAGTTAAATGGTTAATTGTAATTGAGAATTTGAGTGATCTCAAATTGGATTTGAGATCTAGAAATTTAAAATGAATGAATGTTTTAAAATAAATTAGATAATATCATCCTATTGTTGTTAAAAATCTTTAAGTTGTGAATTGGAATTGTTTAAATGAATGAGAGATGGTTTAAATTTGAAATTTGAATTAGTTCAAATTGAATTTGATTTGAAGTAATTGAAAGTGTGATTGAAGATGTATGAGCATAAAATTCAAATGGAAAATTTGAATCGGATTAATTTGAAACAATTTGAAATTAAAGTAGATTCAATTTAAAATTATTCCAAACTTATTAGAATAATTTGGAATTATAATTAATGATTGAATGGTTTTAAATTCAAATGGAATTTGAATTGAATTTGGGAAGAAATCAAGAATAATTCAACTTGATTTGGAAATGGAGTTTGAAATTGGAATTATTCAAACTGGAGTAGAAATGAATTGAAATTGGAACTAGTTAAATTGAAATTTATTTGAATTGGTAGAATTTGAGATCAAGGTTGAATAAAGTTAAATTTGGAAAGAAACCGAGGTTAATTCAACTTGAATTGGGATTGAATCAATTTCAATTGAAATTGAAGTTATTTAAATTGGAATTGGGTCAATTTAAATGTACAAGGGAATTTAAATTGAATTGATGAGAATGGAAATTGGGAATTGAACAGTTTTGACTCTGGACTATTTTTGATATAAAATTGTTTTAATATAAACCTATTTTTCCAAGCTATTTATTATATATCCAACCTTTCTTTTAAAAGCCAAACTATCTTATGCTTGTTTTAGAATTATTTTTGAAACTGTTTAATATTTTTTCCAATTGTTTTATAAACTAATTACTATCTTACTATTATTTTGCAATTATCTAAAATTTCTATAATTATTTTAACTATTTTCTACCTATTTTACACCTATTTTACAAACTAATAATTATTTTCCAACTACTTATCTATTTGTAAATTTTTCAAACTATTTTCTTAATAAACTGGTCGGAGTTCAAACTATTAATGGTTAATACCCAATTGAGATAAGAATAGAGGTGACAATCCAATGGATTAAAGCAATTGTGAGTAAGTGAATAAAAATCAAAGTGGATATGAACAGAAATGGAATTGATTTGGCTAATAACCAATAAAGATAAATACGTAGGGTGTACGTATGTTATTCTATGCGCACAGTGATTTGATCCAGATTCGAGCACAGAATTTCGTGATAGTATGTCGATCCGAGTTGGGATTTTTCACTCAATTTTCGACGGCGAACCTGGATATGGATTGTTGGTTGGTTCTGGATATTCTCTATCATAGTTATGACTATGCAAGGAGAATGATGGTTTCTGATCAAGAAACCAGATCTGTGTCCGCACTAGGAAGTCAGGTGGACAATACTAGTTCGGAAGTGAAATTGTGTGATCGAGTGAGTGATCAGATTGGTATAGCGTACGGATGATATGTGTACATCGTACGGATTCGAATGAAAATGGTATTGAAAAGAGTAATCAAATTTGGATATCTGATTTTGAGTAAACAAAGTAAATATCTTTGTTTTATAAGATAAAACTCCCCTTGTTGAATCTTTTGCCAGAAGAAAATGGTTTTTGAAAATGTTTGAAGTATAAAAGGAGTTTTATACAAGTTTGAAATGATCCAAAGTTTTGAAAGATTTTATATATCTGAATATATATATAAAGGATCATATGAGGATTTTGGAAAAGGTTTTGAGAACCTATGGATTTGGAAAGGCTTTTGATTTTTGGGTAAAATCAATAATAAATTTGGAAAGCCTAGTTTGAGAATTATCGATTTTGGAATAATCGATTTTGTGTAAAGGAGCTTTGTATGAGATCATACTAGGTGTATGATTTAAAGATACTATATATATATAGTATAAAATGTTTTGATGATGGCTCTGGGGAAAAAGGCGCTCCCTTGGAATGGACTTCTCAGGAGTACCACCGGGTAGTGCTGCCTTGAGCCCCAAGGGGGGGGTTCTAAAGTTGATCCTGTGAGGAGTCCGGACAAACTAGTTCCTGAGGATTATTAGGTAGCGAAAGTCGAGGGCGCTGATGCCTACATGGGCATTTGGGTTATGCTATGACGACAGTGTAACTCGATGTCACTGCGATCTACCGTGGGGACCATAGCGAAAATCGTGTGGAGGATGAGTGCCAACGGTCTACACTTGATTTTGCCGGGAAGGCAACGCAACATCGGTAGACTAGGATCTATGGTCAAGTGGAGTGGAGAAGTTTCATTCTTTTGGCAGCGAAATTCGAGGGCGCTGATGCCTACAGTTATATGGGTTTTTGCTGTGATAGCTACGTAACCCCAGTTGTAGCTGCGATCTGTAGCAGGTTCCATGGTGTAATCGTGGGGCTCGGAGGCCTACAGTTATCTATGGATTTTGTCGGGATTGCAACGTAACCATCGGGTTAACTGCAACCATGGATGGGGGTGATGATTTCCAGAGCATTCTCACCTAAAGATATATCTTCTATTTTCAAAAACTGTTTTCTATATTTTCAATAAAATTATTTTCCAAGTATTTTCACTGGGTGTTGAAAATGGGTCTGCTAAGTACTGATAGATTTTCAGTCCTACGCCTGATCAACGTATGACCGAATTTCTGTGAGAACGGAGATGGACTGGTTGAGACATCGAGTTATAAAAGTATTTTTATAAAAACTATTTTTGTAACACTATATATGTTTAAAAATGTTTTTAAGTTGTCAGAGAAATTTTTCTGATAGTGAGCATTTTAATAAACTCTGGTTTTGTTCCTTTTCGAGGACGAAAAGATTCTAAGGGAGGAGGAATGTAATAACCCAAATTTTTGATCATCTGTAATCGATTAACGAACTGGGTTAATTAATAGAATATTGAATTATAAATTGAATGAATGAATCTGATCAGATAAATATTTATATTTGTAATTGTTTTATATATATATATATTTACACAGATTTTAATAAAATTATTGATTACAAATTTAATTTGTGTTGCTTAATACATACATGTATTTAAGTTGATTCCAAAATAGGACTTTAATTTAAAATGAATTTGAATTTGGGTTAAAATTTAAATCTAAAGGATAAGACCTTAAAATAAATTAGATACAAAAATATATATGTATATATATGTGATTTCATCAAAACATAATTTGTTTATATTATTTTCTTTAAAATATTTTATATAGATTAAGGAAAGTAATTATTAAATAGATATATGTAAGAGAAGTTAAATATTTAGAAAATACTTAAGGTAATTATAAAATTATATAAATTGACATCTTAATAAATAACAATGTAAGCTAATTCTATGCATAATGACAAATGTAAATCACTTATGATGACATTTGTAGGGATTCTAACAAATGTCATGAATTTGTTTTAAATTATAATAAAAGGTATAAGAAAATATACATTTCTATGTCTTCTCATTTTCTTTTTCAATCTCCATCTTCCAAAACAAAGAAAACAAAAAATTTGAAAAGAAAAAAAAATTGCAAATCTGTAAACTAATTCAAACCTGGGCAGATCAAAGCAGATCAATGCAAATCAGTAACTGAAGTAATTCGAATACAAGATCAAGATTAAAAGATAAAAACTCTGACCTGAAGCAATCAAGTCTTCAAAGCAAGCAAATTCAGTATTAAAACAGCAATTAATCAAGAAGCCTCAGTTTTGATAGAAACAGCCCAGATCAGAAATACCTTTCCTCTGTTTATCAATTACAAGTGAGTAATCTCATCTTTTAAGCCTAATCTTTTTTTTTCTGTGAATGCATGAAGTAAATCTTGAAAATATGTTGAGTAGTTTGGTTGCCTGTTTGTTTAGGATGAAACATATATATAATATAATAATGATGCATGCTTGTTTTCCGATGCATGTCTGTTTCTTCAAATTTTAAGCTTCTGCCTGATTTTAAATCCCTTGTATATTGATTTAATCTTGGTTTAGATAGGGCTGTAACAAGATATGTTTATTCCATCATAAACTATAGTTTAAAATAAATAAAAAATTACTTAAGCTTTGACAACTCTGTATATCTCTGGAAAGTTATAAACAGATGAACAATCTTTAAATTGTGAAATTTTCAAATACATTGATTTGAATTTTCAGGATTATGAAACAAAACTTCATACAAAATCACGAATTTTAAACTAAGAATTACAAATTTTAATACTTTATTCAGAGAGCAGTTGCCTTTTGTCTGTGATATGAGTTTTTGGGAATCTTTGTTACCACAAGTGGTTTGAGATGACGAGATTGTTCTTGGAGGTGGAGGTGTGATCGGAGAGTAGTGAAAAATTATCCGATGGTGATGCAATTCACTGTGGTGGCAGTGGTGATGGATTCTAGTCAGTAACCCTAGTTTTTACTGGGTTTTATGTTTTGATTGGTCTGGCTCATTTGGTTGATCGAGTTCTGTCGAACTCTGGGAGACGGAGGTAGGGGGTTTGAAGAAGTCTTCGCCGGAGTTTCGAAGGCGACGGTGGTCAGAGTTTCAGGTGGGAGGCGTTGACAGGTTGGGGTGGAAGAGGGTAGTTCTGTTCCAGGTTTGGGACTTCATCTTGATTTTGGTATCGAGGGAGAACAGGGTACTGGTGATGGATTTGGGTTGCATTAGTGATCGGTGACTTGTATAGATCATCGTAGTTGGTCGGAGATAGGTGGAGGGTCGGTGCATGTGCACTGTGTGTCATTTACTGGTGAGTTTGTTTGTTTGGTATGGGGTTTTTGTTTACTCGAGTTTTGCCTCGAGTGAATTGGGAATTAGCTCGAAGCTGATAGGGTTGTGACTCGAAGCATTTTTGGCCATGGCTCGAGTGTTGTTTTGGTAACAGGTTTTAAAAAAAAAACAGAGACCTGTTTTGTTTAAATATTTTGAAGTAAAGTTTTTTTTTTATTTATTTAAATGCAAGCTGAAAATTTAAAATAAGTTTAAATGAATTTAAATTTGATTTCAAATTAATTTGAATCGGAGGTTTGAAATAATTTTTTTTTAAATTTAAAGATGGTTTAAAAACTTTTAAGTATAAAAGTATTTGGATTTAGATTTAAACTGAAGTATAAATTGTAAATAGAAGTTTAAAATAAGTTTGAATCTGAGATTTTAAAATCTGGAATTTAATTTGAATTTCAGTTTTTAAAAATAAAATATTTTTTTTATATTTAATTCGTTTTAACTATTTAGAAATGGTTAAATTATTTGAATGTGTAAAATGAAGATGAAAATGTAGGTAAGTTTTAAAGACTTCAGTTTAAATCTGGAATTAAGGTTAATTAATCTATAATTAGGGAAAATCCCAGAATTTTAAACAATATCAATTTAATAACTACTAATTAAATAATTAGAGATTAATTAATTGGTAATTAAATATTAATTAATTTGTAATTAATGTTGGTTAATCTTAGTTAATTTCTTAAGAAAGAATTAAAGAATAGTTAATGAAGGTCATTAACTTAAGATTATTTAACAAATAATTAATGTGGTTAATTTTAATGATTAATTAGATTAATTAATTGATAATAATCAATTGAGAAATTGTTTAAGTTTAATTACTTAATAAAAGTGATTAAGAATTAATTACTTAATTGGGTTTAATATGATTAGTTTAGATTAATTAATTAAGCTTAATTAATTTAAACACTTGATGATTGATGAATAATTACTTAATGTAATTAAAGGAAGTGTAATTACTTAAGGAAGTAATTAATGGTAATTACTGGATGTAATTAAAGATATTGGTGATGAAAGTAATTAGGATTAAATCCCTATGTAATTAATCAGGGAATTAATTGGGACAATTAATTAAGGATAATTAATTTTTGAAATGAAGTAATTAAGGATAGTTGATGGGATTAATTAAGGGATTAATTAGAGAATAAATTAAGGATTAATTTATTCAATGAAGTAATTAAGGGTAGTTAATTATTGGGTATTATTAATCAATGGTGATTAATAATTATAGTTAATAATTAATTAATAAGATAATTAAAGGTTAATTACTGTATTTGGTTAAGAATGAATTAATTTGTGAAATTAATTTAAGGAATAAATAGAATGGTATGGGAAGCCTTTGATTAATTGTTATTCCTAATATGTGGTTTGTGATGCTATGTGATAAGATATGTTTGATTTAAACTGTGATGATGTGGGTATCTATTGATGATGAATTACTGTGACATTCTGTATTAAAAGTAGAATTATATTCACTTGAATAATTTAAGTTAAGTGGACAATGGATTCGAAGAGACCGGAGTTGGGTATTAGTAAATATCCGAAACCACTTCGATTCTTTATAATTTGATGTGTGGAATCAATAGGATGAAATGGAATGATTTAAGTGGATCAGACCCTTTAATCTAAGTTTTGGTACTTAGAACCTGATGTATGAAATAAGTAATGTCTACTACGACTTGTAAACATTGATATAAGTTACCCCGGGTTCATATTAGTTGTATGATTTTGTATTCCTTGTTAGATGGGTTTACTCACGCCGGTTTCCAGCCTGACTCGGGTGTTACTTTGATGTAATGCTCGGGTCAGACCGAGTATTACAGATTTTCAGGTAAGGACGTTCTGGAGCTCAGGAGGCGAGCTAGAGAGCAGGAACGTATAGAGAGTTTCTGATGTTAATATATTATAGCATCTGAAACAGATAGATTTATCTGTTCTGTGATTGTAAATCTGTTGTAACTCTGATATAATAAAGTGTAATTTGACAAGTACAGTTTCCTTTGTATAACTATTATTTATGTGATATTATATTTTGTTCGCTGCGTATGTGAGACTTTGGGTTTGGTTTTCTGTTCTTCTTCTTCTATCTCTTTCTTCTTTTCTCTAACTATCTAGAATTTTCGGGATCGAAAATTATGGGTCGTTACATAAAATATTTAGTGAAATAACTAAAGGTTTCTGGTAATTTAAAGATTCTGCACATGGTATTTTTAACTTTATAGTATAATGGATCAACAAAGAAATACTAACTAAATTGTAAACTAAAGCAACCCATCGATGTGGTTGTTGAAAACTAATGATACTATACACGTGAAAATGTGCGTAGAGGATTAAAAGAAATCTTTCTAACTGTTGAAAGGGTTAGTGACCTTTGAGTTCATATGGAAGAGTGTTCATCGCTTGAAGGACGGAGCTCGCAATCATGTTGGAAATATTTGCTACAGCAAATTGGTCGACTAATTGCATCACGCAGTCGACATAAGGCCTATAATTCATCTCGAGAAAAGTCGACGTATTTTTGGCCATTTATAGTCAACTGTTCAGGAGCAAATAGTTGAATGTCTAAAAAAGTTAGTCGATTATTTGTCTCGAATACTCGACTATTTTGATAAAGGTGAATTTTGGTTTACTTGCATCAGTCGACTGTTCCCCTTGGTAAGTCGGCGATTGGCTGGTGTGGATGTGTAGTATTTTTCTGAGCTAAGTAGTTAATATCGGTATCGGTAATACATCAGTTAAAGAGCGATATGCGATATTTTAAAATATTGGGATAATGTCAAGGGGATATCAAGGTAATGTCAGCATGTTTATTGGCAAGCTGTACAAATTATAGTGATGATAAAAGATGTAAATACCAATTTTTGAAAGTTCAAAAATTATTAAATATTTGGAGGTATACTTATATAAATAATTTTCCTATGCAATGTTGATTTTTACTCAATATGAGATATCCGTATAAGTTTCTGTTTAGTGGCGATATATGACTATTTTCTCCAATATTTATGTGAAATTATTGTAATATAGCTTATATACCCGTTAACATCAGCGATATATCAATAAAATGTCATGATATTTTTAGTGATCTTTACAAATAATATCACCTGAAAGTCTGATAGATGATGTATCAATAATATATCAACAATATATTTGATGCCGACTATTTAGCTTCTGGTTGAGGGTACCACCAAACTTAAGTATGTAGATTCTACTTTGATTATGGGCAACCACATGGCATAGCGACTATGTTTTGACTATGGTTGGGCATACGTTGAAATAATTGAAGTAAAATACTACTCGATAAAGGTCGTCTACTTCATTACAGAAGGTCGTATCATCGCAATTTGTAAGTCAAATTAATGTCAAAGCCTCTGGCTAGAGCAAATCGATTAGACGATAAATGTTATTGGATTGAACCATGAACTTTAAAATTGACCTACTCAATTAATAAGGATATTAATATAATCTTGATTTTAGACCAAACTCTAGATATTTAATGATATGGTTATGACCAAAAGAATACGTGTACAAACTGTCATTATTAGGTAAACTTATGTTAGATCAAAAATGCGATTTCTCATATATGATCTGTAATCCTTGAGCTTGCTCTATACTGTACTTTAGCAACGTTCATTTATACACCAATATTTAAAATTTTAAATATTGACTAGCGTTGACTAAAAATTTAGTCGACCTTAGAATTGTAGTTGAGAGTTTGATATTAGCGAAGGTAACTCACTAACACCTTGATTTATAAATGGAAAATGAGAAAATAAAGTGTGATAAGTAAAGATACTCAAAATTTAGAGTAGTTTGATCTAAGATGATCTACATCCACTATGAGGAAATATTGGCTATTCTCTTCTAATAGTTTGATGTATTTATAGCTGTTGGAATGCGTAATGAATGGCTGAGATGATGCAGTTTCGATCCAGAATCTGCACTAAGCCATAGATGAAATTGTCTAGCCGAGACTAATAGAGTTAGCACTGTGATCTACGGGCAATTGTGTAATTTATTACCTACATCTAACTTGATAACGAGTCTTATTCAAAATAAAAGATGTTTTCCTTTTGTTATATACTTGTTATAATGTGTTATAACTAATTGATTATTCAATTTAAGTATATTTAATAAAAAATCCATAAATTGTGTGCTTTGTGATAGTAATTACAAGGTATTGTAATTATGAGCAATTTATCGTAATATAATAAACGTACCTCTTTAAAAATTCTTAGACAAGATGTATCGATACTGGATCTCAAAGCATCCATTGAGACTAGACTATGTAACTCTCTTCAAATTTTGGTAGTGTATTACTCATGACTGCTTGGAGCATCATGGAGTTACATAGTGATAGTTATTGGATAACCATAGTGTTTATTCCAAAGTTGGACAAAACACTCATCGGATGTAATTGAAGAAATTAGAATGAAGAAATTAAATGGAAAATGAGGCTAATCTAACAATCACACCAAGAAAAGTAAGCAATAATAGAAAAAGACAAGAATTTATGATGGTTCGGCGTTGCAGCCTACGTCTACTTTGAAGAATTTGATGTTTATTAATGATTCTCAACTGATTCACAATAGTAGAATAATTAGTACTAAAGTTACAATGGAGTTTCAAAAGAGCGATCGCGTAGAAGTTTCAAAAGTCCGCTTTTAGTTGGTGTGGAGGTGCTATTTATAGGCGTAGGGCTGGAAATATCTACCTCAAATCTCGGAATACCCTTTTTCATGCATAGGTAGGCCCACATGATCGATCTGGAGTCGTTTGGAGTCGACCCTGATCGATCCATGCATGCTTCGCATCGATCAAGAAATGGCCCAATTGAGCTGCGATCGATCATGGTGGTTCTTGAGTTGATATGCAAGATCCTATGAAAATTTCGTTGCATTTGGACTTGTAGTTTGAGAGATATGATTGATCCAAGGTTGAATTTGCTAGGAAGGCTGAAGGCTTCGTATTGATCGATTGCGCATTGATCCTCTTCATATCGATATAATTCATATCGATCATCTCGTGTTGATGATGTGGCGTAGGAGATCCACATTTCATGCTTATAGACCGTATCCTTTGGTTTGACTATGGTATTCGTATCCAACTGATTCTAAGCTCTTCGTATCGATGTTGTGCCTTTGTTTTCACATCAATCCATGGTCCTTCTCTTTGTATCGATCAGGTGATCGATGTGAAGCATGCCGCTATTAGATGAATGAAATATGATCGGTCCATGGGATGTTGAAGTCTATTGAAATCTAGATGAATACAAAATGGATGGATGTTGATTGATGAACTTGTGCCCGTTTAGTATCGATCTGGATGGATATGAAATAATGGATGTGGGTTGATGGATGTGAAATTGATGTGTCTACATGGATCTTAATCGATCCATAATTTCAGCATACGAACTCCGATTGATCCAAAATTTGGAATGTTTCCTTTCATGGCCTTGCTTTTCATACCATGCTAATTGCAGCTCAATCCAAACTCGGACCAAGCTTTCTTGTATCCATTATAGATATGTAGATAACTGATATTTAGGACGTACTGTCTTCAATCTCTATTCAAGTCCCTGATGTCATGGCCTTGCCAAAAGGGGGGATAACATATAGAATGACTCACTCAATAATTTATTATTGGTTAATATAACTAAGTCAAATAGAAATAGAAATGTGATAATATTATACAATTCCCTCGACTTGATAATATTGTCGACCTTTAATATAAAAAATCCACTTTAATTATAGTTAAAACATGGTACAACGTCCATCGAATTACCATAACTGGGTCAAATGGAAGCATTGGAAGTGAAACACTATTCAAGAGAGATGGTTATATGGGGTTAATATCACGGATAACTAAAGTCAATTCAAAGTCTAAGTTTCTAGCAAGAGTAGTTTCATTAATAATAATTATTATTATTGAACCAACAACTTTGTATTGGACTATAAAATTAAATATGGAAGATATTGGGATTTTGACCATTACCAAATTTCATAATTCCTAACGTGATATAATTTTGACAAAAATAATCGGTGTAAATAATCATCCCTACCAGTAACGTTTAAAAAAATAAAATTGAATTTTACTAAAGCATGTAAGCAATAAATTTGGCCGTAATGTCACATCATTTGCTAAGGGGAAATATGAACTTTAATAATCGAATTGTTCGATATTAATTGCTGACCAAATTTACACTTAAAAGTCACATAATCGAAACATTGAATACTCCTACTACCACCTGATTTCATTAGTTACAAGTGTTATAAATTAATTAATATTTATGAAATATTAATTATAAAATTTTATTTAACTTGTGTTAATAAGTATTAATTAGTACGTATATAAAAGTTAGATACACACATAATGATATACGATATCAACGTGTGTTTGAATTGGATTTAATTGCACATTTATATGATCAGGCTTAAAGCATTTTAGTGGCCCAAATACGTGATAGCATGGACGACTATGGAAGAGAGTGAATGGGGTTGAATATTGATTCAAAAGGTAGAAAATAGTATGTGGAGAATCTGGATGTGGATCCACTTTTTACTCCTTTGAATCTCTACTATTTAAACACCTCAAAACCCCACTTTAGAGCTCTTGATTTTTGCCTCCTTTGACATATCATTAGGCTGGACATACCCATGATGTAATCTTCAATTTTTCAATCTTTTCAAATATAATTTAAATATAAATAATAGATCGGTGTTGTTGTTTTCAGACCGATAGCTCTTTCTGGATTCCAGATACTAATTTAATGGGTTATTTGATTCAACATTTCAACATGTCATAACTTGGAATTAGTCAAGGTAAATATTTTTATCTACTATATATATAGGCTCTTTCAAAAAAATGTATATATATATATATATATATTGGGCAAGGGTTGGTTACACCTTTAATCCTCTTTGATTTCCACCACAAGTTCCGATTTAAATAGTACTATTTAGCGGGAAGAGAGAGAAAGTTCTATTATTTAAATCAGAACTTATGGTGGAAATCAGGAGGGATTAGAGGTGTAGCGAAAACTGAGATGTAACCAATCCTTCGATATATATATATATATATATATATATATATATATATATATATATATATATATATATATATATATATATTTCACTGCCACGATATCAAAAAACTATATTTAATAATATAGTTAATGATTTTTATATATAAATTGATTTTTAAAATACAATTATGTATGTCTTAACTTTGTCTTAAAAAGTTTTGTTATTTTTAAGTATTTTCGTATGGAGATCAGTAATTTAAAATACAATTTTTTTAAAATTGCAAGTTTAAGATAAAATTATTATTTATATGGTCCAATATGCACAAATATATATATCATTATTTATTTACATCAAAAATTATTATAATATATATATACATTAATTATATATAAAAAATTAAATATTAATTTAATAGGTAAATACATGATTATATGTATATATTTTTAATAACAAATAATAATAATTTTGAAATATATAATAAATATTGATCTAAAAAATTAATTATTGATTTGAATTTGAAATTGCTAGATATTTTATTATGCAGATCTAGATCTGAAACTTAGAATTTGAATTTTAATCTTGATTTCAAAGACAAAGTTATATATATTAATATTAACCGTTACTTTGTTTTATAAATTTAATTATATATACATACATTCATATACATATATAAACAATTGTATGTTACAAATATTTTTTTATATTGTTTAAAACCATATATATATATATATATATATATATATATGATTACAGACACACATTTATGCTAGACTTTACACATGTATATGGAGGGACTAATATGTCCATTATGGTGTAAATCTAAGCATTTACACATAGCCATGTTAAACCATGTACAGTGTGTATGTTGCACATGCATGTACACACATGTGTATATGATACACATATTATATTATATAAATATAACATTAAAATAAAACATTATTTATGAATAAATAAAATATTGATTTTATTTAATATTTATTTAGATAAAAACTAGATAAATTTAGACTTTATATGCCTAATAAGATCCAAAATGGAATTATTTACGAAAATTCACCCATTTACCCCATTGCGTGCTGGATTAGTTCCAATAGAGATGTGTGCCGGCTAGGGTGCCTGTTGGTTTGAAGGGCCTGAATGTTTACCAAATAGCGGTTTGAACATGAGCATGCCTTGGTCAGGGATAGACGACATGATCAAGGAGTAGTTGTGAAGAGATAGTTTGCCAGGGTGGTAACAAAGGATAAGGTGTGGGTATCAAAGTGCTTATTTTATTTGACACACGGTGTCTTATGTGCCAGTCTCTTTAGAGAAATAGTGCATGCAAAGCTTTTTTAAGTAGGGACGATTGAGCGCCGGTGACCAAAGCTTTCCATGTTAAGACAAGAGCTTCAGAACTTGCAGGGGGTTGAGATGGACCTTTTTGAAGAAAGGATGATGAAACTATCTAAGTTGATTAAAATAAGGGTGAGGCATTTGCCACAGTCACTTGCTTGGAGATAGCTATTTACATGTCGGGCAACTATTTGTCCCGGTCCATAGACGACGTTACATGTTTTGCTAGGCTTAAATGTTTTCTGGTGTTGAGCGAGTTATTTTTAGGATTCGAAGCCTTATGCTTTAAGCAAGATGTAGGCCCAAAAAAAATAGGTGAGCTAATGGTGAGAGCCATTTGAACTATATGGACTAAGATGCTGGTAGTTGGCACCATGTGGGCTAAGACATGGGTTAAGATGCGAGCCGGTCTATATTATTTTGAGAGAAAATTAAGCAAAATTTTGCCTCACTAAGTTCATGCCTAAGAACAGGGATAAACTTGTAATTTACGCATCTAAAGTTTCTGACACATTATATGTATAAATGGAAGTGGTGGTTTTTTCTCAAAATACTGCTGAAATGATTCAATGATTAATTTAAAAGATTATTTAATGAATTGCAGAAGATCCAGATCGTTTCCCACGTATTAAATCTGACAGTTCGGATCGAACATCGTTTCCTTTAAATACACTTCAACTCTATATTTTTATTTTTTACCGAACCTTCGAACTTCTTCCATTTTAGAGAGTTTTAATCCTTTGAGCTTTTTTGTATTCAACTGGTAACTTTAGGCTTTAATTAGCGAGTATTTCTCATCTTGATTCGTTATGCTTTTCATTTTGATGTTATTTTTGAACCTCAAATCGCATTTTGGACACTGTGTAATTTCATAGCCTTTGTTGTTGCTTTTCCATTTCCATTTGCTTATTACGTCATTATTAACCTATGACACTAAAACCTAGTTATTAACCATAAATCCAAATGATTAATTATATATCTATGGCATATGTTTATCTTGTTTACCATAAGTTAGATCAGCATGTTTAATGTTGCTACATTTGTCTTATGAGTACGAATATATTATAAAGTTAAAAATATAAAAATTAAGTTAAAATGATAACATATATTATTATTAAATCATAATAAGCAAACATAAAATTTAATACACAAATTAATTAAATCAAAATTAAAATCTTCATCTCTTTTATTAATCGCAACTATATGATCAAGTATAAATATTTATTCATGTAAACGTAAAATATGATCCTGTACAAATTAATAAAAGGATATTTTTTTTAATTTCCCTAATTTACCTTATTATTAATGTACCTAATCAAACAATATGCCATGACTAAGATGAATCTTTAAAATAAGACTTCAAGCACATTGGGACGTCACATTAGATATTTAACAAAAACATTCTATTTTCGTTATATGTACCTTGGCAAGCAATCTTCCATGGTCAAACCTTTTATTTTTTAAGTGCATTTAGTAAATTTGCTTCAAAACTTGTCTTAAGCTCAAGATTTTACTTTTCGTGTTCGACACATAGATAGCAATAGAAATAAATCAATGGCTTCCATCTCCCAGTCGAATTAATATTGTACTTTTCCCTTTCATTTTGACTTTTGAAGAGTCGCCAAATGTAATATCGCCACCAATTGATTCACCAAGTACCAAAAATAGATTTTTCTTTCTACAAATGTGATTGTTTGTGCCGAAATTAGGATACCATCGATTACTTTCCTCTTGATTACTACTGCATAGGAGAAGTAAAATAACACCTTCATCTTCTTTAGTGTTGTTAGTCTCTATAAAATTATTTTTCTCCTTGACAATGACATTCTAACAAAAAATGATCAAATTGGTGGAAATTATAACATTCAATATTTAATTTATCATATCTTTATTAGTAGTTAGATAACTTATATTAAACCCCTATTTCCTAACCGTTGAAGGCAAGATAACGCAAGCACCAAGCCAAAAGGACTGCTGTCATAATAAAAGTTAGGCTATAAGAAAAGAAAGCAAAGAATAAGGAGAAGTCCAGTGTAATAGCCCGCAAAACCGTACCCCTTGAGTCGACACTATTCTACATCATATCAACTCAAAGTGAATGGAAATACGAACCATTAGGGTTAAAGAAGAAGGAGGTAGAAGAAGAAAATAGAAAAATAAAAAATATCAGAATCTCACAATCGCAACAGAACAATATATAATAGATAACAACAGATTTTTGTACAAAGAAACTGTAACTATATTATATATTACATCATTAGAGTACAACATCAAACAAAACACAATGCTGGACAGTTATATTAACTTGTCCCCACAGAAACTGATTATGCATCAAACCATGCGCAGTGGATAATACATCAAATACGTTGATACGTCTCGCCATCCAGCTCGTCTTCTGAGCTTCACAACATCCTTTCATGTATCCTATAATACTCGGTCTGACTCGAGCATTATAGTTAAATAACACCCAAGTCGGTCTAGAAAACCAGCGTGAGAAAACAAACTCAATTGGATTATTAAAGTTTTCAGAATCATTTTGAAATCAACGGTATCTCATAAGACCACGCCACAAATAAACATGCCTGGTTTTTACCTTACAATAACCAAAACATTTTCTTATAAAATCCTATGATATTATAGTAGTGTCTATATACAAATACTTATCTGAATAGCCGAAATTGTTACATTCATTAAATTCTGGCATAATAGGTTCTACAAACAAAATTGTAAAGGCACGTAGGGAAAATGGATTTCCATCAATCGCAGGGCTACTGGGGTACCGCCCGTCTTAGTACGTGGTCTAGATTACTATACCGAGGATCCACCCTGATTCCCTTCATCACAAGACAGAAGCTACCCCTTACTGGATAGTCCGAATAAGATCACCCCATGGTTGGGATCAGCAACCGCCCATGCAGCCGAATAAAATGGGGCATCTAGACAGGGATGACCTTACCCTAATTGGTTGCTAGCCATTTAGCCTTGTGTGCACCTCCCCAGTTTTAGCCATTCCCGGTTGATGAGGCTCGAGGCTATGCATTACCTATTTAGCACACATTCACTTAGAATGCTCATCGTTCTCCTAACGATGTTCTGAAAGCATTCATCCATACAAGTTCATTCCGGTCTGAACGGAACCGAAGGTACTACTCCGACTACATCCATTTTTGAATCACCCTTAGGATTAGTAGCGATAGACCTTGCACTTCACCGCTCCATCTTCGGCTCCCAGCTCTTGTCTTCTACACGAAAACGTTCAAATCAGATCGAAGTGGTTTTCGGGAAATTAATCCCGATCCCAGTCTCTATGAAACGATCAGCGCATTGGCTAATATTGATAGTCAATTATTTAACTATCAAATCACATTTACAACAATCATCAGTCTTAATAATTTTCCAAAATTATTTATTATTCGAAATATCTTCGCAAAACATCTTTCTACATTTCAATCCTTTGAAAACAATTTCAAATCACCTTTCTCTCATGGAATAAATTTTCCAAATATTGTTTATTTCCGTTAAAAATCACCCAGTCTAAATTCATTAGATTCTAAAATAATTTAAATCACTTTATTCCAAAAAATATATTTAAAACACTTAAAATAAAAACTATTTAAAACACTTAAAATAAAAACTATTTAAAGCACTTATTTAAAGTACTAATTATGAAATTTATAATTAATTTTCATGTAATACTTACGCCATAACAAATCTTAAAATAAAAGTTATGAAATTCTAAACAAGTTTTTCAAATAAAAACTTTAGCCAAACTATCTTTAAAATAAAACTACTTTATAAAATATAAATATTAATTATTATATTTTTAAATCAAAATACCAGTTAACCTTCCAAAATAATTACTGCTATAACTAATTTAATAAATATTTACCTTTAAAAAATTTAAACAACTTAAATAATAATTTCTCAAAAACATTCTTTTAAAACAACTTTTAACTTATACTTAAAAATCTGCCTCGAAAATATACTTGGCTTTTTAGGGAAATGCACTATCCTTTCACACTTTTAAAAATAAACCACTATTTATTTTTAAAACAAATTACCCATTCCTTTATAAATTCCCACCGTGAATTAATACTTCCAAATATCCACCGATATCTTATTTCACTTTATAAACCCAGTTTATAAATTCCATAGTCTCGTCCTCTTTTTGAAACATAGTTTCAACATTAAATCAATTTTTAAATTGATTTCCAAACCTATTTTGTTTAAAAAAAAATCCTTTACTTACTCAATTTATTTCAAAACCCGTTAAATTTAGATTTAACTTCCTTATTATGATTTAAAATCTTATTTAAACCGAGAGTATCAATTTCATATTTTTTATCTTTTCCAAACAAAATTTAAACTTTGAATTTAAAAATAAATTCTTTATTCCTTTAAATAATATCTCATAAGTTAAAAATTTATCTATTCCTGTTTTTCAAAAATCTCCTTTCTCATACTCAAAATTTACTTATTAGAATTTAAAATCACTTTTATTCTTTTCCAATTCATTCTTTAATTCATCTAAATTCTCTACAATTATTTACTTAGAATTTCTATTTTTATTTACCTTTAGAAATTCATTCTTTATATTTTTGGTATCTCTATATACCCAACGTATATTCAATCAAATCATAGCGTCCAATATCTTTAATTACCAATATAATTTATCATAAATTTTCAAATAAACCATATTACATAAAATTAAAACAATCTAAATAATTTTAAGGAATCTAGTTAGATCCCTCCAACTTGTTTCCCTACATCCACAGATGTTAGTCAACAAGTAAAATACCAATTCCACTTCGAGGTGGAATATCGCGGTATAAAAAGTCATCCGCTATTATGCGGGCGCATAAGGTCTCATCCGCTATATAATGCGGGAAATCAATCACTCCTATATATATATATATATATATATATATGATATCACATAAATTTAAGCAATCAATCAATAATTTAAATTTTAACTATTTGAATTAACCGGTATCCAGATGTGAGTGAGATTAACTCACCTTTGATTTTTACTGCTTGTAATCCACTCCAAACCGGCTTGCCTCTCCACTATTTTTGACCTTTATAAACATTATATCGTTTATTATCATTTGAACTAATCAATGATCAATTACCGTTTAATAAATTTAATTAAACCATTATTTTATTTAAACTAATTTTTTCCTATAATAAATAAATTTTAAGTTACAAGAAAAATTAATTAAGTTAATCTCCTTAATACACTATATTTAAAATAACCAAGTAAATTTTAAATGTATATATATATATATGAATATTTATTTGTTTTTAGAACTACATATATACTAAAAAATTAATCCATACAGACTTCATAAAAAAATCAGATTTATATATAGACTTCACAACATTTTAGAATTCCCTTTTCCCAAACTTTATTTAAAAAATAACAATAACAATTTTCTGCTTGTCTATATATATATATATAGACACACACACACACATTAAATCTAATAAAATAAAATTCCTATATCCAAAATCATATTTAAGATTTTCTATTTTTTGAAATCAACATCTTAAACTTTACGGTTTTGAATAAAAATAGGCATGAGAGAATATATATATATATATATATGAATTTACTGTATTAAATTAAAAATGTAATTTTATACCTTGCAACCTTCGACCTCTCTCTCACTTAACACTCCTCGACTTCCTTGACATCTCGAGCAACTAGGCGGCTCCAAGAGGTTACCTGTCCACCCAGCCTCACAAGATCTCGATTCCAAATCACGAGACTCCCATCCCGTGCAATCACCCGAACCATAGTTGCCTCCATTAAAGTCAATCGCGAGAGGTCATCACTGCTTACCACCCTGATTTAAGCGATCGATCCTAACATGAGCACCTGAAGCTGCTGTCGGTTGGGATCAAAGGGAAATTGGGAATGGATGGGAATTTTACATAGATTTATCGAATTATTTGAAATTAGAATTTAGCTTGGCCATTACTCTTTTTATTTATGTTTGTGCTTTTGAACGAATTTGAAAATGAAAAAAAAACTATCGCTCGACCACAAATATTTGAAAGATTAGGGATTGAAATCAAAATAGAAGAGGGGAAGAAGAACGAGATTAGTATTGAGAAGATTTTGTTTTCGTCCATTTTTTTAGAATACACGTGTTCTCAGGGAAGACAAACACGTGCTATAAATCTCTATACGTGTCCGCAAAGACTACAGTGTTTCAAATGCAATAATATTATTTATGTTTAAATTTAAATTATCTCGATTTTCGCAACTCACAACCTTGATCTCCAATCGAGGCATGTCGCTGGGCGTTTATAATGTTAAACCCCTATTCTAAACACAATGGAAATGGTTATGAGTCCTAACTCAATCGTATAAAGAAGATAGCTTTTTGGACCCAGATATTTAATATTGCATTTTAGCACGTTTACCAATTGTATGATCACACGACAACTCCAAACATTACGAAATTAGAAATCCGATAATAATACACTATTATGGATCTAATGGAACTGGTTTCATCAAATTCCAAGACTGTGCCTCGAAAGGCAATTTTTAAATATCAATTTAAACGTTAAAATTTTAAAATTAAACCAATCACCTTTTTAATTCGAAACATTAACTATCTTCAGCATTATCAATATAAATTTTACAAGTCTTCAAATTATTTTTAATAGGCTTTGAATTTCAAATCCAACAATTTACCCAAATTTTCGATTGTTAAATTTAATAATTTAATTTCCAAACAAGCAGTGATATTTGAAATTCAAGTTAAACTAACTTTCAAATATTTAAAATCAATTAAATATTCCAATTTAAAATATCCAGAAATTCCAAATCGTCATATCCAGGGAATACTGCACCCAAAAATCTTAAGATGATGACAAAGACTCAAAGACTGTGTCGATCTCCTAATTCCAGCGTTACATTATGATACTGAGCCCAAAAAATTGAAGTGGTTACAAGGTGTAAAAGACGGTCTACAACCTTAATACTCAAAACTTCAACATGTCTATCGAGCCTGCACCATGATCTTACCTCAACATATACAACTATGATGATGTAATGTCATCTCTATTTAGTATTACTTAAATTTGTTGCTTTTAATCCACGGAAGTACTATATAATTACTTTCGCGATCATTTGAGGTGTTATGAGACCAAAAATCTAAGCAACTTTTGGTGCTAAAAGGATGGCTCAAACCTCCATATCTTATTTACAATAAAGTTTAGCTATATTTCACTTCATATACGATGAATCCCATAGATTCTGCTACTCCTCCCGCATAATAATAGTTACACCTAACTTAAAAAAGAGGCCACTCATAATTTCGAAACCTCAAGCTGAGGGAAAGCTTCAACTGAGGCCCTCATAGATCCAATCTTGGTCGTGACCCATTCCTTCCCAAACCAACTAAACCAACATATGGAGGTGTTAGAAAACGATGGACCAACATATACTCACATGCAATCCTTCCCTCAAGACTCTACAACTCATCACCATCACTCGTCAACTGAGCTCACCATTCAGTAGGCGATTGAAAACGACACTCTCGAAAAAGGGAATGGTGATGCTGGCCAAAAAGTTGATCCCAAAATAAAAGACAAGATCCAGGCCATACTGCAAATCAAATCCAAGCCAGCCAACATCAACCCGTTCCTGTTGAAGAAACAAACCCAATCTACCCGTGATGATGATGACATCACTTCTTAGGGTGATTTATCCCAGATGGACTCAAAGGAAAATAAGATCCGATAATTATAGGCATGAGTGGAACAATTGGCAAGGCTTTGCCAACAAAACACTGGGGAGAAGGTCAGGTAAGAAGACTCTTCCCCATTCAGCGAAACCATTATGGAAGTAGATTTTTCGAACAACTTTAAAGCCTCATTGAACAACAAATTTAATGGAACTACCAACCCCGATGACTACAACTTCACTTTTGAGTATAAAATGGACATTCTAAAAATAGGAAGAGTCACTCGATGTAAACATTTCCCTGTTTACTTAGCCGATGCAGCCTCCCGAAGGTTTAAGGGATATGGATCAAGTGAGGTACTGTCTTCGAGATGACTATCCATGTACTTCCAAGGTAATTTAAGTTGAAAATAGAATCCTCCCCAGATGTAAATAACCAATCATGCATAATGCAAGGAGAGAATGAAAGCTTGTGCAACTTTGTGAAGCGCTTCAAATCTAAGGCACTCTGGATTAGAGTAATTAGTGAAGATGTGCTACTTATGGAAACCCATGTTGGGAAGAAACACATCAATGTGGGAGAAAAACAATAGAAATTAATGTCATAATACGAAGGCTTCCTACGAGAGGTCTAGTGGCTATATTATAATGGAAGAGGTCGGATCTACGACTCAACCTTAAAAACTTCTACCCTAGCTATGACAAGAAAAAGGGGACATAAGGGTATCATCCACCTGCGAAATGACAAAAGGAATTAAATCTCACTACAAAGAGACCTTTTACTCAGAGTCCTAGGTAGATATATAATGACTAGGACCGACCTCACATACAATTTACCGAATAAGGGGATGAAAGCAAAACAAAATTGGAGTGGAGCATACTGCCGCTTCCATAGAGCCAATGACTGCCATACTGACAATTACAGACATTTAAAGAATGAGATAGATATTGATCCATAAAGGATACCTAGGTAGCTTTCAGAAAACCAACAACGAGAACGAGGCCAGAGAACTCACTTCCAACCCGAATTAAAACCGGGCAGGAAATCCCTCATACCTCATAACCTCAATTAATGGTGGAGCACACCTCGTTGGAACAAGACAAAAAGAATGAGAGAAGTACGTGAAAAAGGCCAAAGCACAACAGAAGATGGTTTTCTACATTAAGCCGTAGGAAATAGTTTTCATGACAGCTGATGCAGTAGGGATCGTTTTTCCACACCAGGATCCGCTTGTAGTCACGATGCAAATTTGGAATTGCACCATAAAAAAGTCGTTACGGATTCTGGAAGCTCTATCAATGTAATTTTCATGTCAGCATACGACCAGACGAAGCATTTATCTAAAATTCTAAAGCCCGATCCTAAGCCGATTTACAGCTTTAATGACATAACTGTTATTGCTGAGTCAGCACGCCTGCTCGTCACAGCTAGAACAACACCTCTGCACAAATCCTTCTATGCAAATTTCTTGATCATTAATCAACCATCATCGTACATTGCCTTCCTAAGAAGACCTATGTTGATACACTTGGGGGCAATCTTCTCTCAGATGACCTGCTTATGAAATTCAACCCTCCTGCGGTGATAGGTTCAGTGAGGGATGAACAATTTTTAGCAGGAACTATATAATGTAAGCAATAAAATTATTCTAAACTATTATGCTGTCCCATTTGATATTTGCGATAATAGTAATAAACTAGAAACCAAACCAGCTCAAAAAACTATGTCGGTACCAAGTACCAATACTGATGCTTCATCCTACAACCACAAAAAGAGAGAAAATGACATATATGCACATGAGCGCGCAAACGAATATAATTTGGTCTATGCACGATACTTCTCTAAAGATGCTCATAAACTAGCACTCTCAGTCAATTCTCAGCCTGAGGAGGAAACAGAAAATAAGACAGACCCGAGATTAGGAGCGAAAAAGAAGCAATTTAAGCCAGTAGATGATCTTAAAGATGTATAAATAGATCTAAAAGTCCCGATAAATTTTCTCGATATAAGGAAAAATCTCCGTGCAAAAGCCCAAGTTGAGCTAATAGACTTTTGAATAAATAAACTGATGTATTTGCTTGGATCCATTCAGATATGGTAGGAATAAACCCAGCCATCGTTTGTCATGCACTCAACATCGATCTTGATTCCCATCCAATGAGACAAAAGCACAAAACAACAAATCAAGAAAGATATATGCTCTACATGAAGAAGTCAAAAAGATAGAAAAATGGATTCATGAAGGAAGTATATTATCTAAAATGGATCGCTAACCTAGTACTTGTGAAGACACCTAATGGAAAATGAAGGACCTGCTTTGATTATTCCAACCTCGATAAGGGCCACTAGGAGGATAACTTCCCCTTACCTAGAATTAATTAGTTAGTAGATGCGATTAGAAGACACGAGCTGCTCTAATTCATGGACCGCATACTCAAAATACAATCAGATAGCAATTCAAGCCAGATCATTAGCATACTAGTTCTGTGACAGGCAAAGGTTTTCATTACTATAAAGTCATGCCTTCGGGCTAAAGAATGTTGGGGAAACCTATCAAAGGCTGGTAAATATGATATTCTCGGATCAGATCAGAAAAAATGTTAAGGTGCATGTAGATGACATGCTGTTTAGTTAAAGTAGCATCATACCACGTCCATGACCTGGGAGAAACTTTTGACGTCCTGAGACAATATAATATGAAGCTGAGTCCATTGAAGTGCGATTTTTCTATTCGGTTGAGAAAATTCCTAGGATACATAGTAAGCACTTGTGGCATTGAAGCAAACCTAGAAAAGATTGAAGCCATAAGGAAAATGGAAATCCTAACAAAGCCAAAGGATCCCATGAGCTTAAATGACGGTGGGCCAGCACTGAGATGGTTCATCTTAAAGGCAACCCATAAGTGCATAACATTCTTCGATCAAGCAAAGAAAGGGTGAGGTTTCGAATGTATGAAGGAATGTAAAGGTGCGTTCCAAAACCTGAAAGACCATATGGTCTACACTCTTGTTTTATCTAAACCGATAACAGGTGAGAACTTGTATGTATATTTTGCTATAACCGATAAAGTTATTAGTGTTGTAGTGATTCGAAGAGACGAAGGGTCCTAGAGGCTCATCTACTTCACAAGCAAGCATTTGTGAAGAGAAGAATTAAATCACTCAGTCATTGAGATGCTAGCCTACAACCTACTCCTCACGGCAGAAAACTGCGACCTTATTTCTAAGCATATCCCACCAAAGTCCTCGCAGATAAACCCTTTATGCAAATACTGCAAAAGCCAGAGACATTAGGCCTCTTGTTAAAATGGGCAATGGAGGTAAGCCAAGACATCACCTACTGTCAGAGAAAAGCGATCAAAGGTGAGGCATTAGCAAACTTCGTTGTAGAACACATCCTTCCAACCGAGTCCTAAGCAGAGGAAATAACATTCACCCTGTCGTTTTGGCAACTATTGTAGATAGAGCTTCAAATGAACAGGGGGTAAGAATTAGGTATATGCCTGTTACTCCAGATAAGAATAAATTGCATGGAGCAGTGCAACTCGGTTCAAGGCGACCAACAATATAACAAAGTATCAAGCTCTCCTTGCAGGCTTGAGAATGGCTCACGTAATGAAGGTTACCCATATAGAAATTTACAGTGATTACTAGTTGGTTGCAAATCAAGTGCAGAGAAATTTCCAAGAAAAGAAGCCAACCTTAGACAAATATGTGTAAATTTCCAAGAAATTACTTAAGCAAGTTGAACAATTTGGAATATAATTGATTCTACGTGAGAACAATTCTTTTGCCGATCCATTAGCTAAACTTACAAGCACTAAAGTGGCGAATGAAATGAAAGTAGTTCCAATAAGGCATCAGTCAGAGCCGAGGATCACATAAGCTAACCAAATATTGGTCCTAAGCCGAGCCCAATGGGTAATGAGGGATCTCAAGACCCAAAAACCAAGGAGAACCGAAGGCAGACCCCAATTGAACCCATGCTTTAGGAAACTGAGGAGAACATTTGGATGACTCCCATCAAAAAAATTCCGGTTAAATAAAGTCATCTCCCCAAACTGAAATAAAGCCCATAAAATAAGATATCTAGCCCTGTGCTACTCCTTCTTTGATGGCAATTATACAAGCGAGGTTACTCTACCCTTAACTTAGGTGCATTTCCAAAAAAAGAAGGGATGCGGGTTAAGAGAGAATTTCATAAGGGGTTGTGCGAGGATCACTCAGGGGAAGCCAAGTTAGCAAAGAAGGCACCGAGTCATGGTTGTTGTTGGCCTACAACACTCTAGGATATAAGGTAATTTATGAGAAGATGCGACAAATGTCAAAGATTCACGAGTATCGCTTGACATCCATCCCACGAGCTCATCCTATTAGCTAGCCCAAGGCCCTTTGATATATATGGAATAGACTTAATAGGTCCACTTCCTATGTCAAAGGGAGGAGTGAAGTATGCAATAGTGGCAATAGACCACTTCACTAAATGGGTGAAAGTGGAGCCCTTGGTTATAATCACCATAAAGAAGATAGTCACATCTATGGTAAGAATCATAATCACTAGGTTCGGAAACCCCTATAAGATAATCTCTAACAATGGAAACCAGTTCGAAAGAAAAGAATTCACATAACTCCATGAGAAGAATGGCATAATCAAAAGTTTCTCCCATATCGCATAGCCACAACCAAATGGGCAGGTCGAAACAGCGAACAAAACCATAAGCTGTTACTTAAGAAAAGAATGCAGAAGGGAAAAGAGAAATAGGCATAAGAATTATCTTTAGTATTATGGACCTATAGAACTTCGATCAGATCTCCAATCGACCATAGCCCTTTCTCATTAACCTATGATACGAGGCCATGCCCCACATTGAAATAGAAGTCCCCTCGCATAGAAGAATATCTTATACAACTGAGAAGAACATGAAACTAAAGGAAGTTCCCCTCGACCTCATTTAAGAAAAAAGAGATGAGGCAGCAATAGTATCTCTCGCATACCGATAAAGAATGGCAAAAAATTACAACACAAGACTAAAAGAAAGAAACTTTTGTAAAGGAGTTTTGGTACTATGATGGGTAATAGCCAACATAAAAGACCCGATAGATGGAGCTAAATTGGGAAGGCCCATTAAATATAGCAAAAGTTCCAGCCAATGGTATGTACCAACTATCGAAACTTGATGGCAACCTAGCTTCGAGAACATGGAACTCAAAGCACCTCAAGCATGTTTTCGTATGACCTACACTACTTATGTAATAAATATTGTAATTGTTATAAAAAGTATTAATATAATGAACTGGATGTAGGGATATTGGATGGACCGAACCAATATAAAAATTTCTCTATGTTAATTTCTTTAGCATAGCTGAATAATCACATTGGATGTAGAGATATTAGACGGCCTAAACAAGCTATCATAATAAAACTGCATAAAACACAGCTCGGTTTTTTAGCCAAATAATTAAATAGGATGTAGGGATATTGGACGGCCCGAACTAGTATAGAACCCCGGCTATGTTAATTCTATTAACATAGCCTCACTAGATGTAAGGATAATAATCTACCCCCAAATACATGTGCATGAATCAGGAAGGTTGTAAATACATGACCTGATTTCACAATCAAAATAATTATCTACCCCCAAATAGCGAGGCAGACCGTGCCAAGCACAAAACATGGTTCAAACATCAAAAGTAATGTTTAGGAAGCATGAATGATGCAGACAACAAATTCAAAGATGCGAGAAAGAAACAATTCATTGGATGCACAACAATTATCGAAACAGATGCAATCCTAGAAATTAATTAAAGCTTGCTAGGTAAACATAAAAAATAAGGATTACCTTATGTTTATTTAGGCTTGTTAATATTCACTGAATATTGCGCTTGTATTTACACAACCCATACTTCTACAAACACTTTAAAAGTGCAAAAGAAAACGGCAAGTAACAATAAAACGAAACAACTTCACAAAACTGAATCAGACTCAGAGGAAGAGTTGGTATAATCCTTCTTTAGCGATATGATCTGCAGGATAGTGGTGCTACGCGTAGAGAAGAGCTATCCATTGGTTGAAGAGCATGAGATGGATCGTTCTATTCAGTGATAAAAGCTGATGAGATGGGGACAACATGGTCATAAGTGGTACGAGGGTTGTAATTAGCACCAACCCAGCCATCAGTATAGTCCTGTGGATCAAATTCACAATCTGCATGATTTTATTGGAATGTTAGGTCAACCCTCGGCCAAAAGCGAGCGAAAATGTCAATTGCATGCTTCAGACCAATCTTCTTCGTAACCCTTCTAACCTTCTCAAAATGAAACCGCTCCTGAAGGAAGCTCCGTCTAACCCACCTCGAGAAGTAGCGAAAGAATCAGGCGAGCCTTAGACCCTAATTTAATTTTTTTTGTTTTCAAGGATGTTTACACGTCGCACAACCACTCCCTTGATCTGATCAATCTCCTTCAAAAGCCAATCCTTTGATTTATTAATTGTTCTGGTATAAGGTCCAAAAAGCTCCTGCATATTAGAAGTATAAGGTGACCTGCCACTACCGCTAGTTTCCGACCCTTTTTATAATGATCTTTTACTCAGCAAATTTTACTTCGAAATAATTTTTCAATTCATTATTCCATATATGAATGATGTCAGGGTCTGCCCCAGCTAGGGGAGCAGGAGATGGATTGGGTTTCGAGACTATACCTTGAATTAGCGCTATGGAAGCTCCACAATGCTAATTTGCCTTGCAATTTGCTCACCTAACTCTACAACTTTGCATTCCATAGCCTTAATTTTGTTCGCATATACAACCTTGTATAAGCCTTCGGTGTCCCTTAATAAAACTTCAAATTCTATGACCTTGGTCAAAGAAGAATTAAGCTTCCCTTTAAAGGCGACCTTCTTCAGATCTCGATCAAAAGAAGCCGGCTGAAAATAAAACGGGCCCATACAAACCAAAATTAAAGAGAAGTACAATTAAGTAAAGAACGTTAATGAATTGAAAAAATTTGCAAAGCAATTTTAATTTAAATAATATATGTACAACCCAAAGAAAGTATCCAACAATATAGAATTACAAAATCATTTATAGTTAGAAATCGTTAAAATACTATAATAAAATCACCTAAGGTAGTCTAGCCAGGGGTGGGGTTGAACTGACGGGAATAGTTTTTTGGGGGGTCATAGTAAGCGCCTGCCCAATGATCCATTGGTCCCTTTGTGTCTACGTCGAAACCTATGATAGCATAGGAAGTTCAAATCAAGCATAGGGTAGAAATAAGTAAAGACGTCCTTGGCGCACTACAAGAAAATTACTCCGTCTTTCTTTTAACTTTCTCTCGTCTAAGTTTTTTGAGAAAGAGGTGATCCTATCCCGAGCTTCATGCAAGAAATCCTTAAGCTCGTAAATCTTCAGTACAACTTTCCCCCTCATGCTTTCTAAAGTCTCAATAAGTTGAGCCTTAGTTTTCTTGGTGTTTCTAGCAAAGCTACCAAAATATATAAGGGTGCCAGGCCTCCACTCCTCCCCTCCTCTGCATATGGGAATGCACCTTTGGTCCCACGCCTCTTCTTCCACTTATTTGCCAAAGAAGGATTCACACCCGTAGGAGAAGCAGGAACCAAACCCAAACTTGACCCCTCTATCATTCTTCCTTCTTCAGCACCTTCATTTTTCTCAATTAGGTAAACAAGTTGAGCAAATAAATCTTCTATAGTCTTATACAATTTTGTTATCTCTAATTGATAAACGACACCATAAAGTTCCTCACCATTTTTTAAGGATTGCTACAAGTCCTCCAACTTTGATTCAGTTACCAAAACCCCTTTATGTAGCTTAATATTAAGTTGGAGTTGATGGCTTGGTGCTTCTTTTGGCTCCTTAAGCTCCATACTAGCCTCCTTTAAATCATTCTTAAGCCTTTCACTAACGATTATCAGACGGATATTATCCTCTTCTAAGGCCGTAGCAGGAGTCGCCACTTTAATCTCAAATTCAAGCACACTCATGTCATTAGGGCCATGAACGATAGGGGTAGAAGGAATGTTAGATTCAAGGATTTCATTGAACTCGGATGAAAGCCCATGTGGATCAACCTAGTGAGTAATGATTGAAACTTCAACTCAAAGAAAATCAAAATGCACCACGTTAAATTCAAAATAGGAATGTATATTATTAAATACATCGTCATACGACAAATTCAACAAACCCATATAATAAAAATGACAGAAGTAAGCATAACTCAATCTTTATGTAAATTTCTAAGCTTATGCTTAACCATTCCAAGTGAAGGCTATCAGGTGGGAAATAACCACTCTCTAGGGTGTAATTCCACCGGCATAGTACAAAGTCACAAAGTGCCTCCTTTTCTTTAACTACTCGATCAATCCTAAAGACCAACCCTTGGGTTTCTTCCTTAAGTTTTATAAAAGACTCATCTAACTCTTTCTCATGCCTACGGATAGTCGCAGCATTAAGATTAGTATGATTTAGGACTTGACTTTTGAGATGTCCTTGCTTTCCTTTAGAAGTTTAGTAAATAAAACTCCTTTTTAATACTAAGACAAACGAACAAAAAACAACAAAGATGACCTATTCATTCATAAGACAATAACGAGATAAAGTAACAATAAAGAAATTTTACCATGATGAAAAAATATTAACAAGCTAACTTTTACTGCACACCGAGGAAATCTTAAAACCCACATACAAGAAGTTAAATAATTACATGAGTGGACGAGGAGACACATTTTTTCCGGATACCCCATTATCATTATACGCCCTTGTTTCCTTGGATGTTGCACCCTCCCTTGGCTGCCTAGAGACAGAAGGAGAGGCATTCTCTATGGCAAGATCCTCAGCCCGCTTGGCTCAGTAGTGAGCAAGAGCTTTGTCAATTCTGGCTTGGTTCTTCTGAAAGCCAAGATCGACCTCAGTGCCAAACTGACGTCAAGTTGAGGCATACATCTTATAAATCACACCATAAGTGATCTCCTTAAGCTTCCTCTATGTTTGTGCTAGCTATGTATTTAAAGTCTCACTAAATCCCCATAAATTCCCTCAATAGCATCTAACGCTCTTCGACTACTATGATTTTTCAGTTTACTATTATTAAACAGCAGATCTGCATCAATCCCTTCTATTTTCCGCTACACCCACTAAATCAAGGCTTTTTAGCATCCACTTTAGCAACATTAATGTAAAAGGTGATTTGATTAATTTTCTTTTAGATCAATTCAACAAAGTTAGGGTAAATACATAATTTTAAGGCATAAGTTTTTAATATAAGTTAAAAATTTATTGTAGTCGCCAAATTTAGTTTGAATAAATCATGATATTCTTTCATTTTATTATATAAAATTAATGATTTTTTTTTCTACATAGATAATATGAGAATGAGAATAAATTAACATTAAATATTTGGTTTTCCATCTAATGTATTTTTCTGCACCTCCATTGTCACTATATCCCCACTATAATTTTTTGCACCTCTACCACTTTAGAACCATTAAGCGCTTTAACTGCGTTGCCAGACCTCGCCCTTCTCTTTCAGCTCGTGACCTTTTCCTTCCAACTCGCATCCCGTCGATACCAAAATCTCTTCGATGGTCGTCGCTGCCCCCTTCACCCTGATATGATATACCTCAAAATTATCCATAACCGTGGCCTTCTTAGAAATAACTGAATTAAGACTTGCTTCAAGCTCGAAAACTAAAACCAAGGACTCGATCCGCTCTCCCTCCTATCTCTTCTCGACCTCGTTTGTCAAGGCCCTAACTAGAAATAACAACAATAGATAAGAAAACAGCTAAATGAATAAAAAAGTGAAAGGTGATATAAGCACTTATAGGACTAAGACCATTTTATCTCGACCGTGAATTAAGAAGAAGAGACCCCATGAAATGGGAAGGGAAGAAGAGAAGGGGGATATGAAGCAATTCTAGGCAAATTATCCAGGGCATCCCTTCCTTCCTTCTCAGCAAAGGAAGGATTGCAAAGGAACAGCAAAGCGATAATAGTCAAGAAAGGATTGCAAAGGAGGAACAAGGAGAGCTACCGAAGTAGGAGCGAGAAGAACCGCTGGAGGAAGAAGGTAGGTGGATACAGCAAGCCTTTTGGAACTTTAGCCAAAGACATTATCATCACCATGCCCCCTCTTTTGATCATTCTTCTTCATCTGTTCGTTATCCTCACGAAATGCATCTATAAGGTCTTCATCCATCTTGCTTACACTTGAAAATTTTCAAGATCACTACAGTTTTTCATAAAGGTTGGAAACATAAAATAATAAATCTTTGACCCATAGAAAATTATACCTTCAGGCTCATCCGAAATTGGAGAAAATTTAAAAACAGAATGTCAGAACTTAAGATTTGGGCGCAAAACCCCATGCTTTTTCAGCATCAGTCTAGTAAAAAAACATTGTATTTTTCTCTCCACTGCACCTAATCCCAGAATATGGTTCCTATAGAACTCATACAACTTGGTGGCATCATCGATAATAATGGGTCGAGTAGGATGTGGGCAAAAGGAAGGAGGAAAATTTTCAGAATTTTAAATGAAGAAATATAAAACGATCCATCTTTGAATCTTGCAGGAAACAGACGTTAGGATCTCTTACTTAACTTAGGATTAGTAAAACCCGACATTGCCCCATATAGCGCTTTTGTTGATACCAAGAAAATTCTAGAGCTCCTCATAAGTAGGAGCATAATCATTCCCTGCATAGAGAAAAAAATGTGGCAATCACAAGAGATTATGAAAGGGGAGTGAGCTGATATGAATGAGATCAATGGCGGTCAGCCACTCGCGAAGGACTTGATTCTAGGAAAGATAGAGTCTACATCGTATATGTTCAGGAGTGTGAGAGGTAAATCCATCTAAGGGAGTGTGAATACGTTCGTGAAGTTCAGGAACCCTAACCTCGTAACCTATGAAACCAAATTGACTTAAATACCCTCGACGTCTTTTAGACGAGTTATCTTACATGGCAAAGACAAAGGGGAAGAAAAAGAAACCATTTCGAAATCATGAGTTTAGTTATGGAAAACTGCTAAAATAAAGAGGTCCACAAAAGAATACAATCCTTACTCCGATTTGAAAGAGAATCTAAACACGGAAAAAGAAAAAATTTAACAGATAATTTTTTTTCTCATTTATTTCTTTCTCTTTCCTTTTGTAATAACAAAGGGAGGTAAAAGAATAAGAAGAAGAAGAGAAAAAATATATACATACATTACATGAATTTTTTTCCACACAATGTAAATGATGAAAAATTTCTGAAGCGTCCATCGATCGATTAAATGGTAAGAATAATGAGCACGGAGATCAAGATAGATTTGCGTGGTAAGTGAAGAGATTGATATATAGCTTTACAAAGAGCCAACCATGGGGAAGTGACACTTGTGCAATAGCATTAAGTGCTAAATGGCTACTAATAATTTCACTTTCTTAAAAAGAAAGGTATAGGCAGAAGTGATGGGATAAGAGAGCGATTGTAAACGAAGAAATGTCGTGTAAGAACCCATATCTTTATGGGCCTAAATTTCGATAAAATCAAAACCAAAGTCCATCAAAGCACAGATCGTTGGTTTTGGTACATACAAATAAGCAAGAGCATTATCAGAGATTGATAGAAATATAAAATCAAAGTGGAAATAATAATAGGATAAAATTACCGACTATGACTACTACCTTGGAATTAATGGTATTCCTTAGATAGCAGATTATCACATTAGCATCGAGCATGAGAGAAAGAAGACTTCTCTAACAACAATGCATATCTAGTTCCAGTGATCTGTTCCACTAAATTCTATCCTGTGGGTTGTAATGAGGAAGGGGGTCAGAACAACATTTCGGTAACTAAAAAGTATATAAACCGTTCATAACATAAATTTATACCAATTGGTTTCCATTTAATACTTGTGTCCATTAAGGTTAGCAGTTCTAATCTAATCTTGCATTGCACACGTGATTACTTACCTACCCATTTCCAAGGTACAAAATACCAATGAATTATTTTCAACCACCCAATACTTTCAAACCCATTTTCCATTTAATACTTCTAAATGTGAAGCAGGTTTCTATAACACTTTTAAAATGAGAAATTGGCAGACTCAGCCTTTAATACCTTAATCAAGGCAGACCCCATCATTTAAGACCTATTCCCAAAGTGGTTACCTAATAATGTTGTCAATGGTCGGTGCATCCTAGCTACAAATACCTCTAACCACTATTTAAGGCTTTCAATATTAATGTTCCATCTATCATCGATAAAATCATAGTCATGTAATAAACATTACCAAGCCACTGTATACCTTTTATTAGAAAATAGGCAGACTGTGGTCTTTTAAGACCTTAATTAAGGCAGACCCCATCATTTTAGACCTATTCCTAAGGCGTGCTCCTCAATGGTACTAACATCAGTACAGCCTTAGCAATGTGAGAGACAATACCCAAGCCACCTAATACCTCATTAGTAAGGACTAGGCAGACTCATATTCATTTAACACCTATTTATAAGTAGGGCTTTGTCATTTAATATCTAACCCCAAGGCGGACTCCTCACTGGTACTATGTAGTTGACATTGCTTGGGAATCTCATTGGGCTACCTAATAGTTCTTTTCTCGGAAAAAGGCAAACCCTTCAGTCAGTTAAGACCATAAACCTGAAGCTAACCCTTCCCGATATATCCACTATCACTCTTTAATTATAAATATGGAGTCCCATTAGGCTACTTCTTTCTATAGGGAGGCAGGCCCTAAAGCCACTTAAGACCTCAGCATGAAGTAAACCAATTTTAGCGACGTTGTTATTTATTTGTAACCTCATTAGTTTACTTAATACTTGTATTTAGGAGAAAGGCGGACCCTACAACCACTTAAGACCTTAAACCAGAAGCGAACCCCTATGGAGGTATTCCTCATCGCTCCTAATTCCAATTTTGGACCAAAGCAGGCCCAATCTCTCACGTCCTCATGGTTCCTAGGATTAGTGATATCTAACATCAGTAGTAAGTGCACCTAGCTATCGGTAGCCACATAGTGAAGGGTAGTCTTTCGTCGAATGACCTCTTGACCTCGCATCACTAACCTACTAAATCCAATTAACTGCCCTAAGTCTTAACTTATATCATCTTAAGTAGACATTAGACTTATCTTACTAATTTCCTTTTTTATTTGAAGCAATAAGATTTACCTTAAATATTTATCTACGCATAAATCCCTGTTTAATGCTTGTAAATGTCAATTTGTCCATAAAATCATAACAGATGTTTTCTAAGACATTTATGTATGACTACTAATTTCAAACTAGTAACCTTTTATATCTTGCCATTTTTATCAGTCTTAATAATCCATTTACCTTATTAGATTATTGCAACTCCCATATTTATTACCGTTTATCGGAGTGACAACTTTTTAAATTCTTTTCCCATTAGTTCGTGAATATTCGTGCAAGCGTCGTTATTGGTTTTTTTAATTACTATTAACGCAGTAAATTACGCACAAATATTTACTTTTATCAAATATGTTCTAGTTATATACCTTCACTAGAATATTCTTTTCTATGTTAAATTATTGGAACCATATGAAAAAGATTATCCGCTATAATTTCCATACGTTAGCCCAAAAAAAAGATTTAACTTTAAAAGATTATATTTTTAAAAATTACAAGGAATAATCACTTCTTTTCATTACTGAAATAGACAATGTAAACTACAATGAATACCAATTTTTACACATCCTTTCTCTTTCTATTTGCATCTATTCTTTATTAGATTGAACGCTGTATTTTTATAAATGGAAAAGAAATCAACCTAATTTACAAGCGGGTCTAAATTCTCAAAATTCCAAACATAAAAAAGTTTACATTCCAACAAGATTAGGTTAATAATCTAAATTTATAACATTATTATAAAACCTATTTCAGATTTGGAATAAATTTCATTCAAATCAATATTCTAAATTCATACTTCTGCGACTGATTTCTAGATCAGATTATAAACAATCCTAAATCAATTCATAAATAAGAATATGTAGGCAATATTTATTATATTCAGATCATATTCAATTTGTTTCCTATAATTTATACACAATTATCCAATTGGGCATAAAATCAAATAAGTACCAACGGGATAATTTTCACTTTATAACAATCTATAAAATTCCCCATCCACCTTTTATAAGCGATCCAAATCTCTAGATCTGAAGTGAAACATTTAATTCATCCTCAAATCCTTTTTAATCTAATAGATATGTATAAAAGGGTGTGTGTGTATATATATATATATATATATATATATTAGAATTACAGATCTAAGAAGAGATTTGGGATTGTGAGAGAAAATAGATACAAATGTATATAATTATATAAGTGAAAAATAGGTGCACGTCCTTATAGTTAAACTTAGTCCACGTAAACTCCTCCTGTTTCATAACTTATATTTTTGATCCCTATTAATATTTGCGGCTAAATTTATTCCATAAATACCTTGTTTACCTCTTACGCTTATTTTAATGGTGGTCATGATTTCGATTACAAGTTTTTGATTCTGATTTAGCTCGACCATTGTTTGAAGATAATATTTCGGATTCATGGCTTTATCTTCTTCCATGTATAATATTAGTTGGATTTGCAGTCAATTTTGTTCGTTTTTCATTGATATTGCGATATTGCTTGATAATGTTTTTATTTTATTTCGTTTGTTTTTTTGTTTAAAGTAAATGGAAATTACAAGTATTCTCATGTTTATTTTAGCTGAAAAAATAATGCGTATGTATAGGGTAATGTTCAATGATATATTTTGTTAGTTTTGATTAAGTTCAGATTTTTCTGGAATTATTGTAAATATTTTACTGACTTGTCCGCAATTAATTTGAATAAGTATGGTGAAAATGCTATGCAAATTACTAATAATTGCTGGTTTATCTGCATTTTTTACAATTATTGCTTACATATCAGCAAATAATATTGGTATTTCAATGAGTTTGATTAAGCTCAGATTTGTGCTAATTTATCTGCATTTTTTTACAAATATTGCTTACATATCAGCAAATAATATTGCTTACATATCAACATATTATTAATATGTGCTGATTTATCTACGATTTTTTAAAATTATTGCTTAAATATCAGCAAGTAACATATATATATTCTGGTTTTTTCTATTTTTTTTTATTTGTGATTTTGTTTTGTGTTTAAATTACAGTGTCCTGGTGATGTTTGTGTGCTTGAGCTGTTGAAGTTTGGATATGATAGCTTTTCGTTACATCTTCATTTTGATTGTTCGGTTGTTATGTTGAGAAGTGCTATTTCTGGTAAATGGATTGAATTGAGTTCATTGTCATTTGAATTATACATTAGAGATGGATTGAGAAGGAATATTGAAACTAATTCTGATCTTCAATTTATTTTGTTGTTGGCTGCTCAGTGAGGATTACTTTGTTATTTTGTTGATGTTGTTCCTAGTAGTTTTCAGCAACCAGTATGATAGGTGATGTTAAATACTTGCATCTATAATGTATATGCAGTAAAAACAGAAATGTATGCACTTATCTTAAATAATTGCGATCATTTTAGCAAATTTTAAGGTATATGCAAATTTTCATGTACGTGAATTATTGCATATATTTCAGCAGTTTTAAAAAATAATTGCCTATTTTTCCGCAATACTTTGAGTAACTGTGCGATGGAAAATATGTTATTTCTAATCATAGATATCAGCAAAAAAAATTTAATTTTTCCAAATAGATTGGTATTCCAATGAAACTATAGACAAAACTGTTAACTTATAGGCAACTTTTCTTGTATATGGTGTAGTTGCATATACTTCAATAGTTTTAAAAATTAATTGCTTATTTTCCAGCAACAAATTGAATAACTGTTAACTTCAAAATACGACGTATGTAATTATAAATATCATCAGATTTTTCTTCCCTTTTTTCAAAATAAGTTGGTATTTCAATGAAACTATTCAAAAAATTGCACATAAAAATGAGTTTAATCTATTTAATTGAATTATTGCTGAAAAGTCAACAATTAAACTGAATTATTGCAACCATATGTGATATTGTTAGTAATGATTGCTTTTGTTTACACATAAATGTTGCAAAGATATTCAAAAATGTTCGGTATAGTTGCATATCTGTCTACAATAACTGTGAATAATTGACATTAAACTATTTAACAAATTGCACATAAAACTAAGTTTAATATGTTTAACTCTTATATTGCTGAAAAGTAAGCAATTAAACTAAATTGTTGCAGCCATATGTGATTTTATTAAAAATGCTTATTTTCATTTATACATAAATCTTGTAGAGATATTCATAAGTGTTCAACATAGTTGCATATTTGTCTACAATAACTGTGAATAATTGACGTCAAAATATTCAAAAAATAGCATATAAAACTGAGTTTAATTTGTTTAACTCAATTATTGCTGAAAACTAAGCAATTAAACTGAATTATTGCAGCCATATGTGATATTATCATTAATGTTAATTATTTTTGTTTATACATAAATGTTGCAAAAATATTCAAACATGTTCTACATAGTTGTATATTTGTCTGCAATTATTATAAATAATTGACAATAGGCTATCCAAAAAACTGCACATAAAACTAAGTTTAATCTGTTTAACACAATTTTTGCTGAAAAGTTAGCAATTAAAGTGAATTGTTGCAGCCATATGTGATATTGTCATTAATGCTTACTTATTTTCATTCATACATAAATGTTGTAGAGATATTCAAACATGTTCAACGTAGTTTCATATTTGTATGCAATTATTGTGAATAATTGACATTAGACTATTCAAACAACTGCACATAAAACTGAGTTTAGTCTGTTTAACTCAATTGTTGCTGAAAAGTAAGCAATTAAAGTGAATTATTGCAGCCATATATAATATTGTCATTAATGCTTACTTATTTTTATTTGTACATAAATGTTACAAATATATTCAAATATTTTCAACACAGTTGCATATTTGTCTGCAATAATTGTGAATAATTAGCATTAGTATGATATTTACTGATAGATTTGTAATTATTATGAAAAACTGCAGACAAATAGTGAAATTAATCAAATGTATTGCTTAAAAATGTGCAAATAAAATATTAATAACATTTTCTTTGAAATTTGAAGAGAGCAAACAGTTTTTTGAACAATTTTTAACAAAAATTACAGTAATTAGAGAAAGTTTTGCAGTTTATCGCTTGCATTCTCGATCTTGTGTATAATACCGTTAAAAAGTCCGATTATAAGCATGACTAAGTCAATAATGTCTCTAAATCACTTGCAAAAAACCTTAAGATGCATCGATTGAAAAAGATGGAATGTACATCGACGACTCTAAAAATTGAGATGTATCACCTTCGATATTCCTATTTTGCCTTGTTTGATCTTGAATATTTTAGATTTGTAGTTGATTTAGGTTGTTTTGCTATTCGATTTTGTATATTTTCTTAGATTTTGTAGAAGAAAATGTGATTTTGATATGGAATAAATGTAAAATGATAAAAAAATCATAGGTTCAGGGTTTTAGCATGACAGATAAGGGTAGTTTGGGAAAAAATAAGCTGCGTTAAAAAATAAGGACGAAATTTATATATTTTTTATCTGAAGGATTTTTGATGAATTATTAAAGTTATTAAGGATGTATGGCAAACATTCCCATTATATAAATGATCTCAAATACACATATGGTTGATTCTCTTCTTTTCTCCTTTTTATTAGATTTTTACTCCTCTCCAATTTGTATGAATATAGATACAAATATCTTATTCTTATAATTTAGAAATAAAGTGGAAAAGGAGAATTGGCAAGGCTTCGCTACCTCGTCTACAAAAATGTGAGAAGAGAAGGGAGGGCTAAGCTTGAATTTATAGGCACTTGAATCAACCAAGCCATTCGGTTTAAAATATTAAATCCAGACCGTTGTGGCCTAGGTTTATTGCGCACATGATTAACCAACAGGTCGATCACCTTGTATACACCGATCGATCTCTACATATTGACCGATCATAGTGAACGGTCAGCCTATGGGCCCGATTGATTAATTACAAATGTAATTTTCTTATTTATTTATTTATTTTCATTTCAAATTCATTTTTGTCCATAACTTCTTAGTTTGAACTCTGGTGGCGAAACTCCCAATATGAAAGTTGCTCGGAATTTCACCACGAACATAAAGGTGTAAGTTTCATGGTCAAATTCCATCATTTTTACAAATTCCATTTTCAAAAACTAATTAATTAACTTACTAACTAATTAAATAACTGACGCCAAAGTACGGGGTGTTCCCGAAATTTCACCAAGGACTAAATCAAGGTTTTGGCTTCTAATTATCCTAAACTACACAACCAATGAGCATATAATAAATGTTACGATCAAATATTGCATAAGTGCATAGTGTATTACTGTATCACCACATAGGAAATATGTATGCAGAATGATTCTAAATCGAATCTTCCTATATGAATGCATTTCTTTCGAATACATGATGCGAACAACAATATAAATACTGTCAGTTTTATATGTGTGCATCTTTTTGGAAAAAAAATTCAACCAAAAACCCCATACTCCAACAAATGGAAGTATGAAGCAACCAATTTTCCATCTACTTGCTGTCAGCCAATAATCTAACGCATTAAAAAATCGCTTCCTAAACTTCACTTCTGTGCTGGAAAAAGAAATTTAGACGGAGAATTTAACATTCTTACCACTCTATAATCTTCCTATTCCCATAGTACAGTGGAAATTTCCTCACCGTCTCGGATTTACTTTAAATTTCCACATACAAAACACATAAAGATGCTTAGTTTCGAGCTCTAAAACGGAATTATGTCTAAAAATCTTTCTCACTTTTGAAATTTGTAAGTCATTTGGAAAATAAAATCCCAAAATATTTATATGCATATTTTCTCTTGAAATAAAATTTCGAACAGAAACTCTGAAAATAATTTAAGAGGCAAAATAACTAGAAAACAAAACTTTTTTTTTCAAAAGGGAACTTCTCAATTAAGAGGAATTTTTTTTTCAAATTATTTTCCTTCTCAAAATTTTTGATAAATCAATCCACAATTTCAGCATAGTCAAAAATCGATTATGCGCTAAACGTATAAACCAAATTCCAAAATTCTATAACTAACCTTTACCCAAAAGTTTGACATTTTATTAAAAAACGTCAACACATCTATTATTCAAAAATTTCAACTTTTAAGAAACATGAGCAAGGACCCATGATATCGAAACAACTTTACGACGTCCTTCGCTAAAATTTTCAACTATTCTAAACTTCCAGTCTTATATTGCTCTTATTGTTCGTTACATGTATTTATGGTATTTCCACATTAATATTGCCTCCCCATTATGCATATATAAAAGCAGTTTGCATATCCAAAAATAATAACATAGTAAATAAACAGAAATTCATAATATGGTGCTTGCCTTTTATAAGAGACAACCAATAGTTTTAAAACCCAACCGCCTAAAAGAAAAGAACAAATGCTGGAATTAAAAAATATAACAATCCTAAATAAAACACCACCTAAGAACTGTGAGAAGGTATCGCTCCATATCTGGAGCTTGAGACATTGTTACGACCATTGAATGGTGATAACATGACGGTTATGCACCAATCTCGCTTCCTCGGCACTACTACTCCACCCTAACCTCTCGGAGCTCTATTTGAACCTGGCGGATAGCAATAAGCCTAGGACTCAAGTATCCATTGGTGCTTTACACTATCCCCATCTAGTTCTGCTGCTCTGTTGCTGGTACAGGTGGTGCGGTAGGCGATAAAGGAATATTCATCCTCTTAATAGTGGTCCAGTTGATGGCAGGAGAGACCTTCCTCGCTACTACCTCTCCGATTATATTTACTTTATAATGCCTATACACTCGAGTGAGCAAGTGGCAAAATGAAAAGTGAGTCCTCGGTGTACCAACTCTCTGGTCGACTATATAGAACATCAAAACATGAGCCCAATTGACGGCTGTACCACCAATTATAGCAGAGGAGACTCTCCGCACTAAGGTATAGATCTGGTTGAGGCTTTCCGTCTTCAGAATGATATTACACTGAATGATGTACATGATGAAATGGGCAACCAGTCGCCAATTTTCGATCCTCCAATCACCGACATTTTCAAGAAAGATCCGAATATTAGGATCAGTCATCTCTACGTCATACAATCTACGCCTACTACAGATATCTCCAAAATCCCAGCAAGATCATCATCTATCATCTCGATCTGAGCTCCCTTCACCTCAAACTCAATATAGTTGTTGTCATCATCAAAATTATATTCTATCCGTGCATCAAAAAGATGATGCGGCGTAGGTAATATTCTAGCTTATAAATCTCGAAGTGGGGTTTCGACGAGTCCAGCCATGACGAAAAGCTCTTCAAGCCCAAGAGTGATGAAATATCCAAATTTCATTAGTCGTCCGTGGAGAAAAGCAAAGTCCGCCATTCTGAGATAAATGGCGATCTTCCACTGGCTCCAGTCAAGCCAAGCGACTTCTTTTAGAATAAGGTCGGGATGATGAGAGGAAGAGCCACCGGTGTGTGGCAATGCCATGGGTTAAGAGGCGGTTGGAAAAGGGGAGAAAATGGTATAGATCCAAAGTGGTGGAGGGCCAACATCTAACACGCAAGGATTTTGACATCACTTAGTGGAGGAATGGAGGAGAGAGGCTTTGGTCGAGTAAAGGAAGATGGAGGTGGAAATGTGGTTCGGTTGAAAATAGAGAGGAGAAAGAGAGTGAGGGGGGTACAGCGTTGATGGTTTGGACGCAACTTATAGTCGCGTTCCAGGTTCGGCCCAAATCCACCTAGCGGTCGGTCGCTATTAGGTCGACCGATATTAGGTCAACCGGTCAACCACTAACCCTAATTTTGGCAGGGCCTGAACCTGGACCCAATAGGGCCGGTTAAATTAATTAATATTCTAATGACCACTCCGCACACCATCTTCAGCTTAACCCATGCAGAATAATTCTACCTTCCACAGGACGGTTTCCACCTTACCATGTAGACCCTTCCTTGACAAGGTTGCGATAACCTCAACAAAACTGTTGCGATCAACAACACTTCCAAAACCCAGAAATATTCTACCTGTTATTTCCCTCCTACTTCGCACGGAAATATTTCTTCCAATAGCTAGTGGGTACAACAACACTTTAAACTACATACCCCAATAAAATTTAATGTCATTCCTATTTAATTTGTACATTAAAGAGAGAAAATATAAAAACCTCGATTTTATAAATCAAAAAATCACTAAGCTAAATATATGCTCCTTTATACTTGTTTCTAAATAACAGAAACTATCTCATACCAAAACATCCCTTAAAATCGAACTTACATATATAAATATTTCAAGGCTTCCAAAAACCTTTTTAAAACATAAATTTTCCAAATTGTAAATCTATTTTATTACCAAAAATTAATATTAAGCCTTTACTGATGTGTATGTGTATTTAGAGATTTCAAAAATTAACCTTTTATAGACTAAGAATTTTTTAACATGAACAACTTAGCGGTATATGCATTTCTTTGAAAATTAAAATTTCAAAACTTTACCAAAACAAAATTTCCAAAATAAATCCTTTGAAAACTCTTTTTTCCAAAATCTAAGGCATTACCAAAACATATTTATAAAAATTCTCTCATAAATTTTTGACTAAGGAATTGACAATAATTATTCAAATAAAAATTTGGTTTGTCATCCAAGAGTTGATCAATGAATGCACCCTAGCATAAACTAGCTTTCGGACAATTGCGACATACAGACTCTAATTTCCTATCTATCTAGAAGAAATATGTGTCTCTGGCTGAAACTCAAAATCCGAAATCATAAGGTAGCTAGAATCTCAACTGTCAAGTCGAACACCTCCAATCTCTAAGATTCAACCATATGTCGAGCTCATGCTCTTCATCAACATCGCTTTACGCATCACCAACACTCCATGGGATACTTCGAAGTCGGCATGAAAATCTTAGCTCTAAGATATTTCCAACCCATAGTTGATTTGTCCATTCCTTCGGAGTTGAACTGCAAATACTTCCATAGTCGAAGGTCTAAGAATCTAGCTTAAGAATATAATATTACTAGATAGGAAAGTACGAATACGTTCTCTCAGTTTATCCTAATTCATCTGATCTACTAACCTAGGCACTAATACCAATGTAACAAACCATACCTCCATGGGCCTAAATTTCAGCAAAATCAAAACCAAGTCCATCAAAGCATGGATAGTTGGATTTGGTAACTGCAAATAACCATGAGCATTATCAGAGATGGATAGAAATCTAAACTTATAGTGGAAACAATAATAGGATAAAAATACCGACTATAACTACTACCTTGGAATTAGTGGTATTCCTTGAATAGCAGATTGTTGCAACAACATCGAGCAAGAGAGAAAGAAGACTTCTCCAACAACAACCAACATCCAGCTCCAGTGACCTGTTACCCTGAATTCTATCCCATGGGTTGTAATGAGGAGGTGGGTTAGAACAACGTTCTGGTTACTAAGAAAATATATAAACTGTCCATAACATAAATTTATTTCGATTGGTTTCCATTTAATAGTTATGTCTATTATGGTTAGCAATTCTAATCTGACCTTGCATTGCACATATGATTGCTTACCTACCCTTCCCAAAGTACAAAATACTAATGAAGCCTCATCGACGACCTAATACTTCCAAACCCTTTTGCCACTTAATACTTCTAAATATGAAGCGGGATTTGATAATACTTTTAAAAAGAGAAATAGGCACTCTACCATTTAAGACCTTAATCAAGGTAGACCTATCATTTAAGACCTATTCCAAAGGCGGTTTCCTAAAAATATTTTCAATGGTCGGTAGGTCCTAGCTACAAAGACCTCTAACAACTATTTAAGGCTTCCAAAATTTAATGTCCGCATCTATCGTCGATAAAATCGTAGCCATATAATAAACAATACCTAAACCACTTAATTTCTTTTATTGGAAAATAGGCAGACTCTGGTCATTTAAGACCATAATTAAGGTAGACCCCATCATTTAAGATCTATTGCTAAGGCATGCTCCTCAATGATAATATTATTATTACGACCTTAGCAATGTGAGAGACTGTACCTAAGCCACTTAATACCTCATTAATAAAGACAAGGAAAACTCCAAACTATTTAACACCTATTTATTGGTAGGCCTTAGTCATTTAATACCAAACCCCAATGCTGACTCCTCACTAGTACTATCTAGCTGACATTTCTTGGAAATATCATTGGGCTACTTAATACATCTTTTATAAAAAAGAGGCAAACCCTTTAGTCACTTAAGACCTCAAACCTGAAGCGAACCCTTCCCGAGATATCCACTATCACTCTTTAATTATAAATATGGAATCTTATTAGGTTACTTCTTTCGGTAGGAAGGAGGGCCATGCAGCCACATAAGACCTCAACCCTGAAGCAAATCCTTTTTAGAGACATTCTTATTTATTTGAAATCCCACCAGTAGATTAATTAATACTTCCATTTAGGAGGTAGGCGGACCCTACATGCACTTAAGACCTCAAACCAGAAGTGAACCCCTATGGACATATCCCCTACTGGTCCTAATTCCAATTTTGGACCATTTAATTCTTTCCAATTAAGAAATCAAGCCCAATCTCTCACGTCGTCATGGGTCCTAGGATTATTGATATCTCACATCAATAGTAAATGTACCCGACTACTGGTAGTCTCGTAGTGAAAGACAGTCTTTTGTTGAGTGACTCTATTTACTTCGCATCATTAACTTACCAAATCCAATTAACCATCCTAAATCTTTACGTATATTATCTTAGGTAGACACTAGACTTAGCTTACTAATTCCTTTTTATTTATTTGGCAATAATAATTGTTAGTTCTTGAGATGATGGTTTTAATGACAACAACCTTAGAATAGATTATAAAATATAATACTAACAGTAAAGTTTAAATATATATGTATATGCAGGATTTAACCATGCAGGTACTAAGAATGAAGACTATACAGTATAGAGATTTAGGATATCAAGATTGAAGACTCATGAGTATCAAGAATATCACGATTATCAGGAGTTCAAGATTCCAAGAACAAGCAATTTTAATTAGAAACTTTGTTAAAACTCTTAGAAAAGCACTGACATCTTAAAATCCAATTTATTCGTGGAATGGAATCCACTTCGATCCCGTTAATGGGATGGAACCCTAAGTAGGATGGAACCTATGAAAAATCTAGTGGACATTGTTTTGTATCCACTAACTTTTATTCAAAGTATTTTTTACAAAATTATATCTTGTTTTCAAAATGATTTCAAAACCTTCCTTTTAAAAAAAATCAAAATCATCTATCCTGATTTTAAATACTTTTAGCCTCAAAATAATCATTAATTTCAAAATCAAATTATCCTTAGTTCTTAAACTATCTTTTAATAATAATATATTTAGCTTTCAATATTAATATTTAGATTTAAATATAAAATTATAGTAAAATTTTATATATACCAAAATATTATTCTCTATATTTATTTACGTGTTTTAACTATAGTTATGTATATTTATAAAAGTTTAAAATAGTTTAAATATAAGATAAAGGTTATTTTCAAAGAAAAACGAAACACCAAAATTTCCTTTGGGATGTCGACATACCCAAGTTACCCATATCGACATAGTGTCAGTTGATTTCAAAATTTAAATTTCAAAAGAAGCGTCTGTTCGTCATATCTCTTCACGAATGGACATGGTTGTTGTTCTTCTATAAACAGGGGCTATTTTCAACGAATTTTCTTTCGTATTTTTTGGTTTTCACTTCTCTTCTTCTTCCACATTTCTTTATACACATTCCTACCATTACTCTGCTGAAATCAACATTGAATCTAACTAGATTATCTCTGGTTTGATACTTTATCACTATCTCAACAATATCCTCAGTGCTATTTAGAGTTATAGGCTTCTAGTAATAATTAAATGAGAAAAGGTGTGAGTGAAGCCTTGGAAATCAATCAAGCGAGAAAAGGTGTGATTGTAGCCTTAGAAATCAATTGGGTGAACTTGTTACCCGAGAAATCAAGTATCTCTACCCAGAGGATTGTGAAACTGGAGGATGTACCTCGTGGCCTTTAAATCGAGGGTGTAATTGTACAATTGCTTTCGAAAGGGAATCCGTACTTGTATGCGGGACTAGATATAGGGTAACTCCGAACCAGTATAAAATCCGACGTGTTTTTTCTTTACCGCTTTTACTTTATTATTGCATCTGTATTTGTTTCTGTGATCATATCTGTGTCTGAATGTTGCATACATTTGTGTTCAAATTAACATAAACTCAAAAAGATTTAGTAATTCCTTTAAACATTATTCACCCCCTCTAGTGTTAATCCTAGCCTTAAGATCCGTAATCCACATTTCCCACATTTGGTATCAGAGCAAGGTTTTCAAAGTTTCATAACCTGAATTTTGAAAAGTTTTCAAAATGGCTACCAACACTGGTATTGTTACTAACACTAGTATCCCTGTCACTAGTTTATTTGTAGAAGGTCGGTCAACTGTCAGACCACCACTTTATAATGGCAGTAACTATGCATATTGGGCATGTAGGATGAAATTATATTTACAGTCTATAGGATTAGACACTTGGAATATCACACAAACTGAATATTCTGAACCAACAACTGATTTTTCATAGTGGACCGCTGAGCAAAAGACTGTTGCACAAAATAATTCTAAAGCAATGAATATTCAATTTTCTTCACTTGATAGGAATGAATTTAATAGAGTGTCATTTGTAAATATACATATGAAATCTGAAAAACTTTGCAAGTTACTCACGAAGGAACAAGCAAAGATAAACAGACCAAAATTTCCATGCTCACAAATCAGTTTCAGTTATTTAAAATGAATTCTAATGAGTCTATTTCAGATATGTATAGTAGATTTCAGGATATTGTGCATTCTCTAATATCATTAGGAAAGGAAATTTTGGAAGAAGACCAAGTCAGAATTTTTTTAAATTCTCTTACTCCGGAATGGGATCAAAAGACACTTGCGATCGAAGAGGCAAACGACATCAGTACCTTAAATATAGAAGAATTGATTGGAAATCTAATGTCGTTTGAAGTCCAAATGATTGGGAGTAGAGAAAGCAAAGCATCTGAAACGTAATCAATGGCATTTATTGCATTGACTGATGGATCAAACTCAAACAGCGATAATGATGAAGAGAAAGCCTTTATGACCAGGAATTTTCAAAAATTTCTGAAGTACAGAAAGATGAATAATCTCAAGAGAAACAACTATAAGAACTCTGGAAATCAGAATGTAGCGCCAAACAATGTCAAATGTTTCAACTGTGATGAACCAGGCCATATCAAAAGAGACTGTCCGTATCCAAATAGGGGAAATCCTCCTATAAACAATGATTTGGTAAAGAAACGAAAGCGTGCATTTACTGCTACTCTAGATGACTAAGACTCGTCCTCAAACGATGATGATCAGAAGACAGATAATTCAAATATGTGTTTTACAGCAGTTCATGACTCCAACGAATTCAGAGAAACGGACTCGGAAAAAGGTACACATTTACAATACAATTGGTTGAAATTGCATGCTTAGAATTGGATGCTTGATTGCTTGATTGATTGATGTTGAATTGGTGTGTTATTTGAATTTTAAATTTTTACTATTATTTTAATATTATTATTATTATTATGATTTTAATAGTATTATAATATTTTACAGGATATACTATAATTTCAAAATTATTCCAGATATATATATACATTAAAAATAATAAGTACATATATATATATATATATATTAGAATACTTAAGAAAAATAAATCATAGAAATTTAAAGACATATGTCGACATGGTCCCTACGATGATGTCGACATGGGTACAGAATTTGGAATTCAAAATTTGAATTCAAATGGTTGAATTTCCCTCCATCTTTTCACTTCATTCAATTCTATGAAAAGGCATCTTTTGACCAAAGAACATGTCCTTTAAGAATCTAATTATTCACTATCTTTTATCACATCTTTTCACTCTCATTTTCAAATTCAAACTTTCTCTTCAAAACTTCAAGCTCTCTACTCTCTACTCAAATTGCTTCTTCAAGCAACCCCTCCACCATGAGAATTTTCAGAAAGATAAAAGAGCAACTCTTCAGTGATACAGAGGCTATAAAAGCATACATCAATTATTCTAACTATGCAAAAGTCCATCCCGGAAAGTCTTCTATATTTCAAAATTTCTCTTCATATGAAATTGATTTTCTTTTTGCAAATAATCAAATTCTTAGTCTTGTTGTTGCTTCTAAAAATGATTTTGTTTGTTATCCAAATCTTGTTAAAATTTTCTATGCAAATTTAAACCATGGATTTTATATTGGAAATGATGATGAAATTTGAAGTAGTGTCAAAGGCACTAGAATTGTTTTGAATTGTGATCTTTTGGGTACCATTCTCAATTGCAAGAGTATGGGAATGGATCTTTCTAGTTTTAAAATGGATGAAAATGATCGTGAGACATTTCATCACATTTTCAAAGGAAATGATCATTTTGAATTCAAAAATCGAAACTTTCGATCAAAAGCTAGAATTGTCAATCTTCTTTTACAACATACTTTGACCCCAAGATCGGGAAATTTTAATAATCCTACCTCAAAAGTTTGCAAAGCACTTTTTTCTATTTTTGAAAATTATGATATTAATTGGGCGCAAGTTATTTTGGATTAACTTTGTCCCAAAAATCTTGAAATGGGTGAGAATACTTTGTATCATGGAATTTAACTCACTCGGATTTTTAACTATTTTGGAGTGGATTTCAAAGGAGAAGAATTTGTTTCTAGAAAAATTTTCAACCATTCCAACATTTCGCTTAGGAAAATTCCATTTGTTTTTCAACCTTATGAGACTCTTGCCGAAAAGGAAGAGTGTTTGGCTCATGAGGAGATGGAAGAAGAGGAAGAGGTAGAAGAAGAAGAAGGGGATGAAATGGAAATTGAAGAAGAAGAAGAAGGTGAAACTTCTTTGGAAAGCATTGATTATCCTCCTAATCCAACCTACAAAACCCTTCTCAAAAACCAAAAGATCATTATTGAGAAACAACGAATTCTTAGACGATCTGTTAGTAAGAAGTTGGATAAAATTTCATCCAAGATGAACAAGTTTATTTCCAAAGTCAGCAAGAAGCTTGGATTATCTTCATCGTCGTCATCCTCTAACTAGTTCTACCTTTTCGTATCTCGTTGTATTTGTTTTAGTTTATTTTTATTTGAATGTTCGTGTAATTCTTTGTGTTTAATTGTTGTATCGTGTTATCATAAAATGAAATTGAATTCCTTTTCTGTTATCTAGCTTATCTTATCTGCAGAATAAACGTTAGTATATTATAAATATATATATATATATATATATATATATATACACACACACAATTATTCAGAAAATCAAAATAAGCCATCAAACTTCACTACAACATGTCGACATCCCCCCTATGGTCATGTCGACATGTATTGGTCAGAAATGACATTTCATTTTGAATTTAAAATTTGAATAACTACCTTATGCCTATTCATTTCAAACAAATTTTTACACTTATAAATACCTATTTCTTCCAGAATTCATCACTCGATATTATTTCTTATCTACTTTGTCTCTCATTCTTCTCACAAACTAAAATATGGCCAATCCAATTCATAATTTATTTGAGAATCTTGAAGAGACTCTTAATTCTTTCAGGAATATTCTTTCGTTCATTCTTCAAAACCAGCGACACTTAGAGTTGAGTCAAATGCAGATGATTAAAGAGCAATAATGGCATTTCGATGCAATACGATGGATGATTTCCTCCCTGCACAAGGATGATAACGAAGCACATCCTCCAGTCTCTCTCACTAATGATAATGAAAGTTGGGATGCCATTAAAGCAGACCCTTTATTTGGAGAAGAATGATGGGTGGAAGTTCCTCGTAATGTTTGATTTGATTGGTTTGTTTGATTTGAATTGTTTGATTCGATTTGATTTGATTTGAATTGTTTGATTTGAATTGTTTGATTTGAATTGATTTGATTTGAATTGATTTGGATTGATATTTGGTGTGAAAAACATGTATAAATATGCATTGATATTTATATGATCTTTAATTAATTATCATGTCTATCAGTATAATTATTTCTTAATCTATCTATTATATACTCGATTGTATAGTTTATTAATGCATGTATTTTAGTCCAAGAATGAGGGAGAGTTTTATATTTTGGAGATTATATAGTTTGGAGTTAGTTTTTGTTGATGATAAAGGGGGAGAAATATAAAATAGGATAGTTAGGCATAGATTAAGGGGGAGTTACTAGACTATAAGTAATATTTTATAAACAAAGGTTGTCATCATCAAAAAAGGGGAGGTTGTTAGTCCTTGAGATGATGGTTTTGATGACAACAACCTTAGAATAGATTATAAAATAAAAATACTAACAGTATAGTTTAGATATATATGTATATGCAGGATTTAACCATGCAGGTACGAAGAACGAAGACTGTACAGTATAGGGATTCAAGATATCAAGATTGAAGACTCATGAGTATCAAGAATATCAAGATTATCAAGAGTTCAAGATTTCAAGAATAAGTAATTTTAATTAGGAATTTTGTTAAAACTCCTAGAAAAACACTGGCATCTTAAAATCCAATTTATTCGTGAAATGAAATCCACTTCGAGCCTGTTAAAGGGATGGAACCCTAAGTAGGATGGAACCTACGAAAAATCTAGTGCAACATTGTTTTGTATCCGCTAAATTTTATTCAAAATGTTTTTACAAAATTATATCTTGTTTTCAAAACGATTTAAAAACCTTCCTTTTAAAAAGAATCAAAATCATCTATCCTGATTTTAAATACTTTTTGCCTCAAAATAATCTTTAATTTCAAAATCAAATTATCCTTAGTTCTTAAACTATCTTTTAGTAATAATATATTTAACTTTCAATGTTTATACTTAGACTTAAATATAAAACTATAGTAAAATTTTATATATACCAAAATATTGTTCTCTATATTTATTTATGTATTTTAACTATAGTTAAGTATATTTATAAAAGTTTAAAATAGTTTTAACATAACATAAAAGTTATTTTCAAAGAAAAACAAAACACCAAAATTTCCTTTGGGGTGTCGACATACCCAAGTTACCCATGTCGACATAGTGCCAGCTAATTTCAAAATTTAAATTTCAAAAGAAGTGTCTATTCGTCATATCTCTTCACGAATGGACATGGCTGTTGTTCTTTTATAAATAGGGGCTATTTTCAATGAATTTTCATTCATATTTTCTGGTTTTCACTTCTCTTTTTCTTCCACATTTCTTTATACACATTCCTACCATTACTCTTCCGAAATCAACATTGAATCTAACTAGATTATCTCTGGTTTGATTCTCTATCACTATCTCAACAAGATCCTCGGTGCTATTCAGAGTCATAGGCTTCTTTGTAATCAGTTAAACGAGAAAAGGTGTGATTGTAGCCTTGGAAATCAATTGGGTGAACTTGTTGCCCAGGAAATCAAGTTTCTCTACCCAAAGGATTGTGAATCTGGCGGGTGTACCTCGTGGCCTTGAAATCGAGGGTGTAATTGTACAATTGCTTTTGAAAGGAAATCCGTACTTGTGTGCGGGACTGGATGTAGGGTAACTCCAAACCAGTATAAAATCCGGTGTGTTCTTTCCTTTACTGCTTTTACTTTATTTCTTCATCTATGTTTGTTTCTGTGATCATATCCGTGTCTTAATATTGCATACATTTGTGTATAAATTAACATAAACTCAAAATGATTTATTAATTCTTTTAAACACTATTCACCCTCCTCTAGTGTTAATCCTAGCCTCAAGATCCGTAATCCGCATTTCTCACAATAATTGTCTTAAATATTTATCTATCCATAAATCCCCGTTTGATGCTCATAAATGTCAATTTGTCCATAAAATCCTAACGGACATTTCCTAGGACATTTATGTATGATTACTAATTTCAAATTAGTAACATTTTATATCTGTTCTTATATCTATTCAATTTTTATCAGTCCCATTAATCCATTTACCCTATTAGATTATTGCAACTCCCATATTTATTACCATTTATTGAAGATACAACTTTTCAAATTCTTTACCCATTAGTTCGCGAATATTCATGAAAGCGTCGTTTTTGGTTTTTTATTTAATTATTATGGGCGTAGTAAATTTAATACAAATATTTACTTTTATCAAATATGTTCTAATTATATATCTTCACGAGAATATTCTATTTTACGTTAAATTATTGGAATCATATGTAAAAATATTATCCGCTATAATTTCCAAAATTAGCTAAAACAAAAGATTTAACTTTAAAAGATTACATTATTTGAAATTATAAGGAATAATCATTTCTTTTATTACTGAAATAGACAATGTAAATTACAATGAATTCATACTTTACACATCTCTTTCTCTTTCTATTTGCATATATTCCTTGTTAGATCAAACATTGTACTTTTCTAGAAGGGAAAGAAATCAAACCGATTTACAAATATTAAATAGATCTAAATTCCAACAATTCCAAACATAGAAAAGTTTACATTGCAACAAAATTAGGGTAATAATCCGAATTTGTAACACTATTATACAACCTATTTCAGATTTGGAATAAATTTCATTTAAATCAACATTCTAAATTCATACTTTTGAGATTGATTCCCAGATCAGGTTATAAACAATTCTAAATCAATTCACAAACAAGAATATGTAAGCGATATTTATTACATTTAGATCTTATTCAATATGTTGCCTATAACTCATATACAATTATCCAATCAAGCAAAAAAATCAAATAAACACCAACGGGATAATTTTCATATTATTACAATCCATAAAATTTTCCATTTACCTTTTAAAAGCGATTCAAATCTTAAAAATCTGAAGTAGAACCTTTGATTCATCTCCAAATGCTTTTTAATTCAAGAGATATGTATAAAATTGTCTATACATACATTAGGATTATAGATCTGAGAAGAGATTTGGGACTGGGAAAGAAAATAGATATAAAATTATATAAATATATAAATTACCCCAAATACACATATGGTCGATTTTCTTCTCTTCTCCTTTTTATTAGATTTCTAATCTTTCCAATTTGTATAAATATAGATAAAATATCTTATCTTTATAATTTATAAAAAAAGTGGAGAAGGAAAAATGGCAGGGCTTCGCTGCTGAACTCTAGAAAAATATGAGAATAGAAAGGAGGGTTGGGCGTGAATTTATAGGCGCTAGAATTAACCTGAACTGTTCAATTTAAAATATTAAATCCGGGCCGTTTGGCCTAGGTTTATTACGCTCGGGTTACCCAACCGGTCGACCGCCATAAATGCACGGTCGATTACTACAGATTGACTGGTAGTAGTGAACGGTTGGCCTGTGGGCCCTGGCATATAATTATAAACATTAATTTTTCTTATTTATTTATTTTTGTTTGAATTCGGTTTTCGTCTATAACTTCTTCATTTGGACTCCGACTGTAAAACTTCAAATATGAAAGTAGCTCAGATTTTTGCCACGAACGTAACGATACAAGTTTCTTGGTCAAATTCCATCATTTGTACAAATTATATTTTTGGAGCATAATTAGTTAACTTGCTAACTAATTACTAAGTAATGCCAAATTATAGGGTATTACAAGTCCATATCCATCCGTGATCGCTGCAGACTTGAAAGGTAAGTGTTGCACTCGTATTTACCAAAGACTGTTGAAAGAGAGATGATGCAAGCACTAAACCAAAAGGGCTGCTCTCACAATAAAGTTAGGCTACAAGAAAAGGAAGAAAAGAATAAGGTGAAGTCCAGGGAATACTACGCCTGAAAATCTTAAAGACCACGACAAAGACTGCATCGATCCCCTAATTCCAAGGTTATATTATGATACTGAGCCTAAAAACCTAAAGTGGTTACGAGATGTAGAAAACAATCTGCAAATCTAATACTCAGAATGACAACACAGCTCTCAAGCCTTTATCATGATCTTACTCAACATATACAGCTATGGGGATGACCCTCCATCTCTATCTGACTTTAAGACGACAAAACTAAGCTATAATTTTAAGGGAGATCTTCCTAGAGCTAATGAATTGCACTAGACATATCTTTTCCATCTGGCAACTGTAAACCCCGGTAATGCAAATTATGCTGGATAATCATTGATGCTTGTTCAAGATAGGATCACAGTGGACGGCACAAGCACTGCACTCAACCCTTCACTAATGCACATTCCTGCATCACTACAAGCAAGCCATAAGTGAACACTTCGTATACCAAATGATCCACTAAATCCAACTATTGTTCCTAAAAGCTTATGCATTGCTAACACTTTCAAGTGCAGACCTATGCTACACTTACTAAGAACTCTTTAAGCAGTACCATAAGGAATCAAAAGCATACCAAGGGCTGCACACAAGGTTACCTAAGCATCGCTCCACTATATTTCTTTAGTTGTTAGAAAATAGTAAAGGCACAAGCAGCCCTTATCAAGCAACTTACGCATATCAATGTCAAGAACAGCTCAGAACATATTCATACATATTTTGAGCTAACACCATAGGTTTGGGAAAAACAACTCAACTCCATTTATCATCAACATAATGTCAAACAAACATTGTAGATTGGGTAAGATAAATCAATTCTAACCACCCTAAGGATAATATCATACAAACGGCGCAGTTTCGCTCCATATGTATCAATGACGCACTAAAGTAAAACAAAGGAATTACTGTCAACATCTTCGTGTTAAGAGAGCCAAAAATGATGCAGCTACACTGAAGAAAAGTGGGACGTCTCTCTACACTCTCATTTACACACAAGCGCAGTACATAAGCCATTTGCCTCTCGGAGCAGAAGTGCGTGGTCCATTCAAATTTTAGTTTCTCGCCTCAATTTCAAATGTTCTCGCTAATGCTCACAATTCAACCACTCAAATTGAGGCTTCTTGCTAAAGATACATTGGCAATCCATGCACACCAAACAAACGAGATTGATGGATGACACATAGAAAAATCCAAAGGTGGAAATTAAAACAGCAGAAGAAGAGCGACAGCAATCCATGTGCATCTCTATGCTATAAACTGAAAAGACACCGTAGCAAGAAATGGATCTTTTTTCTGATTTGATATTTTTAAGGTTAATAATGAAAAGTTCTGTACTCTCTATCATTAATTCTTTTACAAGAAATATAAAAGAAAAAGGTGATATTTTTTCTATGGACGTAGGCATAAAATTCTCCGTGTCTTTACTTTTTCTGACATTCTTTCTTGCCTGGTTTTCACTGTTAGATTCTTTTCTACTTTGTTTCCTTTTTTTACTCAAATTGAATATAAACCCAACTTCACAATTTAACAAGCAGTTAAAGTGAAACTACATAATCTTGTAAGCGCCTAGCAACATAATTGCTACCTAAAGGAAAATTTAATATTACTCGAATTTGTTGATTCTAATCCATGAAAGTACGCAATAATTATTTCCACGATCATTTGAGGTGTCGTGAGACCAAAAATCTCAGTAATTGCTTCCTCTTCTACCTCGTCCATAACATCTTCGTTGATTGAAGTTTTGAATTGTTTCATTCAATCAGTGTTTTTTGCATTTTCCAACTCTTCCCTGGCCATTATCTCGGCTTTAGCTTTGAACACGACCTATTCCATGTCCAAATACTTTTTGTTAAGCCTATCAATGGATATGAAAAATCAAAATTATTCGAAAAGTGGATATATATAATACGTAGAAAAACGATCATATATGCAGATACGAAGGCATCCACATTAGATTATTATCTGTTCGTTTTTTATCAAGATTATAATTAATATTATGGATATTTTAGTATAATGGAAGGAACGTATTTATTATTTTAATAAGTTAATCGTTTATATTTTATGCACTTAATGCATAATAACTACTCAAAATTATTTATCATATGTTGATTTTGTACAATTTTATAATTAGCGAGATTGAATAAAATTTATGTCAAAACCAAAATTTTCTATTTTTATTTCTTTATTTATCGATCGTTAGCGGGTAGGATAATTATTCGATAATCGTCCATATCCAAGGATGTGGATGTGGATGCAGATATGAAACTAGTCGCATCTGAAAGCATCTGCTGAGAGGGTCTACTCCTTACAATGTGCATGTTAACCCACAAAGTGGATAAACACCTTGCATTGAGTGTGAAAGCACCAGCCCTCTTTATCAAGGCAAATAGAATAGAGACAAGAAGTAAAAACTTGTAGATCAAGTAAAAGCGATAAGAGATTTTTATAGTGGTTTGGCTGTTAACGAAGCCTACGTCCACTTTATAGCTTTTCTTATCGACTGACTGCTATTGCAAGTTGAATATGATTATAATGCAATTGAATTATGTAAATGTGATCAAGCCGCTAATGCCTTGAGTTCACTGGAGAATCATAGTGAGCCCCGTAGATAACCATTGTGAGGGAGAAGAAGAATGAAGAGTAGTTTTTGTAGAGTTTCAACAGCCAGTTCAGAAGTTCCTGTTTATGTTGCTGGTAGGATCATATTTATAGGGGTTGGAGAGCCATTGGGCAAGGCCACCTTGCCAGATGCTTGTAAATGACTATACGAAGGTGCGCTAAAAGTTCCATTGCGAGCCGAATTAATTTGATGGATCGCTAGCGATCCATAGGCTATGGATTGCTAGCGATCCATAGCTTTTGGGTCGCTGATGATTCAACTGCTTATGATTCTTTCCTTCATCTTCTTCTTTAAACTCCATGGCGATCTAACTCAGTCATATGGATGGCTAGCAAGTATTTTTGGACTTTGCCTTCGGGATTGCATTTGTTGTCTCGTGTTGGTGTTCTCCATGTGATTTCATAGCTTGTTTCCTTATTTTGATGACGATCCACATGCTGTTTGCATTGGACTGTTTATTGAATTAGACGAATGCTCGCTTCTCGATTTAACTAGCTTGGAATTCCACCAAACTTAGCCATCACTATTAAAATGCCTATTGGATCATGATGCAAGAGGATTGATGGACGCACAAGTGAACATTATGGATCGCCAGCGATCCATAGGAGATGGTTCACTAGCGATCCATCATCTTAGCATGCTTTTGCTTTCTTTTTCTCTGATCCTTTTTAGTTGATTCTTCTAGTCCTTTTGTTTGGCTCTTGAGCTGTATTAACTCGAAGAAGCTGTTCCGACTTCCTTTGAATTTTTATAGGTTAAAAACCTAGATAACATTTGCCCCCTAAAGTATGCCTTCGTTGGAAATAAGGCATGCTCTGGAAGTAACTACTTTTGAGTTCCCACTTGGTGAGGTGCAATTGTCGGGTTAAGGTCATCACGCGAATTTGGCTTTGGCTGTTCAATTGTTCATTAAGTTTTGATGCGGATCATTGTTGCTTGTCATAACAAACCAATTTTGACGCCAAAACTTTTAAGATGCCTTTAAATAGCACGTGGATCACATTGACCAAACTTGGAGAAGGTTGGTCCTCGTTTATGGATCGCTAGCAGTCGATCGTCGATGGATCGCTAGCGATCCAAAGACTTTGTGATTTTCTCTTGCGCAACCTTCTATTTAACCCTCTTAAGCCAAACTTATTTCACTTCATACTTTCATTTGGCAATCCAAGCTACTCTTCCTTGCGATCCGATCTATCTTTCACGCGACCCAATCCCAGAGTTGTGAAACCGAACTCCTATCTTGCCATCGCCATTAGAGCTCCTCGCCATCGACCACCCTTGGCTATGCCATCGTCTTGACTTAGCCACGTAACTTTGTTGCTCTACCTTTTCGAATCATCGCTAGTCCTTCTTCTTTGAATCGCTATTGACATTTCTCTTTTGGATCGCCACCAATCTGCTTCCTTTGGATCACTGGGTCGCTACTGTCGAAAATTCCAATCATCCTTGCCTTTTAATTCTTTATTCAAGATGGGTGATGTTGATTCTGGCGTTCATCTAGAATTCGACGATGGGGTTGTATTGGTGATGATTATTATGGAAAATTTGAGTTGATTTTTATTTTATGGAAGAAGATAGTAAATCGAGTCTTAAGTTCTTTATGGAGAGACACTTGGGCCTTACCTCGGTGTTTGACATGTTTTTCTATCTTTTTCCACAGAATCCAAATTGGCTTGTACTAAGTTACATTGCTGATACAACATGAAGTATCGCGAATTGGTTTTAATCCTTTCAGTGGGGAATAACGACTTAGGATAGCATCTCCTAAGCAGCTTATGTTGTTATCACCATCCAGTAAGTTCGGATTAGTCTCATTTGTGCACACTCGATGTACCTGAGATGAGAAGAGCTTTTCATGTCACTTCGGACACGAATCCATTATCGATCGTTGATTGATAACGGTTAAGTGTATAAGAAATAATTTCAGAAGGTGATACAAAAAGCCCTTTTCATCCTTTACTGTGAGAAAACTGTCTACATAGGATAGAGCGTTTGTCGTGTTAAGGATACCGAGCTTACCCCACATAGATAACACACTGCACTTGCCCCCCTATATAATTAAAATCCAGTGAGTCAGTGTGAATCGATATTCCTTTGGAATTCAAGTGTTGTAGGGGAATTTTTAATTAAGATAGATTTACCTGATCGCGTTGAACGCAAGTTCTGTCATATAGAATGAAGTATTCTTTTTCTCGCCGTAAATCCAGTGGAGGAAGTCTAGCACTTACAAAAGCCGAATCATCGTATGTCGCCCTTCCTCTTTTGCTTCGTGAGCTGAATACAGGCAACTAGTCCCAGTTGGCTCGGTTATGGACCGAACTCCTCCGAATTTCAAAGTTCTTTTAAATCCATAGGAGAGAGCTTCTTAAATAATTTATGCTACGTTCCTGCATAACATTTGCTTGCACAAGGTATTCCCTAGGATGATGTGCGCCTTTCGAAGAAGAATGAGTTTTCCCATGCGCCGCCTTCGAGATGCACTACTTGCCACTAGTACATGTTCTTAAGTGGAACAGTGCCTCCCTTCAATGACTTCTTGACAGAAACTCTTTCGATCATAGGAATTTACCCGTTCCAAATTCATCATAATGGATATGCAATCTTCAATTGCCTGCACGTTCTGTTTATGCAAACATTTAATCATGCCCTGAGTTTCGACGAGTTGAGTCTCGTTTAAGAGGAGAGATGAGTGCCCATCCCTTATCGTCATTGAGGCCTAGAGGAATCGCAAGATCGTGCTACAGCTTCAAAGCAATCTGTCTCAATTCATGATTCGGTACTCCTTCGCTAGATGTCCCAAGGGTTTAACCGCCTTTGGACAACGGGGGTTAAGTTCTCTTCTTTACTTATTGAGTTTCATATGTCATTATGGGATTTTTGACAGGTTAAGTACTTCTTACAGTTATTCTAAAGCCGAATAAAGACCTATCATTTAACTAGATTTTCCATACCCTGAAGGCCATAGATGCCGGGGAGAGATCAGTTAAAATTTTCCTAACGGGCGAATTATTTTTTGGTATGGGCTATAGCATTCTAGGAGATCCCTCATAGCAGTTGAAGTCCCGTCTCCTTCTCGTTCTAGAATACGAACACGCTCCACTTCTTCATCACATGGCTCTAAAGAGAGTGTTTCTCAAGAAAAGAAAGGCTTATCTAGCGAGTCAACATAAGAAACTCATAAGAGAAGGGATGTCATGACTAAAGCCAACTGTCCGGATAGAATTCCTCTAATCCTAGAAGAAGGGGAAGAAGATTTCAAGCAGCGAGAGGGCAAGGCTGAAGTGGCAACATAAAAAGAGGAAGTGAAGTTGAGAGTAGCAGTAGTCACGATTCATCCTCCAGTGATGATGATTCCGACGCAGGTTCTAGTGATAGAGACTCCGAATTGTGTGATGAGATTATGAGAATAAGTCCATTCTCCCGGACTCTCCTCCTTGAGAGATCCGCAATAAAGATGCTCCCCCAGTAGCCGAGTGACATCGGGATTGCCCAATTAAAGATGCCGGCATAGACTTCAGGTATTTAAGCAATATTTACATGGATATCGATGAACTTATAGGGGAAGGTTTCAGATTCATATGGGCATCTCCTCGCCCGGATCATATTGTGCCCAGAGTCATCTCGATTTCTACCACAGTGGCTTCCCGATTCAGTTTATGACGTCCTTTTAAGCCCCTCAAGACGCATTACACATTTCACCAGGGTCGCATTCACTTACACACACATTATTTATGCCTATTTCTCGCTGCTAAATCCCCTTATTTATTCTTCATGACAGGTACTTTGAGAGGCCGAGGACTTTACGATGATCTCGAGCAATTCACTAACTCGCAACATAGGTAAAAAATGATCTACAAGCCGCCATCAGCCCTGTTAGATCGAGGAAGAATGGAGAAGGCGGAAAGACTTGGAGGCTGAAGCTCGTCGCCATGATGACAGAGAATGGGTCGGACTTATAAAAGTGGCAACGAGAAGAAAAAAACCCCTGATGACCGAGAGGAGCTGTCTAAGAAGTCAAAGGTTGATCGCGGTTCTCATCCTTCTTAGCATCAAGCCTTTGCCCCAGCCCCAATTTCTGTCGGTCGTGAAGTTCCGATTTCTTCCATTCAGGCTCCGTCTTCATCTAAAGCCTCATCAGCCTACGTGGTGCCCGGTTCTGGTTCCTCGCACCCTTATAGGAGGTCGGCTTACATTCTTCCATCTGGTCCCCCTAACTTGAAGCTGCGCTCCTCGGGTGGCTTCTAAAGGGAGTTAAGTTTGATCGAGACCTTCGCCCAGTCCCCAAAGATTCCAATATGCCCCACCTTCGGGCGATCCAAAGTGATTTATAGCAAGCTGTGGGATGGGAAAATCTATCCAAGCAACTGGCCGACACGAACCACAATAATTATCAAGAGATCCTCTCCTTTGAATCGGAGAAAGATAACTTTGAGAGGGCATTAGCGGAACGTGATGCCAGAATTGAGCGACTGGTACAAGAGAGGGACGCGGCACTCCGGGAGAGTAAGAACAGTGATAGTTTGCTTACGGAGCTGAAACAGGCCCATGCGAAAATAGAGATTGTATTTCGAGATGAATTAAAAAGGCCTATGCGGACAAAGTTAAGTTGAAAGAGGAGCTCAAAGCTTGTGACATGATTATTAAAGCCCAAAAGAAGACTATTTCTGATCATGATAAGGTTGTTGAAGGGAATAATGAAAAAATACGGTGCATGAGGAGATCGTGAAGTCCCTTGACAAAACGATTGACTTGCTCCAAGAAAGAGCAGTGCAGCTTAGCGCCAACAGAACCCATGTTGAAGTTGAGAAGGCCACCATTACAGTAGATTATTTGGAGCTACAAGACACTTTTGAAAAGAAAATGGAGAAGATGGACGATACCAACTTAAATTTCTATGTCAACTCCCTGTTGCATAAAGGGAGTCTCAGCTATTTGGGCTCCAAGTTCCCATGCACTCTCGTTGGGAGGAAATTCTGTCCCGTTTCCAAGAGAACGGGACCTCTATACCGAGCGAGTGTTAGAGGATGCCTACCTTAACGAGTAATCAAAGAGAGCACCGATAGAGGGTCGAGAGATCCTGCGAATTGAGAAGGAACAGGAGGTTGCCGATATTGATACTGCTATGAATTCAATTGTCAAAACGTTGCTTGAGCCCCTCATTTCTGGGCCTGGTGAATCGTCAAGACGTCCTCGCGATCAAATGGCAAGTTTTGGGCTCGAAACTTCTCCAAAGATTTTGCAGCCATCAAAAGAAGGAGAAGGCGGGGAATATGAGATCGACATTCTCGGCCATACCTTTGATGTAGGTAACCCTCTTATTTCTCCCAAATTCGAGAATTTTCAGCTCATGCCATAAGGACAAGAGGAACATAATGCTTTAATTTTTGATCATAAAGGTCTATATTCTTTACCTATTGATCCGTTGGCTTCCTCAATGCCCAGGCTCGCTGCTATCTCAACCGCCTTGATGATTGTCTCCAAAGCTGCTCCGATCGTTGCATCTGGTTTGCAGCCAGGCCTGGAATCTGAGAAGACCGCTGCATTTCATGGCATAGATGACCCTTCCATATCTTTAGAGTGTGACATCATGGCAGCTGAAGCTTGAGAGTAGAAGGACCAGACTTAACAGCTGCGTAAATCTGAACAACAACTTTTTGCGATTAAGAAGGAAAAGGTTGAAGCGGTAAAATCTTCATGGAGCCCCCGCAAATACCAAAAGTGCAAGGCGAAATAGGAGTCTTTCGAGAAGGTCAAAGAGTAGGGAGGAGATGTTGACACCAAGGAGATAGTTGATATTACAAGCAACGACACTACCACTGGTCGAGATTCTGAGGGGAAGCAAAAACCTTTAATTAAAGGTGGGAAGGGGAGCGACGAAAAGAGGCATTGAAAGGTCCGGATAGCAGTGGAGCCAGTTATATTTTTTTGAGATATTTTGTTTTGTTTGATACATGTTTTGTTCAAGTGCAGAGTCTGCACTTACTGCTTGGATTATGACTTTACTTGTCTACTTATATGCATTTCATACACTTATGTCAATTTCATTTACTGCTATTTTATTTTATCTAGTCCTGTGAACATCACTAAAATTCTTTGTTAGAGTAACATATTTAATAATAGTTGTAATATCTTTAGTGTTGCATTTTTTCGGTGTAAGCGTGAACTGCCAAAAATGCCCTCTACATATATTATCAAACCTTAATATCACCTAAAAATAGGATCTAATAAATAAACTTCATTTACCAATTCAAAATGCTCTTTTATAAATATTACCAAATCTTACTATCACTTAAAAATAGGATCTAATAAATAAACTTTTTTTACTAGATCAAAATCCACATCAAAAAGCATTATAAGATTTTAATATTGCATAAAAATAGATCTAACAAATAATTTTGTTTTACAAATTCGATCATTATTAATTATAATGGAAATAAAATTCAAACTAACTAAAAATTAGATATTGAAAAATTGAATAAAAATTTAAACCAACTACACCTGACTGTGTTAAACATATATAATTCGTAGTAAAATAATTCACGCGCGAAGCGTGTGCCGTAACGCTCGTAACTGTGAAGCGATTTTGTTTTTGAGTATCTTTATTTGAGTAACGGCGTGTTCCCCCTAGTTCATGGGGCTGCTTACTTCGAACACCTGATGAATGAATGGTTGATCTGATTAATTTTCAGATATCTGTAATCGGATCTATTTTGTGGTTCCTATCTTTGAGAACTTATGATTTATGAAGCTTGATTTCAGATTTATTGTAGGTCAACAATTAGAATTTTCTACTGACTCGTAGTAGTTTGACATTATTAGATTGATTCTTGTTATTCCTATAATGGGTGAGTTTCCCGGTATCGTCGGGGCAATACTGGTAGTTAAGAGTATGTGCGGTTTATGAAATGCATGGCTTTCGGAATGGATATGACCCATCGACCCAGAAAGGTTTGGAACTTCTCGACGTTACCAATCTTCAAGCAACATGAGAGTTTATGCTTCAAGAGCATGATTCGATAGCTCAAAAAGGGTAGTGCATGGCTTATGGGATGTGCGGCTTTGATTTGAGCCTTCCCAGTGGTACCGGAGCAACACTGATTCTTAGAAGGTGGGGATCAGGCTTTGCCGATCCAACGGTTTGAATCGATTTTCTTTCGTTGATCCGGTGGGTAAGTGGGGCGGACTTGAGCATGATTCCCTATCTCAAGTAGCGATTGAATGGTTTTGAATCGATTTGACCCCGTTGAATTAACAGGTTACTTTTATGAATGTAGTTTTGTTGGTTCAGAAAGCAAAGCAATTTTATTAAGAAAGTTGTGCAAGTTCTGCCTATTTACAATGCTCCCGGTATTTCGGGATGGCTTATTTGCTGAAAAATAGGAAGTGCATAACATAGCTTTAGATAAAGCAATGACGCAGCGGTTCGTTGTTCCATGCTTGGGGAATTTGAATTCCGTCAACAGTTGTCAGTTTGAAATCTGTCTCTAGCTTCTGATTGATCACAAATGACCCTTCCCAGTTTGGTCCAAAGGTTCCCGACATGGGATAAACTTGTTTAAGGACTTAGTCTCCCACTTTGAAGGTTTGGTTATGAACTTTGGAGTTGAAGTACCATGCAACCCTTTTTTGGTGAGCAACGGTCCTTAACTCGGCTTCTTCCCTCTTCTCGTCAATCATATCAAGCGACTCGAGTAAGAGCTGCTCATTTTGCCTCTGATTGAAGTTCCGCCTTCGACGAGACTTCTACTTTGACAAGAATCATTATTTCTGAACTATACGACAAGGTGAATGGGGTATGCCTAGTTGCTGCTTTGTGTGTTGTTCGGTAAGCCCATAGTGTGAGCGGAAGTTCGTCAACCCAATTCCTCTTAGCTTTAGCTAGCCGCTATTTGATGATGGACTTGATGATATTGTTTATTTCTTCCACTTGCCCGTTTTCTTGGGGACGAGCGAACATGGAAAAGCTCTTCTTGATTTGTAAGCGATTGCAAAAGTCTTTGAACTAGGCACTTTCAAATTGGGTTTCGTTATCAGTGATGATATTCTATGGCACACCAAACCTGTAAATAATGTTTTTAGTAACAAAATTAATGACTTTCTTTGTGGTAATGATGGCTAGCGGTTCCACTTCGGCCTACTTTTTGAAATAGTCAACGATAACTATAGCATATTTAGCCCCTCTTTTAGCTATTGGCAATACTCCAATCAGATCAATTCCCCATATTATGAATGGCCATGGGCTGACCATTTGCGTTAGTTCTGTTGAGGGAGTTCTTTTGATCTTCCTAAACCTATAGCATTGTCGAATCATCTGGCGTAATCTGCTGCATCGTGATTTACCGTTGGACAGAAATATCTGTATCGGATAATTTTCTTTACAAGGGTTTGCCCCCCGGTATGGTCTCCGCAGTCTCTTCATGAACTTCTTTCAGGATCCGTTGAGATTCATCTTCGGTCACACATCTGAGCAAGAGGGAAGTGAACACCCTTCGTTAGAATATCCCATCATGTATTATAAATTATGGAACCTTCCGGAGAAACTTTTTCCAACTGATTCCTATCTATGGGAGTAGTACTGTAAGCAAGTAGTCTTTGATTGGCATCATCCATGTTTCTGGTCCAACAGCGGTCTCAACCGGGACTAGTCCCAATGATTGAGCTTCGTTGGAGCTGGCCAGTTTAGCTAAGTCGTCATCCTTTGTGTTATGCTCTCTTGGGATGTGAGCTATGGTGTAATATTTGATGTCGTTCAACAACTCTTGCACTTTAGATAGATATGGGGCAAGATTCTCCCCTTGAGCCTGCTATTCACCTTTCACCTGGCAGACAACTAGTTGAAAGTCGATGTATATGTTTATTTTGAGTTACTTCATGACTTTTAGTCCTGTTATCAATGCCTCATACTTTGCTTCATTATGTCGTAGAGAATTCCAAGCGTAGGGCGTAGCAAATGGGTCGTCCTTCGGGTGTTTCAAGCACTACTTCTGCCATTGAGTAGAGGTTATTAGATGTGCCATCAACGAATAGTTTACATCCTGTTTCCACTTCCGGTGGTATTTCATCTTCGTCGCCCCATATGGTAAATTCGGCGATGAAATCTGCCAACGCTTGCCCGTTGATTGCCCTTATAGGATGGTAAGTGATTTCACATTAGTTCAATTTGATATTCCATTTTATGAGCCGCTCGGAAGTCTCATGGCGGTACAATACTTGTTTTAAGGGTTGATCGGTCAATACTTTGATCGGGTATGCCGGGAAACACGGTCGTAACTTCCTGGACGCGATCAAGAGGTAACATGTTAGTGTTTCCAATTTCGGATAATTATTCTCGACTCTAGCGAACCGGTTACTGATGTAGTATACAGGTCGTTGAATTCTAGCTTCTTCATGCAAGAGAGCAGCACTCAATGCATGAGGTGAGACTACGAAGTAGATGAACAAGTCCGCTCCATCTACTGGCTTTGATAGGATCGATGGGGTTTCCATATGTCATAGCAACTCTTCGAACGCAGTTTGATAAGCCCCATTTAATTTGAAGTTCTTCTTCCCTTTCTTTAATGCCTCAAAGAATGGTATACATTTGCCGATGCCTTTTGAGATGAACCGGCTTAGCGCTGCGATTTTCCCATTCAAGCTTTGCAATTCCTTCTTGTTATTTAGGGCTTGGACTTCTCGTAGGGCAATTATTTTCTTTGGATTTGCTTCAATGCCTCTGGCGCTCACTATGAATCCCAAGATATTTCCCAAGGCTACCTTGGAGTGACATTTGAGTGGACTGAGTTTCAATCCATATTTTTCAAACATTTTGGTGAGATTATCTAGGTGATTGGTTGCTATTCGTGGTTTCACCAACATGTCAACCACATAGATCTCCTTAATTTTTTCGATTTGACGCTTGAACATGGCAATTACTAATCTTTGATGGGTTGCCACAGTGTTCTTTAAACCGAATGGCATTACCTGTAGCAGTATAATCCTAGATCTATGATGAAGCTGGTGTTTTCTTAATCCGTTCCGTGCATCAGGATCTGGTTGTATCCCGAGTACGCATCCGTAAATGATAGCAGTTCATGTCCAGCCGTCCTGTTCACAAGCTGGTCAATTCTGGGTAGTGGAAAACTATCTTTCGGGCAGGCCTTGTTTAAGTATGAGTAGTCGATCCAAGTTCACCATTTTCCGTTGGACTTCTTGACCAAAACCGGGTTAGATACCCATTCAGGGTAGGTCGCATCATGGACAAAACATCGGCCATCAGCTTGTCTACTTCTTCTCTCAATGCCTTAGACCGCTCGAGGCCTAGGCTGCACCATTTCTGCTTTACAAGCGTAAATCTGGGATCAATGTCGAGTGTGTGGCATGCAATTCCCGGTGATATCCCACACATATCGGAATGTGTCCAAGCGAACACATCCAAGTTGGCATGAAGAAATTTAGTGAGTTCTATTCGCACCTTGTTTCCGAGGTCGATCCAATTTTCAAGACCCGCATCGGGTTATCCATGTCTACTGGAACATTCACCATCTATTTTGCAGTTACTGCCCGAACCTCCCCTGATATCTTCTTTCTAGGGTCCAAAGCCTTGTCGAATCGGTTATGGTGCCAGAGAGCTATGTAGTTGCTATTTCGCAGGTTCGCGAATGTGGAGAGTTCTTCCCACATCCTTCCCTTATTCCTTTCTTTTAGATTTGCATAGTTCTGTGATGTAACATTCTTTGGCGGCACATTAATCTACTTTGATTACCCCAGTTCCGTTCGCTGTTTGAAATTTCATGGTAAGGCACCATTAGGCCAAAACAATTCTGAAATCCGCCAGCACATGCCATCCCAAGAAGGAATTGTATGCGAAAGTTTCGTCTACAATCATGAAATTTTGGATGAGGGTGACTCTTCGGTTGCCATCTCCAAATTCTACAGCCAAGTCAATCGCCTCGATGGGTTATTTGGGTTCGTCGATGAATCATTGAGTTTTTGTTTAGCGGACAGACACATATTTCATGCCGATCTTCAACTAATCAAAGGTGCATTTAAAAAGAATATTCACTGAACTACCACCATCAACCAATACTCATCGGACCACAACAGGTCTGATCCCTACTATCACTACCATGGATCGAGAGTCGGAGCCTCAATCCCTTCGGTATCCTGATTTCAGAATACTATATCATCGTTCATAGTTTTATACCGCTTGGCAGGGGCTCCATCTTCGATCGTGAGGCATGAATCCTTCGAAGCATGTTTTAATTAGTTGGCATACCACTCCATTTCACCCCAACTCCTCTATGTGGAATGAGGTCCTCCAGATATCGTTCCAATGACGAGTCTTTGGTCAGTTCATTTAGATCCCTCTTCACTAGTTCCATCTTGGTTTCTTCAATCCCTAGGAGGTTGGGGAGCCGCGGATTAGTTGGGATTTTGCGATTTTCTAACGTATCGCTAAAGCTGTTTTCCTGGATTAGCTCTTCAATCAAGTTCTTTAGGCGATGACACTTGTTCGTGTTGTGGCCATGCATCTCGTGGAAGCGATAGAACTTCTCCGAGCGCTTTTGTTGCTTAGTTGCTTTCTTTTTAAGGGGTTTCTTGTACTCCTCTGTCCTAATGTTGCGAGATAGATGTTTTCCGGAGTATCATTGAGCAGGGTGCAATCTTCGGGCCTGAAGCCTTTAAGTTGCTTGTTGCTACCTTTTCATTTGTTGGAATTTTGAATTTTCCTTTTTTGGTTTTCATCTTTTCCCACACTTCCTTCAGCGGTCCTGGAAGCATTTATGTTCTGGTTCATCGCCGGGTCACTCTACCCGATGTTCATCTGTTGCAAGCTAGTAGGCTTCCTTTCTAACTTCTGTGCCCCTTCCAATCTCAAGTATTGACTCGCCTTACAATTGAAGTCCTTCCTAGTGGTAGGTTTTTTTCTATTTTGATCCACTTTTCGAACTCGGTTTTGGGGTGGATGGTGCGGACCAATGCCATAAAAATCATATCCTCATTCAGATTGCTTACTTTAGTTACTACAGTGTTGAATCAGTTCATGTAAGGTTTCAGGGGTTCGTTCCTCCCCTGGTACATGCGAAATAAGGACATAACGTCTTTTGGCTGCGCCGTGTGAAGTCTGAACTGATCAAAGGATCTTATTGCTAGTTAATCGAAAGTGGAGATGGATCTTGGCGGAAGCCTAGTGAACCACATGGAAGCAATTCCTTTCAGAAAAATTGGAAAACAACTACATCGAATAGTGTCCGAAGCATTCGCTCCGTCCATATACTAACTATACTTATACAGATGGGGTTTTGGATCTGTTGTTCAGTTATAGGATGGAAGAGTTGGCATGGTGAACTTTTCTAGATACCGGTCGTTTAAGATCTCATCAGTGAAGGTAGTCCGACTTAGAGCGGATCCCCACTCTTCATCTCTTCTATTCTTATTCGCATCCATGTGTTGCTTGACCATGTTCGCGATATATGCCTCGGACGTCCAATAGTTCGGGGGTCGACTGTTAGTCATTACATCAAGTGTTTGGTTTTGCAAACGATCTTGATGAGTGGGCCGAAGCCTAGGCTCTCATGTCTTCGGAAGAGCCACTCCCTCAAGATAAGAGCTCTCAAACTACTTTCCATTTTCTGATCGATTTCATCAACCATTTTATTCAATTCATCTCTTATAACAACTTTGCATTGATTAAAGGATCCTGGCACATGATCTCCTGCGTTGACGCCATTTACTTCGATTTGTTGATGATTAATCTCTTTTTCGGCTATAACCGCCCTAATAGATCTTTCGGAAGCAGTTCTCTTTCTTTCTAAAGCCATTGATTCTTAACAGCGGATCTTTTAACATAAATTAAGGACCTAAATTCTGGACTTATCTGATAGAAAGTAGATAGGTAGATCTAAGCCTTAGTTGAGTTTTCAAAGAAAGCACCAAAATGTTAACCCAAAAATTGGGTCAACACTTTGAATTGAGTGTAAAAGCACCATCGCTGTTTATCGAGACAGATTGAATAAAGACAAGAAGTAAAAAATTGCAGATAAAGTAAAAGAGATAAGAGATTTTTATAGTGATTCGGTTGTTAATAAAGCCTACGTCCAATTTTAGCTTTTCTTGTTGACTGACTGCTATTGCAAGTTGAATCTGATTACATCGCAATTGAGTTATGTAAATGAGATCAAGCCACCAATGCTTAGAGTTCACTGGAGAATCACAGTGAAGCTTGTAGATGACCATTGTGTGGAAGAAGTAGAATGAAAAGTAGTTTCTGCAGAGTTTCAGCAGCCAGTCTAGAAGATCGTATTTGTGTTGCTGGTAGGATCATATTTATACGGGTTGGAGAACTATTGGTCTATGTCGGTCGCCAGATGCTTGTACATGACCATAAGAAGGTGTACTGAAAGTTTCATAGCATGCCGAATCAATTTGATGGATCGTTAGTGATCCATGGGCTATGGATTGCTAGCGGGCTATGGATCGCTAGTGATCCATGGCTTTTGGGATGCCGATGATTCACTACTTGCGATGCTTTCCTTCATCCTCTTCTTTAAACTCCATGGTGATCTGGCTCAATCATTTGGATCACTAGCGATCCATAGTGCAAGGATCGCTAGCGATCCATGTAATTAAAGTATTTTTGGACTTTGCCTTCTGAATTGCATTTGTTGTCTCGTGTTGGTGTTCTCCATGTAATTTCAGAGCTTGTTGCCTTGTTTTGATGATAATCCAGAAATTGGTTGCATTGGACTGCTGATTGAATTAGACAAATGCTCACTTCTCGATTTAACTAGCTTGAAATTCCATCAACTTAGCCATCATTCTTAAAATGCCTATTAGATCATGGTACAAGATGATTGATGAAGTTACTAGCGAGCATTATGGATCGCTAGCGATCTATAGGAGATGAATCGCTGGCAATCCATCACCTTAGCATGTTTTTGCTTTCTTTTCTCCGATCCTTCTTGGTTGATTCTTCTAGTCCTCTTGGTTGGCTCTTGAACTGTTTTGACTCTACGAAGCTGTTCCGACCTCCTTTGAATTTTGCTGGGTTAAAAACTCGGATGATAGTGCCATGATTTGCCTACTTCACTTTCAAAGATAACTTTGCTTTGAAAGAATGTTTTATCGATCCTTGGATTAGTTTCTTCAATTTTTCATCATGAGCTTGTAATGATTCGGTAAGTTCGTCTACGGTCGTGATGTCTAAATGTTTAGTCTCTTTAACGACAACAACAAGAAATTTCCAACGGTCCGATCATCTTTTATATCATCTCCATATTTCTTCATTTAATTACTAAAACCGAAACTCTTGAAATATATTTCAAATTAGATTCGTAATCTTTCACGTGTAGAGATCCAAACTGGCCACTTAATATTTGGAGATGCACCTACTTTACTTTGTCAACCTCTTTAAAAGATGACTGAAGAATTTCTCATGCTTGCTTGAAGGTGGTTACATTATCAAGCTTCTCGAACATCTTATCAAACACCTTAATGGATGAGTGTGAGCGTCTTCTTGTTTTTCTTTTTAGCAACTTCATCATCTCCTTCAACACACTTCTTTATAGGTTCCCATGCTTCATAAATTCCAAGCAAAGCCTTTATCCTTATGCACCAATTACCATAATTATCTTTGGTGAACAATGGAACTTGAAATGGTATTACATTAAACATATTTCTTCAAGAATGGATCTCAAACACAAATCTCACAAAAACTGGATATGGAATAAAAGAGCGGAGGAATTCATCTTTTCTTATTAATTAATTCAACTCAACTTGCTTACTACAACAAATGACCATATATTTATATTATTTCAAACAAATCCATACAAATATACATATCTTCCATTAACCACCTTTCTTTTTAGGCTCCACTTAGAAGTTTCTACTGGTTTTGGCTGTTTTTGGATGACTCCGTACTTCGGTGTTGTCGTAATTCTTGCTTGTAAACATTTTTCTCTCTTCGGTTCTTAAGATTATAACCCATCAAATTAAAATATTTTGATGGTTTTGTTTTTCTGTCATACCCTTAGCAATCATTTCGAATAATTAACTTTCAAATTCAATATATATATATATATATATATATATATATATATATATATATATATATATATATATATATATATATATATAAAATAACTTCTCATAGAGAATCCTTAAACTAATGTATATTAAACTTTCAATGATATATTAGTTGATTATAATAACATTTCATATAAACTAATCAACACCAAGATGATCATTACAATCAAAATACTGTTAAAACTTTTCTTAATCGATATTACAGAACTTCCGAGTGAAGCTATAATGGAAACGACTCCTGAGCGCTTTCTCTTATATTGGAAACAACTCCTTGCTTAAACATCTTCCAATGGACATGGATTTTCATTAAATTAGCATCTAACAGAACGGACTCCTCAATTCGATGACTCTTCATAATAAAAACGTTAAATTCAACAATTTTTTCAATTAAACTGGGTTTCATTTTCAACAAGAAAGAGGTGAAAAGAGAAAAAGCACAGAATTAGAATAAAGGGAGGAAATTTTATTGATTGAGTTCAGGACTATTTGTTACACAATGATGCCCTCATTTTTAGTACTTGTAATCCTTGTCGATGAACATAAAACAACAGAAGGAAATTAAAATTGAAAATATATCATACCGAATACGTAGAGACAACTGCTTCAGCTACGCTCGTTTGTGAAAACATGCAAAGTGTATTCAGTTATATTTTCCCGTTCTCTCTTATTTCTTCCTTTTTCTCATCTTGTCCTAGCCACTCGTGTTTCTTTAAACCTTCTTCCAGGTCACCATCATCACCGCATCCATGCTTTGAAACCGATCCCTGATGTTTGCCAGAAATCTTCAGTTCTCGCAGTAACTGAGGGTAGTTACAGAGGGTGGGGAGATGCAACAGCCTTGGCGGCAGAGAAGGGATGGAAATAACAGAAAACGAGGCTAGTATGTTGACGATGCTGTAGAGGCAGGCAACTGATACCACAACCAGAAAACAGACCAACGCCGGAGAATGACTAAATTCTGCATCGAGGATGGAGATAAAAGGAGGAGGAAAGCGTTCGCTGCCATTGCTGGTAAGCAGAAGCACCAAGCCAGTAACTGAGCACAGCAGCAACAAATGCCTAAGGCTCAAATTCGTCGCAAAGTAATACATCCTTCGCACTGCAGTACCTGGTCCAGACTCAACCGTTGGCTTCGCATCAACAACAGTACTATCATCCTTCTCCTGCTGCTGTTGCTTTAGTGACCGGTGATGTTGGATTTGGTGGTTGGTGAGGACGAGCTCGTTGGTGAGGTGCTGGTGGAGTTGGTCGAGGGTGAGGATGAGGTGGTAGCAACCGCCGTGGGGGACCCGAGCCCACATGTCGGATTCGAAGATGATGCTCCTCATGGCCTCTTCCTGCTGGGAAGGGCCGACCTTTCTGAGGGTCTTGAGGATGTTGCAGACACCGAAGAGGCGTTGGGCGTTGACGAACTGGCGCTGCTTGTCGGCTGGGAAGTAGGGGGCCAGCTGGCAGCCGGAGTTGCACTGCCTGCCTTGGTACTTGCATGCCGCGCATGGCTCTGATGGAGGAGTACCTGAGTCGTATGTGACTGTGCTCATGGTATCTAATGGAGGAGGATATGCGAGAAAGAGATATGGATACTGGGAAGAAGATGCAGAAACCGACGAAGAGGAGTGACTACAGAGATATTAAAGGCGATCTTTTCTGTTTTATTGAGTTTGATAAAACGTTGGTGCGTTTGCCAAGTCAAACAAATTAGGAGAGGTTATAGGAGATTGATCTGGTTTTGGTAGTTATTTGATTCACGATTACACTGGGTGGTTGATCCATAATTTACGCTTGGTGGTGAAAATTTACACGACGTAACCTATATTTAGAAATAAAATTTCGCCGAAAATTAAATGGGATGCATATCGTTGGCCGAACTTTCTCAAATTATTTGGATGATCGTTAAAACGAATTGATGGATGAACAAATTAATCCAATGATTATTTTTGTTTGATTTTTGTTGAGTTTATTAATTTATAAATGAGGTCTAATATGTATCACATCCACCTCTCATCGCTCTTTTTTTTCTTTTTTTTTACTTCTTCCAATCTTATAAGTCCATAGCCTTAATTTTTTTTTCACTTTTCAAAGAAAACATCAATTATTTTTTCGTCTTGTTAAACATATAATCATAAACAATAATGGTGAACTCAAATCTCATTAATTCTGGCATTTTTCTTTAACGAATTTATATTAATCCAAAATCCGATTAAAAATTATAGTTATTATGATAAATTTTGAACCTTAATGCAATAGGATATTAGACAATTTCATTTTAAATCTCATTTCACATGATAAAAATTGAAGATATGGCAATACCGCCTTGAAAAAAATCAATTTCTCAAGTTGATATATAATATCAAAGTGAGACTCCCCTTGATGTTCGTAGATGTTTAAATCTTTTGTATTAACAACAATGGTAGGTGTTTGAAGTATATTAATTTTTAATTTTTTAGCATCTCTTTAAGTGGTATAGGTAATATATTAGCGAGTTTATAGTAGCACCGAGTGATAATTTTTTGAGAAAAATGAGTGATTCTCTATTAGTTCTATCAGTAGAGTAGAACACTCATGTAATTTATTCTACACTTAAAAGAAGGAGTTGTAAACATGCTTGACAAGTAGTGAACCCTCGCACCCCTTTTACAAAATGAAATAAATAAATAAAAACTCCAATCATATGTAACAAAAGTTCATAATAGAAATATACAACAAAACAAAATATGATATATGTTGAAATTCTCTAGATCGGCGGAATCTATCCAATCCAGTAACTGTACCATAAGCTGCTAAGAAAACTTTACAAAAAATATAAGATCAGTACATATATATGTGTGTATATATATATATTTATATACATATATGCAAAATAAAATAAAATAAAATAAAATAAACTAGTAATAAAAGACGTAGAACAAACAACGTTTTAATTAACACTGAGTAAGGAAACAAGAAAAGTATAATTCAAACTAATTACATAAATAAAAACTAATAAGAAACAGAATAACTAGAAATTTACAACTAGGCTAATATCCTAATTAAAACAAAGAATCAAAAGTTATCATAGTAAGACTGTCCAAGGATACTACATTTAATCTTTAATTATTTTCTCTATTATTTTGAATTATTTGTTCTTTAAAATTCAATACGAGCTTTTATTTTTTCAAGAAACTCTTTAAAACTCAAATTTTTATTTAATTTATAACTAGGATTTGAAATTTAATTAAAACAAAATAGAGAAATTACATATATTATATTTTCCAATCAATACTAATTTTATTAAACACACGTCTTTCAAACCGAATATATTAATATGTTATTGTGTAAATAATGTCTAACAAAAACCTATTGTGACCGTTATGATAAAATCTAAGATTCTTTCAATATAATTCACAATTAATTTGCCTCTAATTTATAACAAAATCAAAAATATTGAGAATATATACATAAATATATCTAGTTATACAACATTCAAAATATAAATGTATAATATTTTTCATTTTATCATTATAAAAATAACATTATTATCATTAAATATATTTTTCTTTTTTAAAAGTTCTATAGTATTCAATTTCCTATGTAAAATTAACTATATATGCACTTTAGTTTTAGGTGGAACACTAACTTTCCAAATATATTTAGATAATTCCAATTTAACTCCTGAAAAATTTATAAAATTATAAAATGAATGAGGTGTATATTTCTTACTTTTATCCTTAAACCATATTTTAATGTCTTTCGTATTATCAATATTGTAAAGATTCGGTTTTGCGAACAATAATGCAAATTGTGTTAAAGTAATTCACTCTAGCATACGATTAGAACTAAATTCCCATGGAAAAAATAAATTTGGCCTGTAAATTACTGAAATTAATACATTTTTGAAATAGGAAAATAGACAGAGGGAAGAAGTTGCAAAAAAAATTAGTCTAAGGGACAACTAGTTTGTTTTCTTGGTCTGAAGTACACTTTATAGTGTGAACGGAAAATGATAGTTGCAACAATCATTCTATGATTTACACTAAAAATTGTCTTTCAGCCTAAAAAGCAAACTTCTTGTCTCTAAAACAAAATTTTTCTCCAACTTTTTCTCTGAGCCTAAAAACCCCTTTTAAAAATTGCATATTTCATAGAACTCTCGAAGTTGCACTTTAAGTGTAATAGCTGAAATCTAACATTCATGCTAAAAAGAAGTGTTGTTATCCGAATGAACAACATTATTAATATCTAGATTATAAATATCAAAATTTAATATTATAGATTTTCAAAAGTAAGAGATATTATTAATATTATTGAAAGTTGTGTGATGTAAGTTAAAAGCACCACTATACCATTGATTCGATAGCAAAATTTCATTATTATAATTAAATTTTCGTAATCATTTTCCTAATAAAGATATATTTAAATTATTTAGGTTTATAATTCCTAACCCCACTCATTTTTAGACTAACAAACTATTTTCCATTTAACAAGACACTTAGAACTACAATTTGGATTCTCTACTTCATAAAAAAATCTCCTAATTTTATCAATTTTATCAATTACCCATTTTGAAAAAAGATGAAATGACATCCAATAAATAGGTAGTGCAGATAAAACTGAATTAAAGAGAACTATCCTACCGGCTCTCGATATGTATTTATCATTCCATTTGGACAATCTTTTATTAATTTTATCTATTATAGTAATCCAACAGCATGTTTAAGTTTTTCTGGTCTAATTAAAAAGCCTAAATATTCTATAGGGAATTTCATCATTTTATCAATATATCTGGTTTTCTATATTATCAATATCATTTAAAACTAGTGTTGATCTCTTGTCAGAATTAATCTTTAAAGCAGATAGAAGTTCAAAACTATATAAAATGAATTTAAGCGCAATAATATCTTTAGGCAACTGGGATGTAAAAATCAAAGTATCATCTACAAACTGGAGAACTAAAAGACCATTACTCGGGATCTCATTTCCTATAATGTCTAATATCCTATTATTAGTTGTCAATTTGATAATTCTAGAAAATACGTCAACTTCTAAATTAAACAGTAAAGGTGACAATGGATCACCTTGTCTACGTTTCGATTGAATTTTATTTCCTAGAATACCATTAACCATAATAACGGAATTACCTATTTTAAGTAAGGACATAATCCATCCTACACATCTAGCACTAGTACCCCTAACCATTAATAAATCCTTAAGAAAAATCTAATCAATTTAATCAATAACTTTAGCAAAATAAAGTTTTAAAAGTGCGTAAGTGATATTACTTTTACAAAAGTAATTAATATATTCTTGAACTACTGCTACACCATCTATGATATTTCTACCTTTATAAATATTGTTTCGGTATTATCTATTAACTCATTTATTTTAATATTTAATCTATTAGCTAAAGCCTTAGATATAATTGAAAAGGAACAATTTAATAACGAAATAGGTCTGAAGTCTTTTAATTGGTTAGCACTTATTTTCTCATGTGATAAGATTACATTTGAGAAATTAAACATACCTACGTATTGTTTGAACTGTGCCAGCCTACAGCGGAAGATATGGGTAAATTTCAAAAAAAAAAATGTTATCGTGTAAGATCTTTATTGGGCATCTGAAGTCTAATATATTTAGAACATTTCTAAACTTAATTTGAATAAAATCATATATTTTATTTAAATTCATAAATTATCATTTGAAAATTATTTTGATTTAGTTTTACTTAAAATATAAGTATAAATATGTATCGTATACATATGTATATGTGTGTTATTCCAGGCAAGGTATACATACACATATATAGATGTTGGGATATACATCGCAATAGACACATTAGCTCATTTTATATGTACTGTATGTTGACTAAATATATGCATATACTTATAGTTATAAATATATAAATATTTGTATGTGTGTGTATATATATATTTATATGTATGTAAATATATTTATTATATAAAATATTATATACACACACACACGCACACGAGTAGGTTGGCACGTGCGATGCACATGCACATGAGTAACTGGTATTAAGAAACGATGGTTGTGGGGTCTGTTGAATTTTATAAAATGACTTTGACGTATACGTAATGTTGCATTTTTTGGATACTATCTAATTCAAAACGCATCCACGTCTGATAAACGTGTATATGGAACTTTCGTATCAAACATGGAAATATGCTTTAAATTAGACCGACTGTAAGTAGCCAAAAAGAAAAGTAATAAACCTATGGAATTATGAATTATTCTAGCATGTTCATGCATACCGTAGACAAGAACTTTGATTCATAATATAAATAGAATATTTTCTTCAGTAGATATCGTAGTTAACCTGAAGTAGATATGGTAGCATTTTGCGAGGAGAAGGAAACAATATGACATATTGTAGCTCACATACTATTTGAAAGTATATTGTAAGTACTAAGTATAGTTGTCGTAATCATTTTCTCTCCTCCTTGTTTTGAGCTTGAGACTGACATTAATAATAAGTTAATAGCGGAGTTAAAAGGTTTTTTAATAGATTTTTTATGTTAACTAAAACTAAGTTGTAGTAATACAGTTGGATTTTTTTTCGTACATATATACAGAAAATTAACCTAGTGCTGTAATTTATAGAAGCTGTGGTTGAATATATGACCAGAAAACAATAAAATGGAGAAAACGATTTTAACTGCAATTAGTACTCATATGTGGTCATATGAAAAATTCCTCATTTTAAAAGAGTAATACAACATTTATGAAGAGCATACGTGTATATGTGATGAAGGATAATTTTTAGCTTAAAAGTACTGCATGTGAAGTGTGAAAACGAAGTATAGTTAACTAAGTTCATGATCACATGTTAATAACACATCCTTACATACAACATTTCTTGTATATGTACCCTTTCTATTTCAAATCTTTTCATTTTTCATCAAAACTTTTGTTATTTTTCGTGAAACTCTTCTTGATAAAGCAACATATAGTTGACCATGGCTGAAAACATGTTCAGGAAGATAAATACCAACCTGAGGGATGGTTTATCCCTATGATTTATTAATCGTTAAGGAAAAAGCTAATTTAATAGAGAATTGTTTACGTATTAGGTTGAAAGGCATGTTAGTATTCTCAGAAGGCTTAAGTGGATACGTGAGATAAATGCTCTTGTACCATGAAAATGTCCAACAATGATTTTTGCATCTATGAGATTTATATGAAAGACACGACATAGTAATCTGGTTCTATTACATAATCTAATTCTTGAATCAATATTTCTAAGCAATATGAGTGGTGCTCCTACTTTCAGTGTTAACTTATGGAGTGGTAGACCATCCGGAGAAAGTGAGTTCAAGAATTCATGCTGATATAGATTATGTGTATCTTCTTCGACTTTGTCATACGAATAGTAAATGCACTCGCTACCTGTAAACATTTCTATAACTTTGTTATTAATCTCACCTACTATTTCATTTTTAGTGGCTAATATTGCTCTATCCATTATATAATTATTATCACCTAATCTCTCATTGAGTTCAGCGAAGACTTCATTAACCAGAGCTTAAATTGAAGAAGTATTGGTGTAAGGTTCAATGATATCATCTGGGAGCTATATAATTTCGTCTTGAACATAGACTTCATCTCCATTTCCAATATGTAAAATAAATTATGCATATGATTGATTGTCTCTTGCGCGCATATTTTGTGTTAAATGAATTACGTGAACATTTCCCATAAATGCTATTGTACTATACATGCATCGACTGTTTGAGCTCTAGTACCATTTACGACTATTGGTAGAACTTGATGAAAATCACCGCCTAAAATAACGATCTTTCCTTCAAATGGTGCATCTAAATTAGTTAAATCTCATAATGTTCTATCTAAGGCCTCAAATGCATGTCGATGAGCCATGGTTGCTTCATCCCATAGGAAAATAGTAGCAATTAATAAAAGTTGAGCGATATCAGATTGCTTGGGAATATGATATGTAGAGGAAGAGTGTAAACTAATTGGTATTTTAAATCGAGAATATGCAGTTCGATCTCCTAGAAGAGAAAGAGAAGCAATTTCAGAAGTAGCGACTGCAATTGCAATATGACCTTGAATTCATAAATGTGCTAAGATTACTCTGTATAGATATGTTTTTCCTATATCTCCAGGGCCATATATGAAATATATAGCATTAGCTTTGTTTTTAACAGAAAACATTATCGTGTCAAATTCCATCTTTTGTTCGGAGTTCAAGTTATTTAGGAGTTGATATCATTATTTGGTATTTTTATAGACCTGTCTTCTGAAATAAGAGTAGATCTATTAGTATGAGTAAAATAATTGAAATTATTATATGGAATGTCGTAATCAAAAATTGTTTTGTCATATTATTTGAGAAGGTTGTCGAGGTCGGACAGACATTGAATTAAGGAACATGAATTGGTCGCATTAGTAATAGATGTAGTAGGATAGTCTTCTAGTAAAAAAGGTAAAAATAACCTTCCCATAATTCATGCACATGACATGGTTCACAATATACTAAAATTGTAAAAAATAATCTTCTTAAAGCATTGGGCATACGTGTGTTTGAAGCATCTCTCAAACAGTCATTCAAACTATCATCATTTTCTAGTAAACCTCTATGTTCAACTACTTCTCTAAATGTATAATATTATGTTCCATTAACTATTAATAAGTCAGTAAAAGATAGAGGACCTCTAGCATGCGTTAAAAGTAATTGCAAATAATAACGATCACCTTCAGTGGGAGATACCGTATAAATTCTACCAATTGCCCTACGATTATTTCGTCTACGGTTCCATTCCTTATTCGTAGAGTCCCACCAGTATTTTTAGGAAACTCATAGTATAAATATTGATGCGCTTGTTCATCAATAACATTTTTACAGAAAACTTCAGTAAGCATTGTTTTAGATCTATGTTGATCATCTAAAATAGTTTGTATGTGCTCTTCTGCACGATATAATAGTTGTTATCTATTTGGTAAATGTATTGGTAAGCCGGTAACAGAAGGAAAAATATTACTTAGTGAAAATTTTAAATATTCTCCGTAAAGCTTCTGGAGCACAAATCCATCTATTATTAACAAAGTTAGAAATTTCAACGTTATCATCAGGTGTACTGGATAAACCTACAGATACACGATCTAAACCTTTGTAAACATATTTGTAAAGATATTTTACAGATTTTATACTTGAACACAAATCTCAACATTTATATGACAATCATATTTCAAAAGTGAGTAAGGATTATAAGGTACTATCCAATGGTTATCGATTATGTGGCTGTCAGTTTGAAACTGTATTCCCTTGTCGCGTCTTCTATAAATAGGGTAAGAGTCATTTCCTTGTAACGTTAAAGAAGAAAAATATTTGGAAAACTTTCTTACAGTGGTTTTTTTCGGTGCATGCAGCTCTTGGATTAAAATGTACGCATGGATAATGAATCATATGTTTCATTACAGCGTTATGTGGTTCGAGTTCTAAATATTTATATGGAATTTCAACTCGAACTAAAGCATCATAATCATCAGGATTGTTAATCTTATCATTTTCATCTAGGATAATTAGAATGTGGGAATGTGGTAGTCCTCTTTTTAGAACTCGATAACGTGGATATGGGCAATGACTTTACCTAAAACACATGTGTCAAATAGGTCAGTTTTTAGTTGCTCTAATTTTGCTTGGAAAATCCTAGTTGTTAAATCCGGTCAATCTTACGGTTGTTGACTGGGAAGTAATTCTTCTGTAATTTCTACCCAGTTAGTATTACATGTCATAGAAATAAATAAGTCGGGCTTCCCATACCTTCGCACTATTGCCAACACATCTTGATATCTTTGATGTATTTCGTGGACTACCAATATAGGATGAAGGAAGAACCTTCTTGACACCAACACTTCCCAATATGTGAAAATTCATATGATTGAGTAGTACTTAAGTAAGTGGTTAGTAATTACTCATAACAGCAAAAGGTTGAATGTAGTAGTCAAAGAAACTTACTGGCAGATGTTTCTCCATCAGCTAAGGCATCTTGTAAACCATGGTATAACTCCACTCTGATGGTATTCTGATTATTGCGTAGAAACCTTAGGCGCACTGTTTCTGTGTTCACATACATACCAACGACATATTATTGAAATAGACGACCACCAAGCAGTATAAGTGATGTCTCTGTTGGTCGTATCTGCATGAATAGATCAAAGTCATAATGGTAGTAAGATTAATACTGATGTTGATATAAACAAAGTTTTGTGTTATTTATGAATAAATAATATTGGATATCAAATAGGCTACAGTTACTTGTAAAATACGATAGTAGTATGATGTACAACTTATTGGTGTATTTCACTTTTCGTGGATGTTCAATCCCATCCATGCTGACCGTATGGCAACAATAGTGGATATTGCAATGGGTCGTAAAAATCTACAGTATCTGAAACCCATTGTAGATTTCCACATCTTGTCTCAACAATGATATCTTGACCTTGCAAATTATCTGGTTCACCTCCAATTATTATACCTGCTACTTGGCATGTGGTTGGTAACTCGTGAAGATGTCGATCTACTATGATCTCTTTAATTTTGATAATACAGATTTGTACATCCAGTTGTTTCCCCAACCGTCGAAGTATCGAGATATATGGGTTATGATTATCTAAAATTTCTTTAAAAATCGAAATTACCTCTGGTCTTATTGCTTCACTATCTTGAAGTTGGTTTTCAATTCATGATCAGTGTCATATATGTACAATTGCAAATATTTTGGTCTACTTCCACCCAAGGGTAAAATACTTCAAATATTATGATATATCGAACCTTGCGCACGATATGTGTAAACTCCTTCTCTAGCATTGGCTGGGTTATTGTCAATTGATGCACCCATAAACGTGAAACAAAAAGCATTATTATAGGACCGAATGTCTGTTCGAAAATGAGTACCTATTTCACCTTGATATTTGGAATAAGCTTAGTAGAGTTTATGGTGTTGTGGTAGGTCGATGAATGTCAATAGAACCACTAGAGCAACAATTCTGTAAGCTTTCGTGGAAAAATATTTTAGCACTGCAAAAATTACAGTAAGTGGGTTGTGGTGTTGATGTTTGTGGTACTGCATGCTTGCGATAAAATTTTGACCACGGTTATGACTATTGATTATTATAGTCCGAGGTATCATATCTTACTCATGCCGTGTTATTGAAGAACCTAAAAAATAAGATTAGTAGTAAGTACATCAGTTAAAGAATAGTAAATGCAACATTGAAGGAATAGTAATAGAGCATTTAAATATAATATTGAATGTAAAATAAAGACAGAAGATTACTGCTTCTCCATGGCTTCATTGTGTTAACTATATGGTTAAATTCATAAAGAACAATGAAAATGATTCGAACTAAAGAGGATGACAAAGACACATTATTAGGGTTGAAGTAAACCTTATGTTTGACATTACATTGGGCGTGTTTTGATGTAAGACTTGAATATGGCATTAATTTTTATTTAAATGTAAATTTTCTTTTGGAAATTTTTAACACTTCTTCAAGCCACTACTACATGAGTCAAAATATAGATTACATTTGGATTTTGAAAATGAATGTGAACTGGACTCTTTTCAATAATTCATGTCAACATGCAACTCATACTCCGCATTGTATACGGACCTGATGTGGATGGATGGTGCTTTACGCAGACCAATATGAGAGAGTTTATTTTTCCAGGTTCGATCAAGTGATTTTTCAGATTAATTGCTTTGTATTTTTATATATTATTGTTTATAAACCTGGATTCATATCTTGAAAACTTGTTATATTCTTAAATTAGTGCAAATATCTAGAATACATGTAGCGAAAGTAGTGCAAATAAACTTATTTAACGGTGAACATCGTTGGTTTTTATTTTCAATCTTAATATGATAAAACCGAGTTCAAAATCAAACATGCTACATGGTAAACATCAGTATCACTTATAGGATTCATAATCATTTTTCTAACAACTATTTTTCATAAATTGAAAACTGCGCTATATCCATCACGTAAACTTACGTATACATATTCAAGCTTTGTGCATGCAAAGGTTAAAGATAAGTATACAGTGGAAGAAAAATCATGTCAAGTTAATTGATGACCATATTCGGTAACAAATTTATCATATTAACAAATAAGTGCTGTAGAATATAATAGCCATGACTTGTTCTAATTTTAAGTAAAGTCGGTAGTTATAAATAAAACATCAGTTTTGCATTGCAATGGAAGAAGGTGAAACCAGGCCCGGCCCTTCCCAAAGCGGGAGAAGCATCCGCTTAGAACCCCAAAACAACTAGGGCATCAAATTTAGTTTCAACACGCGGTAGGAAAAAAAATCGCGATCCTGAATCTCCGATTCATGAACCGGAGAGGCAGAGACGGCGACCCATATAGGCGGCTCCATCTCTTCTCTAGATCAGCTTCATCTCGGCAGCTAGGGAAAAAGCAAGCGTGTGGTAGCTGGCTCCTCCATCTTGATCTTGGTAGTCGGCAACAAGGTCACAGCTGCATAGGCAGGCAACATGATCGTCCTCCATTCAGTTGAAGATTGAATTGAAGGTACTAGCACTAATTTTGTAATTAGTTAAACTTTCAGTAATTTGCAAACCTAATTTACATTATTGTATTGTAATTTACATTATTTACTATAACTAATTCTTAATTTGTAAAACTAATTCAGTAATTTGTAATTTACAATTACATTATTTACTAAAACAAATTCAATAATTTGTAATTGTAATTTACATTATTGTATTGCAATTTACATTATTTACTAAAACTAATTTAGTAATTTGTAAAATGATTCAACAAAGAACAGCATCTACATTGTACAATACAATGCAAATTCAATTTTAATCCTATATTCTAATTTTGGGTTAGTTGGTTATATATGGTTAATGAACTTGAATATGATAATAATATTAGTAATTTTGTAAGTCAAAAGGCTAGAAAAGTGTTTATAAATAATAATATTAATTTTGTTGTATAACTTGAATTAGTGTAACGGATAAAGTTATTTTTTCCCCTTCCAATTGTTTATAAACAACATAAATTACGTTTTGCTTTGTTTTCTCTATAAGGGTCTTGTTTTCGCTTTTCGCTTTAGGCACCAAAAGTCCTTGGACCGGGCCCTGGGTGAAACATGTGTTAGATATTAAAAAACTAAAGTCAACTGTCCAAACGCACAACAGCTGTGGAAGTGTATATTAGCCATGAGTTAGTTTATTTTTCCGTTATAAATAAAATTTTAGTTTAGGATTGCCTTTGCAGTAATATCGGTTTTAAGTGGTTAAAAACGTATAGTAATTCAAAGGAGATAATAATGTTTGCGATTCAAGTTCCTGGTGATACTATAAATGAGCACATTGATGAGAATTACTTGGAAGATATAGTTTCTGGCAGCTTAAGGTAACTTAAAATGTGTAAAAATATGAATATTAGAACTAAAATATATAAAAGAAACTACAATATATAAAAGGTGTCAAAACAACAAATGTACAGACATCAGTGCAAAGGTCCACTCATAAAAAATGGAGTGTTCCACGTGCAGACGTACGACCTATAACTATTCATGAAACATCTTGTAGACTCACATTAATTAAAATTCATGATTTATTACTATTCATGCATAAGAAGTTGTAGCTTCCCGAGTAAATGGGAACAACTGCAGAGTCCTGGTGTCTTACTCTTGAAGTCTTGAATATATATCATGTCATCTATCTTACCTTGTGTTTTAACCAGATTTTAGCTAACGGACACTAATGGCTAAACGTGGTATTCAGTAAAGGAATCCATCACATTCCTGAGTTACACACTTGCTGTTAACATTGTAGAGACAAATAACAAATATAAAATAGTTACCCTTGAGGATGGGAGTCTTCACTCAACCGTGTTCTTCTATGTGCAATACTTATTTCTCTTGCTTGTGCACGTCTAGCACATTGACTAAGCCGACATCTTTCTCTTTGTTATCGTTCCATTAGTAAACTAAAGGGAGAATAAATAGCAATAAAGGTATGTTACTTATTTGTGAAGACAATATAAGAATATGGTAAAGTAGTAAGTGAGAGGAGAGTCTATTGGCAATGGTTAAATAATTTGGTATAACTTCTGGAAATAAGTAGGTGTGCATTATTAAATTGGTAAAGATCCAAAATAATTGTGCGGCAAATATTTAGTAACAGCTGGTGATATTTTATTATATATTGGGATGTTGAAGTGTAGAATTTGTCTAATTCGCTGTAAGGCATTATATGTAATAAGTGAAATAGAGGACCATATTTATAACGAACATGTGAGAATGAGATTATTAAAAAGTGATACCTATAACTGTCCACCGGCATCTACTTTATTCTTGCTAGTAGCAGGACCAACGCGCATAGCCGTTGAGGATCACTACATGCCATGCATTTCAGTTAGGGAACGTGTTTGGTCATTGGCATCTCCAAATGTAACAAACACATAAACTTTTGGACGGCCTGTGAGTTATCGATGACAACGTTAGCACTGTTAATTGAAGGGTGGTGACTCTTGAACGTCTATTGCAATATGTAGTCAGTTGCAAAATATAAAATGACTCATAATTCCCATTTGTATGTATAAACAACATGTATAAACGTAGCAGCATCAGTCGTTGAGGTAACTCATTACTTGTAAGTACATATTTTATGAAGCAGTTTCCATTGCATATAAATACATTTTCTCTGATTTGATAAATCATCAGTTTGCAGAGCTTTAGTAAGATGTAGGTTAAGATTATTGCTTATGCACTGGAGTTAGTTTTGTTGCTGATATGGTTGAAGATAGTTACGTGTCCACTGATTAAGAACCGAACATAACTGAACAATGATTGTTGCTTCAAGGATGAAATTATACACTGAAGTGTGAATGATGAGTCAAGCAGCAGGAGTAGTTTTGATAACTAATGATAGAACTAAGGCAGCAAAGGTTGGATATGATACATTTATCTTTATCGCAAAATCCCACCAACAATGTGAGAATCGAGAGTGGGGACTGTGGTGAAGGTTTTGGATTATGAGACTAATGTGGAAACAGTGCTGTAAGGGACTAATTTGTTAGGGAGTGAGTATCATTATTTACAGTTTCGTGGGTGTAGGTTTTATGTTATTGGGAAGGTTGCTGCAAGGTTTATGTTGCACGTGCGTTAATTTGTAAATGTTGATGTAACTTTTATTTTGAGAAAATTAAAACACATCATACCTTGTGTAATTTAGCATTACCACACCAATTCGTATATATTTATAACAGTAGTAGCACATGTGGAAAATACATCAACTTTATTTTGGTAGTAACAAAAACATGGAAAACACAACAAAATTAATTTAACAGTAAGAAATACATGGAAAACACGTCAACTTTATGTTAATATTGTTTAAAGAAAAAAGTACTAAAGCATGAAAATGGACAATTTATTGGGTAACATAGAGTTGAAGATTTAGTGCGCTCTGCGAGATAGCGCTCAATAGTTGCAGCATATTGTTCAATCTTCAAGAGAAACAAAATTTATGGTTGGTATTATATATGTGTGTGTGTATAAAATAAGTCGCTAATATTTGGCATATCACTTCAGGATTAAAAAAATCATCCCATTTATCATCTTGAGCATATTATGGAAAATTTTGGGGTTTATCGGGTCGTGGCATTTGTACTTCACAGTTGGAATATTTTACTACTTGTTGTTGTTTTCCACATTGTTTCCCTTAACTGGAGGAAGATGAACAAAGCGGTTCAGTTTGTTAACATTTTTCGATTCAGTCCGAGAAAGACTAAGGTTTGAGATGTCGGATGAAGCATCGACTTTTTCATCATTAACGGATTAAAGGTGCTTTATTAAACGTGTACTTTTACGTTTGAATTTCTCTATGGAAGGGGATAATACATGCTCTTTACCTTGTTGCACATTTTTCTTCTACAGGATCAAAAATATTTGTCAATTGTAGACAACAGACAAACTGATATTTGCTGTAAACGAAAAAATGATAACGTAGAAGAAGAAGACACTGTATAGTAGTAGAAAGTAAACAGTAGAAGGGATAAAAGGCTACCCATTTACATAGAAAGAAGAAGATTTTACTATAGCTATCATAGTTGGACAAAATATGTTAAGTGTGAATAAGATATAAGAGATGTACCTTTGTTATTTTCTTTTGAAAAGTAATACGGAGATTCAAGAAGCTTGAGTGGAATTTACGTAGGCGAATTCTTTTATTTAGGTGAGTTGTTGAGGATAGACAAACGTGTGCATTGAAGTGGTTAGTAAAGATGTGAGTATGATGTAAGAGTTAGTCTTATACGTTATTAATAATTTTGAGTGGAAAAGCACATATTAGCCTAGTCTGCAACAAACATTGGAGGAACATTTATACGGAACATGGTAAGTGAACAGCCGAGAAAAAGATAAATGCTCCACGTGGTTGCATACGGAAGAAATTATTATATACAAACTAAATGCTGGTTGGAGAATTTTTTATGGCAGTGACTTGAAACTTTGGTATTGTGCGGTTGTAGAATACCATTTGTACGAAGGTTGCAACTTTTGATATTGTTTGTACTTAACAGTTTAATAATTGACTTATGGATCCTATGTGATTCTGACATATTAGACTTTATGGGTACAAATGTTGAGACAATTACAACAATGGAAAAGCACAATTTTTACTGCTTAAACAAACAACCAAAAGTATCTTATACATATTGAGTGGCTATTGTTGAGGCTGTATAAAATTATAAAGTCCTAGACCCTAGTAATAAGCATAATGTAATAAGCAGTAGAGAATTCGGTAAACGTAAAAGTAAAATATTTTGCATATGACTGATTAGAAAACAGTCATTACACTAAATACTTAATCTTTCTACTTAGCATTAAACATTATTTAAGTTGAAAGCAAAAGGATTATAAGCTAATTTTTTTTTTGCAAGTGTATAGATGATTAATTTTAAGCAAGTACAATTGTTCTAGTGTGTGTTCTACTGTATAAATGTTAAAGTTGTTTCGTACATAGTTTAAACTACATGTATAGTGCTAGAAAGAGAATAGATAGTAACAACATAACAGTAATAGTACTAAACACAGCTGAATATGTTTGGTTAATCTACGCGTTGTAAACTACATATATAATACTATATAATACTGGAAAGAGAATAGGCAGTAACAACAAAACACTAATGCTATTAAACGCAGCTAAATATGTTCAGTTTTGTCCTAGTCCTTTTTACACTCTTGTTCAACCCATATTATTATTTCCACAATAATAGAAATAGTCAATACATAAAATAATAACAAAAGTGACACAGAAAAGAAACTTCTTTCACTCTGAACTTTTAGAATCTAACTCCAATTGACTTGGGTTGAGCAAATGTCGTTGTATCCTCTCTAGTCCCGAGCTTTTAGATACTTCACAATGTTCTCTTTCACCCTCGAGACATAATGGCCGCATAGTAATCGAATGCAAAAAAGAATGTCAGAAAAAAAAACTGTAGCATAAGAGAGATGTGAAACTTGTTGTAAAAGCAAAAGAATAAAGGATATAAATCTCTAGGGTAAGGAAAAATATCAATCTCAAACATAATTTGCACCAACTTGGCCAACTAAAAGGAACATTTAATAGTAACTATCTATGTATAATTGCATATAGTATGCATTATGAATTGTCCACAACAAAACAAAATGTTTAAACTAATAATTTAAACATACGATACAAATGTTAGTCACTAATAATCCAGCATCTGACTTCATTCTTACGTTTCAAACCACAAAGATTCATCACCTATAGGAAATAGAATAAAAAAGGCAGAAGTCCAAACCGGAGCAAGAGATGTTGGGTGACTTTTTATTATCTTTTTTTAAGGTAACTTGATACCAAATAGTTGAAATTTGTAAATAATTTAGTCAAAAAACATACAAAAAATTTGTAGATTAAAAGTAAATCAATGTAGCATTATCAAAAGATAACAACTAATATATGAATTGCAAAGTTGGTGCTTACCGTTGATTTATGTTATTGCCTCTGTAAGAAAATCGCCCACATATTTATTTAATGAAATTGTGTTAGTTTATTTGTTGTCATAAGTTTCTTTTTTCAAAAGTCTGTCTTTGGTTATATAGTTAATACGTGATTGAATTAACACAAAAGCTTTTATATAGCTATATCAACAATGAACTCAATAACTCAACAATGCACACAATGACTCGCATACAAAATTCGGTTTTAACATACCATCTGTGGAAAAACGTTCTTCAAAATTTAAGAAATTATTTAAGTATGGTGAGTAGGAGGATTTTTACTGATCATGAATAATGTCAAATTGTAAAACAATGTCCCGGTTGATACAGATGAACAATGCAAAATACACAAACTTGGTGCCTAACTTTTATGTCAAATTTTCACTATTCAATGTGAAAAATTGATTCTTAACTATTTAGCGTGTCAAACTTTCCTCTCGTTCTATTGATACAGTTGTAAAATGATCTAGAAAAAATTTAGTAACAAAAAAGTGTATTAGCAGTAGAAATAAAAAACAATTTATGCCAAGTTTGGGACTCTATGAAGTAAAAATTTGTTCAAAAAGCTAGCATCCCAGTAAGCAGTAATAAAAAAGATAATATTGTTATATTGTTACTATCATTTCTCATTGCGAAAAATATCGTTCTTTTCGACTAAATTATGATTATTATAATAGATAATATTGGAACGAACAGTCTATGAACAAATAATTTTTTTATTGATAAACAATTCCATTCCTCCAGTACTTAGTTATAAGAATGAATCCTTCGTAACTTCGCATCATCATCTGCGTCTGGTTCATCAATTGGTTACTGAAGCTTGACCTGAAACAGAAACATGATGTAATATGAATGCAAATTGTGAGAATCGATTAACTATGCTTATAGTTATCTAATTAGCAATACATATATAATTATGCTTTTGAACATGCAAGCCTTTAAGGTTATTATTTTATCCAATTTTGCAGGATGAAGGAATAGTGCACTTGTGAAGCTTATATATGTTGATACACCGTAACCAAATTTAAGTAATATTTAGCCATCAAAAATTTGAAATGATACATAAAAAATAATGTTGTAGTACTGTTTTATTTTCATTTGTCAGTTTTAAAATTGAAAACAAATTAGCAGTTAAAATTTCTAGATAATAACGTTGTAGTGTTATGAATTTTCAAGTACATGCAATAGAAACCAAAGCTTAAAAATCTAGTAAAGAATCAGGTTGATAGATGATCAATAGTGATGAAAGCGTGAATGAAAACTTTAAATCTTTGAATGGTTTTCAAAACACCATAAAGAATAAATGTGTGTGTAAAATAACAAAAACTAACATGTTTCATTCTACCATATTTGAGGTTTGTTAGTAAATTTCACCTTAAGTGGCAATAAGATGTTAAAGCGTATATACCTTCAATAGCCTTCACATGCAACTAATTTATTCATTGTGGTAATATAGAATCAACTGGTACATCGGGAGCAACTCCATCTTCAAAATTATAGGATGCTATGAACTTCTATTTAAAATGGCTATTTAATGATAGTTAATTATCAGATTGCTAAACTTGAGCAATAATATTGCATGCATATGATTTGACAAAGAACTGAAGAGACATAAATAAAAATTGGGCGAAAAAAACATACATATTATTCTATGAGCAGTGGTTCACTTCGAAGAAGAGAAAATTGTTTTCCTGATATTATATGTTACCCTATGATATAAAAATTGCCATAGGTCCGAATCAAAAGTAATCAGTTAATGATTACCTTTGAAACTATATCAAATATCCATTCAAAGGTTATATCAAATAGCAATCTTTGCACAAATGATAACCAATAATGAGCTTAAGCATAAAAAATATCAAGCTTAAAGTTGACATATTGTATCACATGATCCTATTATCTTTCTTTATCTTTTATATCACAAATGATACCGATTTAACATTCATTATATCGATGGATGGACAGAATCGAATGCTCTGTTACATAAATTTGTAACCTTACCAAATGAGTGAATTGATGATAAAATAGGCAGAACTGTTATAGAATCCATAAAAAATAATTTAAATTAGGAAAAAGAATCAAGATAACTGTAATTTGTTGAGGTGCTATTTGTAATAAGAACTTCATGAGCCAATAATTGTAAAAAAATATGCAATTAATGTTATGAAAATAGTAGCGCTTTACGGAAGCTTTTATTAACGGATCTTTATCACCCAAATCACATAGAGATAACTTGAATTGAAAACAAGACGAAATTGAACGCAATAACACAAAATATTCCACCCAACCACCCACTTTATTGGTTCATCAAAATTTTGTTTACAATTAATAGAACAAAGCTGAAGTAAACAAAATACCATTGAATCAATAACAAAATTGAGAAAGGGAGTAAATATCTATATGGCTAAAATTGTTAGAGAAAAAGAACAAAGATGAAGAAGAGAAAATTAGCAAATAGATTTTTCACCACACTTTTACCCTCTCTTCTTGTCTCTATTTATATAATCAATTACTTAATGCCCAAGTTAACATTAGATGGAAAATAATAATTTGATTAGCCAATCAGAGAGAGAAATAAACATACTCAAATATGCCTATTAATTATAGGAAACAAAATCTTCTCTTTTTTCTTTTGCATATTTATTTCCCTCTATTTGTGATTTTGTATCACCAAAATTTAACACTCCATCTTGATGCAAAATCACATATCTTCAACATATCAAGCATGCCATATCTAGATCTATCAAAAATCCCTGTATCTCAACCACACTAAATTACAAACCTTAACCACCATCTGCAAGTGATGCATCTCCCACAAGAGGTGCACCAAACAAATCCGGTCTCAAAAATGTTTATAATACCACAAAGATCTCCGTCTTGTCTTTGTTGATTTTGCAATTCGCTACCTGTCTATCACTCGATCTGAGCTCATTACTTGATCACTATCAATCCCTCGAGCATCATCTACATGAAGACCCATGTCTAAAATATGATCCTCAATACTAAAATCATAAGCAGTAACCATATTAACCTCTCCACCTTGCTGTGGACTAGGTCCTTCAACTGTCACTCGCTTTCCATTGTCGACTGCAAAACCAACCAAGCTATAAAGATTTACTTCTTCCAATACTCCTATCATCCTTACAGAACCACCTTTCTTCACTCTCAAAACTTCACCTTGAGTCTCATAAATGCAACCACATCTGTTACCCGGTTATTTGACCTGTAACAAGAGGCTCGACACAGACCTCGTTCAGCACACCTCCCCTCGCTCGGCATAGAGCCTCGTTCGGCATTCCAGCCTCGTTCGGCATTCAAGCCTCGCTCGGTATTCAAGCCTTGTTCGACATTCCAGCCTCGTTCGACATTCCAGCCTCGTTCGTCATGTGGCCTCGCTCGACATGTGGGCTCGCTCGACATAAGTAAGTCGTTCGGCATCTCCCCTCGACCGTCATTGGATCTCATTCAGCCAACACTCTTCGCTCAACACACTGCCTCGTTCGGCATAGAGGTACCGTTTGGCTTGGATATGTGGCTCGGCATTTGCCGTTCGGCATTTGCGGCTTGGCACAAAGAAGTCACCCACCACGGGCCGAGGTATCTTGCTCCTAGGCCCATTAAGGAATTCAACCAATCTTCGTCTATAAATAGAAAGACAGGAGCACAGTGAAAGAGACCTTTTTTCGAGAAGACTGGGGATGCTCTACCGCTTTCAAGACTCACTCTATTTTACTTAGCATTTGTATTCAAGTCTTTATAGTACGGATTGTATCTATATTCAATCACTTGTGAAAGCAATAAAGATCAAGACTTAAAGTGGACGTAGCCAATTACGCTGAACCATTATAAATCCGACGTTCTTGTTTTTGCATCTAATTTAGCATACAGTTCTCTGTTTTAATTTACTTTCTTCATTAATCTCTCTACACAATCCTTCCTAAGGGTGTTAGTAACAAATTCTGGTGCTAACATTTTGGTGCTTTCACTGAGAATCGAGTTCTCAGGCCGCTAGGATCTGCTTTGTGGCTACTGGATTGAATAAGTCCCCCGAAGGAGATCCAAGTCATTCACAGGACATCATTGACTAGAATATGAACGGCTTAAAAATCTCTAAGTTCCCGAAGTGCAAAGTAGAGTACAACTGACTGGAAGTCATCAAGTCCCCGGCGTATGGACTGAAAAATATTCTAAGTACCTGGAGCATGGAATAAAGCATGTACAATTTCAAAGAATTCTCGAGTTATATGAAGATGAATTGGGGGTTTATGTAACTCCCGACAGCTCAGATTTCGACCGCAATAATACAGAAAGCTGAACAACAAAATTAATTTGAAAGACAAAGAAACTAAACTTTACTCATTAATCCAAAATGGGGTCCTACTACAACTCCTCCAAAACTTGAGGTCAAAAGTCTATCTACATTGACTTTGAAAATAAATAAAAATAATTACATAATCTAAGCTGACTCTCGTTGAACGAGTGTAACAGCTACTTTTTTGATTTCTTTGATTTCTTACCCTCCTTCGTCTTCTCTAACGACTCCCCCCCATGCATTTTCCCTTGGAAATTTTCCTTGATGAGGAGGTAACAACCGAGGAAGTACGAGGGACCTCTCGTGGCCTGGACCCACCAGGGAGGATGACCTTCAAAGGCTTGTTCAAAGGATGATCTAGGTCCATGACTTGGGGCTCGACTTTGATTTCAACTGTCATTTTCTTTTCCTCCGCGAGCCGCTCCTTCATGCTCATTTTAGAAGTGTGCTCAGAGGTGCTTGTGATCTCAATTTCATAACTACCTTCGACAGGAGATGAAGTCTCAGACTTATCCTCATCAAGTGCCTCGATCACTTGAGCATATGGACCGGGAGTCTCTCCCACATGAGTGGCCTCGCTTGTTTCCTCCTTCTCCTTGGCGTCACCGCTCCTCGGAGTGGGCTCAGGGTCAGAGCGACCTATGCAAGATCACAAGAGGCAAATGTTAGAATATAATGAACTTATGCCAAAAGCAACGGCTCTTTGAACTTTAAAGGGAAAGCTATTTACCGGTTTCTTGCTGGCTATCAACCGTCCATGGAGTTTCACCCTCTAAAATAGGAGATAGAATGTAAATGCCGAGGCTAGGGTCTTCGGGGTCATAACCAGCGTTTTGCTCGAATGGATTGAGCACTAGCCGATCGGCAGATTGAGTAGATGGAAGGACTGGAGACTCGGTTCCAGACGGACCGGCAATGACATCTTTTCCTTTGGATAAGAAGGAACCTTTGCAGTAGAGAGCCTTCACTGCAGACAAGTCTGAAGGCTCGTTCCCTCTGAGAAGTTCTTTCACCAAAGCCTCCTCGTCAACCTCTTCGGTGCCCAGCTCGAACTTCCTGATCTTTATTAAAGTCTCCCATGCCTCGGCTAGAGATTCAAGGTAGCCCTCGCCAAGAAATGTTAAGTCCCAATGCATGAGGACACATGCATTGAATTCTGCTATCACTGGGTCAAACATGCACTTAATCTCCTCCTTGCCAACCTTTGTAGCCGCCTCAAAGCGAGAGTCAATCTCTGCGGATGCTATTCTCTTGCCCTCTTCACAGGCTTCATCCTTAAGCATCCCGACCTTAGAAAAGCTCGTCGTCGAGCTTTGCCTTCAGAAGTCGCGTAGCAACGATCTCGTCGCAATATCGTTGCGACTCTTCCTGGGCAGCAGTTTTCTCCTCTCTTTCTTTATGGAGTTGATCTTCCAGCTCTTTAACTCGGAGGGCAAATGCATCCGTTTCCTTCTGAATTGAATCCTTCCCTAAAGCCAGGGTCCCCCAGCGTTGGACCGCTTTGTCAAGTTCTTTCTTATGAGTTGTCTCTAAATGATTTACGGCCTGCGCAGTATCTTTAGCACTTTGTTGGGCAGCTTCAAGCTGAGATTTGTACGAAGAAAGCGCTTCATCTTGAGCTTTGATAAAATCTTTATCATGAATAGCCTCAAGCTTCAGGCGATCAATTTCGTGTTGACGTTCAACAGAGACTTCTGAGACTTTTTCGGCTAAGTGAACGAATGCATCATGCTGGACATAGATGTCGTTAGTACAAGCAATAGCGCTTTGTTTGACATGTCCCGGAATCTGATGAATCATCGGGAGAAATTTCAAGCCGTCAAGCATATCTTTGGGAATGTGGCTTAAAGCTCAGCAAGTCATTCTTCTACCGTTGGATCGGATATAGGAGCGGAAGGAGTCTTCCTGGAGACAACCGGTGTTTTGTGGGGATCCCGGTATTGCCTGGTACTGGATGAACCGGATTGTTGATCCCGATGGGCCTTAGGTTGGGATCCCTTATGTGCGGACTTCTCTTTGCTTTGCTCCGATTAAGGAGGAGGATCGCGAGGGTAGGAGGATTGGCTATAGGTTTTCCTTCGGTAGGATGATTCTCGGTGGCGGTAGTCTCGATCGCCGGTGTCATCTCTGTCTTGACGTTTGTCGGAACCCGAATCCCATCCGGAGTGGTGAAAAATAGATGAACCTCAAAGACGGTCAAGTCCATGTGTACGCCCCATGCCACCTGCACAAAATTTAGATAACGACAAGTCAGCAAAGAGTAGAGTGATGGCAGAAATTTAAGTGCAAGGTGAAGTGCACGTGTTTGTGTGTGTCCTAGTGTTCCCCCGCGACGGACCAGTTTCTTTATCTTTACTAGTAGGAGTTTTTTCTCACTGGTTTTGGGCTTGAGCGTTTGTATCGCCTCTCGCAGGCGAATGAAGCTTAAGGGCCTCTGGATCGTCGAAACCATAGTTAAGCAGATCATCAGGTATAGTGAGGTTCGACAAGCCTTTCAAAGAACTCTCTAAGTGTTGTGAGGAAGTCTCTCTCTCCACTGGAATAAGGGTGACTTTAGAAGTTCCACCCACTGTTTTCTTCCTTAGCTTGTGGGTCAATTTCTTCTTTCCCTTTGAAGGGGAAGGTGTCATTTCGATATCATGAACCTCGACTATCGGGTCCAGGCGGGACTAACATTTTCACCCTATACTTCGGGCATCTCAGCTTCTTTAATCTTCCCCTCCTCCAATGTGTCAGGGACATTACGTGATGAAGACCCAGCCTGCTTTTTCCCTTTGCCCAAAGTAGGCCTGGTTTTAGTGACGCCTTAAAGGAGGCTTATTCGGCGACCTTCCGCCAGTAGCCCAAACTTTGAGAGCGGTTCATTTGAAATGAGAGGTCTGATGTCCCGGTCTTTTATGGGGATAGCTCTGATAGCTTCGACAGATTCAGAATACCCGAACCTTCGGGACGCGGATTGATACTTGTAAAAGTAGAAAAAGAGTTATAAAAGAGTAATTTTCGCCAAATATAAGTATTGATCCAGAAAAAAGACTTACTCCCTTCCATCCATCTCCTCGCAAAGCTGGGAGGACAACGCACGTAGAACCACTCTTGCTTATATTGGGCAAACTTGCTCCATGCCCAGTTAGAATTTGACACTTGCCATGCGGCTCGAGGAATACAAAAGATGGGCTATCTAACCGTCTCTTGAAGCGATAGATATAGCGGATATCGTCGGGAGTCGGGAGCCTGAAAAGGACTCTCATAAAGAGAATGCAAGTGTCGTATATGAACGCGTGGCTATTTGGATGTAATTGCGACGGAGCGATCTCGATATACTGTAACAAGTCGCGAAGAAAGGAGTTGAATTGCGGCACGTTACCGACCCAACACATGAATCTGTTGAAGGCGGTGTATCCGACTAGGGGCAAATAAGGGCGATCCTGTCTCGATGGAAACAACACATCGTCGAAAGGAATCCCGTGTACTGAGCATATATGGTGAAGCGTGCTTTCTTTAATCTTCGAAGTTTGGGAATCGATCGGATTGTCTAAAAAGATCACTGCATCCAAGGCATCGGGGGAGAAGTCGACTGATGCGATTGCGGGGCTTGACATGTTTTGTACAGAAGCAACCAATGGATTTGAAGTTGCAACCAATGGATTTGAAGTTCCAACCACTTCTTGTTGATAAGATGGCCCGGGTCTGTCTGAGATCGTGGAAGAACTAGATTTCCTAGACATGTCTAGTGAGTTTTGAATCTGACGAAACACATGTTTGAACTATACTTGAAAAACAATCGACATTAGACTTAACAACAAAAATACTCCCCCTGTGTGGTGTGTGAAATAGTGCAATCGTTTGAGTGTAAGTGTCAAGGGATTTATAGCCGCGAAACTAGTGAGATAAAGTAAAGTGCAGGTGTCCAGTGGTGGTTTTTAATTTTGAACTTGGAAGTTCATGATATATATCGAGGCTGTAGTCTGTTTTTATCGATTTAAATTCATATTTATAATTCTTGAGACGGAGAGTTGTCGGTTCGGAGTGGTCGATATGTTTATATGCTTAAGTCCTTGTCCTTGTTTTTGCCACATGTTTAGGCATGGTAAATTAGTCAAGTCAACATGGATTACATTTGAGTTGAAATAGTTATGACAATTGTTGTCTATTTCAAGACTTAATGCCGAACGATACTCGAGAAACTCGGCTAAGTAATCACCTAAACTCCACTCGCTCTCCCTTCATTGTTCGGCATGTTGAAGTCATGTCGAGCCATGATCATACTGAGCCATGCCGCTCGGCACTCTAGGCGCATCCCTCACTTCTCTCCTTTCTCCCACTTTCCTCGTTCGTCATTCAGGAGTCTTGCTGAACCGCGATGGTACCGAGCCACACCGCTCGGCCCTGTAAGCCTAATACTCATTCCTCTCCATCGTCCTCACTTTGCCATTCGGCATGACAACACTCATTTCTCTCCAGTATTCTCTCGTTGCCATTCGGCATGACTCATTGCTCTCCTCCGATCTCTCTTAGTCATTCGGCACGCGAGAGTAATGCCGAGCCACAACCATTTCTCTTCCAACTCAAACACCATGCTTAACTTGCACCCCCTAACTTCATTACCTCTTACTCCCTCATGTCCTAAACTCCTTTGACGCCTCCTTCTTTCCACCACTCCGCCTAGCCCTAAAACAATTCTAATCTCGAATTCATTGTCCTCATCCATGCAGTTCCTACTGTTCTCAGTTTTACGAAGATTCACGAATTCAAATCTCGTTCTAAGTTTCCTAGTCGAGATGAAGTGTTTAACGGAGAGGTCATTACCTAAGAAATGACTCGAAGCTTGGGGAGATTCTGGAGTAGGATACACGATTCTGATCGAATTCAATAATTGGGGAAGGAAGTGAGGTAACTTGTTGGGTTCGAGAAGAGAAGGGAAGGGTAAATAGTTCGCAGAAGTCTAATGGGAGGCGAGTTCATAAGTTCTATAGTGTGGAGGTAAAAGTAAAAGGGAAAAAGGAATGAAATGTCGACCTTTATAGGAACGAAAGAAGAAAGGCGAATAGTCAGCAACTGGTAGAACCGGTCAAGAAACCTCCCTCGTTCGGCATCAATATGTCGTTCGGCATCGGTATGTCGCTCAGCATTCAATGCCTCGTTCGGCATCGATATGTCGCTCAGCATTTAATGCCTCATTCGGCATCATTATGTCAGTCGGCATTCAATACCTCGCTAGGCATTCAGGGGATCACTATAGAGAGGACAAAACAAAGGCTTTAAGAGAAACACGGAGTGCTCATGGTTCAAAGCGCATCATGTTCATCCACATGATACACTTTGGGGGGCAAGTGTTACCCGGTTGTTTGACCATGTAACAAGAGGCTCGGCACAGGCCTCGTTCGACACACCTCCCCTCGCTCGGCATAGAGCCTCGTTCGACATTCCAGCCTCGTACGGCATTCCAGCCTCGTTCGGCATTCCAGCCTCGTTCGGCATGAAGCCTCGCTCGGCATGTGGCCTCGCTCGGCATAGTAAGTCGTTCGGCATCTTCCCTCGACCGACATTGGATCTTGTTCGGCCAACACTCTTCACTCAACACACTGCCTCGTTCGGCATAGAGGTACCGTTCGGCTTGAATATGTGGCTCAGCATTTACGGCTCGGTACACGGAAGTCACTCACCACGGGCCGAGGTACCTTGCTCCTAGGCCTATTAGGGAAGTCCAACCCATCTTCATCTATAAATAGAAGAGCAGGGGCACAGTGAATGGGACCTTTTTTCGAGAAGACTGGGGAGACTCTGCAGCTTTCAAGACTCTCTCTATTTTACTTAGCATTTGTATTCAAGTCTTTATAGTACGGATTATATCTGTATTGAATCACTTGTGAAAGCAATAAAGATCAAGACTTAAAATTGACATAGGCAATTACGCTGAACCACTATAAATCCGGTGTTCTTTTTTTTGCATCTAATTTAGCATACGGTTCTTTGTTTTAATTTACTTTCATCGTTAATCTCTCTACACAATCCTTCCTAAGGGTGTTAGTGACCAATTCTAGTGCTAACAACATCCAACTGATTAAGAGAAATAATATTATGTGAACAAGTAGGTACATCTCTCACTCCAGAGACTTCTCTAACCACACCATCATGCATACGAAATCGGATAGATTTAGTACCACAAATCGGTAGCTCTTCTCCTTTGGCTATCCTAATCATGCCTACACTCTTCTCATAAGAAGAAAAACAATTCACATCTCTATAAATGTGAAAACTGGCTCTCGAATCCATCTTCCATGGCTTATTTTCACTGAAGATGACATCACAAGAAGCATCACCATCGGTACCTTCAGCAAAACTTGCATGTGCATCACTACTAGTATCACCATGCGCAGCCTTTTTCTGATCTCTTTTATAAGCATAACACTTGATGCATATGTAACCTTTCTTATTACAATAATGACAAGTGATAACACCTTTACCAATAGCGTCCTTCTTTCAAATTGTATCTTTCTTCAAGTCCCTTACCACCATAGCCTTACTTTGAATTGATTTCATACTGACCCTTTTCTTCTAAGCTCCTCATTCAATTCGAATAGTTTCCAGAGAGAGTTCCATTAGCATTGGAATTACTCAATGAAACAACCAAAGTTTCCCAACTTTCTGAAAGCGAACTCATTAATAAAAAAGTATGTAACTCATCATCAAAATTGACCTTCATATTTGCCAGTTGATTTATTACATCTTGAAATTCATTCAAATGCCCTACAACAGACTTCTCTTCGTCTATTCTCAGTTGTACCAATTTTCGAACCAGAAAAGCCTTACTAGTAGCACTTTTTGACTCATACAAAGATACCAACTTGTCCCACAAAGTCTTCGCGGATTCACAACTAGCCACATGATGGAAAACTGAATCATCAAGATACCGGCGAATCAAAACAATCTCCTTCTTATCCATCTTCTTCCATTTTCCCTCATCTACATCAGAGGGCTTCTTTCAATCTCCATCAATTGGATCATGAAGATCATTGAGGTATAGAACATCTTGCATCTTAGGCTTCCAAATACCCCAATATTTTGATCCAAGATAGCCGTCTTTGAAAACAAAATCATATCCAACATCAATAATTTTTCAAACCAAAATTATTCTAAGCTTTGCGATGATCTGTGCTCTGGTACCAAACTGTTATGAAAATAGTAGAGCTTTGCGAAAGCTTTTATCAATGGATCTTTGTCACCCAAATCACAAAGAGATAACTTGGATTGAAAACAAGATGGAATTGAAATCAAAACAAGATAACACAAAATTTTCCACCCAACTTATTGATTTACCAAAATTTTGTTTACAATTAATAGAACAAAGCTAAAGTAAACAAAATACCATTGAATCAATAATCAAATTGAGAAACGGACCAAATATCTATATGGCTAAAATTGTTGGAGGAAAAAACAAAGACGAAGAAAAAAATTTAGCAAATAGATTTTCCACCACACTTTTACCCCCTCTTCTAGTCTCTATTTATATAATCAATTACTTAATGCCCAAGTTAACATTAGATGGCAAAAAATAGTTTGATTAGCCAACTAGATAGAGAAATAAACATATTCAAATATGCCTATTAATTAGAGAAACAAAATCTTCTCTTTCTTTCTTTTGCATATTTGTTTCCCTCTATTTGTGATTTTGTATCGCCAAAATTTAATAATTAATTTACATAGTATTCAAATAAGTGCATATTTTATCCGTAATATTATTCAATGTAGTAGTAGAAGATGGTTGCTCCATATGGCTATGTACCATCTCCATTCTAACAAAACCATGTAATGCAGTTTATATTCGAAATGATTAAGCGTAATTTGCTCAAAAAATAAAGTATTTGCTTTAAGAACTTACAGCAAAATGGAAAAGATGAAAGGATAATAAATACATGAAATTATAGCTATATCAATTTATCGCCTTTTGTCAGTATATTTTGTTAAAAATGTCTAAAACGTATAGAATTAGATAAAACAAACATACATGTGTTGTTTCTTTATATACTTCAACTGGAAAAGGAAACTGATCCATTGTCGATGTTTGCAAAAAAAACTACAGATATAACAAATGTAGACGTTTTGGATGTTGCATAGTTGAACAATTTAGACGAAGGTTTTGATATTTAGTTTGCAGTTAGTATACTTAACCTTGCACAAGCATTAAGTAGAGCAATAACAAACTTCAGAATCACAATTCTCATCAACAAATGGTAAGAGTAATAGAATAAAATAAGACAGAAGAAATTAGTGAAATTAAGATTTTAATCAAGTTCGCGGGTACCTACCATGAAATAAAGTCAGATTTCATAATACATCTACGGCTGAAGACGTTAAAAAGTGATAGAAAGCATTCCAACCTCCATGGGGAACCCTAATCTCTAAACTGGGCGAAAAAGATAATACGTGAGATATGAGTGCAGTTGTACAGTTCCAAAATTAGCAAACAAAATTGAAAATAAAAAAGTTAATAGCAAAATTAGAAGAATACCGTAAACTCGAAAGTCGATCCGTGGCATTCGAAACTGTAGATGCACAGCCATCACCTATTTCCCTCAACATGCCTCTTCCTCAACGATCTCCATCTTCCATAAAGCTTAGTAAATATGATAAAACTAATATATTAGTTTCATTGATGGTTAAAATTTGGAGTTTCGTTTTGGGACTTACACCTAGCATGAAATGAAGTCGGATTCCATTATCCATCTACTATTGAAGATGTCTAAAATTTCTAGAAAGCATTTCAACCTCCATGGGGAAGCCTAATCTTTGAATTGGACGGAGAAGATAATAGGTGAGATATGAGTGCATTAGTAGAGTTCAAAAATTAGTGAATAAAATTGCAAATAAAAAAGTTAAAAGCAAAATTGGAAGAATACCATAAACTCGAAAGCCAATCCGTGACGTTCGAAACCGTAGATCGACAGCCATCACCTATTTTCCTCACTGTGCCTCTTCCTCAACAATCCATCTACTACTAAGATGTCTAAAATTGCTAGAAAGCATTCCAACCTCCATTGGGAAGCCTAATCTCTGAATTGGGCAGAGAAGGTAATACGTGAGATATGAGTGCATTTGTACAGCTCCAAATTAGCGAACAAAATTGCAAATAAAAAAGTTAAAAGCAAAATCGAAAGAAGATCCTAAAATGGAAAGTCGATCCATGGCGTTCGAAACCGTAGATCAAAAGCAATAACCTATTTCCCTCACTGTGCCTCTTCCTTAACGATTTGCACCTTCCATAGACTTAATAAGATTTGGAGTTTGGTCTTGGGATTTAATTGTCTGTTTTGATTTCAACGGCGGTGGACAAGTCGATCCATGGAATTTGAAACCGTAGATCGACAGCCATCACTTATTTCCCTCATCGTGCCTCTTCCTCAGTGATCCACATCTTCCATAAACTTAAAAAAATTTGGAGTTTGGTTTTAGGATGTAATTGTCTGTTTTGATTTCAATAGTGGTAGATGAATTGTCGAAGAAGATAGGGGGGTTTGAGCAGAAGTAACCGTAGGTATGAAGTCAGGGTGTAAGTGTATGTGTGAGGCCGATAAATATGACTGCTCATTTCGGAGCAACTGTCGTACGCGTTTGAGAATGTCAAAATTAACCCTGGACAAACATTTTTGAGTTTGTCATAGTGAGTATTTTGATCAGTGCAAAAAAGGCTTCACTTTGACCAGTTGACTAACGTATTTGCTTTATATATAAGATATGTATATCATATTACAATTAATAAACGAACATATACGTGTGCATAAAATCATATATATATATATATATATATATATATATAGAAATAAATTATTTTACTTATTCATAGACACATACAAATTCTAATTAAGGTAAAATAATTACATACAAATATGTATATATAAATATAAATATAATAATAAATGTAAATTTGTATTATAATAAAATATATATATGTACACACACATACATGTTTAAAATTTTAATTTTTATTTAATTTTCAGTTCGAATTATTGATTGATCTGAATTTGTTATAATATTAGTATATTAATATGTATATATTATGTATTAATTAGTCAATTTGTCATTTATTAGATAATATAAAATAATTATATAACAAAAATTTTAAATTTTCAAAAATCTAGAATGATATTTTAATGGTTGCGATTTTTTTTAGAATTTTAGAATAAATATTATATTTTTAATTAATTAATTACCAAACGGCTGATTTTTAATTTTATTTTTAAAAATACAAAAAACAAATGCAAAAAATATAAATTTTTTGAGAAGAGCATCTAGTATTATAGACTAATTTTAAAAATTATAAAATTGGATTTTAAGACGTTGTTTATTTGATATGAATGTATTGAATCCTATAGTGATTAAATAATGAAAAATATATATAATAATGACAGCAAAATTATTTTCAACTATCAAAATTCATAATAGATATAAAAATATATTAGAAAATTATCGAACCAATTTATATAGTATACACACACACACACACACACACACTTTGGTATAAATTGTGTAGATGTACTGATTTGTATATTAATATATATATATTTATTAATTAATATAGTATTAAAATAAGATACCTTTATTTAGCATATATCATTAGATTATTAAAGAAATATAAGTATGTATGAGTACATTAAATTTATGCACATAGCCAATCATTATTGTGACAACAATATTACCTATAAAATCTCACCTAACTAACTAAACAATAACACGCACGCACGCACGCACACATAAGGATACATGTGCAATAAATTATTGTACCATAATTATCTGTATATTATATAAATAAATGGTTAGCAACAATAGATGCCTGTAAGTCCAAATTTAAAAGATGAATCATCTTTCTTTGAAATTCATTGATTCGTCAAGATTGCTAGTCTTGAATCACAGATCATCTTGCAATCAATTAGCCTTGGATTTAAATGAATTTGATTTGAGATTTTATTAGGGTTTTAAAGGGGAAGATCGGCTATAAGGATGATGACGGAGGTGGTGAAAAAAAGCATGTACAAGTTAGGTTTAGAGATGATTATGTATTAGTTGAATAAGGGAGAAAGTGGGATGGTATCTCATACTTTTTCTCACTTAATCTCAACCCTTCATTTCAAAACCCCTTAACCACTTTTTAGCTGCCCCTATGCCTATTATGCAGCCGAACCAGGCCTCTAACAACATGGGCTAATAGCTCATTAAACTCAAATTAAATATGTTTAACTAAATCCAACTTAATTTGTTATTGATATCTCATATCGATCGATATATTTATAACTATTATATATATATAACAGTATTTATTTCTCAAATCATACTCAAATATTATAATTAATATTTCATAAATATTAAATAATTTTATTAATTGATAACAATTACAAATTAATTAAATCATTTGGTCTCAAGAGAATTCATCATTTCGTTTGTGTGATTCTTGGGTTTAAATTCGATCAGCGATTAACATCGAACTATTCGAATGTTAACATTCACACGTCACTTAGTAGGTGTATGACAATATGACCAAACTTATCACTTACTCGACTTTGATAAAATCCAATTTATTTTTAATAAACGTTAACTGATTGTGACATTATTTACACCAATTCTCTTAGTCAAAACAATATCACTTTGAACTTATGGAATTTAGTAATGGTCAAAATTCCAATATCATCCGTATTCAACCCTTTAGTCCAAACACAAAGTCCTTGGTATAATAATAACAATTATTACTAACCGAAATGCTCTAGGCTGTGACTTTACTTTGAGTTGACTTGAGATGACGTGATACTAACCCCATATAACTAAGGAGACAAATCCTTTTTTGAATAGTGCTTCACTTCCAATACTTCCACTCGACCTAACATATTCACTCGATGGAATGTCGTTCGATGATTTTACTATAATCGAAGCAGAACTTTGATATTAAAGATCAACGGTATTTTCATGTCGAGAGAACAGTGTAGATTAGTGACAACGATATTTTCTTTTTGCCCTTAGTTATATTAACCAATAAAAAATATCGAGTGAGGCATTCCATAGTTATCCAATAACTATCAGGATGTAACCTCCAGGTGCCCCCGACAGACATGAGTAATGCACTGCCTAATATTTAGAGAGCGCTGCGTACTCTAGTCTCAATCGATACATCGATATCCAATCTTGATGCATCATGACTAAGAATAATAAAATGGTATATTTATTTTTATTATGATAAATTACAAACGGTTATAACACCTTGTAACTACAATTACAAAACATACAATTTATGAATTTTCTACAAATATATTTTTAGTTAAATTAACTAATATAACCTCATTATATCAAGTATATAATAGAAATAAAATATCCTTGATTTCAAACAAGATTGGTTATTGAGTTAGATATATGTAACAAATTACATAATTGCCCCTATGACATACCCCTAACTCTATCAATCTTTCACTTGCACTTGGGGTTAATTGTGGAATATTATTTCAACTTCTCCAATCGAGTTTCTTAAACCAATTGGGTCAGTCCCTTAGTAAATGGGTATGCTATTATGTTTTAATCGTCTATTCTGTCAATTAACTCCCTTCGACACTGATAAACTACCTTTATCTTTTTTTAGAAAAATGTGTGATCCTCCATAAATAGAGGAGGGCACACATGCAACTATATATATCACAATAATAAGGTGCTGCCTGCATGCCTGGCAGGTAACAAAACTAAATACAAGCATCAAAGAAAAATCAAATACCCCTAAGATGAGTTTCGGCAAGACCACTACCCATCACACCCTGATATCGAGTTCCGGCATGGCCACCACCCGATACTAAGGTGTTAGGAGTACCTAGAAACAAAAGAATATATACTCCGTGCATCTGAATCAGGAGCTCTATGCATCACAAACTAAGAAGGAAGCTCCATGCATCTGGATCGGAAGGAATGAAGAAGCATCTACTCTGAAGTGGAACAGAATATGATGCTGAATGGAAAATCTGCTCTGGAGACTCTATACAAAGGAAGAAGTGTCAAGCAGAAGAATGGATCCTCTTGAAGATAATAAGCCACAGTAGAGATGAAAGTATCCTGCATTAGTGGTGGAACTGCAAATAATCCTGAGTGGAAAACTCTACTCTGATGGCCTCTCTGCAATCCATAATCCTTCAATCTGAAGACATGAGAACCTGCAAAAGAGCCTGACACCCTATCACCTATACCTATATCTGAAGGATGACTAAGAAAAAAGTATGAATTATACATATATATGTATATTTATATAATTAATATACATATATATGTATAGATAAGGTATGAAATAAAACCTAAATAAGACTAAACAGGAAAAAAACAATGGAATTAAAAAATCTATAAACTAACATCACCAAAGACAAGAACAATAATTAAAAAAAAAATTAAAAGATTCTTATGAATCTTTAATCATAAGTAAGTTATGACTAACATTTAGATCATCATATAAATTTGAAAAAATATTAATGTTAATACTGTTAATGTTAAATATATAATTGTTGTGTTTGAATAAGTTAATATTATAACTAACCTTATTAAGATACCCTTTAAATAGATTATTTTTAGCTAATTTATATTTGTGATTAGAAATCCAATTAAAACAGGATGAAGAAATTGTAGATATCAATTTGTTAAAATGACTATTATTATTATTATTAAAATTCTTTGATTTCTTTCAAACCAAATATATCAACTAATAAAAATGAATAAAGTGTCAAGTAAAAATCTAATATTCTTTTTGAACCTAAATCTAAAATTATTCCAGGAAGTCACAATCCAAAATTTTAGTTGTTATATTAAAATTAAAAATTTTAAAAATATTATTTAGAATGTAATAAGAATCCATGCAATCATAGTGTATATGTTTTATATCTTCAGGATGTAGATTACAATAATAACATTTATTATCATTTTGAATATTTTTTCTTTTTAAGAATTCTATTGAATTAAGTTTTCCATGCAATATTAACCACATGTGAATTTTAGATTTAGGAGGAGCATAAGATTTCCAAATAAATTTAAATGAGTTGTTTGTTATACCGGAGAAATTAATAAATCTATAAAATGAATTAGAAGTATATTTCTTACTCTTATCCCATTCCCAACAAATAATATCATTATCATTATCATTATCAATATTATAAAGATTTAATCTTTCATAAAGCAAATAAAGTAGCCTAAGAGTCGAACCTGCTAAATTCTATTAAAGCTAAAATTCCTAGGAGGATCATTTTTAGGAGAATAAACTTCATTAATTAAAGCAAACTTAAAATTAAAAATTTCATAAAACTCTTTAATTCCAATTTAAGAGGTAAGACCGAAATCCAACGGTCATGCGAAAAAGAAGTACGATTACCAGACTGAACAATTGTATTTATTCCTAAATTAAAAATCTCATCACATTTTAAAATGTTTTTCCAAAAAATTAGATATATTTTGAGTGGTGGGAGAAGCAATTTGATACAAATTGCTATTTCCATTATAGTAATATTTAGAAATGATCTTTTTCCAAATAGCGTTATCATTTATATCCTTAAAATTCCATAACCATTTCCCTAGCAAGGACAAATTCATATTATACAAATTAATAACTCCTAAACCACCTTCCTTTTTGGCCTTACATCAAGTTTCCCAATTAACTAGACATTTTGTATTATTATTAGAATTTTCCCCACTCCATAAGAAGTCTCTTCTAATTTTATCAATTTTATCAATAACCCAATCTGAAAATAAATGCATGGACATCCAATAAATCGGGAGGGCTGATAAAACCGAATTTATTAAAACTAGTCTACCTGCTCTAGATAAAAATCTCCCATTCCAGTTAGAAATCTTATTTTGGATTTTATCAATGTTAATAATCCAATCGTCATGTTTGAGATTGGTGGGTCTAATCACAAAATCTAGATATTCAAAAGGAAAGTTCATAGTTTTGCAATTTAGAGTATTAGCAACTAAACTTTCAACTTTTTCAAAATCATTTAAAACTAAAACTGAATTTTTGTCAAAATTTATTTTCAAACCTGATAAAAGTTCAAAACTGTATAAAATGAACTTAAGGGTAATAATATGTCTAGGTAAATGAGAAGAAAAAAGCAAGGTATCATCGGCAAATTGGAGAACCGATATACAATTACGCGATATGTCATTGCCTACATACCCTAAAGACTCATTATTCACTGCTCTTTTAATAATCTTAGAAAAAACATCAGTGCCTAAGTTAAATAATAAAGGCAATAAATGATCCCCTTGCCTTAAACCTTTCTTAGATTGAATTTTATTACCTAAAATACCGTTGACCATAATACTAGAGTTACCGGTTCTAAGCAAATTCATAATCCAATTGGTCCATCTATGACCAAAACCTCTAGCATGAAAGATATCTACAAGAAAATCCCAATATACTGAATCAAAAGCTTTTGCGAAATCCAGTTTTAAAATTGCATAAGTTATGTCATTCTTACAACAGTGATTAATATATTCTTGAACAACAGCCACACCATCAGTGATATTCTCCCTTTAATAAAAGCCGATTGGGAACAATCAATTTAATAGTTCATTCTTGAACTAAGTCTATTAGCTAGAACTTTAGAAATGATCTTAATTGAGCAGTTAATCAAAGATATAGGTCTAAAATCTTCTATATTTTTGGCTCCTACTTTTTTATGTAATAAAATAACATTTGCGTAATTAAATCTCCCTAATTGCTATTTACAATTATAAAAATCATTAAACAAATTAACTAAATCAAAGTTTAAAACGTCCCAAAAAGTTTTATAAAATAAAATAGGAAACCCATCAGGTCCCGAAAATTTATCACTTGGCATGTCATTAATTGCTTTTCTAATTTCCTCTTCAGTAAAAGGATTATCTAACTCTGATAAATCAACAATAGAATCAGATGGATACAGATCTATCCATCTAACATTGATTCTATGTTTGATTTTAGTACCAAAAAATATCCTTATAATAGTCTATAAAAGCCTTGTTAAGATCTCTTTGATCAACTAACTCTTCATTATTAACAATAATAGAATTAATTGTATTACTACATTTTCTACCATTAGCTATATTATGAAAAAATTTGGTGTTATTATCTCCTTTATCGATCCACTGAATTCTGGATCTCTGCTTCCACATAACCTCCTCCTTTTCTAAAATTGAATTTAGTTCATCTTTTACATTTGCAAAAACGTTACGCTCACATATACTTAATTGTCTAGATTCTTCTATCTTATTAATTCTAAGAATCTCATTAAGAATGTTATCTTTTTTAATTTTTATATTGCCAAAAACATTGTTATTCCAGTTTTTAAGAAAAATTCTAAGCTCCCTAAGTTTTGATACAAAAGATTTTGCTGAATTATCCTTATTTCTAGTATTATGATAATTCAAAGAAATCCATTTACCTTTAATTAAATTCACAAAGTTAGATTCCAAAAGCCACATCTTTTCAAATTTAAAACTATTAATAGTAAATCTATGGTGCTCGCAAGAAAGGATAATAGGACAATGATCTGAGTACGTGTAAGGTAAAATAGGGACTCTAAAGATTGGAAATTTATCTCCAATCTCATCGCTAACGAAAAATCTATCAAGAAGAGCCATGGATGGAGATCCCCTTGCATTACCCCATGTAAACTCTCTATTAGAAAGGGGGATCTCGATCAAATTAGAATTAACAAATTAATCAAATTCCTCCATAGCAGAGTAATTCCCTTCCCTAGGAGACCGCTCTCCTATGAAGCGCGTAACATTAAAATCACCCCCCCTCAAAATCCAAGAACACAGAGCTAAGGATCTAAATTCAAGGCATTCATTCCATAAGATTCTCCGATTAATTTTTGAATTAGGACCATAGACATTAGAAATGTTTAAAAGAGAATTATCTGAAAGATTAATAAAAATGATATGAAGAGAATGCTGCTTAGTAATACATTGAAGCAACTCAAAATAATTATCACGCCACCCTATCATTAATCCCCATTAAGTTCCCATAGAAGGTAGAAAAACCCATTTTCTAAAATGATACCCACCTAATCTTCTAAAGAAATGAACATCAGGACAGTTAATTTTGGTTTCCTGAAGTAAAGCAAAATCTATAGAGAAGTCTTTAAAAAACACTCTAACCTTATCACATTTTTTCAAATCATTCAATCCTCTAATGTTCCAATTAATGATCCTCATAAATGAACTGTACTAGCCCTCTCTAATTCCTTACCTCTAATATAATCCCGATCTATCTCGACATCAGAAAAGATAAAAGATGTATCAATAGCTAACTGACTAAACTCAGCAGATGATAAACTGCCTAATGCATAAGAAGAGTACATACTACCCAAAATAGAACTCATTCCTGAGCCTGTACTCGTAGCACCACTCATGGCACTCGATTTAGGTAACTCACCTATAGATGGAGTCTAACAGATGTGAATTCTAGCACTACTCCGAACCGATCCACTAGATACTACTGATTTTTTGTGGTTTCCTCCCTTCGACGATGTGGAATTAGGAACTGAGCTGATACCACACACCAACCTTTCAGATTCTAAAGTATTTACTACTCCATTCCCCACACCAATGTTCGAAGAAACAGATCTATCTCCTGTAACAAGACCCAAGGCAAAATCTACTAGCCCATTTGAAGAAACCTCATAATTTGGAAACCGCTCTTCTATAGAGTCACTCGATAACAAATTATCAAAATCACTAACCCTCCCACTGACTGATTCAGAAGCAACAGTTACATCCTCCTCTACATTTGAGATTTGGAGTGAAATCTTTTTCTCCTCTTTTATAAAAGCTTCTTCTTCAAAACTACCCATCCCCACCAATGACAACACATCAATTACTGCTTCATTATCAGAGCAAGCAAAACTAAAATCTTTTTTGTCTTCAACTGTTATATATGGAATATCACCGATACGAACTATTATCTGATCATTAAACTCGCCATCAACAACAGATGAACACTATGCACCATGCACAACTGCTACAGCGTGCACATCATCTAAATAATCAAAGGATGAAAAAGAAGACACTCCAGCAATTCGAGACTCTAGTTCAACAACTAAATCAACATCCCTCTGCTGTTCATACAATGAAATCTAGTCACAAAAAAAAACCAGCTCTAACAAATGTCCATCACCTGGAAAAGCATCTTCATCGGAAACGATTGATTCTAGTTCAGCGCAGTGCCATGATACTTTATTGTCGAAATAAGCGAGGGTCTCTTCCTCAGTTGTATCTTCCATAGCTACAGATTCGTTATTCCAATACAGTATATTTACTAAATTTGATTCACTCAATAAGCTAATGTAATTATCAATGCCCAAATTCGAGGAATTAACAAAAAATATATCTTCATGGATTATAACTACCTTTATCATGTGGAGCAATTCAGAGTATGTCTCTCGACTTCTAGCGAGCTCTATATTCTATTACGAATTATATCATAACATTGTTATTATATAATGGTGTTATGAAAATCTCAACATTTGAAATCACTCTCGGCTCAGTTATAAATTTGTGCATTTACGATACACAAGCACATTGTTTTTATTATGGTGCTATTCAAGTGAATGAATCAGCCATAATTTGTTCTATTTGAAACATTTCCAACTTAAAGATTCTTATCTTGAGTTTATTATTGATATATTATGCCTAACCACTTATGAATTTTGAGTATGAACACTCCTTCATAAGAATTTCGTTGTTTCTGTAAACAATTCTCTAGTACTTCGTAAATACACGACAACACTCCAAACTACCGTTAGTGATATCAATTTGGATTTGATATTTGCTGCATGTATCAAATATGCAAACAAAACACAATAACGTAGACAACATAGCATGTATGGTAGTTTATATTGCCAATACATAAGGAACTCAACTCCCAGGTTCTGTATTAAACAATTTAATAATGTGTCTTTGCATATTGATTTGGACATTCCCAATATCTTTTGTTCTAACTATAAAAGACATCATTTACAATCCAAAGTTGAGATTAAAACAACTAAGGTTGATTTTAATATAAGCACTTCATTATAATCAGCAGTGCGTTTTTTACTCAAAGCTTAAAAAAATCAATGTACATTTTAACGTTCTTTCTTATGAACACACGCTTTCTCAGCATTTTGATGGATAATTGAGACCCGAACCTAAGTGCTATGGATGGTGCAGTCATCCATAGTTATTAATTTTCGGTGATAAAATACGGCTATGTTAATCATTTTGATAATACCAGAAACACATGAATATGGAAATTCAACACAATATTTAAAATAAATTTTCTCATATCTTTCCATAATAAGATTTCAATTTCATTACGTAATACCAATTCACAAACCACGTTCATAGAAAATATAATTATTACCACATATTTCAAGAGCGATATATGAAGATGCCTCCTTGGATGATCAGAGTCAAATATCTGACATTTAATACAACTTGCCATTACAACTAAAAAGCAGAATCAAAACACAACGGAAAATAGATATATAGCTCCTACTAGCTAGATTGCCTTCTGCACGTCTCTGGAAGCTTATTCGTCTAAAGAAAACATGAACAGCTCTTACTCTCAACCTACTCAAATGAATCCCCGAGAGTTTAAGGGGAAAACAAAAACTTTGTGCCAGTTAAAAAGCCTGGTATGAATAATAATCTATCATCTCAAACCAGTAGATATCTAGCGAGACTACTCCGCTGTGCAGAACGGGTTCCCCTCACTAGTACGCAATTAAACATCTTAACCATATACCGTGTTCATGCATCCACAATAGTTATAACATAACAATATAATAGTGTGTAAACATGTCATATGTACCATATTACCTCTCCCACATTTATTAGACTGCCCATCTAAGTTCTTATTGACTACTCGTCTTATATTCATGTGGACTACCAATCCCACATTTTATTTTACTTAAACTAACGTGGACAATCCATCTCACATTTTATCATTCGAACTGATGTGAATTATCCATTTCACATCTCATAGTTTCCATAGGATGATTAATAACCCTTAAATAACCAATTAGAAATTATTCATCTCCGGCATGATGCAGACTATCCATCATACTTCCCATAGTTTTTCTAGGATGACCATGAATCCATCTCTTGGCCATTTAATTTAGTTCATCCATAGAAACCTATAGGTGCACTACAAGAAAAATACTTTTGATGGCAGCATAGGATAGCATGGGAAGCCATATCGCTGCCTTTCTATTATTAGTTCTGTAGAAGTACTCCATCTACACGCTATATTATTATGCTTGGTAAAACATTTCGTTCCCTTTCGTTTCCTTTATTCACCAAAGCCCATTTCTTGTCGACTTCTCTCAGAAATCCCTATCTTCCTCCTTTCTTCCCTGATTTGAACTCTAAATCATCACAACCAAACTCGACTTGGAAACTTTATATCCCTCTCTTTTTTGGCTTTACTCTCATAACCCTAACCCAGGTATGTTATTTTGTCGCTGTGCATGATTTAATCAATTTAATAAGTTGTGTATTATTTTATCTTTGCTAGACTGATTGGTTTAGTATATTTACCACTCCAATCGATTGGTATTTGTTTAACTCCATTATTAAGATTTTGATAGTATTTTATGGATTTCAGATGTTAATTAATTCCTAGTAGGTGCTTCCTTTATCTGTAGTAGGATTATAAAGAAAAGACAATTTGATTTGGAAATTTTATGTGGTTTTTTCTAGTACGTAGAGTAACTTGTGAACCTGTAGAATTAGAAGATGACTCTTAATCGGTCTAGTTATTTACTTTGCTTATGCTTTATGATTGTTACTATTATTTGATAACAACAAGTGTTTTAATTCTGTTTGTGTGTTCGTTCTATTTCAATGAACTGACAAGTTTCCTTCAAGAACACTACAATATATAGCAAGGCTTATTGACTGCCTCACGTAATTCCTAAGAAGCCTATGATGTACTATTATTTAAATATATGTTATAGACTTTAAAATATTGAATGCCAATGGCTGATTCAAAAATATATTCCTAAAAATGTGGTTAACACGTGTATTTATCTCATGATAATTTACAAGAAAATGAAGTTCGAATTCACTAACATGAATCACTAGATATTTTGGTTTCTCTGCTACACTAGTTTGGTTTACTAGGAATCAGTAACTTATATATATATATATATATATATATATATATATATATAGTATAATGATTGTACTTAATATTTGATTTAATGAAGTCACTTTTCATAAATAGATTGCATGACAGCAAATTTATTTATTTAAATGTTACTTTCACTCATGTAAAATTTCATCTTTTGGATTAGGATAATTTAATGCTGATGTTGATGCCTGCCTTGAAAGTTCCAGTACATGTAAATCATTAGAGAAAGGATTGAAATTTAGTCATACGTTCGATCTATTTGACATGGAATTTGATTAATATTTAATAATTAACAGTTGAAATTTTTTATACCTTATTTGATGGTACATTTCATTTTTTGAATTCATTTTCTTGTTATAAAAATTATAGGATGATTTCATTGAAGATATTTTTATAGAACATGCTTGTTCTTTATTGTCCTCATGTAAAACCTTCATTTTCAGATGCTTTATATTTGTAGTTTTTCAATTTAATCAATTGATGTTTAAATTTTCGATGGCTAGTGGGTGTTTTTATCATTTTATCCATAGTAGTGTTTTTGTATCTCTATGAGGCCATGAGCTGTAGCGAGATATCTTGATGTTTTAATGTGTTTGTAAGTTATAACTGCTTTCAAGCTTAACAAAAATCAATTGGCTTTCTATACTACAATTATTTGCTGTCGGCAAAGATTTAAGTTGCACAATCTGCCCTTTTGCTCGTCTAGTGCTTTGGAAAAGGACTCTCACTAATGTGCTTGAAGCTAAGTTTTCCTCACTTGAGAAACTCTCAAATGAAATTTTTATGCACATGTACTATAAAAAAATGAATACAAAATCTAGAACTATGCTGGTTGATAAAATGAAGCAAATTTTCCTTTGTCATATTGTGTTTTGAAAATGTCTTAAATTGAGAAGTTAGGGTCCATAGATAAAATGTGGTGCATAGATAAAAAATGTGATGTACTGAAATATCAGAGAACACTCTCCATGCATATTCTACGGAATGATAACGCCCTAATATAACAAGTGCAGCTGCACCATCAAATGTCCAATATCTCTATACATATGCTGCAAAACAAATGAGAAGTCAAATTATAGCCAATATATTTTATTACAATAGTTGCTATGAAAGAGAAGTACATATTACAGTTGACAGTAGAGCTAACGAGAGTAGAATTTAAACTTGAAGAAAGGAGGAAGTTGCTTGGCGCATGTAGGCACCAGCCCAAAAGAAGGACCAGTCGTCTTCAAGCATTCACTCTAGTTGCATCTACTCTTCTCAGTAGCAGCCATCTTGTTTAGAGCCTGTGCGCTTGAGCATCACTTAGAGCTGGGATTGGCCCTACTGCCTCCAGGTAAGTAGGATCTAAATGGGATTGGTGCGTTCACTACGTCCGAACATGGCATTGCGTTTGTATGAGTTGCCATTAGCAATGTTGGTTTGATTGTCAATAGCAAGTATATTAACTTTTGCCATTATTTTTTTCGTTTTTGTTGGTTTTGTATGTTTTTGGAATCTTAGGCAGGGGTTATTTGTACTATCATTTGTGATGTAATTTTGTGACTGTTCTTGTTTTAGTTTAATGACTAATTGAATTTGGTGGTATAGGAGAACCAAAAATGATGGTTGAGTTCACAAATGTAGGTTTCCAATAAACATAATAATGGTTGTATATTAACATAATCTCATCTTTCAAATTGCATTTATGTTCTAATTTTATGCTTTAAACATTGGATCAATTCAAATTGGTAACTACGGTAGCTCTTGCATGTTGCAACTCTGTGCTTTACTGTTCGTGCAGTTGCAGTTATGTAATCTATGCCAATTAGCATAAATAATATACTTCTTGGAAAGAATAATGGTATACTTAGTGGTGGGTGATGCTACCGCAACACAAAATTTTATAAAAATTAATTAAGTTAACTAAATTTTATAAAAATTAACTAAGTTAATCAAGTTTTTGTAAAAATTATCTAAATTTATAAAAATTAACCAAGTTAACTAAGTTTTTTTGTAAAAATTACTTGCATTTATAAAAATTAAGTAAGTTTAATAAAAATTGACAAAGTTTTGTAACAACTAAACTAAGTTAGCCAAGTTTTATTAAATTAACTGACTTTTGTAAAGGTTAACCGGGTGCAATAGAAATGTACCAAAGTAACTAAATTTTATAAAAATTAACTAATTTAAAAGAGTTAACTAAGTTAATTAAGTTTGATACAAAGTATAAGTTTTATTAAGAAGTAACCAAGTTTTATAGAAATCAACTAAATTTAAGAAAATTTAACAAGTTTTATATTTGACTATATTAAATAAGCTCTATAAAAATTAATTAATTTTGTAATGCTTAAAGCATATAGTGGAAAAATGTTTACTCATTCATTTTTTTTTTTGAAATTTTCACATTTTTTTATTTTAACTTCATACAAAACCTATACTTCCACTTTATATCGAATTCTTATTCGTTTCTTCGATTCATTATCGGTTGCTTGTTGTTTTCTATGTTGGTAAGTCACAATTGGCAGTAAATATTTAACTGCATCAATATCAGGGAAAAGGAAAAAATAGAACAATAATATTTACCTTTTCTACTGTTCCTTTAGTTATCGTACTAATCAAAGCATGTAAAATTCTTCGATTCATATTGAGCTGTTGCATATATACTTTGTAGCTATTGATAATTTAAAAGACGGGGGTGATATTGCATTGTACTTTGGTGATTAAGATGTTGCTTTTGACAATCGAAAACTTATAATGGTTATAATAATATAAGAAAATACATGTGTTATTGGTACCAACCGTAGCAATGCAATTCCGAAGGCAAACCTGATTGAGATATTTATTGCTTGGTGGAATGTTTAAATGCACCTCCTTCCATTGGGTTTGGACGTAGACTTATATGCTTGGGGAACTTGACTTGGATGTATATTTTTTATTATGTTTAAGTTACCTAGACTTAGATTTAGATTCATTCAGAGATAATTTTTTCTACAATCCAAATGTTATAATTTTTCAATAGGCATTGTACTGGCAGTCATATTATCTTTATTTTTTCTTTGAAAGTGAAACTATATACATGGTAAATTTTTTAGACTAGAGCATAACGACCCAACTTTTATTACATGAACAAACTTGTGTTTGATTCAAAATCGTGAATTAATAAACGTTTTGAGTTTAGATATAAAGTTTAGTCAAAGAATTATGTGATTCAGTATAGAAGTTTGTGCTCTGTCAGTAGTCAACCTGACCAATCTGAAACTGTGCTTCTTGAAACTGAAGATGATTTGTAAAGATTGCTAATGATTTTGTTGAATCTGTTAGTTTCATCCCTCACTTTAATGAATATTATAATTTCATTCATGTTATTTTGGCTTAATATTCCTCTATGCGGTTCCAGATTTGCATGAGGCTTATAGGAAACAAGAGCATAGGTTGCATTTTGAAACAATAGATGAAATAAGGTATGTATCATATATGCTTATTTAGGTTAATTCTATATTTTGTTTCATACTTTAACAGTGCATATAAAGGTTTTTGTCAAGGTTAAATAGGTTCATCAGCTACAGGCCCGGCCCGTTAACCGTGGTTGTCCAGGGCGAATATGCAGTGGAAGAAAAATGGAAAAAAAATATGAAAAAATAACACCACTAGTCGGACTCAAACGCTGCACGTTGACAAGGAAGCAGAATATCATACCAATGCACTAAAGCATCTATTAATAATGGTTGCCCTTTTATATTAATTAAACAAGTTACTTAAAAGAAATTTAGAAGTTTGTGTCCTCCTCCGATCTGTTGCCCCAGGCGGCCGCCTTGGCTGCCTTGCCCTGAGACCGGGCCTGATCAGCTATATTATTGTCAGCAACTTTGGCTAGGTTACTAGTAGGTATTGGTTTAGCTGTGTGTTGGAGAAACATTTTGAACTCACTATTGTTAGAGTTTTGCTGTGCGGTGAAGCAAATTTGATTTTGATAAACTTGAATGAAGAGAAAATGAATTGATGGTTTTACTGATATCTGATATACCAATCACATTACAAAAATATGATGCATTGTGTTGCATTTATAATATAAAACAGTAGTGGGCTGAGAGTATTAAAGCCCAACAGAAAAATAAAAAGAAAAGCTTATTTCGGGTAGCGGGTTGATGAGATGATAAAACCGCACCGCTTCATTTCAGAACCCTTGGTCATATAATTTCTCTAGCGCAGCCGATACTTTTATTTCCCTCCTAAAAAATTAAGGTTTTCAAGCAAGAAAACCCTTCTTTGATTTTTGGGTCGATTCTTCAAATTAATGAAATATGATCAAAAGATAATGAGCTGGGGAGATGAATTAGAGGCTGAATCTGAAAAATTACTAGGAACCCTGCTTCGGAGGCGGCTTAAGTTTGTAGATCTCTCTCGTATCATCCTTTTTTGAGCTGCTTTTCCTTGAAAGTAGAACTTGATGCTTTAATTTGAGGTCCTGACCTCTGGTGTTGCAATTAGTAGAACTCGATTCTCCTTCTTGACTACATTCAGCTTTGGTCTTCAGTATAGCTTCTGGATGAGTCTGATTCAGATCATGAGTGTGACTGCAGATAGAAATCACTCTTAAGTCGTCTCTAAATCTCATGAAATCCCTAGCCGACGGTGCTTTGTAAGGACATTCGTCCTTTGGTGAGTTCTAGGTACGTATATGATTTACTTGAAGTTGATTTTTGAGTATCTGGTCTCGAACAAAATATATATCAATTTCTATATGCTTTGTTCTAGAGTGTAAGACTGGGTTAGTAAACATATACACCGTGCTTTGATTGTCGCACCATAATATTGGTTTAAGATTGGTTTTGATTTTTAACTCATTAAGTAAGGATTGAATCCACATTATTTCTGCGGTAGCACTAACAACGCTCATATATTCAGCTTCGGTACTTGATCTGGATATAGTAGACTGCTTCTTTGAACATCATGATACTGGATTATTTCCAATATAAATGCAATACATCGAAACAGATTTCCTGTCATCATGATCAGTTGCCCAATCAGCATTTGTGAATCCAGTTATATTCAGACTTTTACTTGTTTTCAGTCATAGACCATAGTCAGCAGTCCCTTTTAGATATCTTAGAATCGTTTTGACAGCTTTCCAGTGCATACTTAATGGCTCCTGCATAAATTGTGTAACTTTGTTAACACTGAATGAAATATCAGGCCTTGTTATGGTAGCATACTGTAATGCTCCCACGACACTTCTATACTGTTTAATATTAAATATTGGTTCCCTCTGTATTTGGAAAGCTATTGATTGGATATCATAGGTGATGGTTGTGGGTTAGTCTTGTCCATCTTGGTTTTGTAGAGAATTTCGTTAATGTGCTTCCTCTGGCTTAGGATTATTTCTGAACTTGATTTCCTTAGCACTTCTATGCTAAGAAAGTAATTTATATCTTCAAGATCTTTAACAGAGAATTGTTTGTCCAGATAATGAATAAGAATGGTAACTGCAGCTTCATCATTACCTGTAATAATTAGATCATCAACATATATTAGTATGTATATTATAGATTCTTTGAAAAATTTGATGAATAGAGAGTTGTTTGACTTGGTCGACTGATAATCTAATGTAAATAGAGTGGTTTTCAGTCTATCAAACCAGACTCTTGGGGCTTGCTTAAGGCCATATATTGCCTTATTTAACTTGCACACATGGTTTGGATTTTGATTATATACTTGTCGTTGCTCCATATATATGTCTTCTTGCAAGTACCCATTTAAGAAAGCATTGTTCACATCAAGCTGCCTAATGCTCCAGTGCTTGTGTAGAGCAATAGTAGGAATTATTCTAATAGTTGTTGGTTTGACAACAGGAGAAAAAATTTCATTAAAGTCAAACTCATATTGTTGAGTGTACCCTTTAGCTACAGGTCTGGCTTTATGCCTAGCAGCTGTCTCGTCTGATTTTTCTTTAACTTATAGGTCCATTTGCATCCAACAATATTTTTGTTGCTTGGAGGACTAACTAATTCCCATGTTTTATTTTTTATGAGGGCATTATATTCCTCATATGTGGAAGCTTTCCAATTGCTGTCTTTTGCAGCATGTTCAAAGATATTTGGTTCTTCTGTTGACTTGACAACAATATAAATTTTTGGTTTGTATATTCCACTTTTAGATCTGGTAATCATAGGGTGGCCAGATTATGCTTCTGATACATCCACATTTGTAGAATCAGAACTGCTCCAAGAAGAGCTTTGCTGAATATTTGTATTTTCATCTCTAACATATTCTGCTTGATCATTTGTGTTTACAGAGGACTGACTGTGATAGTTGGAAGTCTCAGCTGGTTTATGATTTGATTGGTCAGGCACCGCCAGTTGTGAATCATGAGTTCTTGTAGTCCTTTCAGTCTCCTTTTGCTGCCATACCTCAGAGTAAACAGGTAAAGTAGGTATAGATGTTTTTAGGTTGTAAACTTTCATGGTTGTTTCTATATCTAGACTACTGAAGGGAAATACATGTTCATTAAATACAACATGTCTACTGATAAATAATCTACCATTACTATCAAGGCACCTGTACCCCTTTTGATTAACTAGATATCCTGAGAATGTGCATGGCCTAGATCTGAAATCTAGTTTATTAGTATTATATTGCCTTAAGTGAGGAAAACATAGACATCCAAATGTCTTTAAGCTATGATAGTCAGGCCTGACTCCATAAAGTTTTTCAATGGGACTTATTCCCTTTGATACTTTTGTTGGTAGTCTATTAATAAGATATACAGCTGCACTGAATGAGTCAGGCCAGAATTTTAATGGTAATGATGCTTGAGCCAAAAGAGTTAAGCCTGACTCAACTATATGTCTATGTTTTATCTCAATTTAGCCATTTTGCTCAGATGTGTAAGGACATGTTGACCTATGAACTATACCCTTTCTGTTAAAGAAGTTAGATAGAGTTTTATACTCAGTGTCCCCATCAGTTTGTATGGTTTTAACTTGAAATCCAATTTGTTTTTCAACCAATGATATAAAATGTTGCACAACACTGTATACTTTAGACTTTATTTTAAGCAAATATATCCAAGTATATTGAGAATAGGCATCAATAAAAGATATATAATACCTATAACCATATTTTTGATCATATTAGGGCTAGACTCCAGAGATTGGTAGCAATTAATTCCAGTGGATTAGAATATACAATAACAGAATCATTAAAATGACTTTTACCCATCTGACAGTAGGTACAAACATATGGATTGGAAATGCTGTCAAAAACAATTTTAGTTTCACTAAGTACTTGCTTAACAATGTTCACATTGGGGTGCCCAAGTTTATAATGCCACAAATCAAATGTTCCTTTTTCCTTTACTGTCTATGTAGTCTCGGATAGATTACAACATTTTTGACTTTCAACGGTATTGGAGTTAACAAGATTGAATCTGCATAGGCCCTTGTCAGCATCACCCTGCAACAGAGTTTCGTTAGTCGGAATATCTTTAACTAAGCAATACTTAGGAAAAAAAATTCAAAATAAACTTTGTTATCTTTAGCAAACTGTGAGACACCGATGAGATTCTTTTTTATTTTTGGTACTCTAAGTAAATTATTTAAGAATAGTTGTCTTGCACCTTTGATACAAGCTCTACCAGCGTGAGTAATTATAATAGACTCACCATTACCCATGCATATTGACTATTTACTTTTGCACTCTTTATTTCCAAGATTCGTATTATCTAGACTGCTTGTAAAGTGATTTGTTGCTCCTGAGTCAGGATACCATGCCTCATCTTGAATGTGTTCTGGTCTAGTAACTTGATTTCTGCTACATTCAGATTGATTATTTGATTCTTGTTGCACTTGTGCTATGTTTGCACTTGGGTTATTATTCCTTTGATTGTTATATTCTGACCTGGCACATAATTTAGATTTAGCCTGAAGTAGCACTTAGGAGTTGTGTGACCAATTTTCTCACGGATTTGACATTTTTGCTTATTGTTGTTGTTCCATCTTGCTTTGCCTCTACCTCTTATGGATATGTTTCTTTGAGATTTTTTATCTGACTTGGTATTTAATTGATTTCTGCCCTTATAATTTGATGCATAGTTAATGGATATTTCTGAATCAATGGGCTTCTTGAAATCAATTCTTCCTTCATGTGCAAGAAGAATTGAGTGAACATCTTTAATAGATGGTATTATTCTTTGTGATGATATAATAGCCACAACTACTTCATATTCTTCACTTATCCACTTCAAATGATTAATACTTGCTAAGAATCTAAAATTTTATGATCTGCTGCGTCAAATAAATCACATGTTGTCTTAATTCTTGTAAGATATTCACCCATAGGTAAATTTTCCTTTCTAATGCTATGGAGTCGTCTTTTGTGATGCATGATTTTAGCTGCTGACTGTGAATTGAATATTCTTTCAACTATAGACCATATTCCTCTAGCAGTTTTACTTCCAATGATTTGTGGTAAAAGTTTAAGACCGATAGAGGATAACAGCCAAGAACAAATTAAATTGTCTTGTCTTTGATACTTTGTGAATTCCTCATTGCTAACAGTTTTATTTTCTTGGTCAGTTATGAACATGGGTGGTATTGGAATGGTGCCAAGAAGGAATCATTCAAGGCCATAGCCACTAGCAACAGTCTCCACTTGAATTTCCAAAGAAGAGAATTATATTCTTTAAGATGAGCAGTAACTAACTGGCTCTGAGGACTTACAACAGTCGTTAAAAGACTTTCAATGGCAAGTTGATGAGAATTAGAGCGAGTATCATAAGTGGTAGAGCTATTATTATCTTCTGCCATAATGGATCAAGGATAACAAACAGAATCTTAAGATTCCTATGAATGAGACAATCAAGAAAGCCACGGAACAGAAAGCAAAGGTTAGTTACAGCCAAAAACTTAAATGATAAAACTTATCTAATAGGTTCTTGGTGAGGTAATGACCGTTTTATTGATTCTTGATGGTTTTCTTGATTCTGGTATTGGAATTTTTGATAATTCTTTTTTTTGAAATGGCTTGAATCTTTCTTTAGCACAGATCTGATGCAACCGAGATCCTTGATCTTCTGGTATGGCATAGATCCCTTACATAACCCAGATGATGAGTAGAAACTTTGATGGGGAATCTGAATTTTAGATGATGAGAAAATTCTCTGATAAAGTTTCAGATTTCAGAAACCAAATAACACGCTGTTAAGTTAAGATAGCTTTGATGCCATGTTAGAGTTTTGCTGTGGAGTGAAGCAAATTTGATTTTGATACAGTTGAATGAAGAGAAAATGAATTGATGGTTTTACTGATATCTGATATATCATTCACAGTACAAAAATATGATGCATTGTGTTGTATTTATAATATACAATAGTAGTGGGCTGAGAGTATTAAAACCCAATAGAGAAATAAAAAGAAAAGCTTATTTCGGGTAGCGGGTTGATGAGATGAGGAAAGTGCACCTCTTTACTTCAGAATCCTTGGTCATATAATTTCTCTAGCGCAGCCGATACTTCACTTTTATCTACAATTCACTGCTGAAACTATCTATTTCTAGCTAAAGGTAAGGTTAAAATGACATCTTATATAAATTATCTAATCAATTTGGAAAAGTTGATGGAATTCTAATTTGGGTTTGATATTGTCTGTTAGTTCACTTTAGGGTTCACATTTGGCAAAATTTTCATTCAGGAGTTTAGCTTTATTATTAACCCTTTTGTACATAGTGCCATTTAAACATTAAGGATCAACTATCTCTTTGATGATACTAGCTATAATGTGAAGTTATTTTGGTTTCGTTTTGCTATTGGATATTAATTATGTTTATGTAACGACCCAGAATTTCTAGTCGTTAATTTTGAACATTTAATTCATTCTAAATGTTAAATGTGGGTTTTGAACTAATTATGAAGTAAGAAGATTTTGGTTTAATCAATATAATTAGTTAAAATATCAAATATGGCTATTAAATTGGATTTGAATAATAATAATAATTTAAATATTTGGAATTGAGATAATTTGTGAATCTAGGTGTAAATAGATATAAAAGTAGATTCTAAAATTTATTTTAAGTCTATTTGGATTTAAATAATTATGTTGGACTTTTGGATGGAATCAAAAGTCGATAGGTTTAAATTTTGGAATTTTATATCAATTTAATAATGGACTTTAATAATATAATAATGTGAATAATCAGATTTTGATGTAAAATGAATCAAAATGGTTTCTAATGTGAATATAAATTCTATACGATTTATAATAAAGTTAGTAAAGTTTTAAAAGTGAAATTTTAAGTAATTTCGACGATTTTGGAAATCGCTCAAATTAATCGACGAATTAAAATAGCCTTCCAGGGCACAGCCTCGGAATTAAAATAGTTAGTTATTATCGAATTTCAATTTTCGTAGCAATCGGAATTGTCATTTGACCCTGGCAGCTCAAACGCATAGAAACTATTTTAATCGATTTAATTTAAAATTGATCGTTTATTTCCGTAACTTGCGCATATGTTCGAATTAGCCTTCGAAACACGTTCCATTGTGTTCGGAATGCGGGTAAAACCATATAATCGCCTATCGGCACGCGTTGTTTGGAGATCGTGTGAAAAAGTTGTTTTAAAGTGGATTTAATATTAAAATAATAGGATACATTCATACATACATACATACATACATACATACATATATATATATATATATATATATATATATATATATATATATATATATATATTCACGTTTTCTTTGGGCCGAAACCCTTGTATTTTGAGCCGCCGCTTGCTTATGTTTTAATGGCCAATAAGCATTCATCTTTTTCCTCGTTTTTAGCCTAATCCACTCACCTATAGCAAAAATCACCAACTGTAGAATCGAAGAGCATAGCGAGGCCGTGACATCCAACAGTCATGATCGGCTGTAAGTCGATGTCAAGGCGAAATTTAGATTAGGTTGGTTGCGCGTTCGTGGGGCTTTCTGCCTGCGTGGGGATAACTGAGCTTCACGGTGGTTTGGGTGAAGGTAGAAGCGGCGAAGGCTACCTGATGGTGGTGCTCGATCAACCTCCGTCGACCATAGACGGTGCGGCGTGTAACCCTAGGTCGACGATGTTGGGTTCGAGCATGCAGTTTATCGCACGAGAGGAAGAAGCATAGTAGCGGCCTTGATTTCTTTCTCTGATCGAACGGCCGTTGGTAAAATAAATAAAAGTAAAGAAAATTAATTTATATAATCGTTATTCAAATGTTTAAAATTTCATATCTTTTACATGTATTATCAGAATTCGACGAAACGAGAAGCGCCGGGATCGTAGCGACGGGATCTATGCTGCAGTCCAGATTTGGAGACGATCGGAGTTAGCGGAATTTTGTGTTAAATCGATCGCGGTCGATTTAATTCAAAATTTAAAATGCTCGTCGAAACTCAAGGTGAGTTATCACATATGGATGCCATTGAATTTAAATAGTTAATATTTAAATAATTGAGTGATTGGCTGAATATGAATATTAATATCAGTCTGGATTGATATTTATTTGTTGTGCTAACATCTGTGGATGTAGGAAAAACAGGTTGGAGAGATCCAACTAGATTCCTCGCAAATAGAAATTTTATTTATATTCTGTGATATATTTCATTGATATCCGGTGATAGATTGATTTGGAATTTTGTTATGCTGTGCTATGGTTGGATAATATAATTTGGTATTTTAAAATATCAATAAATTGAAATGGGAGTAAAAAGGGAATAAAAAGAAATTTTAAGAAATGAATTTAAGGAAATTAAATTCAAGAATTAGTTTTGAAATTTGAAAGTGTTTTTGAAATCGGGATTAAAAAGGAAATGTGAAATGAAATTGTATAAACTGGGTTTATAAATGAAATGGAATATTTATCAGTGGATAAATTGTGAGAGATAGATTTTCGGTGGGAATTCCTATAAGAAATGCAAATTGTTTAAAAGTAAAAGTGAAATTATTTTTAAATAGATGTAAAATGTGTTTTCCCAGGGAATTTAGTATAATTCCCAAGAAAGCTTTCGAAATATAAATTTGCAGTTTAAAATGTGTTTTAGAATATTTTAGCAAGAAAATATTATTTTAATGGTTTAAAGGTTAAGTACACATTTATTTAAGTAATTATGACATTTCATTATTTTAAAAAGTAAAGTGGTATTAAGTTGTCAAAAGGAAATTATAATATAAATATTTGATTTAATAACTTTATTTTAAAAGTTAAATTTGGCTTAAATTACTTAGAAAACCTCTATATATTTCCTTAAATATTGTTTTTAATTAAAGTAATTTCTAATGGCTTTATTTTAAATATATTAAGCATATATTTTGAAAGTGATATTCCAGCAAATAGAAATGTGTTTAAAATAAAAAGAGGGTTTGTTTATAAAGTGTGGAAAGGAATTTACGGGATAAACGTAAATTTGAGTTTAGATAAATTCAACATGATTTATAAAATGAATTCTTTGGTTTATTCTGAAAATGGGAGTGTAGTTCCTTGAAAAGCCAAGTATGTTTTAAAGCAGATTTCTAAGTAAAAGTTAAAAGTTTTAAATTTGATTTTAAAAGAATGTTTTTAAGAAAATTCTTATTTATGTTGTATAGATTTCAGAAGTAAATATTTACTAAATTTGTGATAGTAGTAATTATTTTAAAGGCGTTAATTGGTATATGCTTTAAAAGAATATCATTAATATTTATATTTTATAAACTAGTTTTATTGTAAAGATAGTTTGGTTAGAGTTTTATTTGAAAACTTGTATAGGATTTCATAACTTTATTTTAAAATTTAGTATGACTTAACTTTATTTTGAAGAAAAATGGTTTATATTTCATATAGCAGTTTTATTCAAAACATTTAAAAAGTATGTATATTTTAAAATAAAGTATATAAATAGCTTTAATTTAAATTATTACAAATCCAAAGTATTTGGCTTGGATGTTTTCAGTGGAAATCAATGTTTGGAAAATTATTCCGTAGAAAGGAAGATGGTTTGGAACTGTTTCCAAAAAGGTTGAAAATGGAAATATATCGTGTGAAGATATTTTAAGGATAATAAATAATTTGGGAATTATTTATTTTTTAATGGATGTTTGTGAATGTTAATTGATAGTTAAATCACCGATTATCAATATTAGCCAATGCGTTGATCGTTTCGAAGAGACCGGGATCGAGATTAATTTCTCAAAAACCACTTCGATCCGGTTCGTACGTTTACATGGAAAAAACGAATTCGGAGTCGAAGATGGAGCAGTGAAGTGCAATGGCTACTCGCTACTAATTCTGAGGATGTTTCCAAAATGGATGTAGTAGGAGTAGTGCCTTCGGTTCCGTTCGAACCCGGGACGGACTTGTATGGATGAATGCTTTCGGAACATCGTCAGGTGGACGATGGGCATTCTAAGTGAAACGTTCAAAAAGTTAATGCTTAGCTTCAAGCCTCATCAACCGGGAATGACTGAAAATCAGGGGTTATTCAGCAAGGCTATGTGGGTAGCACCCATTAGGGTAAGGTCATCCCTGTCTAGATGTCTCTTTTTATTCGGCTTAATGGTGCGGTTGCTGATCCCAACCGTGGGGTAATCTTAATCGAGATTATCCAATAAGGGGTAGTCCTGGTCTTGTGTTGCAGGGGATCGGGAGTGGTCCTCGGTACGCTGATCTAGGCCACGTACTGTGATAGGTGGTACCCCAGTGCCTAGTCATTAGTTGGAAATCCATTCTCCCTACGAGCCTTTTACGAGTTTTGTTTGTATTACCCACTTTGTGGCTAGTGGCTGGAATTTAATCATGTAACAATTTTGGCTATTTTAATAAGTATTTGTAAATAGACCCTATTATAATATCAGAGGGTTTTTATAAAAAGTGTTTTAGCTATCGTAAGGTAAAAACCCGACATGTTTATTCGTGGCGTGGTCTTACGAGATGCTTTTGTTTTCAAAAGAATTTTGAAACTTTAATAATCAATTTGGGTGTATTTCTCTCACGCTGGTATTCCAGACTGACTCGGGTGTTATTTCCTTATAATGCTCGGGTCAGACCGAGTATTATAGGAAAGGATGCTGTGGAGCTCAGGAGAGGAGCTGGAGACCGGAATATCCATACTTGTTTATATCCGCTGTTGTGGTTATTGATGTTGTCAGGCTGGTAATTGTTGTTTGTTTAAGATATACTTTGATGATATATGGTATAAAACATTTATAGTTTTCATTTTGTGTAAAGATCAGTTATTGACTATTATATTTCGATCCGCTGCGATTGTGAGATTCTATTATTGTTTAGTTCCTTCTTTTTCTATCTTCTTTCTTTTTACTCAACAATCTGCCTTTTCCGGCACTTGATCGTCGGCATATTATACTGTGTAGTATTTTGTGTCGATTTTCGAGGGTTGATAAGGGCGGGTCATCACATGTGGTATCAGAGCTTAGATTGGCGACAATCTAGGCTTTGGTGGGGAAATTACTCATTAAACAGAGTCAATAGTACTCTATAATGAGTTGAGTGTAATAATAGCTATGAGAGTGACTTGTTAGTGAATATAAAAATTGTTTTTATACTGTATTGACTTATCGGTTGGGTGTTTATAAATTCTGATCGGTACGGAAGTACAACCGTATCGATAGGGGTTTCTAAACTCTTAAACAAGATAAACCGACATGGTATTGTTTTTAAAGCGGGTAAATGAAATAATTTTACCCAAAATTATATTTTGATATAAAAGAAATAATTTTCTGAAATTATTATATATATTTGGATGTTTGGTTGTTGATATTATAATCAAACATTTTTTTAAAGTGTTTAAAATGAATTTAAACAAAAAGTTTGGGAATATAAATCTTGGAAATGGTGGAAATGTTTTCCAAAAATTTAAAGGAAATGATGGAGTATTATTTTGGGAAATATTTTTGAATGGAAATTGTTTTAAAAGGAATTTGTGGTATAAGGAAGCACTGAACTCACTTCAGTCGCTGAAAAATAATCCTGATGATGATGGCTACATCATCAGAATTCATTTTCGAGTTTCTAAGGTGATGGATTGCTACCAGTGTGATTGGTTATGATATTTGTTTGGACTTGTTGGGTATACAAGGTATTTTAGAAATTTCAAAAGGGAAATTTGTTTCGGTAAAACCAAGTGTTTTGGAATTCAGAGATTTGATTCGAAATACCAAGAGGGTATGTGTTGATTATTACTTTACAATGGTTTTTGAAATAAACCAAGAAATTGAATTCTGGGAATTCTATTTAAATAATGTGGAAGGTTAAGATAAATCAACTATTGAACTTATAAAGTGAAGTTGATTTAAATGAGAAGGGAAAAAGAGAAATTTTAACCCTTGAATTAAAATTAGATTTGGGTGAATGAAAGTAAATACAATATATTTGAATTTAACTTAAGATAAGTTAAATAAAATTGGAATTGGAATTGAATTAAATTGGATATAAAGATGAAAAGTAAAATGACTATAATTATGCAATGAAAATTTATATCCTTAAGCTATTAAGTGGTGTATATATGTACATAATCTAGAATTGTGATTGCAAGATGTAAATGGATTAAAATGACAAATATAAGCTTTTAAATAAATAAGTCGGTGAACTTAAGAATAGAAAATGGAATCATAAATATAAATAGGTAATGGTTGAATGGTATGGTAAAGTCAAAATTTAAATCCTAAATGGATGTTAAATGTGATAAGGCAAAGAAAAATATAAGATGTGAATGGACTTAAATTAGTAAATGAGTTTTAAAACTTATATATTAGAAAGTAAAATTTTAAATTTAACGGGGAAATAAAATTGGATCGAATTGGATTTAACTTCGATTAAACGAAATTGAGATGAATTTGGATTTAATTAAAATCAAAATTCAGTTGTGTTATAAATGATATTGAATGAAATTCAATACTTATTTAAGTAGTAAAGGAAGGGGAACGAATTTAAGTTGGCTAAATAAATTTGGTTGAACTTGAATTAGAATTGGAAAAGAATTGAATTGAAAGAAAATTTAATTAAGTTGAAAGGATATTGTATGAATAAAATTTTAACTCAACTAAATCCAGAGGAGTCGTTTGAGAATGAATTTAGCGTAAGCTAAATTAAATAAAGAGAAGTTTGAAGATGAATCTAGAGTAAACTAAATCAAATGGAATTTGTATTGGCATGGATGAAAATTTGGTAGTTTGTTCAAATTTTGAAAGGTAAAATAAAAACCCAGTTCTGGTATGGGATTTAATTTTGGCAATAAAAAGTTGAGAGTGTGAATGAATAATGGAATTAGATTATAATAGTGATGGTTTGAATTGTAAATAAATTCAAATGAGTGAAATGATTTGAAGCGGCCTCATTGTTAATAAAATAAATTCAAAAATGAATTAAGAAGGTGAATTAAAATTTAAAGTGGATTGAGTAAGTAAACAAATTGAATTAAAATTTGTAATGAATGGGAATTTGATTGAATGAGAATCAAACTAAAATGAAATAAAATTGATTGGATGAAAGAAATGGGATGTAGTGGAATTGAGACAACTTAAGAAAATTGTGAAATGTTGTCGAGTTTATGAATTGGTCTTGAATGAACCTGTATGGTTAGTGAAATGGAAATGTAAGGGTAAGAATTTATTTAATAATTGTAATGAAATAAGAATGTATGAGTTGTAAATATTACAGAATGGGATGGTATTAATATAAATCTATGTTGTAATTAATTTTAAATGGTTATAAGCTTACGTGATGGTTACTTGCATGGATAACTTTAAATTTGCATAGAAATTGGTCGTTTGTTGTAAATGGAAGTGGAATGATTTGAAGAAGCAAATAAAGTTGGGTTTGACTCAATTGGAATAAATGTAATATAATTAAGTGGTGTTGCATAAAAATGAAAATAGATCATAAAAGAAATGCAAAGGTATCAAATTGAAAATAAGAATTTGATTGTGAATCAATTTGGAATTAAATAAATTGATGTAAGTAAAGCATAGGTTAATCATATTGAAGTGAAAATGAATTGGTTGTAGTAAATATGAATTATAAAAGAAGTAAACTTGAATGATAAACATTCGAGTGAAATAAAGTGAAGTTTGGATTTGTAAAGAGGATTAAAATGGAGTTGAACTTGTGGATTGCTTATAAAGAAAGTTAACATGCAGGATTATGAAATTTGGTTATTTGGGTATGAAATTGATATGTTTGGTTTACATAAATGAATGGAATGTTGTTAAATTCTCATATTATTGAAAACTGATGTGTTTGTTTGAGCAAGTACATGTATGGGAGGCAATCATTTGAGTTGGAGCGCGTAAATGCATAAAATATTAGCTGCTTGTTTTTAAAATGCTAATCAAAAGGTCGCCTACGCAATAAAATTGAAAAATTATATATATATATATATATTGTGATATATTTGGTTTTCCGACCTTGTGGGTCGATGTATATATATTTATATCTATTGTGATATTGCAAAAGCTCCCCGTACAAGGGAGACTTTGCCCAAAAAAATCGGAAATTTTGAGAGTTAGAAATTTTTTGGAAACGTTTCGTTAACGACAAACTGATTTCAAATTAAAATAAAAATAAAAGAATGTTGGAATAGGAATCGAAACTGGCAGTTTTGATTTGAAACTAAAGAGTTTAGGCAAAGTGAACTTGAGATTTTCACTAAGTGGGTTTTGCTATTGGGTTTGGAGCATTCTTCTACCTTGGAAAATTTCGGGGACGAAATTTTAATAGGGGAAAGGAATGTAACGACCCAGAATTTATAGTCGTTAATTTTGAACATTTAATTTATTTTAAATGTTAAATGTGGGTTTTGAATTAATTATGAAGTAAGAAGATTTTGGTTTAATCAATATAATTAGTTAAAATATCAAATTTGGCTATTAAATTGGATTTGAATAATAATAATAATTTAAATATTTGGAATTGGGATAACGGTGAATCCGGGTGTAAATAGATATAAAAATAGATTCTAAAATTTATTTTAAGTCTATTTGAATTTAAATAATGATGTTTTGGACTTTTGGATAGAATCAAAAGTCGATAGGTTTAAAATTTGGAATTTTATATTAATTTAATAATGGACTTTAATAATATAATAATGTGAATAATCAGATTTTGATTTAAACTAAATTAGAACATTTTCTAATGTGAATATAAATTCTATACGATTTATAATAAAGTTAGTAAAGTTTTAAAAGTGAAATTTTAAGTAATTTCGATGATTTTGGAAATCGCTCGAATTAATCGACGAGTTAAAATAGCCTTCCTGGGCACAATCTCGGAATTCGACGAAACCAGTTTTATTGGATCCGTAATAATTAGTTATTGTCGGATTTCAATTTTTGTAGCAATCGGAGTTGTCGTTTGACCCTGGCAGCTCAAACGCATAGAAAATATTTTAATCAATTTAATTTAAAATTGATCGTTTATTTCCATAACTTGCGCATATATTCGACTTAGCCTCCGAAACACGTTCCATTGTGTTCGGAATGTGGTTAAAATCTTATAATCGCCTGTCGGCACACGTTGTTTGGAGATCGTGTGAAAAGTTGTTTTAAAGTGGATTTAATATTAAAATAATAGGATACATATATATATATATATAAATTCACGTTTTCTTTAGGCCGAAACCCTTGTATTTTGAGCCGCCTCTTGCTTATGTTTTAATGGCCAATAAGAATTCGTCTTTCTCCTCGATTTCAGCCTAATCCACTCACCTATAGCAAAAATACCAATTGTAGAATCGAAGAGCATAGCGAGGCCGTGACATCCAACGGTCTTGATCGTCTGTAAGTCGATGTCGAGGCGAAATTTCAATGAGGTTGGTTGCGCGTTCGTGGGGCTTTCTGCCTACGTGGGGATAATTGAGCTTCACGGTGGTTTGGGTGAAGGTAGAGGCGGCGAAGGGCTACCTGATGGTGGTGCTCGATCAACCTCCGGTCGACCATAGGTGGTGCGGCGTGTATCCCTAGGTCGACGATGTTGGGTTCGTGCATGCAGTTTATCGTGCGAGAGGAAGAAGCATAGTAGCTACCTTGATTTCTTTCTCTGAACGAACGACCGTTGGTAAAATAAATAAAAGTAAAGAAAATTAATTTATATAATTATTATTCAAATGTTTAAAATTTCATATCTTTTACATGTATTACCAGAATTCGACGAAACGACAAGCGCCGAGATCGCAGCGACGGGATCTACACTGCAGTCTAGATTTGAAGACGATCGAAGTAAGCGGAACTTTGGGTTAAATCGATCGCGGTTGATTTAATTCAAAATTTAAAACGCTCGTCGAAACTCAAGGTGGGTTAATCTCACTCACATCTGGATGCCATTGAATTTAAATAGTTAATATTTAAATAATTGAGTGATTGGTTGAATATGAATATAAATATCAGTTTGGATTGATATTTATTTGTTGTGCTAACATCTATGGATGCAGGAAAACCAGGTTGGAGGGATCCAACTTGATTCCTCACAAATAGAAATTTTATTTATATTCTGTGATATATTTCATTGATATCCTGTGATAGATTGATTTGGAATTTTGTTATGCTGTGTTATGGTTGGATAATATAATTTGGTATTTTAAAATATCAATAAATTGAAATGGGAGTAAAAAGGGAATAAAAAGAAATTTTAAGAAATGAATTTAAGGAAATTAAATTCAATAATTAGTTTGGAAATTTGAAAGTGTTTTTGAAATCGGGATTAAAAAGGAAATGTGAAATGAAATTGTATAAACTAGGTTTATGAAATGGAATATTTATCGGTGGATAAATTGTGAGAGATAGATTTTCGGTTGGAATTCCTATAAGAAATGCAAATTGTTTAAAAGTAACAGTGAAATTATTTTTAAATAGATGGAAAATGTGTTTTCCTTGGGAATTTAGTATGATTCCCAAGAAAGCTTTCAAAATATAAATTTGCAGTTTAAAATATGTTTTAGAATATTTTAGCAATAAAATATTATTTTAATGGTGTAAAGGGTAAGTAAACATTTATTTAAGTAATTATGACATTTCATTATTTTAAAAAGTAAAGTAGTATTAAGTTGTCAAAAGGAAATTATAATATAAATATTTGATTTAATAACTTTATTTTAAAAGTTAAATTTGGCTTAAATTACTTAGAAAACCTCTATATATTTCCTTAAATATTGTTTTTAATTAAAGTAATTTCTAGTGGCTTTATTTTAAATATATTAAGCATATATTTTGAAAGTGATATTCCAGCAAATAGAAATGTGTTTAAAAATAATAAGAAGGTTTGTCTATAAAGTGTGGAAAGGAATTTACGGGATAAACGTAAATTTGAGTTTAGGTAAATTCAGCAGGATTTATAAAACGAATTCTTTGGTTTATTCTGAAAATGGGAGTGTAGTTCCCTGAAAAGCCAAGTACGTTTTAAAGCAAATTTCTAAGTAAAAGTTAAAAGTTTTAAATTTGATTTTAAAAGTATGTTTTTAAGAAAATTCTTATTTAAGTTGTAAAGATTTCAGAAGTAAATATTTACTAAATTAGTGATAGTAGTAATTATTTTAAAGGGGTTAATTGGTATATGCTTTAAAAGAATATCATTAATATTTGTATTTTATAAACTAGTTTTATTGTAAAGATAGTTTGGTTAAAGTTTTATTTGACATTTGTATAGGATTTCATAACTTTATTTTAAAATTTAGTATGACTTAACTTTATTTTGAAGAAAAACGGTTTATATTTCATATAGCAGTTTTATTTGAAACATTTAAAAAGTATGTATATTTTCAAATAAAGTATGTAAATAGCATTAATTTAAATTATTATAAATCCAAAGTATTTGGCTTGGATGTTTTCAGTGGAAATCAATGTTTGGGAAATTATTCCGTAAAAAGAAAGATGGTTTGAAACTGTTTCCAAAAAGGTTGAAAATGGAAATATATCGTGTGAAGATATTTTAAGGACAATAAATAATTTGGGAAATTATTTATTGTTTAATGGATGTTTGTGAATGTTAATTGATAGTTAAATCACCAACTATCAATATTGGCCAATGCTTTGATCGTTTCGAAGAGACCGGGATCAGGATTAATTTCTCAAAAACCACTTCGATCCGGTTTGTACGTTTTCGTGGAAAACACAAATTCGGAGTCGAAGATGGAGCAGTGAAGTGCAAGGGCTAGTCGCTACTAATCCTGAGGATGTTTCCAAAATGGATGTAGTAGGAGTAGTGCCTTCGGTTCCGTTTGAACCCAGGACGGACTTGTATGGATGAATGCTTTCGGAACATCGTCAGGTGGACGATGGGCATTCTAAGTGAAACGTTCAAAAAGGTAACGCTTAGCCTCAAGTCTCATCAACCGGGAATGACTGAAAATCAGGGGTTATGCAGCAATGTTATGTGGGTAGCACCCATTAGGGTAAGGTCATCCCTATCTAGATGTCCCTTTTTATTCGGCTTAGTGGTGCGGTTGCTGAACCCAACCGTGGGGTGATCTTACTCGGGATTATTTAGTAAGGGGTAGTCCCGGTCTTGTGTTGCAAGGGATCGGGAGTGGTCCTCGGTACGTTGATCTAGGCCACGTACTGTGACAGGTGGTATCCCAGTGCCTTGTCATTAGTTGGAAATCCATTCTCCCTACGAGCCTTTTACGAGTTTTGTTTGCATTACCCACTTTGTGGCTAGTAGCTGGAATTTAATCATGTAACAATTTCGGCTATTTTAATAAATATTTGTAAATAGACCCTATTATAATATAGAGGATTTTTATAAAAAGTGTTTTAGCTATCGTAAGGTAAAAACCCGACATGTTTATTTGTGGCGTGGTCTTATGAGATGTTTTTTGTTTTCAAAAGGATTTTGAAAGTTTAATAATCAATTTGGGTGTATTTATCTCACGCTGGTATTCCAGACTGACTCTGGTGTTATTTCCTTATAATGCTTGGGTCAGACCGAGTATAATAGATTACAGGAAAGGATGCTGTGGTGCTCAAGAAAGGAGCTGGAGACCGAGACGTATTATCCGTACTTATTTATATCCGCTGCTGTGGTTGTTGATGTTGTCAGGCTGGTAATTGTTGTTTATTTGAGATATACTCTGATGATATATTGTATAAAACAATTATAGTTTTCATTTTGTGTAAAGATCTGTTATTGACTATTATATTTTGATCCGCTGCGATTGTGAGATTCTGTTATTGTTTAGTACTTTCTTCTTCTATCTTCTTTCTTTTTCCTCAACAATCTGTATTTTCCGGCACTTGATCGTCGGCATATTATACTGTGGAGTATTTTGTGTCGATTTTTGAGGGTCGAGAAGGACGGTTCGTCCCAGTTTAACACTAAAATATTTGGATGTGATAGAAATTTGAGATACCATGTTCACCCTTCATTATTTCATATTTGGGCTAAAGTAGAGTTGGTGTCACGGATGTAGCATTAATGGTCAGTTTGCCTATCTGCTTGTGTTTTTGGACGGTTTAGCCTTTGAACTTCTTTTATCTTTGTATTTATTTTTCCATTAAAACTTAAGTATATTTGATTCAATTATTTTTTCATCGTACAAATTATTAAAGAACATAATAAAATAACCTCTTTGTTTATTTGATAGAGTACAAATTCAATGGAAAATAGTAAATGCAAGCTGATCGATTGGTCGGGAAAGAGAGAAATAGTTGCATTAGGCCAGTGTCTTCAACCGACCAACTTCAATGGTTCATTGTGTTCCTTTAAGGAAAATGCCATTAAAGTTTGGGTAGATATTGTAAAAATTACAAAAGCACGTCTATAGAGAACAACGTCCGATTTAGAAGTTATTGTAGATGCTCTTGGTACGACGATAGCTTGGCTTGCTGCGAACATTATAGTGGAATCAATTTATAGTAAGTATAATTCAAACTTTGTTTAGATATTGGACTTTTTTTGATTTGGTTGAATACTTTCTATTTCTTATTCGCTTTTGTAACATGCTAGTGTGATACGATCATTGTGATTGGGCCTAATATCCCAAAGCTAGTGTTAGGTTGGTTATATGCTTATAGCTCCTAATAACGAAGAAAGACACAACATTGCAATAATATACCTTCAATTTGTACATCTTCTTCACATTATAAATCTACCCACCTCATAACATGATATCCCTTTGACCTCAATAAAACTTCCACTTGTTAGCACAGTGTTTGATGATTAGTAAAGGTGATTAGAGATGAGGTATAGTTGAAGGAATTGAATAGAGTTTGAGAATAGTGCAAGCTTTCTAGAGAGCAAGCTTGTTGGACAACAAGCTTGGAACAGAGCAAGCTTGCAAGCTTGCTGGTGCAAGCTTGCACCAGGCAAGCTTGCTCCAGCAAGCCTGCACAAGGTAAGATTGCACCAGGCAAGCTTTCTCCAGCAACCCTGCACAAGGCAAGCTTGCATCATGCAAGCTTGCTGGTTCAAGCTTGCACCAGGCAAGTTGGCTCCAGCAAGCCTGCACAAGGCAAGCTTGCTGGTGCAAGTTTTTTTTTCTTTTTGAACTTTATAATATGAAAAGCTTTTTTCTAACTTTATAATATAAAGTACAACATGTGGCTTTATATAGTCTTTGCTTGTATGGATTCAGGTGTTGCTTTATATAAAATGTGTTCGCTTATTCATATTAACCATGGGATCATGGTATTCAAATGATCTGAGTTGAAATATTTTTTTTTTCAAAGTCACAAAAAAAATTCCATGTTGCAAAAAAAAAACCTCTGTTTCTCAGATTTTAATAGCTAAAATTGATTACAATTTCAACTTATTTACCAAAGCATAGTTATAATACCAAAAAGTTACCACATAGAACTATTTTTTAGTAATCATAGAAGAAGTTCTTTTGACGAGGCTTTTAGAGCTGAAACAAGACGAGTTTGATGGATGAAAATTTTGACTGCAGTAAAATAAAAAATGTACTTTCACTTATAGAGATTTGAATCTTGCTTATTGCTTGGACTTTAAAACATTGATTTATCTAGAGGGGCACATCTAGGCATTATTAGTAACTAGCATAAATATGGGAGATTAAAGTTGTGTGCTTTCATCCATCGACTACCTGCTTTTAAATGAAGAAATATTTTTTTTGATAAACACAACTTCATTTATAGGTAAAGTTAAATACATATATGAACACATGTTATTGAAAACAATATCACATTAATAGGTTCTTGTATGAAACGGCTCTTGAAATAGTGCCTTCCACGTTCATCCAGTAAAGTATCTTGAGCACTGTAGAATCCGCTGTTGTAAAAGGCCGCTTCATCTCCTTTTATTCTTATAGCCACTACTTGCCCTCCTACTTCCCCTGGAGATGCAGCCATTGCATTGTTCTGCTCTTCACATTAAACACTCAAGACTAGGATTAAAAAAATAAAGATACACAATTATATATACTGTGTTTAATTTTATACTTGCCTAAAAATTGATGTTATAAGCAATGAAGTTGAAAGCATAGATGAACATGTTTGCACTGTACACAGTCCCTCCACTTAAATTTTCAGTTAAATTCCATGCAATGGAAGTGTTTGAATACCCTTGCCCGTTTACCCACATAACTACCTTCTCAATGTATATTCCTGAATCGACGAGTATAAGGGTACGACTACGGCTATAGTCAGGAATATAGTCGACTGCTTTATACAGACTAGTAAAAATTGGCACAACCTTGTTGATCTACTATCAGGGTTAGTCCCACATTTTGTTCTGAAGCCACATTTGAAGATATTAGCCTGGAAATATCACAATCTGCTTTCCTCTTCCTCCTCTTATGATGGTGATGGTTGTGTCTTCTCTACACGTAGTAGTATATATCTAAGAGAATGTCAATTATAAAACCGTCTGCACTTGTTAGATGACTGCTACTAGCACCACTAATTACTCTATTATTGTATGCTTTGGCCAATAGAATGGACATTTTGTATCAGAATAGAAGTTTGCATGAAATAGCAAGTCTATTTGAAATAGATGGTCTTGTCTGAGTTGCTTGTCTACTTTGCATTAGCCTTTGTGGATGTTTCTTAGTTATTTTGAATGATTAATTTATAAAGTTTCGTTTTGAAACCATGACGTTTAGTATTTATACATTTCTGCAATTACGATTAACATATGCACAGATGTGCTTCTTTTTGACAGGTATTGTATGATGCTTTTGAAGGTGCCACATGATGTTCTATCCACGTTCATACGTCTTTGTTTTTAGTATGTATCATTTTGGTTAGCTACAATTGCCTGTATTATTATTTTTGGTCACAAATATTTATATGCTTAATACTCCGTGTATGAAATGTTATATATATATATATATATTGTGGTTTGGCTTATGACCCCATTTGATTACGTATATTACAATGCGATAAGTGTGGTTTTTTGAATTGTTATAATATATTGGTTGAAATAAGTTTAGTTAATTAAAAATTGTAAGCTTGAGTGTATATGGCAATAAAAAGATGCAATAGAATTTTTTTATAGCGTTTTAACTATGCTACGAATAGAAAATTTGTTACAACTTTCGTATACTATAGCATTATGCTAGCGCTACACAAAATATTCTACAAGGATTAAAAAGTTTTCACAGCAAAAAACAACGCTACAATGGATTGAAATGAATTTTCTATAGCGTTTCAATGCGTACTAAAAGATTGACATAATATTTACATAGCGTTTTTAGACGCTATAATAATATGTCATGTCAAGATATTATGACAATTAAATGATGTCATAATTGTTAGTATCATAAAACACAACTCTGTGTAGAAGTTCTATAGCAAGCTTCAAAACGCTATAGAAAAGTAGTTGTACCAATACGTCTAGTCTAAGATGGCAACAAAAATGTTGTTAAAAGTCCGTTTTCCATTGTAATTTTGAAACGCTAGTGTATCTATCAGACTTATTACAACTTGTTGATCTACGGGGTTTATAGAAACGCTATAGAAGGCTTTAATAGCGGTTTTTAAACGGTATAAAAAGGTATGTTTGTTGTAGTGGTGTCCCCAATCAAGTTATTTCCCCTTAGTTATTTAAATTTCATGATGATATACTTTGGTAACCCTGAAAAGATTTCATGTCCAACTCATTAAGATATAACTTAGTGTACCTAAGGTTCAAAGTTAAAATCATGCAACAAATGGCTCTCCCTGTTTATAAGCTCCATATGCATTAACGTCAACATCTATACTATGTCGATGTAAAAGCATAAGGCTCTCTGCCTATTTTAAGACTCGACGACTAAAGCATGCGACATCATGAGCCTTGATAACAATGAAGTCATCGATCCTTATGATACATAGGTTGCCCGCCAAAGAGAAACTTGAAAACTAGTTAAAATCGGCATGAGGTAGACTCAATAATAGGTAAAAAGCGGCATAAGGTAAACTCGATGGCAAGTCAAAAGTGGCCTGGTTAGGCTCGACAACAAGTTGAAAGTGGCATGGAGTAGTCGGTAACCATCTAGGTCTTCGAGGCCCTAAGCTCGAAGCCACCTAAAAAATAATGAAACATTAATGTTATAATGGTTTGCGAGTATAAACATCAACATTGCCATGCCAAGGCCTATCCCTTTCTCTCTTTGTTACTATAGCCTTGACGGTGCTCAAAACCAATCCGCTGCATGCTAAACTCACTAACATCATGTGATATTGTTTTGTTCCACGTCGATGACACTGGGATGAGGAGATATGGCTTGACATAGCCAATATCCATATGGTAAAATTGTAACTAATTTGAAAACTACCAAATTACTATAAAAAGATATTACTTTTCACTAAACCTCTATAATTTGTCAAAAGTTTATTGGCTAGCAAAACTTTATCAGTTTTCTTTACTGAAAAACTTGCGCATCCTATTTCCAAGATCTATAACATTATTTCAAAAAATTAACCAGTAACCATAATTAATTAAACTTTTATATGCTTATTCTAGCATAAATAATTCTTCATAATTCAAAATTTCATGGGAAAAATTCACAAAATTCACAAAATTTAGTGAATATCTTTCTCAACGTCATATAAAATTTTGGAGCCGAAAACCTCATTTAATTATTTAAAATGATTAGAACCTGTAATTATGCCATTTCCTTCATGGGAAATTCGTAAAATAATATTTATAATTAAGAAAACTATAAAATTAAAAACTCGTCTCCAAAATAATGTTTTCCTTAATATATCAAAATTTCAAATCATTTGGAGGGTAAAAACTTCGAATTTTAACCCAAAACCGACTTAAACCATTTCTAATAAATTCCAAAAATTCCCATTAACAATTATTCTATCCAAAAAACGATTATTAAATCATAACCGTACGAATTAAACACAAGGTTAGGATTTACCCATAACCGAATCAAAACGAAGATTTAAGAAATGATAAGTGTTATTATTCACCTTAGATTAATGGTTGAGGTTGAGACTTGGAGTAGCTCTTAATCCTAAGCTTGCTTTCCCTTGAATCCTAGATTTCAGTCTCTCTATTGCTTCCTAGCGGCGGGATTTGATTAAACTATCTTTTTGGTTGTTTTTGGTGTGAGCGTGAGAATGATGTAGGAGGTGAGGGTTTAATGAATGAAGGTTGTAACAACCCGCATATTTTACGATTGCATATTTAAATATTTCATTTAAATATAGCACCGTTAGTCAGATTTTAGTCCAAAATGCTACTTTTTGTAAATGATCTAATTAGGACTTGGGACCACTTCCATTGAGTTTAAAATGGTGTTTGCGACCTTTCTGAGTATAAACTTCGATATGTTTGGAGCTAGCTGAAAATTTGACCTTTGCACTTTGGACTTTGGGTTTGGGTTAGCCTAAACTATTAAATCTAGCTCCACCCCCACTTCTCTTCATTCACTTTCATTTCCTAATACCTTCAAGCTTTAGATAAAAATGGGGGAAGGGAAAAAGAATTAGAATTCCTAAGCCCTAGTTCCATTGCAAATCCAAGCTCTAACTCCAAATTCAAAGAAAAGCTATTGGTAAGCATCTTATTCTTCTTCTCCAAATCATTCTACCTTCAATTTCAGAAATTCCTAAACCCTAACTTAGAAAATGTTTTTCTTTTAAGCTTAGATTCAAGCTTCTTGGGTTGGAATTGAAGAGTGATTATTCTTGCCTTTCTCTATAGCTTCTTCTTCCTTGTTTTTGTGCAAAAGGTGAGATTTTTATCTCACATCTATGTCTATAACTATCTTTGATTGTTGGGTATGAATTCCTAACACTTATTCATGTGCATTTGCTTTTGGTTTGGATTGATTTGGTGAATATTTCAATTTTTGGTGTTTTGAAGTCAAATCCTTGAAAATCCTAACTTTGATGTTTGTACATGTTTTTGGCGATGCATTGAAGAGCCTATAAGGTCGGGTTGTCGATTGGCATAAACCCCTAGCGCCATTGCTCGTCTGGTCGCGAATTGGTTGAGTTGCTCTTCATTTGTATATGCTGGAAATACTGGGAAACAGGCACCAGTCGATTGTCCCTCTGAGTCCAGACAACTGACCTGGAACCCAAGAGTTTTTCCATGCATTGGCCAGTCGACTGTTCTCAGAGTGCCAGTCGACTGACCTGCTTGTATTCAGTCTACTTTGCCTAGTTAGCCTATTTTGCTTGAAATTCCAATTTTTATCGATTTATGGTTTTTCGATTTATTGTTATCATTTATTATCGACTTTGATGACTTCTATTTTGGAATTTTTGGGTCAATCCATTTTGGTGGATTTGGAACCGATATCTTGGATTTAATTAACGTCTTTGAACGTGAAATTTTTGGTGATTGATTGTTTCTACACTCAATTTTGTGATTTGTCACTTTAAAATATAAAGGTTTATATACTAGTAGTAAATACCAAACCCTTTCATTTAAAACGATCAACTCTATTTTCAGTACAAAGCTCGTTTATAAAACCATTTTCCAATCTATTAGTATACACAAACCTTTACCTCATTCATTTGAGAAATCTAATTAAACGGCTTAGTAAAACAAGTGGTATGAAACGCTTGCGTTCACCTTACCGGTTAATTCTTTGACTTGTTCGATTGAAACTCTTGTGACAATTTTTCGAGTGGAAATCTATGATTTGTTCGTAAATACTTAAGTTAAGCCAATGGTTATGGGACATGAAGCTAAACTCATTTATTTACTAGCTTAGTGTAATTCACACTTTTCATTGATCATTGATGATCATTGTTGTGATTTAGACTAGCGATATGCTATATCTCTTTGTCCACGTAGGGGACGGTACCTCGTTTTATTGAATTTCATCTAATTTCTTTAATAGGCTAACGACCTAATAGTTCTTTGGAGTTTCGACTCAATTCTTATAGGCTAGTGACCCATGTTTCTTTATGGAGTTCGGTTCATCGGACGTACCTTTGTACGACGTTGTTGTACCGACTTATCAGGATCGTCGGGCGTACCGTTGTACTACGTCGTTGTTCTGAAATATTTGAGTTTCTGGTTCCTCGGACGTACCAATATTGTACTACGTCGTTGCACCGGCTCTATGGTTAGCGACCATGGGATAGCGTCCCGTTTGTGATACACGTGTTGGTGAGTTATCATGCTCCCGTTTTGTGATAGGCCTCCCCCTTTTTGTGATTTCTGGATTTCTAATTAATGATTTCTAGAATTTGTATTTCATTAGTTTTATGATTGGCATCGATATGATGTCAATATATTTGGTTCGGTGAAAAAATAAAGAATATGATATTCTTTTTGAATCTATGAGAAGATTCTTGTGATACTGATTAATCTCTGGTTGATTTTCAATTGCATACTTATCACGGTATGTCATTATTGTTATCATAAGTATTTGTCTATCTCTTATTCTATCTCATTTTCATCTGATAATTATAGCTAGACAGATCCGTTTATTATTTTCTTATTAAATAATACTTGGGTCAGACCGAGATGTTACAGGTGCTTCTGCTTGACTCCTCATCGGGGGGTTATTATCTAACTTTTAGCTAACTACTTTAGATTAATAGTTTTTGTTTTATACATTCGAGATAGAGACTCCTTGACGTATACATATTCTTTTGTTTAGCACTTGTATTTATTCTTTTGTTACATTGTGGGTCTTATTTGACCACTACTCTGATATACACTTCTATGTGTTATATTCATATCTATTTCTACCTTTGTGATATGGATATCTTTGACTGATTTATGTTATGCTTATTTCTATATTTGTTTTCGAAGATTATATGGCCACTGTGTAGTAACTTTGAGTTTGTATCGGTATGTCGGATTTCCTCTTGAAATGAAATGCATGTTATTCTATCTGACATATCGGTGCTCGCACAATGTAATTACACCGAGGATTGCTCCTAAACAGCCTTATTCTTCATGCTAGTTGACGGCATTACTCCGTAGTGTCCTTGGCTAGCGTAAGTTTAGAGATGGGGCGTCACAACTTGGTATCAGAGCCAAACTAAGGAACAATGTAGAATAATTTAACAAGGATCATCGTCCTAAGTCCATCTTAGGAGTCGTGCCTTAGGATTTAATTCGAGTCTTCATACTGTCTTATCCTATTTTCTTTTGTGATGCCTTGTTTTATCATTCATTATTGTTTGATAGTCATTTTGAGAATAACCTTTTTTCTTCTTCTTTCTTTCTTTCTTAAAAAAGAGAAATGGTTAGACCAGGTCGTCCCAGCGCCAGTCAATCCAGTGCTACTCCCCAGGAAGGAGTATTTATGTCTGCACAACAACTTCTTGATCTAGTAAAGAATGCTCAGGCCGCCGGACCCATTCCAGAGCCTAGTCACCCAAAATCCCGATTTGCACGCTTGTGCAATGATTATACAAATTTGGATGGAAATCCATTCAGGGGTTCCGAGGGCGTTATCGAAGTCCAAGCTTGGCTTAGATCCTGCGATCGCATCTTTTCTCGCATGAATCTTATTGACCTTCATCGTGTCCAAGTAGCTTCTAGCATACTCCAAGAAAGAGCATTAGATTGGTATAAACTACTTATGTCTGAAATTAATGAAGCGGATCTTACTTGGAAGCAATTCTGGGAAAGGTTCGAATCAAAGTTTGTGCCGGAAGCTGAAAAAGTGACTTTGGCCCGTCGTTTTATTGACCTTGTTCAAGGTGAATCTTCTGTGGCAGATTATGTCGCATCTTTCGAATCCCATTCTAAATATGGGTTCAAGTATGTAAATACCCCATTGAAGAAAAATCATAGGTTCGTCTATGTGGTGAATAAGAATCTTAAAAAGCCATTACTTCTAAAATTGGATGTTGCTTTGGATCAGCTTATTGATATCGCTCTTCCACTCAAAGAGGCGGATTGGGAAATTAAAGTTGAATTTGTGGGTGCCAAACCAAACTTCAACAACAACAAGAAAAGGCCTATTAAGTTCAAAGGCCCAAATCCCAACAAGAAAAGGAAGCAAGCAACTTTAGTAGCAAAGACTCCTACCCCTAGTAGTGGGCAATGCTACAATTGTGGTTCTAAGGACCATTATGCCAATAGATGTCCGAAACCTCTCTTTTGTCGTTATTGCAATTGTTCGGGTCATCTTCTATCTTCATGTCCCAAACTTTAAGGCAAGAAAGAGGGAAAGCTAAACGTTGTGCAAGCCCCTTGTAACACTTCTCATGGTCAAGGTATTTCTCATTCTATCCTTGATGGCATTATTATGCTTCGTGATCAACCTATTTGAGTTCTTTTTGATACGGTTGCATCCCATTCTTTTATATCAAAAGAGCTTGTTGATACTTTTTCTTTAAGTGTTATGGCTTTAATGACTTCTTTGAGAATTGCGAATCCGGTCGGTGGATCCGCAACGCTTAGTTTGCTTTGTAAAGTTGTTGAGATTATTTTATGTGAGTTTTCTTTCCAAGCCGATTTGCATGTCATGCGTTACTTAGGCTTCGGAATGATTTTGGGAATGGATTGCTTAACTGTTATGAAGCTCAAATCCTATGTCCTGAGCGGACTATTCATCTTCGGCGTCCTCAATCTGTTAAGCAGATATCTATTGTTCTTAAAGATTCGGATTCCAATTTGGCAGCATCTTTACATTCTTTAAATCCTCATGATGACGATAATGATGATGAGGAAGATGTCATTTCTCTTATTCACGTTGTTCGTGAATTTTCCGACATATTTGAGCACTTTTTAGGATTACCCCCTAAGCGAGCAATTGAGTACAGGATTAATCTAATTCCTGGAGCTTTTCCTATTACTCGTCCTCCTTATTGTATGTCCAATAAAGAAAATAAGGAGATGCACAAACAATTATCCGAATTGGAGACGAAGCAGTTTATTCGCTCTAGTTCCACTCTTGGGGAGCTTCGGCTATTTTTGTGAAGAAATCCGATGGTACACTTAGGCTTTGCATTGACTACTGCAAGCTTAATGATCTTACTATCAAGAATAAATATCCTTTACCTCGGATTGATGATTTATTCGACCAACTTAGTTGTGCTAGAGTCTTATCACAGTTAGACTAGGCAACCGGTTTTCATCATCTTCGTATTTCAGAGGATAGCATTCCTTTGACGTTGTTCCGCACTCGTTATGGATCTTATGAATGGCTTGTTATGCCATTTGGTTTAACGAATGCTCTAGCTTATTTTGTTGACCTTATGAATCGAGTTTTCGAAGACTTCCTCGATTGATTTGTTCTCATCTTTATAGATGATATTCTTGTTTATTCTAAAACCGAGGAAGAGCATGAAAAGCATCTTCGGATTGTGTTGGAAACTCCTAGGAGCAATCAATTGAAAGAAATTTTTTCTAAATGCCACTTTTGGCAATCTCAGGTGAAGTTTCTCGGTCATATTATTTTCGAATCCGGAATTTTCATGGATCCTTCAAAGATTGAAGCGACTGAAAATTGAAAGAGACCGGAGAGTGTGACGGAGATTCATAGCTTTCTTGGTTTGGCAGGTTATTACCGTCGGTTCATAAAGAACTTTTCTAAAATTGTCGTGCCTCTTACTAGCTTGACAAAGAAGGGAGTTAAATACATTTGGTCGGAAAAATATGAAGCTTCTTTTCAGAAATTAAAAGAACTCATTTCTGATGCTCCTATTCTTGTGATTCCCGAGGGGAACCAAGATTTTATTGTTTATACCGATGCTAGTCGTGTTGGTTTGGGAGCCGTTCTTATGAAAAGAGAACGTGTTATTACGTATGCTTCTAGGCAATTAAAGCCAGCCGAGACTAGATATGCCACTCATGATTTAGAGCTCGCGGCTATTGTTTTCGCCCTTCGAATTTGGCGTCATTATCTTTTGGGAGAAAAATTGTTCTCTACACTGATCATAAATCTTTGAAGTATTTATTTTCCTAAAAGGAACATAATTTCCGTCAACAACGTTGGCTCGAGTTTCCTTGCATCTTATGTCTTGATATTCTTTATACTCTCGGAAAGGTAAATCGTGTTGCCGATGCACTTAGTCGTAAGCAACAAGCAGTTGTTTCTATGATGATATTCGAATGGAATGATCTTAAGACTTTGTCCACTTGTGAGATTCGAGATCGTGAATTCTATTTATGTTCATCTCTTGTTTTATGCAGCCTTGAGGCTCATCCATCTCTTTTAGACCGCATTCTTGAAGCTCAAAAGCTAGATCCCGAGTTGGCTCTTCTTAGCCAAAATTATAGGGATAAAATTGATGTTAAAGGTTTGAAAGACTTTGATATTGATGTTCGTGGCGGCGTTCGAAAATTTGGTAGACTTATTGTGCTAAATATTGATAATCTTCGTAAAGATATCTTAGAAGATTCACATCATTCTAAATTTACCATTCACCCCGGTAGTAGCAAAATGTATACGGATATGAAGTTACTTTATTATTGAGATGGAATGAAATCCGATATTGCTAACTTTGTTAAGCATTGCATGACTTGCCAACTTGTTAAGGTCGAGCATCAAAGGCCCGGTGGGTTATTGCAACCTTTGGACATTCCAATTTGGAAGTTGGGAAGATCATATTTCTCTTGTTGAGTTTTCCTATAATAATAGCTTCCAATCTAGTATTCGTATGGCACCTTTTGACGCACTCTATGAAAGGCCATGCCGATCTCCTTCTTGTTGGCTTGAGCCCGGTGAGAAGCTGGTTTTAGGTCCAGACTTTATTCGTGATTCCACATAAAAGATTGATCTTATCCGCCATAGGATGAAAGAAGCTCAAAGTAGGTAAAAATCTTATCCCGATAACCGAAGAAGGAAACTAGAATTTTCTGTGGGAGATTTTGTGTTTATTCATGTTTCAGCTATGAAGGGTGTTGTGCGTTTCAGTTGATCGGGAAAATTAGCACCTTGTTATATTGGTCCATTTCCCATCACCGAACGTATTGGTTCTGTGGCTTATCGCCTTTTATTACCGGCTCAGTTTTATGCTATTCATGACGTGTTTCACGTTTCTCAATTACAAAAATGCCTTCGAGATTCCGATTCTATTCTTGAGCCGGGTGTTGTAGAAGAAATTGAAGTTTCACCTAATTTGACTTATGAGCAACATCCTATTCGAACCATTGCTTCGGAGGTTAAACGCCTTCGAAATAAAGATGTTCCTCTTATGAAGGTTCAATGGTCTTCAAATCCTAAGGATTGTTCTTGGGAATCTAGAGAATTCATCGAGCGAACACATCCGGACTTACTCTCTTGGGCTCCTTGAGGTGAACTTCATATTTCAAATTTCTTTTGTGTTGATATGCTTTTATGGTTGTTACGTTTTATTTTCTTCTTAAATATTGCGAGGACGCAATTTCTTTAAGGATGGGAGTCTGTAACAACCCGCATATTTTACGATTGTATATTTAAATATATCATCATTAGTCGGATTTTAGTCCAAAATGCTACTTTTTTCAAACGATCGAATTAGGGCACGGGACCACTTCCATTGAGTTCAAAATGGTGGTTGCGACCTTTTTGAGTATAAACTTCGATATGTTTGGAGCTAGCTAAAAATTTGACCTTTGCACTTTGGACTTTGGGTTTGGGTTAGCCTAAACTATTAACTCTAGCTCTACCCCCACTTCTCTTCATTCACTTTCATTTCCTAATACCTTCAAGCTTTAGATAAAAATGGGGGAAGAGAAAAAGAATTAGAATTCCTAAGCCCTAGTTCCATTGCAAATCCAAGCTCTAACTTCAAATTCAAAGGGAAGCTATTGGTAAGCATCCTCTTCTTCTCCAACTCATTCTACCTCCAATTTTAGAAATTCCTAAACCCTAAATTAGGAAATGTTTTTCTTTTAAGCTTAGGTTCAAGCTTCTTGGGTTGGAATTGAAGAGTGATTGTTCTTGCCTTGCTCTATAGCTTCTTCTTCCTTGTTTTTGTGCAAAAGGTGAGATTTTTATCTCACATCTATGTCTATAACTATCTTTGATTATTGGGTATGAATTCCTAACACTTATTCATGTGCATTTGCCTTTGTTTTGGATTGATTTGGTGAATATTTCAATTTTTGGTGTTTTGAAGTCAAATCCTTGAAATTCCTAACTTTGATGTTTGAACATGTTTTTGGTGATGCATTGAAGAGCCTATAAGGTCGGGTTGTCGATTGGCATAAACCCCTAGCACCATTGATCGTCCGATCGCGAATTGGTGGAGTTGCTATTCATTTGTATAGGCTGGAAATACTGGGAAACATGCACCAGTCGACTGACCCTCTGAGTCCATTCGACTGACCTGGAACCCGAGAGTTTTTCCAAGCATTGGCCAGTCGACTGTTCTCAGAGTGCCAGTCGACTGACCTGCTTGTATTCAGTCTACTTTGCCTATTTAGCCTATTTTGCTTGAAATTCCAATATTTATCGATTCAGGTTTTCCGATTTGTTGTTATCATTTATTATCGACTTTGATGACTTCTATTTTGGAATTTTTAGGTATATCCATTTTGATGGATTTGGAATCGATTTCTTGGATTTAATTAACATCTTTGAACGTGAAATTTTTGGTGATTGATTGTTTCTACAATCAATTTTGTGATTTGTCATTTTAAAATATAAAGGTTTATATACTGGTAGTAAATACCAAAACTCTTTCATTTAAAACGATCAACTCTATTTTTAATACAAAGCTCGTTTATAAAACCATTTTCCAATCTATTAGTATACACAAACCTTTACCTCATTCGTTTGAGAAATCTAATTAAACGGCTTAGTAAAACAAGTGGTATGAAAAGCTTGCGTTCACCTCGTCGGTTAATTCTTTGACTTGTTCGATTGAAACTCTTGTGACAATTTTTCGAGAGGAAATCTACAATTTGTTTGTAAATACTTAAGTTAAGCCAATGGTTATGGGACATGAAGCTAAACTCATTTATTTACTAGCTTAGTGTAATTCACACTTTTCATTGATCATTGATGATCATTTTTGTGATTTAGACAAGCGATATGCTATATCTCTTTGTCCACGTAGGGGACGGTACCTCGTTTTATTGAGTTTCGTCTCATTTCTTTTATAAGCTAACGATGTAATAGTTCTATGGAGTTTTGACTCAATTCTTGTGGGCTAGCGACCCATGTTTCTTTATTGAGTTTGGTTCATCGGACGTAGCTTTGTACCACGTTGTTGTACCGAATTATCAAGATTATCGGGTGTACCGTTGTACTACGTCGTTGTTCTGAAATATTTGAATTTCTGGTTCCTCGGGTACCGATATTGTACAACATCGTTGCACCGGCTCTATAATTAGCGACCATGGGATTGCGTCCCGTTTGTGATACACGTGTTGGTGAGTTATCATGCTCCCGTTTTGTTATAGGCCTCCCATTTTTGTGATTTTTGGATTTCTAATTGATGATTTCTAGAATTTGTGTTTCGCCAGTTTTATGATTGGCATCGATATGATGTCAATATATTTAGTTTGGTGAATAAAATAAAGAATATGATATTCTTTTTGAGTCTATGAGAAGATTCTTGTGATATTGATTAATCTCTGGTTGATTTTCAATTGCATACTTATCACGGTATGGCATTATTGTTATCATACATATTTGTCATATCTCTTATTCTATCTCATTTTCATCTGATAATTATAGCTAGACTGATCCATTTATTATTTTCTTATTAAATAATACTCGGGTCAGACCGAGATGTTACAGGTGCTTCTGCTTGACTCCTCATCTGGGGGTTATTATCTGACTTTTGGCTAACTACTTTAGATCAGTAGTTTTTGTTTTATACATTCGAGATAGGGACTCATTGATGTACACATATTCTTTTGTTTAGCACTTGTATCTATTCTTTTGTTATATTGTGGATCTTGTTTGACCACTACTCTGATATACACTTCTATGTGTTATATTCATATCTATTTCCGCCTTTGTGATATGGATATCTGTGACTAATTTATGTTATGCTTATTTCTATATTTGTTTCCGAAGATTATATAGCCACTGTGTAATAACTTTGAGTTTGTATCGGTATGTCGGATTTCCTCTCGAAATGAAATGCATGTTATTCTATCTGACATATCGGTGCTCGCACAAAGTAATTACACGGAGGGTTGCTCCTAAACAGCCTTATTTTTCGTGCTAGTTGACGGCATTACTTCGTAGTGTCCTTGGCTAGAGTGAGTATAGAGATGGGGCGTCACAGCGGTTTTATCTACGCATAATTTGCCCCTCCCATGTATTCTTCTATGTGTATAAACTTTAAAACAATCTTACATAGTTCATTAAGTTTTGCACAACCACACTAATTAATCAAATCTCATTCTCCCTAATTATATACATATTCGTCTATTCTAATCACATGCAAAAAATCACTGTGTGCTTTTCTCGTAGATGTTATTGTTATGGTATGACCGGTTTCAACATCTGCTTTGGAACATAGTACGGATGCAGTTCTTTGAACTGGCTAGTTATTTTCATTTTTACATAAATCAGAGGACAAAACAACATAATTTCAACAATTTTATTGCTTGGATTTAAGGTTACATTGTATAATTCTCTAGATAATAATTTCCCTCCCTTACACTTACAACTATTTGGTGTGAAACTTCATAACAAAGTCTTTCTAGGAGATAACTGCTCCCGTCTCTATTAACGCATGTCCCCCTAGGAAAGCACTGTACATAGATTGTTGGTCTGTAACGAGGAACTTTGCATAAAAAGATTTTAGCAGCAGCGTGCCTCCCATGGTATCAAGAAGTCAAGCCATTCCTATTAGGGCAAAATATTGTATTATTGAAGCTATATATTGGTTATGGATTTTGCGTTAGGGTCTCAATTGGAAGTTCCATTTTTTCGTATGCTACTTTAAAGATAACATTCATGGAGCTTCCTGAATCCTTAAAAACTTTCTTCATTGTTTAGTTAGAGATCTACATAGTTACTACCAAGGGGTCCTGATGTGGAAACATGACGTTGGTCGAGTCTGCAGAAGTAGAAGTAATATATGGTACAAGCTTCTGCTTAGTATGGAACAAAGCTCATTGTTCAATCTGAGCATTTTGCACATACTTCTCATGCGCCTTTTCTACTTTGGCCCGTAAGGTGAAGTTTCCTATGAATGGAAGCGATGAGAGTATTGGGTTTCCTACCAAATCTTCATAAGGGTCAAGGGACTGGTTCTCTATAGGAGTGATTGGAATACCTTTTTGGTAAGTTCCCAAACAACCTTTCCAAATAAGCCTTTCAATTTCATTCTTCAGATGGCATCATTTGCTTATGTGTGTCTATTTACTCTAGGGAGTTTACTGTAAAGTTAAATTCTCTTGTCTTTTTGCAAGTGGGTTTCTAATCCTCACTTTCTGTCATTGTTTGTTAGAGCACTCCTTTCAATAGACACTCCCCCGGTTGCTTACTTCTTCGGTGTGCATGTATCCATTGACTCTTTCATAGAAAGCTTTCATGCTTCTATGCAATTTCCTACTATTTTTATCCCATATGTCTGTGTTTCTTCTAATTCCAGAACGGGCTTCCATAAATTGCCTTAACATAGGTGATTCCAATCCTTGTTGCTTCTTGCTTGAAACATTTGTTGAAGCTACACAATTTTTCATCGTCCTTCTATTTAACTAAGGATAGTGTATATGAATCTAGAGAGCTCTCTCCCAACATGGAATTGTCATTGCAAGTTTGCAAACAACTGCTCTTATGAGTGGATTTTTCCCCGTAAATATCTTTGAGACCACTTGGAGGCTGCTCCTGCAAGATATATAAGGAACAACTTATAGCTAGCCAATCTGCCTACCTTCAATATATGCATATAATACTCGAATGTACACAGATGGTCATTCGGGTTTGATGACCCATCATATTTTTATGATGGTTAGTGCCCTAAAGCTATCAAGAAAATCTGCCTTAATGATCGCTTCACTAAATGGGGACAAACATTCTTCTCTCCTTCCTTTCTTATTTTTTCGCTCATGTATTCTAACCAACCACTATATATGGGCTTTCACTCTTGGATCTCCTCGTACTTCCTATTTACACGTGATGAGCCACCTTTGCATCCTGAACTGGCCTCATTCACATCTTCTGAATTTGATTTTTATTATTTTCTTACAATAATGGATTTATATTTATCGATTTGCTTTTGATGTTTGGATTTACCGGGTCCTTATTCTTCGTTCTTGGTCCCAAGTCAAGTAGTCCTACATCACCATTCTCATTAAAGAGATTGTCATGTTTGTCCCCTGCTTGCATTTGTTGTGCAGCAGGTTGACGTTGGCAGCGAGCTGTGGGCGTTTGATGGTTTAGTAGGATTTTGAGCCACTAGCTTCTTAATGCTAGCTATTATTTATTGATCTGAACAACGAAGGCATTAAAGGTGTTGAGAATAGGTGGCATTTTTTATGGTGGACAGTGGGGTTTGGATGAGGAGGTGAAGGAACTATTTCCTAGCTTCGCAACTAAGTGTTCAAGCTGTTATTAAGGAGAGGTTGAGGAGTTCTCAGGTTGTATGGTTTGAGTTTTCAAGGAAGCTATGGAAATTAAGTACATAGTAGTTTGACTAAGATTTGTTAGGTTTGCCCTCCTTTTGGTGCCGAAATATTAACAAGATTTTTTGTCTCATAGCACAAAGTTAATTAAGAAGCAATTACAATGCTAAATGCTTACAGTAATTACGAATTAATGAATAAAGTGGTCTTGAATTTGCCTCAATGTACTAATTATGTCGATAAATGCTTACACAATCATGAAGTTGCGCTCTAATCATTCATTAAAATTCAAGTCCAATTTATATCCAATTAAGGTAAAAATAGAAAAAATATATATAATTTTAAAAAGAGCAAGTAAAATATAGAAAAAACAAAGGAAACAGAAATTTACATGGTCCGAATTTTGAAGAAGGTTATGGCTACGGGTCAAATCTTTGCTTAAATACCCGTACAAACTTTTGTAATAGCGGAGGTAGTACAAGTGTATATAGTATAGAATTCAGAGAATGTTCAAAAAGTCCTTTTCACCACTACAGTATTGTAACACCCCATAGGGCTATAATTAATAAATAATTATTAAAGCTTAAAATGGAATTTGAGTAAACGTTAGAATCTAGTCACGAAACTTGCACCATTGTATTCGAGGTGATTTCCAAGCAACTTTCGTACTTGGAGTTTTGCGATCAGAGTTCAAATGAATAAGTTACCAGTGTTATAAATTTTTGCAACGAAGATAATTAAAAAGAAATAAAATATATAGTTGCATGGACCTCAACGGTCGGCAGTATGGGCACAACTTATCGACTTTAACGGTCATCGGTTGGGAAGGTTGCGGCTAGGGTTGAACCTTTGTCAAATGGCCCTAATTTATTTATTTTAAATCTAACGGATACGATTGATTCGATCGCCTATAAATATAGGCCTATCCCCCCACCTTTCTTCTTATATTTTCTGATCAAAGTAGCAAAGCTCTGCCATTTTTTCTTTTTCGTTACTTCTATTAATTATAAAATATTATATTATGTATATAATCGGAGAAGGTTAAAAAACAAAAGAGAAGAAGAGAAGGAGCGAATCGATCCTGAAAAAAGGCAAGTTTCATAATTTTAAATCTATACTTCCCTTAACCCCATATCTCTTTTTAGATCTATAATTCTAATAGTATGTATATACCTTGTTAAACATGGTATTTTGGATTAGAAAGAAAAAGGAATCAATTAAAGGATGGATTCAAATTTGGTAGATCTGGAAAATTTGAAAGCTGAGTGGGAAATTATATGATTTATGTACAAAATTAAAATATAATTGGTTGAATTTTATTTAATTAAACACCATATTCATTTGAAATCTCGTCTATATAGCAAGTTAGGTAATAGGAATAGGAATGATAGAAGTTTGGAAACTAGTCCCTAAAATTTTTAAGGTAGAATGCTGATAAGATTACAAGATTTATTCTTGATTTTTGACAATTAGGTTGTAAAGAGTAGTATAGATTTAGATTACCCTAATTTGACCTTTTTAACAGAAATGTGTGATCCTCGGAAGTAGGGGAGAGCATACATGTTCATACATACATACATACATACATACATACATACATATATATATATATATATATTACACCAATAAAAAAGAAGCTGCCAACATGCTTGGCAGGTAACAAATCATGACACAGAAAAATATATGAAAACAAACACAGGTAATTTCTTGAATGAGCTCCGGCAAGGCCACCGCCCTTCACACCTCAATATCGAACTCCGGCAAGGCCACCGCCTGATACTGAAGTGTTAGAATTACCCAAAATAATACATAATGCAACCAAGTGCACAAAAAGATCAATAAGAAGCTCACCAGAGAAAGAACACCTCATTGCAAATGTGGATGAACCAAAATGAAGCCACACTGCAAATGCGGGTGATCCAGAATAAGCGCCTCACTGTAAACTTGGATTATTTATGGTGCAACCAGTGTACACATGGGATCAACAAGCTGCTTCTCCAAAGAATGAATGCCTCACTCCAAATGTGGTTAATCCAGAATGAACGCCTCACAACAATTCTACAATCCTAGCAATAGCAACCCTGAAACCTTCCAAAAAGCATACTAGCACCATTTTTGGCCTAAACATGTATCTGCAGATGGAACTATACAAAAATTATAAGAATAAAAACACATATATGTATATAAGTGAAATTTATATACATATATATGTATTTATAAAATAAAAGTAATAAAACTAAAGTTAATATTATAAGACAGTAAAGATACTAAAATAAGAGATAGACTAATAAAAGGGTCACAACTCAATATACAACATCTTAACTTACTCTAATGACATGAAATAGTGATCACAAAAACAAAAAAGCATAAAAATAAACAGAACATGAAGTTAATAACTTACAAAACATTCAAATCTAAAAAATATTAACATTATGCTCTTTTGACTAAAAGAACATTATTATAATCAGTAAAATCATCTTTCAAATTCGAATAAATGTTAATGATGTAATTATTAATGTTAAAAATATTGTTTTTTTGTTTATATAACTTAATGCTTTTTCTAACCTTATTAAGATATTCTTTAAATTGATTATTTTTAGCCAATCTATATTTAGGATTTGAGATCTAATTGAAACAAAATGATGCTAATGTACATATCAATCTATTAATATAACTATTATTTTTATTGAATAACCTTTGGTTTCTCTCAAACCAAATATACCAACATATTATAATGAATAAAGTATCTAGTAAATATTTCTCTTTTTAAACTTAAATCTTAAGTTATTTCAGTAACAATCACAATCAGTAACTTTAGTAGGAAGAATAAAGTTAAAGATTTTAGAAGTATTATTAAGAATATGGCAAGTATCCGTACAATCGTAATATAAATGATTAATGTCTTCAAAAAACAATTCACAAAACGTACATTTATTATCAATTTGCAAATTCTTTCTTTTTAAAATTCAACATTATTTAGCTTTCCATGCATGATTAACTACATATGAATCTTAGCTTTTGGTTGTGCATTTTCTTTCCAAATAAGATTATTTATATTTTAATTTATTAGGAGCACTGTGGGTATAATATAGTTGTATCTATTTCCGCGTAATCTGCATAAATTATCTAGATCCATAACTATGTAAAGAAGTGCATCATTTGAAATAATAAAAAATACACAATAAATGAAAGAGATATGTAAAGTAGGTATGGTCTTCTTCGTAGTTTGCATTTCCTATTTCAATAAAGAAAAGCGATAATTCTTTGTAATTTCAAATGGAGTAGAAGTCTCACTTTTGTGTAATTTGTAGAAAGTGGCATGGTAATCCTTTTTGGGAAGGATAACTCTGATATATTAAAATATGGAAATAAATGTTCCTTTTAGAATGTACATATAAATGTATGTTCTGGAATTCCTAAACGTAGGAATTAATTAGTTAGAAATAGAAATACACACATGCACACATCTATATCTAAGCCAATTGATTAAATATATATATAACATAATATAATACGATATTCGTATAAGTTATAATTATGACGACTAGTTATTAATATTGTAGTAAACCACATGACTAGCGGGTTGAAATAGAAAAGATATAGTAACTCTAAAATTAGTAGGATAATTAATGCGCAGTTAATAAAAAGTTAAAGGCATTGAATGTGGACATAATGTGTTAAATGGGACTAGTTAATGGATCTAATATAGCGTTTATGAGGAAATGAAATAGGCATAATAGGTTGAATTAGAAAGAATAAATAAAGTTTGGTGCTAAAGGCAATAGGTTGTGTGCGAGTGGCACAACAGTCGGCCGTTTTTCGGCGATAGCAGTGTAAAAAAATGAAGAATTTTTTTTCTTCGTATTTCTTAACAAGCACCCCTAGTGCCCTTAGTTCCACTCTAAATAAATTTTACTAGTGATTGTCCAATTAGAATAATAAAGAACCTTTATTACGAACAATTGGCATTTATGGAATGTAAGAGGGAAATGGAGAATGTGCATAACGAGCATATAAAATAGGAATTTAATAGTGGGACGCAGTATAATTTTCACAATAGGAAATTATATAGCCTAGCCTAATATTTAAGTCTGAGATAATTGGTTTGGTTTAGAATGAGTTGGGATGTAAGGCTAGTAGAGTTACTCAACAAAAGTATGTCCTTAACCTAGGAGCTACCAAGAGTTGTATATACTTACTACTGATGTGGGACATCTTCAACCATAGGACCTATGGGGAAGGGACTTATGTTGAATATAAGAAGGGGAAAATATACAAAGGGTTTGCCTCGGATTTGAAGTATTAAATGACTCGGTTACTTTAGGGATGTCAAGAGTTTTACGTCGGGGTAGAAGGTGTTAAATGGCCATTGGGTCTACCTCTTCCTTATTTAAGAAGTCTTAAATAACTTACGAATATCTAATAGCGAAATAAGTTCTATATTATTTATAACAAGAGGTGTTAAGTAACTAGAATGATCATTTTCCTCGACTTACATTATGTTAGTCTAAATGGGATTTTGGCCGTCGAAGGTTGGCATGCTATGTTAGTATTGTTGTTGTACCGGTATTTAGTAGTAGGGCTGGCATATAGACTATGACCGCTAGTGGTCCCGAGAGGTCATTAGCAAAAACTTGGGTTATGCCCTAACAAACTTCCTATTAGTGTAGAATTCATATGGGATACGCAAAGACCTCATTATTTGATTAGTTGTTTGTTCATTTGAGGTGGGCTAGTTAACCCTTAGATAAGTCTTTGAGATTTGATTGTAATATGGTAATTAAATTATTAAACCATATGTAGGGGTCATCGGTCTTCGTGGCTAGAGTCGATGTACTAGCGATTACATTATGGAGGGTCCGCTTCAGAGTTGAGGTATTAAATGGTTGTTAGGTCAGCCTCCTCCCTATTTAAGAAGTATTAAGTGGCCAGGGTTTTCTTTTGGATAGTGTAATATTTATATATATAAGCATATATATAGTTTTACCTCGAAGAAGGTTAGACATGTCATATGCATAGATGGAATTACATGGAATAGCCATGAATAATGGACATAACACTTAAATTGAGATCAATTGGCATAAATTAGTGTTATGGATAAAGTATATAATTTTCTAGTCCTAAGAACGTTGTTCGTACCACCTCCTCATTACAAATCGTAGAATAGGTTTAAAGGGATGGGTTGCTAGTGCAAGATGGGAACTATAAATGGTGGTATTTTCTCATCCATGCTCGACGCTAGCAAAGGCAATCAGAGACTAAAGGAATAATATTGATTCCAAGGTAGTAACCTTGGTCATCGTGTATTTTCTATTATATTTTTCTATTCCACTTTGATTTTTTGTAGATAGCTCTCTAATATAATTATACTTATTGTAGGTTACCAAAACCAATGATCTTTATTCTAGTGGATTTGGGTTTCGATTTAGTCGAAATTCGGGCCTATTAAGGTATGAGTTGTTACATTTGGTATCAGAGCTTAGGTTAGTCGATTATAGGAATTAAGATACTCTGATAGAACGTATTTGTATTTTTACCTATAATTATATATATTATACGCCAAACTCTATGAATTCCAACTATAGGAGTTGTTGGGACCGTATTTTGAAAGATGAATAAGGTAACTACGAGTTGGAATAAAAACTGACTTAACTTTATGCATCTTCCTCGATTACCACACTGGGCATAGGCCATACCATAAGAAGTGGACTGAGAAGATCATGATTAAGACATATAGAAGGATCCCGAAAGCTGGATGATACTTGACACCTTTTTAAGGCGTAGGCTGCCTTATGACGGTGAATTTTGATGGACTACCGATTTAAGACGTACATTTCATTTAGACATATAGGAAGCAAGAACTATATGTTGCAAGCACCCAAAAGCAAGATGTGAAAAGGGTTTGAGCAAATTCCCACCAAAAGTTGTGCATTAATCACCATAAGATGATAGCCGAAAAATGAGTAGAAAGGAAGGAAAGTCCAAAAGAAAGGATGATTAAAGTTCGTTTTTGTTTCCGACCCCATATGAAAGAATTTAACAAAAATATTTTGAAAGTTTCTTAAAATGTTTTAAATGGTTTTTCAAGGGATTTTTTTAACAAAAGGACCCTACCCATTCGAAAGTTGTTTTGAAAAACCAAGAAAATTCGAAAGTTTTAAAAGGCTATTTAGAGATTCCTAGTGAAGTTTGAAACATTGGTTGGGTACCAAAAAATTGATTTAAAAGTTTTTAGTAAAGTGATTTCTAATTTTTGAAATAAATGGAAAAGAGTGTGTATGTTTGGCTTGATGATTTTTTCTATTTTTTTATATTTAAAAGTTCCATTTTAAAATTCTTTCCATGGGGTGGATAAATGAAAATTGTACTTGACTGAAATAAGGAAAAGAGAAATAGATGGGTAAGAACGTTAGATAATGAAGATAGAAGGAATATCCCCATATAAGGAAAATATGGATAAAAACAATTGCAATAGATTTACATATATCTCTTTTCATGTTATTAAAGAAAAGCTCAATGATTAAAGTAGTAGGTAAACGCACTGCAATGAGTCAATAAAGGAAGGAAAAGAGCCATGCGAGGAAGACACTAGAAGGCAATTTTGGTATGAGAAATTTTAATAGTAGTAGTAGGGAATTTGAATAGAAACAGTGTTAAGAATTAATAATAAAATAGGATTAGTAATCTAGTTAGGAATAATGTAGGAAATTAGAGGCTAAGCATGGGAAAATGGATTATTCCCATAAATATGTGTAATAATTGGGCATATCTTTTAGAAATCCCCTCATATGCTATTCGAATATCCACTAGGATTGAAAGCGGGAATAACATGAGTGATAGGAAAATTATAGGATGGAAGTTAGCAATGTCTACTCTAGTTTTTAACATTTAAAGTTTTTTAACATTTAAAGTTACGAATGATGTTTTTGAAAGAAAATGGTTTGGTATGATAATTGGATTTTTATGTGACAATATTTTGAGATTAAAATTTTTACTTTTAAAAGAAGTAAATCTTTTTTATAGAAAGCCTTTGAAAAGGGAAAGTTCGGTAGAATGAGAAACTTTTTATTGCACCATTTGGAAACTAAGCAATTTTGAAAAAGATTTCTAGGTTTATAT